>OU565271.1:17743309-19126643 GCA_913789895.3 Seladonia tumulorum
AGGGGGGGTTATTACCGTGAAAAATTGCCGGCGATCGGGGCGCGCGCAAATTCCCCCCGATCGTTCTCTTCGTTCTTTTTTTTTCCTTTTTTTTTCGTGCTGGAAGCTCATTGAGCCGAATAATGTGATTTACGCTACTCGAATTGACAGCGTGTTCGCACGTCACGCAGCAGGCAATATTTCTCCAGGGGCTCAATATTTCTGCGAGGTTCGCGGTCCGTCTCTCGCGGTATGTGTCACCGGATGGAATGCGAGCAAGCGCCGGCCTCACGCGTAGTTATGCCTTCTGAAGCGTGTGACATTTCTTGTCACGCCTCGCGACACGCTCGTGAACCCCACCGGGTGCCGTGCTTTCGCTACCCCCACGGCTTTGCAAACTCCTGAAATGTCTCGTAATAAAAGCAAACCGTACCGGGAACCGTGCCGGGAACCTACGGGAAACCTACGTGAACCTGCGGGAGAAGTGTTTTGCCACGGCACGAAAATCTACCAGCGACGTAACAGCCGTTTCCAGCGGAAGAATTTTACGTAAACCGTTGCGCTCTCCCCGCTTTTTATTTTTGTCACCTGCGTGTTTTCGGCACCCGCTGGTAATTATACGCTGCTGCGAGCCAAGGAAAAAAAAAAAAACTCCACCGCTCTATCCCCTGTGTTTATCGCTTCGAAACGCGAGGAGCCGAGAATCCGAAAAATGTTTCTTCCGTCGAATTTCTTGTCTTGAATTTGTTGTGCTTGAAGAAAAATGCTGTTCGCGAGTGCGTCGAAACGACTGTTTTCTGCTTTGTGAAATGTTTTTTGGTTGTGTGATAAATCTGGACGAGGTTTACTCAGTGGTGTTGTAGACAAAATTGGTGATGTTTATATAGGAACATTAAGTGTCATACTATTTAATTTTTCTTTTTTTTACTTAACATTTGTCAAAATTCATGTCGAAACAATCAGTTATGAAAATTCGTCTGGTCCGCGTGCATTAGGATTCACAAGCAGTAGAATCGGCTGATCATGATCAGACACGTCAGCTAATTCCTATTCAATGCTACGCGTACTTAACATGTATTCAAATTGAATTCATTCAGAAAAAGAAGCTAATATGCGTAAATACAAAGAATAATTACATTAAGTGAAAACACACATGATTCCGAATTATCGATAATTTGATCATACAATTAAAATACATTAGTGGTAATGTAATTGGCATTTACATTGGTTAAATTATATTGCATTGTGCTTCACCGCATAAAATATTAAAACAATTATCGTACGATAGCTGATACATAATCGACTCGTTAATATTGTTTTCTTTAAAATGATGTACATGCAAATATTTTATGCGCGCAATAATAACATCTCGATTAATTGTGTTGTAGGCCGCATTATCATGAACAAGAGATATCTTTTCCAATAAATAATACGGAACATAGTACACGTTCGAAAAATTCTACAATTACTAAAGAGAGGAAGAGTATTCTATTTGATTTCCACGTCTTGCGACCGTCCCTTAATAAACTTTTTACATTTAAAGCATCGTAACAAAATTTTTAGATTTTTCTAATCCGTTTTATATTTCCGCATTCTACTGATCACCGACCGCTCCCCAGCAATTGTAAGAAAGTCGAAGTAGAAAATTGGTGTATGTACGTCGGAATGAGGAAAGTTTTATGGGGGAATTCGATTTCTAATCCTTTTGAACGAACATTGACACGAGCGATTAGATACGCGAACTTTAAAAGTTCGTTAAGTCGTGAAAGGGGAGGGGGAGGGGGGAGCGTGTGTTGTAAGTGTGGTACGTAGCGTCAGTAGCAGGAAGGGATAGCTCTCTCTCTTTCTCTCTCTCTCTCTCTCTCTCTCTCTCTCTCTCTCTCTCTCCCCGCAGCCTCGGCGGATGTTCCTTTCTCTTCCGGGGAAGTGAGCGAAAAGTGGATAGAAGGAAATTGTCTCTGCATTAACGGAGGCTCGGAAACTGCTTCCAACATTTAATTAAAGACATTCCCTGAGTAATTCCCTCGGCGGCCTCGTAATTGCATTGCTTTTATCTTCGGTACAACTGTTACTTGTTTGGCGAGTCTTTCGTATCGGGAGTCAGAACAAGAGACTGAATCCCGTGGGCAGGGAAAAGTACGGTCGAAGAAAAAGAAACGCGATCAAGCGTGAGACATGGAGGTCCTCCGATACAATTCCATTCCTCTTAAAAAGGATGGTTGTTCTTACGGAACGATTCTTAATATCGCTATTATCTTGATTAAATGGAAATTAGAGAAAATTAAAGTACAACCCTCTCTCGAACGGACGCTCGGACACGGTCGTTGCCGAGGAAAATATATCGATCTGCGATTACGTTCGACGTACCGTGCCACAAGGCAGCTAAATATATTTTACGGGCGTAGATTAAAATATTAAGGATAGGGTTTACATCTTGGGGAATTGATTGCTCTTCAAACCCCTCCTGCTGTGCTACCCTCCCGACTGCGAGACCTCTCTCATCGAAGTGTCCTTGACGAATCTCGGACAGAAACTGCTGTTGGCATTTCTAAATTGTATCGAAACCTCCGGGTATCGATGTAATAATGTTCTCTTTGAAAATCAATTTTATGGGTACGAGTATACTTGACATAAAATGTGTCGCGACGGAGCATTTTTAAACGGAGTTAATTACATTCGTATCTCGCGAATAAGTGGACAAGCAATGGACAAATAACCAACTATGCTTCATTCCTAATAAAATTAGAAATTACAACGTAATCACAAGGAAATCAAAGATTGTATTGCATCGAAAACAAAAAATGAGCGAATTTTAATCAAAAGAGTATATGAGAATTAAAATAATTTTTTTTTAAATTGTAGTTTAACGTTGACAAAAATTTCCAGAATCATCCCGTTACTGGTTGTTTCATGCGGTATATTTAATGCCATGTGCCAGAAATATTTGACAAACAGAATAGCTGCAGCTTCGTTGCACCAACAGCAATTTTCCTCGAGAGAAAATATGTGCGTTCATTACGAAGAAGTTTGACGGAAGAAAGATTTTCCGGATTCTCGGACACTCGTATTTTAAAGCGGTAAACACAGAATGGCGGGAATTTCTTTCTTCATTTCGAGCGTTTAATAATTCTACCCCTGTATATACAATAAACAGTAACTCACAGATTTGTTCATAAAAAGATGTTACACATATTTGTCCAAATTGTATATAAAAGTGTCGACTGTCGACTCCAAATATTCCCACAAAATCAAAGTAATTTAATCGATAGAACCGAAAATAGAAAGTTCAAATTTATCAGAAGAGAATTAGAATTGAATTGAATTTCTGTGAATGCTACTTTAAATGCATCCTAAAAATCCTCACAGAAATTTGATCTATCCGAACACAGATGAATATACTAACGCGTTTATCCTGCAACATGGAACAAAAGTCCGAAAATTTGATTTTTTCGGTTAGCCCGTTCATTTTGGATTACCATGCAGAATCACACGGGCAAGAAGCAATCGACGTTCCAGCCGGTCTTGCGGTTGCAGTTGTATCTATTGAAATTACCAGCTGGCGAATTGGCAAGTGTGATGACGCGGGTAACAGGAAAGCCTCCAATCGAGTAGGTAATTGCTTCATTCCATTGCCAAGTCTGCAGCACTATCGCGCTTCTGTGAACCTATACCTACGTCACTTTCAAAGACTCGCAATCTCAAACGAGTTTAGGTACAGATTGTCACATAATCGGTTGCATTCTTATTGCCTTTATAATTCTAAAATACTTAATCCGCCAACACGGTATTGATCCGTAGACCCTTTTTAGGGTAAACGTGTTTTGTATATTTCCATCTCCTCCAAAAAATAATACGGTAATTATTTACATTAGGGGCTTCCTCACCGATTTTGATGACCTTGAAATATGTTGTCAAGGTCATCATTCTGAACAACTTTTTCCTATACATGTTACCGCCGCTCAGCTTTAGTTTCCGAGATATTCGCAAAAAAGTTTCTACATCTCAAAAAGTGATCGGAGTAGGTGTGTGTAAGACTGTGTAAAATAGTATTTCAAATAGTTGACAGTAATATATATGTTTATGATATTTTGTTGCCTGTAATGTTATTACGTTATTGTAGTCTGTTTATCAACATGTTACATATTCGTAATTAAACTACAAATAATACTTTGCTAACTATTATAGCTTCTCATGTTAAAAATTATAATTTGTAATATTAACTACTTGCTCAACTTATTTTCATTGTAAGGGAATATTTGAAATACAAAATAAAAATATTTCATTTTATCTATCTGGTTATCAAAATAAAAATATTTGATTTAAAGTAGTATCTTATTTGAACCACATTAAATTATACTATATACCAAATCATTAATAATCGTTAATATACGTTGCAAAATATGATAGAAAACCTTGTATCCAATGTCCCACATACGAATACTAATCCTACATTATAAAATACTAATATAAAGTGTACTTACTTCTGAATCTTCTGTACCTCCGTCGGATCCACAGCACACAATTATTCACTCACGAGAATAGGTCCGAATAATTGAACAACAATCACTAAACAACACACACACAACACATTTTATAAAATCGTGACAACGAACGAGAAGATATCACACCGACCACGAACAAAATAATACTGCGATTTTAACAATGATCCCTTCCACGGAGGTGGTACGGTCAGGTTGTCCTAGGCAGGTTAGACGCTGAGGGTCTATAAAAACTAGATACAAAACCAAGGTGAACAAATTATGGCGGGGCGCCGACCCTATTTCCCGGAATTCCCTGTTTTCGTATCACACGTCCGTGGGGGGTGGGGGGACGGTTAAAATCGCAGTATTATTTTATTCGTGGTCGGAGTAACATCTTCTCGTCTGCTGTCACGATTTCGTTAAGTGTGTTGTGTGTGTTGTTTAGTGATTGTTGTTCAATTATTCGGACCTATTGTGAGTGAATAATTGTGTGCTTTGGATCCGACGGAGGTACAGAAGATTCAGAAGTAAGTACACTTTACATTAGTATTTTATAATGTAGTTTGTAGTACATTAGTATTATATTTTATTATTCGTATGTAGAATATTGGATGCAAGGTTTTCCTTCATATTTTGCAACTTCAATGTCCCTTTAACACTATATTTACAAAGCACTAAAACTGACTATTTAACATTATTTTTAAAAAATAACAAGAACGTGTCTATCCACATTTGTATCAATTTTTTAAATAATATATACCCGAAAAAATAATTTTGTTGAATAATTCCTCATGGATACGTCTTCTCTAATGTAAAAATCTCTAATGTAAATATTTACCTTCAAATCTAACGCACACCTACTCCGATCACTTTTTGAGATGTTAAAACTTTCTTGCGAATATCTCGGAAACTGAACTAAGCCCCTAATGTAAATAATTACCAATAATACTATCGCTGCTACAGTTTTCAATGGTTTTCAATGCCAATTTTAAAACAGAAACGCTCTCTGTTAGAACTTTGAACAAAGAAAAAATATTGTAGAATTATCCTCACCCCACGATAGAAAAATGAAACTACCGCGTGCTCGCAGACGCAGAAAATAGCTTTGTTCGCGGAATTATGAAAAGCCAGTTCGAGACGATTAAATATTAAAAATTCCAAGGTGTGTGTGTGTGTGTGTGTGTGTACGTCGGTGTAGAGAAAGGAGATGTATACGGAAGGACGCACCAATACAATAAGTATAGACTATAGACGAAACTATGGTATTATATAATAAGACTGCTTTCGTGTCGCGAGTTTTAAAAAGACAAACTAAACAGTGCCGTGTACGGGATAAACATAACGAGCCGGAAAGTAGAAGCTTCAAACGTTCTCCCGGCAATATCGCTTGGGGTGGCTTTTTCTTTTCGCGTGTAGTTCAGAACGTTGGATCGGAATTAATGAACCGTAATCCCCCAATAATGAGGCTTCGGCTTCACTGGCTCTGATACGACCTCGGCACCCTTCTTACCCCCTCCCGCCGCGGGGTCCCTTGGCCTCTGTACATCGGCATCGGGTGTATGTACATATGTGCCACCGCGTAAATGTCACATACGCCACACGACTTAGCAGGCCGACAAGCGCGCGCGGCGACGGTACGCAGAGAGAAGGCCTTCCAACGCTTCGAGGCTGTCGACGCGAGACAAATTATTTTCCTCAACAACACGCGTCGATGCTTTTCACCGCGTATAACGAGTTGTTCGAGCGGCTCCGGCTTGTACAGAGAATACAAAACGTCATCTCCCTCTTTACTGGTCTCTCTCTCTCTCTCTCTCTCTCTCTCGCTCTCTCTTCGCGACCTGTCGATATTTTTCTCGGCTTTACGAAGGACAGAGCGGCCCTGAATATTTTTTGCCGGGCGCGAATTTTTTCTCGTTCGCCAATGACCTCGGCGCCGACGCCGACGCCGCCAACCTTCTTCTGCGAAGTTCCCCAGAAAATGGGGGTCGCTGTAACAAACGAAGCGACTGAAAAATTTTCTTGTTCACTGGTTTTGTCACGGTGAAACGCTTATAAGCCGACGCTCGCTCTCCGCTCTCGCCGCGCAGCGCCGCGACGCGTCGCGTCACCTCGCGTCGTTCATTTATAGTATATTTCCTCGTTTCGTTTTACTATGATTGGAATGCGCAAACCAACGGGGCACCAGATAAAGTGCTTACCTAGGATACAGAATGCGCCAAACAGAGTTTTACACGCGGTTTTATTTGAACTTGATTGTTAAATTTGTTTTTGTGAAATTTTTTTGTCAATTTTTTTTAAATTACGCCTATGGATTAATTAAAATGTCGATGTATGTGAAAAATATGTTCTAAGAAAAAAACATTTGAATATTAAAAACAATTTTACCAGTATCGACGTTATGAACTGATCAACTTTTACAAGATTACTGAAATTTTCAACATAAAGACTTTGCTGAACTACTTCCAGTCTAACTCTCTAGTGCATAATTTATACAAAAGTTCCTGCCGTTTATAATGGCTGTTAACCGGCCAGCAAGTCTTTGTAGAAACTTTAATTTTTACAAAAATCAGGACAAGAAAAAGTTTCATTCTCGGCGGTAAAAATAAGAGATACTATTTTCTCTGACCATTTCTCGATTATAGTTGCTCGCAGATGTGATTGCACACAAGCACTAACTCTATTTAATTTAGTTTGATATTTTAATGGAAATTCTCTTCTTTATCGAACTTTTCTGTAACATGAAATTAATTTCAGCTGCGTGCACGGACACTTTTACGGATATCTGTGTATGATTAATTCTAAAATTAAATATTTTTTAACGATAACAAGAGAACTGCGAGTGGAAAATATCGCTACGTGATGGATCCTGCATGTAGAGATAGAAAATACTGCAATTACACGATGAAATATTAAACAATCTGTGATATTGAGGATCTGTTTTAAATTACCGCAATCGTCGGTACACATGCAAGGTTTCCCCGATATTAAATTTGTTTTAATAATAACGTTAAACTTGAAGGTATCTTGACTTCAATACTTTTTTAAGGTTTCGCCCGTGAGTGGAAGGAAACAACAGGTACGAGTTTCACAGGTACTCTTGATATTAGTTACCGTAATGTGGAAAGTTGTATCCAACCATGAAACCTGCATAACTTTTATGCCTTGTAAACTGTGGCCGGATGCTGGTTCCCGTGGTGCACCGCGGTTATTCGCGCGTTTGGTCATATTCGACTTGGCAGTAAACGAAACTTCTAATAATCGCGGGCCAACCGGCTCTCTCTCTCTCTCTCTCTCTCTCTCTCTCTTTTCCTCAAGGAAGCCTTTTCGGAACACAATTCACGGAACACAGATTGCATTCGACGTTCGCACGCATGAGCGCCGGCTCGACGGTGCTTTGCATAAAATGCTAATGAAAATGCGTTCCGCCGATAACAACGAGAGAACCTTTTACTTCGATTCATTGATTCACGCTTGTCGCGAATTTGAAAATAGCATACTTTTAACAGCTTTTCGCCTCGATCTTCCTTTTTACAAAAATTCATATAGACAAGAAGGTACGAATATGAGTTGATCTAATCTTATATTACTTGCGTTTTACAATCATTTGATGTAAATTCGCAATCAGTCTCCGTGCTGCAAGTAGAAATGGCGTTTATTAGTCAGACACAGATGTTACATTATTCCGAAAATACAAATTCTCCGGAATTCTCGAACAACGTAATCTAATTTTTCTATTTTTCAGAAAATCCGGAACACTATACGTGCTCGCTTAATTTTTCGAACCTAAATCCTGTTTCCAACCCTCGCACGAAACAACCGTAATATTGGCATAGCTGGATAAAAGTTAATTTTCCGTGTTGAAATAAATTGAAAACATGGAATGCGCTGCTTTTGTCCGAGGTTCGTTTTCGAGAGAACTCGGTTAAAAATCATTACGTTTTCGTGGTATCCAACGAATTGATTGGCACATCTGTCCGTTTTTCATTGTTTCTACTTATTGTAAGCACTATCGGGTAACATTCCCGTTGTTTTCCGCTGAAACGAAACCTCAGGTACAAAATATTCACTCCATTCATTCAGGTTACATTGACGTCATACACGACTGCATCATCGTTAGGACCACGCCCTGTGTATATTGATACTAAATTTACCTAAATTTACGTGGCTGGCGTTAATTAATATTAAAGAGTCCCTAAGCAACGGAATTTACGGGGTATTGTTCAAGGATTTCAAGCGACGTTTATTACAACATTAAACAAGGTTACAAATATTTTGTACTTTCAAAAATATGTTGTATATTCGATGGCGACTTTGAAATCTCTTTGCTTGATAATTGATAATGAAAATGTGGAATAAAGAAATTAAATTGTTTACCAACAGTGGATTAATTTTTTACTAAAATTCAAATCATATTACGCTGCTTTATACGGGCCTATGTTGTTGAAAATTTAAGTTACTAGAAAGCATAATGGAAGACATTTAATAATCAGCTCGAAAACTGGTTGGCAAGGACATATAATATTTCACAATAAACATTCTAATCGACCGATACATAGAATGTTTATTTTTATACAACGGAATGCCGTCGTTTAAGCGACTGGAAACATTATGACTAACGACGCAAGGTATTTCAATTTGTTTTCATTTAACAAGTCTCACCAAACGAACTTTTACGCGATGGCTACATCTCTATTCCATCAAATCTGCAAATTTTTTATAGGAGGTCGTTTGGACGGCGATATGTAACGGCGCTGTTCAAAGATTTAAAAAAAAAAAAAAACAAAAAAAAACAAATGAACTCGTAAAATATTTTACAAATGTCAGCTCTACGCTTCCGGTAACGGGTCCAAGAGTAAAACGAAAATAGTAATAACAAAAGCGTTTTTCGCGGCGAATGCAATAACCGGCGTGCAGCTCGGCAGCGTTGATGTCGCACGCTGCGAAATCGTTGCTGATTAAAATACACGGACAATCGATTCGAACAATTTTTGGATCATCCTGTTCCATTTAATACCTGACTGGCGTCGGTAAACATGTTACACATGTTATCGCGCCTGCCGTTCGTTCGTAAACCTGTAGAATCATAATACGAAACAGACAAACGTGCCTCCGTTCGAATTGCGACGAATTCGAATCAGGAGAATTTATCTCGAAAAATTAAAAATTTCAGATTGTTCGAACACGTCAATTTTGATGAGCTTTGCATATACAGGGTGTACCCAAAGTCGTAGTACAAGGAGCCGAGTGACTATTCTACCGGGAATAACATTTTTTTCGTTTGACGCCTCGTTTTCGAGAAAAATTAGTGCTCTAGTGTCTGCAGGAGAATTCTATGCAAAAAAAAAAGAGGAATGGGTTGGGTACATATAGATAAATTTGTTCACCCGAAAGCTCATTTTCGAGGAAATCAAAATTAAATATTTGTCGAGCACACGTTCGCTTGGCCAACTCCTAACTAAATGTAGATAGAATCGACGGCGGGTTATTCTACATGTGAAAATAAGTCGGAACTGTAGAACAGGAGCTTTTGCTCGAGGCTTAATTTTCTGAAAAATTCACTTTTGAACACGTTCCGTTGGGATTTACCGGAATGCCGGTATGCTTGACAAATTTTCAAATTCGATTTTCGGGAAAACAATGTTTTAAACGAAACAATTTCATTCCACGTTTTTAACTTATTTTCAAATGTAGAATAACCTCCTATCGATTATACCACGCGCAACCTCGAGTTAATCAAGCGCTCGTGTAACTCGACGAAATACCAAATTCAATTTTTTTTTAAAAACGAGGATCAAGCGAAATGAGTTTATTGTGTAGTTCCGTGTTATTTTGTCATGCGGAACGAACCCGTTAATAATTGCGCCATCATTTTACGAGAATTACAAAGAAAATATTGGATGAATCGATACGAGTTTTGCTAAGCATTATTAAAGGAAATAGTATTGATTAATATGTATGCGTTTATAAGGACGACGTTAAAGAAACAATGAAGAGAATAATTCATAGTGATATTGTAGCGGACAGAATTTCAGCGAACGCGTCAACAGGTTACAATATTACCATCCTTATATAAACTCGCGCAGACACGCCCAACATTTGCATTGATGACGTGAATATAATATATCGTCAGAAGCTCAAAAGCTGAGCTTTTCCCTGTAGCCACAATGGCCACTGGCCACCTGTTGCCTTTCCATTTATATTTTAGGTGTGTCGAGACTGTCATCGCCTTAGGTACATATCTTCGTAAACGTCTTAAGAGGAAGATTTTTCCACGTTGTGAAACGCATACTATAATATTTTTC
The DNA here is from genome assembly GCA_913789895.3 of Seladonia tumulorum. Lineage (NCBI taxonomy): Eukaryota > Metazoa > Arthropoda > Insecta > Hymenoptera > Halictidae > Seladonia > Seladonia tumulorum. The sequence goes on from OU565271.1 coordinate 17,754,072, forward strand.
CTCGCGAGAAACTTCTCCTCTAACGACAATGAAAGCAAGTGATTTTTATCAATCTTTTCTCGAACTAGCCACTGCTAATATAAAAGTACACCTTTTGCGTTAGAAAAATTAATTCATCAAGCACAAAAGTATTCTTTTTTATCCTTACCTACACTCGTTTCAACGTCGTCCTATTATGAAATAAAGAAGGGGGGGGGGAGAATCAGAAGCGTATATCATTGAATTCTATTAACCGAAATATCTTTAAGCTGGATTTACCTTTCAATTTCATTTCAAAATTTCGCACAGGCACGTGAATTTATAACGCAGCAGAAATGTGCATTTTGTCGGGAAAATACGAGATTTTAGAAAATGGCGGTGGCTTTGGCTCGGTGGCGGTAATCCTATTGCAACTTGTCCCACTTCGTCTCATGAAAATTACAAAGCGAAACGTCAGACAAGGATATCTGAACCGGCATTTCGAACTCGTGCTTGTCACAGTACTGCAATTTCTATGGCCAAAAATATGATCATGATAGAATAAACCCTAAAGTCAATTCTCCACAGCCACCACTGAACCAATACCATTTTTCGTAATCTTTCTAGTAAATTATACATAGTTCTATCGCGCGTGACATTTTTAAATCTACCGATGAACGAATCTAACGCGATTCATTTATTGCAATATATTACAATTAATATATTGCCGTTATCGTAATATGATGCAAATAAATATTATTTGTATTATACTAGCATTGTCCTGTTAAAACAAATGTGGCTGCACTATATGAAATTCTTTGTTAATTTGTTACGCTGTATCGACACAACTGCGCGTGTGTACTGCGAATTATTTAACGTGTGTGTTTAATGTAGATAATAAATGTGTGTTTCAGGGTGCGTCATCCAGCTTAGTGGTAAAATTTGCAGATACTGAGAAAGACAGACACTTCAGACGCATGCAGCAAATGGCCGGAAACATGGGACTCCTTCACCCTTTTGTCTTCAATCAGTTCGGCGCTTACGGCGCTTATGCTCAGGTGGGTCACATTACCGTTAATGGTTCTCGCGTTACCACATTACCGTCTGGTTGCCCTCGTTATCACGAATCACAACCTGTAATAGTTTCTGTCTTGTTAGAAATTATCGACGACATTCGATAATGCTCTGTTAACGCCGCGCAACGGTAATAGGAGACGGAATTTCATGTTTCCCTCATAGTATTTCAAACAACGAAACGGAAAACGCGCAGAATGTCGTATTATCGGATTACCTAGATCTATGTAGATGCAGAAAAGAATCGAATCTTTCCAAAATATTTTTTTGCGAACGCTGCATACCTTCATTAAGAAATTCTGCGTCCTATCAACATGGGTAAAGAATTTTAAACCGGGCTTGTCTACACTTTCTCTTTAACCACTTCGGTACGAGTGTCGACTATAGTCGACGGCCACAGATGAACACTCACAGCCGAGTGTCGACTTTAGTCGACTGCCAAGAACTTTTGCCTTATCTCTGCAATTACAGTGTTTACGTCCAGAAATAGACATATCTAGGAATCTGTAATAGGAATCAAAAACAAGGGCAAAATGTCTGAAAAAATGTCAAATGTCTGTGGGCAAAATTTCGTGGCCGATGCGCGCCGCACAGTGGGCAAAAACGGCCTTTTTCGATTCAAAATCAAAGAACTTTCGATAGGAATGAGGTAGAGCGATGAAATTTTTTTTTTATGAAAGCTGAAACTTTGTAGAATATGGGAAAAATAGGGAGATTACGGTACGAACGTTTTATAACCTTGAGAAAATTCGTTAAAGTTGCACAATTTCAAAAAAATTTTGTTGTGGTTAATACGCGCGGAAAATTTTTTTTTAACATGCTATATATCGTTTCCCATACATTTTTTCACGCTGATTTCAAATCTGTTTTCAAAATTTGTCTACGACCTCTGGTTTTTGAAAAAAATAGATTTTTGTGACACAAATTAATGAAATTTTTTCGTTAAAATGACTTGATAACACACTAGTTTGATAGTATATCGTATTCTCATATATAAAACACAATAAAAATAATAATAATGAAGTATTTTAACATTTTGAGTTACTTACGAAACATGAAGCACTTCACATCTCGTCATCACTTGACGTATCGCTGTCATTACTACTGGCACTTTCTTGAAATTGTGCAACTTTAACGAATTTTCTCAAGGTTAAAAAACGTTCGTACCGTAATCTCCCTATTTTTCCCATATTCTACAAAGTATCAGCTTTCATTTAAAAAAAATTTCATCGCTCTATCTCATTCCTATCGAAAGTTCTTTGATTTTGAATCGAAAAAGGCCGTTTTTGCCCACTGTGCGCCGTACCGAAGTGGTTAAAATGAATAGTAAATTCGATTTGCAAATCCGAATTTTCAAGTTTCTTCTGTCCGCCGTGGGCGCGTGGCTAACCGATTCGAAACGAACGAGAGGTGATTTCGAAGGACAAGTTGAATATTATGGGTTTAATCGATACTATACGATGTTCCCACGCAAACGCATTCGACATAGAAAATCTATTTACAGCAGCAAGCGGCTCTCATGGCTGCTGCGACAGCACAGGGGACGTACATCAACCCGATGGCGGCGTTAGCCACCGGACAATTGCCGCACGCGTTAAATGGCATGCCGAACCCCGTGGTCCCACCGACTTCCGGTAAGTTCTTTGTGTCTTCGACAACGTTTCGCCATTTACATTCGAAACGCGCAACAAATGCCGGGCTCGGTAAAAATCGCAAGCGCGATCGGTTGCATGCTTTGATATCGCCGATACCGATGATAGCTAGAAAGTATGGTACAAACACCCACTGCCCCCATCCTATTACGCAACATTCGTATCGAGAAGGCTGAGGATGAATCGGCTAGTCGGTTGATTTCCGGAAAAACATTCGGACGAGGGATAAGGGTGGGGGAGGAACGAGTTCGGAAGCGCACATACACACATATGTAGACTCTGCCGGGCAATTGCTCCGTTTTACCGACGCAAAACTCTTTCTTTATCTTTCCCCTTTTATCCCGTTTTGTTCCTCGCGAACCTCTCGCAGCAGCAGCAGCAGCAGCGTACAGTCGGTTGGCTTATAACCGGCTCGTAAATCAATACAACATTTTCACCGAGCGTGACTCGGGCGAAAGATATTGCCAGTACCGCGAAACTTTATCGAAAACTCGCCCGAACGGGAAGGAGGAAAGCCAAAAAGCATAGTTCTTTCTTCGCCTACACCTACCCACCACCCTTCCCGTTCGGCTCACCTCTGTCTTGCTCGCGCCAGATTCGCTCGGTTTCCCTATCCCGGCTTCCCTGATTCGCGAACGCGCACACAAAGTGGAAAAAGGGAGGGCCGGAATGGTACAGACACACGAGTCGAGTAACCGCGGAAATCGGCTCTCCGCAAACGCTTCGACATACAGTCGCTCACAGATTTGCTCCGGGAAAGAGGTTTCAAATTGTGCACAACTATGTTTTCATCGGTCAATTGGTCAGGGAGATTTGCGAGAAAAAATTATCTTTTTTATCCATATACAGGGTGAGTCACCAAACGTTAGCACATCAAATATCTTTGTTGTTTCTAAAGATACGTAAAATATGGTAAGGACAAAGTTGAATGGTACAATGGGGCTGACACGATGCAAAAAAAAAAAATTTTGTTCTATCATTGTAGGTGTTTAAAAAAGGGTGGTTCCATTTTAAAAAAAGTCAAGGTGACCTTGATATCTCCAAAAAAATGACATAAAAACAAAATTTTTTTTTTGCATCGTGTCAGCCCCATTGTACCATTCAACTTTATCCTTACCATATTTTACGTATCTTTAGAAACAACAAAGATATTTGAGGTGCTAACGTTTGGTGACTCTCCCTGTATATTGTCCTTCCGTGGCATTTATTTGGTTGTTCTAAAATGTCAGAGATCATGCCGAGGCAATTTAAATTTATTCATAAACCGTTTATCCTATAAAAAAAAAATGTCTCAACTGGAAGTTGTTCATCTAGAAACAAATGATTTGTGGACAAATCATTCGTTTTAAGTTGCGAGATACTCGGCATGAAAGCTGACGGCTGCAGGCTGTGGTCGAGTCTACAATTCCGGGACCAAATTCGATATATTTCATGTTTTTCAAATATTCTACTATCGATTCGTGAAATACGGAAAGACTGAAATATAAAGGAGACTCGCCTCTTAATTTACACGGTAGGATTTTAGGCGACCAGCGCTACAATTACGATGTCGAAACATTGAAGTAGCGAAGAGCAAACGATCGATTCGTCCGGCGTTAGGCGTGTGTCACGAATCGTTATTAGTCCTAAGATCGGATCAACATTCCTGCGATCCGCAGATGATACAGACCCTCGAACACGGCGCGAGGCATACGGATCAGCCTTGTAGACCGGTTTCCGGCGTCCTGCCAATTATACGGTATATACCGTAAATCGGTTGACAGGATGTACAGAGGAGAGGGCAACTAGCTAAACGTTAGACAGACGCCGTGAGCATTCCCGATCCGATGATGCCGCGCGCCGAGAGAGGGTTAACCGAGGTCGATGTTGTAAGAGCAAGAGGGTGACCGGTGTGTACTGATTAGGTTTGCTCATAGGTACCGGTACAGGACAGCCGGTTAACGGGGCGATACCGTCGTTACCGTCACCAACGATGCCGAATTTCAACATGGCTGCACAACCTACCGGTCAGGCAGGTTCGGATCCAGGTGTCTACACCAACGGGATACCGCAGACCTACGCGGGACGTGAGTATCAACTCAGGCGCAGTGTGCCGCCCCTGCGCAATGCTCGGCCAATCGACGCTGGACTGTATTATTCCGCGTTTCCGACGATAACCAAGTAACCTCGCCCTCGCACTTCGATTCTACGCCGCCAACCTACGCGAAAAGTTTGCATTTTTTCGAAAAAAACAAAAAAAAACGGAACAAACGATCGTAGACGCGAAACTACGAACATTGTTTTTTCAATCGCACGCTTTCTGTAAACGGGAAAACGAAATTTCTCGCATGATGGTAACACCGAGGGTTACAAATGGCTATTTTTTCGATTTTTTCTTTTTTCGACCAATCACAGATGAAACGAGTAGATTTAACGATATTGTTGTGCTTCGAGGGTTCGTAGCGTTTTTACACTCTACACTTTGGTTAATCGAATAATCGTGTTTTAACGTTTCTATCGACATAATTGTAAAATTGTCGGTGTAATTCTAAAGATATCCAAGAATGTAGGATACCGTGCGATATCGATTGGTCAGTATTGCGAGAGGGGCCTTAGACGTAGGTCTGTCCCCGATAAGAGCTGAGCTTACTGAAGTGTAGATGGCCTCCATCTGTCCATTTCAGCACAAGGGCTGCCCAATGGGGAGGCGGCACTCCAGCATGCCACGTATTCTGGAATGCAACCCTACCCCGGTGTCGGTAAGTTCTTTTTCTCTCTCTTTCTCTCTCTCTCTCTCTCTCTCTCTCTCTCTCTCTCGTCTCAATTTAACTTTTACCCTTCGTTTTATCGAGGATTCCGTCAAGCCCTAGTATATCTGCAGCGAGTTTCCACAGGGACTATATAGCGGAACGCATTGTACAACGCTTTTCGATAATCGCATAAAGCTCGAAGCCAATCCGCGAAGAACAATGCATCGGATTCTGTAATGAGTTTCGGAAAGAAAATTCCGTCGGTATTTTATTGCTTTGTCACTCGATTAAGATATTACAGGACGAATGAAATTTATCCAACGTCCAATCACCCATGCTTTCCATTTCCTCGGCGAACGCTGACGAATTCGCGGAATTGGAAACGTTCGTTCGCGATCTCTCGATTGCGCGGACACGTTGTTCGAACAGATTGTTGCGAGCACGTTGTCGCGTAGAAAATCGGACGGTGTTGTTTTATCTTTTTTTTTTTTTACTTTTTTCGCCGCGGACGAAGCGAATCAATCCGGGCGCACTCTTTTAAATGATAATTTTAGGCGAAATCGACTCACGCAGGACACAAAAATAAATGAATCCGAACGTTCGATCGTAATATGCTTTTATCCGAGCACTCGAGCACTTAACTCTAAAAGATTCGATTCCGCTGGTCGCGTTTCTGGCTGTTGCATGCAGCTATGCTCGCATGTGTATAAGGTATATGTACATGATCACCTATACATATACACGCGTGTGTAAAGGACATAGATGTCTCATCGTTACATTTACCACCATGAATACTCGTATGTATACGCGATGCGTGGCGAGTCTGCGTGTGTATACATACATATGTATATATTCTCGATATATACATATATATACATATATATGTACATATATATATATATACGTATATGTATGTTATATTATATATCATACTACTATAGACGTGCCGCGTCGACGTGTTGTGCTTCTGATGTGCTGTTTACGGTGTACCTCGGTGTTCCTTTTAAATATTACGTCGTTGTACATTCTATATTGTAAACTTTTGAACGTATTGTGTGCCTTGCATGTTTACCAATACGCCGAAACAACAAGCCGACGCAGAAATCGACGCTGGACGTCGAAGGCTTGAAACGACACACGGTGTTACATCATAGTGCGACGCACCGGCAGAAATTATAATCCAATAATCAGCATCGAAATGGTCGATCCCGTTTCAGAGATAATCAGCGTTCCGACGTAACTAAACTTCAATTCGTTCCATCCGCCGTTAGCAATTAACGCACGGCCCTGATAAACTCTCTGTTTCACGGATTGAATTAATAACGGAGCATTCGAATCTCGTTTCGCAAGTTCCACGCTCGTGTCTCATTATGGCCTGCAGAAACATTGGACGGTGACAACTTCGCCCGGGATTAATAATTATTTTCTCTTTCGATTCGCGAACGACGACGTGCCCCCCCCCCCACCCCCAACCCCCATACCCTCCCTTCCCCCCGCGCAATTTTTCTGTACGCGCGTCAATGTGCCGCTCGTAATTATTCGAACGACTTTCGACGTTCAAACGACATGGATGTCACCACCGCGATAATAAAACCGTTTCGTCCGGCGAGCTTATAGACCGGACGTATAATGATACTTGGTTGAAACATTAATTGTCAATTTTTCTTTTTTACTATGCGCGTACCGTTGTCCAATTACTGCTTCGAGGGCGGAGCCTGGTACGAATCGTCGAGAATGAACGTAGAGATTTGGAAATTTATTCCGAGCAATGGATCGAACCGGTTTTACGGATGTTTTACTAGAATACTGAGCAAACCAAAAATATTTTTTTTTTTTAGTCAGAAAGAGTTCATTTCTTTTCATATGTACAAAAAATCAGAAATAGATGCGATCACAGCTACACGTAATAACAAAAATGATCATTTTCATGAATTTTTGATAAAAATTCCATAGAAAAATTTCTGCCAACCATTCGAAAGCGGAATGCGGTACGAAATCTCGGTCGTTCGAATAATTACAAGCCGTGCTATTTATCTGCATGCACGCGTACATATCCATCTTGTTACCGGGAGCGTGGAGATTTTTAAATGTTCGTCAAACACGGAATACAATTTAGCGTGTTTAATCGGGCAGTATTGATTTCCGGTGTTTGGCCGAGATAAAAAATATGGGATATTTATTCTCTCGATTTTAGTCGAGTATAAACAGTTCGCGAAGATCGGCAAATGCAAAAATAAAAAAAAATAAAAAACACACACACCGGTTCGGAATGCTACAATCGTCTTTTATTTTCGACGGACGGTTAACGATTATACGGGCGGCGCACAGCGTATTTATCCCATACACGGGGAACCTCTCCGGTACCTACCATCAATCGGAATATATTAAAGTCATATTTGCACAAAAATAATTAATTTCCAAGCGAAAATTTATTTCTTCTGATCTGAGAGCGAATATCCGTTCCCCTTCATCTCCGTTACCGCCTCACCCCCGTCCGCGTTTATCCGTCACAAGCAAACATCAATCGAGCGCGTTTTAAATATTTGCCAAGGCATAATTAATGCCGTTATAATTGCTTCTCTCTAATATCATGCAGTGAAGCACCCATTTATTCATTTCGGTCTACGCGTTGCCGAGTGTTTCAGCTTCGAATAACTAGATATTTCCCGAAGAGTTTACCCCGCTGTACGCCATCACGTAGATGGCGTTGTTTAGTCCATCAGTTTTTCATTTCTGCGAACAATTCTCTGTGATTAGTTGTGTTCTTCGATTACGAATTCAGATGACTGATGCTTAAGGTTTTTATCGTCCTGTCGATTCCACATCCACGTCCGTCGATGGACAATTCAGTCGTCTTATAGACGTCTTGAATGTCCTACGAACGTCTTCCGAACGGCTTCTAAACGTCTCTGGAACGTCTTTGTGAAAAAACTGTACGTCTTAAAGACGTCTTTAACCCCTTGCCCTACAATGACGAGCCAGACTCGTGAAGAAGATTATAAATAGAGTCTAATAAATGTGAAAGTTATTAATTTCCTTTAAATCGAAATAAAATTCTGTTTTGTTGTAGTTGATATATATATCCTTTGGAGAAAACATAGGCATACGATAAATATAAACCATCCTTTTTTCTATGAAATTCTGAACGATGAAGAATTTCTAACCATTATAATCACGAAATAAATAGTAGTGCAAGGGGTTAAGACGTCGCGTGCTATCTGGGAAGTTCGAAAAGACGAGGGACAATTTCCTATTTCCTAATAGAAATCTGTTGGTAGTTTCGCGAAAATTACAATCGCATAGATATCGTGTTTAACGGATCGAAATCAAATATCTGGTTCTGGATAGTGATTAAATTACTCCTGAAAAACAGCTGTTTTTCGTCGAACGATTCACCGTTTGTAGTCAAGCGCGTCTCTCGAATTACGAGTTCGGATGGCCAAAGTTTAGACGGTTCTCGAATTACCTAAACAGGCGCGTTCCACCATGAAACGGAATCAAACCTATCTTCTTCTACCTATTTCGCTCGTAGCAGCGGCAGGATACAGGTTGTCGCATGATTCGAAAGCGTACCGGTTGATATCAACAGTTCCGTTAATGGCGGAAACGGGGGTCGCAAAGTACAAAAGTATCGTATTAAAAGTCACAGGGAACGACGAGAACGTTGAGCGTCGAATACCCTTGTCGAGGGAAACGCCATCCGAACGACTGCGACGACTGCCGAGCCGAAAGAGCGTCACGGAAAAAGAATTTCCTCTTCTGGCCGCGACTCGGCTTTCGTTTGCTTTTGAGCTCGCTTGTCGGACCAAAGCTCCTCTTGTTAATTCGCCGAACTGACTGCGTTTAGAAAAATACCGTGCACCGCGAGGCTTGTACAAACGCGGTGGAATTCTGTTTTTTGAATTTTCCTCTTCTATTTGCCCGGGACCCGAATCGCCGCCGTGCTTCGATCGCCTATCGTATTCACCAACAACGATTATAAGTTCCCCGAGTCACTCGCAGCTTGTTGATCGACGTGGTCGTTTCGCGTCGATATCAAAATATCGTTCGATTCGCGCTCGATATATCCAGATAGAAAACTACACACCGCGAATAAACTCTTTGACCGACAACGTTTTCCAGCTACGAAACCGGATATCACGGAAATCAAACGCGAAGAGGTCGTTCATTATGGACTAGTCGCGTTACATGGTTCCTTTGACCTAAAAAAAAAAAGTTCTCTTCTCTGAAAGTTGTACTTTCAAAATTTAAAGATTGCAAGATTTTAAACGATAGCGGATCTTTATGCAAAATAAAAATTTTCTACCAAAATTCCAACAAACTGGAACGAAATAGAAATTTATTTTCTTTCCTAATATGTTTAATAGGTTGAAAATAATATAACAGTATTCCTACATTTTTCTAATGTTCTTACCGTTTTAAATTACACCTACTCATTTTTGTAATAAATGCATAAAATCCGATGTCTAGTCATTAGCAACCACGTATCTAAATTAGGCGAGCGAATAGGTGAACGAGTCTTGTTGGCGAACAACTTCGAAGAATTGCCGCGAGGATTTAACGATCACGATCCGACGTTGATCATGTTTGACGTGTTAGCCTCTCTTCGTTAACAACCCAGAACTCTTCTACAACATATGTTGACTGATTAGCGTTGCAAATTACGGGTCTTGTATATTCCGAAATCGATGGTACCCTAGACCGTTCCGAGTTTTTCTGATAAAATAGGCTATTTGATTCGGCATGGTTCCAGAGAATGATGAGCAATCGATATGAAATCTATATGTTTCACGTCGGTTCATCGAAACTTAGCTTCATCGGGCTCGAACAAACGGGAACGCTCACGTTTTTCGATACGAAAGTTAAAATTTCTGCGCGCAGCAAACGCTGTTCGTTTAATCGAAAAGTTCCTGCTGGTAACAAGCTGTATATACGCGGAAGAAAAATCGGGAACGAACCAAGACGACAGACAGCATGTACTTCCGTGTCTAGATGTAGACTCATCATGATGTATTTGTTATTTGTTATTGTCGCAGCTTATCCTGCCGTCTACAGCCAGTTTCCTCAAGCTATTCCACAGCCGATGACCGCCGTGGCGCCCACGCAGAGAGAAGGTAAGTACCAAACACGCTCTCATTAACGTCTAACTGTTGACTGTAAACACGAACGATTGCGGTCCCCAAAATCGTAGATCCAAATCCTGAACGTCCAGACACGACTAAATCCCTCGTCGGTTGCGTCTCGCAACGCCTTCGATAAACGGTATAGACGAGCATTTCTGTCCGCTGCGTGGAGAATTCGTTATACGTTTTCGGAAAGGCATTATTTTTCAAAAATAAACAGAGAAACGATACGATTTCTTTTCTTTTTTTTTTCTCCGGATGTGGGAGGGGACGAACGGAGAGAAAAATTGCGAGCGAACGTAAGAAAAATCCGATACGCCCGTTACGCGTTGCAACCGAAAAAATTCTTTTCACCGGGCACGGTTGACGGATCATTTTTAATTTCGCCACGTACCGTTACGATCTTTTTTCTAGTTGAATCATACCGGTGAAAAGGGAGGATAACCAACAACCGTTGATGAATTTTCCATTCAACCACTATATTCTCTTTCAATATCGCGAATAATATCGGGTTTCTCTGGCGCGGGGATGCAGGTGGGGGTCGGTGGCACGAAATAGGGCTTTTCTTTCGCAACGCGGACCGCGCGCCGGTGAAATTACAGCCACGTTAACCAAAAAATATCCGTCGGACGCGGTCGGGTCTGAGGATCCGTGGAACCCGCGCGGCGAGAGCCAGAAGGTGCGATTAATTAAACCCGATTGACTTCGATTGAAACTGTAAGATTAATCGGAACCAATATCGACACGGGTTAGAGTAGAGGGGAGTGGAGGGACCCATCGAACAAACCGATCTTCGATGTTATCTTTGTGAATGAAAAGACGAGCATCTCCGGGTGGGAGAAAAAGGGGGTGAAAGTAGGGGCGGAAGATGGTGGATAAGAACGCGGGTAGAAAAGAGTAGGGACGGCGAGCTCAGCCAACGTCTAATTGCAATTAACAACTCGCCATTATTAGAATATACGACGCCTAACAATGAGATAATGCAAATAAAACGAAAGTTTTAATTACTTTGCCACTACGCCTGCCGGCTATCCGTTGTTACGTTGTAGGATAATGGGAAGTTTCCCGCAACAGCGTTTCCCCTCCCCGGTTCCGTTCAGGGTTCCCGCCGCGTTTTCCCTTTTTCACTCCTTTCGGATGCAATTTTTCGCCCCTCTCCTTCGAATACACAATATCTCGTCAACGGATTCTCTGCGACGTAGACGCTTCAACGAGATACACATGTATGTTACTGCCCGACACACTCTCGCTGCAACGAAAATCTCGATGTACTCCGACGTCTCTCCGCTCTATCAACTCTTGAATCAATCGCTGTTGACACTTTGCTTCTCTCGAAAGCAGTCATCGTACGCTCCTCGATTCAACGTTCACCAATTTTCTGTTCTTAATACTGTCCAATCTTTTGTTTCTATGTGGATTGCGGTGTATTTTGATGTTTCAACCCTCGCAAGGCGGATGCTTTTCATTCTATCATAACCATAAAATGGTTGGCTCTAATTTTACTGCACAGAATTTTTCTGAACCTACGAGTAATGATACCAAATTGGCTACTAAAAAAACCTAGAATCTCGAAAGAACGTTTTGTAACTCTGGTTAAAAATGGACCCAAGGACCGCCATTCGAAGGGTATGTAAAGCGTAATAACGAAAATGGGTGAAAACTACGGGAGAATCAGGGAGTATAATAGTTAATAATTTAAACAAAATTTATTGGTCACATTACTTGAAAATGTTTGTTACCTCGCGATTCAAATTGCTGTTCCCGTTGAGGAATTAATCGAGAAACGTTGGACGCTCAATCATTGATTTTCAACAGACCAATAAATATTGACGATATCAAAGAACGAATTGTTATCATTGTGGCGAATGTGTTTTGGCAGAAACTACGCTAACTGTACTCGCAGAAGCCGATTTCCACGCGCTGTTCCTTTTCGGAGGGGTTTTCAGCAAACTAACTGTCTGGGGGCTTTGGTTCCAGGGAAAATATTCAGTGTTGATACTCGAGGTTGTGTAACGCGTAAACGTGTATACAACACGGCGACGATGTCAGGAAAACAAAATGGTCTACTATGTCATCATTGCATGACATCATTATCGATTTTATATTTACTCTCGCTTCGTCGATCATTTTCGCTTCTCTGACCTATTTCAATGTTACACGTTTTACAAGGTGTTCTCGGTGTTCATATATCTTCCTTCTCTTGATCGATTCTTGTATACCATCAACATTTTTCAACGTGTATCACCGAAACTCTACCTTCGTTCTGTGGATGGACTACTACATTGCTGTTACATCATTGCACTCGGTGTGGATTTCTTTGGCTATGTTCGGTGTTGCGATGTTGAACAGCATTGATCGTTCGCTATTACGAGACGATCAACCACGAATCGTGACGAGTGTACAGAGTGGTTTCACCGACACCTTATCGATGGAGCCGTAATCTTGAAAACTGCCGGCTAATATGAACAATCCAAATGTAATAACTGGACTGCGGATCTTTATGCAAAATTAATATTGTTTACAGTAATTACAAGACAACAAGAACCAAATAGAAATTTATTTCTCTCGGTAGTTTTATTCAGTTGTAAGAAAACCACCTATTTTTGCCACAAACGCATAAAATCCGCAGTCTATGTAATAACATTGTCGTATGTCGATGGTTATATAATAACCTCGAGCACCCAGAATATTTCAGTTTTTGTTACGAAAAATGTTACAGGAAATAATTGTTCCGTCAAACAAGGTAGGGTTGTAATGGATAAATATTTTTCTGCTGATCATATTTTCTATCTAAAAATCAATCTGTGATGTATTTGTGTTGCCATAGTTTTATACTTTAAATCGTCTAACGTTTTAAGGTGTTCTTGCATCAGTTTGTTTGCTATATTATGAATTATTAACAGAACCAAAGATATTCTAGCTGCTTGAGATAGACGGAATCGACATCGTATTACGGTGACGTTCATGTGACGCAACATGGTGTCACCTGTAATAAAAGGCAGTCTTCGATTTCGCGTCACATGGCATTATCTGTCGATAAGTTATTAACAACAGAATGTGTGTCTATCATTTTCTTTCGATGGATATACAATGCGGGACGTAAATTCACGGAATTACGGAATTACAAAGAGCGACACGAAAAAACAAACAAAGTAATTTACATTGATCAAGCGTATTAACCTAGAAAACCGAGTTATTTTCTTCACGCCGAATCGTTTTCTCTGAATTTCGACGAATCAAATCAATTGTCAAAAGCACACATGTTCTGTGAAAGTTGTACTAAACAGCCGAGGACTATTGGCCACTCTGCATACGTTTCAAAGCTCGAATTACTCGGATAAAAATATTGCTGAAAGAAATTGCGAAAAAAAAAAAGAGAAAAAGGGAAATTTGTAGCTATCGAACAGAGCAGGTTTCGGTGGATTCTGAACTGAACGGCTTGTCTAGCCGTTGATACGTCTACAGAGGGTTCGGAGGAGGTGTTGCTTTCATTAAATTCGCGTGCACGTCCCGCGCGTGGGCCAATTAGAGAGTCGAAAACCAATTTCAGGATCAACGATCGCACCGCACGACGACGTTTTGAATTTATGGCTCGTTCTTCGTGATTCCCTGCGTCCACCGCAATTCCTCCTCCATTCTCCCCTACGTCGAAACCAGAAACCTGTCGACACTCGCTCTAATTTGGGTTTCATGTGACAACTACGATCGAGTTATTACCGAGACGAAGACCGTGACCACGGAAAAAGAAAACGTTTGTCACCCTGTGCTAGTCCCGACGATTTTTAATTCCTACTTTTTCGCGAAAACTCGTGCCTAGCTCTGACGTAAAATTACAATCAGTTTTACGATGTGAAAAGTATCGATTTCCTTTTCAAAAAGTTAAAACTTCTTTCAAATTGCACCGAACGACCCGAGTTGTTTTCAAAATGTAAGAACGATCAATTTACCAATGGGTAAATAATTTTATTTTGAAAATTGTCACTTTCCCTGATGCTCGGATCGCTGGTGTTCCAAGTGTGTTTGAATTTCCGAGCAGTATCGATGTAGAAACCTGTCCGCAGAAGGCCACTTATACGTAATCGCGTTTTAAGTAGCAAGGGAATCTAAAATCGTCTGCGAACTTTCAAGCGAACGAAGATAGTAATTGTTCACGGAACTGGGAACGGACAATTACACTCTGGAGTAATTCGACAGTGCGACGGTTGTTCGTAAAGGCGATAAAGTGACAGAGGGGTGAATCTCGCCCAAGGAACAAACGAGTCGCGATGAGTAGCATCCTAAAAGTTGAGTGGCAGCCATCTCATTACTTAAATGCGTCCGTTAGTCAGGAAACGCTGGCCAAGAGAGCAGAAGTTTCCATGGTCATAATCGCCGCTAATTGACGTCGGAGTTATAAAGTTCAGTGAAATTAGCTAAATCCTTATTTGGACTCTCGTTATTCCGACCCTTCGCTTTGCTTCTCCCATTGGACTTTTCTCCGCGGACGTATTAATCGCCGGTGTCTTCGTGCCCTCTTGCGGCTGACATAAAGTAAGGAAAGAATTCTTCGTTGTCCGAGGATAGCTGCGAAATTACAATCGGAAAATGAATTGCGTTTCGTTTAAACACTTTAACGAAATTTAATGAACGCGCCGGATCGCGTCCGTTAACGAAGTGGATAATAATTACGGGAGTCCGAACGAAAATGAAAATAAATATCGCCGGTGCAACCGAGCGAGAAGACGAAGGTACAGTGTTTGCTCTATATATACAGTCGAGTCGGAAAGTAAGTTAACATTTGGTGATATGTAGGCAATGAATATGATGAATAAAATCAAGTTATTGTATTGTTTTTATTTAAGAGGTGTAAGGAAATAAACAAATATGTTAATAAAACATGTATTATCATTATTAAAGATTAAAGACATGTCATATTCATTTGCCTGCATACACCAGTCGTTAACTTACTTTCCGACTCGACTGTATATGTCCGAAATGCATAGTCGATAAAAGTCCCCGGGGGCCAAGAAGCTCGAGAGACTTCGGTCGCCGAATAGTGTCGCGTGGATCAAAGAATAGTATTTCCCTGCCGATATACATATTATATGTCCGTGGCTAGACCCATGTTTTGGACATGTATCGAGTAAACACTGTATTGCGCTTCCGAAGCCGAAGAACCGACGAGCATTATCGTTTACTATCGAATTTCCACGCAGTGTGTCATTTTTATGCGGTTCACACGAAGCTCGGGCGAAATTAAGCCTGGGAAAAACATGACGACGGATTAATATGTCTGACGACGAACTCATGTAAGTCGCACTATCGTAATCAGTATCATCACTATTATCACTGTACCCCTCTCATATCCATTTGCATTCATTTGAAAACCCCCTCACCTCGCTCGCCATTGTGTTGTGAATCCCAGTGTTGTGTGTTTGTATATTTGAAAGTATAAATACTCAACGTTATTTGAGCCGCGAAAATTCTCATTGTCGTGACGGATATCGTCGTGACACTCTAATCATTACTCTCTTCGTCGGCATTTTCATACTTCTTTCGTCCCGTCAACCTGTTATTTCAATTGTTTCTACAACCGTTCTATCTTTATCATCATTTCTCTGGCCTTATTCGTTTCCTGTCTCCGTTCTCTCCTCTCATTTCAGTTCCCCCTCGGTCATTCTGTTCCATTTCACGTTTTGTTCATCAATTCTTTCGAATCATCCAATCATTGCGATTCATTATCAAAATATTGATATATATATATATATATATATATATATATATATATATGTATACATACACCGCTGTCTGCTATCATCCCTTATGATTTCTGTGCGACGAGAGAGAAATCAGATTGTCATCGAAAGACGAACACCGAAATCTACACCTTCATTTTCATCAAAAAAAAAAAAAAAGAAAAGAAAAGAAAAATCGCATTCAGAGAAAAAATGTTCCAGGAAGGGAGAGCGAATGTGTGCATCCTCGCTGACCACGAGGTGGCTCTCCTGAACGCGTCGGAATCATTATTGCAAAGGATGAAACTCATCCAGAACTAACATACTAACTTGAGTATTATACTTCGAGTTTAGATGTTTAGATGTGCTCTGATTTATATGTTAGGATGCTCTTACTCAGGACCCGAGGGCTGCAACCTTTTCATCTATCACCTGCCTCAAGAGTTTGGGGACAACGAGCTCATGCAGACGTTCTCCCCTTTTGGCCCCGTCATATCCGCGAAGGTTTTCATCGACCGGGCCACCAATCAGAGTAAATGTTTCGGTAAGTGTGTCATTTACCGCGAAACAGATCAATCGTGGCCTGGAAGGGAGAAACGTAAGACCGTTGAACAGGTAAACTCGAACGATATCTTGAGATCGAAAGGTAGGAGACAGCAGCAGCTTGCTTGCTGGCCCAACTTCCAATTAAGAGGATCTTCTGGTCTAGAACCTTCAAAGTGTCTTCGAGAATACAGTCGGTCAAAAATGTCTCCGTACACTTAATAATAACTTTGTTCAACACGAGTTCACGAGACTTGAAATTTTGTAAGATATTGGAAGACTTAGTGCACGAGCTTACGTGCAAAACCATTTTAGGAGCCAATTGCAACTTGTCGGTATTTCATAGAAAATGCTAAAAATCGTCTTTCGCGAATTTCTTTATACGGGCCTACATTGAAAATTCATACAATACGAGAAACCTAAAAATACGAATATTTACTTTTCTCCATTTTAAAAGGATTTCTTTCAACTGTGCCCAAAATGTAAATTTTCATTTTGACGATATTAATACAACGTTTGCCATGTGATGTTTCCATAATTATTCCAAACGAAATAATCATTCGAACTGGATGTTGCATTTCCCGTTTGCTAAAAATTCTCAATGTGCCAACGGGCATGCAAACATTTAGTGCTCGCATGCACAAAGTCCCTATTTAACGCGAATGCCCATTCAGCCGGGCTGAAATGAATCCGGGGAGCCTTTTTTGATACATCGAAGTAGACCGCAACGAAAAGGATTCTAAAAACGCGGTCCGCTCTGATTAATCGCATACGGGACAAATGCGCGAACATTGACGCGGACGATTGCACGGTCGCGCACATCCGTAGGCTATTCGCTAACAACTGGCATAGTTAAATATTGTTCTACCGCTACACGTTTGTAACTTTTAGCGATGGGAGTGATCCTATTTTTCCTCGCGATTTTCAAACGATCCGGTAATCGAACTCTTATACGGAATACAGTGTAACACAATATATAAATATAATGATCGATATAACCGATCAGGATATCGATTAGCTCGAGGAGGCCTCAGCGTTAGACCGGATCGAAAATACATTTTTTTCGAAATTGAAGACCCCCCACAAAATTCGGACAATGGATAACATAACAACTATTTACTTGAATATGTATTAATGTTTTGTCATTTATATTTGGTATAGTGTGTGTAATATTATTGTGTACGTACCTATGTGTGTGTGTTTGAAAGTTAATTAATTTAGTTAATTTTGTTAGAAATTTTGTTTGAAGTTAATTACTTCATTTGCATATATTATTTAGATTCTTAGTTATAGATTAGTGTTCTTTGTTTAATTGTAAATCATTTGGATTAATATATGCGGAACAATTGACGGTATCGAATTACAGTCCCTGGCCAAAAAAAAATTGAGATCGATAATAATTTTCCAAATTATTCGCGGTAGAATTAAATGGCTAGAACGGAATATAATAATAATTTTTAGTAACAACTACAGTACGTATCACGTCGATACAGAACAATTTGTATTTCCTCCCTTTGCTTTTATTACAGCATGCACCCTTTCCGGCATACATCCTATGTATTCTTTCGTCGAGTGAATTATTATTGGCTTGATTTTGCCAAATTCTGAGTAAATAAAAGATTTTGTGTAAAAGTACAGACGTTTTCAATGAGATTCGTGTCAGGAATTTCATGCAGAAATTTTCTGTAACGACGGTAAATTAGTGACCGATTTACAACGATACGCCTCTCGCGTATCATTATCGCTGCGTCGACGAACAAAAAATGTGTGCAGACCAGGTATATTCTTCGTTTGTAACGGTGCACTCGATGTAATCGACTCTGATCAGCTCGCGGAAAAAATTCTTTGACGCGGGATGGAAACGGAGGGAACGAGAATACTTTGAGCATTGCAACCGAAATAATTCGCTGCCGTGGTTCGCGGAAGCGTAATTCGACTGGTGCGCGTACGTTAGAGACCGCGTTACAATGCTCCAAATTAATTTCTCGAAACTCGATAACGGACCAGGCCGCGACCAGACACGAAAAAAAAAAAAAAAAATAAAACACCTGCGCGTAAAAGAAATGTTTTCCATCGAACGAGAGTTAAAGTCTCTTTCAGTCGCCTGGTAAACGTAGTTTACGAACTCTGAGTAAAAGCGGTGGCCGTTGAGCGATGAACAGCCGCGATTGGTCAGGCAGTAGGCCGCCATGATGGCAAAACTAAAATTGGATCGGGGCTAATGGTCAAAATTGGCTTAAACTGGGATGGCCCTGATGACCTTTCAGCGGCGCTCCTGTTGTTAAAAGCTTCGTTATCGTACACCTTTTCGTTCCCTCTCACTTTCGCCCGTTCCGAGACGAAACTTTGATAATACCGAGATCCCATCGTAGAAAACTTTTTATTCCTGCCGGCGCGGCGTATCGACTAATCTAAATCACTGGTTAGCTACCGAAGCACCCTTTCGATAGCTCGACATCGTCGCGGGCACGTATAGTACACTCGGCTTCTCATTTTCGTCGAGCGATACACCCCCAATTCGTTAACCCTTCGCGCCACGAATTTTTTTTTCAATTTTCGTCCGAAAAATTCCTTTTTATTTTCCAGTGTTTCGTTCAGTATGTACTTCGACAGACAGTTTCTTCGTCGGTGCTAATTGTATACAATTTTCAGCATAGTTTCGGTTTCAGTTATATTTCTATACAACCCTTATGTTGGCAACGGGATAGCTGGATATTACTTCAACAATTTTCTATGTTCGTCTAAAAATATCATAAAACTACTTTGAATTAATTAGACGCTATTCAATTTATAGTTTCACGATACAGATATTATGCAACGAATCCGAAGTACCGAAGTTTCAAAGCTACTTCGGTCGCTAACGTATAGGTTAACGAAGGAATTTCTAATGAAGAGAAAACGAAATTCATTTCGTTTCGAAACGTTATAACGAAACATCACATCGCATCAGATTTCTATACTATTCTCATGTTGTTACGAAATAAGTGTGTCATTCTATTTCAGGTGTTTTCGAAAAGCGAGACACGTGAATGAACGTTCCCTTTTGGTGTCTATTATCAGTTTTATCGTTCGGTTCTTCCAGGTTTCGTGTCGTACGACAATCCAACGAACGCGCAGCAGGCAATTCAAGCAATGAATGGCTTCCAGATAGGGATGAAACGTTTAAAAGTCCAGTTAAAGAGGCCCAAGGACGCAAACCGGCCATACTAACCAAAGTCCTAGCTTAGAGAAACTGGACGATATGCACCGTACATCATAACCTACAGAGTACGTCTCAACAATCCTTACTTTAACATAAACAAAACAAATTATCGTTTCGTCTGTTAATCGCGTACGCTTAATTGTTGGTTTATTCGAAAAGTCCGTGTTAGACGTAGAAATCTTTAGGATGTATTTTCGCTATGTGAATGTTCATAAATTTTTGTATGAAACATAGAATATGGACGGACGAACTAATGACGGATGAAAACTTTCTGATTGCAGATGTCGTACAAGAACACGGGCTCGTTGAACGCTCGACGATCAGAAGTGACGAGTTTGAATCACCGTTACAACGCTCTCCACTATAATAACCTAGTACACTAGTTAGACAATTAATTAGAGGATAAAAATTAGGAGTCATTAAAGCGACTTCGCCTGCAGTCACACGGCGAGAACGGAGAGGCTGATGCTAAAACATCGGATGTCCAGAGCTGAACTCAGTACGAAATACCAGAAAACGAGTACGATGCACGCTTCCACGCTCTCGAATGTTCAGACGTTATCGGATTGTTTACTAGGAACGTGATTCCCGCTATCTTCGTTTGTCCTGCCTCTAATCCTCCTCCTCCATCTCCCCTCTAAGCCTCCTTCTCTAGCCCTTATTCCTCGTTCTCGAAACCATACTGCCAAATGTGAACAGTATCAAACGATGGCCCCATCATCATCCCTTCGAGTTCTAGAAACGAGTCCTAGTACGATACCGGAGGTCTAATCATTCGTGAAGCCTAGCCGAGAGCCTGTTGTCTCTCGTTCAGATTATCATTCCGATGACACGTTAAGTCCTAGTTTAATAATTGTAAACGTTCGAGACGGGTGACCTTCCAATAATCACTGAAGAACACTCTTAGTTCCTGACAGAACGGTGCGGCGACGGTAATCGTCGCCGGATCCATCGTTGAAAAGTTAACTATTAACGGTATCACGGTCCGGAGAACATGAAGAGACAATACCTCTTCGGACCCGCGGGAAAACGAATTCAGTTCGCGGACAAACTTCGCTGGCTTTCATTTTCGGGACACGAAGTAAAACGTTGACTCTAGTAGAATTCTCGCAGCTTTAGGATCTAGGAACGCGCGATTGCTGTTAATAATCGATATAGAGAACGGGGCGTCGTTAGGATCGTCCCGATGGTGTCGGACGGTCTTCCGGGCCAAGGCCGGCCGACGACGCAGTATTCCGCAGTGTCTCTCTTAACGCAAACTTGTCAATCACATATACAGGGTGCTCGTCTTACGCAACGTCTAAAAATTTCTAAAAAAAAAAAAATAATGGAAGAAGAAGGAAAAAGAAACCGAGGCTACGTACGAACAAAGAGAACACACGTTCTATCTGCATAAAACGAAAGAAACACGTACACGATTGAGCGCGCGCACGCGCGCACGGTTAACACTCACACAAATATACGTACACATGTGACAACATGGAATCAGTGCCGAACCGACATTCGTGGGTTATCGGTTCTTCTTACTTATATATATTCTTATATATATTACTTATATAATTCTTTTTTTATATACGACATTTAAAAAAGAATCGTCAGTGCCGTGTCAAAGCGATGTTATCTTGAAGAGTCCGGTCGTCCACGTCACAGCGCTCGTTTTTCCAATGTATAGAACTTGTATTATTAATTATTACCCACATCGCCATCGCCATCTCCCTCGATTATATTATTACGATCGCGATAATCGATCTCTCCCATTAAGTCATAACAAGCGTCAAGCAGCGTGCGATATTCCGGCCGTAGTTTCTTTTCTAACGAGGGATTCTCATTCAAAAATCTAGATCGCAATGCTTCTTCGCGATCGATGTAAAGGGATCGTAGTACCGTTTCTCTTCTCGATCCCCGCGGCTCGATGAATCCATCAAACAATCGTTCACATTTTAATTGATCAGACACGCATCGCCCGAGAAATGTCAATTAGGCTGTGATTATCCAAACAAACGAACACGGGAGTAGGATTGAGGCGAAAATGGCGGCGACATTGGTAAGATCCTTCTTAACGCGAAAGAAGGCGATCATCTGGGACCGGTTGAATGCATACTATTTGCTTTCCTCTAATTCTACTTAGCTAGTCTACGTCTAGTCGATAAAAAAAAATTTTTTTTTTTTTTTCGTTTTAAATATGTATATCTATTTATTTCCGGCTCATCGCTGCTCGTATTATCCAGACGCGGTGATAACGATTTTCGCGAATCGTTTAGAATCTCGAAGTAACGAGATCGAACGAAGTACTTAAACATTTACAGAAATAATTGAACTCTAGTCGAACGGCTTTCATTTGATTTGAAACGTCTGTTTCTCGAAATTACGAGTTGTGTACTTAAAGAATTCTTGTACTTGTACAAGTTACAGTTGTAAGCGTTTTTAATCTAGTCCTCTGCCATCGAGCAGCTTATATTTTTAAGAGTATTGTTCCTTGTTTGTTTCTCTTTTTTTTTTTTTTTTTGTTGACATTGCTTATTCGTGCAATAGAGATCTCGGAAGAACCGCGAGATCCCGTGTCTAGAGAAAACAAATGCAAACCGAGCAAATGCATGTCGCATGCTTGTACTGGTACGAGATCACAGAATTTTTGCCTACCGCTGTCACCGTTGATAGTGACCGAACAGCGGTGGACAGTGCTCGCCCCGGTAATCGAGTACACTTTTCTTAGCACGATAAATAAAACGTTCAGACATTTAACGAGCGGTGCCCGGTCGAATCACGTAGTTTCGATGCGAGTGACGATCGCGGACAGAAGCCAGTTAAACAATGGGACAGCGATGGAGAGAGTGTGTGTGTGAGAGAGAGATGTAGGGGGATAAATGGGGGTTATTAAATGAACAAAAAAAAAAAATAAACGAAACCAAATACATTGCGTACGGTAGAGAACTAGCGTAGGCGAGCGATGGAACGGAGAGGAAAAACTCTGATCTAGCAGAAATAATCAACCAAAGTACCAACAACTATTCTATATAAATATTTAAATATGAATTATTGAAGAAGAAGTATATAAATATATAAATATATAAATATAAATACTATAAATATTGAAATATAATATAAATGAATATTCACAAAAATGAATATATATATATATGTATGTATGCATACATTATCAATATATACATGTATTAATTAAAAGGAAACTAGAAACTTAGTAAATTATTATGATTTAGGTGAATTAACGGAAAGGGAAAAATTAATTACTATTTCGAGGGCCAGAGAATGGGAAGGACCGCCTCCAATCACGCAGATAATGACATGACTAGAAACTATCGTAAAGGGTATAGCACTTTTTGAGGGAATTCAAAAGTGTCTTCGAACCAGATACAATCGCCAATAAGGCATTCCGTAGGGCATCGGGAAGAAACATCTTGTGTCAAATGTTAACCCTATATCTCGACGAGGGTAGTCAAACGGAGTGAAATTTAAAAATCAATTTTCGAACCTGTTTTCCTTGTTTAATCGTATACGAAAATTCTGAAAAAAGGTTGAACAGATACAGAATACACGGATGCGTATACTGCAATTAGTTTTGAATTTTCAACTTCAATGGAAAATCTGCATTTTTCCAATTTTTTCTTTTCTTTTTTGAGGTTTTTGATTTTTTATAAACAGAATTTTCAATTTAAACATCCGAAACGAATTGCAGTATATCTATCTGTTTGTTTGGCATATCCTTGAGTTTTTGTCAGCATTTTCGCGTACGAGTAAACACGGGAAAATGGGATAAAAAGTAATTTTTCAATTTTACTCCCGAACTACCCACCCGAAATTTTACACAACATGTTTCTCCATGATACCTTATCGAATGGTTTATTGGTCTGATTCGACTATACGCTTTATACGCTATTTAAATGAATATGATAATTGCTACACACGAATATACACATAAGCACACAAATATATTCGTACACACGTGTATGCGTGTATATGTATGTACATTCGTGTATATACACATATACAATTATATACAATGTACTTGTATATCAGGGCCAGGCAACCCTTTCCCTTGCATAGAGGTTGTTCGACTGCTACGAGGGCATTCACCTAATTCTATACACGCAAAACTTGAGTTTCTTTACAAATCGTCTGTCCAATACGACGTGTCGACTTATTCCGTTCAACTTGCATTTTAATTCTTTTAGAAGATCCACTGTAAATCAATTTTAATCAAACGAATTGATATTACAAGAGTTAACTCTAAAAAATGTAACACCTTATAAATTTTCTATAAAATCACCCGTGTACGCGATACCATCGTTAAATTAGCTGAATAATCTAACAATTACGTGAACAATGTTCGCTTGGAAAAGTTACCGGAGAACCTACTGAAATTCTCGAGTTTCCCTTAAAGAACGCCGCCTATTAATGTACCCTCCATTTTCTCGATTCCATAATCGAACCGTTTGGAAACTTTGCAAATGGCGAAGTGAAATTAAAACGCCATTAGCTTTGTTTCCGGGGAGATTATTACGAAAGCACTCTGATGGCTCGAAAACAGAGTTTCATCGCGAGTTTGAAACGATGAGGCATTAAAGAATTAGCGTGTCCGTGGCAAAACGAACAGATGATCGTATTTTTGTCCGTTCATGAATTCGTTGTCTGCTCGCACACAATATACACCACACGCACGCACACAAACGCATACACTCGTACTACACGGATCATGCCAAGCACTATTGTAATTTAACTTATACATACACACACGTACACACACACACACATTCAGGAAACTAATACATCGTTGATAGACATAAGTTGAAGATGAGGTGTGCTATAAATTCCTCTCCTCTAACAAGCTCGTATGGCTTGCTAATTATTGACGATATAAAACACTATTATATTATATGAAAAATCAATTAATACTAATAACTAATTTATAATAATAAACAACAACACTAATAATAATACTATTATTATTAATAACAATAATATGAATAATAATAATAATAATAATATTGATAACGATACATCATGATACGTACACATAATTTATACTACACGGTAAACATATATATATATATACATAATATATATATTATATATATATATATATATACATATATATATATATATATATATATATATATATTCTTGTTATTTTAAGACGCTAAACTTGTTTCAACGTATGCATACACACGCGTACAATTTGACTTTACACATGCGCGTGTGTATGCATGCGTACACACGGAGACCGATGTATCGAGAACGCGAGCACAAGTTCGCGACATAAGTTCGAACAACTAGAATTCTACTCTGACGACCTTGTTGAATGCGAGAAGGAACGAAAAACGAATCAATCTTTGCCACGTTGTACCTGCACGGGTCTAAGAAACGCATCCCTCGTTGAACGAATATCCGTTGAACGAACGCCTCGAAATCGGTCAGAGACGTACACGCCACGCATATATGAAGAAACTCGCGATTCGATTAAAAATGACAAGAAAAGATACAGAAAGAGACGAAAGAAAATTCCGACGACCGGCGACCGTAGGCTGGAGGAAACATTGGCTGGCGAGGAGGAGGCTATCAACAAAAAATAAAGAAAGAAAGAAAGATGAAATTGGTGTACCGTCGAACGATCGCGGATAGGGAACGACCTTGGGTATTAATGCAATCACGTGTTTGCGAATCGTGGGTGCAATCACGGACCATAAGAGCAATCGCGATCTGAAACCGTGAGCACAAGCAAACACGAATCCCAGGCCACAGCGGACACGAGCGCAAACATAATTAGAAGACACGTGCATCGCGATCGTGTGTCTATCTTTGCCCGCCTGATGCGCTACGTGCACAGCCTACGAAAGGGTCTTCAGGCAAGCTTGCCTACGGATCAGCGTTTCATTCTCCAGGGTACGGGGGGAAGGGGGATCGATCCATGGTACACACGTCCGGCAAAGACGATTCAACGGATCGGACTCGAGGGCCAGGCGAGATCGTCTGCCTCCAGTCTCTCGTGATCCACAGACCGCTTTTGATCAGCCCGTTTCGAGTCGAATCGCCGCGTTTCGTTTTCCCGGTGCCGCCACCTGTTCGCGTAATCGCTGTCGGTTAGCGTGAACCACCCGCGAACCACCAACGATACGATCACACACACGATCGTCCGAGCAAAATCGATCTTTCGCGATGATCAACGCGAATCCTGGTCGCTCGTTTTTGGCGAAACACATTTTCTTGACACATTATTGTCGAGCGGACGCAACCGAATGGATCGTGCTTACCGATTTCTAGAAGGTGTGTCGTTTCGTCTTCTCCGGTCGCTAACATCTCAGAAATAAGAAGATAACCGATCGGTCGATTTGCTGTTAATTAACACGCGAAACGCGAGAAACGCAAGTTGGTGTATCCTTGTCAACAACGGTCGGGAAAATGAGAGACGCCGATCGGCGTCTCCGGTCGACAACGTGTTGAGCGACTGCTCGCGAACGTCTCTCCCAATTTACACGCGTCATGTATTTTACTTGCGGTTTTTTGCAACTCGACAAAAACAGATCAGATCTTCTCCGTTCGTTGTTCCGTTGGAATTTTGCGTGAAACGTCGTCGTATGGGTTTCGGGTCAGCCATTTTTCACACGGAATTTCATTTCAGTCGAACCGATTGCGTTTAAGAAACTATTATGCGAATTTAGGCGAAGGGACGTTAGACCGCCGAAGTGATCACAAAAACACTTTACACATACATACACACGCGCCCACACACACACACTCATGTATAATTGTTAGATCCACGCGCATACGCTCGGAACAGATACATGAGCATGAAACGAGAAAGACATGTATACTAGTGAAGCTTGTATTCAAGCACCAATTGATAATATCACTATGATCTAAGCTTTTTTTAATGTGTAACAGTACTAATAGCGAATATCATGGCGCACGATTACCCTAACGGATAACTATAAATTCATATAAATATGAATGTATACATATATAAATATAAATACGACGGTAACGACGACTGTAAGCAAACCAAAAAAAAAAAAAAAATAATACAACTATTTTATCCAACAAAGTTTTTGCTACGAACGAAGTAGTATGCATCTTACTATGGGAATTAAATGGAGGGACTTAAGGGAATGGAGGTGTTTGGGGGGGGGGAAGTATTCTTAGGCTCTAAGGAGATGAAAGAAAGAATAATAATATTAAAATAGTAATCTGTGAGGATCAGCTTTGAATTTATTTTTACATGACGTGATGTATTGCCGAGACGAATTCGCTGCTTGCAAATTGAAATGAGGCGCTCGAGTATCGAACGTTCTATTAATTTCGGATCGATTGAACTTATGGAGCTCCTTGACTTACCATCGAATCCCGCGAGATTTTATCGGGATCTAGAGTTCGGTGAAACGCTCGGAAGAAAATCGGTACTCGTGATCGTCGTTGTCCGATAGTAACACCCGCAGCACAAAATTGTCGCCGGCCATCAAAGTTGCCATGGAAAACTCATGATCCCCTTCGTTCGCGCGATTTCCGTGGGACAGAGAGAAAAGCTATTTTTTTCCGGCAGCTTTATGGCGGGCCTCAAGGACACGCACGAAGATTCGATGGGGAACGGGACATTGGGTATCCGCCGCTCTCGAATATACAGTAGTCTGAATAAATAAATTAACGACATAAAATCGGAAAAGATTAAATAGTAATAATAAAAGTAATATTAATGATAACAATAATAACGATCAAACATCTCATCTAGACATACTAGCACTTTACCATCGCACTTGCACAGAAAGGCAGAAGAAAATTTTATCAACCCTCTCGACACAGCTATTAACGTGTCATCGATCCATTTTTGTGGAATCACATTGGATTCAAGTCACGCGCTCCGCGACCTGATATCCGGTAGCCGTGGTGTCGGTGATACTAGGAAACAGGGTATGTTTTTGCAATTATTTGCGTAACTTGTAAAGAACTAGCAACAAGATTTAAAGAAAAAAAAAAAAGTAACTACATGTACACTCTCGCGTCCACGAAAAAAAAAAAAAAAAAATACTAAACATACGTGCACATCTTCTACCCATTACAGACATTATTATACAACTACGATTGCACGAAATACGCACCCATTTACATACGTACACTCTACCAGCGATGCGGATCTCGCGCGCTTCTTTTCTCAGACACTCGGTGTACACGAATATTATACATGAACTATGGTACACGCATCCCGACAGGAGGGGCAAGCGGAGCTAAACATTTAACTAATTGAACTATCTCTAACTATATGAATATTGGACCGCAGACTTAGGGTGGAGTACCGACCGGTTCACTTAATGGGATTTCCCCTTGTGTCGTGCTCGCATGATCGACTAATTTGAATAATCAGATACTAACTGTTCTAATCGAGGTTCTATGAATACGTGCTTTGTTACGGCTTCCTTTCCATTTTACGGGGGTACTATTCTTTAATTGGTTCGTAGACGATACACATCCGTTTCTTATTTTCTTCCGACTAAATTTTGCGCATACTAAATCTGTTCGCTTTTATTAAACACTGTGTCTTGCGTGCTTGTGAAAATCGATAAAATTGTCTTTCAGAAAATGTTAGCTACAAGCTAACATTTCTTCTTTCTCGGTACATGTTCTGTTAATTTCTCCCTGCATCGATTAAACGCTACGGTTTTCTTTCGAATCGCGCTGGTCAGAACTTTATCGCGAACAGTGACAAACATATTCAACTCGAACGAAAATGAATAATGTTCCTATTCATTAACATTGACTTGAAATATAAACCAAGTGTCTCATTTCAACATCCTAAGGCTAGACTTTCACGGTCGTCTTCTATCGCAAAGATTTTCACGAGTATAACTACAATGACAAAGTATCGAGAACTTTAAGAATTGACTGGATTGGAGGCATCATTAGGCGAACGGTCTCTACTGTAGCCTAAGTCTGTCGTTGAACTAAGTACGTCTCATCATAGGCTGTAAGCGCGATCCCACACCAACTTGCAGATTCCGGATACGATCATGAAAATAGTCATGAACATCATCATCAACGCCATCATCATGATAGTCAGCATCATCGTCGTTAGAGTTTTGAAAAGGAGCTATCTATCAGCGCTCTTGAGTCATGTTTTATCCATGCGAACATTAACGATAATGTAATTCGCGAAGGTGCTTGTGTTTTTATACATTTCACTCTGACTCGATTGTAGCAAACAAAATGTTATCGTTTGACTGTTGCCACGTTGCTGTCCAAACGAGCTCTAATCATTCGAGTTTTTTCGTATCGATCACGAGAGATGAGAGAGATAGAGATAGATAGATAGAGAAAGAGAGAGAGAGAGAGAGAGAGAGAGAACACGTACGTCACGTTAATCATCGAAGCGTCAGGCGAGTCAACATCCTCGTTCTTCCTTCCCTTTTCTGCGTTCCTTCGGCTTCTTTGTACATTTTTCACACCCGGTTGAACAAGCCATAATCGCTTTTTTTTTCTCTCCCCCCGACACTCTTATGCGCGCGCGTGTAACGCCAGATAAGAGAGGTGGGCGCGAAACTATAGAGAGATTAGTTGAGGTATCGTAATCTAAACGAAAAAAAAAAAAACAAAATAGATTCGCAACTATTCAACGATTTAACGAAGAGAAAGAAAAGTATATAAATAAATAAACTAAAAATGAAAAAAAAAAAAATGAGATAAGAATCGGCGTTACTTTAGAAGAAGTTCAAGCCGACCGATGTCAATTCCTTCAGGTACGCTTATGCGTTATCGCAAGAACAATGCGAGAAATTCGGTTTTTTCTAACGTACCAAATCGATGTCTTTTTCCTTACGATTGTACTAAATAAACATATAGAATCGGTGCACGATTGTCGGTAGTCGTTGGTCATCTAAAATTACGCGGCGAGTACGTTCATTCGAGTCGTAGATACGAAAATCCAAAAAAAAAAAAACAAAAAAACAAAAAAAAAAACAGAAGAAACGAACAAAACAAATAAGAAAAAGGACAAAAAAAGGAAAATGAAAAGGAGACAAATATTATGGTATCATGTATATTTACCCGGCCACATTTCGATCGACTATCCGGGACCAATCATACTTTCTGACTTCGAAACAACGCGTTTCCCCCCCCCCCCCCACCCCCGATGCTACCGTTCAGTATGCCGAGACAATTGATCGAACGATCACCTCGTTTAGCAAATTTTATTGATTATATCGTAGAAAGACACGGTGGTCTGCATTCTCCCGTTTGTTCGGTTCAATTTCCACGTTTCCTGCCTTCGGTCAACGACGCGCGGTTTAAAAGATTTTTCTGCATTACACGCGAGACACGCACAGCCAAAAACTACCGGTTTTGTGCTGTGAATTCGTCGTCGTTGAGAAAAGACGGAACGATACGGATCATTCGAATTGTTTCCAGAATTTTCGCGATCGCGGAATACGATCATCGGACCTCTTTCTTCTACGAACCGCAGTCAGCTAGCTCCCACTTTCTACGCGACCTAACCGAGAAAAGCTGTGCAGCATCTAAATCTGTTTTACCCCCCCCCCCCCCCACACCGCGTGCATCATTCGGAAAAAGCTACGTCCTCAATCATTCTTTTCGTTGTACACGAACTATACGAACGAATCGCGAAACAGTTTCTACTCGCACAATTACAATCAAATTGCAAGTTTCTTCCTTGGATCAACAATCGGCCGGACCGATGCACGGTGGGGGAAGGGGGTTAATTGCGAACGGCATATTTGCTTGTCCTTCGCCCATTGATTGTACAAAAATACGCGTCTAGTTAACGATTTAGCATCGCGACACCCGTTTCTTCGAAGCGTTCGTTTAATTTTGTGAATTTAGTCGAGACTCGATGTACCGGTATTCCTTAAAGACCGACCGCGATTGGAACGTCGTGTCGATACCCCACGGACGCGTAAACGTGCGACGACTTAAAATGCAAACGAACAAACAGGAATGGAAACAGAGAAACAAAACGACGAGAGAATATATCTAAGCGAGCATCTAAGCGACACCGTTGAACGAGTATGCAGGAATTGTTGATGGGAAATTGGCACGTTACGAATCGTCGATTCGTGGCGTTGGTTTAAGTCAACGATCGCGTTTTATCTCGGATATCCGACGACCAGATGTCATCAGGTCTTTTCTTTCCGTTCCTCGCGCGGACGCCGCGATTGGAACGACTCGCGAGAACTGTGCCGATTTTTGCGGAGTGGCATATCCAAAAATATGCTCGCGATCGTTCGCGCGAAAAGCCGGAGAAAGTAGAAAGGAAGAAAGCGAGGCGCAGGAAATTCGACGGGGAAAAAATGGTGTGGAGAAGGCGAGAGAAAAGAGAATCGGCAAGGAACGATCTTCCGAACGAAGGGGTTTTCGGTGTCCAGGAGTAATTTTTCTTGGGCAATTCGCACGATGCCTGGAAACCTGCGTGGATCGGTCGAGCGTATCTATAATGTCCGGAGGGTAATACCTTCGCGCCATAGACACGGCACACGTCACGAATCGACCTTTAGAAAGTTGCTAACAAATCTTACGTTTAGAATGTAGTTAGGCCGCATAGCGAGAGAAAGACGGTTGGGAATAGGATCGATCGGCGCGAGGAACGTAAATAAGAATTGGACGAGCAGAAAAAAGGTAAAAAAAGAAAAAACGGAGAGAAGAGAGAACGTGAAAAAAGAAAACTGTGAGGTATTTATATATACAAACATACCTATATACACGAGCACATATATACAGGGATGAGTGTGCATATACATAACTCTCGCGAAAAACGTTTAAACTAGAATATTGATTGATGAGAAAAATTTGCATATAGCATAGTTTTATATAGCGTGCCATCTAGGCGTATAAGCGAATGATATGCATAAACAATTACTATAGTTATCGCTAACATATAAGGTTATAAACAGAAAAAAAAAATGAAGTATAACAAATTATGCAGTATAATCACTTATACCAGGAAAGAAAGCACGAGAGAGTGAGAAAGGAAGATAGATAGAGAGAGAGAGAGAGAGAGAGAGAGAGAATGAAGCACACAGAAAAAAATACACCTACAGCGCTGAGAGAAAGAGAACGAGAGAAAGGAAGCGAGAGAAAGAGAGAGAGTGACGGAGAAAAATATAAATATTATATATCGTGCGCGTATAATGATTGAATTAGGAATAATTAAAAAGACGTTGAGGTGGAACGTGTGGTAGGTTGAGAAAAAGGGTGGGAGAGAAAGGGACAGAAAGAACGGAGAGAAAGAGAGCGCAAAAGAGAGAGAGAGAGAGCGAGAAAACACTAAAAGTTATTAACAAACAGAACATATTTTAAATAATTAATCGCCAAACGATAAGTTTTTAACTTTAAACTTCTAGTGCGTAAGACCGAAATAATATACGAAATAGAAAAATATATATACTTATATATAAATACAAAAATATATATAAGTACATACATATATACATAATGATTGAAAGTCGACTCTAAAATTAAATGTAAACCGAAAGCATACTTCTTATAAACCAGCTGCGCGGGTAAACATCATGACTATTTGAAATACGATGGATCTCAAAAAGTTAGAAGGAATTTAGGGCGCCAGTGAAACTTCGAGTAACTTTGCTGCTCGATTATTTGCCTCGATCGGTATAGAATATATATACATATATATATATGTACGTGTACAGAATCCGGACACACTTTTCTCGTCCTCGTTTCGGACAGTTTCTTCAGTTTTTCTACTCGCATTTTCTATCGGGTTTCTTGTTTTTTACGCGTCGTTAGAAATCGTCACTGCGTCGCTCCTCTTCAAGTATCGGTGACCATTTACGAGCGGAAAATTCAACGTAGAACCATCGGCGGCTCTCAACGAAACGGATTTCCACTGAAGCACGGGGGCATAATATAATTCTCACGAATCGAGATCGATTTTTAATACCGAACAATCCTTTCCGATGGAAGGAAGACACGAAAATCGCATTTCAACCAATTGAACCAGTATTTTCGAAGCAGCATATACGATACACGGAATATATAGATTGTGCCAACACTGAATCTTCCAAATCCATTTCCACTTCGAACACGAATCGACTATCGTAGCAAAAGACAATATTAGGATATATGTAGAAGTGATTGTCTACTAATCGGTAAACCTGCGTAAACAATTTTTTCCCGCTGGACTTTGAAACGGCCAGCTATTATAGTTCTTGCATTTATTATTCGCGCGCGTTTGTCATTTGTCGTCTATGTACATTCGAATAATTTCTTTTCCGAGGAATTTCAAGATAAAATTTCGATTTTCCTGACAACGATTTCGTTTCTCTCGAACGAGGCGGCACGGCATAAAGAAAGACTCGATGGGAGTGGCTCGGTTCCTGCAAATTGTAATGTGCCCCTTCGGCGCCTGCTCGGAGTGCAACAGTTGGTTAACAAGTGGCTCCTTCGTACAAAATGGTTGCGAAACTCGTTCAAATCACCGGACGAGATTGAAAACCTCTTTTCAAGATCAAGTTGTACTCGAACGTTTTTTGAAATCGTGACACGATACAAAAATCTGTACCGTTAACGTTTCTTTCGAGACGACGTTACCAAACGCGTGTAAACTGTTCAATATTCACGGAGTCACGCAGACGTTTACGTTCCCGGGACAATACTTTTGATTCTCTCGTTCCAGAAAATTTCTCAGATAGAAATCGCGTGAAACTATCAAAAGAAGAACCTCGACGTATGTACTGAGATTCGAAAGCTTGAAGTTTTAAGATTCGCTGTTGCTTCACGATAAAAGATTTTAGTGCGTGCATTCGTTAGCGGAAGAAATACTCTGATTAACACTACAACACTGTGATCCTATCTTAATGAACTTGATCTTCGGACACGCCACAAAACATCGATTACTTCAACAATTTTCACTGGATTCGAGACGGTAATCGTTGACAAACGCACGAGCCGCTTAATGCTAAGTGAAAGTTCTATAAATCTATAAATTAGAAGCTTGTGGGGTGTTGAACCAGACAGACAAATATTCACTTACACCACTTTCGCGTTGCACGGCTCGTTCTTAATTTTCAAAAACCTTTCCGTGACTTCCTTATATATTATTTCAGACTGATACGAAAAAAAAAGGAAAAACAGTCGAAAACGCATTCTAGAAAGTTGTTGAGTAACGATACTGTGTGAAAGATTCCTAGAGTTCGCGACGAGGAATATCAACGCGACCGAAGAGCTCGATCGTTGATCGAGCTTCGATGACAAGACACACTAAACAATGGGTTCAGATATTTCAAAGTGCCGTTGCAACTAAATTGCTTGGCGTTTCTCTGAACTGACGACAGTTGTGAGAGATACGTAGTACGACATAGGTAAGAGTTAGCGGATCGCCTAAAGATGAAGGGAGAATAGTCACGCCCAGGTCATACCGTCCAGAAGAAAAGAAAAAAAAAGATGCGGAATTTCGTTGCACGTTTTCCCAATAGTTTTCTAACGCTTGCAAAGTTTTAATATGCTTAGCGCCCGCGAACAATATTTGTAAAATAATTCATTGTGCGTATAGATCGATTTTCACTAGCTTCAATTCTCAGAGAATCGCGTGTGGCAGGCTTTTAAACGAGCGTGTTTGTGATTTTGCGCGTATCGAGCAGCTGTCGTCCGTTGAATAGAAGAAAATAATAAGAGAACTAGAGACAGAGAAAGAGAGAGGGAGAGAGAGAGAGAGAGAGAGAAAGAGAAAGAGAAAAAAGAAAGAATAATAAAGAAGTTTTCTATATCACAAAAGCGTGCAACTTATTTTGAGACTGATTTATACACAAACTCGCTCTTTGAGATCTCGATAAAACAGTGCAATTATATCTTGCGGAGTCTGCGAATCTAGTCGGTGACGGGAGAAGAAAATCTGTAGTAGTTTCTAGTCATCAATCGTTTTTTCGATTACGATCGGTGTTGCAAATGTACCAAAGGTGAAACGCGAATGGAATAACGGTCTCTTCTTTTGAATCGAAAATAGCAGGTACCGTGTAACGGTCGTGAAACGTTCGAGGGGGGTTGTTACGTTCGATGGTGTTCGTCGTTCGTCGTTGAAACGTGCTAATTCGATCGGCTTTTTGCTTCGTGAATTCGAATGCAGAAAGAAATAAAGAACGAGTGGTAACAACGCGATACGTATATATGTATATGTACATATACATCACATTACTTGTGTTTCTTCTTCCGGGAGAAGGTGGGGTGGGAGTGAGGGGACAGAGAAAACGTGAAACGACGATTTAGCGCGTTTTAAGCTTTCCAGGGTCTTCGTTGTTGGAAGCTGATGAGTAATCTTCACCTCGTCGAGCAAATACTCGATCGACGATGTCGAGCATGACGTTTCACTCGCGTTCTCAGGTTAAGACACGTTTTTCGATCGGTGGATCACTACTCCGAGGGCGACTTGACTGCATCCCGTGCTCGAGGCTAAAGAATGTAGAATTTTTTAACTGTACTTACGACTATAACCTAGCCTGTATATTTTTACATATTAAACATAGGGAACGAATTAAGATTTGACGCAACAGGCGCGCGAACGCGAACCGAGACACAATGGCTGCAGTAATGATTAAAAAAAAGAAAAAAGAAGAAGAAAAGAAGAAAAAAGACACGAAGCGAAGCACACGCGATAACAAGAGAGAATATGAAAACTGGAAGTACGTACACGCGACACACATGTACACACGCGTATACCTCGATATTAAAAAGCTAATGGGAAAAAAACACAAAAGCAGAAACAAAAAGAAAAGAAACAGAACACATTGAGAACACAGACACGCGCATATATATATATACATTGCAGTTATACGCAAAAGGTACGTACACACACACACACACACACACACACACATCCCATGAAACGCGCACGCACGTAAATTGAAAGATATCCTTCTGCCTTTGAAGGAATAAATATTATACAGAATCGTGAGAGAGAGAGAAAAAAAAATTGAAATCAGTTTTATTGTTGATTTCGGAGTGGTATACAATAAAATTTTGTAATCGCCGGCCCCGGACGTACTTTCGCGGACTCGGGGCCCGAAAAAACGTTGCGTAGTATAATCAAACACCGATATACAATGCAAGTTTCTCCTCGGCCGTGATCACCGGACCTCGGGGTCCTCGAAATCGCCAGAAGTATAGTATACATTTTCTTCCCACGGGGTTACGCGTGGCGAATTTTATGGTCCAGAATGATTGATGCTTTGCGACTCCGAGGACTTGTCGATGTCCGTCGCGACGACGGGCCCGAAAGGATCTGTAAATAAAATTGCAAAACACGAGACAACAGATGTGTGCATACATGCCGCGTGCACACCGGTAATGTCCTACATAGCGAAGTACTAAACTATATAGTGCATGAAAATAATAAAACGTTCGTTGCAACGTGCGGGACGTTCTTGAAAATAAAAAAAAGAAGAAAAAAGAAGAAAGCGCGCCCTCTCCCTTTTTCCCCTTGACGACGAATCTCGCCCTCGACGCGGCTTGTTTTCTCGCGTGGACATGTCTGGGACGTATCCGAAATCAGTTTCTTCGATCACTTTTGCAGCATCACGAACGACTCGCTTTCGTTTATTCGCCCGAGGCTTCTTGCGGGGCTCGATGTGTACATAAATCGTTTTTATTTCTCTCGTCCAGAATGAAAGAACAAACGCGGTGATTCTGCTTATACGATGCTCCATTGACAAAACACGCGAGAAAGACATTTAGTTATAATTAAAATGATCGTGATGCAGATACAATCTTCGTTCATGATTTTGGTCACACCGGGATGTGCTTTTACGGTTTCGGAGAAAAAGATGAAATTAGACGGATTGTAATGTTTGATAGTGGCTGTTAAGCCATTTGTGGAACGCCGGTGAAAGTTAGACGAGAATTTGAAGAGCAGAGCGAATTAATTATGCGACGATAGGGGCAGCTTGTGGAAAGGCTGAACACCGGTTAATGTTCCAAGTATTGTAAAACGATTCGAACAATTAACCAGAGAGCGTTACGCGAGCTACTTATTGTAAGTACGACAGTATTAATCCTTGCGAACGATGTAATGTAAAGTTACCTTGATGAGTTGGTTATTATTATTGACCATTGATTATCACTAGAACGGTTATTATTATTATTATTATTATTATTATTATTATTATTATCACCGTATTGTCGATGTTGACGGCACTACTAATTATGCTTATTGGAAAAGATTATTCTATCGAGAGAGAGACTCGAAGCAAATCCACGAGATATATCTGTTGTGGTGACGTGCGAAAACGAATAGGCGAATTAACATGCGAAACGAGAGAGGATTTTTGAAGCGAAAGAAAAGATAGCCGTGAAAAGCAACGAGGCCAAAAGAGAAACGATGGAGACGGGAAAAAAATAAACACAGACACAAAGGCAGCATAGATAAGAAGTAATTTATAACGATAGTACGATAAGTGACGGGGGAGAGTTTTAGCATATCAACGCGATAAATTTTACGGAGGCATACGCGGTTATAGAAAATATTTCGATAATGTATATGTATTTAGGAGGGTCGAGGAATCGATCGAGAGGATTGACGCGACTACTGAGGCTTCGGGGACGAAAGAAAGAAATTATTATTATTTCTCGACGATTAGACAATTTTCGAGCCCGTGCATCGAGGCATGATAATCGTGTGTCGCGAAAAATCGAGTAAACGTAAAGTCGAATTTGAACTTCGTTATCCTCGAAGTTAGGACGTTGGGCGTCAAAACAGTTTAGGGGAAACGTTGTCTCCGTAGCCACGGTGAGCGGCTAATTAAATTAAAAAGAAAAAAAAAAACGAACGTGTGAAGAACGGTGATGATCGCGGTGTTACGAATGTTGATAGTTTCACGGCGAATCCGCGAGGTCGCCGTGAAATAAAGTTAAGTATATCGAATCGCGATGCGATTAGGTTGATCGTTGACGCGTGCCGTCTCGAAAAAATTCGTTCCAGGTTGCGAGGGATTCAGTCGTTTCTACTAGCGATAGAATTGTTATGTTATAGAAGTCTATGAACGAAAAAAAAAAAACGGAAAGAAAGAGAAAAGATAAGTAAACGAAATGAAACGAAGAGGGCGAGAGAATGAAGGAGCGTGGGAAAGGGAGAGAAGGGAGATTCGATCCTTTTAGAGGTTTGAGCGACGCAAATTATCGGGGAAAATTTTTGGGAAACAGCACGAACGGAAAATATGCCAGTTTGGATTATTATTTTCATAAGGAACGTGTAATATAAATATGTAATGTATATCAATATGACGAATTAACGACATCATCGCGATTATGGTCACGACGGTGGTTAATATTATTATTATTACTATTATTATGGTTATCGATTATGATTATTATGGGATGACGATTATTATTATTATACCAAAAGAACTAATACATTACATAAAAAATAAAAGTAATTATATTTAACACTTATGTTAGAAAGCTAGATAACATACATTCAAGCAAGCGAGAAAAAAAATTAATAAAATTACACACACACTGACACAAAGTCTGGTTAACATGAACTAACGTCGTACATTTATATATCAAGATTAGAACACGGTGACGTGTGCGAGAAGCAAGAGGAAAGAAAGAGAGAGAGAGAGAGAGAGAGAAACAGAGAGAGAGAGAACAAGAGTTCGAATGAGAGAGTGCGAGCGAAAGGGAGAGAGAAAGAGAGCGAGAGAGAATTTTTTAGCGTACTTCGAGGGAACCTACATTTCGTTGATGATCGTGAAGAATAGTTTTGCGTCTCGCTGACAAAAGTCCCTTATGTTTTTGAATTGTTAACGCGTACAACACTTTCTACAGCTACGTTCGTTCCTTCGGGAGTGTGTCCATGTATTTCACATCGGATTCGAAATATTAATAAATATCTCTCTTCGAGAAGATTTGATTTTCGTCGACAAGAAACATGAACAGGTGTAAAGGGAAGTATAAAAATGATGATTGCGATATAAAAGTTTCATGAATCGGTAGACGAAAGAGGGTTCCTCGACGTTCGTATTTTCACGCCACAGACGTGTTCCCGTATTCGACGAGTAGTTCTCTATTTCTTGGTTTGTTCTCTTTTTGTTCGAATTATGTTAACAAAAAGAAATACGCCGAGCCGAAAAGTTCTCTGTACGACGTACCTTATTCCATTTGGAGCTCGCATACAGACTATACATATAATTAGCTATAACAGTCATGGCCATTAGCAGAGGAAATGTACCATTGAGATAGTTTATCATTAAAAAAAAAAAAGAACGGTAATCATGATAGGTATATTAACGACATTATTTATATTATTACGCATATTATAAAAATAATTCATAACAAATACTAATCCTAGGGTGAAGTATTTCAAGGAAAAAAAAAGTTCGAGAATATCGCGACCAAAATGGCGCGAGGGCGGCGGCGCGCCATTTCGAACGAAATGGCGTCACCGGCAAAAATTAACAAACAAAGGAAATGAATAAACCGCCAATTACTTTAACTTCGACAGTACTATTATTTGTATATGCCGAACGATTATGCCGTTTTCAGCGCAACATATTTTGGCGATACTCTTTGGTGGTATAATTCATGGTGATCAATGTAGGGGAAAGGGGGGATTGATAAATGATCAACGGAAAAAGGATGGGACGGGTGAGAATGAAAGGAAAACAAACAAACGAACAAAATAAAAAGCAGAAGTTTCTATACTTTTTACGGAGATTGTTATAGATTAAGCGCACACTGATCAAGGCATTCGTCGCTCGGCAAAGCATAATAATATTATTAATATAAAATTTATAACAGAAATAAAATAAATGAAGTTAATAAATATGTACACTGTATAATAAACATTATTTCCTATTAATAAATAATAGTCTTTTTATTTATCCTTCTCACTTATCCTTTACTCCTTATCCAAGAAGTACAAATAAAAAAAAAAAACAGCTGCAAAA
Organism: Seladonia tumulorum; assembly: GCA_913789895.3. Lineage (NCBI taxonomy): Eukaryota > Metazoa > Arthropoda > Insecta > Hymenoptera > Halictidae > Seladonia > Seladonia tumulorum. Next base: position 17,793,977 of record OU565271.1, read on the forward strand.
CCATTAGATATCTGTCGACTGTTTAAAATTCTCGCATATAATTTCAATTATTTATTTATTTATTGAGTACTAGGTAAATATAACGTAACACATTATCAACAGAAGTATATATTTATAAATTACATACATAAATAAGAAAATACTTAGATATATTAATTTGCTTATAAATATCTGAATATTAGTAGTCAAATAATTGAAAAATGGAAACACTGTTACTGTAAAACTATTTATTCTTATGCAAAGATTAATTGAAGTCACCAAACAAAAAGTATTGTACATTAAATACATATACTGGTCCATTAAAAACATAATCAATGTGTCTGTACATTACAGGGTATTCCATTTTATTTATTTATGGCATAAGTTAGCTCCTTGTTGTTAAAGCTAAACATGAAACTGATATTTTAAATTATTCACCACAGAGCCATCGATTTATCTATCTTTTCTCGTAATTGATTGCATTATAATACAAATATTAAAACTAGTAATATCATGACAGCTATATGGCATGATGCAGCAGGTTATTTTTAATCAGTTTCAATTAAGCACGTTTAAACAGTTATCTACGAGAAATGGCTCGTACAACAAGTTAATGTTCATTAATTCAGAGAAACAAATAACTTCCAAAATAAAGTGGTCAAAAAGTGTAAAATTCATATAGACTGTTTCGTGTACACATTTGAATATTTGAAAAGGTAGTAGGGGAATTTCATTTCGTTTTTTGGTACGCTTTTAATCAACATGTTTAAATTTTATAATATTCATAGCATAATAGAGTTTAAAACCTATATAAAGAAATATAAAACACTCTCCTTTTATGTACAAATGTGCATTTCTCTACATGAACATCGAATTATGTAATGTTTCTAAATCCTTTTCCCTTGCTACTTCGCGCTGCTTTTCTTTTCTGTACATTTCGTAGTCTTCATCGTCTGTAGGTAATTGGTGTCGGCAAAGAGGACACGAGTTCGTCTGAAAGTAAGTGGAATATCTTCTTTACCGACTAAACTGTATAATTTGTTTACAAAATCGGTAACGATGACTAGGAAAAATTGATACCTTTTCTAGCCATGGGATTATACACTCCTTATGAAAAATATGTTTACAAGGCATGCGCTTGGCAGATATTCCATTTTCGAACTCTTTTAAGCATACAGGGCATTGCTTTGATTCGGAAGAACTAATTTTGCTCTCTTCCAAGTTTTCAATTGCAGATTTCGAAGCAGGCGGTGGTAGCCTTGTAGTTTGGCCTAATAAATCCCACATACCAAAATCCCGTAAAAGTCTTGCCATGTGTATTAAATGATTCGGTGTCTCGCCGTCTTCTAACGGTGTCCAACCCATTTCATCGAAGTAGTCGGACATTTTTCGTTAGAGAAATTTTAAGTAACTTTACGCACTCTTAAATACAGTATACACTACTGCTTGCACTCTTAATTTTAACCGTATACTGCAAGATGAATGCAGACATTGAATTTATACAACCTGATTTCACTGCACGTCTGTCACTGTAGTTAATGTTTGATATGGGAAACTCAAAGCAGCTGTTCGTCGAACTTCGAATAATAACGTACTAGATGTCTGTACTACAACAAAACGACGCCAATAATTTTCCCCGGAATTTTTATGAACTTCGTCGACGCAGGTATAGAAACAGACTATCTTATCAAGTATAGGTACATGTGGCATAGGTACTCGTGGACCTAGTGAAACATTTATCGTTCGTCAGCGTAGAGGGCGTCGTTGTTGTTAACTATGTCGGTATTTCACATCGTGAGACACGAAACCCCATATGGTGATTAGTCTACTCCTATACCTCGTCTGTGATGTTATGCTGTTTCTTGTTGCAGAGAGGAATGAGAGTGCTCACGCCCGGGTTTGTAGTGTCCCCGGTATAGTGCTGCCCCCTAGTATAATTTTTAGCCTGTACTAGAACCACCGACGAGGTATAGGATAGACCAATCACCCAATGTATTTTTCTGTCTCACGCTCGGGGGGCTCTAGAGCCCCCTTACCATTCCGTGTCACATCCTACCGTATCGGCCAGAAGCAGTATTGTGGAACCAATATTCTAGAACGGCGCTGTTGCTGATAGAAATTTAAATCTCATGTCGGAGATTCTATAAATGATGAATGAAACAAAGGAATGTTGTGTTCTTTTAATTTCGTTATGCCTGTAACGCGACTGCATCGAAGGAAACATTTCTACGTGAGAAAGGTTATATTCAAGTAAATCATGTGCATACATATACTTGTATAATGTACATGTATGTATAGCGAGCATCAAGAAGCATAAATTCACACTCATTCGGAGGAATTCATATTAAAAACATTATTATGAATTTTTGCTAATATTTAAATATATCATCATTAATGTTACTTTTTTGGTAAATAATTAGATGAGGATGAGGATGAGGATGATCAGGATGAGGATGAGGATGACCAGGATGAGGATGAGGATGATCAGGATGAGGATGAGGATGAGGATGAGGATGAGGATGAGGATGAGGATGAGGATGAGGATGAGGATGAGGATGAGGATGAGGATGAGGATGAGGATGAGGATGAGGATGAGGATTACATAACAATTACATTAACGGAAAATTAGTGTAAATGTGATCCGAATTATATCGCGTTTGGTACCATTTTAATCAGAATAATGCCACAAATATATTGGTGAAAGTCTCATAAAAAAATAATTAATAATAAAGAAGTTAAATTTTTCATTTAAAGGCCTGCGCTCACGCTAGCTTCGATCTCTGCCGGCGGCCACGACTCTCTGCGGTTCTTTCTTCCCCATACGCTGTCCTTCTCTGCGTTCGAAACTTTCATCGCTCGTTACACAAGCAAGTGTCATCGGAATTATATCATATTTGGTATCATTTTAATCAGAAAAATGCCACGAATATGTTGGTAAAAGTTTCATAAAAACATAATGAAAAATAAAGAAGTTTTGTAATTGGATTAGTAGTGGTCTTCTAGTCTCACACCGATATAGCCGACAATGTTGTGGCCGCGACGCGATGGTTCTCGAGTTTCGCTGTCAACACCTCCGTACAACATTGTATTTCAAATGGGACGCGCCGGCGAGAACCTCGGATCTGGTATCGAAGGCGGTGTTAAAGGATGATGCAGGTTCTGTTCCGGGCTAAAAGATGATGCAGGTTCTTTTCCAGGCTAAAAGATGATGCAGAAAAAGTGGGGACACTAAAACCCCGGGCGTGAGCACTCTCATTCCTCTCTGACAAAAGGACACGAACTCACGAACGGGCACACGTACGGCGTTCTCTGCCGTGAGAAGAGACAGCGGAGCGCACGCAAACACGCCGCGGCGACGGCCGAGGCATATCGGAAAATTTAAATCGAGCCGAACCAGGCGACGAGCGATCAGCCAACCAGGTAAGCAAGCAACAGACAAGAGAGGAGAGGCACGCACACACCTGGCCGTTTGAGGAACGGAGCGCGCGCGCGGTGTTGGTCGGCCGTCGGTGGTGCACGCTCGGTCCGCGAGCATGGATGCGGGATCGCGCACCCGTAGGCGCGTACAAAAGGACACGAACTCACGAACGGGCACACGTACGGCGTTCTCTGCCGTGAGAAGAGACAGCGGAGCGCACGCAAACACGCCGCGGCGACGGCCGAGGCATATCGGAAAATTTAAATCGAGCAGAACCAGGCGACAACCAACCAGCCAACCAACCAACCAGCCAACCAACCAACCAACCAACCAACCAACCAACCAACCAACCAACCAGCCAACCAGCCAACCAGCCAACCAGCCAACCAGCCAACCAACCAACCAACCAGCCAGCCAGCCAACCAACCAGGTAAGCAAGCAACAGACAAGAGAGGAGAGGCAGGCACGCACACACCAGGGCGTTTGAGGAACGGAGCGCGCGCGCGGTGTTGGTCGGCCGTCGGTGGTGCACGCTCGGTCCGCGAGCATGGATGCGGGATCGCGCACCCGTAGGCGCGTACAAAAGGACACGAACTCACGAACGGGCACACGTACGGCGTTCTCTGCCGTGAGAAGAGACAGCGGAGCGCACGCAAACACGCCGCGGCGACGGCCGAGGCATATCGGAAAATTTAAATCGAGCCGAACCAGGCGACAAGCGATCAGCCAACCAGGTAAGCCAGCAACAGACAAGAGAGGAGAGGCACGCACACACCTGGCCGTTTGAGGAACGGAGCGCGCGCGCGGTGTTGGTCGGCCGTCGTTGGTGCACGCTCGGTCCGCGAGCATGGATGCGGGATCGCGCACCCGTAGGCGCGTACAAAAGGACACGAACTCACGAACGGGCACTCGTACGGCGTTCTCTGCCGTGAGAAGAGACAGCGGAGCGCACGCAAACACGCCGCGGCGACGGCCGAGGCATATCGGAAAATTTAAATCGAGCAGAACCAGGCGACAACCAACCAACCAACCAGCCAACCAACCAACCAACCAACCAACCAACCAACCAACCAACCAGCCAACCAGCCAACCAGCCAACCAACCAACCAACCAGCCAGCCAGCCAACCAACCAAGTAAGCAAGCAACAGACAAGAGAGGAGAGGCATGCACACACCAGGGCGTTTGAGGAACGGAGCGCGCGCGCGGTGTTGGTCGGTCGTCGGTGGTGCACGCTCGGTCCGCGAGCATGGATGCGGGATCGCGCACCCGTAGGCGCGTACAAAAGGACACGAACTCACGAACGGGCACACGTACGGCGTTCTCTGCCGTGAGAAGAGACAGCGGAGCGCACGCAAACACGCCGCGGCGACGGCCGAGGCATATCGGAAAATTTAAATCGAGCCGAACCAGGCGACAACCAACCAGCCAACCAACCAACCAGCCAACCAACCAACCAACCAACCAGCCAACCAGCCAACCAGCCAACCAACCAACCAGCCAACCAGCCAACCAGCCAACCAGCCAACCAACCAACCAACCAACCAGCCAACCAGCCAACCAACCAACCAGCCAACCAGCCAACCAGCCAACCAGCCAACCAACCAACTAACCAGCCTGCCAGCCAACCAACCAGGTAAGCAAGCAACAGACAAGAGAGGAGAGGCACGCATACACCAGGCCGTTTGAGGAACGAAGCGCGCGCGCGGTGTTGGTCGGCCGTCGGTGGTGCACGCTCGGTCCGCGAGCATGGATGCGGGATCGCGCACCCGTAGGCGCGTACAAAAGGACACGAACTCACGAACGGGCACACGTACGGCGTTCTCTGCCGTGAGAAGAGACAGCGGAGCGCACGCAAACACGCCGCGGCGACGGCCGAGGCATATCGGAAAATTTAAATCGAGCCGAACCAGGCGACAACCAACCAGCCAACCAACCAACCAGCCAACCAACCAACCAACCAACCAGCCAACCAGCCAACCAGCCAACCAACCAACCAACCAACCAGCCAACCAGCCAACCAACCAACCAGCCAACCAGCCAACCAGCCAACCAGCCAACCAACCAACCAACCAGCCTGCCAGCCAACCAACCAGGTAAGCAAGCAACAGACAAGAGAGGAGAGGCACGCACACACCAGGCCGTTTGAGGAACGAAGCGCGCGCGCGGTGTTGGTCGGCCGTCGGTGGTGCACGCTCGGTCCGCGAGCATGGATGTGGGATCGCGCACCCGTAGGCGCGTACAAAAGGACACGAATTCACGAACGGGCACACGTACGGCGTTCTCTGCCGTGAGAAGAGACAGCGGAGCGCACGCAAACAACGCACACTGACAATGGTAGTGACCTTTGCGATATAAATCGGTAAATTGAAATAACAAACTATTTTCGAGACTCAATTGAACTACGTGTAATTCTGAATGTTACAAACGTAGTTTTTAGAAAAGCTACTCGCGAACATATTCCATGAAGATCTATGTAGCATGTCACAGATCGACAGGAATATGCATTATTGAATCTAATTGAACGAACCGACGCAATTCCACTGCCTAATCGCACACACACACAAGTGGAAAATACGTCGTGTACGATACACTGGCCATTGTCAGTCGCCATATATATATATATTATTAATACAATATTCCATGTGCCCGTTGCTCTCACCCTCCCGAGTAGCACCTGGGCACGCGAGAGGATTTGAGCAACGAACAGGGAACCTCAATATCCTGAAAATCCTAACTAAAAGAATTCATTAGTATACGGGCTAATATTTATACAAACTTGCAAAAAAAAATTGAATTGAAATTTAAAGGTATTTGAAGATATTTAATCATTCAAAGAATTAATAGAAAACATTAATCGTTAAGCAAAAAGACAAAGATTTTAATTAATTTAATTTATTTATTTGAAATTTTTAATAAAATATTAAAGAGCCCTCGGTCGATCCTTTCAACAAAGCAAAGTTTCGAAACTATTGAAAGAGTACTATACTAAATGTAATGTACTCGAGAAAATAATCCAAGTTAAATTGATATGTGTATATGCTTTGTCTCGAGGATCTATCCGTCGCGAATCGTCTTTTTGTACGCAAGAGAGCCAGTGCTTCTGAGCAATTCGAAATAATATTAGAAAACGATCTGTATTGAATTTTAAATGAATTTAAAAAATCAATAATTATCTTAAAGTTAAAAAGCAACTTTATTTCATTTCAAATATATTTCAAAGATAAATAATTATTTTGATAATAAAAAGTGACTCTAGTTAATAGTATACCAAATTACGGAAGATTTTTATCTTTTCGAAAGTTGGTGATACCATTATCGAAACTGTTTCATTTAAAAAAGAACGCGACGTACAAAAAGACCCTACCTACCTAGGAAACAGATTACTACCCGTGGAAAACGCCAGGCGTTTTCTACGGTCACTACACTCGTCAAAAAATCAACTACTAATCAATTGTAGTAATAAAAAAGGCAGGTGTTTGTGCACTTACTACTTATTGGTGGGGATGCGAAAGCTGCGTTAGAGTCCTGGAATCAAAAAAAGGGACAAGATGTTAAAAAACGATTCGTATAATTCCACCAATAAGATAGTTTAATTCGAAATATATGTCTTTTGATACTTACATTCTCTCTCCCTTGAAGAAAGCACGACACGACAGCTCTCGATCTTAAGTAACCATGTCGTCATTGGTCATCGTGGTAAGAAGCCTCAGGCATTCAAGTAGACAGCCTCGAAGAATTCTGTAGCACAAAGAACAAATTCATTTGATTTGAATCAATTGATAGTCAAAGAATAAATCTAAATTCATAGAAAATAAATCATTCACGTTGAATATAAAATCAAAATTAATTTGAGCCGAAATCAAAATGTCCATTAAAACGAACCAGAAACTAAAATGAATTCAATTCAATACATGACACAATAATGTGGATACTTACAAAAATTATGTTCGGCGTTCGAACTTGTCCCGCGATGCATTCAGTGCGATCATACTCAATATACCTGAATAACTGATAAAACACACAATTAGAATACCGGATTCATTTATCAAAATAATAAGTAAAAGAAACACAAATAATTTATTATTGGCGAAATAAAATGTACACTTACTCAGTTTATGTGGCTAACGCTTGCTGGACGGTTCTCCTTCACGATCTCGAGTCAATCTCGACTCGATCTCGGCTATTGATATTCTTTTCCCTCCGGCTCTGTAACAGAAAGAACAAATTCAATTAATTTGACTGCGCTTGACTTGACTGCGCGATGACTACGCTTACTTCAATTATTTAAACAAACTAAATAATATGCTCTCTTACATACTTCGTCTAATTTCTCCTGAGCGCCAAGGAAGACTAATAGCTGCTTAGGAAGCCTGCGCGCGCATCTCACCATTCGATTATCGCAATTGGTCTGAATCGAACGATTCGATTATTGCAATTGGTCCGAATCGAACGATTCGCAAGAAATTTTAAAATCAAGACAAATTAGAATGCTTCTCCGACATAACAAAGTATTAAGATAATTGCTTAACTAATTGTTTTTTACAAGAATTTCTAAGCAGTTTAAGTTTTCTCCTGCAGATAGTTTATATTCTTGATCTACTTGTCTTGTCTTACTTTATTTATTACAAATAGAATAATTTCAAATCATGCATTATAACAAGCAATTTCCAATTTTTTAAGTAAATATATAACTAAGTATTTTTTATTACATATTGTTGTAGCGGATGTTAAGACGAATCTTTTATTTAGTGTTAACAAATATAGTAATAGTTGGTGGTCAAATTTCAAATATCTACTAATTTGAGGATGTGATACGAAAATGGTAATGGGGTTACGTGACCCCACAAAAGTTGGCCTCGAAATTAGGTCTATCCTATCCCGTCTGTGATGATAGGTATATGGTTTAAGCTTCTTGTGGATCTAGTTCCAACATTTATTGTTTGTCAGCGTAGAGGGCGCAAGTAAACGAGTTGTTTTTGTATGAGACAGAAAATCCCATATGGTGATTGGTCTATTCCTATTCCTCGTCTGTGCTGGCAGTCTTTCAATATATCTCGTCGGTGCCGGGGTTCTGTGCAATACTAAAGATGGCCCAGGTTCTGTGCCATACTAAAGACGGCGAAGTTCAAACACTGGGATCATGAAAACCGGGCACCGATGATATATCTCGTCGGTGATTGGGTGATTGGTCTATTCCTATACCTCGTCTGTGGTAATGTCGCATAAAGGTTTGGTTGCAATATAGTTCTGATTCGCGCCACAGGCTAAACAAAAATTAAACGGATTCTGATTGATGCTAAAAGATGATGCAGGTTCTGTTCCGGGCTAAAAGATGATGCAGGTTCTGTTCCAAGCTAAAAGATGATGCAGAAAAAGTGGGGTCACTAAAACCCCGGGCGTGAGCACTCTCATTTCCTCTCTGCTTGTTGCACGATATAAAATACCGACTCGACCCAACTCTAAGGGTTACAACACAATAGGTTCATGTCTGAGGAAGCTTTTCGAAGGCTACGCCCCTTGATCCGGCCGCACGCCTAGAACTTTAAAAAACTCAATTTTTTCTATTCATCTCCTAAAGAATAGTTTTCAAAAATATGTTTGCAGAAGTATACGTTTGAATCCGTAAAAACAGCAAAGTCACAGATGTTCAAAATAACTAGTCGTAATTAGTAGGAGAGACTTTAAATGATTTTTCTGAAAACCTTGGTTTCTGATGGCTGACAGTATCTCAAGATTTAATTTCGATTTTTTTTTACAAATTCTATTATTATGCCAAAGGCGAAAAATTTTGTTTTTTTTTAGACTTTATTCAAGGAATTATAGTTAATACAATTTCACAAATTTTAGCATGAAAAAATATATCGTATATATACGTCCCTTAATAGCATGTGCATCCTTTGAAATTTTGAACTCATTTTTCTTAAAAATGGAGCCCCATTAGAAAATTTTATTTTTATATTGTTAACTTTTTTTCGAGTAATATTACCTTTTCCTTGATTTTGCAATGAATATTAAGACACTCTGTATAATATGAATTCATTACAACCTTGAAATTTTCATGTTATGAACAGTAGTACACAATCATACTCTGTTTGTAAATTCAAACATCACCCAGTCATTTCAATATCGTCAGTCAGATGATGAACTTAATCGGTACAAGAACTACTTTTAATTTAAAAATTTTTTAATACTAATTGCCTCTAATATTGTGTTTGATATCTTACTGCAAATTGACAAAATTTAAAAAGGAAGCAAGCTTTAAGAAAATCGAGTAAGTGCTTTTAAATACTGTTTACATGTTACTATCAGAGATTTAATTTAATTTGTATTACTTACATTATTAATTGTTATTTTCAAGATAACATAAAAATGATATTACCATTAATAATGTCTAATACTGGGGATATGTATAAAAACTGGCTGGCATGGAAAAAATGCTTTCTTGAGTATATGGAAAAGAATAATTACACAAACTCCGAAGAGTATAAAATAAATGTTTTGAGAAGCTTGATAGGAACGGATGCTCTACAATCAAAACCAGTCTATCATATTCTCTGTCATAGGGTTGATATTGGGGGATTCAATACTCTGGCTAGAAAATTAGAAAGACTTGATACCATCTTTGGTGAAATGAAAAATGAACTTGTAGAGCGCCACAAATTTTTCAATAGGTTCCAATCGAAAGATGAATCAATTGAAATATATATCCTTGATTTAAAAGTATGTTCTACCTATAAGTTTCTATGTATTTCTCTTAGTTTATTAGATATAAATTTTCATATTTTTTTACATATTTTAGGAGAAAGCAAAAACTTGTAATTTTGGATACCTACGTGACAGTATAATTAGGGATAAAGTGATAGCAAATATACATAGCAAGGAGCTTCGATCAAAACTGTTTCAAACACTAAACCTTGATTTGGCAACATTAGTACACATTTGTAAATTACATGAAGCTGAAAATAAAAGTAATGGTGGAAAGATTGTTGAAAAAAAACAAACACAAACTGATGCTTCACACAGTGATAATATAGCAATAGTAAAGGCTTCCAATACTAATAATAAAAAGATTGCTGAAAGAGAACAAAATTCAAATAAGACAGTAAATGCTAATATTAATGGTAAGACTAGGAAAGATCCTAACAATGACAAGAATAAGACAGATCCTAACAATGACAAGACTAAGACAGATCCTAAACATCACAAGACTAAGACAGATCCTAAAAATCACAAGACTGAGACAGATCCTAAAAATGACAGGACTAAGACAGATCCTAAAAATGACAAGACTAAGACAGATTCTAAAATTGATAATAGTGGCAACAACATTATTGGCACTATCAATCGAAGACATAGTGATGTTAGTAACAAAGCTAAGACAGATTCTAAAATTGACAATAGTGGAAACAACATTATTGGCACTGCCAATCAAAGACTTAGTGATGTTAGTAACAAAGCTGAGAGAGATTTTAAAATTGATAATAGTGGCAACATTATTGGCACTGCCAATCGAAGACATAGTGATCTAATAAGTAACAAAGCTAAGACAGATTCTAAAATGGATAATAGTGACAACAATCTTATAGATTTTAAAGAAAATTATATTAATGATAAGGCTAAAATAGACTCTAAAGGTATGAACAGTAATCACAACATGAGTATGATTCGTCGAAATAGTGAGACATCAGGTACACAATATAGACGAAAATGTTGGAGATGCAACGACAGCCATGCTCAAAGATGTTGTCCTGCTTGGGGATATAAGTGTGAGAAGTGTGGTGAACGTAATCACTTCACTAATTGTTGTCAAATAAAACATTTAAAAACAGGAATGCAACACATAAATGTATGTATGTTTTTTTTTTTTAAGTAAGCAAAAGATAGATTACAATCTTGCTTGATGTTTTTATTTCTTTAATTATAATCAATTTTATATTCATTTCAGATGAGTGCAAAAGAAAATATATCGAATCCCATTTCCTGTCAACATGAAAATCAACCAAAGGTAGAAAATAAGTGCTCATTTCTATAACTTGCATTAGTATTTGTATATACTTATTTTGATTCTTCTTTCTCTCTTTTTAATACTAGCCTGTTCCTCGAGGCAACTATAATTTTGCAGTAAATATTGAAGCTGAGCATGTAAGTACTAGTATCTATATGGTATTATATTTTGTGAATATTCCAAAGTTTATTCAGGATAAATATAAGTAAAAAAGAATTTCTTTCTTTCAGGCCCCTAGTGCCCCAGAATTTTTTGAGAAGGAGAATGAATTATATCCAAATTTATATCATATGACAACTTTACCAGCAAGTGAGGTAAGTTTCAATATAGTTTACGAGTGAAACAGTAGGAGAGACCTGGCCTATTTGACTAATTGAACCATTGATATTTTGTTGATTTGCTGCGTACCAAAAATTTATACATTTACTTGGATTTATAGCTAATTTGAAAAACAGCTTTGATCGAGTGTATTGTAAGTTGCAGTTTTAATCATATTTGCATTAGTAAAAGTAATAAGTCAAGAAACCCTGGCTTTGGGGTTAAATGACATGACATTTCTACTTAAATATTTATGAAATTTTCGACCGTTTGCTTATTTTTTTTTAATATTTTTTTCTCAACCATGCTACTTTTATCGTCGACATTTCGTTTTCGAGTGCTATCCTTTTCTTATTGCTTCTTTTATGACTATGTCTGCTAAAATAGCACTTTGTCTCGTTTTTCTCATTTTTCTAATGTTCCTGCTCTGGATACAATACGTTTGCAGTTTTATTGATTTCAGGAGAATATTCCTTTAGGTCATTTACACTTTTACATAGTACAAAACCTCTATCCATCGGATGAAATAAACTATTTATATTATAATCAATTTCGGTGAAATATTCATGACGAAATGTTCAGCAGAATTTAGTCAATATAAATTTGTAAACATTCAAAACAAAAATATTCGCTTACCGTCGATATTTTTTTACATATTATTCTTACTGACATAACTCTGGAGTTTCTGTTACGTTGACACATCAAATGGCGGCGTCGTCACTCATATGTTTCACTATTGCGAAATAGGCGCACCATTTACTTCATAATGTACTATAATTTTATAGTTAACTATGACTTATATAATTATTCAAGAATATTCATTTATTTTCTTTACATCATCACAAAACAATATTTTTGAATTTTATTAAACAGATAGATCATACATTTTATTAGTTGAATATAAGATTAATTAATCTTTATTTATATAGCCACCGAATCCTGAAGCAACAATTGACAATACAGAACCTACTAAGACGGCTGCAACTGAAACTGAAAATCCTTCAAGACGTTTAAATTCGGAAAAGGACAAATGTTCGATATCATAAAAGTAGTTGGTCGACAAGTATTATTTAAATTTGAGATGTATCGTTATTTGGTACAATTTTGTTTATAACCCAATACTTTATTTATGTATAATATATAGATGCTACGTCCCGTCTGTATATTTTCATTCAGATGGTTCCGCATAATTTTTAAAGCAACAAAAAATTTGACATTTGACCACGGTCCTTTGGAAGGACCCAAACGATATGAAAACGAGAAATTGTTTTTGTACTTGAACCGACGTTTAGAATTGCATTATTTATATAGACATAATAAACCGAAAATTATGCACTATTTTCCTGGAAAGAGGAGGGTAAAGTAGCATTCAGTATAGTGAAATTATAATCATACGTCAATGCAATGATTGAATTGGGAAAAGTGGAGCACGTGCAAACTTCAACATTCCCTAGTGAATGTGGATGTTCACTCTATTTTGCTTCGATAAAACTGACATCGTCTGTCGCCGCATCACTTGTTGCATTGTCCTGGAAATAATGAGAATGTACTGTATAAACCACTAGTAGTGTATATGGTTGCGACACACATATCACGTTCATGTATACGGTCGCGGTGTCTTTGTTCGGATGCGCATAGCACGACACTTAAAACTGGGGTAGCCGGTTCATTGACGTTCAACCGAAACAAGTTTTGGTAAATGCGCCAGCACTATAAAATAATCCAATTAATCTGCGATCAATATTATAAATAACACAGACGATCTAAACTTGTAATTGAGCTTTTGTAACGACAATAATATATTTTTTATCTCTAAAACCTCTATGGAAGTTTATTTCTGCTTACTGTTATATATATATTGTTTATTTTTCTTCCATTAATCGCGCAGTCTAGTTTTATACTTTTGATACATTGCTCTATTTTACGTGATGTGCATATATTGCCCTACATTTTCCAATGCAGGAGTAACTATTCATAAAGAAAAATAATTACTCTGCAACCGTTTTGTTACCTGTTTTTCAAGGGGTCAGTATATTTATGGAAAGTTAGTGCATGTTTCATTGAACTACCATCAACTGATTTTTACCTGCTGCAGATATTAGTCCAAGATTTTTACCCAATCTGTTTGTCTCGCTAGGAATCATTTGATACTTGATCTAGTTATCTTCAATCGCTATAAGCGACATCTATTAGACGCAAATGTCACCATGTATTGCGGTGTGTTGCTGTTTATAATAAAAGTGACACATGATTGCAGCATGACCCTGACAACTGTAGCATGTCAAATCAGTCACATTTTTTCTTCTTTGTTCTCTGCGACGGTCGTATCTGAGTAGAGTCTGAATTGGTAGCGGAATTAGAAAAAAAAAATACAAAATTTTCGAATATTTAAAAATAGTGTGGCGATAGAGATAAAATTAAAATAAGATCGCTCAAACTCTAATAATAAAGAATTTGTGCTTAAAAACGTAACGTATTAAACGATCAATTGTAAATGTTTACGGAAGAATTCAATTTTTTTTCAAGTAGAAATCGAAACATCAATTTTCAACTGCTAACATATCTCGAAAACGAATTCTCGACTAACACTACAGAGAATGAGTTATCAATTCGTATTTGCGTAAGAGAAATAAATAAGAAGTATGTCGATGAATAGTTGTCTGCTCAATAGATCGGGAAATGACACTGCCGAGCAAGAGCTTTGGTTTGACATCTTTTGAAAATTTGAGATGAGACGGATTCTGTTGGAAGCGGCAGGCAGTTTATTAGGTACAATGCGTTTAAGAGTGATTGATTTTCAGAGAATAGATTTATCGAATTTGAATCGACCGTAGTAGAAATGTTATATAATTAGTCGGTGGATTTTACGCGTTTATAAAAAATAAAATGATATGAGATATACAACTGCACTTTTCAATAGTACGTACATTTTTTTTTACAACACGTTTAATACTTTGTTGAACGTATGAGATAAGATATTCTTAATGATATGTAACGTTTAAATCTGGATGTCAAATTTGCAATAAAAAAGATTATTTTCGTACAAAATGAGCTTAACTAAAAATGAACTTTAACTCTGACTGTGTGAGCGGTGGGTAATTTTATTGTGAAATTAGCTCTGTTGATATGTGGAGCACCATCTCTAATTTGTTCTTTTATTAAATGAAGATATCGCTGCTATTCACTCAGTCTTAAATGAACTCGATATCCGCGTGTCCATCACAGTCGTTGCCCGCCTTATCCGTGATGTTGGCTCTATCTGCGCCGACCTACCTTTGTTAATCCATTTCACTGAACATTCTGATAGTAGTGATCGAAATTCTGTGAACTGTATGACCAACTAAATTTTATCTCATTCGTAAATGTAATTCTTCTTTGTTCTTTTCACTGTATATATTGTATGAATAACGATTTTCTTTTAAGCTTTCGTGGTTTCATATTTTCAAAGATTCGAAATAGTTAACGAGGAACTCTGGCAGCAGTTGGAACAATTTTGTGAACAATCAGTTCTATTGTGAAGTATCAATATACATAGTTGGCTGCCTGATTTGCATAGCACGTAGAATATGAACGTTTTATTTTCCTTCTAAAAAGAGGAAAGATGTTATAGAGCAAGAATAATAAGAATTTATGAAAACTACAATAAATTGCGAAAGAAAAAGAGCACTGTCGGTCGGGTGTCAGTAGAAAAAGTCGAACGAGCAGAGCATTTCAGAATTTTAAGCATAGATTACAAATAACAGGATAAGTTATAAGTATGTAAGGATTGTGAGGGAATTTCCGTAGCTCGAAGGGAATGTGAAATACATCTATTTTCTTGCTTGTAGCTCCCCGATTGGCTTAACACGAAACAACGTGGTACGAGTATTTTCCTCCAGTCTCCCTAATTGTCTACTTGATCTATCGCATGGGAACCAAGTGTGCGCGTGTTCCTATCCAATAAGCCTTTAAACCGGCCGTATTATCCTACCGTTTAACTAAATTCCGTGATCGTGTCATTACTCTTCGTCACTGTATTATAATTTCGTTCTCTTCGCTGACCATTTTCTCGCTTCCTAATCAGTTTTCACAGACGCCCTGCGAATTTTGTTAATAACTGTTTCACACGATTTCATTATAATTCTCATCTATAAGCAAAAAAATTAATTACAAAAAAATGTTAAATAGCAGTATCACTTTATATTATGCTTTTTAATGTGTACTTTGTAATTCATTGGAATCAACTCAACTGGTTTAACTTCACATGGATTTCCGCAGTCCAGTAACAGGTAGACTGCGGATGTTTACGTATTTATAATCAAACGCCAACGTGAAAAAGACTATGAAACAACGACTACGATTAAATTCGTTCCTGCTGCAACACCGATATACTAAAATAATTGATCGAACAAGTCTATTTTGTTTCTTCTTGGTTCCTGTAAATTCTTCCAAGGATACTTTATTTTGCGCATTGAGATTTGCAGCTTGGTAACCGTCTACCTGACTAAATAAGTCGAAATCTTTTACATTTGACGCATCGTTTTCGAGAAAATCGAGTTTCATGATCCGTCAGTCGGCATGCCTTGCAATAAGTAGAAACGGTAAGTCATGATCAGACGCGTCAGCAGATTCCCACGCAATAGCACGTGTGCTCGCCGAATTTTCAAGCTCGTTTCAAATGGAAAAATTTTATTCGAAATGTCCTCTCATGTAGAATCACCCCCTCCACGGTTGTACCATCGATACTAGCACACTTAGTTGGCTAAATAATCACAAAAATACATTTGATACTGTACTGCTGGCCCAAATGATAAGTTCACAATTAACTTGGTGGCCAGTACGTGTCAGCATTGCGAGAAAATACACGATCACCAAACTTTTTCACGATTGCTTTTCATATGAATTTTAACAATTTCTATATGACGTTCGACTGTACCTTTTTCTTCCATGATAAAATGGCAACCAATGCTCAACTCGCTCGTAAAATCTAGAAAGAAGGAAGAAAAAATATGACTGTAGTAAACTGTCAAAGATCTGTAGTCACTATTCGGATTGCCCTGTACATCGTAGATCGAGACGAGAGATTTTAGTCGTACTATCCCTCTCTCTATCTCGAAGTAACGCAGAAAGCTATCAAATACCGCAATATTACTGCGATCACAGTTAGATAGGCGAAAGGTGACCGCACTGGCGGCAGGAAGGGAGGTCGCCGGAGGCAACGATGCCGAGGAAACGCGCAGCGGAGGAAGAGGAGAGAGAGAAAGAGAGTAAGAGAGTGAGTGAGAGAGAGAGAGAAGCTGGCGTTGGGGGTAGTCGCGGGGTCGTTATAGGGAAGGAAGGGGATAGGGCAGAAGCAGAACGCATCCCCTGCCAGACCGGCCACCTGCCTACCAACCCTGTCTGCTCGACGACGCTTCCCAGTATTCAAGCGATCGCTAGTACTCGCGCACGCAAATCCCACGGCCGGGGATGTGCGTTGATCGCGCCATCGCGTCGACTCCGATCGTACTACGGGAACGTACGGTGTGTGTGGTGTAGTAGTAGCGTTTCTTGACATGACGTGACGGTGTCGTGTGCCCGAGTCTCTGCGGTAACCCGAGTGTCTCTCGAACCCGTGTATCCGAACCATTCCCCGGGTTCGGTTCGTGTCCACCGACGTCTATATCTGGGATGCACGTGTGCACGCTAGCCTCGTGATCGTCGTTAACACCCCCGGATGCGCAACCCGAGGAGTTGCCGTTCCCATTGCCGTCGTTGCCATCCTCCGTCCATTCGTAACGCCACCGTTGTCTGAACTATGGATCCACCGGGAGTCACCGTGCTGGTATCCCACGAGTGTCCCTGAATCCAGCCCCTGCGAAATCCCGCGAAACCTTGCTGCTAGCCCGGCCTCCCGACGTTATACACCTGCGACGAACCTGGCAGGTCCGAGGGGCCGTCGTCCGGTTTCATCGAACATGTTTTTCGATTGTTGTGACGGGAGCAAGGCCCGGAATTCACCGGTCTAGTTGGGGTGCTAACGACGCGACGGAGAAGCACCGAAGAATCTATCCGACAGATTTTTGGGATGCAACAGTCTCTGCGGCGATTACACACGATTATGCGCCAACCATGCTCGTGCACGCTTATCACCACTTGGACGGAAAGGGTTTATTGACATCAGCCGCGAGGTGATCGTACGTTTCGAACCTTTGGAATTCTGTAGAACCTCAGAATTGTTTAGCTGTTGTTTCCCATGATAAGATAAAAAAAGTTCGATGCGCGGTTTTTTTATGCTGTACCGAAGCTCGTAAATTGTGGCATTTAACGAGCACGTTATTTACCGGCTGATACGACCGAGTAACCGAGTATGGACGAGTAGTTTTGTAGTTGCGAGCAGTTTCCGATACAGCACGATCCGTCGGAAGAGAAACGATTTAATTCTTTAATCGAGCATTACGATTTGAATGTACTAAATCGATGTAAACGCGCGAAGCATTCGATTCCCATCCGATACACACATTTGACTTTCTCTGTAAGCACATATAATCTGGCTTCCGTAGCTTGTTACGTTTCTTTTCGATTCGAGTTGACGAAATTCTCGTTAGCCTTATGCCCTGTGCACACAGGACTCGAGGAACGAGCGCGGACGATTTATTCATCAGAGAAGCTCGTATCGTATTGTTAGGGACAGTCTAGAGTGGTAGCTTCCCTCGACCTTTGCCTCTCAACTTCTTTTCCAAGTTCCAAAAACATACGTACTTGACACAAACAACCGGCTGGTGTTTCAGAGTGAACGCTACCTGACATGGCTACCTGTTTCGACCAACCTTTGTTTCACGCTTCACAAAAGAACGAGGTCATTAGGTACGCGAGAAACCAGGAAGGGTCGAGGGAAGTTGGCCGCAGAAGAATAAGTTGCCGCAGCACTTTCGCGGGAGCCTTTCTTTTATTGCGAAAAGACGTCACTACGGTCAATCCCTCGTAGTTCAATAGCCATTCGAGTGGTCCGCTCGCTGTTTGATCCTTCGAACTTCGTGACTCTGTTTTTTTTTCTTTTTTACGGTTGCTCAATTAAAAAAGAGAGAGAGAGAGAGAGAAGGAGAAGAAAATTCTTGAAAAATATCGGAAGTGATCGTAATCGTATGAACGAGCGAACGAAAAACTTTTCACGCGAAGTCAATGGCTCTCGAGTGTCAAGAGAACCGGTGTGCTTTGTCGTTGCGAGTGCGGTTGAACGACTGGGATTCTCACGTCGAACGCTATAAACAACAGAAATTTCGTCGATTGTTGTCAGGCAGACGGGGAACGGCTGCAACGGTACTAATTCGCGTGAAATCAATCGGAAGAAAACGGTGAACGAGCGAATGAACTTTCCGGATTACTCGTTCGAACGACAGAGTATCGAAACTACCCCCCCCCCCCCTGCGGAATATTCAAATTACGCATGGATTCTTTAATGCATGCATGCAGAGGCCGGATCTGCTCGTCGAATGGTTGATTACAGCGGCGACACGCGAAATTCATCGATAATGGAGATGAGAGTCGAGCGAAACCACGAAAAACGTCGGACGAAGTCTGAATTGATCGATCGATCGGTCGACACGAACGTTTTCACAATTGTTGTTAGATAATGCGCATCGTAGTAGATCGTCTATCGGATCAACCAGAGGGTGGGTATGTTCAAACTAATTACGAGGAAACGCTTACACGATCCGCCAAGCACGTTGTTTATTCGCGTATAAAGAAACAGCTTTGCTTCAGATTCACGTAAGACGATACGAAAAATAAGATGATAAAAATAACGTTGATACGGTAAAGACATCGCGTCTTTCTCCTTTAATTCTTTTTTTAACGAAACACATTGTTGGTATCTCGTTCCACGACGTAATTGATGTTCGCGTGTGTCGGAAGATACGAGAATGTCAAGGAAAATCTTCTTTCGATTCGAATTATTGTCGAAAAGACGATGTAGTCCACGGAGCGGAAAGTTTTTAAGGGAGATACGAGTCAAATTGCTACCTATTCCGAGGAAATAGGGAAAGAAGTCATTTTTGTAATTACGAGAGAAGCACGTTATTCGCTTTAACGAAGCCACTTGCGCGAAATTTCTTTGGCGAAAACCTATTGACCGATCGTTATCGGAGCAAAGTGACCGACGAGCGAACGAAATTCGCGAGGTCAGCTCGAGATCGTTCGAAAAAGAGGGTGTCGCCGTGAAGCTATGCCGTCGGTGGAATGTTTTCTAACCGTAAGGAGAGAAGATGAAGTCGATGCTGGGGAATAGCTGCGAGTAATCCAGCTTTATGCTGGCCCGGTTTATCCGCGAGCTTGCGCTGGATAATATCGTGGAAGGAGATCAGAAAACCGGGAAGCTGAACTGTAGCGCGACGGTTTTGTGACCGTTTGGTCCGCGGGCTCTCCGAAGGACCCGCGACAGAACTTACGACAAAGAGGTCACCATCGAGGGTGGTGAACGTAATGTTCTAACTCGAGGTGAAGAGATGACGGTGACACCGTCTACTTCCGATGTCGCTGACAAGGCAGTCTCGACGGACGATGGCGGCGGTGGAATGGAGGTGGCACGTCTCGAAGCCGTCCTTGCTGCTCTGGTGGAAACAAAGGTGGAGGCCATTAAAGCCTCTTCAACTTTAAGTAAACGTTCCGGTAGTGCACCGGCTAGTCCTCGCCGACTTAGACTAACTTCCACTTCGACCGCGTCCTCTTCGCTGAACCACCACCACCACCATCATCACCACCATCAGCATCGAAGGAAGAGCCATTACCACCACCATCACCATCATCATCATCATCATCATCGTGGCAAGAGGCATGACTCCGCGCCTTGCGACTCGTTCATCGAGGACGACCGTCACCAGCACAGTTCACGTCATGGTAAGTAGGCTTCCTTTACTTTGGTTTCCGATCTATCGTGATTTCATTGCACAAATCTGCAAAGGGATTCTGCTCGGGGCTTGAGTTCAATCGACAAACAATAGTTATGGCTTATAACTTTGTATATCGACGCTTGAACACGTTCACTGCCGTGTCGCCCATGTATAGATTACCGGAATTATTTGTCTACATTTAAACATGAATTTTGATGCTAATGTATTTATTGTACTTAGACAGCGGATCTTTATGCATTTATGGCTTCTGGAAATGTTAAAAAAATGCTATAATATAAAATTCGAGAGAATTTAACACGATTTTTATTTGCTTTGGATCTACAAAGGCTGTCCCCATTAAAAATAGGATTTTATTTCATTTCACTTTCTTAAAATGTTTCTATAAAAATTGGAAATTGCATAAACATCCGATGTCTAATTGTACTAAAGGTTAACATCTGAAAAACACGAAAAGTACTGCTCGGTATCATACATTTTAACTCTGTTCGATTTTTCAAATTTCAATTTATCTCTGCATATGGATTTACTACGGTTTCGATCGTACCAACGAAAAGGGACACCCTGTATTTCTCGTCGAGGATTTAGTTTCATTTGAAATTACCTGGTTTCGCGGTAAAGTTTGATTAAGACGTTACTCAAGACGGGAGATACACAAAACGATCGAACGACTTTTCTTTCACGGTTCCACAAACGAATCCTCTCAACCATACTCCACAGTGGTCGAATCAAAGAAAGGATCGACTTGGGAGTTCTTTAACTGGCCGACCGACTGCAGGCAAGTCCTCTTTCTCTTTTACATACCGACTCGGCGTCGCAGTATCGAGGCAATCGGGCCAAACGGAGCAAGTTTAGCGTATCGAATTATTAACAAATAATTGTATTGATTCGGTGCTGTACAGCTTTAAAGTAGAACAACACTGTAATCCATAATTATTAATTATAAAAGTGGAAAGGGAAACTTATATTCGTATCTACAATAAGCAGAATGGAGACTACTGCGCTAAAAAAATATTCCATTAATCCAACTGGTTTTCTGCTTACACCTGTGTGCAGAGTAGAGTGTACAGAGTAGAGTGTACAGAGTATTTCGATAATCGTGATGCCGCCGGGAACGAATTCTGTACGAAAAAATTATTTAACACCATCGAGCAAAATTCGTTCATATGATATTCTGTTTCCGAGTACGCGCGCTACTGAATAAAATCTAACAAACGTGGCTGGTTATGGTTTACCTTTTCTACTTGTATATACTAGATTATGTTTTTCACTTATTTTCTCCTGCAAAATCATCCTCTCCGCGGTTGTACCATCAAAACTGGGACACCCTATATATCGAGACATTACTGCAAAAAGAAATTGTACAATAATATGTAGACTGTGGATTTTATGCATTTATAAGAAAAGTGAACAGGCGCAACTTAAAACAGTAATTAAAAGAATTTCAGAATTTCTATACATTCTATTTTCTACATGTGAGAACTATTATTAATGAAGAAAATTTGTATTTAGGTTCTGTAGCTTGCAATTAATGCATACAAATTTTATTTTGCATAAATATCCACAGTATAATAATATAATTGAGAACTGAATTAGTGACCACAGAATATACAAACCCTTTGCTTCTCTGTTTCAAATATTGGAAACTTGGCAGGTGCGTGTAGCCTTTTGCGACTAAGGGCGTTTCAATCCGAATACAATTCTGGCCACCGTGTACGAAAGTCGTCGATTTGAAGTGAAATAGCCCGTGGTGCTTATTAGGCTGTAACAATTACGCGTGGCCGCTATGCCGTAAGCTGTGTTACGATCGAAAGCACGTATTCATAAACGTGCCAGTAAATGAGGGTGTTGAAGCCCGCGACATTGTTCTCTCATTCTTATGAGATCACACTTACGTAGAATTACTTCTTGTCCACGCAATGGTTCTCAACTTTGTCACCGACCGTCCGGTAATTCTATTACTTCACCAAAGGAAAACATCACAAACCATTTGATATGTCCTTTTACATATGAATACTTGTTTTTGTCCATTACAGTTTATTTTATATTCCATCGAATCTAAGATTAACGCGAGAGTCACCTAAAAATAAATCTTACTCTATGTGGAAGTAGATCGATGCAATTTATATTTTAATATAGGGTTAGCTTACGTCAAAGAATGAGTCTCGGAACAGTATTGTGATGTAAACCGATAGATTACTCCCTCCAGGTATTTGATAACTCGAAATTCACGAGTTCATTTCACGAAAATAAAGTGCTTGTCGCAGAGAATGTTTTAATACTTCTGTGATTACCGACGCATATATACCATTCATTCCGACACCGATTTTGTCGACCTGTTTCCCTGCCAGAATCAAATTACGATTTTCTAAATCTGTCTTAAAATCGTGTTTACGGAATATCGACATTTCGCTCGGAAGCTACTGTCTCGACACTCGTTGATAGCGTTAATCTTGCATTCGAGCTTTCGTATTCGAGTACATACTCTAATATTAACAAGGCTAATTTCAATCTGGAACCGTTCCCTAATGGAAGAGCAAAAAACGTGCAGACTATTGTTTAATCGATTTCGGCCACGCTGTAGATACATATATAGAATTTTGTTCATAATTCAAGGGAGTCTGCTGGTGCTTTTGGACTCGAAGCGAATATGCAATGACTATTTCGATTACCAAATATGGTCCAGGAATTATTTCCAGAGAAAATGACCGTGCAGTCCTCATAAATTATTTATAGAAATAATTCTGCAACGAGAGTAGAGGAAACATTAGAAATTGCTTTCTTGAATTATATTTTAGTACTTTCATCGCAAGTACTATGTATCCTTAAAGCTTTGAATCTTCTTTTTACGACACTGTGTACACGTGTATTGCTACAAGGGATAGAGCACGCCGGCGGCCATGTTACATGTAGGTTATATGAATGTGAAAAGAAGAAATCGTCATCTCAGTTGGCATTTCTGTTTCTTTTCATATAGCGCTTTCAGTAATATTTTTTTTACTTTCAATATCTTCAGGAATAATTTCGACGCTCATCACAAGTAAGACACACAGTATAAAAATGGTTCAAGGCCAACCTTGACTCTTGCTCCCTAAATCGCGTGCAAGACGGACGGTCCGCTATGGATCTGCAAGATGATTGTACCTACAAAGACCTTATCCCTATCACACAGATCTCTCAATGGCCGTGTCGTGTAGAGATCTATGACGCGTTAATGGCACTTCGGTGCAAGATCGGGGGCACCAGAAATGCACGCATTTAGTGGAAATTTAGTGCACCGTGAAGTGACTCGTTCGAAATTTTTTATTTGTATTAACTGGATTTCACTGGTTCAGATATTTATCGTTTATACAATCGTTTTCTCAGAATATCGTAACACTTATTACACCAAAATCACAAATTACGATGAAACCGATACTCACACAAAATTTCGTCAGTTACAGCTGTAACAAAAATATTTGTCGAACATTCCTCGATTCCTATGCACTCGTGCCATGTTTCATTATAATCGACGACTTCGAGCTGCGTCTCATAAGTAATTGCGCCTGTCATTCCCAGACGAAATGTACCAGATGAGCTTCGCTTACAAGTGTCTATCATGATTACGGGCATCAATGTTTGGCTGTATAACCAACAGACTGTCGTGTGTACCGATCCGAATATATGTCTCTTATCGTATGTGTAACTTGCGAATATATGTATGCATCTATAGCACCACGCCTGCAACTTCGATAGTTACAGATGAATCTCTTGTGCTACACTTTGTCAAGAACCGGTTGCAATTACTTAACCTACGCCCGTTGCATATATTGCGCCCATTTTGAGCGTTTGATCACTAACAAATTGTAGTAACACAAGATTACTTTGGCAAGTATTCTGCCTCTGGCAGAATATATTAATTGGATCAATTTCATAAATAGATTGGAATGAAAATTGATTTTTTAAGGCAAGAAAGTTTGTATTGTAAAGTTTAATTTAAAAATGAATAGTTTAAGGTTCCCACCTAAATATAATAGCAATTGCTGTATCGTATATTCACGAGTGGACTCGTGTGATATGGCCGCGAGCGACTGATGGCGTCATAGGCTTCTTCTATTTAGCTTTCAAAATGTGTATATCGCTTCAACACCCCATATCTCCACTCTGAACGTGATGAATATTTTGACGAGAGATACTCATAAATTTATAACAGTGGCTGCTCGCGATTTACGTCTTATTCACCAACCGTGTAGTCTACCTTTGTCTGCATGAACACTAAGTTATCCGAGTCAGAAGTTACTATAAAAACATTCAAATACAATTAAATTTTGTTAAATCAGTTTTGCCACGCACTAAAATTAGTTGCTCGCGACTATTCAGGAGTTAATGAAATCCCTTTGTCACTGTCCGACTTCGGCGTGATTAGATTCCGCGCGTGTTTGTGCCTATTTCGCAGAAATCTGTATCACGACCATGTTAAGCGAAATCCTGTAAATTTATCGCGACATTTATTTCATTTCTCGGATTACCAATCGTAAGCTTCTCGAAATATCGTAGCATTTTTCTGGTAAAATATTTGCGGATAGCAGAAAAAGAATTTTATGTGTGTATATATTTATGACAACCGCAGTTAGCGGAGAAAGAATTTTATGTGTACACTGTTGCAGATAAAGCAAGACGAAGAGCATCGGAAAGTCCACGGCGGCCGAAAAAGAAACGCAAACATTCGAGAGACGTTCAAACTGGTCTGAATTCTCGATTCGAGCTCTATGGACTGGACGGCGATCAAAATCTCGCACTGATCAATTTCGAAAGGACTCGAGAGACTTTCAGCGATTCCTGCGAATATCCGCAGTTGCACCAAAGTGCCTACTGCTTATCCGAAAGTACAGCTCAATTGTAAGTAATCCTTGTTACTAGACTGCGGATTTTCATGCGAAAGAAAAATTCTCTGCGTCGATTTCATTTACAAGAACGAGTGCAATCGCGAAAACTCGTACTACTCGATGATAGAGCTTGTTGAACAATGGAAAACTTTCCTCTACATTTTTTCTCTATCCGCGACATGAACAAAATGTACTCATTTTTATTTGTAAATGCATGAAACCCGAAGACTGTTTATTATGTACATACGACGTAGTCATTTGAAATTATTCCTTCATTGGTGGACTGATTGGACACCTTGTTTTCGGCTGATAAGGTTGACAGGAACCCTAAGGGAATTCTGGTATAGCTTTCATCAATTATTAAGCCTTTGCAACTCGAAACTCTATTAGTTCCAAAACCCAGAAATTGTGTTGAACCGAGAATATATAAAACAATGTATAAAATACAGTAAACCCCTTGTTTAAGATATACAACATATTACACTGTTATATTTGGCACATTACCACTGTTTTATTTGGCTGTTGGAACGAGGATTACTTGAAACAGATATTTCAAATATTTTTCCTATAAATTTTCCCAAGCACCTCTGAAATGTTTACCAGTTGTGAAACTGTAAACAGTCATCGATAATCGCGTTTGCAAAGAAAGGAGTTCGATTTTCGCGTTAGAGCAATGATTCAAAGAACTGGGTCATCTCGGTGCATGGATGCGCGTCGGTGTCTTCGGTGGATGTTCAACCAATATAGGGTCATGCTAGAATTGCATGGCGAACAAAGCGTGTTCAGAATTGTAATGAAACTCAGTCTAACGTTAATAGTCGCCGGTTGGAAATGTACAACAGAAAACGTCATAACGCCCGAAGAATGTCTCGTCGAATCAATCTGTGGATTTTCTGTATTTATGACAAGTAATGGGTAGCTGCAATTTCAAACTGGAGAAAGATTTCGAAAAATTGAAGAGTATCGATATATTACTTTCAATCTGCTGAAATTATTAAAAAAAGAAAAACACTCCGATTCAGCCATTCTTTCTATCTATATGAATTACCGAGGGGTCGAAAACGTTATGGGACTTATGTAATATTTTATACAATTGGCATCGGGTTCACGTCAGCCATAACGTTCAACATAAAGTTTCGAAACCAGCTGTTTTCAAGTATGTGTGCAAAAACAACGTGTTTGAGAATCTGATTAGAATAAAATGATTCGAAATATCCACATGAATCGAGAAGTTCACTGTGTGTTTCATATACAGCAAGACTTCATTAACCTAAATCCGTTGGGAATCGGATGGCTCGGATAACTGGGACATTCGTATAATACATAGGAAATTGCATAGTTTCAATGCTGCTAATTACTCATGGCTGTTATATAATGGATAACTTATGGCTTGTTACGGGTTTTGACAGTGCGACTGTAGCTTTCCGAAACGAATTCGACGGATATGCATTCACGCCAAATGCGTAGAGCGAATCTAGAAGTGCCAAGTAGGATTATTGATTGTTCTGATTTCAGATCTCGAACCTATTATTCTTATACAGCACCAATTTTGAAGGATCAGATCGTAATCGTTACACTGCGGATCTTTATAGAACATAAAAGTCAAATCGAAATTGCTTAAACGAAAAACAAAATTTTTCCAAATTATTATGTAGAATTTTCGTTCCCAATGAAATCAGTCGACCCATTGCTGCCATTTTCTCTTTTTAGTTCATATAAAATATGTTATCGCGTTAACGTTCACGTACTGAGTCAATGGTTGTTGTCGAATTATCCGCTGACTGTGGTCCACAGAGGTTCAAGGGGATTTACGCGGTTCAATCGAATTAGTGCTTGCAATTTTCTAAGTGCTGCAATAAGTGTGTGTGTATATATATATATATATATATATTTTTTTTTTTAATACCAATTTACACGTCAGAGATGCTAGGAGCAAAATGCGGTCAGTGATACACAATGATCTAAAGGCTCTTTTACACGGTGCACGATTTGCCGCACATGGCTCATTTGCCGTCGAACAAAGCACCGTCGCGCAAGTTCGGTTCGTGCTTCCCGCCCGTTGTTTGTAAACGTCAATACAGTACGACTCCATTTATCCGGGGGATAAGACGGATCGGATAACCGGTTCGTTCGGTTAATAAGGGTCCACTAATTCTTCATCCGCGATTGTTTATTCGTTCGTGAAAACTGAACAAACGAGGGAGGAATTCTCCCGCATGAAAAGCAGCTGTTTGCAAGTATTTTGTAGTTCGTAATTTGAATTTTATGTCGTTCCGGATTTAAAAGTTATACTGCTAAGGTCGCTAACGACTCTTTGAACTGGACCATTGTGCATCGGTGTAGCTCAAGTCTTTTCTTTCGAAAAACAAGCTATGTTTCGAGTAAACAGAGTTCGAATAAATGGAGTTCTACTGTGGCACAAAGTAAACTCGTATTTCGTAGAAGTTCGCTATCCGACAGAGGAAAAATGCACGTAATTGATATAATGCCGAACAATGCATGCATTGTCGATCAAAAGAAGGAAAAAAATAAACTCCGTGCGATTAATTATTTTGAAAATGAGAAACGCTGTATATAAATTTCATCTCGTCAGGTAAACGAAGGAATCTGTTTTATCGGGTCACTGAATTAACGAGTCAGGTTTGTGCCCGAAGAGAAATGGAGGTACTATGTTACGTCTCATAATATGGTAGCCGAATTTCTCGTATGTTAAAAGCTCGAGCTCGCCTCGGGTATCTTCTCTGAAAATATAAACTTTAATTGAACAACGTTATCTTCATCATCCCCCACGAGAATTCGAAGAAGGCGTGTGGTCCTCTGGCGGCCGCGCGAAGCAATTACAATTTCGCAGCACTGTGTAATTTAGCTCGCGAGAAATGGAAGAAGAGGATCGCGGGATCTAGCGGGAATTATGCAACTTATCAATCAATCCCTCGAGACGTGATCGTTACAAAGCAATATAAATTAATGTTCGAAAGAAACATTGCTCTTTCGAAACAGATATTGGTTTTTTACATTTTTCTGGATTTGCATTTCTAAAACTTCCGTTTGCAGTCTCCAATAAAAGATTTATTGGTCTTTCACGTAAAGTATTTACAATATGAAAAATATGTGTTTGTACAAAAATCCGTAGTCTAGTAATGACTTTCCTCTAGTTTCTTAGACGTTACTGATAACATCACCGCTCCACGGTGTCAGATGGGTTATAAAATAGTAACCCGATCATCACTATTAAGCGTAGATATCGCATTCGCTAGAAGATGAAGGATCTTAATGAAGCATCAAGAGGAAATCTGATCGAGACGTGGATCCAAAATTTTATGAAGCAGGTTTAATATTACACGAAAACCCGATAAGACATCCTCAAACTTGAAAAACAGGCAGAATATAGAACCCGTAAAAGGAGAGCTAGATTGCATGAAATGATGATTTTTCAAACTTATTGTCTTTTACTTACCGATACAATAACGCTCTTGAAGCTATTACTAGACCTTGTTTCGTCAGATGCAACGATATTTCGATAATAATCGATGTAGGGTGGTATACAGGTATACATGTAGGATATTCGGCAACAGGTGGAACAAATTCTAATGGGTAATTCTGTGCATGTGCTAAACTTCTTGTTAAACGCAAACGACGAGCATCGGAACAATTAAAAAT
Organism: Seladonia tumulorum; assembly: GCA_913789895.3. NCBI lineage: Eukaryota > Metazoa > Arthropoda > Insecta > Hymenoptera > Halictidae > Seladonia > Seladonia tumulorum. The sequence goes on from OU565271.1 coordinate 17,823,087, forward strand.
CTTCTCCAGTTGGTACCTCGACAGTGATTGATATCCAACTCGTTTTTCTTGCATCCCTCATTATTATGTTGTTATTCAAAAGAGGGGTTTTTAAATGAAAGATATTTTATGATTCGATTCTTTATGTATGTAAAATATGACATTTATTATTATATTGTTGTCAGTCTATCGCAATAATTCAGAAATGAAATTCAAAGAAGAAGAATATATAAAATTACGAAGTAAAATATGCACACAACGTTACCGGCAAATGTGTATCATTTTCTTACTCCTTTTTCGCGTAAAGATGTATCACTTGTAAATGCAGCCTGACCTACATATATTATGAATACCTTAGCCGGATGTTTTACCGAACCACTTTATCTGACACACTTTTATATAAGGTCGTCCGAAACCTCAATTTGCTTGTAACTATAAATACTATTTCACGTTCGTGTGTGTCTCCAGAATGCATCATTCTTTCTCTGTAATAATACCGAAACGATATAAACTTAAATATTTTCATAATTTTTATGAAACGATTGAAAGATACTGGAATAATTTAACCTGCAAAAAGAGCGAGAAAAAGTTAACTTTAATATGAAAGAGTTTAACGAAAACGAATCTATTAAAATGTAGCCAAGTTATTCGAATTCAAAGTGGAACGACACGCTCTACGTACACATAAATATAAGAACGTGTAAGAACTAGTAAGAAGTAATGTTGCCTGTTTACGTTGCGATTGTTGGTGTGCTTTCAATTCGTGGTGTTTGTTTGCGCAGAAAGATCCACTACAACGATGAAAACTACGTGGCGTTGAACGTAGCGGACAAGTTAGAAGAAGAAAAAATCTTGAGCGGCATCGAGAAACACGAGAAAGCTCGAGAGAAGTATCACCAGCCGCGGAAGAAGCGGAAACGGAAACGGCGTAAAGTTACCAAAACGATTCCCCGCGAAGAGTTTGTCGATCCTGACGAACTACCCCCGCGTGCACGATGGACGATCGTCGCGACTGCTTGCCTCCTTCTTGCCATGTCTTTGCTGTTGGTTGGTGTCACCTTGAGGATGGCACCGATTATAGACGATATGGGTAAGTCAGAAATATACGATTCAATTTCCCCTCTCGTGACCAGCTTGCGGATTTTATGCAAATATTAATTTCTCTCTTCCTCCGAAGATTCGGATGAGTTGAAAATAATATGTCAGTACACTTAACCCTTTGAGAACAAATGTCGACTCACAAATACATTTGATCTACATATTTTTAACACGAATGGCAGAAAATCCGCATTTAACTAGCACGAATTGTTAGGCAATAGTCGTGGTGAAAACCAACGTGTAAAAAGAATACACGATTCCACTTAAAGTGGCGCTGCAGTAACAGCTTGCAGGTGCGTTTCCGAGATAGTATAAAAACGAGGTCATGGGGAAATAGATTTCTATATTATACTAATATTTCTTCCGTTATTCTTTGCTTAGCAAAAGACGTACACGATTCATCGATTATTTGTAATATCATACACAAGATACTACAATATTATTTTGACTTTACTATGAGTACACGCAGGTTTTCATAAATGACAATATCAATCGTATAGAAAAGATATAACTAACATGATTAAACAAAAATAAAATAAAATAAAATAAACCAAAAGAAATTAAATATTTTAAGAAATCAAATTTTTCACTTGGATGTATAATCATGCGTACTCGGAAAAATGGAAATATTTTCTCGAGAAACCAAATAAACAAAAAAAAATAAAATAAAATAAAATAAACCAAAAGAAATTAAATATTTTAAGAAATCAAATTTTTCACTTGGATGTATATTTGGTTTCTCGAGAAAATATTTCCATTTTTCCGAGTACGCATATCATTCAAGAGAGCTTCATTACCATCTCTGTCCATTGCATGCCGTATCTACTTCGTGCACATACATACGTATAAATCTATAAACGGATAGATAAATCCTTAAATTCAATATTCTAAAAAACGTAGAAGATGAAAATATCTTTAAACCTTCCATTTATACATCGTCTACTTTTCAAATGAGACACTGATACCTTAAATAGATGAACTCTGACCCTTTGAATGGATAATCAAGTACCAGATGAAGCTGAAGGAAATTTTAGTAAACTATTGAACTCATTTTCGCTATTTCGGTAACACTGACGCAGGGCTCGCACGTTATATTCGTTTGTTACCTTTATTAAAAAGAACAAATGATATTACTGTAATAGGATTGCACACGAGAATTGAGATAGTATGATATGTATATACATAATTTAATTGGTCGGGAAATCTATAACACATCAATGGCAAGTCGGGATACTCTCGGTGGTTCATTAAAAGAAAGTAATTCACTTGCCCCTATTCTACGAACGTTCATTGCAAGGTGATTAATTAAATCAAATTAATTAATTATAAGTCGAACAACTGAGAGATACATAAGGATCATTAGCGCCGACCAAAATATTCAGGTAACACAAGCTCCGATAAATTACGGCAATTGATCATGCACATACAATTTATTTATTTTATTTTTTTTTCATTTATTGTAATAATATTCGCTCGTTGGAATAGCGAATTTTGCAATGTAACAAGATCCTCTAAAATTTATTTTAAACTATACATCTCCATAAAGTTTGATTTGCGGTTTGCAACATTATCAGAGCATGCCTATGCTATTTAGGGTAGAACTCGAGGGACAACAGTTCTCCATAGTGACGATGAAATATGCAAACAGTCTCGGGAGATTCTATCTCGTATCTCATGTCAGTAGGTTAATGTTTCATTGCGACAATGTGTAATGTTTTATCCGGAAAATTGATAATATACTTTATTCACGCGCTTAATCTTTAAAATTTTATGACCTTATTATTATTATATTATTTTCTGCTTACTAAAATTATGAAAAGAATTCTTTTTCTGTATAATTCTGAATAATTTTTATTTCGCGTAAATTCATAACTACTAAACCGACATGCAGAACACACAGTATACAGTGTGTTCGCGTTATTATCGCCAAATCTGTCCTCGAAAATGGCAAATGTAACGAAAAAATTTTCTAGTAAAATGTTGCGCTGTGTAGCAAAAATTGGGGAACCTTATATACGTACATATATTCAGTATCCGCGCGAAAACCGTGTCAAATTTGACGCAAGGGAGCAAAGAGGGTTGAACTATCGGTTACACAGCATTTTGAAGACAGAGGCCCGGTATCATTTCGAGAGGGGCAGCCGTTTTGGAAGAGAGGTCACATTTCAATGGTCCGAAGGTTCTCCAAACGTCCTACATTTTTTCGCAAAAGTGGCGGCCATAGCGTTTGGCCAATTAACCGATGAGTTGGTGCTACCATAGTCGATAGCAGTTGCAGTACGGTATTGAGCACGAAAAAAACACTTCTTCTCTGGATTTATATGTAGGTACCAGGAACACATGCGCGACCACACACAAACATGTCCGAGGGAAAGAGCGAGCGAGCACGAGGGAGAAAGCGCGAGAGAGAAAGGGAGTGAGAGACGCGCACATGCAGCGTGCGAGCCCAAAGACGTTCCGCGCCTTTAAATTAAAGGCGCACGTCTGTGAATTCTCCAGTCAGCCGTCGGATTTCCGTACTAGAACCACGCTGAAGATTTCATTCCGTGATTTGCTCGTTCGAGCTTCCCTCGACTACTCGGTTCTTCTGAAAGTTCGCGATAAGCTCCGGGACGCTTTAACCCTGAAATGGTATTACTTGTTTCCTCGGACTACTAGCAGTGATCGAAAAGAGACACTGTCAGTTTCCTTGCGAAGGTATATGATCGAGGTTTCGCTTCTCTGGCGCATCCTGCTGAATTTCATCGAGCCGCGAACAATACGTTACACAGCTTCCTGAAAATTCCGTAAAAATTTCCTAAACGCGATCCAGATGTTCAAAAAAGTCTCGGATACGTTGTATTTGTAATTATCTTGCAAGCCTGACGAAAACCAGTGTACAGACAAGTTTACCGGGGTCACGAGAGACCCCAAGATACCATTACAGGGTTGACCTGCCGAGCTGACGGTTGATAAGTGTTACCAGGTCGTATAGTGTGCCACCTCTAAAGTGAAACGAGTGCGAATCCATACCCTTCTTTCGAACAAACGCTTCTCGACTTGTGTCGATATTCTATTTTCGATCGATGAAACTTCTCCGTGGTCACGTGTACTTTGTTGCGCCTTTTATGCAACGACCGGACCAGGTCTCTTAGATATCAATGAAATTGTTTCTTCAAGGTGCACATAGATTGCCGACCCGTTTCGCCGGGAAACTTTAAAGAACAATCTGAAGTATCTCGTGGTCAGATAAAGTTGACATTTTTGGGGTCGTGTGCCCGTTCAATCATTTTATCTGGCCCGACAGGGTAAAGGTAATTTAATAGTTGAAGTAGTCTACGAGGATACTCGCCAAGTAATTGGATTATAGCGTCTCAAAGAGCGGCGTGGTTTTAAAAAAGATTTACTTAATTACTAGACCGCATTTTTCCTTTGTTGATGCGTTTTGAAGATGAAAGCTGCAGCGCATAGGAAAGCTGGAAATTATTTATTACGATAACAATATTTAATGATCTGTTCAAGTTAATTGTTTATTAGTTCGGACTATGAATCGTTAGGATGGGATTTAGTTGATGTAACGATCATTCTAAATGTATGCAATATAAATATACGTTCGTCCAATTTCATCATTACATTCTTATATTGTAAAGTGAATTTTAATTACATGCAAAGATAATGCAAGTACGTGACAGGATATACAAGTTTATTTTTCGTTATTGAAGCACGTTGTATGCTGGAAACGGGATTTTACTATGCGATTGATAATATGCAGATACGTCACTTTGTGGGTCCTGCATAAATTGAGCAGTAGTTAATATCAGGCATGTCCTCCTACGAAATTCAAACATGAATTTCGACGATAGTACTTCTTGTTCTCTTGATGCAGCAACACTGCGTGTAGTAATACATGAAAATTTGTTTACGTTTTTAGTAAAGTAGTTTTTAGTCTATTTTAGCAGTTTATTATCAATCGAACTCGAAGATTGTCAGATTGAAATTTCAAAAGATAGAAATAGATTTTTTTTTTAGTAAATCAAATTACGCTTTGTATTCATGTTTCCAGCATATGCTATGCATTGATTCGTTCCACGCGGGTACACTGAATCATTTTTCAATTCTGTCGAATAAATCTCAAGGTCTCGCCGTCTCTTCGATCTAAAGATATAGAAAATTATGCTGTTAACATGCTGCGAAGTAAAAAAAATCCAAATCCTAAATAAACTCGACGAATTTGCAGACACACACACACACACACACCTGGCATAAGACGATAGAAAAATAGTTATACATTTCGCATCTGTTCGTCAATTTATAAAACAACGTTAATGCAAACTAAAATCGCAGAGTTACGAATATTTTTCAAGTATACAGTGTTCCAGCATACTTTTGGGGTATATTTTGCACGTCACAGCGATAAACAAAATTTTTCTACGCGTACACATGTCTAATGGAGGTTAATCTTTTAACTGCAATCTGTTCTCATACCGTGGAAACAAGTACCAGAAATGTACGTGGGAGAACAACAACCTAACAACAGGCTACATTGCTTGGCCTACTACCCTGCTCTGACCTACTGCCCCACTACAATTTTGTCACACACATCGTACACAGACAGAAGAATGATTTGAAACACTTACGCGCGCGAAACATAGAAGATACAATAGTTTTTTTACAAAACCGTATGAACTTTTCACATTAAACAACGTTTGAGTGAAAAATTCATATTATATATCTGTACACTTATCGTTACATCAGACACGTTAAAAAGATTTCACATATTAGAAAAAATTCGAGAATTTCAAAGGTACTTATTGTATTCACAATAATCGAGATGTCACTTTGCATAAGACATCAGTGAAAAAGATTATCTCGATAATGGCATGTAGTCACTCGAGAATAAACTTCTGGCAGTTATTCTCCTGGGGTGACTGCGTGAAGTATTGGAAAGTAAAGGTATCGAAGAGTAGCTGTCATTATTAGTTAGGTACGTAGCCTCAACCAGCCTTGCTTTCAACGCTAGAACTTTTCAGGGCAGTGTACATATAAATTACAAATGCTAGCAACGGTGATCAAATTCCAATAAACCTCGTAAAAAGGGAGTGTTTACAATTTAATTTTGAACTTAATCTTAAAGGGATTTTTAAATTTAAATTAATTTTATTTTATTAAATATACAGCAGATCCCCGTAAAACGCGATAAAAAAAGAACCATTTGAAAAGACTGTACATGTATAAGTACTGTCTAGTATGTATGAAGTTAAATGAAAATGTATTCTTTTTCTTGAAAATTTTAATAATTAATGTTTTGATTGGCAGTATCGGAAATCGGACGATTCTATAGGAAAAAGTAAGTCAGGAATGTGAAATAAAATTTTTTCTTAGGATGTTTTGTTTTCGAGAATATCGACTTTGAATGTTCATCGAGTGCACGTGCACTTGACTTAACTCGCGACCTGACGCATCTTTGTATTGCTATAGCTTACTGCTCCGGTTTAAATTTCCGTTCATTGTCCTAAGTAATCAATGATACAAAATAAAACGGAATATTAACATGCGTTAAATATTATGATAAAAATATTGCATATTCCGTCGAATACAAAATTGGACTCAACGAATTAAATTGCTATAAAACACTTCCTAGCGTGTCCTGCTGTCTTAATTATAAATTCAAAATACTCCTTCTATAAATGAAAATTAAGCGAGCATATTTTACACAACTATTTCTGAAGTGCAGAAAAATTCATGCATCTTTAATGGAACATTTTCGGTTTATAATTCGGATGATTAACGGTTAACTGTTTACAGAAAATTGAATTGAAATCAATTAAATTAAGTCTACTAGAGTTCGGCACACTTCGCGGGAGTAATTTTGGGATTAGAAATTAAATTTCCATAATAAGGGATATTATATCCTGTATACCAGAAACGTATACAACAGTTTAAGAGGAGGTAGAGGACTTTAGGACCGAAGCCACGTTCATAGGTGCTGAGGCACTGCGATCAGGTTAGGCAATATGTTCGACCCTATATGCCTGATCCCGCACATATTAATTTACTCTAGGGCATTGAACATTGGTCACAGCTATAGAGGTACCTGACCTAAATCCACCTGACCCAAGTACAGGGGGAAATGCATACGACTTTGCAACAATAGCAAACCGTAACTTTTGGAAGTTCTCTTGAGGTTATGTCAACAGAGTTAGCATATTTGTTCTAACGCGAATGAGTATTCTTCCTAGAAAATCTTGAACTGTTTTATTAATAGACTGTTCATCCCGCAGAAGTGGGTTCTACAATACATAAAAGGAAATTGACATGTTCGAACGAATCTAACTTAAGAAAATTCTTTACAAGTCCAACGTCTTTGATAGTTAACGTGTGAATAGAATTGTAAAGCATTGACAAATTTTTATCATTTGCCTTATCTCTGTGCGAAGTTTCGTATTGATACAAATTTAATATTAACCATATTGCTGACGTTATACGCGAGCCTATGACTTTCCCTTGGATTTATACATTTTACTTTACCTGAAGGCAATCTACTGTAACGTTAATTAAAAAATGAGAGGCGTCGAGAAAAAGTTTCATAGAAAATGTTGAAAATATTAGCATTAAAAGATTTATTGCGTGAACGTATTTCAGTTGATCATCAGGTTCCCGAAACGTCATGGTCTTGACAGATTAACGCGTACGTGCAAACATGACATTCAGAAAATTGTGGTCGCAACTATAATTAAATTTCCTAATTAAATTCCCTAATTATATTATTTTAATTAAATCCCCTACTATGCCTTGTTTGAACATAAAACAAATTTGAATAACGCGGAAGGCAAATTGAAAGTCCGTCATTTGCTGTCTGGAATTCAGAGGAAAGATTAAAGGAACGAATGCAATTGAAAAGGTGTCTAGGGTGGGGGATCCAAGTACTGTGGAGGTACCAATTATTTTTAAAGCATAATAGATATTAAAAAAAAGATTTAAAATATTTAAATCTCTTATTAGATGTTTATTAGCAATACCGTTTAGCTCGTAATTGAAGATAGGAAAAATGGTATTAGTTTCCTGGACCAGCGGGGATGTGTATAATTACTACATGTATTCCCACGTGCACACTAAATTTAGTTTCTGGTTACTATAGTGGAGCAGAATGTTATCCACCGATGAGGATCATGAATGTCTGAAATGTGCGAATTCCTTGGACAGAGCCTGTCCCTATTAACCCTTTCGTACATACCCGATTTGACATTCCTTCTCTGTTTCTGTTTTTTTTCTTTCCTTTTTTGTATTTTCTGATAAATAATAATTTCATGGATCCATTTTGATTTAAAGATACTGCATTAATTTATTGCAGGATGCAAATGACTAATGTGTAATATTCGTATGAGATGAACAATTAATTATTAGTCTGGTTAACTGTTATTATTAGAAAAGTAATTATTATTAGAATTATTAATCTTCTCTGTATAATGGTAATGGTTGTAATTATCCTTTAGCATTTTACCTTTCAAGAAGATGAAAGGATAATCGTTGATAATCATTTCCAGCAATTATTGCGTTAAAAAGAAATGCAGAATTTCAGGAGAAAAGCAATTCTATATTCCACAGGCTTATCCTCGGTTATTCTCGATATCGTAATCAGGAGCGCGCCTGCAGCAAGGTTTATGTGGAGACGCGAGTGGTGAGGCTGTTAGAAATTGCACGTAATCGTTTTATTGCGGGAATCGTGCACAGCCAGGACCCTCGGACAGCCGGTCACCAGATGTGTCAAAGTGACCATCATTTATTTGGTGTTTGATCGTTAGCCGCAAGCTATGGTTTCAAACCGCTACTCGTAGACAGAAGGAAGCGACGATGAACGCTTTCGCCACCGCCGTTCACACGAATTTTCTATCAAAAAACTACGCTAATTCTAACCAGCGCGCACAAAATGTACAGTTCTTTCTCGCGCTTAAAAAAATTTTGTTCGAGTATGAATTTTTATGAAACGATTGCCCTTAGGAAATGTTCCAAACGGTGTTCTCAGTGAACAGATATTTTAGATTCTGAACTTTCTGGAAACGCAAGTTCTTATGAAACGTTTATTAAAAAAGTTTCCGTGAAGTAAAAGCCAAATTATTGATCACTTCATAAAATTGAAGTAATATGAAAGTCAGAATGGTAACAGTACATTTCGGGCTTTAACGAACCGATTTATTGCCGAATTACTACCTGTATGTTTTAACTACTGATTTCACATTTTAATTTGTGTGCAAGGAATATATAGGACATCTTCATAAATATTTATAACTGTTCCCTAAACTACACACATGAATCAATATATCCACCAATATAGAAAGTGTTGTTCCATAAATATGACATACGAAGCATGTTTTTCGTGGATTTGCTTTTTCGATTACGTCACTAGTTCGATGGCACACTGCACTAGATGCACTCGCATCTGTGATGGATCAAAGAAAAAATACGACATCAAAAATAGGTTGAGAGTGATAGTACATCGTGTATAAATTATGTATCTATTAGAATAGAGAATAGCGTGTCTGTCTATTACTTACCGTTTCTACTTATGAACACGAACGCGCGTGCATGCCACATTTATCTTCGAGATAAATTTTCTGGAAAACGTAGTTTAGTTTGATCAAAATGTTCTCATTTACGTTGTTAATGAATCTCAACTATTTTATCGTGCAAAATTATTTTTTTATCGCTGCTGCGGTTTTGAAAAATTAACAAATTTTATCATTTATTCTCGTAATCCTGAAATACAGAAAATTAAATTGGTAATAGAAGGTAATTTATTTCTGAAAGCTTTAAACCAAATGGTTTTGTTGGAAAATACAATATTGTTGCATGTAGCTGTAGACAGGTAGTTTAACGTAAATGGATAAATCGGCTCTTCAGCTCCTGCTAACCATCATAAATTATTGCACACTTTACCATACTCTCGGTTTACTGTATTCTGTTAGACATAGTCTCTTCGTGCGTTGTCATAAGGTAGTCGCATTATGAATTCATCGCCAGATAAACTTTTGTCAACAAGCAAACTGCAATAGAGCTACGAAACGCGATTTATTTCTACTTTCTCTGCCAGTTCTAGGCCTGTAGCGGAGTCATTTCTGACCCATGCCGATACATACTTCACTAGAATTTCTGTTCTTCGAATTATTCCAGTAAGAACATAATAGTTTCAAGGTAAACGCAGAAATGTGTTCCTATTTTAATGTGTTTAAATTTCTTTTTAACCGATGAATATTTTTATATTTACGAAGAATTAAATATTTTGCCGATGTGCTTATTTTAGTCCTCGATCAACAAACAATTTTCTCGGAACAGTTTTTTTTTTTAGATTTAATATTCTTTTAAAGATGGAGGAGAATGTGTTTTTTTCACCCGGGGCATTCAAAGCCGTTTGCATTTTTTAGACAGGGACGTCAACAGATATAAAACAATGTGTGTCAAGTGTCTTTTAAAGCGCTGTCGGATTGTCTGAAAAGTTTGAAACCTCATTTATATTTACACACGTAACCTCAAAATGGTTTAAAACTTCGCCGACAATTCGACACTTTGTATACACTTGTTCCGTCCAAGTTCCCGTTTCACGATCGAGTAATGTCCCTTGTAATTTGTGTAGTATTCTTCTAAATATAGAACCAGGAGAATTCGCAACTAACTAGATTATTAATGACCAAGTTATAGAATTCCCGGACAATGGTCGTTCAACGAATTCGCTTTGGAATCGTTAACGATGTAGTATCAGGCAATTGTTGTTACCACCTGGTTCTTGGCCCGACTCGTGGAATCATTAATCGTTGCATTGAGATTCGAACATTATACGTCAGATGTATCGTGTCAACGCTACACTAACTGGCGTGGAAAAAAACTCTTTGAAAAACGTCATGACCGAATGAATATTTTATAAGTAAAAATCAGATATAACAGTGATTCTGCTACAAGTAGAACACATTATTTGTAAATAAACTCTCGATCGACATATTTGTGTTCCATCGGAAAACAAATCGATGATTAATTGCTTGCTCGGTTCAATTTACTTTTCTGCAATAGCTTTTCGAAATTACGTACGGTACGTTTCCTCGAGGAACGTTCTATACTCCATAGTCGCGCTGGAACGGACCACTGAAAAATGAGAACGATGCTGAGGCTTTTGTGCCGTCTTCAGCCATTGTTGAAAAATTGCTTTCATATAGATAGCGTGCGAGATCGCTGAAATCCGTGCACGATGTTTACAAAGAAGACATTAATCGGAATAGATGTCGGTTGTTTTTCTTTCACGATATGGGAATTCAGAACGTTTGTTTTATACTCGGAAAACAATCTTGAACAGATAGCTTAATAAAACAGCCATCAGAAAATTAGAATATTTTAGTACATAATAACATTTATACACAATACATAAATAATATAATTTGCATTTCACAAGGTTCGAGACAATAATTTTGCGAAATTAAATTCAGATAGATTAAAGAATTTAGTAATACTCGTTGATAAATTTAACTACACATGTACCTCGATACTATATTAAGAACGCTTCAATCGATTTTAAAACGGAAAGGTTTCAACACACAAATTAAAGAGAGGAAAAAGGTACACATGCCTAAGTATTGCTAAAAATACTGAGGATAAAATAATATTTCGTTAACTAGCCATTACAAAATAGTAAGTGAAACCACTAGAAATAGTCCATTGACGCATCTGAAAAAAATCACATTTAAACGACGATCATTAAAACTATTTTAGTATTTACGTTTTAAAAATAATTTGGTCAAGGTAAATGATGCACCAATCTATTTTCCTTTATACCGAAATACTAAAAATAAGTTCGAGAGTAATTTCTGTACGAAGCAACGTGTTTAAAATAACATAATGGATAATTTAACATTGTAACCGTCACGTCGTGGTAAATGTCGTACAACAAAGTCGTAAATCTTGCGAAAACGTTCTACGTCACTCCGTACGTGAGGTTAATCATAATCAATAAAGTCGTCTACTCTGTTATAAAAGACAGTATAATTTGCTGCAGTGTCAATCGTGCATCAAAAGATAAACATTTCTATTCGATATTTACCGAATTTAAAAATTTCATAAGCCACTTGAAATATCATTAAAAAAATTGCATATTTTATATATAACAAAAATATAAAAAATTTAAGAAAATCAATCATCATAGAAATGAAAAATTTCGTTACGGAGAAAATAAAGTGGCGATAAATATCAAATTATATTTTCGTTGTATGAAAATCGAAACTATCCAGAATTTTGGGCAGAAGTGACATTTATCCGCGCGACGAAATCGAAGAAATCGAAATGGGGTGAAAGTGAACACGATAATTGATTATTTGGATAATGAGACTGACAGGGGGAAACGCCACACAGACTATACGTCATTTAACGCCACGGTTATAAAATGCGATACGTCACTGATTGGATCGATAGAAACGCACACAGGTCACACCTGCGGTATCACACTTACATACGCATTCCGCGCACCAGGTTCAACACTTTTATTTTTCTGTGGCGCGGCGTTTACATCGTTAGAACTCTGTTACGGAAGCGGGTCAAGCTGGCTGATTCTCCACTGTTCGATTTTAACGTACGTCATCGGAGGATCGGGCACGAACCGATCGTCTTCGAGCTGGTGGCAAAAGCGAGCGCATCGGTATTACCGGTTGGACCGCGTTATGTTCGTTATGCGTTATGCTCTTCGATTTCGCCAAAGTTTCCGGCATTGCTCCCATTGACGCACATCGCACGCCAGAAATGCGTATCGCCGTTGAGAGTTTATAGCTTCTACGGAAGCGTAATGTGCCGTGTTCGCGAGCCAAGAATTTTAAGAATAGTTGATCCGACGACTGACATTTTTATACGTCTTATCGTTCTTCCCGTTCTCTCTGAATGATTTCGTGTTTACAGAGACGCGCTCGTAAATTCTTCCTCGTGTCACGCCTGCCGAACGCGCGAAAGCTTTATTTTTTCAGATCCGTTTACTACAACTCATTTCCTCTTTTTACCACTTCCGAGCACGTGAAATATAACGTTCGGCTTTTTCTGATTTCCGTTTGTAGCGCTAGCGGGAACGAATGATTAATGTGTTATACACTGTAACAGAGCGAAATCACTGTAATAAAGAGGACCGCCTCGTGTAAACGAATTGTTACTATACGATGCTACGTCTACGTCTTAGAATTTTGTTTTGCAATTGATTTAGCTGCCTTTAAAATTCAAATGTAGACAAGAGCACGTTAGTTCCCTATTTCGTTTGTGCGCGTCGCTGAGAGTTTTTGGAATTGTTTAAGCAATTGGATTATTTCGTAATTGGAAATTCATAGAATTCGATGCTTCAAGGAAATAGTAGTACAATGCAGCAGAGATTGTTGCAATTCAGAAGTTACTTCAGACATCTTTGCCTAGGTTTAACGTATTCCAAGTTAAACCAGCGAGTCGTTTCGCACACAATAAAACGGGGGTATAGAGTTTCATTAGCCTATTAAATGTACCTACGTCTATGATAAATTTATCACGGGAGTTAGTCAGCTACACGTATCGGACTATACGTACGATCAGAATGCATACATGGTATAAACGTTAAACCTGCCACGGCCAAAATGACCGGTTTTCAAATTATTGTGTGGCATATTTGGCAAGTGACGTTATCGAACCAGATCAGTTGCAGCAGTCGCATACCGTACCTTTGTACTCCTGGTAATTCCAAGCATAAATTGCGTGCCCATCCCGAACTAACTTCACGAACAAGGATATCTGCTCTGGAAAGCATCCTAATTTCCAAAATCTGTAGTACAATTGGAGAAATATTTCCACGCTATATGTCGGCTAGGGGACACTCGGTAGAATTTGTAATTTAATTCCGCAAAACAGATATAAAACTAATATAGTTATTTCGGGGAAAGTATTAGATCTAAGAAAATTCTTTCGAGGAAAGCAGATTGGATCACATCCAAGAATATTTTCACTCTACAGAACCGATAACACGGACGGTAGAGTATCATTCCAAGATGAAAACGATATTTCTTTTACTTATAGTTTCTTTTACGGCATGGTATCTCTTAAAAAGTAAATTGGAAATGCTGGAAATGCGATTATGGAAATGTGATTTATAATACCGCGACTATCCCCGGAGTACGGTGATTTATTAACATTCGAAACTTGAAAACTTGAGACATGTTACGAAGAGAAATGATTCGGTTTCGCTTTATCTTTACTTTAATTTTGAAGACTAGATTAAACTTACTTAAAAGTTTCAAATAACGAATAGGAAACACGACTTGGAGATTAAGGAATTTAATTTATATGGAAATTCAAGCAGAAATTTATTCTATTTAATAGAATGTGTTTAGAACCGCATAAGCATTACAAATATGTGTTGCCTGTTTAGTGTGGCAGGGTTCGAGTCGCATAGTTGCAATTGTGGCACGGAACAAAGAGAAAATGTGCGCCCACCGCGTTGAAGGGTTCGTAGCATACATGCTAGAAATACCATTAGGTTTTGGTGTAAAATTAAATTAAACTTTGAAAAAATTGCCAATTCGGTGATCGATTTAATTTATGTCATAGATGAATAATTTAATAATTGTGTCAGATTATTTTCTGCTGGGCTAGTAAATTGACAGTGATCGTGTACGACATTTTTCCGGCATTCGTTCCGGTCAGCATTTTTCACTTTTCAGGCCGGTAATAAATACCGTTGCTTTTTTTTTTGTCGAGCTGATATATGACATGCAAGGGTTGGAAAGTGATTGCTGTAATAAAGCTTCGGCAGTGTCCTCCGTTCGGTAGCGTCAGATATTGCTGTTACATATGGATAGGTCAACTGCGCTTAAAGTTCCATTAGCTGTTGAAAAATGTGTTGGTTGCAGATTGTTCAGGAGAGTTAGGTCACTGTCGTTTATAATATTCTCGGCAATTTTTTCCCTTGCGTCGGGTTTATTTAAGCTGCAGAGAAAGTAGCGGCTATTAAAGCTACCGATGACCATAAATCCGCCTGGAATTTGATCGAGTTAATCTTCTGTTCGCTAAGCTGCTAAATATCTGGACATAGATATATAGTTATACTGCGAACGTAAAGCGTCAAGGATCGGATCGAGTTGTTCAACTACGATTGTTCTGAACGTACTGAATCGGTATGATCTTCAAAAGCAACCACTGGTGTATTATTGTAATATTTTATTAGCAGTCGTGAGAAGAGAAAGACTTTTTTCCATATAAATTTTATTTGGTGTTTTGAAAATTAGCGACTAATAAGGATTCGCGGAACCAATTCTTCGACTCATAGAAACGTGTTCCACATATGCAACGAGATCGTTAACTCGAGTGAAACGGCAAGACATTGATTTTAGCCAATACTTACAGTTGAAATGGTCTAACCAATTAGCCGATCGATTTACGTGTAACCGTACGCTGGCGCTACAACAGTAGTTTATGTCCGTGAATTATGAAGGCATTAAAAAGTCACTTTATCTGCAATGAAACGCGATACGCGCACCTCGTACAGACCAATAACATAACTGCCCTCTGGCAACAGTTCGCAGCTACGAATTTGTTGGCAGCCGACTAAATGGTAATACTGTCGAGAAGAAAGTGAATCGCGCGGTCAATAAAGATGGTAATCGATTTCACAGTTTAATGCACTCGTATTTGGAATGCCGAAGATGTTCGATTCGAGCCGATCCTATTCAGAGTTACGCTCGACAGCTTACAGAATGATACTTCAGCCACGTTTATACCTACTCCTTTTATACAGAATTGCTGTATAACTCTTATTTCATCGCGTAGCATTTTCAAAATAATTCGGGACCGTTTAACGATGCCACGAAACTGTCGTACAAACAATTATATCCATCTCTTTGAATACTATAAACGTAAGGAAACTGTGCTTGTTGCTATTCTACGTCTACCTGATGCTTATTATTGATTATGATAAGTTCTCTTAAGATACAGAAACTTCGAGGGGTGCGCAGAAATGAACCTGACAAACTTCCGCGATAGTCTTGACAGGTCCATCTTCATTTATTATCAAGTTATAACGAGAAGAAGATATTATGACCGAATGGATTTCGTTTAATTGGCATTATTTCTTGCGCATCATACTGAAACTGAATGAAACATTCAGGAAAGACGTTCTGTCGCAACATTTACATAGGTAGAAAGCCAATTATATCAACAACTGTAATATCGTGTTTGTAATATTATTGTACATGTGTGATAGAATTCTGCAGGGGATTTTTGAATGACAAAATATTATTATACGAATAAATGAATGCGTTTGTCGATTACAGTACAATAGAAGTACAACAGCGTGCTATTAATAAAAATCTCCTTTTCATTTATTATTCGTGAATTTGCAATTCGCGCACATACTTCATTAGCTCTTTGTTCCGTCGTGTAATTGTGTTAGTTCGCCGATTCCCTGGGTCGTATTTTCTCCGTGAAAAGTACCCGCAGCAAAATATACTCTGATTAGTTCAGCGGTCGTTTATCTCGGATTATTCGCAGTTCATTGCGTACGCATTAGGTATTCAATATAGCTCGGTGCACCTAAATAGAAACCCCCGTCGATATTACCTCCAAGTTCGGAGCTAAAGAACTACGAAGAGAAAAATATGGCGTAGGAAATACCGGTCTTTATAAATGTCTTAACAGTTATTACGGCATATAATATGGCTTACACGATGTTCGATAAAACGTCGTACTATCTTCTCATAAACGTAAATTTACGTATTACCTTTTTAATCTTTCAGCCGGACGATTAAACTTCTTTTATGCTTGTTCCTTATCCTCTGCAGCGCACTGCGGGATTTTCTGCGTTTATGGCAAAAATCAAACGCAAACAGGAGAGTCGTTAAAAGAACCTGAAAGTACTGTTTTATTATTTTCAACCGATTGAAGTTATCAACAAAAGAAATAAAAAATCTGCAATCTTCACAGGAAAATATATTTTGTAATAAAATATACAACCATTAATTTTGTTTCAATAAAAACAACGATAAGACAACGCTACTACTTTCGGGATTATTAAATGTTTCTCTGTTGATTTTGCGGATCTATGACAAAAATGAGCGAGCGAAACTTGAAAGCGTTGCGCGTCAAACGTTTCTTTGATTGTCTTTTTAAGTTTACAAAACCGATCGATTCGCTTGAAACGATGGTTTTGAGTTAATATTCCAAGTCTTCCATTATTTGGAAAAGTGATACTGTTAAAGTCGTCCAGAGGTTCGGCTTCTAACAAGATGCCTGGAAAATGCTATTTTCGCGGACCATTTAGACGAGAAGTTTATAAATCAATCTACATAGTAAGTGAGCAGCAGGCAAGCAAAGCCTCGGGAACTGCCTTGTGGCTCTCGTGGTTTCAGAAATATTTAAACTTTTAATTATCTATATTGAATAGTTTATAATTCGGTTAGCTATTAAATATATATTTAGGTTGAGGGACTTAATTACTGCGACGTTACCAATCGCTCTGTGCCTAATTTATACTTATCTTTAAAGCATAATGAATATTGAAAAAGAGATATTAAATTTTTTCATTCAAATCAGATAATATACATGTTACATATCTCTTTTTTTTAATATTCATTATGCTTTAAACATAAGTATAATTAATGTAAGCACAGTAATTGATACCCCCACAGTAATTGGGCCCCTTACCCTACATATTTAATAGTCTCTAATTTTAATTTTTCATAGTTTATAGCGTAGTTGCTTTCGAAAGAAAAATGGTGGGCGGTACAGGGGAAAATCGAACTACGAAACAACCGAGCAACTGACAGTGCAGTGGAATTTGATAAATTGCCACGCACACGTATCGTACGAAAGAATTCCGCGCGTCTCGTGTTTCATTTAAAAGAACCACGTGCTATTCAATCATGGAATAGAATAGCCTATTGCGTTCCCAATCGCGTTTCTCGTGGTTATGTTACCTCCTATGATTGTTACTCGGCTGTCCCTGTTTCTCGAATACCACTGACACTATTATGCGATTGTCCTTACAGCAACGGAGCTGGTATACGCTAATATTGGTAACGAGTACACAAGTACTATTGATTATCAATATCTGACGCTGTACAGCAAGAGGAATCACCGACTGATATACTAATTGGGCAAAAATTTTTGTTGATATCGAACGGTTTGACGGTTCCGCAAGCACAATCGAGCCAATTTTAGCATTTCAAGTGTCATTGAACGACTTACGTACTAAATGCTCGACGCGGTACGCGCGAAATTTCAAGTTGATACGCATATTGTTTATACATTCGAGTTATATGTATGCAGATGAAAGAACAATAGATTAAAGTTACTCGGAATTTTTCAAGAATTCGCGTTTAAACAAGTTCACGTTGAACATAAAGAAAGGGCCAATTGAAACTATTTACCATTATGGAGATGTACATATAAATGTGGACACAATAAGTGAAATTTTAAAAATCAAAACACGAGCGAGGAAAATCGAAAAGTCTGCGGAATAGGAGTTTCGGAACCAAGAGGGTGGATCACTGAAATCCAGTTTCCTCATCTGGATAGCAATTTCCTGCGGCTAATCCACTTGGACCAGACAATCAGTGTCAACGAAATTCAATTTTGTTAATTTCGTTGCCACGATAATCGAATATACATGGCCAATCTGCGATGCTGTTTTTCAACTACGTGCGACACTTTCTACTGTTATTCTAACGGTTCGATTGCTTAGTCGCCAATGGAAGCTCTAAGCTAGAAAAAAAAAAACAGCTAGAAGAAAGACCTATAGGTCGTACACATTAAACCGTTTCTATTTTAACACGTGAGAAATGTAGCTCGAACACCGGGCGATGATATATTCGAAAGCAAAAATAATCGAAATTCTATAAAGATTTTCCATTCTTAGGAAAGCAAACTTATGCTTCGTTGAGCGGTACTCGGCTTACGGTAATAATCGTACATCACATTCGGAAGAACATTGATTTATGCGAACATATATGTGCCCATAATTATGAAAGTGGTCTACGTCATAAAAAAAAAAATTACATTGAATAAATTTAGTTTAAAATCATGTCGTGTGAAATAAGTGATAAATTCATTTTTTTTTTTTATTTTGACTTAGACCACTTTCATAATTATGGGCACATATATGTATTTTGTACATCTGTCCATACGGGCTTCGCTGTATGAAATGCTAAATCAATCAGATTCGTTCTCACGGCTCAGTCAATTCATTTCGCCGTGTGAAAGGAACGATTTCTTTTCAATTTCTTCAGGCTTATAACACTGATCTTCGTTGAATCGACCATCTTCTTCATATGGTAATTACTATACTGCGGATCTTTATGCGAAATAAAAAGTTTCCAAGTCAATTATAGTTACAAAATAACAAATTCTCTTATTCCTTTTTTTTTTCTTTTTTTTTATAAATGCATAAAATCCGAAGGCTAGTAATTAATAACACCGCAACAATGAAAAGCAAAACACGTTAATATCTTCTATGATATCGTATTCCTTTATCGCGCGGATATTTAAATAACTCGGACTCGGCCGGTAGTAGGCGTGGATTTTCTAAATATTTGGTCGAGTATGTTTATCGACATGTTCGTATAGTAGCAACGTATGTATGTGGGTATGGGCACGTTAACACAGGCACAGGCGCAACACAGGCGCAGACAACTGTATGCAACACGAGGGTTGAGGGGAGGAATGAGACATGAAAAGCGGATAGGTGGCCTGCTAGATCCGTCGCTAAAAATACACGTCGCAATAAACTCAAGGGTGACGTCCACAACATAGATAGGACATATTTACCTGCCCTTAGTTATATTTTCACTCTCCTTCTTTCAACTTACCGTTTAAAAAAGATCTTTTCGCACTGCACTAAATCTTTCCCGTGAGAGTTTTAGAGGCGCTCGACAAATTTAAAACCGTTCACCAATGCGTACAAACGATTTCAGAAAAAAAAAAAAATATTCAATCAAGGCGCTATTCTGGTGTTTCAAGTCGTTTTTCCACCAATTTCTAGCAATTTTTATTTTTCGAAAGAACTATTCAACTTTTCGCGACAGAATTTTGCACGCGTATTTATAGGCATTTGAGGCACATAAGTTTTTATTTTTCAAGTAAAAATATTCGAAATTCCATGAGTTATATATTTTTGTATACAGCACGTTTTTCAAAACATGCGTTCAAAAATTTTCCCTCGTATCGAAGAAATATGGTTAGTTATTCCAAACCTTATAAACTGCACACGCTTCAGAACTTGTTTGCTTTCCATTAATAAAAAATGATGCAGCAGTACGTTAGAGTCTTGTATTGTTGATTAGCTTTCAGGTCTGGAGGTAGTTGCACTTGTCGTATCCAAATATGTGTACAAAGTTCTAGTTTCGTGTATAAGCCTCCACATGATTAAACAATTCCAAAGTTACATAGACATTTTGTTTCGCTACATAATTGTGGACACAATTTGTACTATGCGGAGTATAATACACGTTTTATTTGTGTCGTGTAGCTTCGAAATCGACGTTGCAGAGTATCGCATGGAACTGAAATACGCGTTTAAAAATTGCTTGTATACGAAAGTGTGGAGCATCAAAATTATACGTTGCGTATATGTATTGCTATTAATCATTATCACTGAGAAAACTGAGAAAAACTTTTTCCGTCTTTCCACACATCGTACCCGCGTATTCCATTTCTTTTTTTATACCTCGTTAACCAGTCGTGGTCCAGAACACGATGCAGCTTCGCGAAGACATATCGCAAAAATATTTTTACGAAAGCTTGCCGGAAAGAGTGAGTCCGCATCGCGCTGCGCAGAAATGACTCACTCATTTCTGCAAACTTTAACCTCGACGATTTCCGGCTGATTTCCTTTCCTTCTGCGCGAAAACTGTCCAGCTCCGAAATGAACGCTTTAAGAACATCGTAAAGCCAACCTTGAAAAGTTGTTATTATAAGATGTACAGAATATTTTCCAAGTAAAGCACGATCGCATACGCGAACGCGAGACGAGAACACTTTCTTTGTCGTCGCGGTAAACATAAATCTCAAGAGGTCTTCCACTTTAATTTTATTTCACGCTATACGATTCGGCTTAATTGTTCCTACAAAATGAAGACAAATTTGCAATGAGAGACCGTATTATCCGTCAGAAAGTGAATGCTCGCGGAAAGGTATAGAAGCGAGCGGAAACAGAGGCAGACATTGGTAATTACATTGATTATTTCAACGCGTTCCGGCAGGTAAATTTACGCACGAGCACTCTCAGAACTTCGATAATAGACTTTCTAAGTCTCTGAAACTTGTCGGTCACGCATTCGCACGTGTTGCAACATATTCGAATCATACGTAACGTATATGTATCAAAATTGAGGAACATTTTCATGATGTATTTTCACACACGGTTAGAATCAAGTGTTCTCACGATAAACACGATAAAAGGAGGAAAAGTACATCTCCAGGCATTGTGAAAGCAAACTCGGGGGAAGACAAAAGGAAAAAAACAAAAGAAATCAGAGAAGCATCGAGACAGACAGAAGTAGAAGCAGAGAGGGTGCACTTTCTTTCGCTCCGGAAATCTATTTTCTTGGCAGTGATTTCTGTTCCCGACAGTAAAGCTTACAATTAGATTCTCACGTATCAAGACTTACGTTTGTTCCCTTTCAGCTAAATCGAAATTTCCTTTTATCACGTTTTGCAAATAAACGTCGGAAGAGAATTATCGTGCCATTCGAAACGTAAGTCTTTGTCTTCGATCCTTCTTTAGAATCGTGCAACAGTGAAAATTTGTCAATTGTTTAATTTTTATTACAACCCGATGTAAAGTCACGCGAAATCTGATGTTAAACGACTGTAGAATATTCATATAAACTGCACGATTTGCCATTCCGTTTCTCTATATATTTTTTCCATAGGAATCCTTTATATGCTACGTTTTGCGATACACCGAAGACGCGAATACAGCGAAAGAACTAAAAGACGCGATTCCGTTACACTCTGTAAAGGCTACCATTGGGGGCAATACAATGGGGTCGTGAAATCGATATGGGGCGAAAAAGTGCCGTGTACACAAATGGAAAAACTCATGACTTCTGGGATATCTTTACAGTTGAGTACTATCGTATATCGCCAAAGCATAATCTACATTTCCGAAACGTGAAAAAGCGAAACTATGTAACTATTTTAACAAATGCAATAATTTGTTCGATCTGAGAAGTATCTTAATTTATGAATAATGTTAACGCTGAAATTATTTTCAATATAATATTTCATTTATGTAAACTTTATTTTAATTGTATCGGTACAATACACACCGCAATAATATAAGTAATTGATGCCACATCAACTGTATAAATTATTAATAAACAAACATTTAAAATAATACAATCAATAATGCACGCAATAATTGATCCCACATCAACTGTACAGTTCGCGAGTAATACAAGCATTTGAAATAATACAATCGTTATCGTGCAATAAAATAATAATGTACAAATAATAGAAAAGCTTTTAAAGAGGAAAATATCGGAGAAAGAAAACACAGAGTCTGTGCAATAATAGAGTTTCTGTAGTTTTGAACAGGGAAAATAAAGTGCGAAATTTCGCACCAGCAGTGCATCTTCCGATTCTCGAAAACAATCTCCCACTGTACCTCTATCGATTTCTACCCTTCGTCTTTGCTAAATTGTTTGATATATAGGTGTAGAGGTGGTAAACATGATATGAAATATTGGCTCGAACTTGCCGAAGTTTCGTGACCAACATCCTTGTCGTCTATTAGTCAAAAGCATCCTGCCTCTCTTACACAGATTACTATTTGTATCTCCGGGCAATAATCTAGAGTAGTTTATCGGAGTAAAGATTCCCGGTAGAAACGTTTAGATATTGTTTTTCCTAGTTTCTTAAACTGCGCCCACTTTCGTCGCAAACGCATAAAATCTGCATTCTACTGTGAATCATTGTGCAATGTCACAATTTTCCAATTCTTTTTAAGCTTGTAGCGTTTTATATGCACACTACGACGCGACGCATATTCTTAACTGCTCGAAACCTATTAAATTGTCTTGTGCAAAATAAATTATGGCTTTATGGGCCTATTAGCGACGCCAGGCTCGACCGATGAGGGCTGAGCCAGACAACGCATTACGCGGGAAACTGAGGACCTTTTACTCGCACGACCCCGCACGGTGCATTAAACGCGAACGTTCTAGAATATTCTCTAAATTGCACTACAAATTTCCCCCGCTGGACCACAACAATTATACCTCGCAAGGTGCTCGGCAACAATTCACGCCAACCACGATTCTTACGAGATCATATCCTCTATGTTGAATGAATTGTTTTTTTCCAGCAGAGAATGAAGGTGAAGATTGAAAGATCCTGAAACACTTGAAATAGTTTACCGATCGTGTGGCAAACTCTAACTGTTCTAACTTCTCGAATAAAATTCAAGTCGTACGGTCCAATACTGAAAAAGTTATCGTCTATTCAAGTATTGCGCACATCTTTCACTTAATTTCGAAGGCAGTTTATATATTCTTTAGTAGGAATTTGAGCAAAAATTATGTTTCGCATCTATGTATTAACTATCGAAGTTGCAATTTAATATGATTTTTTTAATATTTATTGATAGATCATTGTGATATGAACACTTTTATAAGATCATGCAAACAGTACGATTTAGGCAACCGGTATCCTAAATGGTACCAGCCGGTTTCCAAAATTGTACCTCATGTGTTGGATTAAAAAGATACAAAGAAATCATAAGAGCAACTGTATTTTGCGTTTAATTTCAGTTTAATATACAATACAACATAAAAATAAAATGAAATATTACATTACTTAACTTAAATACAACTAGGACAATAATAAATATTGTCTTTTTTCAAAACTCCTCCACAAGCTTCATGTACCCACTTTTGGCACTTTCAGCATTGGATCATGTCTTCTAAATAAGAATTATTGCAAAGAAAACAGAACCAATCGTTTTCATTCTCCACTTCTACGAGAACTGGAGCAGCGGTGCTGGTTGAAGGCGTGAAATCAATTTTTCTTTGTTTATTTGTTTTGTTTTCATTGCAACTAATTCCTTTTTATAGGGGCTACTGTAAGCTACTTTCCCATGCTAAAAAAATTTGAAATATTGTAAATCGTTTATTTTCGCGGTAAAATTTGAATAACAGTATCTTAAATCGTACTGGTACGATTTAGGAAACCACAGTGTGGTACGATTTAGGAAAAACACGTCCCGCTAAATAATTGAAGCTAACCTTTAAAACATTATCAGCATGATTTATAAACTAAATAGAAATAGATAATATAACATAGCTAGTTTTCAAAAATATATACCACTACCTCAGAAACTGTAGATTTATATTTAATTCAGCTGATTAAAATCGTTTAAAATTAACATCAGACTTGCCTGATTTCTTTGTGCTTCTGTCATTCACAAAACAACACTTCATGCGAATGACTTTTTGGTCCTACTTTATCGGCATAAATAAAAGTTCATATCTTTACCACCAAGAGACATCAAAGTGCATTAATTTTTAAATAAAAGAGGTGGTACGATTTAGGTGACCAGTACGCATTTGGCAACTCTCCCCTATGTTTCAACGATGCTGTTGTTCTCCTGCAGCTCCACTCAAAATGGTAGCTTACGTCTGGGTTATACGCGTGTCCGCGGGTTAAGTGGATTAAGGCTCGCTGCAGGTGCCGCATGTTAATCACCGGCTCTAATGTCCTTCTCCTGCGAGAACAAATTCCGCTGATGGGCTCAAATAATCCTGGTAGTTAAGCAGCGTCCAAGCGAGAAATTCTTCGCCGCTGGAAACAGTTCTTCGGGGGCTTAAGTGCCGTCGCCGAATGAGCTGCTTACAAGAAAATGGCGCGATTTATCTGACTCTTTCTACGAAGGCGCGCAAGATAATCGAGCACTCGATCTGTGTAATACTCGAACCTTCGCACTATTTTGCAGGGTTACAGCGATTAGAAATTCTGTTTTCTTTCTAATTCGTCGATGATAAAAGGTCGCGTTCCGTGAACGGAGTAACTTGACGGATAATAATTGCAAACTGAAACATAAATCTTCTACACTGAGATTGGCATTGCAAGAGGCTCGGCTCTATCATACTGTTGAGTGGCTCTCGTTCGAACCTCGATTACACTTTTTCAAGGTTCTCTTTCTCCCCGGGGCATCCGTTTCGGGGTGCAATAATGTGGCCCAGATATCGGTTTTCCCAGCAGCATAGGTGGCATTTTTCTTTTCTCCGTGGCCATAAAGATAGTAACGGAACAGCTAAATCATCCAGAAATGATAACAACGCGATTTACCACAGCCCTCGTAAATTCGATTCTTCCGAAAGGCAACGACACCGCGGCGTTTTTTCTTTAAACAAATGGGGTACTCTTTTAAGCGAAAGAAGCAACAGATCGTTCTAGAAAAAACTCTATCATTTGTAAGGAATGGCCGGGATAAAAGCAAACAGTATATTATTTATTTATACGTCCTTATTCGATGACGGATCTGACGAGACTACTCGTCCTTCTTTTCATCCTGATTGTTTCTTTTTTTTTTTACACGTTCGTTTGTCGTTGGCGATGATTCGCTTATCAATAACATGAACAATATATACAGTGGCGCGGATCCGTTACACATTTTAGAAAACAAAAGGTTAAAGATATCAGAGAGCGCGTCTATCGCTTGACCGGTTCCATGGGGGATGGAAAGGATAAAATTTCGACAGTTACGGAGATATAAAATAGTGTACCATTCGAAAAGTGAATTACGCAAAAGGTCAAGCTAGAGAGTGAACGATGTCGAAGCAAAGACGGGATTCGAATAATCGTCGGCTGTCTCGTTCATCATCCGAGCGGAAGATCTTCTACGTGGAGGACGCGTCGTTGGATCCATCGTACAATCCGTCCCCGGATATATGCCAGCGGTTGTACAATTACGACGCATCGTATCCCCCGGAGGATCGTCACCGTTCGTCCATCTGTGCCCCTAGTTTGGAAGCAGTCGGGTTCCAGTTAGGCGAAAACTCGGCGCTTTACATGCCGAGCTCAGACGATGAACTGCGACACAACGTTCCCGCACGGTCAAAAACCAGCGGCCAGAGGCAGGGCAGAAAACATTCGGAAGTTGATCCGCAGTCTCGGTCCAGTCGGCGTTCCAGCGTGCAATCCAACCGTTCGAGGATAAACAGCTGCAGCAGCAGGCCAACGCCGTTAGGTAGGAAACAATTGGGTCATCAGACTTTTCGATCGATGAGAAACGCGCGTGGTTTCCGCTCGCGTTCGCTGACGCAATAACGATTCTCGGCGTTCGCTGATTGCGTTATCCAATTCAGATCGGTTCGACGTATCGCACCTGGAAAACAGGCTCGGGGAACAATTCCTTGATCGACACCGGTCCAGGCGTTAACCGCGTTTTTGCTTACAACAGAGCATTTTCATTCTTTCGCTCGCGACTTTGTGTTCCGCGGAAAGGCGGACTTTGACTTTCGCGATAACGCCGCGAAAATTGATACCAGTTCGAATGGTATCGTATTCGTCCGGAATGAGATTCTCTGTGAGTGACACGCGATAGAAGAGCTCCACGGGCTGCGTAGTTCTAAAAAAAGAACAAAAAGCGAATTCACGGTGGCTCGAAAGTAATTGAAAAGCGTATCGCACCGATAACGTGGGCATGTCGTTTAAATCGTGCCTGTCAACGAAGGAAACGCCTGACAATTAGATTTTGAGTTTTTACTCGTGCCGTCCAGCGTGTTTCGTGAAATCTAGAACGATTTTAAAGGTCGATTCCGCACCGGATCGAAAACGTATTTAAACGCTACGTTTCCCGACAAAAATTGTCGATACTTATTTCGTAAAAACAAATTGTACAACCATATGTCTGGACTCATTTTAAAGCTTTTGTTTCTCGCGAGGCAGTGTTTGTTTTCGTCCACGATATGTTTACATGATGTAACGGAAGGGAAACCAAAGTACCATTTCTCCTGAAATATGCTACAAATAACGAACGTCCCGAAAAACTTTAAAAAATCTTTTCTCGTAAGTGAAACTGCCATAGGTTTAAAGATTGAAGTCTCCAAACAACTCCTTAAAAATTTATGTACGATTGTTTTTAATTAACGTATTTAGGGAACAAAAATGAGGAAGAGAGTAATCAGAGACATTCGAATGTGTAGCATTTTTTAGAAAAACTAGTTATCGGATTGCATTTTATGCAATCGAGTTGCCACTTACCTCGATTGGTAATTATTCCGTTCCTTCGATTGGTTCCGATCTGCAACAATACCTATCGGCTAATTACGTTCGATTAGTCCTCCATGTAGTGCATGCTCCCTCGACAGTCTAATCCTCTGCTGCGGTTGATCTTCCTCCGAGGACCTTGTCCGTGATACGTGCGATAAACGCAGTGCAAAATTATGGCAGCACTAGTCGTTCCAACTTTTTACGGCATCGTAACGCATTCCCAGCCCACGGGACGGTTGCTGACCTGTCAGCATCCTCGAGGAGTCCACGATGATCGTTGATTCACCGATGTTCGTTTAGCGCTTCGCTTCTTCTTTCAGCACGCATAGTAGACAAGTGAAAATTCTACATTTTTTTTCGGTGACTTTTCGCGAGAGAAACTGCGCTTACGATTATACAATCTGTGTGGCAATAGATACAGGTTTTCGCGTAGTTCTGAATATGATACCTTCCAGATGGCGGCTTTCATTCGCGATACACATCCGTAATCGATTTTTGAAGCTCCGCATCACCCGGTTGGTTATTTACGGCGGTATTGCTGCAATTTCTTGGCGTACAGTAGCCTTCGAGTCATCACTGGTCCTTGATCGATGTTTGCAGATTTCAGCTTTCAAATCGAAGCGAAGAGAATCGAATGAACGAACGATTATACTGACGTATCGTCTAAAAAACGATTTTTAACCTTTCATTTGCGCGAAACTCACTCTGCAAAATCGCACTACGATTGATTAATTGGAAGAGTGTCTGTCGTCAGGTCAGACAATCGAGTTGTTGGTGACAGTTTCAAACTTGAGGAAGATGATGGATTTATCGGCTTAGTCTGTATCGTGGTTAGATCATCCTAATGGCTATGATAAATTCTGAACCGCAAGGGTAGATTTCCTCGGGGAGATTGGCTGATAAACATCGTCTCAACAGCTTGGGTACCATTCTGTAGGGATGGTACAACCTCAGAAAGGACATCAGTGGAAATGTGAGAAGATCCTAATCTTATCTCTTGGCAGGATTGCTAGCGTGATACAGAACTCGTCGTTTAACATCCTTCATGTCGGAATAACTTTTCTTTAACGTAGGCCAAACACGACTTGTTTCTTGTTTTTCAACGTTTACATTGTTTTACGTTTAATTTGTCTAAAACAGTCGCGTCAACAGAAAAAAAAACGTACACGTACATTCATGTTCGCGAAATCAGATCTTACGATTGGTTCACGAATTGCGAATGCGTACGCGAGACAAGATTCCGGTGTTCAACGATCTCAATCATGTCTAAATTTACCGAGCAAAGAGTTTGCATTAAGTTTCGTGTTAGAAACGAAATTAACCACTCTAAAGCTATCGAAATGTTGCAGAAAGCCTTCGAGAATGCGTGTTTGTATAGATCGCTTGTGCTTGAGCGGTGCAAGATGCACCGAACGGCCGAAAAGAGCACGCGAAAGTCGGTCGATATTCAAGATTCGAACGATCAATAAACAATGCTAGTTGGCTACCGTGTAACGTTTGCGTAATCCAGTCCGGGAAAAACTGTTGAATTTATGCAAAATAAACACTCGAACTTTTTGCACTTCGGTGCAGAAAGCTCGATGAAATGAATCCAACCAAACTCAACCCACCAAAAACTTTTCACATTTCTTACAATGACAATAAATGCAATCCTAAAACCGTTCGCTTGCCTCTTTCGCAATAAACTCGTGACACGTGGAAACTACTTTTACCTTAAAGCGCAAAATTGATTAACTTGCGATTACACGCAGCGATATTATACTTATATACTTGTATACTTATTGTACTTAAGTATAACTCACAGAATCTCATTCGCGTGACAAACTGATTAACATTATTTTAAGAAAGCAGCGTGTCCGTAAATGATTTAATTTACTACTGTCCAATGATTACAAAATTTGAGACGACATGTCGTAATAATATTTTGAAAGGGATAGAACAAACTGTAAACTAAGATTAAACAATTACAATGTCCAGGCAATAGTAGAAGGAATAGCTCCGTCAGACCAGCAAAGTCTCGCAGAGCGAGCAATGCTCGTAGAAAGGACTCTGTTCGACCTGTAAAGAACGAAATAAAAGAAGCACGAGGAAGCGTGGAAGATGCCGAGAATTCGGAACAATCAAGACGACATCGCCGTATCACGATGATCATCCTGGGAACCTTTATTTTCCTTCTGGTTGCATCGATTCTCGCAGTGGTGGTTACCTTAACGCAAAGTACATTTCTCAGACCCGCCACAGGGTCAAAGGAACTTGCTGAACATCGAGCGCCACGTAATTAATCGTTTCAACATAGCTCTTAACTTAAATTCTTACGAATACAATTTAACTATAACACACGAAATCTTAACCGATATGAAAGTACAGATATGTACATGCATTTTTAAAAAGTTATACCTCGCATTATACCGTCGAAAGGAGTTGTTCTTGCACACTTAATGCAAAGATGTAAGAATTAGAAAATAATACAGATCATTATAAATTGGCTTAAACTGGTTTTAGTAAAAAATAGATAATTTCAAATATTACAAAAAAACAAGTTATATAAAATTTTGGAATTTTCTTTCAGAAGAAATAGAATGTAAAATCGATTAAATTTTCCACAATTTTGTCGTTGATTGATTCAGACTGATATACATCCAGATTCGTATCTTCACGAGTGTCTCATATAATCGCGTTCTATCTACACTGTGTAATGTGGTAACAAACAAGTATATGACTAATCCTATTAATTATAATACTAAGGAATCAACTAATATTAGCACTAATAAGTATCTCATTGAAACCATTCGAGCAGTGACAATGTTTATCACGATTATCACTCATAAGTATCACTCCAACGTTATTTTTAAAACAGCTAATCAGTGTTGCTTTTGTTTGACGATCAGAAAAAATTTCTGTCTATCAGATTATTCGGTAGACGTGTGAGATTATCAAATTCTGTGGATCATGAAAACACGTGCGTTGATTTGTCAGATAGTTTTTTTCCTATCGAAATACTGTTTTTTCCCCCTCTTGATAAAAAATATATATATTTTTATTTTGCAAAATTGAGCTGTAATCTCTCTGTGTGGAGCATTATCGATTAAAGCAAAAAGCATCGATTCTATGGGTGGTCCAACATAATCCTCTTACCGACAAGAAACAGCCTTGCCTTCGCGACCTCGTAGCCACACACTATGTATACGAATTATGCTCCTATGTTTTAAGCAGCGCAACTTCGAAACTACTCACCGCGCCTAACTTTCTCTCGTTATTCTCCTAAAATATCCACGTGACAATCGATACTTGGATGACTTAACGTGATCACCACCTGACGACAGTAACGCTTAGCCCCATATATCATCCCCTTGTGCCACTGTACGCGTTTTAAGTGGCTATCATAAATCCTTCGAAACCTGAAGAACACCTCCCCATCAGTCTTCGACTTCGCTTAGCATACGTTGTGTTCTCGACGTGACTGCTGTCGAAGCTCGACCTGGTTAATGACTGCTCGTTCAGTGTTGCCGGAATATAGCTAGCTATTTCAACTTTAACTCTTAACCTTTATGTCAGTACCCGTGGACCTACTGTCAACTTCTTTTTCAAACTTTCTTCATATCCCTTTTAATATCCTAATATCTTTTAATATTACCTTCTTTTCACTATTCCAATTTAATATCACCTTGTTGAGAAATAGCAAAGTTGTTGCAGATTTTCACTAAAAGTTACAACCAAGTAATTTTTGCTCCATTTACGTTTTCAACGTAAAAGTATGTGCTGAAACTATAAAGTAATACATCATTGAACGTCGTAGAAAATATTGGCTGCTGACATGAGAGTTTAAGGGGTGTTCCCATTCGATTTATGAAATAAACATAAAAGATATATAAAAGATAACAATTCAAAAAAAATATATAAAAATTTGCTTTACGATTTCATTTTCCTCTTGTTCATAAAAAGCTCCGCCACCGGTTTCATATAACGTTCTTCTTTTCAGTTTTCCTTGAGAATTATGGTATACGCTTTCAAGTGCCCCTCGAACGTTGTTCTTAACTTCGTTCAGTTTTAATTTGAAGTTGATGTTCCTGAAATGCTTTTTCTGTTCAGCTCGGACGAAAGCATACCTTCCATCAATTTTTCTTCGGCGACGCGAGGCAACAGTTTATTTTTTTTTTTTTAAGTTGCTTTTACAAAATGATGGAGAAAGGAAAATTGCTTACACGTCACTGTCTTCGAAAACACCTGACGATAGTCGTAGGAATTCCGTTTTTTTTTTTTAGTTAGAAGATTAGGATAGTCTCGACAATTTATTTATATGCGTAGAGATCGCTTCTGAGAGGACGTACATACGTTTCTCAATAGCAATCTTCGCAATACTTGGACAGGATGACGGATAGCATCAAATTTCAAACAAAACAAAAATTATCGATACCGGAGAAACTTTTAGATTAGATTTGATTGATTCATAAATCAAACCGGTACGTTCGTCAATCTAAGAGATTAATTTCTTGTACCGGGAAGCAGCGTAATCTATTTGTCGCGGTTACGATTTTGTGAAAAAATCGAAACACCCAGGTCGTTGCACACTTCAGTACATACACAAAAAATATCCTTCTATCAGCGTAGCCCCTTCAAACAGTCATATACAGTGAGTAACGAAAGTATTCGAACGCCCTTTAAATCAGTATAACTTTTTTTAAGTGAATCAAACGACCTGACTTTTTTTGAGGAGTTAGAAGAATTGGTTTTCCAAATGATGTGTAAAAAAGATTTTGAAAAAATAGCAATTGGTAAGAATTACATGAGAAAATAAAAATGGCACTTTTCACAACTTTTTTACTTGAACTTGTAATGAAAATTTAAAATATGCGTTTTGTAGATATATGTTAGTTATATACATGCTGCAAATTTCATTGAAATCGATTAATATACACACGAGCTACAACTAGTTAAAAGTGGTGAAAAGCGTAGATTTTCACGACTTTTGGCCAGTTTCTGCTTAAAATCCTCAGATTTTCTAACATATTTCGATACGTGCCATTTTTATCTGCGTCAGCCGATTTCGATGAAATTTTCAGTACGTGTATAACTAACAGAGATCCACAAAACGCATATTTTAAATTTTCATTACAGGCTCAAATAAAAAAGTTGTGAAAAGTGCCATTTTTATTTTCTCATGTAATTCTTACCAATTGCAATTTTTTCAAAATCTTTTTTACACATCATGTGGACAACCAATTCTTCTAACTCCTCAAAAAAGTCAGGTCGTTTGATTCACTTAAAAAAAAATGTTATACTGATTTAAAGAGCATTCGAATACTTTCGTTACTCACTGTATAATATTTAAAACAAAATTCATTCTGTTCGTTCGTTCACTGCAGAAGTATGCAGTCAGAATTAACGTGTACTTATGTTTTCAGTGCGCAAGGAAAACGAGGAACTGTTGAACTCTCTGAACAGGGACTACTCGGCCGAAAACACGACGGTACCTCCGTAAAAAGTTCGTTCCGAGGAAAAGATCGGTTGTTTTGATGCGCATTCGAACGAACGTTTAACCCGAGGAAGGGAGACGAAACGAAGTGAATTTGGGAGAAGAACCGGAAAATAGGAGAAGAGAGGAGAGGACGATGGCAACCTCATTCCGGAGCGTCTGAATTGACGGTCGCTTTTTGAGAACGGCGTCCAAGTTTTCTTACGACAGTAACTGCGATCGTGTTCGGGACGTTTTCGATACAGCCACGGAGATACCGAGTTTCATTTGTTCGCATTAGTGCTGTGTACACACGTCGGTCAATTTGTCGATTTCGCCATTAATACAGACCCCTAATTCGATCTACAAGGTAGAATCGATTCTGCGACTTTGTCACTTTCGTTTCTAAAAGACGTGCAAGTTCGCTTTTTCGATCGCATAGTCCGCAGTACATTTTTTGCGAGAAGTCATGCAAAGAATACGAAACTGTGCGTGTGAAATTCGTGGCGATTGTGTCTCGCTTCGGTCAGCTCGTTATCAATGTTATTACAATTGAAATTTGTTACGACGATGTCGAAAACAACATAATGTCGAACGCGCGTGTTGCTTTGATACACGAACGTCTTGCTCGACGTAAGAACTCGATTCGATTTCTCAGAGAATACTGGGTCGTTCGGAAAGTTCTGCGAGTTTATTGTTGAAAATAATTTGTGCATCTTGCCCAATTGCTTCAATCGATTAGAAACAGTATCTCTGCCTTTCTCCAACTGTTTTGCAAGCTCGTTTGTTGATTTAGAAATTCTCTCTTCGAGACAAGTTCCTCTTATCAGATAAGTCAAAATCTCCGTTTCTAATCCATTTATTATACCAGTGTCCAAATGTATCTGCAGATATAATATTGTTATCGTAAGCTTCCTCAATCGATTTTGCCTTTGCAGCCTCTTTCAGGCTATATTTTGAACCACACTTATAAAACCATTTTTCCAAAAAAAAAACAAAAAACAAAAGATGCCTTTTATGAGCAATCCACAGAATTTTCTAAACGGCCTAATATAATCTACGAATCGACCCAAAGCAAGTACCTGAGGGGTACGAGCGAAATTCCGAACAAATTCTTGTTGGAAGGAAGATCGAAATGTTAATATTTTTGCAACAAAGTAATTTCTCTTCTCATTCCATAAGAATACCAAAAATTGTTACGAAAGTTATTCCATTGGAGCTGCTGAAAAAGACAATTTTAAGAAAGAGAGAGAGAGAGAAAGGGCGGGAGAAGTAGTGTTTGCAAGGAAATTGAAATTTACGCAATCGTTTAGTTATTAAAATTAAGTGAAACGGTTTTTAGAACTCGTACTTTTGTTCTCGATACCAGCGTTACTTTAAAGTGAAATAATGATGTCTGATTAATTTCACTCACGTCAACTTGTACACGTAACGCCGATATAATTTATTATACTTCGCGAAAGTCTTCCACTTTAAGAGATAATCTATGTACTCGGATGTTACGGGAGAAACGTTAGATTGGTGCAGAAATAATTGCGGTTTTAGTTCTTGAAATTTAAAGTTATTTCGTTTTTCGAATGTTGCAAAGTGTTTGAACCCTTCGTATGCTATGCCGGAGTCATTCGTGACCCGTCAAGATTCCGATATAAGACGACGCTTTTTATCTCGTAATAAGAAAATCGCTATCCCCTCTTCTTCTTCTTTGACTTCTTCGAAACTGATGAATCGAAATCAGTAGCGAAGTACAAACTATTGAAAACCGCAATTATTTTTGCGTCGAACTAAGCCATTGTTATGTCTATTGTTTATTTGTAAGGAGATGTTCGTATGATTTCAGCTGTTGTTACACGACCACGCATGAAACCTTGTAAACGAACTGTGTATTTAGCATCGAGCATTGATCCTTAGAGACGTAGACGGTATAATTGCTGTTGTCGGTTGTTTGTAAAATATAAACTGTCTCGAGAGTTAGACAAAACGACGTCTGTTGTAAAATTACGTTATCGTAGTGCAGAGCAAAAAAGAGAGAGAGAGAGAGAGCGAGCATTACATGTAAGATTTTGTACATTAAGAAGAGTAGCGGTGCAATTAAAAAATTCTTTTCCGTTACACTCTAGCATACGTATCTTCCAGTAACTAATTTAACGTGGAAGCAATAGTCTTTTTTTTTTAACGGAGTTCATTTCACAGTGAAATGTAATTAATCCTTTGATCGTCCATCCCCTTTGACCTATGAAAAAAAAGTAGCACTCGTAAATAAACGCGTCGACGACTTGTTTCGAAGAATGTTGTTTAATGTACTGTCCAAAGAACACGAGTAGGGACTTCCATTATCCGAATACAATACTTCTTTCCACTAGACTGTGTGCGTATCCTTATTCGAAGAGCGACGAATGAATGTTTCCTTACTTCGAAACGTACACATGTGCCTCTGAGAAAAAGGCTTGGATGGTTTGAACAAATTTTTTAGAAGATATGATTTTGTTTAGATTGGCCTAAAAATATATTAAATCCTGATGCGACGCTTGAAATATTTTATTGTTTTCTTCCATTACGTGATTTCATTGTATCGATGGTTCCGCTATGTTCACAAGCCATTCCGAATCCAGCAAAATTTCAAAATTATACCTACTGATTTTTAAAATCATTCGAAGCATTTTTCGTCGGCATATATAATGCATGATGTTTGCGTTATTACTAAACCTCGTTTTCTCGTAAACGCCATGTATATGATATAGTTTTTGAGACTTCGCTTTTTAGTGACCATCTCGAAGTGATTATCGTCGATTCAGCTGAAAAATAATAGAAAATTAGAATATTGAAAAATATAAAACGTGTTTTTTTGTCGGCAATCGTCTACGGAAAAGATGGAAGTAACTCTCAAATTGATTCTAGTAAATAAGTTATTTCAACGTATATTGAACATTCTACATCCACATCTAGTTGCATAAATTATAAATAATCGAAGAGGTGTAAGGTCATGGTACAATTAAACGATTCTTATAAAAATTGGTAAATTATCCTATTTTAATATATGTTAGACGTTCAGTTTTCACACATTTTTTAAATAGAAGGTTTCTCGAAAAGTTTAGTTAACGATTACGTCGTTTAAAAGAGGTTATCATAGTCTTGCAGCGTCAATCTTTTTGTACAGTTTTGCAATTTCCTGTTCGATCGAATAGGTTTCCCACTCGAAATTTTGAGAGCTGTTTTCGCCCCTTCGGTATGGACGATTGCCAATAAAGGGGATACGTGACTAATAATTTTCAGTGCTCTACCTCTGTGGAGTTTTTAAATTGCCACTTGTGGATGGTCCCTGGTAAGTAGTTTAGCATGAATAATTTTCAATAGACGAGACGATTGAATAATTACCGAACCGATGGATGGAAGAGAACCGTTGGAGGATGCTTGACCTAAAACAATAACATAACTTTTGCCTTAGGTTGATAAAAGTCTATCTTTTTTAGAATTAAAAATATACCGAATAAGAACGCGATTGAAGGTTCGCTCAATTCCAAAATATCGAACGTGTGTGAACACTATTATTTCCGAATACATATGAAACGATTTGTCTTGCTTGTATACGAAGCAAATAAAATATTTCTCGGTAATGCAACGTTCGCTAATGAGAGTTTGACAGGTATTACCTAAAGAGAATAAATACATTATAATGTGTGCAACTTATCGTATAAGGTTAGCGAGATATCGAAGGTATGATAAGGAGATATGGAGCGAATAGAAATAAATAATATTTGTTAGAATAAAAATTGATATAAAGTTTGTAATATCGGAGGAAATTATTGACACGCATCATTCGGCGTTAATGATGTATACTATAACGGTATTAGTCATAGTAGTGATCACAGTATGATGAATAAATCATTTTATCCATCGACGCTCAACCAGTTTCTATCTCGTCAATTCTTGTCTTTTGCGCCGAATTATCAATTATGCTGATACTCGATTCCTCTATTACTCTGAAGACGGCCGTCCTTATGAGATGTCACCCTTGTTTTATAAAACCTTAAACTTCTGTGACAAAGATTTTTCGAGCAAGAGATCATATTTAGATGAGGTTCTTGAAAAAAGAATTCAACAATCGAACAGTTTCGGATTTCAGTATTATCTCAAAATTAATCTCTGAATATCGTCCTGTTTCAAGATCGTTGCTTTTCGTCGAGATCGAAGAAAATGTTACCGAGCAGCCAGTTTGTACAATTAACGGAGACCTAACCTTAACAATTGCACAAGGCGTTTACAATGGCTAACGCGAACGAATTTGCGAAGCTTTTGTAACGTATCTGCGTCGCACAATCGACCGTCGCCCCTTGCACGACGAGTTGTCTTAAGATATCTTGTAAAGCTAAATTTACATCCCGAAACCGTACAATGTTAACAAGATGAAGATTTTATCGCGTTTCTTCTTCGAATACTCGAGAAACTTGTTGCACTCGCTTAAAACGAAGATAAAAGAAATATAGTACAGTTAGTAAGACAAATTGTTGACGTATACGTGGTCTGATAAAGAAAATCTGAACTTGAAAATGGCAATGTAATGCTGCTTAAACCTTCAATTAATACAAAAAGTCACCTTATTCCCTTTTAACACTAGATTCACGGAAGTGACTATTTTATATTACTCTGATAGCAATATCAAGAATGTATTTATGCAGATCTTCAGCGATTTTTATTATCATATATATATGCCCAAAGAAATAAATTTATTGGGTAAGTCTTCAAATACATTTTTATAATCTCAGTAGTCGTAAATTAAAAGATTTCGATCCCGCCATTTCTGTAGTCCTACTGTTAAAATAAGCTTCGTTTGGACGAATACATCGATTCCCATGTCTTGCCACTGTTAAATGCATACCTCAAATTCTAGTTATATAACGCGGAATTTATACGTTTAAAATTCTAGAACACTGTCTTCTTACGCTCGGCTTATTCAAAATATTGAGAGAAAAAATCTATTGAACTCTGAAATTTTTATTTCGCATAAAGATCTGCAGTCTACATTTCAATATATTTTGCTTTCTTGAGACAATATCGTAAAATCTCGTTCGATCAGTCTCTTTCGTGACGAGAAACAGGAAAGAACATAGGGGACCATATTCGGCGGGTAGATCACA
This sequence comes from Seladonia tumulorum, assembly GCA_913789895.3. Lineage (NCBI taxonomy): Eukaryota > Metazoa > Arthropoda > Insecta > Hymenoptera > Halictidae > Seladonia > Seladonia tumulorum. The sequence goes on from OU565271.1 coordinate 17,860,971, forward strand.
GCATCTGAGTGATACGATGTTTACGTACGAACTGTTCAACAAAGTTCAGAATAATAGATGGGAGGTGTTATTGTTCTGAAAGTTCCAGCCACCTGATTGATAAGTTTGACGTTCGATCAAACAATGACTTCCGATGCGAAACTACGTACACGGGAAGCTCGAACGATGGCACAGTTTGAAAACGTGCCACGTCTCAATGTTGTACAACAGGTTCAGATATTTTTTGTAAAACCACGTATATTTATAGCTATGTAAACAGTATAGTGACAAAGGTGCGTTCTTAACACCGTTTCCCATTGTACAGTCTCCACGAAATCTACCTTTCATTTTTTTTTTTTCACTTACAAGGATTATCCGGTACCTTACAAGCATGCAGAAACAAAAGTTATATATTTTCTTTTAAGCCAATAGTCGACGCATGACTATCATAAATCCTTGTGAATTGCAAGTATTTGTGCGTCCAATATCAGTTTTGCAAACATGTCATTGTCAGCATCTTTTCGGAAAGGAAAGTCTGATTTCGTATAGCACGTAAAACCGCTTAATAAGAACGTAGTACCTAAGTACTATGAATCCTCTTAAAGCACTCTGAACGTTCTCGGTCGACGAGAATCGCGGAGCCGTAAAAATGATTTGGCCTAACGCGAGAAGTCTTTACTACTACTACATAGTAGAGCACTTTACTAAGTACTTTACTAGTGCTTTCTTCCGGTGAGTGAGTTCGCATGTAAAAACAAGAGATAATACGCCTCTGGTTCAGCATGTGTTCCCGAAGCTACTATGTATATGGATTAACATGTGTTCAGTACAGTGACGTAGGAACTCTATTCGTGAGGAGAACGTCCATCCGATTGGTCTTGGATCAAGTCTTTACTGTACTTCTAAACGGGAATTAAGAGAAGCACGAAATCTTTTCTTTTTGTATTATCGATAGAACTTTGATTATACTTAAGTTTATTAATTCAACAACTCTACGAATAACGGCTGACTTTTGAATGCAGAAGAGAATATTAGACGAGAATTCTAGCGAGCACTGATTAACTTAGCAAGGTAGTTAAAAAATGTTATACACGTAATTTTGTTTGACTTTCCATTTGGATCTCGCGTAAATACAACAAAATACATCTTGTGCACAAACAGAAACAGACTTGTTAGCTTTATTTTTGTTTAAAATGCTTCAATAAAATTCATTTAAAAAGAAAATGCACTTGAATATAGTTCTCCTCGGGGACGGACATAGCCAGGATCATGATTTCTGCTTCACCTTTAAATCTTCTTCTAACAACAGAATTACGTTAACGTTAAATACACTATATTCGATGGCACCGTAACTAGCCTGCTGTCAAGTGGGAGCGACAATAGTTGTTGAGAAAAAACGATGTAGCGAAAATTGTTAACGGTTCTTCATGATCTGTTCCTACGTTGCCGAAAACTTTATGGGAAGCTGGAGCCAAGAATCGTTGTTGCAACATTATGAGAATTAACGGTTGCATAACCGTTGGATTGACTCGAGGACAATGCGTGCGTGCCAAAACGAAGAGGAGAATATCTGTTGTGTTGAGATGATAATTGCGAGCAGCGTCGCTATCTCCTTCGACAATCAAAGTATTGTGCGACTCTGATTGCACGTCGTGTTTTCTGTGTAACGCATAGACCGCGGATTTTCATGCAAAATCACTTGTGGTGGTAGTATCTGTCCGTCTTTAATCATTTTAATAGGCCAAAACCAATGAATCGATACTGCTCAATTCTTTTAATCTTTCGATTATTTCGAATTGCTGTTAATCACTTTTGTCATAAACGCATGAAATCCGTAGTCTAGTAATGAGAGACGCCCGGCGGAAGCGAGATCACGTGGATGTATCGTTTGGGATGTAACGTGAGCGATATTGTTGATGAGGAAATAAACTTAACGAGGAAACAATAAAGCTAGACGTGTCTACAGAATTTTTTAATTGCGAGGTGATTAATTTTCACGCTGTTTGTCGTCTCCCTTGCGTCTTCCTTTCGACACAGAGAATTAACGAAAAACAACGTGACAAGAAAACGATTTTCTCATTGTTTTTTTGTTTTTCGAATTACAGAGAAATATTCCCCTAAGCCACGATAGAATCAGTTTCGCATTTTAAGATCCGTTAGAGGGCACAGATGTAATTAACATGTAGTTAGGAGGTAATTGAGCGGCGTCGGGTTATAAAGATCGTAATAACCTCGCAATTATTTTTTTTTTTTTACAGTTATGATAAATAAAATGTAGGACACTAACTATTGTACGCTTACGCAGCACGTTACACGTTCGCTAGTCAAATGTCGATACGAAAACGAGTTCGAAGTCATAGTAACAAATTAACGAGCCGTGTGAGTGAATTCGTCTGCGTGACACATGCATATACTCACCATTCTATCGTGAGAGTACATGTATACACCCAAAAAAACAATGGAAAATTTTTCTACCCGAGTTTTTTGTCAAAAAGTTTCATTCGAAATCGTTCAGAAACTCCTATACTAATTTGTTTTTAATTTCAATTATTCGTTTCTACTGGTCTCCTATTATGTAGAATAGTACGTTAATATCGTTATACGTATCTATTCTAATTTTTAGGCAAGTAGAAGGTAATTTTATTTACAACAAAAACAATTGTTAATACACGACATTTTTTATGTTCTTTTGAGTGTATATATCACCGATTACGAAACTCGACCCCAAAATGAAGTTGAGAATTTAATATAGGGCGTAAACAGAAGATTTTACCGCCATAAATCGTAATAATTATATCTCGACTACGAAACATGTATCATACAACGTTGCAAGATGTTAATGAATGAGATATTAAGATTTATGTTTATATATTGTAATAACATTTATGTATAATGAGTATGATAATGCAAGAAATATACATGCTAGTTGTCCATAGTTGTATTTTCATTTTCACTTTATCATTCTTCGTGAAAATCGTACAAATACACTCTTCGACAAAGTATATAGTCTTCTTTTGGGCTCTCTTAATTATCGAAATAAACCGAAAATTTATGAATATTAGTAAACGAAATATCTGTTCTAGTAAGAGAAAGAAATCATTTATTTTTGGACGTTTGTTAAGAAATTCACAGGAACATTGATTGGAAAAACGGTAGATCAGGTTGAAGACATAAATAAGAAGTGTCTCGACGATTTCATTGCATCGCTTAAATAATAATCTTTATTAACACTATAAATTGCAGACTTCTACATGGTAGAAATCTGAACGAAGTACATCTCGATTATTTTCCACCCTGCCTGAAAGGGAATTGTAGAGAGTCGTGCAATTGCGTGAACGTAATAGTTGAGTTAAAACGCATTATACAATAAACACAATATTCCTCTTGTATAATCGTGCTCCATCGACCCCGTTTATATCTATTATAATTACATCTGCTGTTCGTACCGCGTCAAGGCGATTTGCCTCGATTAATACAGCAGCGAGCCGACAGCGGACAAAAGGAACGCAAAAACAGATCCAGCGTCCCCTATAATCGCATTACGCGCACCGAGCGGGGCCGATTATACGATAGGAATGCTGTATACAATTAAGATCTTAGAACCATCAGTTCCTGTACGAAGGGAACATTTAAATTGGCTTATCACTAGTGTAATAGCATATATTCCGTAGCGTGATCAGACATAACATATTCATTTACGTTACTGACGATTTTGAACAATTGGCAAAAAAAAAGAAAGAAACAGTGGAAAATCTATTCTCTTGTATAGTCGAATCAATGCTGCAGCTATTTTTGTATTAATCGTTCGTTTCTATCTGAAACGTTCGTTTCTGTTTCTATAGGTGTGCGTAAAATTAATCACGCTACGGTGCTCACTGAAATCCATTCTGCAACAGGGCCATTAGTGCGCGCCATTTTACATACTCGCGATAATACACGGCGCACTTTGATAACGTTTAATCGTAATCGCGTTATTAATTATGTTTCTTGCACCCTGCCTCAAAGGGATATATTAGATGTTCTTAAAAGCCAAACTAGTTACAAGGAAAATATGTTTCCCTAAGAGCTTCGATATTTAATCCGTGTATCACCCTCTGTTTGTTCCGTTCGTTGCGTTCAGTTTCGTTTTGACGATTGTACGTTGTCATGCTAATACAACGTGAACCTGAGAAAGTCAGTGTTCTTGAAGCGTTTAGGCGTTACGGTAATCCACGGATTGAATAATTTTGGTTCGCTTCGATGAGTTTGAGAATCGATGAATTTCCGTTTTTATCACATTAGTTCAGTGCTGGTTCCTGTTACCATGTAACGTCATTTGGCAGTAAATAAATATATAGCTTACGATTAATTTAATATCTATCAGTCTCAACGTTTAACCCTGCCTGAAAGGGAAAGAAGATGGTCATGCGAGTTTGCTCTTTGCGGTCGGAATCCTGACTAGCGCACACATACTATCGCATGATTTCGAAAAATTCTTCCACTCCTGGAATTAATTTCAAGAAAACATGGAGAAAATCGCACTATTCTCGGTCAAAGTTGCTTCGGTTATCGCTGACAGCGACTTATTGGGAACACACCATTGCTAATAAGGAACATTTCGTAAAAAATTGTATCGCTCTAACCGAAGCAAGTTTTCTTAAATGAGATAGGGGCCCTCGTTTAAAAAGTAACACTTCTTATATCCTAAGCTAGAAGAGAAAAAAACTTGAAGGATGAAAATATTTAAAGTAACTCTAGTTATAAGTGTAACGTTACGTTAATGCGGAAATATCAGGTATAATTGACACGTGTATAGATTGTTAATTTACGTGAAAAACGTTTGCTCAAAATCAATTGCTTAGACGTCGTCAAAACTCGAATGAAGATGGTGGTCTTCGATTTTTAGCGAACATATGTTGTCAGCTGTAATAATTTCAAAAAATCCGACAAAAAATATTATAAATCAATGTTTTACATACTATTCTAATTTTGCATGATCAATTAATGTTTCCCGGGTATAAAACATTGTAAAAACTTGTAGAAATCCGTTATTAACCCCTTGCCCTACAATATCGAGTCAGACTCGTGATGAAGATTCTGGCCAGAGTCTAATAAATATGTATGTTATTAATTTCCTTTAAAGCGAAATAAAATTCTATTTGGTTGTAGTCGATATATATATAACCTTTGGAGAAAACATAGACATACAATAAATATGAAGTATTTTGTCTTTTCTATGAAATCCTGAACGATGAAGAATTTCTAATCGTTATAATCGCAAGATAAACAGTAGTGCAAGGGGTTAATCCATTTAATAGACCACCATCGTCCGAAAAGCCATACTTTTTCGAATCTAAGCAAGAGTACATACCTGATTTTCCCTCTTTTTCGTTTGCCCTTTCTGTTGTTCCCTCTTCTTACAATTTAGATCCTCTTGTATTTCTAGCAACGATTTCCCTTTGGTTTCCGGCACCATGAAGAAGATAAAGACGATACCGAGAAAACAACTAATAGCAAACCAACCGAAGGACGTATAGACTCCACATGAATCGGAAATAACCTGATACATTTTCGAGACGAAAAATGCCCAGAGGGAAGCCCACACGTTTGCTAAAGAGACAGCAGCCCCCTTCACGTTTGTAGGGAATAGTTCTCCAAGCATCATGTAGGACAATGGATTTATACCTAACGCTATAATGAGTTCGTAGAATATTACAGAGGCATGAAGAATCCAGCCAACGTTAGACATATCGACGAACATCTGGAACTTGAGAAAGTAGAATGTTCCGGCTATGGCCAAGGACAATCCACCGAGCAGGGTCGTGATCAAAAGTAGAGGCCTTCTGCCTAGTTTGTCCACCAGAGCTGCAGCTGCAACTCCGGCGAAGAGCTGCAACATGCTTAAGATGATCACTGCTATTCCAGCTGACAGATCTGTGTCGGCTTCTTCAAGAATTTCTTGGGTATACGATTCTACCGCAGCTATACCGCTGAATTGGAGTACCAGCTGTAAACCGAAACTGATCATGACAGCTTTCCGATTGCCGGGAGTGTTGAAAAGGTCCCAGAAGTGTCCTTTGTCCGTGAGGTCGCGGATCACGGACTTCTGTATCTGTTCCATGTCTTCTTCCAGTTGTTCATCCGTGGCGTATCTTCTGAGCGACTTCAAACTCTTCATTGCTTGACTCTCGCGATTCTTCATCAATAAGAAGTACGGAGATTCAGGCATCCAGGTGAACGTCGCGAAGAAGACAACGGGAATGATAATGCAACTGTAACTCAAGCAGTTGTAGGAGACGAATGGTCCGATCGCATGAGCGTACAACTCGCCGAAAGTCACCATCAGCTTGATGAAAGAGCCCAAGGACCCTCTGATCTCTTTGTCGGCGATCTCGCCAATGTACATGGGACACACGACGTACGCCACGCCAAGGCCAAATCCGCTGATGAATCTCGAGATATATAAGACGTACGGGCTCGAAGCAATCAGGATTAGAATCCAACCGACTGTCAATGGTACTCCAGCTATTAACAGGCAGATCTTTCGGCCGAGCCAGTCTACTATGAAAGCTGCGAAAACGTTGCCCGGTATAGAGCCAAGAAGAACGAACGAGGCGATCCATGATGCGTCATCCGAAGTCAAGAAAATATGAGATTCCGGAGACTTCAGTTTCGGGAGTGTCGGTGATGTCCAGCCTATGTGGGCTCCAGATGTTGCCATTGATAAGGTGGCTGTGTTTCGATAAAAATTAAACGTAGAAACTGTACTATGCATAGTAGGCTGAAACGTTCGATTTTTAAACGCTTCGATCAAGAGATATTATTATAGTCTGTAGGTTTATTAATTTGGAAAAATTCTCCATTATTTCTTTCTTCAAGGATTTTAATAGGTTGCGAATAGTATGACAATATTTTGAAATTCTTTAAATCTGTTCCGCAGTCTAATCGTGTCAAAACGATTTGTGCATCTCTTCTAAAAAGCATAATTTTCAGGAAGCATTATGCTACGTAAGATTTTTAAGTTACCTGTAATCGCTGCTAAATACTGCGGCCACCGTTTAATGCGCGATTCGTCCATAATTTCTTATTTCTTCTTGTATTGGACTAAAATAAAATATAAGAACACCTTATTCGATGCCGGGAACTTAAATACAGAATAATATTGTTCTCTGTTTTTAATGTATAAATTCTTATTCTCAAAACGAAACGAGAAATGAGTATTTCCAATCGGATATCGATGTTTCATCGTCAAGTCGAACCGATGGATTGTCATGAAAAACAAAACAGTTGCGTATTTGCATAGAACATTTTCGAACTGACTGAAAAATCACAGCAGCCACAAATTGTGGAAAATTTTCACGAGACTTTGATGAATTATGTGTAATTCCGGTTAATGCAATGCTTACAGAGATAGCGATGGAACGTGACGATGCCACCAGAAAGTACAACAGTTACGCGCTGGCGTTCTTCGAGCCTCTTTTTAACACATTATCGATAGAATGGAAGTTTGATCACGACGTACTAGATTTTATACATCGGTTTATCAGTAAGTCTGTTATCGTGATCAAATTTCAGACGATCCCCACTTCCTCTTCCTTTAACTCTTAAAACTTGATCACGTGAAGACGAAAACGAGAAGCAAACGCACACGAGAAGAATCTGCGGAAGTCTGCTCTAAACCAGGCTTAGAAACTGAAATTTAGTCCTCGGGAATATTAGATATAATTTAATATTTACATCTACGCGTTCATTTTCGTGTAGATGAGTCGTAACATTCTACCTGTGAAAAAATTCTCAACCCTACTACCCTACCCTAAGATTATTACTATCTAAAATCTAAAATAAAAGCATAACTTATCATCCGTTCTGTCGATAACATAGTATAGCCAGTAGAATGATTGTGTAATACATAGCATTGTCAGTAAATAGTATATGTAGTACGACAACTCTAATTACCTGAGAAGTAAGAGGTCAGGTTCAAAAATAACTTTGGACTCGCGAAACATCAAGAAGTAGAACGAACGTAAAATTCAAGTATGAGGAATAGCTTCAAAGTAGGTCACATAAAACGATAGTTCGTTTATTTGATAACAAAAAATACAATCAAATAACGATGGAGGGGATTAGATTTAATACTGAGTTTACCTGAAGTAACAATTAATAATTATATATTTAAATTCGTATTCAATATTGTTGTAATTAGAAGCAATCTAATAAACTTGTTGTTTTGATTGTTTTGTACAAATTGAACAGTACAAATTATTTGTTTTTGCATTTATCATTTTTTTTTTTCGTTCTAACAAAAATTGTGTTCTTGTTTTCTTTTTCTTGAACGCATCAGAATATACTTTTGTAAAATATAGATGTATCAAACACACAGACTGTGTCCTTTATAAACTACGATATTTCTTAAAAATTGTACATTCTATCATGAAAACACAGACCTTATGCATTATCATATGAGTTTAGTTTGCACTTTGCATGGAGAGAATTTAATCTCGGCACTTGTTATCACGAAACATTTATGACGCTAATATTTATTTCGCTGAAATGTCTAAATGTGACTTAAAAGAACAAAGAACAATCTGCGTTCAATTTTAGTTACAAATAAGAAGATAAAACAATATAATTTAAAGAATATGTAAACATGAACAAACCGTTTTGAAATTTCTTTTAGAAAGCTATGACTAGTAAAATACTGCAATCAACTTTATTATTTACTCGTAAGAATTATCGTCGCAAAATTAAAAATACCTTTCCAAGTTACAAACAAATATATTTGTGCGTTAATATTAAAATTACAAATATTTTAAATTTAAGATCGATTTCAGATATTCAGATAACCATACTTATAATAACGAACTAAAATGTTAAATATATTGTACTGTTAATATCGTTTCAATTACTGTAACGCAATGCAAACAGTCATCTATGAAAATAAAAATTCCAAGTATAATATTTATCTTGCGCGGGTGAAACGCAGTCTCGAGGAATCGAAGTCGATTGCACTCGAAGTGTAGCAGTGCGAGCAGTCGTAAACTGTCTGCAACCAGGGTTGACCGCGTATGCATATTCCTTGTTAATTCGTGATATTAATAACAAAGTGTGTAACTTCTTGGATTCCTGTGGGTCAACATAACGACGAACCCTTGCTGGTGAATACGCCGAAGAGAACAAAGCTCATATACGAAGATGTGTGGAGGCTTCACCTGTTCCAAAAATGCGTTGACGGCACTAAACATCCTTTACATCGTAAGCTGCACTTCCGGGCATAGACTTTGTCTATTCTATACGAAATAGAAGCCTTTGGATATCATTAAATTTAATCGCAGCTTCTCATACATTTCCAAATAGTCTTAATACATACGAGATCGATGGAAAAATGATTTTATTCTTTTATTTTCTGTCATCGAGGAACCACTTACCTTACATGGAATACGTATATTTCATATGTTCAAATATATTTCAGATATTTTTACTATTATTAGTTATCACCAGTTAATAGAAATGATTATCCTCGATAATATTAACATTTTTTATAGTCTATTTTTCTAGCAGCATATATAACATGTATGAAAAAAAGACATGTAAAAATTATTTGTTTCTTTAGTGTGTACTTTTGAGCCATAGGAATTTGAAAACAAAGTACTTTTAAATTATTAACATTTTAGGTGGTTGCATTCATTCTCATTGGCGTTGCTGTTTATGGAAGAGCATCCGCATTAGTTACAAATCTCCCCATAATTGGTGGTATTTTAGCATGCGGAGTGATTTTAATTCTAATTTCAATACTTGGTCTCATTGGTGCTATTAAACACCATCAAGTTTTGTTATTCTTTGTATCCTTTAACAAATACATATTTCAGTATACATATGTATATAAAATATTGCTTATACAGAGTGCTTGGTAACAGGTGGGAGAAAATTTAAAGGACAATTCTGCAAGACAAAAAGGTTGAAAACGTGATTTCAACTTTGCTTTGAAAAAATTTAAATTGTAGTAAATTATTTTTAAGATAACAAATTATATTTAAGATAATACAATAACTTGCTTTACTTTCATGAAATCATAAGTGTCTTATAAATAATAATATATTCTATTAAATCCTTAACATACTTTTTATAGTACATGTTTATTCTCTTCCTATTGTTCTTAATTCAATTCAGCATTGCTTGCGCTTGCCTAGCTGTTAATACCAAACAACAAGAACAGTTAGCAGAACAGGTAACTTTATATATCAATATTTTGTACGGCTATTAATTCGTATCTATAAAGGTAATCATGTTCAATAATATCTGTAGGGCTGGGAACGTGTTGGAAATGATTTGAAAGCAAAAGTTCAGACAACTTTTAATTGCTGCAGCTTTAATAGTACTAATTTAGATTTAGGTGAAGATAATCCACTGTCTTGCAAAAAAGTCAATGTAAGTGTATTTGAATGAAATAGACCATGTATATTGTACAGACATAAAATAACTTGCAATATACTTTATGTTTTCAGAAAATTTGCTGCTCTTCTAGTACTGATAATGATTGTTCGTGCCCATCATGTATGCTAATATTGCAATCTACAATTGATTATGCATTCAAATTATGTGGCAGTATAGGATTGTTCTTTAGCTTCACTGAGGTAAGGTATTAGAAATAACCATTTATTTTGTATAAGACGAGTTTTTAAATACTATACAATGTTCATTTATAAAGTGTACACAGTGCAAATTTTATATACTGCTTAAAAGATACACTACATTTGTGACATGTTTCTCTTTGTCAAGATGAGAAATGTTATCGAGCTGATGTTAATTTGTGTACTCATATTGCAGTTTATTGGTGTATGGTTGACCGTGCGATACAGGAACCAGAAAGATCCACGAGCTAATCCTAGTGCTTTTCTCTAGTCTAACACCATCACTATGTCCTCTGTCACCTCATATGATCGTCCTAATAGATGGTGGGTGGTTTCATTTGTGATCTTTAAATTTCATATTGATATTTACGAGCATATTTTTTTTTATTGTTGACATAATTTATGTATAACATAGTATCATTTAATATTTAAAATCTCAAAAAGAGATTTTCAATTCGATTTTAATTGAATTTCTTGAGCAAGTGTTATTCTGCTAAGTTAACTGAGTTACTGTAGTGTTTTGACATTAATACTGATAATTTCTTCATGTAGTTGTCATCTTTTACAAACATATGAATAAAAGATTTCTGCACATTCAATTCACATAGCATTAAATTATAACAGCTAACACACAAAAATTCTAATAAAAGATACAATACTTGGCTTTCGGTGTGCATATAAAAGAGATAATCACGCCACTTTTTCTAGTTACAATTATTTTTAATATAACAGTATTAATAATAGTCACTGACACATCGTGTATCAATCATGTCAGTATTAAAGATGAATTGCACAAACGTTGATCAATGTCAAGAGTATATAATTATATTTTCAGGTGATTGCAGCTTTCTTGACAAGACGTTACAGAAACCAATTAAATCCTGAACGAAAGGACACTATCTTTCCAGCATTATAATTTTCGTTAAAACGGTTTACGCAATTTAACACCTTCACGACAGTACTCGATGTTAAGCTACATAAAATAGTGTCTTTTTATTATGAATAACGTGCTGGTATATTCTTAAAATCTTCAGCCAATATTGAAATAAAATACAAAACTGTTATTTTCTTAGAGTTCAAACAAGGCGTTCATAACACTAAAAATTATTTTGCATATTTGTGAAGAAGAATTAGGCGATTTCGTTATATTTAGTATTAAATATAAGTTTTAAGCATGATGACGCTGTCATTAAGGTGTTAATCTACTACAAGTTTTTAAAGAGAAATTGTGTATGCACTAAATTACTATATTTTTTAGTAATTCATTACGCAATTGAGTAAATCCGTTTTAATTGCTACGGTATCGTATCTAGAAATAATGGATTATTTCGGAACCAAAGATTCGATTTTTGTTTCGTAGCATATTGCTTTTCATATAATATAATTTTGATGAAGCTGTTTGTCTTTCACTGCAGTTTACAATGCTCAACAGGAATAATACCTTTGAGAAGCGAATAGTTCTACAATTTAGCACGAAGTAAATGAACGACAGTCGAAATGTGTGCTCTAGTCATCCATTTAGAACAATCGTACTAAGCCTCAATGCGCCTTGTAGTGTAATAATTAGATACATTTCTGCGGACGCATTTCCACAAAACTTGCTTACTTTACTTCTATGAAACATTTTACAAACATATTCACTATTCACCATTATTAGTAATGTGATCTCTTATTAAGAATCTCGAATTTTGTTATGGGCACATCAGATAATCTATACGGAATATACAATTGTTTAATGTATAAAATTATATTTAATTTCTTTTTATGGTAAATGAGTATTTAGTTTATGAATTATTAGACTTTTTTGCAAAAACTCAATTACAAATTATCCAACAGTATATCAATTTCTGAAAAGAATGTTCTTTTGTTACTAAATGTTTTTAATTTTTGGGAAGTTATTAAATAATGATATCGCGCTAATGAATCAAACATATTTATCCTATAATGGAAAGTACAATGTGACGCGATAAAAGTATTAAACATAGAAATCTTACATCCTGGTATATTATCATATTACTGCCGTGTATATTATAATAACGCCATAATCACCATGTTATAAGTTTTTAATTTATATCAATTTCCTATTTCCATTTCATGTTATTATTAGACTGGGGATGTTAATGCAGATGTAGATTATTATGAAATGAGTTTAAAACATTCGTTTACGAGCGGATTGAATTTTAGACATTCGGACTTATTGCAAGTGCATAAAACATGCAGTTTAATTATAATATTCATACGAATGATCAATCTATAATTATAATGATTATTATACTTCCAAAATTTATTACCGTGTTAATTTTAAACGGAATTTAGTTTATTATTAGAAATGATTTAAATTTTACACGAACAAATTATATATGTATATCACGCTTAGAACATGTACACGTATGTATTATAAAATAATCTTAAAAGGATCAACGCAAATTATGGGTATAGACTTTATACATTATTTTAATATCCATTTCATTGGATTATAATATTTTTTACTTTACAAAAAATTAACTGTTGTGATTTCAGTTTATGTCAAGATTAAAATTTAAGTCCTATATTTTAATTACGTGATAGGAAAAAAATGTGAAAAAGATTCATGAATTATGTCTAAGAAGATATATTATAATGTTTATTTTATGTCTTTAAATCATATGAAATGTATTAACCCTTTACTGCACGAGTTGTGAAAATTGATAAGAAAATATGTTTTGCGATTTAAAATATGGAATATAGAACATATAAAACTAATATATCAATAACATTTAAAGCAAAATTCAAAAACGAAGCGTGTGTTTCATTACATTAAATTTTATCATTTAACGTAAGAATTAGTAAGTGTAGCAACTTTGGATTTACACTTAAAAGTGTTACATGCCTATGTGTAACATGAATTAAAGGGTTAATATTAAAATATTCTAATTTTGATATGCTACTATTTTTATCAAAAACATGTATTATAACCCCATAGTATGGATGTAATCTCGTACATCTAAATTTACAATTATACTTGTGCATAATAAAGACGTATCACATTCCATTAATAAAATGATAAATAATTATAGTTTATTATATCATAATCTTAAATAATGGAAATGATACAAATTTAGTAATATAATTTTAGCAATAACATTGTCAACAATTCATTTATTAAAGTAACACAGTTACACGAGATTATTTTGTAAATTAAAACCAGATATGATAGAAATGCATAAGTATTTCTAAAGTGTATCAAATCGGAAAATTAATTACAGTAAAGAAAACGAAATACAACTTATAGAAATGTTAATTAAAATGTATACATTCTTTTAGTATAATATGTGTTGTATCAATAATGAATATCAACATCTTATCGAAAAATTGTATTTAAAATGACTAAATAATAACGAAAATTACTTTCTTTCAGGTCAATTTACATCTGTACACTGATGTAAACTTGATAATTAATTTATAATTTAATTATAATCGTTTGCAGATTTTGGATCAATAAATATATTTATAAAGCTTAGACAATTGTGTGAAGTCATTATTTTATGTGTATTTATAAGGACCATTCATAAGGAAGGAAAAAATGATTCTTCCACGAAATGGTATTTTCTACCCCTATTGACATTCGTCATTTCTTCAGCATCATTTGCTCTCCTTTGTGGCAATTTTAAAATTAATCCATGATTGGTTTAATTGCAATTCACGGAGAATTTGTCGAATTTATTTACCCATTACGGTACGGATTATCTAATAAGATGATCTACTCTACATACTGTTCGGTTTTATCGATTTCTCGAATCGAGATTCTAAAATGTTCTCAACAAACATGGCGGCAATGTAGCACGCATGTCAAGTGATTTAGCGGTGTTGATAAACAAACGATTTTGATTAAACAACACCTAAAAAAGTGTTTAGAAATCACCGATATTGTTTGTTAATGTTCTATAAATATATAATCTCAAATAATATCAGAACAGTGATAAAAACTGGCAACTAAAACGGAGTGTCAAAAGACGACCGACAACGTCGAACGTGGCGTTGAGGTTATGGACAACTTCGTTAAGATCGAAAAAATAGGGGAAGGGACCTATGGGGTGGTTTATAAAGCGAAAGATAAGCTGACTGGGAAGCTGGTGGCACTTAAGAAAATTCGTCTCGAGACGTATGTCATTTATAACATTTATTTACAAATATTTTTCAATTTTTATGAATACCTGTACCGAGTTTTAAGAAATTTATAATACTGCATTACCTACAAAATGAACATATAATTCTTTCATCAAGCTACACAAATCTTATTGTAAAATTTACCGTATATTTAAACGTACATTCTACAAGTAAAATAGTACTTACGATATTTCACACAAAACACTGTCCATTGTCTTAAGAATATTCCTTTTATATTTAGCTACGTATGTATGCAACATTGAAAATTAGTATTGATTTACTAGATATCTTTTATTGTTATATATGTTGTAGTACAATTTTTTATTAATCAATAAAAAAATTTTTAAATAGAACACTTCTATAAGCATGGACACCTCATAGTTATTCGAGGTAACTAATCCCTATAAACTTTAAATTGTTATAATTTTTTGTTCCCCTCATTTTCGTTTGTAAGAAAACCATTATTTAAAAATATTTTTGTACTTTGCAAAATTAAATATTTGTTCATTTTGTAAATAACTGAATAATTATGTATGTTGAATTGTTATTCTTCCTTATAATACAAATAACATTGAAAGGAAATCAATTAATCATATCGGCTAAGCTTTTGCTTACATGCATTGCTAACATATCTGCTAATTTGCACATTGGGGTCAGCTGAATCTGCAGGGGCCACGTTATACTAAATTTTCGTAGCACCACATTATTCAGCTTGTCCCATTGTGTCATGCTCGCCTGGTTTTTAGTTTTACAGCTTTTAATTAATTCAGTGCAACTATTAATGCTATCAGTGGATTTTTCCTGTATAAGTTTGTCCTACATTATTTGTTTTACTAAATGTACAGTATAATACCAAATGACTGTTTATGATTTATGCTTATTGGAAGCTAGTTAATTATTTTTGTTTTACATATTTTATTCCATCACCAAATGTTAATATTTAATTTCTATCAGGGAAAGCGAAGGTGTTCCATCCACTGCTATTCGAGAAATATCATTATTAAAGAAACTTCATCATCCAAATATTGTACAGTTGTTTGATGTGGTAGATGGCGACAAACATCTTTATCTTGTTTTTGAATTCTTACAACAAGACTTAAAAAAGTTACTAGACTCTGTTAAAGGAGGATTAGATCAGGCTCTTGTAAAGGTATTGCTCTCAAAAATAATCAGAATTGAAAGTAGGTGCATGCATTCTTCAAAGACAAGTCTGTTATTTTTGCAGAGTTATCTATTTCAATTATTGAATGCAATTTCCTTCTGCCATCTTCGTTGCATCTTACACAGAGATCTAAAACCACAGAATCTGTTAATAGATCGGGAGGGCCACATAAAATTAGCAGATTTTGGATTAGCCAGGACTTTTGGTGTTCCTGTTCGAACATATACGCATGAAATAGTAACCCTTTGGTACAGAGCACCAGAGATTCTTTTAGGAACCAAATTGTATTCTAATGCTGTGGATGTGTGGAGTCTTGGTTGCATATTTGCAGAGATGGTATTGTAATCTTAATACGAATAAAATATTTACAGAAATTTTTTCCTGAAAATATATCAGATTTAATAATAACTTTAATTTTTCAATATATTCACGTGAATCCCATAGGCAACCAGGAGAGCATTGTTTCCAGGAGACTCAGAAATAGATCAGCTTTTCAGGATATTTCGTACATTAGGTACACCTGATGAAAGTATTTGGCCTGGAGTGTCACAGCTACCTGATTATACGTCAAGATTTCCAAGATGGGAATCAAAATGCTTCGAAGAAGTTGTACCTTCCTTTGAATCTGATGCCAAAGATTTGCTTATGGTGAGAATCATATTTTCGCAGCAATTCAAAATCTACATTTAACACCTCTTTACCTCTATGTCAATCTTAATATCTCTTCTTTTAATAGAAACTCTTGACTTATGATCCAAATCAGAGGATAACAGCAAAAAAAGGATTAAATCATCCTTACTTTACCGGAGTTATATTAGTTCCACCACCACTGCCAAAGAAAAATTAGTATAGACATACTATCATAATTTACTGTATTTTATAGTTTTTTTTACATAATAGCGACATTGCTGATAATATAATTGTCCAAACCATGTAAATCATGTTTTCCAAACGTATTTCGAATTCATCATTCCGAAAGTGTTTATGTAGCGAAGACATATTTTGTTATGTACATTAAAAATCATGCATACATATTTATTTTATATTACATTGCTTTAAAATGTCCTTTGTTTTTAAGAATTATCATGATCCTTTTTCTTATTAACAACGAGTAATATTGTTTATTTTTATTATTTGTAAAAAAATATTTATATTTGCTTTTGAAGGTTCTAATGAAAAATTCTTTCAACATCGTTTTCTGTTGAAACCAATATATCTGTATTCTGTAAGATTATGTACATTGAACATTACTAGTGCATAGAAACCTATTTCATTGTATTACATATGTGCATATGTAAGTGAAAGGATAATTACGTCTGCGATATACAACTGCATTTGAATCTCTATTTTATACAAGTCATTTAATAAATACCAAGAATCTGATGAGTGAGAAATCGACACATTGTTTTAATCTATATGCTTATTCTTCCATCAAAAATTTATCAACATTCTTATTCATAATGTTAGTACATAGTTTCAGATTTACTTCTTATTAGAAATTGTTAATAAATGTTACTTATGAAATTATTGATTGTTACGTTAGTAATTAATTATTCGTTCCAGGACCTTTTTGTTAGCGTATCTTTATTAATTATATTAACAAATGACAATTTCATGAAGTTATTATTTCATACCTCGATGAAATCTGATTCGTAAATGTTAAATAATAAATAATTGATCGATAAGCTTGCAGTAGTACGAAATTGATTCAGTGTGTGACACTGTTTAAATGTTTGGAAGGTTCTATCAATTTCGGTAGACTGATTTTGGAATGAATTTCAGAAATGGGTATGGCTTCCGGTGGCGTGGGTGACGGCGCTAATTTCGGAAGTCGTATATTTTTCGGGGACGCTTTTCTCGGTGTATTAGGGGATGATTTGTCCGGGCTTTTTAAACGTTGATTAACAGGATATTCCGGTGAAGGAGATTTTGCAATTTTCTCATCCGCAACGGCTTTAATGTTCGCCAAATTTAGATTCTTTCTTGTCTCACTCGCTACCTTCACAGTTTCTTTAGGCGAAGGATTCTTTTTTGGCTCAGCAGCTTCTGAAGATTTGGCGAAACTACTTCTAACCGCTTTTGGTGTTACCATAGAGGATGGTGATGGTAGCTTTCGTATTTTTGTTGGAGTGGTAGGTGGCGGTTGTGGTAAATTTTCCTTTAACAATTCAGTAGAAAGGGAATTCACCTCTTCAACGTTTTCAATCTAAAAAATACGGGTTTATAATTAGTATGGGCTATTTTTGGACACTCTCGCAATTTTTTTTTTTTACGTAATAAATGATATTGACATAGTTATGATATATTCTATTTTCTTAAACTTTAAAAGCTAAATTCTAAGAAAAGAATCATTATCTTATGTAATTTTATGCATTTATGACAAAAATCGAATTCAAGAGGCAAAACTTTTTAATTCCAAATGGAAATTTACAAGAAGAAAATAAAATTTAAATGCAATCATAAAAGCTACAATTGAAGAGCTCAGGGCAACAGACGGTCAGCTCGATTTCGACGTGACTGTAAAAGAACAAATCTTTTCGATAGTTCGGTTGCAACGAACGGTCATATCTTAAGACGCGTGTGACTGTTGCCCTAAAGATTAAAATGTTTAAGTGGGCAGTCATGTCTAAATCGTGCTGACCATTCGGTTGAATCGCTCTGCATATTATTAATTTTTAATCTAAAAATTGCAAAATTTGTGCAGACTAACCTTGATATACAGAGGCGGTGAAAAGTAGCGATCATTCTGTGTCCACCGTGTATATTATGCGAAGGTGAGGTACACTCTGTGCATATTAATCGACGCATTTGAAATGAAAGAGTTATATAAACGACTTGTTTGTATCCAGAATTTTAGCACTAGTTTCAAAGTGCTAATTGTGTTTGTGTTTGATCTTTCTTTCTATTTCTTTCCGTTTAAAAAAAAAAAAAGAAAAAGAACGAAAAAATGGTATTGTATCGTTTTCAACGTATAAACAGGTACATTGTTTTCTCGATATATGTCCACAACACGGGTCTACCTACGGACATATATCGGTCAGATGATGCTATTCTTTGATCCCCGCGGTGGTGGGGATAGTTCTACGACTTTTATCGGCTAGATATTTGCACATATATCGAGAAAAGACTGTACTTGGTAACCAGTGCGATATTGTAGCTATCGATGGTGTTAGAATAATAGTTTAATTATTTGAAATATACCGCCACTTCGACTCATGCTGTGTATAAAAAGCAATAGTACATATATGTCTACTACGAATCTACGACCTTGCAACTGCTTGTGCAACAAATATATCCAATTCTCCTCTTAAACGTTTCAATAACGATACATCGAGATTTTGCAAACGAGAACGTTAGACAAATTTCACTGATTTGCAAATGAGAAAAGACATTATTAGAACGATTCTTTTTATATTGTTGATAGGTATGCAGGAGGAACGTTGCACAAGTGCGTTCTATGAAGTGATTACTCGTGATCGTTATGACAATTCAATATTATTTAATTTGTTGCGGAAATGCGAATCGTCAGTTGAATCGAAGTGTATAATAATCGATGTGGAAGCAATAAACACGTGTTACATATCCTCCTAGATTGTATGAGTCGTTTGAAAGCGATGATACGATCAACATATTTTCTTGAAACGTTTACTTAATCGATGTTATTTAATATTCATCCATCTCTTCCCATCCATTCGCAATTTTCTTATACTATCCATCTTATTGTAAACCAGCGACAGGATTTCATCGTTCATTTCAGAGTGTGTGTGTGTAATAAATAATAAAGATAATATGTGTATCTACAGTATCGATTATCAATTTATCATATTCTATGTATTATTCAAACGCGATGCAGGTGCATCGAATGTGATTGCACGTTGCGTACCTAGTTGTGTTTCCTCTTACTTCTGACAATGAAGTTCGATTAGTCGATTCTCTAATCATCTATGCCGATGGAAGGAATTCAACTGAAATAATTTCGTCTTGAATCGGCGAAATTATGTTTAATAGCATCTCTGCTAAATTTCCCTGTCGTTCGAAGAATTATTCTGCTCTATCAAGGTTACATCGTCAGATAAAAATGTAAAAAACCACCAGTCAATTGTTCGTTTCTAATTACAATGTTAACGTTAATAGTGACGGCCCGCACAGTGACCGAGTTAACTTTTGATATAGCTCAAACATTAAAATAGGAATGCTCAAATTAACAGAATGTTAATTGACTTAAACTCTTTGTCACTTGGACTGTATGCAAATAATATGTTGCTGTACAGTGTTGAAAGAATATAGAGTATTCAAACGGACAATTAAATATGTTTCAACTTCTTTAATAAAGTGTTGTTCTTAAAGGAAAACATTGTATTATTTATCATTAGAATCGATTATAGTTAGCTGATTATATCCTTATCATTAACTTTCAGAGTATTGAAATAATTACGAATGGATGCGTATGCAAGACAATAATACACACTATTATGGGGTTTATCAACAAATTTCTTCATTTTTTCCCCCCAATGTGACGCTTGCGTTATACTTAGAGTGCGGATGTTTAAGCAAAATAAAAATTTTCTAAAGCGCTTGTAAGTAAAAGAAATGAATAAATCAGTATCCGTAAATTCTTCCAATGTTTTCGTAGTCTCGTATTTCATTTATTTATATTTGTCATACATGCGTAAAATCCGCAGACTAATTATAATGTAAAAATAAATACTTCCCAAAATTCTCGAGAGAAATTTTTCAAAAACTGTAAAAAAATTTGTTGCACAACCCAAATGGTTTCATGTGTACTTATATATTTAAATGTTTTTCGTAAGATGAGTCGAATTAATTTCATCCTGATTATAATAAATAGATGTAAATGATATTGAATTCAGTTTTTGATAGTCTGAGAATTAAAGCAAGATAATTAAACGGGTATCGACGAGTAACGAGGAATGTGAGAATTATTCAAGCGTATTATATCATGTACGGAGCGTACACAAGAACGGTACGTTTCTTTGATGGAAACGTAATTATTGTAAGATAAAACATGGTTTTATTGGAAACTTCGTCTCGAATATACAATCGTTATCGTTACTATGATGTTTTTTATTTACTATACATTTTGAACTTAATTGTACAGTTCGCTCTATTAACGTATACTCCGCACATGCTTTTGATTAACAGTGATGCACAATAGTAGTTCATTTTTTTTTCCGTTTCAAACGACGACGCGTGCTTTATAAATCCACCAGTTTGCCCGATAGCACAAAGCTGTCGTCGTTTGGAATCGTTAATCGATAGTATGTATATGCTCGTTCGTGTGACTAACGTCAGAATATACTTATAATTAGCATGGCAAGAGCAAAACTTGCACAATTATAGCCGAAAAGATTTATGCATCACCATATACAATGCGTCCTCTATAACTCAACTATTCTAAATACGAAGTATCTGGCTTTAACCCGAAAGTAGGCGAGTACGTCGGTGATCATTTGCACGCGTACAGTGTTGAAATACTTCACAAATTTCTACAAACATAACACCGATTATTTAACATTTGGTTTTTGGTAGAAATTCTCTTCAATTTTGCTGTAACCACGCTCATTCAATGTTATACTGTTCGCGTGTGCCAGTCAACCTGGAACAGTTGTACAGTTTGGTGAACAAGGTGTAGCAAATTCGCATGCGTCCAAACGTGAAAACGGATTCATCGGTTTCGCTTTAAAAGTCAATGTTCCACGAGATTTGTTATATTTGATTCGCACTTGCTACCTTGCACGTTCAATTGGAGCTTCGAAATTCGTTATTTAGACAATCAATTATTCTATTATATGTTTAAATATCTGATGCCGTGCTTAATACTTTGTTTCTCGTATGCCCGTCGAGACACAGTGTCGCTCGCGATCGTTCGAAAAACCATTCGGATAGTAAACTTATAAACTAGGAAATGCAATTGTAGTAGAACCTCGTTTATCCGAACTATACAAGAACACCTGAGAGTTCGTACAAAATAACAGTAACTTAATTAAATTGCCGGCTTCAATCTGTACTGATTTGTACGATAAACAGCGTTGCATTGTCTCCTTGGATTGAGCTATTCGAAGCCTGAAAAATCGGTTCGGATAATCGTGGTTCTGCCGTATGTGCAATCGCAAACGATTGTACAATGTAAAAGTCACTTACTTTTCAGAAGCAGGATGAATAACGAACTCTCAGTGGGTTCGAGCAATTGCAAACGATACTGTGCATCACTTCGTAAAGAAAGTGTACGTTTCAATGTGCAGGCTAATGGTGTGTGCGAATTGTGAAAAAGCTGAATTTTCGTTACGCGAAGACCTACGATCGCACGATTTTCTATCGATTTTAAAGTTCTCTGTTAATTAGCATCACGATCATCGCGGTTTATTTGTTACAGCGCACGCAAAGCTTCGTCCTGGTCTCTATCGGCAATAGCTCTGTAATTCCGTTCTACCCTTCGGTTTAACAAAAATACACCTACCCACGGGCTATGAGTCACATTACTAATCGATTTGAACATTGAGTCTGTTGCTATGCGAATCGTACGTTGCATACGTGTTTTGCGTTCGTCTCGTAAGGACGTGATCACTTCCATACCGTCATGAGAAATGAGAATTCGCTTCTTTTTTTTTTTAATATATATATATAATATAATCTAAGTGTATCACGTGACCGCGTTTCCTTTTCAGATCGAAAAAATGTGATCGGGGGAACAACGGACTCGTGGATGCAACGGTCGCGGGGAGAACGTTTTTAGGTTTTATTGCGAATACAACCCTTTCGAGTCATAATTGAGAGAAGCCCTTTGTCCCTTATGATAAACACTGTCCTGGCGGCGTAATAGTTATCGTAACAAAGTGATAGCTTTATAAAAATTCACGTAACCGTGCACGTAATCAGAGTGATCTGCGAGTGACACAACTTCGCTGAACTCTACACAATGAGATGAATAGTATTGGTTCGTTCGCAAGAGAAGTCCTCATTTTTGCAATCTGAAAAAGCGTCGCGAATTATCCTCCCTCTCTCTCTGTCTCTCTCGCGCTCTTTCTCTCACTCCCTCTTTCTCTCTCATTCCAAACAATGTCCTCTCGATATCCGGTTCCGCGATTCCACATCGTTCTTCCTATAAACTAGGGGTGCGTGGGTACCCAAGATTTCGGGCTCGGGTCGGGTTGGGATCCCGAGAATTTCCAATGTATCGATATACTCGAAGAGCTGCAGCCGGATGGAGTCAAGGTTGAGGATCTCAAAAATTTGTAATCGCATACCGGTATGACGTTTTTTGCTCGTTAACTTTTCGGGTACCCGAATATTGCAAAGTTTCGGTAACCCGACCGGGCCCGACTACTATTCCGGGTACCCGCACACCGCTACTATAAACGTTCGGCTCGTCCACGCCGAACGACCCGCGCGATGCGTCGAGAAAACCAATGATTGTTAAACTAACGATGCTGTGACGAGTACTTTGTGGATAAATGCGTTGGTAGGACGAAAAACTGATTCGTCATCACGTACATACAGTAAAGATTCGAGTTTTGTCACGTCCGACGTTCCCAGCTATTGTCACCCGGACACCTCACACCACTCGAGAACCGGCGCGACGCGGCCACAACATTGTCGCGTATATCGGTGTGAGGCTAGAAGACCACTACTAATCCAATTACAAAACTTCTTTATTTTTCATTATTTTTTTATGAAACTTTTACCAACATATTCGTGGCATTTTTCCGATTAAAATGACACCAAATATGATATAATTCCGATGATATTTACTTGTGTAACAAGCATTAAAAGTTTCGAACACAGAGAAGGACAGCGTATGAGGAAGAAAGAGACGCGACGAGTCGAAGCGTTCGGAAAAGATCAAAGCTCGCGTGAGCGCAGGCCTTTAAATGAAAAATGTAACTTCTTTATTATTAATTATTTTTTTATGAGACTTTCACCAATGTATTCGTGGCATTATTCTGATTAAAATGATACCAAATATGACATAATTCCTATGATATTTACCTGTATAATGAACGATGAAAGTTACTTCCCATAACAATTACATTAACGAAAAATTAGTGTAAATGTGATCCGAATTATAACGCGTTTGGTATCATTTTAATCAGAATAATGCCACGAATACATTGGTGAAAGTCTCATAAAAAAATAATTAATAATAAAGAAGTTACATTTTTCATTTAAAGGCCTGCGCTCACGCGAGCTTTGATCTTTTCCGAACGCTTCGACTCGTCGCGTCTCTTTCTTCCTCATACGCTGTCCTTCTCTGTGTTCGAAACTTTTAATGCTTGTTACACAAGTAAATATCATCGGAATTATATCATATTTGGTGTCATTTTAATCGGAAAAATGCCACGAATATGTTGGTAAAAGTTTCATAAAAAAATAATGAAAAATAAAGAAGTTTTGTAATTGGATTAGTAGTGGTCTTCTAGCCTCACACCGATATACGCGACAATGTTGTGGCCGCGACGGTTCTCGAGTTTCGCCGTCACCACCTGGGACGCCGGCGAGAAACGTCCGACGTTCCCCGGATTTGTCACTCTGAAGAACCGAAAAAGTGACAAAACTCGAATCTTTACTGTAGATGGTTGTCGTATATCACGCTACAGTCACGTACAATACATCGTACACGTTTATCGATCGGAAGGGCGCACACGTACGAGGAAGAAGACTCTCCTGGCCGCCCTTCACAGCGCTTTTCTTCTTGATTAAAATCGCAGACGTCATCGTGTAGAAAATGTTTATTTTTCTTTTCTTTTTTTTTTTTTTGTTTGTCAGTTATGGCACGGAAAAATTGTTGCAGTCGCGCGCGCACGCGCGCGTGTTTGTGTGTGGTTCTTTGAAAAAACAGTGACGATGTCGTCAGTTATTAAACGCGATCTGTACTGGCGTTATACGTTCAAATCAATCCATCGCTTGTTCGTCCTCATACGTATTTCGTTCCCGATCCCTTGAACGTCAAGGGTCGTCTAACGCAGCCCCTTTTTGATCCAACCATCGGGGTAGAAAAATATGGGTGATTAATTAGACGCAAATGACACGAAAAGCGAGTTTTAGCGGTCGAGTTTTCGTGATCTAGCATTCTTGGTTGAGGTTCTCGTCCGAAGTAGGCAGATCGTTCTTGACGCCGGTGATCATGCCAGGGGGCACGGGGCTCTGCGGGCATAACACAGTTATCAGGATTAAACTGGCCCGCGAGGTCATGTTAGTTTCGATCACGTTAACCCTTTGAAGCATCGAAGTTTTCTCTCTTCCTCTCTCTCTCTCTCTCTCTCTTTCTCTCTCCCTCTCTCATTCGTCGTCGACGTGTTTAATTACAGATCGTTTCATCGTTAATGTCAATTTAACGCGTTTTTCGTATTATTCGGAAGATTTGTGTTCGCGTAGAATGATTTCATATCAGGAATCGAAGGAGTTACTTTTTCATAGGTTCTAGTCGAAACATGAATCGTGGAACGATCGTTCTGTTTCTGTCTTTTTTTCAATCATTTATATATGTATCAAGTGCGCCTAGATTTTACAAAAAATATTAGTTAAGAAATATGAAAATAATTGAAATACGTGCCTCAAAGGGTTAAGCAACTATGTAAAGCGAAATATTTAAGCTTCATTACTTTATCCGTTTATCTTTACTTTTATTCCTTTCTAATATGAACGACCAACAAAGTACGGAGTACTTTAAGTCGTATGTTATTCGTTGAAAGTTATTGTATATTAACTTTTTCACTTTGAAGCAACTTTCCAATGCACTGTCTACGAGTTTCATCAATTATGACTACCAAACGAACAATTAATATTATATCGATGATGTTTCAAAAATTGTAATGTGAAAATATAGGATTAATTTTATCGTTCATTATTTATCTTAAATAGCAGAAGTTGATTACTGCAAAAAAGCGTACAATGCGTGTTTTAAAGCGTTCTCAGCGAAAAATGTACATATAGATACAAGTGGTGCAATTTCCAAGCGTTGAATCGAATACACAAAAATATATTGTATACATTTTTGTAAATCTAAACAACGAGTGAATAATTTGAATGTTCGTTCGACACGTGATTCGAATCGAAATCTTTCGATCGTTGCGTTAGTCGGCCTCGTGAAAAATTTAGTAAACAAATCGTACCTGTGATCCGCTGGCGCTCTGGCTCTCCACGTTCGAACCAGATTGACGAAGGTAGTCCCTGTCGTTGAAAATCTTTTTCTCACCGCCACCTGGTTTGTGTTTCACGTTATCCAGCGATCCAATTTTGCTCTCAGCTTTGATATCGACCTTCACCGTTTGGATCTGAAAATAGTAACGAACCGTATGTTAATTCTAGAACGGCGAGAAACTGATTTTTATCGGCTACTTGTAACGCAACAATGTTTACGATTAAGTTCTGTAAGTCATTAGCGAAAAGAGAGAAATGCGAAACAGAAGGATTACCGATACAAACGTCCGAGTAATTCGGTTCAGTTGATTTTCAGGGGTTTCGTACGTGCTTTCTAAACTAAATTCGCGCGTTCAGCGTACATTTCAGATTCGCTGCAGAAAATAAATATATTTACACTAAGGTAGAACATGCAGAAGCATGCTTCTAGTTCACCGTACCGACTCAACATACTTACTCTACTTTAATTGGTATTAAGGATATGTTCTATTTCTTAAACGACGAGAATGAAGTTTTTGCAGCGAATTGCGAATATTATTGTATGGTGGAGAATTTTGGTAAACGTTGGATTAAACTTAACTATTGACTTGATCGTTCATTTTTCTAATCGAAACGAGACCAAACACGACACAATTTGGAAGATACTTACTCGTTTAGTCTACGATACAGTAGAACTACGATTATCCGTACTAATCGGTGGAACATCAATGTTCGAACAATAGAACGGTTATCTAGCTACATTGTTAGATTAAATCTTTACCGATTTGTACAATAAATCATGTTGGATACGGATCGCATTAGATCGAACTGTTTACGTGTAAAACATGTCTGGATAATCGAGGTTCTACCGAATCGTCGATAGAACAAATAAACATGCTCCGAATTATGTCACGTTTGACCTCGTTTTAACCAGAAAAATATCAGAAATACAGCTACCTGGGAAATCAAAGTAAATTGGTACTGTTTCACATATCGTATTTGTTGCAAATACTACCTATGCAAATCTCTTTCACACGTATCAAGACATTATTGTACACCTTCTATCAATTACTTCCCTCACAAATTTACATAATTCATGATTTGGCTTCCGGTATGACTCTGATAACCAGATGATGTCGAGCGACCAATTATGCGTGTTTCAGGAGAAGAAAGCTAGGACTGTGTTTCATGATATAGCTTGGCATACTTACGTCGTTGTTTGTATCCTGTGGCGTCTTAGGAGGCGTTGCCGATGACTGAACACCAACAAACAATAATGACTTGTTAATAATGATGGGTGACAACACATGCATAGAGGGGTCAACCTTTTGCTAACGATGGGACGATGCTGTTCTTGCCGAACAAGAAGTCCACGCATTCCCATTTGGGAACGATTATTTCATTACAGCGACAACAGTCTTTTTGCACTAAGAGAAATGAACAATAAATTACGTGAAATGACCAGAGAAAGCGTAAGAGGTCTATTCGATATTCCTTTGCCCGATGATATTTAATTCTTTTCGTTACTTGTCGTTAGAAGTACATTTACCTTGGCAACTCAGTTTTGCAAACGATATGAATAAAAAAAAAAAAGTAAAGTAGCGTATTTGTTTTCGAAGACCTCCGATTTTTCTCTATCGACATTTACTTGAAAGTTTCTAAATTCCGAAATGTTTTCACATATTGATTACATGGAATCAAATATTTATGAAAGGACATTAGAAAAGTTTGCATCGATATAGTAATGATATAATAGTTGATTGTACAGTCAGTTTGGTAAAAGAAACGAATAGAGTTTGATAACTTCGAGAGTTAAAGTATATCTGATTACTCTTCGTGTCTGAATTTTTGTTTTCTGCGAACCTCGAAAATACTAATCGAAGCGATTAATCAAAATGAACGAATACATTTTGACGACTTCTAGGAGTTAAAGAAGTCTAGACGTGTATATGTACATATACAATCATTTCTCTTCATGTCTGAGTTCTTGTTTTCTGCGAACTTCGAGGATACTAATCAAACTTTTAGGACATAGAGCCTACATTAACATTCTACATGCAATAATGCAATTAACTTCGAAGATACTCGTTTTCTAGTTTACCAAACTTTCGAACATTCTCGTGGCAAGTTAACGAGGCGAGCACTATTTGTCTACTACGAACGGATATATGTGTTTAAAAACGAAAGACAAGCATTTCATTTATGGAAATGATTTATCGCCACAACAACAAACATTATGGATTTAGGTAATTCCAAGCGAAAACATAGCAACCTTACGATAAGAAGGTTAATAATTTCGAAAAGCACATTGAGAAGATGGGTTTACGAAATTCACAAAAATGTAAATGTGTCTCCCAATGTTCTGTCATGAACATGACAAATCAGAAATGCTCATAAGATTGACATGTAAAAATTAATTTGTGACAAATAATGTTGTAAGTAGCGAAAATGTTCAAGCACATGTTTAAATATTAATTATGGATCGATAACATAGGTAGAGACGAAAAATTTTGGTATTCCGATAAAAACTACGTTTACTCAAAGTTTATTATTGACAGCAAGAACACTGTTAATATTCAAAACAAACTGTCAAAGTAAATATCGAGCATTCCTTTTAAAATAAATTTGAAACACTAACATTACCTATAATTTTTGAGCTATTGATAGACTAGGGAAATATAGTTTTTTTTTAGATTATTGTAGATTCTTACTTTGACGTTACCACCTCCAGGCGTGTGTTTAGCGTTATCTTTGGAGCCGACTTTTGGCTTTGCTTTGTCCTTGAAGTCGAGTTTCACCGTTTCTATTTTCTTATCACCACCGCCAGGCTTGTACGTCGCGTTATCCAATGATCCGATTTTCGATTTTGCGTTCCATTGGAGTTTCACTTGAGAAATCTGCATTACGTTTGCAGAAAAATACAAAAATAATAAATTATATGAATTATCCTTGTACATGGTACAAGGTTAGTCTACGATGTCTGATAAAACAAATTTTTAAAAACGGTAGAAAGTGAAAACAAGATGGACCTTCTTATCGCCTCCGCTCGGTGTGTATTTCTCATTTTTCGCGGCGATCTTCGGTTGTGCCTTGCTGAAATCTAGCTTTCTATTTTCTATTTTCACTTTACCGCCTCCGGGTTTGTAGCTTGTGTTCTCCAACGAGCCGATTTTCGATCGCACCGTCTTCAAATTTGGCGATGGAGCTGCGCCCACTTGAACTTTGTTCATGGGTACTTCTATGCAATGTGTCAAATGTTATGAATCTGCATATATTAAACGTATCGCCTAATCGTAGTCTGTGTCGTTAATTTAATTATAACATTATCAAAGGATCTATAGTTGAATAAGAATTGGAATTGAATTTGAATGAATTGAATTTTAAATCATTGTTTAGGGAAAATAATAAAACACTGTTCTAAGCGAACAGTTGAATGATCATCAGACGTTTCGTATAATTGATTTTCTGCAGAACTTGGACATATATCGTTAAACAGCCTAGGAAGAAGATAAATTATTACGTATATGATCTATAAAGTATGTTTCTTCGGTACACTGATAGGAAAAGTGTATGGAAGTAGTATAAGTAAACGATATGTCCGGCATTATTCGAAACTGCTTTACAAAATGTAGCTTTTGCTTATGCT
This sequence comes from Seladonia tumulorum, assembly GCA_913789895.3. Classification (NCBI taxonomy): domain Eukaryota; kingdom Metazoa; phylum Arthropoda; class Insecta; order Hymenoptera; family Halictidae; genus Seladonia; species Seladonia tumulorum. The sequence continues at coordinate 17,890,648 of OU565271.1, forward strand.
ATTTTAGAAATCTAGTTCATTGATGCGACTAATGAGATAATGCGTTCAAAAGTTGTTATTATTAGAGAACTACACTCTCAAAGATAATCAAGACAAACAATTACAGACGTGTAGCGTAAGAAAATAGTTTTGATCAAATTTTTTTGCCTTTTGAAAATGCATAAATCACAAAATGCTATACTCACTTTTCTTTTCTTGACCAGCTGTCGATGACGGAGTGTCGGGAGTTCGTGGTAATGACTTGATTGATTTATTTGGTGACTTTACAGGCGATCCAGCCGTTGATCTCTTATCCGCATCCTTGATTTTGGAGGGTGATTTTTTCGTTGGTGAGTCCTCGACGCCATTCGTTGCCGGTATCTATAAAAATGATGCACCGACAATGAGTTATCAACGCATGGAATCGTTGCCATTATAAAACTCGTCGATACATGTGGAAACTGTGAGGCTTACCGAATTGGACACCGATGATTCGTCCATACCATTGCCATTTTCAATACCTGTGAAAACAAATATAACATTCAAGCTTTCGATGCAATAGTCAACTAAATGCTTAGAAAAAAAAACTTATCGTTAGACTGTGGATTTTATGCGCAAGACAAGAATGCGACAACTAACTTATCTAAAAATCCGCAGTCTAACTTATCGCCCTGCATTTTCGAAGCAAAATCTTAGTTATAAAAATTGACAAAACAGGTCGACCAAATACATTGCGAAAAAGGTATTTTGCGGTAACGCTGATTGCAAGCTGGACAATGTTTATGCTAAGCTAGGTTTCGCTTCTACTTCTTTCGTATTTGAATATTTTTCTGGTCAACAACGTGTTTCCCTTTGTTTTCGATAGATATAAATAAAAACCTGTTGCGGTGTTCGTTTCCAACGTCTCATCTAACTTAGCGGGCGTGGGGGCTCGTTGAATTCTAGGCGTGGATGGTTTCGACGGCATTTTCGCATCTTGATCGGCCATGCTTTCGACAAAACTGGCTCGTTTCTTTTCGCTTCCTACAGATTTCGCGCTTCCGGTTGGCGATTTCGGAGAAACTGGGCACTTGGAAGTGGATAGTGTCGGCGATTTCGGAGAAACTGGGGACTTGGGACTGGATAGTGTCGGCGATTTCGGAGAAACTGGGGACTTGGGAGTGGATAGTGTCGGCGATTTCGGGGACAACGATCTTCTCTGCCCATTGTCGAAACCTTTGACGCTGTCTTCCGGAGTTTTCGGCGGAGACAGCATCGATGCCGACAATTTCTCTTCCGATGGCATCGGGGATTTCGCTGGAGTGCTCGTCTCTTTCGCAGGTAAACTCGCATCGGGACTGGTAGGTGTCGACTCTTCAGCAGGTTTCTGTAAATTCCCCGACGAAGAAGTGTCTTTCTCCGACGTCTTCGCCGAATCGCTTTTGGTACTTCCTGCTGACTTTGGCTGGACGGCATCAGATTCGCTAGGATGCTTTTCGATCGAAGAATCTTCCTGCTTCTCGGACGTTTCAGCTTCGGATTCCGTCGACGCGTTTTCGCGCTTATCTACCACCACATCCGTTACCTTCGATTCCCGTCGATTGTCGTTCGCTGACAATGCTGACTTGCTCTCGCTCGGTTTCGACTCTGCATTGTCTTTAGCCTGATTCGTCTCCGCCGGTGTTGGCGATCGAGACTTATCCGGCGTTTTGTTCTTCGATTCGTCCTCGTGTTGACTCTGGCTCGAATCAGCCGGCGTGCTCGCACGCGATTTATCCGGCGATTTCGAAGGGGTTTTCAAATTCTGTTCACATTCGGTCCGATTGCTTTCCGCCGGCGTGTTCGAGCGAGAGGTCTCCGAAGATCTGATCGGTGTTTTCTGATCGGTGTGATCCTTTTTTTGATTCTCGTTTGATTCTGACGGGGTGGCAGAGCGAGATTTATCCGGGGTCCTGGACGGTGTCTTTAGTCCTTGGTCTTTCTGACTCGTCTCGACCGGTGTGCTCGAGCGCGACTTATCCGGAGACGCTACCACGTTCAATTCCTGTTCGCTAGGTTTTAATTCGCTCGAAGAGTCCTTGGCAGATTTTGCACCGTCTTCCGTGATCGAGGGTGTCGGCGATGCTATCGTCCTCTTCTCGCTTGCCGATAGATTTTCTTTCTTCGTTTCCGTCTTCTCGGGAACGCGTTGCTCTTCGTTGCTCGCTCTCGGCTTATCCTCTACGCTTATCTTTGCATCGGCGCCGTCCGAACGCGGTCGATCCATCTTCGCGGAAGGCAAACGGCTCTCCGATCCAGCAGATTTCACCGTTTGACTTTCCAATTTGTCGGGTTTGTCCAGGACAATGTTGTCGGTTTTATCGTCAAGTTTCTCCTCCGTGGGCTTGCTCGCAGGTTTTGCGTCCGCTTTGCCGTTCACGGTAGCGGTCTCTGGCCTCTTCGCCGACAGGAGGACGATGCTGCTCTCTTTGCTGTCGGGACGAGGCGACTTCTTGCCGTCCATGACAACGTCGTCGTCGTCGTCGTCGTCGTCGTCGTTCTCCGTGTTCTCGCGCAGTTTCTCCTTCGAAATTGCATTGTCTAGCTGCTGTTGCTTCCTCGCGCTATCGACATCGGCCATTCTTTCGACCACAATGCGCGGCACCGGTGGCTTTCGATCTTCTCGTTGCGGCGGCGAACTCTGTTGCGGAAAGCTCAGCAACGATTCATTTCGTTGCAGTTGCCTCCGCGCGATTTCCTGCGGCCGACCGACAACGTCCGGGCTGCGCTGCGGATGTTCGAAGCCGGGATGATGTTGGGGTGGTAACGGGTTTCTTGGAAATTGACCTTGATAGTTACCGGGATACGGTGATCTTGGCCTTTGCTGAGGACCACCGGTCCTGTTGATAGGGGACGGAGAGAAACGCGGATTCAGCACTATCGGCGGATTTTGACCCTGTTGCGCAGGGTTTTGACTGTACTGTAGCGGATTTTGATTCTGCTGAAACGTGTTCTGATGTTGCTGAGCCGCGTATTGACTGTGTTGAAGCGGGTTTTGACCTTGCTGAGGCGGTCTCGGTGGCAATTGATTTCCAGGCGGTCTCGGCAACCCGTGAGGTCTCAGTTGGACGAATTGACCTGAACCGGACGGTCTGAGGGGTGCACGATTGTCGAAACGGATTTGCGGCGGCTGTCCCAGGCCTGGCCTTGGTTGTCCTATAGGGCCATTATTTAGTGGGTGTCTCGGTGATCCAGGTGGACCTTGCGGTCTCGCCCGAAAGCCGGGTGGTAATGTTGCGTTTGGTTTTACCTACGAAACAATAACTCGTGACAATCCACGGCGAATGGAATGATAATAATGTTTTTTTTTTTTTATCTCGGCCTCGGACTTGGCCCATCGAATCGACAATTTGTCGAGAATCAGAAATTGTAGTGCTTAAATACGTTTGTTTGGACAGAAATGGAAGTTTATATTAATTTTCACCGGTCAATATCGAAGTAGTCTGTATGCAGAATGCGGCAGAATTCGTGATGCATGCGAAGACCTCGTTTTCCAGGAAATTCAATTTCAAAAATTCGCCTGGCACGCGTAAGCTTCGGTATAACTGGCAGATACGATTATTATACGTAAACGTTGATATCGCATCGCCTCGTTCTCATTAATTCTGATATATCGTACATTCACAAATTTTTATTCAAATATATGGAGAAATTTGGTTACCGTTGTAATTAAAACTCCAATTTCAGTAATAATCAACATCCGCACCCGATATTTCTCGCGATTATTGGTTCAGAGAACCGTGGATAATACCTCTGTTGTCCTAACGGCAAACGCAGTTAATTCGATATTAATTCGTTGTATGTACGATATCCGAAGGCAATCGATCGGAACAATGCGAAAATAATGGGAACTCGAGGTTCCGATGCGCACGTGAAAATTCGGTGGTTGATATTGGCCCTGAGCCCATCGATCATTCGATAATGGAAACAGGTGATGTCTCGAAGATCCATACACCGTGCCTGCCACCGATTGACGTTCCACTCGTTATGGGATTAAGCCACGAATGATTACAGTATACCGTCGACATATATCGCGATCAGGAGTCATTTCAGGCTAGCGTGACCTACAGCAGTAGCTCCTCTTTACGGTGCACGACTGTTTCCTTTCGTTTCTCCACGAAATTCATCAGCGGAATCGTTCCAAGAGGTTCATCGAATCGTATGCACGAGTGTGCTACAGAAATTAGGTCTTCAGAATAGCGCCAAGTTCAGGATACCAAGGGAACCATGATTGGACGAAACCATCGGACAACGTGACGTTTCGACAATCGAATTTTAAGTTCGGACTACTTATTATCGAAAAATCACGAAAATGGAGATGACAATCTGACAAATGGAAAAAATATAGACGAGAAAAATATGTCGAAACGGCAAAAGGGATGAATAAAGGTCGGATTTTACTAGACCGGTTCACCGTGGCCGGGATGGGCACGAGTTTTGGCTAGGCCATACTGAGTTCACCGTGTTCTAGAAGCGCTCAAGTGCTCGCAACAAAGGCTAATGCCACGCACCACGGGGGTTAGCTAGCAGAACCCCAAAACCGTATACTTTCCTCTTACCCCTCGGGGTCCTAGGTTAGAGTCCACCGGGCCATCTAGAAATGGTCAGACGCTCGAGGTAATGACCCAACCGGGGCGAGAAAAAATATAATCGAGAACACTGATGTTTTAAACTCTAGACCCTGTTTTCGAATCTAGCGACCTTACTTGACGGCCGTTTTCCCGGTCTAGTAAAATCCGACCTTAACCTTTTCGGTACGAGCGCCGGATATATCAGGCATCCATCCGATGACCTGTGTGGCCGAGCGCCGGATATATCCGGCATATAAATAATTTTTAATATTGAAGCAACAATCAACACTTGTTGGAAAAAACATTGTTTTATTATAAGCACAGTTCTTATTTAACGCTTAGGAAAATGTTCATAGAAAGGTAGACTGACTGTGTGTTATACGATACCTTTCGACCGAATCAAGACAGTTTGTTATAAGCACATTTTCGGCGCGGCACCTCGTTCACCGGGGGTATCATGACGGACAGAGCGCCCGTACCGAAAGTGTTAAAGGTGGAACAGCCCACCTGGTCTACCACCGAGGTACGAGAATTCTGTCTATGTATCCGAAACAGTTCAATCAGAATCGAACAGGCAAGGCGATTCTGGCTTCAGATAAAATCAGGTCGGGAGAACTGATTGTAAGTCGCTGCCAGCTGAGGTGTGAGTTTCGCCTGATCACACCCACCCCTTGCACAACCTCAACACCCTTGAGGCCCCCCTCACCCTCAGTTGATCTTGCAGCGTGTAGAGACACGAGCTAACACTTTCGTACCCTATTGATCAGCTATAGGCCTATTCTTTCGCAAGGGATCGCGATAACCAGCGATGCGAGACCCGATCAGGTTCTTTATTGGAACTGGACGAAGCTCGAAACTAGAGATCGAAAAAACTGTGGTAGAACTTTTTTTGACATCTTTTTGACGTGTTTGCGGGGCTCGCGACACCGACGCAAGCAACCGGTGACATGAATTTTTGTTCCTCGAAACGTGTCATCGACATTTTCGATGACGGCAGGTGATCGATGTTGTTGGAATGTGTCTAATTTGAAATCGAAACATGTAGCTTACCAGATTTTCTTTGCGGTCCGTGGCAGACTCGGCCGCGTTGTTAGCAGTTTCTTGCGAAGCCATTTTAAGTTCGTTCGTACGCAATTAAAGTTTACGTCGATTCGAGACTGTCCTCTCGCATCTGGCAAAATTTTTTCTCCATACACCTGTTGCGTATCAACGACAATCATTGCATCTGTTTATCATTGAACGTGTATAAAACGAGTCTACACTGTGATCGATGAATCGAAACCGCGTGGACAATATTGCTACCGTTGATGCGTGAATCGTACCTTTGATACGTTTAGGTGTGAACAATAATCTACGAAGCGTATTTAACGATACTACTAGAATTTCGATACTCGAGTGATCATTGGTGTTACAGAAGCTCTGTTCGGGATTCTTCTAAAAGTGTGAAATCAAATTATTTTGAAAAACCTATTTTTTTTTTTAGTCGCATTACATACATACGAGATGACCTACTATTTGTAAAATGTGTAAATATCTGTTGACGTACATATCTTCAAAGTATGTGCCCGCTAATTACTTCGCCATTGCTGATTTCTTACTCGTACGATTGTTGTGTTGATAGTGGAAGTAGAATGAGTGCATGATTGATGTACCTGGAAGTGGACACGGTTGTCAACAGATCATGTTATCCTTTGAAAAATTACGCTTCGTAAGCACTGGTATGCGTGGTGAAAGGATGGTCAATAATCTTGTTTAATATCTCTGAGAGTAATGAAGTCAATCTAAATGTACTTGGATCCTTTCATTCCTGTAATTCTCGTGCCTCGATTATTCTCTAATCGAGTCTTGTTTGACACCAACATGTATAATAGAGGATTACGCTAAAAGAATTAATTTAATACGAACAATTAAGTTCCTTTAAAACGAGACGTTATTAAAGAGAAAATCCGTCCGATATTGAATACTACTCGGTGGGCGTGTCTGACCATCGCTAGACGTTTCTACTTCTTAATAATGCGAGTTAGCAATAGCACTTTATCTTTGAGTGTTCTGTGTCTAATAACTTTCAATCTAATAAATTATTGTTAAAATATGAAAATGTATTCTGTACTTTGTGTAATAGAAATCCAATTAGGAGTGAACGGTTGTAAACTGTCATTTTCTATTAAGCTAAAGAAGAAACTTTTTAAGAGAACTTGCACAGTTTTACATTAGGTTAAAAATAAAAAGGAAAAGTCTACAAATAGTCGACGGGGGTAGTTGTAAACTATAATGTCTTTCTTCTAAGCTGGATTAAATGCAGTTTACCTTATAGGAAATACTACAAGTATGTAAATGTTTCAGAAGATTCCCGCAAAGTTGACAGCGTTGATACACTAGAACAGAATTGTATAGGGAAACATGCTATAAGATGATTGCTATGCTGCCTGTTCTGGCAAATACCTACGGTGCGTGAAACGACGATAATTTGCATTTACAAATGACTGCATATCTTACGTGCCTAAGTAATACTGTACGTGCTAACGTGATTTCAACGCTTACCCTGCATTACTTTATATTACGGTGAACAGTACTTTTCTTGTGCGATTACTACTATGGCCAACTTGAACATGCCACGACATAAATGCATATTACTTGCCCCAATAGCTGCCTAATTTCTCACTTAAAAATGCTATTCAAGGAGAAACGGAAACAGGGAAACCTTCAATTATTTTTCTGTTAGATGAAAGCTGAATGTAACATTCGTATTAGATTAACATTAACCGAAATATAAAAGAATCTATCGGTAAAGTCCTCGTTCGTGTTATTTTTGTAATTTAAAATTATAGTGTAATTTATTTGTAGCTGTTCTTTTTTCCCCACAATTCATCACCTTTATTCGTATAAAAACGCGATGCTACTAGTTATCACTTTGCGTATAAATGAAAAAGTAGTAATACACGACAAAAAAAGTTTTAGGGGTTGAGAGGGCAAAGGCAGTTGACAGTACGCACGCAATAACCCCGACTCTGGAGTTCAGAAGGATCATACTGCTATTCGTGATGTAGGTGGTGGCTAACCTTGGTGAATATATTCGCTTGGGTATTATGAAACCACTGTGGCTTCGTGCGAAAGGCCACTAATTGAAGTAACGCACCCTTAGCGTAGTGTAACAATTACAGTACTGGAATGCATGCCGATACTTCGGAAGACAAAATAAAACCAACTGCATCTACCATTTCTTTTACACTTACACACACATTTGCATATATAATTTTTATCACGAAATCTATCCAAAAAAAAAAAAAAGAAAGACTTTAGATAATACACGTAGAAATCAAATATAACAATAGAAAACATCGACACGGTTTTCGTTGATTAAAATCGTGATTGGTATACATTTCATGTTAAATATTCTTCGACGGGACACATTAATGCCATGACCGATGAATACGAGACTGCCATGGTCTTTATCAGCCAGTCACGCTACCGGCTGGTTCTAAAAAAGTTTAAGTGAAATGGATTAAGGTTTCTGACCCAGGCTTAAAGGAACGATAAGGTAAACATTTATTTCACGTCCGTGGATAACGTAACGTTCTTTTACACCGTTGAAACAACCTGTAACCTTCTGGTAACCTCTAGACACCTTATCAACTCCTGGCCCCGTAGATCTTTTTTAATTACTACTTAAGCACATTCCAGAAACTGATCGAAACGATCGTCTGCGAGCTGCTTTTCCCCCAACCTGTTCTACAGACATGACCTCTCTCACGATCTGGATTCATAGATACCGGAGGATTTCGTGTGAACTGCGTTCAATGAACAAGCGATTAGGGTATCTGATGGCCAAAAATAACTGTTCCTTTCGCAAAACAACTCATTTAACTGTATCGCAATTACCGACGCTGTACGCTTTCAAACTCATTTGCAACGATGTCCAATCAGTCCTACCTGTAGACAATGTTCGTGTGTAGCGGTATTCGAACGTTACTTCTGCGATCAAGGATATGTCGGTAGAATTAGAAAATTATACGGCGGGTAGAGTGTACGGTAAACCCCATAACGCGGTTTCCATATACAGGTGCTTCTATACAGGATGCTCAAAAATGTTGCACTTGCTTGAAATAGGTGATTCCTGAGGTCATTCGAACTAATTTTTTCCTTTCCGAAAATGTTCCCTGCGGCTTCGTTAAGGACTTGGACCAATTGAAAAACATGGACCAATCAGGACGCGACAAAAGCAGAAAATCCGTCTTTACAAAGATCCACGTTTCTCTCCAACGAAGTATTAAGGATGCAGCTAAATTTACCGTAGAAGCTAGATAAGCTTAAACCCTCGGCCCCGAAACAGATATAAAAGTTCTACCCGTGTAAAATTAGGATCTATCCTCGCAGATGGAAGGGTTAAATAACTTGACATTGTTCACGAAGTAGACTATTGTCTTTAAATAATCGTATCGCGAAGTTTTCAAAGCTTGATGTACCCAAGGGACATGAATAGATAAGGAACGTGACTGGGCTAAAACTTGTGTCAGGGAAGATCAAATTGCGCAATAGTTTTACGGCAAGCTTGCGAAGCTCCGGATTAGCGGTAAACGTTGGCAAAAAGCGCTCTGTAGACGGCGGTTATTAAAATGAATATCGTTAGCTTAATTCTGGAAAGATGATCGGTGAAGACTCTCAAGCGATGACCACGAGCATGTCAAAGACTTCCGTTCTCATTTTCTAGAGAGAGAGAGAGAGAGCCAGAAACAGGTCGTGTATAGCGTGTCTGTACAACTCGGCAAGTACCCATTCCTGAAGTTATTGATCCGACCCGGTGAGCGTGTTCGACTCAGGCGTTTTTATGCACGTGGATTCACATCGTGTAATACGGTTAAGTTAACTTGTTAATGAGTACACGTGTCGTAAAAAGATGTTGTGACATCTTCGTAACGTATGCCGTTGTGGCCCATTACCGGCCACCCATTATTCCGCGTGGTAGAAATCATTTGAAGGCATCTGGACAGACGGGTTTTCATTCTGACGACATTGTTGTTAATTCCTGGTCGGTCATGAGGGATAATTAGTTATCGCAAAACGACCTTGTTATGCGGGTAGTAACAATAAGAGTACCGTATGCGAATACCGTAGAAAATGTTTTAACGAAGCATTCCGCTATCGAATTAAATATAAATTAGTTTACAAGAGAAAGAAGAATTTTCAAAAATTTATCGTACGATTGATATTTCACAGCAATGGTTAGTTTATTTGAAAAGAGCATATATACTATGAGAAATAGTGAAAACAGATGAAGAAGTAAATATGTACCTTCTTCAAATAATAAAAAATAAATTTAATACATTCGAAATTTGTCTCCGCTTCTACTTAATAGCAAGTTAATCGTGAGAAGGTATTTTTTAGAGAGAGAGAGAGAGAGAGAGAGAGAGAGAGAGAGAGAGAGAGAGAGTACCAATTTGGGTTACCGGCAAAATCCATTTCCGATATTTCATTGCCCATTGAGGATCCTAGTAAATATAGTTCTGTCACCGGGTCAGCCTTTGTAGTTTATGTTTAGAAACATTTGTCAATATTTACTGTCTATTGCAAAGAGCTGTGTAAGCTATTGAAATAAATGTTCCAAAAATTAATTTCTTTCAAATTTCAGTCACTAATTTTGAAATTAATGTCGGTTTTTTTTTTCATCCAAACCAAGAAGATGGATATTCGCGGCGTTGCACATCGGTTACGTGCATTTCGGATATTTACGATTTAGTTACGGTTAAAACATCAAGACGGATTGGGGGCAACGGCAGATAAGAACACACGGCGGCAGCATATGAACAGGCAACGTTACTTTATCTTGGAACAACATCGCCGAATCGCCTGCAGTGGCCATTTGCAATTGTCACGTGTGCATAGTTATCAGGAGCGCATCAGCTCTTCCTGTATATTAACCTATTTACCGTTGTCATGAGTGCCACGCTAGTAAAATTCGCGGCTGACTCAACTTAGGAATTTTTTGTTGGAATAGAATAACGCCTAGCAACATATAATATTGCAATTCGTACGTAAAACTTGAAAGAGTCATTTCATTGTACATTTTGGAAACTGGGCAACCGTACTATGTGAAAACAATTTATAAACACATGAACATAACTAAATACATATCGATGGTACTTCGAGGCAAGATTAGTGGGTGGAAGGTAATATTATTATGGATCACAGATACAAATTCATACAAAAACTGAAATAGCTGAAATTAATTACTTATGAAGCGTTCAATGTCGCATTATCTTCAACCTTGGTACGGATCTGATACCACAAAAATAGCTTTCGAAATCATCATTCTTACTCATCTACCTGAATGTCTAATAAAAATTTCATAAATCCTTGAATTAGACGTAACAGGTGCACGTAGTGACCAACAAGTTTAGTAGATCTAATACTGTTTAACACCTTTCCTCGCAGAGGGCTAAAAGACGTTTATCGTGTAGTTCGCAACAAATAAAATATTTTAGCGTTCGAGTTTTTGGCGGAACTCTTAACATGCAAAATACATGATGTATAAACATTTAATGATCGTTGTAATGCTTCAAATCAGCAACTTCTTAAAAATCGTTAAACAGTTCTATATCTATTAAAACGAAGCTTCGACATTCGATTTCCTATATAAAAACTTGTTATACAGCTTGCAGCTTTTACCACTTTCGACAGTTTTTATTACAAATTCCTTTTGCAGAGCATCGTTGATTGTATACGTTCCCCCTACACGTTCATAGAATAGTTCGGTAACCATGAACGAAGGTAATTTCATTTAAATTGAATGCTAAACTTGACCCACGCATTCGTTTACCAGGAAAGGGGGATTCCGCGAAAGATCCTTCGAGCAACGATTTAGGGCGTTGATTGGTGACGACAACGCAAATACCCAGAAAATTTTGAAAGTCACGTAAGTATCCTGATGATAAAGGGGACTCGAGTGCCAACAAAACGGATGGTACAGGCGGCAATCAATGACAATCGACGTTTCGACTACCACAGAGACACGCAGAGTCACTTCTTTCGAACATCGAGCACACGAACTTGTTATTATATCATCCAAGAAAGAATAACTTAAACGGTAACTCGCCAGATAACACGTTGCAATAAACATAAAGATTTAACAACCTGATACGATGTCCTTACAAATGCTTTCTTTTTATGCAATGATAATTCCCATTTAGGAGATGTCTAATCCTCGCACGTATTTTTTGAAGATTATCGACCCTGCACCGTATAGTTTACTTTCAAATACGAGTTGAACAGTACGAACAACAGTTAGAAATGTCTGTACACAATGTTCACTAAAAAGATACTGAGAAAGAGTGTGATTCAAATTACTGTGGTCAACAAGCTGGGTGGAGAGAGTGCACTTAGAAAATTCTATTACGTCTACACGATCGTCTACAGCAATTACGTTGCCGAACAGTGTATGAATAATTTCAATCTACGCGTTGAGATCGTTAAGAAACGAAATACTGTTGTTTCTTAATACGAATTGCATAGGCGGTGCTGTTGAAAGGTGCGATAGCTGGATACACGGCCAGTAATCTTACAATACTCTCCATGACAGCCTCCCAATTTTACAGAAACCGACACATGTATCCGTCAACTCTTCAAATAATCGTAAACGGTACACAAAACATATTGAAATAATCTCCCGTAAACTTGAGAACTGCCGCGAAACATCCTCGCGCACAGGAGCTTGTCTCGTTACGTAAAAGTCTCGAGAAAGAGATGAAAGCGAAGAATCTCGACGGATAAAAAAAAAGAAAAACAAACGCAGGATCTCTAAGAATCACTCGAATCGGTTCTAAGGAACATTGAGAAAGGAGAGACTGTGATCCCAGCCGATGCTAATACGGGTCAAAGAATCTAGCTCTCGCGCGAGACGGAGAATACAGAGCGGCATAATATTTTCTGATACGGATGGAACGAACGATCAGAATTTCCGGTGCGGTTTGTTCGCCGGTAGGATCGATTTATTTTTAAAACACGCGATTTTCCGAACAGCCTCGATTTCTCCGTGGTATTGACGTCATGGAACGGGGTCTCGAGTTGCCGGGGATTCAGGATCGCCTGGATCGAACGAGGATGCTGCACGAACGCGAGACACAGCGGCTTGTCTTACCTGAGGGCCTAGGGCCTAGTCCTTGGATGAGAAATTTTGGTGGGAACACAAGCGAAAACGGTGTCCGTCAACCAGTGTCTCGCGAGGAACTGGCTTTCACAAAGACCTGGAGGTCCTTTCACAGTAAGGTATGTTCGTCCGTCGGGCCACGTCCGTCCGTTTGTCCTGGCATGCTCTGCTCCGGCGCCTCGACGCCCAACCACCCGCCGAGCTAACCTAACCCAACTCACTCGATAACCCACCCATACATAGAACAACTTTGTCCGAGCTTTTACGAAACAATCTATCGATATAAATTATGTAGCGACAGTTCTCCTTTTTCTACGCACGCAATGCTAACCAATGTTTACTTCTTGCTCACTTTATGTAAGGCAGTCTGGAAGAAAAGGGTTGTCCTAACAATCACCCTAGATATTCTTTGGAATTCTGTCTCGTCCATGTCGCCATCTATTTACAATCGAATTCTTTCTCCTCTTTCGTTGTTTATCGATTGTGATTGATCGAGGAACCATTGATGATTTTACCACTGGAATAAGAATATTTTCGATGTACGCTTACGTGAAATGGGTCATGCTCGGTCAAAATTGATTTTTGAGTTTACCGGAAAAATGTGTGTATACTTGAAAATCCTTTATTTAGGAAGCATTTCGTCGTTTTTTGTTTTATTTTGGAATATTTATCAGACACGTTCATTTTCTTGAATAATTTAAATCCTCTGTCAAGCAGTAAAAAAAATATTAGAGTACCAGTGGTCAGCAAGTGATTTGTTCGTGAGATACAGTACCGGAAACAGTTATTACGTCACTTGAATATTAATCACCAGACCGCAGTTTTTTCTTTTTTTTTTTTTTGCAAATATGGTAAATGAGGGAACAACAGAACTGTGAAGATGTTATATTACTGTTATATAAATCATTTCATCGATCACTTTGTTAGGCACACCATTTAAATTTAAGAAGACAAATATTTAGACAGCGGATCTTTATGCAAAATAAAAATTTTCTACCTAAATTGCAACAAACTGAAACGAAATAGAAATTTATTTTCTTTCCTAATATATTTAATAGGTTGAAAATAATATAACAGTACTTCTAAATTTTGCTAATGTTCTTACTGCTTTAAATTACACCTACTTATTTTTGTAATAAATGCATAAAATCCGATGTCTACAAATATTTCTGTCGGTATGTACATTCTAAATATAAATAATGTCAGAAAATTGCCGAATTTCGTACAGGAAAGAAACGATTGTAAATCATGTTTCAATGCGAGCTACTCGGTAAACAACGAACGCGTATTAAAATATGCCAGTCAATCAAAATATGCCCCGATTCGGTATGTGCAAATACATTTGCCTTGTAAGAACGAAGGGTTGAAAACGATTCGAGGATCGCATAAGGCGTGGCATACTTTTCTCTGGCTAGCCACTTTCATTCCCCTGTGATTACGATGATGCAGTCGGTAATTCAATCATGTTGATACACGTTAGATTAAAGTTTATTCTGATTAATACGTTCAACTTTTCATTCCACGTTAACTCATCAGTGAAATTCGCTAATTTCACTAATTTCCTTTTTTTCCACTACGACATACACTTGACTAACACGCAACAGAACGTACTATGGAATTAAAGATTAAATGAACATTAACAACACAACTTTCAATCATTTTTAGGCGTTTTCACCGTTAAAATGCAAGTGTACGTGTACCACCATAAAAGCTCCAATTATCACTTGCCTAATCACGGGAAGTAACAAAGTGTTATGCCCGCATTCATAACGCAAGGGCGGCATGTAGGTATGCTAAGAACGCGATGGAAAGATATCTGAACGAGCATCACTCGAGTAATGAAACTTGGCCACCTACGACTCTGAATTTGCCATTGATGTTGCCAAGCTGTTTCGCGCATCACCATTCGCCTGTCGTTAACCGTGTACAAACCGCTCGGTATTTTTTGTCCACCGAAACAGTCGTTTCATTCAGTACAGTTTGCATCCTCGCATGCCCATCATCCTTGCGGCGATTTTATCGACAGAGAGCCTAACGCGCGCAGTCATGTACCCTGGTCGTCGTATCTTACCACAGGGACCGTGGAATCCGGATCAATGAAAGGAATTTCAACGGTTGTTACGTATGAAAATTCCATCAGAGCAATTGTTTACCAGAAAAACTCTTGTCGACGAAGATTTTGCTTCGGCTTTGGCAGGGCGTTCGTCTCTGCTTGACGCGTATGCTCCGATTACCTGAAATCATAGAAAGTTTGTCCACGTTAATCGATTGCTCATCGCTACGCTGTAGATCTTTGTCGGAAATAAACAGTTTCTGTCTTAATTTCAACAAACAGGCCTCGAATAGAAATTTATTTCTTTTCTGGTTTTCTCAGGAAAAGTTTAACCGAAATCTTTATGATTTCACATAAATCCTTCCATGGGTCAAACGATCCGTTGCGATAGGTTTAATGTTAATTGTGAAATAAAATTCTGCGTTTCTGTGTGTTTTGTATTCCTTGGCAATATATTTTAGAAATACTTTAGAATATATACGTACACAGAATTTATTACGTAAGTCGACATACAAGACCTCTCAATGAACCGTGCTATAATAGGATTACTGGAAGAACTTAAAGTTGATATGCACTGCTCAATCCGAGTGGTTGGCTGAACTTTTGTCCCTGTCATTTCGTGCTAACTTATGTTTTACGCAGAGTTTGCGTGAGAACCGAATCGAACGATTACTATGAGAATAGAGAATAGTGCATAAAAATGGAAAAATTATATTTTCAGTTATCGTAATATATGCAAAACGTAAGTAATGGTTAGACCTCAGATCTTTATATACTCGTGGTATCGCAAATTTTAAAATACAACGAAACATCTATATTCACCAAAATTAACATTTTTATTTGTTATGGCTTGGAAGATCCTGTCGGCAGTCGATGGAAATCCTTTTATTGTGTTTTTTTTTTAAACAGTCCATGAAAATAGGGATTTGCATAATGATCCGCAGTACAGTAATAGCTTAGTATATTTGTACTACGTGAATATAAAGTTGCAATCAGAATATCGAAGTAAGATTGCAGGAAATAGAAAGTAAGTAGAAGTGTCAAGCAATGGACAGACCGCATTTAAAAGCACGCGAATCCGATGAATTTTCAGTTTCAATTGCGAATTAAAATGTTTCAAAAGTCAGCCGCTTCTATTGCTTTGCATAAACTATCGTGAAATTAAAGTGAGGGATAAAAACATTATTATTTTACCATTTGCCAACGAGAATGTTAAACAATTTTGTTGAACGATACTTACAAAATTACTAGTGCTAACAGAATTCGTTTATACTTATTAAATGGTTCAAATGATTGTACTTTTTTTTTTGTCAATATTGGCAGAAGTCAGCGACCCCATTAATGGGGTTGATCTGACTTCATGTAGATACTGACAAACGGTTCGATACCTACAGAATTATTAAAACCTCATATACTAATACTTCTTCCAGTAACGAATAACGAAGAGTAGAACTATTAGAGTAGAGTAGAATAAGAGAAGAATAGAATTATTTTGTAATTCTGAATAAAATGTTGGACACAAGACAAATACTTGTAGAAATGTGAAGCTCAAAATCAATAATCCTCACATAGAAAAGGGTTGCAAGAATTGTGTAACATTTTTCTCGCAGCGTCATAAATACTAAGAAATAGCTTACTCATTCGTTCAGTACAATATACGAACACACGTGTTGACACCCTGACACATTGGGATTCCCTCGAACACAATTTCTGCCTCGCACATAAATGTAGTCATAAACAAATTTTACTGTTGCTAAATTGCTTCAAACGTGCACTACTTTCACAACTCGCAACGCTGACACTTCGTCTTCGACTGCATATAGTATTCAAAATTTTTTGAAATTCAAAACGTTTTGATTGTTTTAGCTTATACCGACTATTTGTTATAATTGCAAAGGTTTATAAATTTCTTTTCGAAAACCAGATTTCCATGATTTAGCTAGAAAAATAACAAGACTGCGTTCATTTAGATTTTGTGAGATATCTATTTTGCCTAATGTAGGCTGAAATAAATTTAATCATTTTCTGCCAAAGCATCTTTACAATTTCAATAATTGCAAAACATAAAATTTAAAATCAGTCTATGGCCAATGATTCCGTTAAACATTAAATGAAATAGTCTTCATTAATTATAAATTAAATGTTTAATTTCTTGCTCTTTATATGTACATTCGAATTGTATGAATCATCGTTAAATTCATTACTTATGGCGAAAGAGATTTATATAATTAATTGGCGATATAATTAAAATAATTGTTGGAATGTACCACAAGGTTTCGTCACTGAATTAAATATGTATCTCCATAAAAGTCAACGATTTTAATACGCCCTCTGCGAATAACATGATTCTAGAAACAGCATTAAACTTATTGATCGAATTTCCTGGAAAAGAGATCGTATAACGTCACATACAAATTGCATTATTATCTTCACCCTTGACGAAACAAAAAAATTCACCTTCGGATCAAGGTTTCAGCATTTATGATCGGTGATGCTGTAATTTTATATTTACCTCAGTTAATAACCACAAAATGCACAGAACGTTCTTATAATTAAACATACATATTTAATTCTAAGCTTTTGTACTTTATTTTCGGTGACGTCGCGCAAAAATTTCATTTTACCAACGGTCGATCCTTGGAAAAGTCACTTATCGATTATTGCACAAACGCAAGTGACCGTAACCGACTTCTGGTAATGAATGTTTATTAACGGAAGCTACGATAACCTCCACCATTTATACAGCACGCATACCGACGGAGGTAAACCCAGTGTACCGATTGCAGGTTAACATTTTTCCGAATAATTTTTGCTTATGCTAACTTCTGTGCATAATTCTATAATTAATTCCTACATATTTTATTTTTCATGTTCAAAACCCCTCACGATGGGAAAGTACAAATTAGGTATAAATAAATAATAATAACATGGCTTACAGCTAACTCCCTCTAACCCCAAGTGAAATATTACGTTTATTTAACGAAACAAACAATTTGTAGAAAATGAAGTTACCTCTTGTATTGCTGCAAGTGCCGTTCGATTCGTGAAGGTCGAAAGGCACTTATAATTTTCAGGTAATTAATTCTTAGTGGGGAGAAAATGACAAACCGTAAGCAAGCGAAGGATTATTAAATTCGACTGGAGCAGGAAAGAATAGAGCCGAGTTGTTCTTCCATCGTGCAAAGTGTACTGCCCCTGGCAGTCGTGCGTCTAGTCGAAGATTACTAATCCTCAACGATGGAAACCTTGCAAGGTCCCCTTGGAATCGAGCCATAAACCGAAGTCTCAAGAATCGATAGTCGCTAAAAATTGATACTGTTGTCTATCCCATTACTCTCTCGCGTGGCTCGTTCATATTCATTACGCGGGACAAGAAACGTTCGAAAGTTGACATGTAATCGCTTCAATTTCTCCTCAGAACGTGTAAACGCAAATGTTTGTCCGCTCGAACTTTATGTCAACTTATCACGACAACGATGAAATCAATTTCCAGTAAAGACAAATAAATAAACCTTGCAATTCTGACAGACATTAAATGTGTTTTAGCACTCGCGTGAGTAATTTACACTAATTTTCAAGTCGTGTTTGCCAAGCGAACAAATGAATTTTTCTTCTGTTCTGCACGAGGGAAACGATATCTTTTCAATAGCTTGCGAACGATCGGCGTAAGAAGCCCTCTAAGGTTAGCATGTCTAAACATATGTGTGTTTCACTAATTATTTTCAGTTACGACAACATAAATTGTGGCACAAACCTGGAATTTTAACAATCCTATTGTATCTACGCGCAAGTTTGTAATCGCATGATACGAAGCGGGTCAAACAAGTAGAAGTGGTACGCAATAGACAGACTGTGTTCGAAGCACATGTGCACGATGAATGTTCACGTGGCTACTTTTGAAAATATCGTTCCATTTTCAAACATCAAGCAAATTAATCAATTTTTTTAATACCTCCAATAGGTTAAAGATAATATGACAATATTTTTAAATTCCAACGTTTTTACGACCAGCAATAACATTCTGGACGTAACAATAGGAATAGATATTTTTGTAGCATGCTAAGGGATTTAACGAAAAGCTGATTCTACAAATAACTCGACGAAACGATTTCGCTGGCCGAGATATTTTTGAGTTCGGTTCGTCGCGAAAATATAATCGTCTGTGAGTCACATCGTTTATCTCTAAACGTTCTATTTGTTTGAGAGTGCCTAAAAACGCTATACCGAAATAACATATATACAATATAAAAGTATTAATGAAATCAAAAATGATTGTTATATTTCGTTTACCTCAAATTATTGTTAGTCTTATCAACGAATTATTTGTGTTTCAAGGACTTCTGCCGATAACCAATTTCATAATTCGATTTACGATTCAGTCGTGCGGAGGAAAAAGTTACTTAATTCAGACCTATCGTCGAGTAATGTACCATGTTTCTGCTATTGGGCTCGATTTCAAGGAATGGCGGAATGGTGGTAGGTTCTTCTCTGTACGTATATAACGATCATACCGTTGCCAAAATTTTACCAATCGTTTCCGAGAAATCAATTTGCTTGCGGCAATGGCCCCATTAAATTTCACCGTGCAGCGTAGCTATTGACTATCAGAGTAAAGGCTTGCTATGATCATATTCGTAAAAAAATCCTTTTACGTAAAAAGAAGAGTTTCGGTGAATAGCGTTATTCTGTAATCAAAAACTATTAAACTGCTTCTACAAATATTTTTTTTTTTGTTAAAAATTATTACGCTATGTTTACGAGAAAGTCGTTTGACCCACTTGTAAAAGAGTCACTCGAACTTACAGGGTGTGTGGACAATTACAGTGAGTCACCGTAGTTAGAGCGCTACATATGTACGCATCTGGGTTTCCGGATGAAGATACTGGTTCGAGTCGGTTCGGTGGACAGTGCTAGACTAGGAGTTCCCATTCGCAAGATACCCTCCTACAAAAATAAAAAGAGGAAAACCTAGAATGCCGCTTAGTATTTAGGTAACCGTCTCGCTGCTGACGATAACTCTTTTCCTAGCCTCGAGAACGCATCCCTTCTCAAGGGGTTGCATATACCTTTGATAAAATAAAAAAAAAACCTCGATTAGCAGAGAGCGTTGCAAGATACCGGTCTCACTCGTTTCTAAGGTCGATTAATTATAACGTGAAGATAGATCCTTCTTCGTAATTCAAGAGCGTTCGTAATGTACCGAATGAATCATAGATTGAATCACGCGCTAATGAAAATTCAAATTTTTCTATTTCCGATCAGACTCAAAAATATATAAAGTTAGAGAACACCCTCGGGGTTAATATTAACACTAAGTTTACGGGGCACTGAATGTGCCTACTCTACATTACTTTACAAAAATAACAAACATGTATGTATCCAAATTTATAACCGTTTCTTTTACAATATACAGAGTGTCCCAGTTTTTTCCGGCCAAACTTTGCCAGCGTGTTCTACATGCAAAAGAAAGAAAAAGATGTTATATGAAAACATATGCTCTTAAATGTTTTATTAAGGAGTTATAACTAATAATACAAAATGATAATGAACTGGCATTTCGTCGACACAGCGTACGAACGTATCATGAATATCTCTGTTTGTGTTTACATAAAGTCTTATGTTTACTTGTTGAAGTAGTTGATATCGACATTTTTTATTAACGTTTTATTAACGAGTTAACATTTCAAAATGACGTCCGTTATTACGAATACAGGATTGGCATCTAACAAAAATTGACCCTATCGTATTACCAGTGCTCGGGCACTTCCATTACAAAAACCATAAATAAAATGCATATCAGCGTATTCACGATTGTATTATTGTATTATTGATTGTATTATTAGCTATAACTCCTTAATAAAACATTTAAGAGCATATGTTTTCATATAACATTTTTTTCTTACTTTTGCGTGTAGAACACACTGGCAAAGTTTGGCCGGAAAAAACTGGGACACCCTGTATACCCAAAGCAACAAATTTGTTGAGTAATTTCTTCTTCGTGCATCCTTACAATTTCGATAATTGTGAATTAAGAGTACCAGAACCCGTCATTTTGACGGGTCCCGTAAATCTAGTGTTAAAACAAATTTTGGATTCTAGAAGAAAACTAAACGCAAACAATAGCGAACGAATGAAACTTTTACGGCCCACTTAACGATTGCACAGCGCGCGTTTGGAACCGCGAAGATCGCGTGATCCGCGATCATTTGTCGCCGGCTCTCTCGCGCGCCGAATAACAGTCAAGAAATCGCGATTTCATACTCGATTCTTGCATAGAGCGCCCGGCTGTTAAGGGATTAAGAGGGCTCGTTTGATAGTAACGATACCGATCTATGTAACCGTTATGCATGAACCGTTCGTAACGTAACGAAACGCTTATTCTACTTACGATGCAATGTTTATATCCGACGCGACGACCACGTTAATGACGGGCCGACCGTTTCACACCGTGAGCTGGTGATCGGTGATCGACGACAACCTTGGATGCGCGAACGGCGACTAACTTTTCCGCTTAAAGGGGGTATGCAACGTGTCTGTGTGTGTGTGTGTGTGTGTGTGTTGCATGGTATCCGAGAGAATTGGTGGAAAAGGTAAAGGTGACACGCCGCTATTCTTGGACCGTGGACTGGTAGTCCGGTACCTTGTTTAAAGTGGTTGGGATTCGACGGTGTTACAAACACGCCCACACTGAACGCGAATACACGCTCGACGACGTCGCGCATCCTCTTTCTCGTTCCATCCTCTATTCCACTAAACAGACAGCCCCTTCTCCTTCTCTTTGATTATCTACATTTAGATACTTCGCGTCACTCGATTCACGACACTTAAGAGTTGTCTACGCTAATTGCGCAGGTAACCTAAATTCCAACGGCAAGAGGGATTCCGAATTTTATCCGAGGATTATCGGGGCCATCGGCTATCGCATTGTTCGGGCCGATTAATTTGTATCTTTATCGATTCCACAGATTACGTTTTACATATCATCGATTTGCAAATTTTTACTGGTACAACGGAGAATCGTCTCGATCAGAGGTCGAAAGAATTCTAACTAGAAATATTATTTTTCGATTAAAAGCTTCGGAGATAAAGACATTTCAATTAAGTCTTCTCTAAACGTCTCTGTAAGGCTCCAAGACAAATCGAATTAGCTGAGAAAAAGGCGGCAAGGTACAATTAAGCTGGTTTAATCGAACCTCGAATTATCGCGATGACTCGTCCGATGAAGAGACCCCGTTAGATTCCTTTCTTGTCGTTATTAATGATGTAACCATTCTTTTTTGTCACCAAACGACTGGCAATTCTACCTCTGAGACGCCGATCAGCTCCATTAGCCGCCGCCTGTCGTAAAATTACCGGTAAGACGATATGCCGCATTGGCGATCCTACACTTCCAATCAGTTACGCCTCGACATCGAAAGTCACAATGACAATTGACAAGGCGTGCCCAACAATCGCATGGACCAATGTAAGGGGATCGGTATCGGGCAGAAATCAGACGAAGAATTGTGCCATTGCAAAAGTCTTCGTACGATTTTCGGTTCATCTTTCATTTGCTCCTTGTTGAAAAAAAAAAAAAAAATGTTACAATTGGTCGATCAAGTATCATCATTTTCTACGATTCTTTGGCAAAATTCTGGTAGCATTGGACTTGACTATCCTTTCGAGTCTTATGAGTTTTTATTGAGATTTGACTTAACGATTAACCCTTTGCACTCCGAACCATTCTGGCAGAAAAAATCCTCGTATTATTTAGTATAATTTTGGAACCAAGTAACGTATTATAATGATATTGGACATATGAATTGGTTGACATCGAGGAATATATATTTGCAAAAAAATCAATATTTTATTTAAAGTTGCGCTGGAATAAATTAATTCAAAGGGTTAACAAACTGCTTAAATATCGCAGCTAGCAAGAGCACACGCGACATCTGTTTTGCCAATCAGACGCGTGATATTTTAACACGTTGACTGCCATGTCACCCATATATGGGTGACGTAATTGTTTCTTCAGTCTTTAAAATGAATTTTTACGTTAATATATTCATTGTACCAAATTTGATTAGGAAATGCAAGAAAGTTGAAGAACTACACAATATCATACATTTCATTTTTTTTTTCAATTTCTATGTTATTAAATAACTTACTTTGATTTCATGGAATTTTTTAGCTTTCTTGTTTGGCGATCAAAGTGTTAACACCGATTTATTAATCCAACGCAACGCTGGAATCGCTATGAATATCGTTGTGAATACCGATTCGTGCTATGTGGGTTACAGCATTCCGTTTACACGAAAGTTCCGTCCTCGGCGAGGTTACGCGGCGGCGTTACGTTAACAAGATGTGCTAATAGTATATCATTTTTTTTTTTTTCGTTCGTAGACCTTGCATGTGCTGGCGATTCAACCACAGGGACCCGTCGCGGCGTCCACGTGAATGGTTCTGTTTGCACGCACAATCGTATATTGCATCTATTGTCCACGTCAGCAGCTGTGCTACTCGTTAGTCAGTCCTTATTACCGCCTTTCATTCTCTTTGCTTTTCGGCTGGTAACCCAATATATCTTGCACAACCATTACACGTTTTATCTTGACGGTGTCCGATTTAATCCTCAATTGGCAAAGTCGAGGCGTACCCCTAGGTCTTTCTTCCGTGCACATTCAAATTTTCGCACTCTCCTTCGAAATTATAGTACAATGTTAACATCTGCATGTTTTTGCAATCAATTGGCTAATAAGAACACTCTTTATTGGTTTTGAAAAATTAGTTTGAGAATATCTGTAATATTAGAATCTTCGTATTAAAATATTTGCAGGTTATCGCATCAAAGAATACTTCAGAAAGATAGCAAAAATCCGGGAAAGGTTGTCCCCTGTTTAACGCCAGAACTACCGAACCAGTCAAAATGACTGGTTCCTAATTGTTTCTTTCACAATTACTCAAAGTATAAAAATGTTTTCATCAGAATTGTTTGATTGAACTTTCTCAATTAAAGCACATGTTAGAGTAAAAATTGTATTAGGTTTGAATAGATGTAGTCTTGTCATCATTGCAAAACAATAATCAGCAGTCGTGTTTATTACTCGGTAGTTCTAGTGTTAAAGTTTTTCAAGGAAGGGCAAATGGCGAATACACGCGAAAACTTTCGAAGCACCCTTTGGCACTCGGCCCCCAATGTTTACTGGCAATTTTATCGCAGAAAATCCAAGAAATCGTAAACGTTTATAAAAACGCAGCCACCCTAGCAGAGGCTGGATGCTGTACGTCGTCGCGCTGCTTTATTATCGATTCTCCTGGCTGGTGTGCTCGTGCAAACCCTCTCTTCGGCTTCTCTTCCCCCTCTCGGCAGAAACCCTCGCCCTTTACTCGGCCTTTGTGCTCGCAGCCCCTTCCCGGTTTACGCGAAACACGTTAAGCGCGCGCGTTCCTACTAATGTGTTCCTCTGTCTCTCCGCAGAAAAATATATCTGTAACCGGTTTTCTTCAATTTCTTTTCCGCCTCTGCGCTCCGAGAGTGCACGGTGCTTCCAATTTCACCGCAAGCACATTATTTTATATAGCCTGCATCGATTATTGTTCAAGCATCCGAGTCTCGTTGTGATTATTTTATTTTTCCTATCCCCTTATTAGAGGTGGTTCGCATTCTGTTTATTAGTCACACTTAGAAACAATTAATCTAATGTGCAACAGCAACTACAGTTTCAGTGCAAGTGTCAAATAAGTTAGTGTAATATTTTTATATATTCGTACGGCAGATTATTTTTTATCTTCTCCAATAAAACTTCAGATATATATTTAACAAAACGTGATACCGATGACAAATTAAAATTATTAAGATCGAAAGAAAAGTTATTTATATGGTGGCGAGTTTTGATATTACGCTTCTCAAATATTATCCTAACAATAGAATCAGGTCTGTCCGCGTGAGAGTGAGCCAAGCCTCTTAGGCTTACTCCACTTCTGTCTACGCTGTCAGGAAAATCGCGCAACCATAAGGATGCAGCTATGACATTCTAGCGTTCTCGCTGTCGGGGAAGCTCGCGCGCTTTACTCA
Source organism: Seladonia tumulorum (assembly GCA_913789895.3). Lineage (NCBI taxonomy): Eukaryota > Metazoa > Arthropoda > Insecta > Hymenoptera > Halictidae > Seladonia > Seladonia tumulorum. The sequence goes on from OU565271.1 coordinate 17,915,463, forward strand.
ATCTAGGGAAAGACGGAGATAGTGTTTACTAACGTTCATCAAACCTAGAAATTCCAATGCATTTGTTAAACTTCTGCGAGAAAATTAATTACTTGCTCGAAGCCGTTTAATGTCCTGCTGGTGGAGTTTGTTTGAAATGGCACGGTATATGGGACGACATAACGGCCTTAGAGTAAATCGGGGACATTATCGCCGTGTAGAATCCACTGGATAAATAGAAAAATGAGCCGTTACGTGCTAGAAATGGCTGAACATCAAGCGAAGCAAGGAGAAACAAAGGAAACAGTCCTTCATCGGAGAATGAACGAAGGCTTGTGAAAGAAAAACTGTGACAACGCTGAATGCATTTTCCGTGACGATTTGTTCCCTGAATCCACACGTTTAAAATGTCAAGATTGAGGTCATGCGTTGAGGACGATGAAAATAACGTATAATGCTCAGTAGTGACTTTCTTAACTTCCGTCTTCCCTCCCTCTCCCTGTACTGTATATTACAAATGCAATTGTTAAACTCTTATTGTCTCCCGATTTTTGTAGTTGCTACATTAAAAAAATTGTTGTTTTACCATCTCTACCGAATTGCTCACTTACAGCCGCCAGGCGTGCTTCAATTTCCACAATTTTCCTTCCGCAACAAAAAGGGAACAAGATCTAAATACCTTGGCAAGCTCGTGGACGGTGAAATGATTCTGTAATTTTATGCGCTGCGATCCACGCTAGAGAATGTTGCGACAATGATGGGAATGTTGGTGCACGCAACGTCTCTTGGGCATAGGAGTGGGATGAACAACTATTGTGTGCAGCGGTGTATGAAGGAACTAGACTGTTCAACAGCAAGTTATGCCGATAAATTATTTCAACGACAACCTGCGAGGATCAGTCAAAAATCAACATTTCTATAATTTTGAAAAGATGAGTTTATTACATTGAAAAAAAAATAAATTAACTTTAAACGTTAAAATAAAAGTAAATAACATGAAAATGACATGAAAATAACATGAAAATCTAACATGAAAATAAAAGTAAATAATTCGATCGAATTAACAAATTACATCTTTTAATCCAACGTTTAGTTAATTTAATTAGGAGAGCCAGAAGTAGCAATTACTCTTTTCGTGATTTAAAGAAAAAATGAATTTCTTGGAACGGTATATCAATTTTAACTGATCATTATTTTAACATTGCTATCCACAGCTTCGGAGAATATTCCGGTTGTTTCCGGCATTACACCGGAAACGGTTATTACCACCGCGTAGCAAGCGCCATTGTAAGTGTTCGCTAATTATTCATACAGTCGTGCGCTTAATTATGAGGTAGTGTCGGCGATTTGAAAGTAGATTGTGCAATAGTGTGTTTGTACACTTCCAATTAGTTCAATTGTTGCGAACAAATCATCATTTTGTTATATCGAAAGAACATTGTACAACTCTAATGTACACCTACAACACGAACAAGTTCCAAGATCCATCGGTGTCTGTTAACGACGATGCTCGCGACCGTCAGCAGACGATAATATTTTTGCGATCGGTTTATCGGCGTACGCGATATAGGCGATTACGCGGTACGATACAATTTTAAAGCTGACGTAATCGACGTCACGGTATGTCGAGATCAAGGCGTTATCGGTATGCGGTTGTTGCACAGGTAGGAACATGTCAAATGTACGTCCGTGTATCTTGAACGAGCGTCTCGTTTCGTTACAGATCGGATCGGATCGGTATCGGCATCGGCTAACGTGTTTACCGTTCAGAACTTAACCGACAAGGGAAAGCAGAACAAATCAGTGAAGGGGCGCTTATCCAAATCTGGCTTGCACACGACAAATTGATACCAAATACGCAGCTCGGCGTGTTCATTTATGGGAAACCGTTGCTCGATTGCATCGCATAAGTTATGTAGAGTGACTGCGTTGCATGGCGTTGCCAGTTAGATTTCTGCCTGTTACGTGCTACACTCGAAAACAAGTGTTACGATACGCTCGATCGAAAGTAGGACTATAAAGAAAGCGCAAACTATTCCGAACGCTTATCAACTATCGAGCTAGCGGTTTTATCAGACTAAGATGATTGCTTCGATTTTTTTTAAAGATTCTTCGTTATCTCTCGGGTATATAGCGTTTTTGTGAATTTTTATCGGACTTATCGAAATACTTAGCAAAAATCAATGTTATGAATGCTTTTTGGTACTGGGAGTGGAGGAGATAATTATCACCGGACTGCGGATCTTTATGCAAAATGCTTTTTACAATGTTTTGTACGAAGTAAGTATTTCTTGCGAGTAGTATCGAAAAGTCTCGCACCGAAATTTGACTATTGAAACTCGCTCGGATTCGCAAGCATGGAACATGAACCCATCCCGACATAGTACAGTACACTGGATTTTCATTCATGACATGAAAGCTGCACGCTAGATGACTATGTGCAGCGGGAGTCGTTAAGTTAAATGTCTTTTTTTGTCGTCGTGGCCTTTTAACTATGTTAATTATGACAGCACGGTACATTTACCAATGAATATACGTGTGGTCGTTTTCTAATGCTTCCTACACTCGGTGTCGGTGGAAGTACATGTCATTCGCAGAAGATTTACCATAAATGATCAAGTTTTAAATAACGTTGAACGTTAAATAAGTCGTTTCAGTATGTTAAAATTCGTATTTGGGAAAATGTTGATTTTCAAAATTTTTATACTTTTTAATCGGCTTGTGCTGAGTATATAACGTTCAGCTCTTTGAGAACTATCGGTTACTGTTCACGGTCTAATAATTATTCATTTTCCTACTATTTCTCATTTTCTTGAGAAAATATGATTTTACAAAAAGAAAAAAAAATTCTTAATACGTGCATAATCTTAAACGACTTTAATAACTTACAATGCTTAACATAACTGAAAACTGCATATCGCTTTCTTCCTTTAGTTTACATTGAATATTATCAGCGGAATTTGAAAACCACTAATCGCATTCCCAACAATTCTGAACCTGTTTCTTTAGCACCCTATATGTGCAAGCAAATTGTTACGTAATCTTGAATTGTCGGAACGGTTAGATCTAAAAATAGGTATGATTCTAAAGTTGTACTAGAATTTCGTGCTCAATTTTCTTTTATCACAAATAGAAATTTCCGCAATAGTTACCGTGAATTACATGCGTCCTGTCATTCGAAAAAACTTGGTTGCATCTCAAAATTTTCAAAGAATAGAGTATTCTATAAAATTTAGTATGCATCAAAATCAGTGGTGCAGGTCTCATTAGAGTTCGCGACAGGCTGCTGGTAACCTATAGGACCCTTCATAGGAAGGAAGCTCTTCTAAAGCTTTGGAAGTGGGCAGATAATCACGTATGCTGTGTGGGTGCGTCTTGAACGAGACGGGGTCGAGTGTTTCTTCCATTTTTCCACGTATTAGCCGGCAGTAGATTCAAAGAAGCTGTCGGTCGGTGAACTCGAGCTCTTCAGACCGTTTCATTGATTTTCAATAAATCTAAGCGATGGACCACGCGGAAATTGGCCCGCGTAATAAACTACATGCGATTAATCACGCGCCGACGCGATACAAATTCAGGGAGTTGAGTTTCAGCTGGTTACGATGTTTCCCCGCGAGTTTGGTCAATATCCCATGCGAAGCATAATATGCCAGTTATTCCAATATTTCTATCTCGGAAAAGTTCGCTGAATTCGCGGCTGTTTCAGTCTCAAAAAAAAAAAAAAAAATAGAAGGGAACGAATTATCAGCGATGAAATGACCCCTAACCTTTTTCGTGCCGGGGGCTGTGGATTTTTATGGAAAGTAGTCTGTATCAAGTAACAGAAAGTCTGTATCAGAAAGTAAGTCTGTATCAATTGCAGGAGTGTCGATAATATCGAATTCTTTTAACCTTTGATATTCTTTCAAATTCCACCCACTCATTTTTATAACAAATATATAAAACTTTGTAGTCTAATGATACCAGCAAAAAATCCGTAACACCAAGTATTGTCGTTTAATATCGTGTCAACTTGCAGAGATTCGTTTTCGTTTCCACGCTACTGTAAACTTGATAGCTATTACTGCGTCCACAGGTAATCGAAGCTGCTTGCAACGTATGATGTTACAATGTTATTTAACGACTCGTTGGTCGAGATTAATAAACTGCAAACTCGCTTGTTTGCTCACACGGTTAGCTCACTGAAAGTTGTACGTCGAAAAAAAAATACACTTGTTAGACAACTGTCCGCGAACAAATGGTGTCGGATACGTATCCTACGTATTATATCCCTAGAAAGAGATGTGCGATTCTCATGTCTGCTGAACTATTCTAACACCAAGAGATTCGCAGTTAGTAGTCTTTCACCATTTTTTGTGTTTTCTTTTTACACGTTTACTCCTCAATTTTCAAGTGGTGGAGGTTTGGTTCCGTTTTGATGCGAGGCTACAAATCCAGCTAAATTTTATTTGTTTTACAGCCAGTTGAAATTATTGGTTATTCATGTGAAGTCTAACAAGAGGATTTAACACTGATCTCATACAGATGGGATTAAGAATATGTAAGAATATCAGTGGATCTAGCTATGGATGGAAAAGTTAGCTACGAAATCATCAAAACTGCTCGGCATTCAAAGGTTAAGGCTAGACCAAAAATTCGCCTACTTTTAATAGTGTCTTTTGCACGAGTAAACGGCGCGGAATTGTGCCTTCGGGCTTGAAGTGGGAGAACAAAACCAGAACGCGGGAGACGACGCGACGCCGAGACATTACGATACACGGTGGATCCAAAAAAAGTATTTAAACCACCAAGTGTGTCGATCAAGAGATCGAGGAATATTTGTCTGTACACGATATACAGTGACATTTTTTACCGAAAGTTAAACATTACTGTATTCCTTTTATATCTCTTGCGTTTCCGTTATGTTATATTATATGTTTTAATCGCTAAGATTGGGATGCCGTATTTTTCTACCTGCGGACTGTTAAATGCAGAAATTGGGCTCGAAGAGAGGCCCCGTATATTCCAGAACTCATTAATTAAAGCGACGTTAAACCGACGCTCTGCCGGAGACAGTTCGGTTGCATGAACATTCGGTGAACACGAGAGGACGATGCAAATCGTTCAAATAATCACGAGGTACGATAAAGCTTAAAGAGGAACATGGGTAACGAGGAGGACCTTGGCCTCTTACTCGCGTAACGATAAGCATTCGCGTAACGATAGGTACTCACGTACGTGTGTATTAGACACAGCATTAACGTTAACAAACCATTCGTTCGAGTGCCACTGCTTGGAGAGGATCCATTCAAGAATATTGGCAACTGTGACAATGTTACGGGCAACTTTTGACAAATTTCAATCAGTAAAACAAAATTTTTGTCTTTTTTCATTTCGTTTACACAAATACATTACATATGTGCTTCTCTTCTACAGAATTTCGTATTATAAATTATTATAAATTATCGATTTATTTGCTTATTAATATAGTTGCTATACCGTCGTACGTGCTGCTATCTGCAACCACGAGTGGTTTAATATTCAAAGAATCTGTGACTTTTCTTTTTCATTTGTTTTTTTTTTACATTTTTTGAAGTCGATTAAATTAAATAATATGTTTTTATAGTTTTTATTAACGCGGAAAACATTGAGGAAATTGCGGATACTAGTTCGGCGATAGTGTTCTGTCATTATTTGAGGACCAGGAGTGGGTCATCCGATTAAGGTCTTGGTCTCATCATCGAAGGTGAGCTCGGTCAATTTTATAATGACACGCCCACAAAACATCGTTAACTCCCTGACGCTCGTCAATTTCTTAATCGGCACATGATACGGCCTATTTTCATTTTTTTTATTTTGTCCGGTTGGCAAGGTAGTCGGTAGAACGTTCCGCTTATGGTAGCGCCTCGAGATGAAGTTTGCAAACCCGTTAACCGGATACTTAGAAGATATTTTTGTAACCTATACGTACTTAGCAGTCGCTGAATGGTACTCGACATTACACTCGTTTATTGCATCACGAGTTCGTTGTAAAATTTAATTAAAATGATCTCTACTATCACCGTACTTGGAAATCTCCTTAGACTTTCTAATTTCTTATTTTTGTGAAGAAGACAATTAAATATTTAAATTCCTTGAAAATGCGATAAAACTTTTTGCCAAGTCCAATAAATTAATAAACGCGTACTGCCAGTATCCGAGCGCACGGTCATTGACACAAGGGTCGCAGCAATATAACCACCCCAGTGGGTGGACACATTCATAATAAAAATGCAAACAAAAACGATTGAAAGTACACTCTAAACGAACGCCAATGGATCCCAGGCCAACTCAATCTGCACAAAAAACCTTCTACTTTCCAACCCTAACACTCTACTCCCCAAATATTTAAATTCGTTCAAATATTAATAATCGCCACTTCACGGTTAATCCATAATTTCCCAGCTCTGCCAAACCCGCAGTAAAAGTAACCGAGAAAGATCATTCTAAAAAGTATACTACTCGATACCACACCGACGTTCTCTAAATCCCAGTCGAGGGTCCATAAAAGCACACCCTCGAGCGCAGACAATTTCCAAGGCCGAGTGGGAACAGTGTAAAAACACGACGGTAATATTTATGGTTTTTCGATGAAGGTGAAATCATGGGGGAGGTTGTAGGAAGATGGGCTGGTTGAACAGGGAAATTAGTATCGAATTCGCGACAGCCAAGATGGCGATTCGCTTGTTCCGGCAATGAGCTTACCACTCGCGCTTCCGTCCCGGCTCGCTCGGGAAAGCTACGCAATAGCCGAACCGTTTCGGTGGGAATATCTACCGCTTGTAATAAACACCAACCTGTTCGCTGCGTGACGTGTTCGTTCTGCTGCAATCTGCTGCCGGCGTCGTCCTTGCTCGGATTCACCTGCACATCCGTCATTTTCTCCACGGTCGACGACTCTGCGCGTCGCTCTCGTTCGCCCGAGAGAGGATCCTCGGTTCGACTATCTCTCTTCTTTGTTTCCGCTCGTCGTTCAATTTCGGCGCCTCGCCGCACGCTGTCTCGTGTAATACCGTATCTGTCACCGTTCCCTCTTGTCGTGTTTCCCTCGCGGCACGAGAACGTCCACGTTGTCGAACTTGTTGGAAACAGGCGACTAGAAGACGAGAGGATTCGCGACACGATGGATGTGCACCGAAACCAGAAGGCGAAACGCGCGACACTTGCGACGCGTTTAAACTGACTGACTCGACCGCCGGCTTTCCGGGATCACCCGAACGCTCCACGCCTCGCCATCGGAAATCGCCGAGCGTTTACGAACCTCTCGCGTCTCTGTACGCGCGTTTCTCACAGGTAAACACTGCCAGAGACGCCGGAGAGCCGCATCGCAGACGGGGTGATTGCAATCTGCGCATCCCGCGTACGTTCACCCCCTTTCCGCCGGGGATGAAATTTCATTTTTAATATTACGGTCAACATGACCGAAGGTGGGGAACATTTGCCCGAAAGAAATTGAAATTTCTCGATTAATCACGTTCCTGGTAGCTTCTTCCAATGTTGTCCGACATCCGGCCACGTAAATCTAATTGAAAATTGATTACGATCTAAAGTAAAAATATATGTATTAGTAACGATAGAATATATTATCATTTATTTATGAGTGTATAAGATTCTGTAATATAGTATTATAAAAAATTAAAAATCTTGCAAAGATTAAGGCATAAAACTTAAAATATAATTAAAGCTTTACACGATAACAGAGAAATCGTATATTGAAATTTATCAAACATAAATCTTTCCTGTTCGTACGTTTTTGGCTCCATAACAGTTAAAAAATTTCGTCCCCGCTTACTTAATTCTTTCAAATTATTAAATTTTTTTATTTCGCAGGAATCTGCTAAGACAGAACGCGTGAGAAGAATATAGGATTGACAGCCCTCTGGTGGTAGACGTAGGAATTACTATTAACGCTTTATGTTCTATCGGCAAGAAACACAGTTTGTAACATCTTGAATGTTTTTCTGCATTTTCGAAAATATTTTAAACGATTTGAAAATGATTATTTCATAGATATTAGTGGAATGAACAACTAGTCGAACCAATTAGTAGATTGTAAAATAATTTAACGAAAATACTTACGTTCGCTTGGACATAACATAACAATGCATTTTCCATTAGAACTTTCGTTCAGAAACTAATCATTGACGAAGAAAATCGATCGTGTTTTTGAGAGGGTGATTTTAACGATCCTCTATGGTTTCGTAAATATCAATCGAATAGTTTACACAAATAAAATCTAAACATAATCGTTAAGAAATGTCGAGATTAAACAGAAAATATCCTTAGCAGTATTAATTTTTGGCACTCCTCATACCCGAGGGGTGTACTTTATTTAATTAACGGTACGAAGTAAAATAACAGTAATCTTTCCATTCGACTCTGTACAATATTAATATGTGGGCATGTACACGGAGGTATTCATACGATGATCGTAGATTATTCTCATTAAAAATATATTTAACCTTACAACAGTACAGTATACCAAATCAAAGAACGTTCTCTATGCGTTCGATGAACAGTTCGTATATTGTTTTTACATACACAGGATTTGATTTTGTCTTTAAATTTAAAATTTTACATATATAAATATGTATCGCTGTCGAAGGCTCGGTGATGATGATGACGTCGGTGCAGAATGTTTCGTTATTTTATACGCGGCAATGTGAAATGTGTTTATGCTCGGGCGCGTTTAATGATTTTTTATAACAGGGGGGGATGAATGGTGCGATGAGTGTAACGAACAGACATGTCCTTCGTTGACCTGGAGTTCGCCGACGGACGAATGCCGACAGCACAGCGACCGCGTTGCCACTTCACTCTTCCGCCGTCGCTCTGTCACACAGTCTACGAAGGAACGCTAGAAACAAATCGATCTATATTATTCCCGTTCCATCGAAATAGCGGCACAAATTGATTGACAGCCAGCAGAGTCAAAAATATATACAGTTGTCCTGAGCCGCGGTCTCGTTAGACCGCATGGTCAATCGAACTTTGTGCCGAGCGTACAAGTAGAAGCAAGACTGAACATGATAAGCATTAAAACAGTTGGATTTGCGACATTTTCACGTTGTACACACAGCTTGTTCAAAAACACCATTCAATATTTCTATGGTACACAGGACACAGTCGCAACCAGTAAATGTCCACGACCCATCCCCACTCCAGAATCGCCGGATCAGTACGTTTGCGAAGACCTTTTCACCGAGTGTGTCCTACGCACCGTATAAATATTGTATAATTTTGTTTTTCAACAACCTGTATAACCGTATTAGTCGGACTAAACTCAATAGTCCGTTTCAGAAACCATGACGAAATTACCATTTCACGCGTGGCTGTAAACGAGTAAGAATATCTCAATGCTCGTTGCTTTTGCGAATGCATACACAACGATACGACGCTTGGAAAAATCTGAAAGTTTGCTATGTACATGTACGAGAGACAACATTTAGTGTGGTGTTAATAACACTTGGTGCGAGATAAGCAACGTCTGGGGAAAAAGATGGCAGACGTGTTTTTTTTTTTTTTTTGAGTTGTGCGTTACAGCAGTTTCGGGTCACGAAACTTTTAGCGTACGAATCTCTCGAGCCTTCGAAAGTGTTGTCGCGTGAAAAGCAGGTTATCGATTTCAGCATCCCAGCCACGTCGATATTCGTTGCATCCTATAAATTGTGAGACATGTGTATGCTCGTAACGGAAAACGAAGAAACGGGGAAACGAAGCCGTGTTAGTTTTTGCGAAAACAGTTTGGAAAACGGCGGAGGTGGTATAGTCTACAGGGTGTACTTACGAACGGTGAACTTTGTGACATTGACTTCCGGTTTTTGCTTACAACGGCACCATCATCTTCTTCAAGAACGCTGTAGAACACAAAACACGTGGAAACATGAAACGACGGGGAACTGGATGATCCGAATTCGTTCGTTCCCTGTGCGACTCGCCTTGGATATTTCGGACAGCTGTGTGAAAAATCTCTAGGGGCTTGCTACGCTACGGATTTACACGGGGTATATACGGCTAGGAATACGAGGATCGGGGAACTTTGATTTAGATCTCTACTGCAAAATCAATTACTGTCTACATACTGGTGACACGAACCTAGGCAAGTGCGTTCAACTAAGGTTTTATGCTACTTTCCCTGGAGCCGACAATTTTCTACGTTAATGCAGCTCGTTAATGCTACTTGTTCAATACAGTTTCTCGTTGTGATCTATTCCACGGGATGCATATGCGTGATTCGATCGATCGATACTCACGGGCATAGGGGATGAAGCCGTCCTCGTCCTCTGGGTCCAAGCACTCCTTCAACACGATGTCAACCTCCTGGTCGGTCAGTTTCTCACCTGTCATGATACGTGTACAGTACGATTTAGATTACGATTGAGAATTTCATATATTGCGAAAGTCTTATTAATTTCTCATACTTTGGTAGGAAGTGACTTAATGAATAATATTTTTAAAAAATTGAAATACCAAGTGCGAGCAGCGTGTGCGAAAGTTCCGCAGCCATCATGGTTCCGTTCTCCTGTTTGTCGTACAGTTTCAAACACTCGAGGAAATCCTCGTAGCATCCCTGATCCTTGTCCTTTTTGCACTGGCTGTAAAGTGGCAAGAACTCGTCGAGTTTCAACATTTTCTCGCCCTTCTTCTTTGTTCCACCAAGCTTTTCAATGCCGGCGTTTGTGGGATTCAGGTTGAGGGCCCGGAGAACGTCTCCAAGGTCAGCGGCGTCGATGACGTTGCTGCCATCAGCATCGTAGATGGAGAAGGCAAATTCGGCCTCTGTTGAGCGGAAAATGTAAGTATACTGTCTATTATTTGTTCCATTATCCAGATATAGAAGAATTCTCAATAAACTGATAACAAATTAGGTTTTCACTGGAAAAGTTTTCAGTGTCGATTACTTCTTAAGTTTTATTTTAATGTCAATCTTATTTAAAAAAGTGTCTTCTCTTAATCGTGTTAATAAAGCTGCAAATCATTTCTTTATCCACTGCAAGCGTATATTTTCTTCGACTTTCACAACTAAAATTAAATATAAAATTCGTTTGCAATAAATTGCGTCACAATTGTAGAAGACATTTACGGTTGTAATTCCAATTATCCGAACCACCCACTGTATAGTACTCTGATTTCCTGGGAAACTCGAGGACCCCAAATATGGAAGCGATTAACGAATAAAGAAAGATTAAGGATTAAAAAAAATCCCGTGATTTGGGATGAAAAGTTTCCGTATGCGCGAAGGCCGGATTAATGTCAGCTGAAGCGTGGCTCTTCTTACGCACCTGGTTCAAAAATATTGTTCTATTTTAAGACGCCAGCGACTTCCACCCAGCAACCAATACAAGAACCTCGCTGGTGGAAGTAGTGGGTCAGATTACCCCCGCCGAGCCATATAAGAACAGAGCACTATTTTTGAAATGGTGCTACGCATTCGGGGTGGTTACATCTTTGCTTCACCGGTTACTATCAATTGCGTAATGTGATTGTCACATGACATCCGAGAATTATGCATCGCGACGAAGAGCCAACAACATATTACGAAACAGCCGATACAATAAACCGTTCCGCGTCCGCCAACAAAAAAAAAAGAAATGTAATTAAAAATGTTTTCGAAGCTTCGAATGTTGCGTGTCTAAAACAATCATCATGGACTTTCTATTTGAATTTTTCGAATATTTTTTTTTTAGCTGGATTTTTGCGAATTTAACGTTTTACACTTTTATGCGAAGCGAAACTTCACTCGATACTCGACGATTACATTCTCTACTTCCGTTGCACAAGCAAAATTAAACACGTACACACAAGTCAAATATATCCCGTGGTCTTTTTACTCACTTTCGACTTCCTTAGCGCTGAGGTCTGACTGCAATGCAAAAGTTACACCATTAATTACCATTAGAGAGACACCATTAATCAACTACTACAGATTTTTCAGAATACCCCACACAGCGAATGGACAGCGAAATTAATAATACAGTTCCAACGAAAAATCAACGGTTATTCCATTTCCGGTTTAACTCTTCAGAGACTATTATTTAAAAATTGAAAGTTTATCGCACGATTACTCCCTCGCAATAAAAAAATATCAGAAAGTCGTAAACGATCAACGGATTATGGTCATAGAACATCGATCGCACAGAAATAGATCGTCGATCGCGACGTTTCCGAAGAATTGAAATGCGTATACGTACATATATTAGAATCGATGCCGATAAAGAATAAATTTCGAATAGCAACGAGACGAGGATAATTTGATAATTGCATCGAACACAGACGAATTTGATAAATGCTGAATAAATTTGGTGATGAGGAAGTCTGAACTCACCATGGTGTCCTATCTAGTGTGCTTGGATGTTGATCGAACGAAGACCGAACCAGAAGTGCTACCGGGTGTTACCAAATTTATTCATTTTATTTCTGTAGAGGGCGCAGCGATCCGGACACACGAGAATCACAAGGAGATCCAGCTCGAAAAGCTCGTCTCGGACAGGGTAGCGGCAACGTCGCGGTCCAAAAACAGTTCGAGAGGTAATCGCGGGTTAAGCTGTGCTTCCTACTACGATAAATGGTTTTCGACGATGGCATTTCGTGTATCGGGGCCTGCCAGGCCTGCATATGTCATACGCGCCACGCGAAAATATACATACATCGGCAACTCTTCGATGCAAGCTCTCAGCCTTCGCTAGAGCCTTTGTGTCGCCTAACTCGTACCTTAAAGAGGATACAGATCGTCTTTATCGTCCAAAAATTACGACTGTTATTTTCCATTTTTCTGTAGTTTCATGTTTGTCGAATGTAAAGCGACCTTTCGATCCTTACGGAGTGTAATAAAAAAAAAAAAAATACTGGTACTCGGGCTTTTCTAGAAATTATGTTTTCTCACCTGATCGACTCTAAATCTCTGGAACGATAATGTAAAATAACCGGTAAAATTGACCGGTAATTTTTTATGAAAAATTCTTCTAATTTTTCACCAAAATTCAAGCTATTGTAAAAATTTAAAATATTCATTTTTTTACAATAAATTTAAGCCAGCCATGATACCGGTTAGCAGCGTGTCATCCGAGCCCCGATGAAGCTAGGCCGCGCGTTGCTTCCAAAAGGACAGAGCTTATACGTATGAAAGCTCGAAGAGTACGAACTGCGTCTAAACGTTCGCTACCGTCGAGCCGATTAAAGATGCCCACGCACTCGTACGAAAAGGTTATTGTATTATAAAGAATTTTTGGTTTACAAGGCGATTGGCTTTGGTACACACCAAGATGGTCTAGGAAGTTGCGGTTCGTAGGAACGCGCGGAATGTATTTCATGTCTCGTATAACGCCGTGAAAGCTTGGCATACGCAAGCGACGCGTTGCCCGTAGCCAGTCGATGACTAAGCTCGGGAGTTATTTTTATCAGCTTCTCGTGGACAAACAAGGCATATCATTCTCAAAAAGTAGGTCCACGAGCGGGGCATTAAACTGTTGCGTTCCTTGTCTCCAGCGATCCGTTGCCTTGTCAGTTCTTCCGACGACCAAAAATGGTCCGCAACAGTTTGCGCATTCTGTTGAACATGCCCTTCTTCCGCAGCTTTTCCGGTTTCGAGATCTTGCTGTCGCCAAGATCCGACGACGAAGCATTTTTCACACGAAGGGCCGACGGTGTTGTCTCTTCGATGACCACGTCCTCTAAGCACGTGACATTCGCGGAAGAGGTCGACTGTGCCACGGACAAAGGTGTCGATTCGGGCAACGAGTCGCGGTCGTTGGTTTTCGAGTCGCCGATCGATTGGAAATCGATGTTCCCATCGAAATCGTCGACGCTTTTAATACTCCTCGCGAATTGCTCCTCCGTTTCGCTCCCAGGTTCAATATCTTCCGCGCCGATAGAGTCCCGTTCGGTTTCTTTCGTCGCGTTCGTCTCCTCTACTCGAGTCTCCAGTTCTTCTATCATACGGCGCAATACGCTGCCAGATATTCTAGTTATTTCGTTCGATCCGGAATTTTCCCCGTCCCTTTGACTGCACGTCGGTTCCATCGGTGTCTCGATAACTGCATTATGTATTATTTGATACATGTCGCCCTGCCCCTGAGTGACAGGCAGAATTTCTGTAGTCCTGTTTCGCTCTGCTGTCGGAGTACTGTGGTCAATGTTCCGTATAACATGCTTCACCTGGAAAAATATGCGAACGTAGCGACAAATCGAGGTAGAATTTATTTTATCGAATCGTTGCGCGCGTGAAATGTCCGATTTTTCACCGTAACGCTGGACAAACATCACATTTTTCGAAATACGCAACACTTATCGGATCGACAGCTGATAAAAGAGTTACTTGAAAATGTAACCGCTCGCGTTTCAGTTTCGAATCGGGCACAAACTTTTTCTAATCGTCTATCGTCTATTTTTAACCTGCTTCTCTAAAGTCGTTAAGAGAGACGGCACAGACGACGAATCTCCAATATGCAAGTTTTGCAATCCACGCACCATCATTCCGATGCGTTCCATGGTTTCCTGTTCGAAATGAGCCCGATCGTTCGTACGTATCGTCGGCTGTGTCTGAATGTCAGTCGAATCTTCTCGGTTCTGCGTTCGTAATTTTTCTGCCAATCATCATTTTTTACTGAATGAAAGTTTTTACCAGCTAAATATCTTAATACAACAGACACACGAATCACGCGGAACTAATGAAATATTTGTACGACGAATCGGAACGATGTTTCAATTAAACGTTATTCGCATGTGTAATGTACGTGAATGTATATAACATATAGATATAATATAATTTACCGTCACCGTTCTCCATATTATCGAAAGCTTCCTGCATTATTTTGTCGATCAAACTCTTTGCAAATGCCTTGACCATTATTTGAGGCATTCTCACCTCGATAAAAAACCTGAAGTCGCTGTCGTCTGCGCAAAACGACTGTCCTATGTCGTGTGTCACCGACAAATCAACGAATACTTCAGATTAATCGGTGAACAGGATAGTGACAGAATTTCTGGACATATTCGCGTGTCTTTGGAGCACTAAAAGTGACCAATACATACGAGTAAGAACTCGTACAGAACAAGCCATGGTAAAGTGACTTTTCCAAAATAACTGTCCAAACTAATCGAAGGAACCGTTGTTAACAAAATGTTATTCTCCTTCTCATTTGTTACATACGAAACGTTAACATCTCGAATAACTTTTCCATAGTTATGTCATAGGACCATCGCATCACATAATTTCGAAAATTAACCTATGCATACGTCTGACACATTCGGACAACAGAAGAGTATATCCATTTGCGAGAATGGATACAGATAATGAGTTTCGATAGAACGATAAATGGAACAGTCGAGCGAAACAAAAATGTATTTCAAATATAAAATTGCGTTGCAATGAGGATATTCCTGCGCGACTTGTATTATCGATTCCGTTGCTTTATTAGACAAGTTTGAACAAATATTTTTCCAATCAAAATGGATGAAAAGGAACGTATCGAAGTAACCATCACTAATCCCGACATGGAAGTTGCAGTTTCCAATGCTGATCGCGCGCGTGCTACCTTGAGCACTATTCGCGAATACAATAATCCAATTAGTTCCGAATTATCTTTTGGAAATGCTCATGCTGGATACATTAAAAATTCTAGAAGTCTCAGATCCGATGAATTTTATCAGATTTCTGACAAAAAGGAACATTCGTCCGAGGCGTTCGACATTGATCTATTATTAAGGTACTACGCGTGCAACTCTAGCATGGAAAAATCAATAAACAAAATGTTCGAAACAACAGTGGATAAAAATACGCATCGCTTATACGATTCTTTTAGCAGTCAAGTGTGCAAAGACACCGATCGAGGACCATTAATCGAATTGGCTGCTGTCAGCAGAGTGTTTAATTTGCTGGATCGCGAATCGTTCGAGAACGTTTCATCGTTTCCTTTCCGCGACGCTATAATTAAATTACAGTCTCGATTGAGTCGATACAATAGCAACGAACTGCAGCAGATTCTCTCGAACGATTCATCGATAAAAGTCTGTCAGCACTGCGGAGTGATTAGTTGTTCGAAATCTAGAAGCGAGTCGGCCGAATCACGACAATCGCCACCTAGAACGTCCTATTTCCTAAATACACAAATACTTTCGAACAATAGCGAGAATACCGACTCGAAAGCTCACAGAACTGTCGAGAAGTTTTATACAAAGAAACAGCAGCCAGCGAAGCGTTTTGGAAAGTACAGGAGCGCCTCCATCTGCGAACGATACGACCACGATAAGAAGAATTCTAAATTAACGAATTCCACCGATAACGCTAAACCGGCCGGCAAGGTGTCAGCGAACACTCCTCAACGAATGGAAATTATGATCGCCGAGCGCGAGAATGGCGTCGAAACAGAAAAAACGCGGATTGTGCAAAGTATGACGAGCGAACAGAATTCCGAAAAAAATGAAACAGCAGGCAAAAAGCCCTCGCGAAGCTTTATCAATATTTTCGAAGCATCGGAACGATTGTGTATCAAAGGAGAAAAGATTACATTGTCAACGTGCAGTGACAAGCCCGGTGACATCGAAAAGATACGGGAAGAAGAGTCGAATAAAAATTCCACGTCCCTCGAATCGGCTAAACATAACGATGTATTATCGATCGTCGATAGGAATCTGTTAGGCAAAAAACTGATTCGACAAAAATCACCGACAAGGAGCCAAAATGGTACGAACGGAATGAACGAGAAGATCGTGAAAGATATTTTGTACGAAAAGGCGGCTGGTTCCGGATCCGAGATCGCAGAGCTGAAAGGTATGCAGGACGTGACGAACCATTGTAACATTGACTCGATCATCGATACGATGACGTACTTGACGCACGGTCGGTTCGATCCGGCAGACAAAAAACAAGAGGAATTTGTCGTGCAATTCAATGATCGAAGCTGGGTGGAATCTAGAAACTCTAACAATAGGCGCTGCTTTATTTTACATGCCGGTCGAGACGGTGATCCGCAATTAGACGCTGCATTTAATATGTACGACGAATCGAAACATCCGGACCGGACCAGCGGTAAAAATAAATTCGGAAATGCTAAAAATATCTGTCGAAGCAACGAGCAGTCTGCGAGCCTCGTTTGTGCGATGGAGAACGATTCTCTGGAGAATTGTACCAAAGCGATTAGCTCGCCAGTAGACTCTGATCATAGCGGTAGCACCTCGTCCGCGGAAAACATGATTCGCGAATGGATCAGCTGTTCGCATAACGGGGAAAGATCTCGCGTTAACAGTCGAGACATAGCAGTCAGTTCGTCGCCGGTCATAATTGGATTAGACGTTAAACTTCAAACACCTGGGATCAACGATAAATGCGTGCACTGTACAGAGACTTGGATCGATACGCCGCGTGATCTAGAAATCGAGCATTCGAACGAAAAGAGGGAGAAGGATTCGTTCTTGTCGTCGAATGTTCAAGGTGAAACGCGTACAAGCGACGGGAATACGAATGTTCGGAACAGTCGAGAGACGACGAGTAAAAAAACGTGTAAGCGAGTAAACAGTTCGGCAAGCAAAAGGTTTAGTTTAAAGCGGTTTCTCGAGTCGTTGAAATCGATTAAAAGCGGGAGATCTATGAGATTCGAACGGAGCAAATCAAAGTCTTCGGCGTCGTCGAACAAGAATCTCTCGCGTACTTCCGTTAATAGAAGGGTCGCACGGCGGATTCGTTACAACGAATCGTCCTTGAAGAGTTTGATCGACAACGATAGAGGACACGGTGAAGTGGCGAACACTTTATCGCTTTATCGTAAAATTCTCGAAGACACGAACGAAATGGACTGGGACAGCTTTCAGCAATTTATTGGAAAGCTGCACGCGAGTCAAAAAGAGCTCTGGCGTGATATTTGCGACGCCATTGACAATGAAGCGAAAAGGCTGGTCGACAAAGGCGACGGCATCGCGGAAGTGTGTATAGAAATCAGTTCCGTTCCCTGCAAAGGAACAAAGCACGCGGAAAGATCGTGCAGCAACGAGATCGTGTTCGAGATGGACATGACGCTCAGAGATGTCGAGGGGTTTCTTGATAGCGAGCCGGCTTCTGCCGAGAAAAGGCAACTCGACACCCTCTGGAGAGCTAGCGAAGTTATTAGAGTTCGAAATGACGACGTCTGTAATACTGAAGTGGCCTCCAATCAAGCTGAGTAGACAGTGTTCGCCGCTTGTTCGTTTTGCCTGTACGTTACTTCCAGTTTACTATTTTATACACGCATTGCTTTTCATATTTCTTTTTTTCTGTTCATTTTCTGTTACATATTCGTAATTAAACTACAAATAATACTTTGCTAACTATTATAGCTTCTCATGTTAAAAATTATAATTTATAATATTAACTACTTGCTCAACTTATTTTCATTGTAAGGAAATATTTGAAATACAAAATTGCATTGCTTTTCATGTTTCTTTTTTTCTGTTCTTCGTTCATGTAACTTTTGCTATTTCTAATTTTTGAAACGATTTTTTACAGTAACGACTCGACTATATCTGAAACAGACTGTGCACAATACCTATTTGTGAAAAATTTAAGCTGATTGCGGGCTGTACTCCTTGGAGAGTCCAGAAGCTCGATTGATACGAAGTGCAACATGATACAGGATCAGATTGTACGTCAATGAGAATCCAATAACAAAACATTTTGCTTTCGATGACTGATGTGAAACATAATATTTAATAAACAGACAATTTTGGACTGGTATTACTATTTCTTTACTCTTTGTACCAATTTCAGGATTTCATCAACTGGCTGGTTTATTTTGGTGCGGAAAATAACGGTAATTATTTACATTAGGGGCTTCCTGACCGATTTTGATGACCACGAAATATGTTGTCAAGGTCATCATTCTGAACAACTTTTTCCTATACATGTTACCGCCGCTCAGCTTTAGTTTCCGAGATATTCGCAAAAAAGTTTCAACATCTCAAAAAATGATCGGAGTAGGTGTGTGTAGGACTGTGTAAAATAGTATTTCAAATAGTTGACAGTAACTTATATTTTTATGATATTTTGTTGCCGGTAATGTTATTACGATATTGTAGTCTGTTTATCAACACGTTACATATTCGTAATTAAACTACAAATAATACTTTGCTAACTATTATAGATTCTCATGTTAAAAATTATAATTTATAATATTAACTACTCGCTCAACTTATTTTCATTGTAAGGAAATATTTGAAATACAAAATAAAAATATTTCATTTTATCTATCTGGTTATCAAAATAAAAATATTTCATTTAAAGTAGTATCTTATTTGAACCACATTAAATTATTCTATATACCAAATCATTGATAATCGTTAATATACGTTGCAAAATATGATAAAAATCCTTGGATCCAATGTTCCACATAGAGTGACTCGCAATAATATTCGGACGCTTTTAAAAATCGTATAACTTTGTTAATATTGAACCATGCGACTTGGATTTTTTTTTTTAAAGTTAGCACAATTGATTTGCCATATAAAATGAAAGGAATTTTTTACAAAAATGGCAATTGGTCGAAATCACAGAGAAAATAATAAAAGTTGTATTTTGCAACTTTTTTATGCGGGTTTTATATTAAAAATTTAAAAAGTACGTTTTGTACATTTGTACGAATTATACATATTCTGAGAATTTCATCAAAATCGGTCAACGTTGCAATGAGCTGCAGATGTTCCAAAATGATCACATAAGGGCGAAATTCCCTGACAAGGCCAAAATTCTGCGACTTTTCGCCTTTAAGTTTTCATCGTTAAACGTTTGTAGGTCAGTTTAAAAAAAAATCCAAGTCGCATGGTTCAATATTAACAAAGTTATACGATTTTTAAAAGCGTCCGAATATTATTCCGAGTCACTGTACGAATACTAATCCTACATTATAAAATACTAATGTAAAATGTACTTACTTCTGAATCTTCTGTACCTCCGTCGGATGCACAGCACACAATTGTTGACTCACGAGAATAGGTCCGAATAATTGAACAACACACACAACACACACACACAACACATTTTATAAAATCGCGACAACGAACGAGGAGATGTCACTCCGACCACGAACAAAATAATACTGCGATTTTAACAATGATCCCCTCCACGGAGGTGATTCGGTCAGGTTATCCTAGGCAGGTAAGACGCTGAGGGTCTATAAACACTAGATACAAAACCAAGGTAAAAAAATTATGGCGGGGCGCCGACCCTATTTCCCGGAATTTCCTGTTTTCGTATCACACGTCCGTGGGAGGGGGACGGTTAAAATCGCAGTATTATTTTATTCGTGGTCGGAGTGACATCTTCTCGTTCGTTGTCAGGATTTTATAAAATGTGTTGTGTGTGTGTGTGAGTGTGTGTGTTGTTCCGTGATTGTTGTTCAATTATTCAGACCTATTCTCGTGAGTCAATAATTGTGTGCTGTGGATCCGACGGAGGTACAGATGATTCAGAAGTAAGTACACTTTACATTAGTATTTTATAATGTAGTTTGTAGTACATTAGTATTATATTTTATTATTCGTATGTAGTATATTGGATGCAAGGTTTTCTTTCATATTTTGCAACTTCAATGTCCCTTTAACACTAGATTTGCAAAGCACTAACACTGACTACTTAACATTATTTTACAAAAATAACAAGAACGTGTCTATCCACATTTGTATCAATTTTTTAAATAATATATACCCAAAAAAAATAATTTTGTTGAATAATTCCCCATGGATACGTCTTCTCTAATGTAAAAATCTCTAATGCAAATATTTACCTTCAAATCTAATCCACACCTACTCCGATCACTTTTTGAAATATAAAACTATAAGTTACTGTCAACTATTTGAAATACTATTTTACACAGTCCTACACACACCTACTCCGATCACTTTTTGAGATGTTGAAACTTTTTTGCGAATATCTCGGAAACTAAAGTTGAGCGGCGGTAACTTGTATAGGAAAAAGTTGTTCAGAATGATTACCTTGACAACATATTTCGATGCCATCAAAATCGGTGAGGAAGCCCCTAATGTAAATAATTACCAAAATAACTTTTTAATTTTACAAAATGTTTCGAACTGGTTCAGACAGTTCCAGAATTGCAACAGTGTTTAGGTGATTTCAGAACATCTATAAATAATATA
Organism: Seladonia tumulorum; assembly: GCA_913789895.3. Lineage (NCBI taxonomy): Eukaryota > Metazoa > Arthropoda > Insecta > Hymenoptera > Halictidae > Seladonia > Seladonia tumulorum. The sequence continues at coordinate 17,936,577 of OU565271.1, forward strand.
ATAACTTTGAAAGAGGTAAATACAGTGATTTCTCTCTATATATATTCTATATACACTTTTTTATAACGGAGCATTACTGCACATCAACAGAAACTCGTCAATAATATCTTCGTGATATCGCGTCGATATCACGTGGCCAATACGCGTGACAGGTACAACGATCGCTGTATGGAGAAAATTTGTTAGTGATCGAATCTCATTTCTAATCATCTGGTCTAAAAATTTTCCGAGAAAGTCAGGTGGATAAGTAGATTGATAGGCGTTACGACCCATTGAACGTTACCGGAGCACCGTGTCAGTGAAGTTGAAGGTGTTTAAAGGATTAATTGGAACAGCGGAGGTTGGACTTGTGCTCGATCCCATCTGTAATCATCGTGCTTTGCAATATTCCGAGAAAGTCAGGTAGGTTTGGTGGATAAGTAGGTTGGTAGGGATGTGCCGTTGGAAAGGGTGGGTCGGCCCTGGTCGTGCTGGTGGTGGTGGTCCAGCGAGCAGATTCCTGGGCTGATCGATGGAACGACCGGCGCATTGGATTTCCCGAGAGTAGCGCGCGCATTCCCATCCTTTCCAACAGCATTACGTCCGTGTGTCGTGTCTTTCAGTTACTCACGATCCTGCCGCGGTGGTGCATCCACCGGTACGGCCAAGTGCATACCAGCTACCCGAAAACGATGCAACTGTGTCACTAGGCCGAGTGGCACGTGATCCTGTCCTTGCACTGCTGCTGCTTCATCGTCGTCTTCTTCTTCTTCTTCTTCTTCTTGCATCCGCGGTCGACGTTCGCACGATCCCATCGAACGATCCGGAACAGTGCGTGAACACGATTTCTTCTCGCGAGCTAAATCGATCTCGCCGAATTTCAACCCTTAACAATCCTCCTGAAATTGTAGCGACGCGAAGCTGAAGGTACGTAGCCCGCTATAATGACACTTCGTTTCCGGGTAAAATAATGGGAAACTGTCCGTCACAACATTGACGGGAAATTGATTTATTCGACGACAGGGCAGGACCGACGAAGCGTGCGTGTTCCAACGCAAAAAACACCGGCCGATGTCGATGAAAAAGCGACCGACTGTGCGTTCACTATCGCCAGAGTGAAACACGTGGCGCTGAGAACTTGTGATTGATTAATCATTCTTATCCGATCTTATGGTGCGATTCCTTCTTCTTCTTTTCTACGATGTTTCCTTGGAGCATATCATGTAAACATTGCGAATCATTCTAGATATTTATACTGGAAATATGGATAAACGACGGTCCGTCGACGCGAACCTGCAGGAGCAGGCTTTGCCCATTCCAGTTCAGATGTTCCTTTGGCAACAGCTGAGGTATTATTTTCCTTCAACGTAAACAATCGTGCTTCTGTAGTGAAACTTAACGTAAAAAAATGTAGTACTTTTATACCGTAACATTTCAAATATTATTTATTCGTACCGAAAGTTACTTGCAAATTTCCTTGGCCCTGCATATTCGAGAGGTTCGTGTATAACACAGCATGTGTTTCAAGTGTCAGCAATTTTGAAGGATATTTTAAGAAGTAGTCGATTTTATTAACTCTTTACAGATTAATCGGTCAGAAAATAATTTTAGAACTAGCAATACAAATTTCACTTTTTTATTAGGAGTAACTGATTTAATTGTTATGCTTATGTTTACAGGCCATTTATACGTGCGAAATTAGGCAAGCTACACGAGGCATTGTGCATGGTAAAAATTTTCATTTATCGTATAGATATTTCTCCGTTTGTGACACAATGAAAAGAACGAGTGAGTGTGCGTGTGTATGTCCGTAGGAATCACATGACAAAATTAATTATACCTTATGGCAGGGTATTCAACAAAAAATTATAGTTAACGTATCGTGTATTCTCTTAGAAGTGTACCTCGTTTATTAAACAAAGTGCATTTATCTTAATACAAGTTTATTTTCTGTAAAAGTATATCAAAGCACTCGGTTTAAGACCTGTCAGAAACAAATGCATGCGGACTATTATCTGACTTTACAAAATTCGACCAGTACGAATGTTTATTTCCGAACACATTACTGTGCAATGTACATACCACGAAATACGTCGAATTATTGGAAAACGATTGCTTTAATAAGGATTTTCTGTGTGGCAAAGATTAACAGGTACGAATCTATGAAACTCGGGTGAAAATGCATTCCGCTATTGACAAGTTTCCGTTGATTCTTTGAAACGATGTGTTCAAGCTTTTTGCACTCATGAAATCGTACGCCAAAGTGTTCGGCACTGGTTGAAACAGAAAGTTTCAAACAAACACTGTTTATAAATATACTCGAACGTTATCGTAGACGTTTATCTTTATACGAAGAGATTCGTTCGATTATCTAAAAGTATACACAGGGATTTCATGTGGTGCAAAATTCCTTACCAACTGTGTCCCATCAACCCTTTGTTTTCCAATACCTACCCCACCTGCACTAACAAAGTAACCTCCTCTGCGCTGCCGCCTCCACGTGTCATCTGCAGTTCTGTCAACACGCGCCAGGCCATCATGTAAGTTCGCTAAGCTTGATGCCTGCCTGTTCCCGATGCTTGCAATATTTACTATTCAACGATTCCGATGAAACTCTTAGAAATAGTTGGCGATGGGGACTAGCAGTCGCTTCGAATCACTGTTGGTTACAGAGGATGCGTTTTCTAATAAACTGACATTCTAATCGATCGAAAGAGCCAGACGCAAACTATGCGAAAATTACGCAAAGTAAGTTTTTCTTCTGCAACAAAAAAAAAAGCAGGACATATCAAAAATATTCTTCGGAAAACGTATCCACTGTAAACCCTGAAGGTTCTCCGCTGTTTGCAAAAATCGTTTTTCTCTTGTTTTGAATTTTCTTCCAGTTTGATAGACCTATACGAATATGATTGAATACGATTGAATTGCTTGGAAACTTGCAAGCAAAAATATCGAATAACCATCACTAGAAATAATTCGCTACTTGCAGAAAATATTACCTACTAATGCTTTTCTGCATGTTACGATAAAATTCATGAAACACACTGCCATGACGAATCCTTATGTTACACTAAAACTATAATGTATCCTAATATTTATTTCTCGATTAAACATATCAACGTTTCGTTTAATTTTTTAACTAATAACACTATGGTATTCTATACTTCCTACGCATTGTAACATTAGTAGAACCTCCTAGGCGTAGGCATGGTTTTGGATTGGAAACATGATGATGTTATAAGTCGAACGAACAGTTTTATGCGCCTTTTAGCACCGATTTGGTACGATAGCGGTGTCGAATCGTAGTTTCACTGCACTTTCAGATTTCTAATAGCACAGTACCAGGAAACGTACATTTTTATATTAGTTTCTGATGTGTAAATACATACATTCAGCACCAATTCTATCACTACATATGTTTATATAAAAATTTATCAATCGTATGACGTAGTAATACATAACTGTAGCTTTGCATTTTATTATTGTCGCAACTACTTTCTTCCCTCTTGTTTCTTTTTCTTATATTTTTACCATGTCTTGATTATATACTAATATCGATTGTTTATATTTCAATGCATACGTAGGAGACGAAGGAAGCTTGCACGGTTAGTATTCTGAATTATTCAAACGATACACGTATACGACTAGACTGTGGATTTCTCTGGAAAACATAAATTTTCTACCTGAATTGAATATACATATCACCCCCCCCCCCCTTTCGAATATACATATACACACGCTCCAGTGGTGTGTTTCCCTTGCTCGAAACAGTGCTGGAGATCTTGTGAAGCGTCGAGTTCAGTCATTTCCCGTTTTATTGTTTCAACGTCGGCCATACGTCTTTCTTGACATTTTCTATCTTTGGAAATAAAGAAGAGAAAAAAAAGAGAAAACACCTAAAACGTGCAAATTTTCGCACAAGAATCAACTCGTGAGCCAGTACGTTATCACGATAAAGTGTTCACCGATTTCCTTTCTTCCTCTTCCTTCTTGATACGGTTTCACGATAAACATCGTTCGCGAACGATTTTTATCTTCATAGCACTCTCGTGCTCGCGTCAGCGCGTAGCAATCACTTCAGTTGCCATTTTTCCGGAGAAATTTCGAGTTGATACATTATTCTCCGAAGAGATCTCCATATATTTTGCAATACGCGAGCGAACCGAGAGAAATATGGGCATACTAGCCGTGTCGTGCTATAAGCGAACGGCTTGTCGCGGGGACTCGTGAAATTGAGTCTGTTTATAGGTAAGATCGTAAACAATATTTCTCACCTGAACGTATCATCGCAGCGTTGTCGAGATGCTAGTAAAAAAAAATCATTCTACGAACGTTCGAGCAGAGTAATACAATAGAACCTCGTTGGTTAAAACTTACAACAGCCTGGTAGGGATTGTGGTGGCTACGTAGGGCCAATACGGCCCACAGTGGGCAAAAACGGCCTTTTTCGATTCAAAATCAAAGAACTTTCGATAGGACTGAGCTAGAGCGATGAAATTTTTTTTAAATGAAAGCTGAAACTTTGTAAAATATGGGAAAATAGGGAGATTACACGGTACGAACGTTTTTTAACCTTGAGAAAATTCGTTAAAGTTGCACAATTTCAAGAAAGTGCCAGTACTAATGACAGCGATACGTCAAGTGATGACGAGATGTGAAGTGCTTCATGTTTCGTAAGTAACTCAAAACGTTAAAATAACGTTAATAACGTTAATTATTATTATTTTTATTGTGTTTTATATATGAGAATACGATATACTTTCAAACTAGTGTGTTATCAAGTCATTTTAACGAAAAAATTTCATTAATTTGTGTCACAAAAATCTATTTTTTGCAAAAACCAGAGGTCGTAGACAAATTTTAAAAACAGATTTGAAATCAGCGTGAAAAAATCTATGGGAAACGATATATAGCATGTTAAAAAAAATATTTCCGCGCGTATTAGCCATAAAAACAAAATTTTCTTGAAATTGTGCAACTTTAACGAATTTTCTCAAGGTTAAAAAACGTTCGTACCGTAATCTCCCTATTTTTCCCATATTCTACAAAGTTTCAGCTTTCATTTAAAAAAAATTTCATCGCTCTACCTCATTCCTATCGAAAGTTCTTTGATTTTGAATCGAAAAAGGCCGTTTTTGCCCACTATGCGGCCTTGGGAGAGTAAAATAGATCATACGATTGGTTGGTTACCTCTTTCGTTGCACACCTCGATCGTCGCACGCATTTTTGGACCGGTTTTTGTGCAACGAGCGAGGTTCTGCTGTACAATGATGCGCAGACGAAAATCATTGTCTCTTCAAGAGTCCGTTGACTAAATTAGTTCTCGTTGGTTATGAAAGATCCTTTGATCGTCTACTTGCAGTCTCTCGAGAAGGTGTTGGTTCAGAATCTCCGCAATGATCTGACACCCAGCTTGAGCCGGCTATTGGGCACCGTGCCACGGTGGCATTTGATCCAAGCCGCTCTTCCCTACGTTCTCCATGCCACGGCCAATCACCTGCACAATAGGTGGGTTTGCTTTTGTACCTACCGTCTATAAAATGTGTTTGTTTTCTTTGTCACGCGAAAATCTCTCCTATTAATCTTCAAGGAAGGATTTCCAAACTCTCGGCGCTATGGAAACGACGCTTCTTTACATTCTTCATTGGATACTCCTCGACGCTGCCGAAGAGTGCTCCGAGAGCGAACCCGACTGTGGAAATCCATTTTATTACTTATTTTCTATACCCACCATGACCGTGAGTATTTTCCATCTGTTCTTCGAGTCGTTTCAAAATCAATTATTCTCTAATATTTTATTCGTGCTTTTTTTCTTTTTTTTTACTATTTTGACAGCTATTTGTCTACCTATTCGCACCTCTGTGCAATCATCTGAAAGACATCGACTTCAAAACGAACTTACGGTTGGAGAACGGCTTGAAAATATGGACAGCCTTGTGCGAATGTCGGCACCCGGATACATCATGCTTTACCGCTCACTGTAGGATTAAGCCGCAAGCTTTATGGAATCGTTCTTTCAAGTCTTCTAAGCAACATCAGATATCCGACGATGTGTTCGTCGGAGGAAGTAAGTTCGTCTTATTTTCTCTTCGACATTTGATGTTTCTTATATTATAAAAAAATTTAAAAAAAATCAAAATGAAAAATTAAATTTTTCATTACTTATTATACGCTTCTCAGATGTTGAAAGTCCACCCAGCCAGTCGGTTAGTGCTTTTTCGGACCAGAGTATCGATAAACAAACGAAACAACCGGATGATGACGTAAGCGAATATACAATATGTTCTGTATGTGTATAGTGTTGCTTAATCTACATAAAAATGATATCCACGATACAATCGATTTTGTTGGCAGAATACTTGGGTATCATCGCCGAAGGATACGATATTTCCCGAGACCATTCCCGAAGAAAGTTCTGGTGCGGAGGATGAACACGTAGTGAGTATACCAAACATATTTTAATCGACTTGATACGTTATTATCGATAAAATAATAATAAAATACCTACTTTTTTGCCAGGTTATCTTCAGATTACCGTCGCTCAGCGAATCGGAAAAAGCGCTCGATGGGGTAAAGAATAATTCAAATACTTCCACTTTCGGCTTGACATTGTTATTAGCCACTTTAGTCGAGCAATTCTTAAATGACTTTAGGGCCAAGGAAGCATATTTCACGTAGCCATGGGACGGACAGACGATTTCTCGAAATCCACATTAACGATAGAACAAGTCACAGCAATTTCGGGAATCGACGCTTGCAAACCATATCAGGAGAAAACTTTAAGCACGGGGTTAGTAGTATTTTGATCTGCTTCGGACTTGCTCCGACACGTTCGCTACTGTTCCTACAGCCTGCGACTCGCGACATAATGTGATTCAAACGGCAGCTATTCGTTTAGTAAAGTTACAGAGAAGGAAAAGACAGAGAAACATCATAAAACAGAGAAAGAATCTCAGGATACCGCGAAATCAAAATCGTCGGGGTCTCAAAAAGTTGGTATCAGTGAATCCAGCACCGCAGGACCCCTAAACAGTGTCGTCGTTGACATGGACGTTCGAGCTGCCAGTTTCCTTGACGTAGCTGTTCTGAGGTGCCTTTTCGTTTCCCAGTGGCAGGAGGAAGGTGTTCATTGGGCTCTACAATTTTTATATCATCGGTAATTATTTCTTGCACAAGTTGCTTTTTATCCTTTATTTAATTTCGAACGAATTGTTCTCAGATTACGCATGATCAACGAAGAAACATCGGTGCAACAGATGCCGCGTCGCCGTAGCAACTCCTTACCAATCCCAAAAATTGAAGTGTCGATTTATCAAAGTCCCGAAAGCAAGAAGAAAGACGTGGCAAAGGATTTTATAGAAGTGCCAGAGGCTCGAGAAGTGACTATATTGACGGGTGCGCATAAACATAATTATCCTTGCTGTTTCAAGCGGAGCGTTTCCGGCTGTTTGACAAAGTGTTTCCGCAGGACAAGATTGCGAAACGAGTCATACGAGACGAGGCAGCGAGAAGAAGAAACGAATGAAAATAGCTGATCTCAAGGCGTTTGTCGAAACAAAATTGTTGTCGAAATCGGAAAAGGCACTCGAAAAAATTGGTCAGGAGGAACCGAAAATAGCATTCGATCAGGTGAATATTTCGATATTACTACTTAAATGCTTTTGAAACATTTCTAAATGAAGAATATTCGATATACACGCATTTTGCGTTTTCTATATGGATACAGTTCTCATTGAAAATGTCTACACATTTATATGTTCTCTTTTTTTTTCAAAGTAATTTACAATCTTTTAATATGTGCATACAGTGAGTTGTTCAAATTGATTATTTATAATTTTAGCTGATTTAGCTGATGAGCTGAAAAATGAATCACCTTTCTTTAACATAAATGACTATACATACATATTTCAGAATATTTGAGTCTACTATATTTATATATGTTTTATTTATATGTTGCTCTCTCCCAATGGACACCTACCATTTTTCGTGTAAATCGTATTTACCAAGTTGCACGACAATTTCTGTTGCATTTACAATTTCAGCCACACTTCTTCATAGACAAACAATTATACATTGGGTACAACGAAAGAATTATTTTTAATCAACTAATGTTCTATTAACGAACAATTTATTAATATTCAGTCCAGAGGCTGCCATTTGTTGGGCAATTCGTAACGACATTTGGAAAATTATACTATTGCGTGCATCGATCTCGATGTAATGTCAACTATCATCTGATTCGCGCAACCCTACTACCATTAATCACAACCCCTAAGATAACCCTTGACGATTGACGTGGCAAGTTCTAGAAATCGATCTATTGATTAGGATAAACAATCCTACGATCGATCTATTCGGAAGAAACGATTGCTTTCCGAACAATCAAAGAATTTTCCATGAATATTGTGAAACTACGATAACGGCAAATCGTGAAAGCATTATTTTTAAGATTAAAATAACTGTTAGAATTCAGTAATAAATATTCGCAATACAGTATGACCTCCTTATAATCGCACTGCTCGGGGCTCGTAACACAATTATAGAGGGCGGCAATATGATTGTGCGATCGTTTCATTGGCTAACGGCTCTCGTTTCTGTTTTGTTGCTTCTTTATCCCCGTCTAGAAAGCTGAAAATGGGTATCATGAGGAAAATAACGACACGATTATAAGAAAAGAAAAATCCAGAAAGCAGGATTATAGGGAGACACGCTGTATTTTTGTAATGTTTCAGCAAATGTAATTCAATATATAATTTTCGTCTCAGGATACCCATAGAAGTCTTGATACAGGGGATGATCATTTAACGAGACCCACATCGACAGCTTCGAAAATCTTCGAAGCAAAGGATGTTGATCACATTAAACACCCTACGAATTTAATAAAAGGAAAGAGCATGCCAAGTTTAAGGTACGTATCTCAGTTTACGGATAGAGTACAAATAAACAACGAAATATTTGTCTTCATAGAACTTTCTTCTCTTTCGTTTCAGTTTTTTCCATGTTCGTCCGTACCTACGTACACGCGTGTACTCTAGCATAGTTTTCTTTCTCATCCGCCATTCTTTTTCCAATAGTTTGTCAGTTTATTTGTTACTACAGCTTCACCTAACTAGGGAAGACTCGTGTGATCGTTCTATAATCACTTTTACGGAACTGTGCAAAACGATAGGACAGATATAAAGTAGTAACATTTTAAAAGTTTCAAAAGTTTCGGAAAAACACTCGGGTTCTCAATTTCATTTTCCAAGTTCACAGATTGTTTGTTATTGCAAAGTTTGGAATCTCTCGACGACGTGCTGGGAATGCGCGTGTATGTACGTGCGCACGGATTTTTGGTAGAGTCGTAAATGATTTAAAAGATAAACACGAAATAAAACCTTCTAAAAAAGACGTAGTATGCTTAAGCTGTATGCAATCAAGAATAAGCGTTTCAGTAGATCAATAATATTTCCTTTTAAGCGTAGAACATAAATCAGTGTTGGGTAGCGGCAGAGTTGATGGGATATACTTATTTCTATACGAAAATGGCATTTCGTCGAGTATTATTTGTAATAATTTATTCACCATTTCCACTTTAATTTTACTTTTTATACGCTCTTTATTTTTAACTATATAGACCATTCTCCTGGTAAAAGTATATTTAAAAACACATAATTTTACATTAGCAAAAGAGTCTGAGTATAGGGTCAATCTTTCTACTTCAGACTTAAAATTAAAATAAATTAGAAGTGTACCGAATTTCTTGTCGTTATTGAGGAATTTATAACAAAAAACATCTTCAAAGTAACCATTGCATCAGCATTGAAAATGCATCTTTTCATCTTTTAGTACTTTTGAATATTCGTACATCTTGAGGAAATATTCACCCAACACTGACAATTATTTGAAATTTTAACCGAAACTGTTCCCAAAGTTTCCGAGAAACCATGTTGCATTAATGAATGTGCTTGTTCTTTATGGTGTAATAATAATCGAAGAATTATGTTTTCTTTTTTCATCTGAAATTTCGTTTATCACAGAAGATAGTTTCTAATATTCTCGTGAATACAATATTTCAGCACCTAATATACAAAGCATATACAATAGATTCCGTAGTATGTACTGCATCGCTCTAGTAGTGTACATAATGTACTTAACAATGCGAGATCGGCAAACCCCGCATTTTCTCGATAAGAGTCTGTTTCGACTTGACTTGCTATTAATAGTATGAGATATATAAATAGTAACATTAGAAATAATTGAATGGTGCAATAAGTATTTCCATCGATGTACATTATATTAGAAGTCCCTGAAAAGTCATATAGTTTTTAGCCAAACTAGCTGAATCACGTTTACCGTAACATTTCCTTTAGCACATCGGTCAACAACCATACGTAATCGATATCAAAACTAATTGCGGTGACATCTCCAAAGTGAAACATGATTTCTGTCGTTTAACCTTTGCCAATTTCGTTGATATTCCATGAAATTTCAGAGGAAAAAAAGGATTGCAAAGCTTCGAGGTCTACCTTTGTAAAGAACATGGCTAATTTCATTGGTAGCATAATTGTTCGAGTATTGCGTAATTTCGACGACGAACAACCTCGATTGAAACTTATGCGTAATGTGTTTCTCTATGTGTGTCTTTTCTCTCTCTCTCTCGTTCGCCTTTTCACACCTGAACTCGTGCTCAGCTGCTTGATTAACGAGCTGACCGCGGGAGGGTAAGTCATCAACGTCACTCGGAGGAAGTTCCGTACTGCAGCTCGGTTTACACGCTTCTTTTACGAGCTTCCTGCTTCCGGTAGGGCGCACAATTATCCTTAAAACACACGCCACGCCCTAGCCGCCCCGGCACGTTGGCAAAGTACAACGTATACAGTAAACACGTCATTTTCTCATGCCTTTCCCTTAACGTTGCCAAGACTAACGTCGTCCATTATCAATATATCGATACCCGGAATCGTCGGAAGACTATCTATCACATTTCACATTGATTTCCCTCACGTTATCCTCCACGCACACGAACCTAACCTGATTTGTAGACAGTGGATTTTATCTGCTTAACGCAACAACGAATAGGTCAAATAATTTCACCTTTCAGCTTTCACGTAAATTCAAAGCTACCAAGGGATTAGGAAAATTTAACCCGTAACCGCCGTATAAGACGTTGAAACTAACTCTACTATAGGCGGCAACAAGTAAATAGTTTTTACAACGAGTTATAGTCTGGGAAATGCGTGCGATACTACAAAATAGACGTCACGTATGGTCGTAAAAATTGACCTTCTCCAAAGGTGTCGGGCGTTGTTTCCGGCTCATGTTCGACCCGTGTGAACAACATTTGGCATTCAACCGCACTGGTTCCTGTGCATCGTTATATTGATACACAGTGGAACCAAAAAGTACGTGAACGCTAAATTTCCGATTTTTGAGAGATGATCGATATTTAAACTACGATAATTTCGTTAAAAAAAAAAATAGTAAAATATAATTGGACTCGTAATAAAGCTTGCAGAAATTGGAAAACCGAAGGCGATTTTTTGGTCCCAAATATTCGAAGAATCCTTCGCAAGACATGACCTACATATAGGGAATAGTATATTGCAACTATCCACAATACGCAAAACTTCACTGCAACGTACTTCACCGTCCACTTCCTAAGCAAAAAAAAAAAAAAAAAAATACACCACAACTTCTGAGCTTCCCGTTTTGCAATTTTTTAATGTTTACCATTTTTATAATTTTTAACAATGCCAACTTCGAGTACCGTGTAAACAATAAAGCGCATAGAACGATGATTTCAACCCTTGCAAAATTGTGCATGATATCAGGCAATATTCAAAACGACTGGTAAACGTTGCTCCCAAATGTTATTTGATAAACGTCCAAATAATATGCTGTTCTAATGGTAACCAAGAACTGTCGAAAAAAAAACAATCTCATTATAAAATTCTGTACACAGAACAGTCTCCTCATGAAATATCGATAAACGTTCCATTTCGGTGTACTTGTTTATCGCGTGCATACGAAAGATTCTATTTCCTAAAACAATCGTGCGAATCGTGTCTGAAAAAAAATATCATTTATGTCGTGTCGAAGGGTCAAATGCTAAACGATAGTACGAATCCTCGGAGAATATAAAATTTGGGATAACGTATGTAGTGAGATGCTGTTTGACGAACGCATCGAGCATGCTACATGGTATGGCAAACGCACCAAAGTAGAGAAGGACCTTAGAGCTGAAACAGTAGTGCTTAGCTAGGATTCACATTCGAAGTAGCATGGGAGTGGTAACATGATCTGTTGTGTCCGGGCCTCTGATGAATTCTAACTTGTAGGTACATCGGCGATACTCGTATTGAGAGGAAGCAAAGTCGGTTTTATAGTCAATCATACACCGCCCCGAATCCTATCATCACCGTCACGGAACACACACCCACTCCATCCCCGGATTATATGAAGCGACAGGTAGGAAACGTACAAATTACATTTTACCCCAAATTCCCAGCGCTACACTCTTATTTCCGTTAATGTCTTTCATTTCAATGGTCGACGACCGCACACGATCTTCCACGATGCTAGGAAAGTTTTGCTATATGATCAGAAACAAAACGGAAACGTAAATATGTCACCAAGTATAAATCAGTATCTACATTACATGGATTTTTCTCTGGCATAGTTCGCGTACTATGTAAAATTTAACAAAATATGTGGTACTTTTAAATCGCACGCCATCTTAAGTGCAAATTTCTGAACACTTTTTTGTTTTCATATATTGTAAATTCTAACATTCGCATTTTATCGGTGATGCTTCGAGGATATATTTTGCGTGCTTCTTCTTTCCAATAACAACCTAGCAGTAGATGCGACATAAAACTACAAATTAAAGAAAAAAAATTAACTATTTAATAAATTACCATACGTTCGTAAAAGTTTGCAGATTTATTTACATACATGCGATCTGCGCTCATGAATTTTTATGCATTATTATCACCAAAACTGAACGTTGTAAAGGAAGAACTTGCCACGTGAGGGGTCTCGCGCGTGAACGTCGCTGACGTATTCTGAAAAAAAAAAAAAAAAATAGAACAATTAATCAAACTCGTAGTATGAGCCCAATCGATGTGGCATTATGTCACTACGTAAATAGTACACCAATGACATCGTATCTTAGCAAAAACACTTTCTCATAATGTTTCATAAATCAGATATGAACGCATTTACACCCTACACACAGCAAGCTTATAAAAACCAACAAGTTTCGAATTTTTAAAATGAATTGAACAATTTCAGGATCTTAATCGTTCGATCGGTAAACAGAATTTAACTCAGGCTATATTTACACTGAAGAAGGAAGTGTGTCCAAGGGTAGAAACGCATATACAAGAAGATGTCTCGTTGAATCGTTTTAACATTCGCGCAAAAGGATGTACAACATATTTATATTTTGAATAATATACAGGGTGTGCCAACAATATTGTGCTACCTTGAAGTTGGCGAATTTCAGATGTCGTTCGAAGTAATCTTTTCCTTTGCGAAAATATTCTGCGCCGCTTTGTTCAGGAAATATTAAAGAAAAACACCAGCATTGTGTTTCTCTATAATATTCTCTATAATATTTAGAGAAAAAGTTACATCGAACGACACGTGATACAAACAACAGTCGTGTATATTACAAAAGATTAAAATACGAGTTTTGCGTGTAACTTCGAACAACAAACTACATTTTAAAATGTTCCTTTTAATTGGACACTTTAAGAATTTGTCTAGGAAAACTATGTGTGACAAAACTTTCTCAGCGTCATAAGTCTGTAGTCCCATATCAAACGTAATGTGTCGGCTTTTGTTCTTTAATCAATTATGCTGTATCTGATTTGGTACAATTTTCTTTCTAGGCTTCGATCGACAGTCAATTAGACGTAATCAGTATGCGTGGTAGTCGTTTAGATTCCGAAAGGAAGCCCAGCCTTACACGATCGCAGACAGACTCCAATATCACTTATGGTAGCGACGAGTTTCCGGAAGCGCCTGGGTCTTCTTGTTACATCACCAAGGAAGGTGATATTGATCTGCAAGTGGTACTAAAGGTAGGTTCGCCTTTAGCGAATAACTAATTTAACATTTGTATGTGGCAATATGTGTAGAAAATTGTCTAAAGAAAAATTGTCCACGGTATATGTTTAATATTTTACCAGGCCGTTCGTTCGGTCGCTATGAGGGACAGCAACTGCTGTACTTTGCGAGTATGCGAGAATATTTTGAATTTGGTGGAACTCTTAATGGATATGGGAGTGATGAAACAGTGTCTTCGCGAAGAAATGACGGGAAGTATAGCGGGTACGTAAAAGATGCGGTAAACGTGAAACGTTATTAATAGACATCGGATTTTATGCATTTATTACGAAAATGAGTGGGTGTAATTTAAAACAGTAAGAACATTAGAAAAATTTGGAAATACTGTTATGTTATTTTCAACCTATTAAACATATTAGGAAAGAAAATAAATTTCTATTTCGTTCCAGTTTGTTGCAATTTTGGTAGAAAATGTTTATTTTGCATAAATATCCGCTGTCTAGAGTTATTAATCTTAACCGATGAAATTTCTAATATAGAATCTCGTTGCTCGCAGAATCCGCAACCGTGATAGAAAAGTCAGAAACCGGTAAGAAGAAAGAGCCATCGGAGAACGAGCAAGAATGCCGAAACAATGGGACAAAGACGAAATCGTTGTCGCACAGTCTCCTTATGAGCTGCGTGATCAGAGTAGTGAAACACTTGGGCTGTCCGAACAACTGCATCGAAGGAATACGTGGACCGCACGCGGACTTCTGTCGTTCGCAGGCTCAAACGATCCTTGGCAAGTTGCATCGCGCCAGTTCGAAGCAGTTTTCGCGATTCCTGAGAACAATGGTGCGGGATCTACCAATTCCAGAAATATTGGAGTTCTTTCACGCATTTACTGGATTCTGCGTGGATCCATGTTCGTTGCTATCTCCACTTAGTGAGTAAATCGAGGGAAACGAAAATCGCTCCGTGTGTATTTGTTCGCTTTCAAGCTGTTCCATGTTCTATGTTGTTAATAATAACACACCTTGTTGTCTGTTTCTCGAGAGAAGACACCCGAACGGCAATAACGGTCCACACCTCGTTCGAACTTTGAAGTACGATAATATGTTTCGGTACATATGAAAACTTTGGGACCGGAATATCGTAGTTTTCGTACGCGGAGACACTTTGTTGTTTCGCGACACACTTTCGATCACATTTAGCTGTTCGATCGTTGTGAAAAGTGTCGTTAACACTAGAAAGACGGGAGCTTAGTATATACACTACCGGCCATAAGTGTTTACCCACCCACATATTTTTTAACATTGTAGTCCACGGTTCTACGGTTCAGCTTCAATAACTTTGCTATTTCTCTGTTAGTTTTTCCGATGCTATGATGGGACACTATTAGAGCGCGCGTTTCAATCGATAGTTCTTTTCTCCCTGACATTATTTGAAATTTTCGCAAAATTCTTTAGCCACGTGAAAATCAACTGTTCACTGTATGAAAGCTTAAAGCAGTATGAAATGCAGTATGAAATTTGAGAAGACTAAGATACCTGTATTACCTGCGTTCATATTCCCTACTGACCGTTATAAAAATTACAGAAAAATGGGTTTCTTTAACTGAACTCCAAAATTGTTGTTTTTCATAAAAAGCTGTAAACTCATTTACAGTACCTGATTGTGTATGTACAGAATATTTTGGATGTTTTTTATTAGCCTTATAATTAGGATTTAATGCTACGAACATTTTCATAACAATAAAATACCTATTATTTGAATAGTAACGAAATTTGAAGGTGGGTAAACACTTATGGCCGGTAGTGTACCTATATTGCCTGAAAGCAGTCAAAATGACTGCATTGTGAAAAAATAACTAATGCGCAAAGAAATTTGTTTAACAGTAATTTTTAATATATTTTATATCACTTACAGTCATATAACAAGTTATTAATAAGTATTAGCAATAAAAAAAAAATGAAATTCAAAAGCAGTCAAAATGACTTGCTTAGGCAATCTAGTGTTAAAAGAGTAATTAACCCGGTGATATCGGAGATGAATTTTTCACAAATATTTCGAGACGTTGCTGTACTAGAAACGGGGTTGGACAGTTATAACGACGTCAGGTAATTCTAATCGTATCGTTTTCAATTTGGTTATTTCAAATCTGAGATGTGGCTATTCCGAATGAGCGTTGCGAACCAAATTCTATGAAAATTCTGATTACCGATGCGTCAACATTTACATCGCAGATGCTTCGTTGCCCTTGACTGTGAATTTCTACAGATTTGAACAACCTCTCTGTCCGATTGTCCCACGACAGATCAGAAACGGGGTTCGAGCAAATCCCCGGAAGTTGCGTCGCAAACCGGACACGTGGCGAGCTACGGGGCTAATTTGATGGGACCCGGGATGGTCAGCGGAGGAGTCATGTTTGGAAACGCGAACGCAAGCGGCCAGGGAACTATGACCACTGCAACTTCTGCGAACGTGGCCGCATCCTATAGTCTTGGCGGTCATCAAACGCGCGTGATAGAGGGTCATATTTTTAACTGCGTGTTCAAGCCGTTGGTCACGCGTTTCGTGAAATCGATGAAGGAGTTAAAGACTCAGGAAAATATCAGCTTGTACTGCGATCTCCGGCAGTTCATGACTTATGTCAAGGAAGTACATTGCGGCATCTTCCGCCGCGTCATCTTGAGCGGAATCATCGACTCCGCGGACCGACCAAACAAACGATGTAACAGTAACGTTCAAACGACTCGCGTTATCAGGTAAATTCAAATTTTGCAAGCATATTCCTATATCTAATAATTAGAATGCGGATTCATGGATTTATATAGAATGTATGGAATTTAAGTACGTTCCCTCTAGTAGCACAAAAATATTAGATAGATATTTTTTTCAAATATTGGAAAAATATTTTTTAAGCCACATTTTTTCATATGAGAAAAATATTGGATCTGAATATTGTATACATGTACAAGAAATATAAATTGAATGTTTAAAAAATATAAGCTAAATATTCAGAGGATATAAACTAGATATTTAAAAAATATAAAGTAAATATTTAAAAAATGTGGATTCAATATTTGAAAAATATAAATTCAATATTTAAGAAACATTCAATAAAATTTTCAAATTTAAGAAAATACTATAACAAAAATTAGAAACTATATGAATATGTATTACTTTCTGCGCACTGTTTGTTGAGGGAATATTTTCTATATTATCTGTATTTGGAAAAAATATTCTATTTCTAATATTAAATAAAGATTTGTTTTATAATGAGAAAAAAATATTTTTTTCATAATATTAAATAAATATTATATGTATATTAGGAAAAAATATTCTACTTCTAATATGAAATAAGGATTCATTTAATATTTAGAAAAAAATATTTTTCTCGTAACATGAAATAGATATTTCCTGAATATTTAAAAAGAAATACTTATTACCTAATATAAAATAAATATTCTATGTATATTTGAATATTAAAAAAGGATTGTATCTCTTTTTAATATTATATGAATGTGTATACAATATTTTGTGCTACTAGGGTTGCGTGATGAAATGAGTTGTTCGAGCGAGACCGTTAATATTAATTTGTTTGTTATTAGTGCACGTAACCAAAGGTGGATTCGTTACAAAGAAGATTATAATTATTTTAGGCATATACACCAATCAGATTTGGACGAACACGCGGACATTGGTGACGATACTTGTTACGCTGTAGACGACAGAGGAACTCGAAAGTTTCTTTTCAAAAAGAGAAGCACATCTTCGACTTGCGCGGTACGTGACAATGATTTCTGGTGACGAGCAGAAGCGACATAATTTTACTATTTTACTATTTTATTACTATTTACTTATTTGATTTACTATTTACTATTTTACTATTTTATTTTTATTTTATTTTACTATTTTTCAGAGTCTTCTCGAAACAGAGCTAAGCGAGGAGAATGCAAAAGTCAGTCAGAGTCCGTTGGTGAATTTAAGGAAGAAACATTACATTCTCACGCCCAGGCAAAGCGAACGTAATCTGGGAATAGAGCCTTTGAGCTCGGGGAAAGTCCGGAAATCGACTCGCTTTCAAATCGGTGGCATGGGTACGTATTGGTAACTCACAAACAAGTTATAGTCATCCGACCGATAATAATGGCTGACAGGAATTTTTGAAAGAAAAATCCTATAATTTCAGTCAACTGCTTTCGAAAGGAAAACGGCAGGACCGATTCCACAGACAGTCACGAGAGCAGCGAATCGCCAACAGACGGCAGTTTTGTCAGACAGTCAAGTTTTCACTATGGTCATTATCGTAGCGCATCTGCGTCAGGGCACAGGTAAGTAAACCTGATTAGAATATCTCTCTTTCTTCGGCATTTCTTGTTTGATTTGAAATAATAATAATAATAATAATGATTATTACTCATATTTGTGTCTTACGTTGAAGCGTGGGTTTAACTTTCCAAAAAGCGATACGGCGAATGAAAAACCCTTTGACGAAAATCGGCTTCAGAAAGAGTAAAAAGAAAGAAAGCTTCGAGGAGGCACCCGGAAATTGTGAGTACATCATGAATTATGCTACCATCGAACGGAAATATGTGATCATTTATTTCTATCATCGAAGACAAGCGTGATATGCAAAATAGTCTAGTTAACCCTTATGTGGGCAACCGGGTACCCGGGTACCCCTTTCTATGTTTGCTCTAATAATTTGTTATGTTTTTATGAAGATATCGCAAAACCGCACTGGATCCCCATTATTTAGAAGGTTCTCTGTCGATTTATGGTTACAGAATTAAAATTGATGCAAAACATATTAAATAATAAGGCTTCAATCTTATTTATACGGCTGTTGGGTAACCGGGTACCCGGGTACCCATACATAGGAAGTTGTAGTTGGATGCTTATGAAGGGAAGTTTTACAACACAATCATACAACACACAAATTTTTTCAATTGGTATTATTTTATTATTAGTATAGTTACTATTATTAAGCAATAATAGGACAATTTTTACAAACTGTCAAAGTATTTGCGTGTTCGTCGGAAAACTGGTTTTATACAGTTTTCACAATATTTTCGTGTCTTTCTACGTTTTCTATCAGGGTCAGCTTGGTATATATAACATGAGCCTACAACTCTTTTTCGTCCAGTTTTATCTCGTTGTTGTACAGTGCCTGAAGTTGAAGGAACGTCGGTCATTGTTGGTGACTTATGCAGCATGTTTTCTATTGCTAATTTACAAGACAAATGTCTCATCACTTGAACACATTGGTTGATCGACTTCTAATTATTGGAAGACAAAGTTCCTCTCTCACTTGGCGTAAAAATATTCGGCGATTATTGGATTTGTTAGGCAACATATCGTTATTAGAAATATATATGATGTATGAGGCAAGAGCAGCAATGTCAATTATGTAAAAAAAAAATGCTAATGGCCATCTGTTAGTACGTCTTTGTATACTGTATCGTCTCAAAATTTGATCCATCATGTCGACATCAGATTTTGTTTTCTTATAGAAGTGGACTATTTCTGGTTTCCCCTTTGGCCCAGAAACAACATTATCATTGTGCATTGTGGATAGTAATACAACAAACTTTTCTTTTTTTTTTTTGGCACATACGAATATATTGTAACATTTTGGTTGTGACCAAATAAAGTTGAATACTGTTGTACTGTTGTGTAAGTCGAAGAGTCAAATACCGTACGTCCACATACGAATAGCATAAAAGTTTGATCTTAGCATTGAGTTATACTATTTTTTGAAGCAGTTGCTTCACTTAAACTGTTTAAAACAATACTTAGTATACCATAGACAAAAAAACTAAAAGTTATGGGAAAAAGCATGAAAGTAAAATTGTCACTTTATTTTTTATATATCGGCACCGAACGCTCGGGGTACCCGGGTACCCCGGTTGCCCAACAACCGTGAAAAGTTTGGTTGCCCACATAAGGGTTAAGCTTCTCGCTCTGTATCATCGATTAATGTACCCGAATCAAACGGAGTAGTTTGAGTTCTAATCTGATTCTACACAGATTTCAGTAGAAGAAATTCTTTGGAGTCCGGCGAAGCCTCGAGGGAGTCCGAATTCGTTGTCTTGAAAGAAAGGAGACTGGTACCTCGCAACCCTATCTTCGAAGGAATGCAAAGATTTTCATTCTTGCTAGAGACTTGCCAACCGGGTTCGGTTCCCGATCACTATCTAATGGCGGCCATTTTAGATCTTGTAAAAACATTTTCCATACATCTACACGATATTAAATCAATTCCGTGACACTTCGGTTTCGCCGAAGATGTGTCGCGAAATGGTTTAAACGATCTTCTTCCGAACGCTTTCTAGGGTGTGCATAATCGTAACACGTTGTTTTCTAGCCGTACGCACCGGTAGTGGCGCGAGCATGCTTACTGTTAGAGTGTGCACATTTTGTTCACCTTTGCAATAAGGGGCAATGGCCGACTTGGATGAAATCGAATTTCCCTGTGTTTCGTCCATCGGTGCCAATCGGTAGCCAAAATGCGACCACGATGCTTACCAGAATTCACGTGACACAGCGTACTGCTGGAAAATTATTTTACCAGTGGGCAGAGGTACAAAACACGCCTTACAATATCATTATAGTTCCTTGCGATTGTCCCGGCAAAAGGATTTTACACCATGGTCCATTTCGAAAGCAGTTGATCAACGAATTCTATTTAATAGGCCATTGGCGCACGTCTAGAAGAATTGTTGCTAGAAGATAAACAGAATATGGATCAAATAACAGCAATGATTTCCGACGAAAGCAAGCAGAGAGATTTAATTATCGAAGATGAAGAAGAGGACTTTCTCGACGAAGGTAATTTTACATACGTTGTTGAATCGTTCAGATTGATGCAGAGACAATTTTCATTTTGCATAAATATCCGCAGTCCAGCGGATATCCCGTGTAGAAAAATATAAATCGACGACGTAGAATAAAATTTGTTAACGTAAAATTGTTAAATTAATAAATTCAAAATTATTGCAGCCAGTATAAACGGTTACGGATCTCAGTGCCCGGTCGCGCTACGTCTCGTTGCCTGCATTCTACTTTTGGAAGTGACAGCATTTTTAAGGGAAACGTATCAAACTTTGCCAAAGCTTAATGAACTTTTAACGAAAGAACACCCGCCACCCAGAGAAACGATTCGACGATGGAGCATGGCACTCTCGTCGATGGGTCATTCCCAAACGTCAGCTCAAAGCCTTCAATCGATTGTAGGTAAGTATCGATAACAAACTCATCGAACGTAGATCGTAGTAAATCAATAAAAATATCATATTACACACTCATGTATATTTCTGTAAAAAAAAAAAAAGTAATAATTGTACGATGCATTTTATTTGTGTACGTGTACATAGCATTTGTGAATTTCTTTCAGGTTATAACTAATTTCCTTGCTTCTTTGTTCATTTGCCTATAAACGGTGTACAAAATTAATTTCCATATTCATTTGCGCTTATGGTGTTCATAATTTCCAGGTCAAAACCTTTCCTTGTACCAGGATCAGGTTCATTTTTCGAAACTACCTCCATTGCTTATCTTATTATTTTCTCGTCAACGCAATAGTATATGTAGGGTGTTGCAGAGTATGTAGCACATATCTATGTATGTATATATCGGATGTTTCAAAACATTTCTACGTCTTCATACTCGCGATAGGGTAAGGGATGTAATTATACCTATTTTTAAAGCATAACGAATATTAAAAAAGATATATATATATTTATATTAATTGATTTTAATGAAAAAATTGAATATCTCTTTTTTAATATACATTATTAACTGGGTCCCATACCCTACAACATTTTTCTTGCTGACAAGATAGACTGTTATTAGTAAAAAAAATATTGATATTTTGACTCATTGCTTTGGAACAACACCCTGCATAATTATGGAAAAATTCTGCATGCCATTTGCCCTATTCTCAGTTTACGCTTGTCGCCACTCGTACCGACTTGACTCCAACTCTCTCTCTTCCCTTCTTTCATACACAATTCGAGTACATAAAACGAAAAATTCGTCGATAAAAGTAATGAATCGTTGTAATCGAAATTTTTGGAGTTTATAACATCGTTGATTGTATATATTTTCTTCCCTTGCACTCTTTATCTCTTTTCATTTATCTCAGATTTTTTCCCTTTTATACTATGGTTCAAGTTTCTCGTGTGTTTTATTTTTCAAAAGTAAGGTGTTATCTATTGAACGTTTAAAATCGATCGAACAATCATGAATGGTCTGCATGTACTGTATAACGTATCATTGTTCTTTCCATAATCCTAAAAATGTGATACAGAACACATATCTATGCGTCATTTCGATATTTCATTTTCACCATTTAAATCGATATTTGCGTTGACATAAAGAAGAAGCAGAATGGAAAAAACAAGTAAGTTTTCTTAACGCTGCGGTGACAAACGAAAATGTATGCGAGAGTGATACAAAAGGTTTCTACAAACGACCAATATGGTGCAGGATAAACCAAGGAAAAATTTTACGTTCGTATTTTTCTCTGTTTTGTAAATATGTGTTTCAATATTCCTCAACTTGTTAAAGGAAGAATTAATTTTCTTCGACTACTTTTCAGTTTCTTTCACTTCTCTTTCCTATTTATAACTTTCTTTTTTTTTTTTACCACCTCTGGGAGACTTTTCAAAGATTCTTTCAACTATTTTTCCTTTCTCTTGCTGTCCTCTGTTCTTGTTGAACTCAAAACTCTGTGTTTTCTTGTTCAATCGATTATCTATTTTGACTAGTCCATTTACACGCGACAGTTCTCGTCTTTTATCTACGTTCGTTCGATCGGAACACTCGAATCACCTATTTTTCCTATCCCCGAATAGTATAATAATTATTCGGTTCTTATTTCTTCAGGAGTCTATTTTCTCTTGCGATAGAAATGTTCGCTTGCGTCAATGATGGGCCCGGTGGGGGCCCCTCGAACAGTGTTCACTCGAAGGTGACAGTGGGCGCTATGATGGGGATGGGTTTGTCTTGTCTCGATTCAGACAAAAATGCTCATCCCTGATTTACTTACGTCCACCATAACTGACCAGGACACCACTACTTGCTTCGCTGTTCTCCTACTTCATACAAGTATCCTCGATCTATTTCTTTCGCTTCTTGACAATCCTGCTGAATATTACTTTGAAACTCTTTCTGATTCTATTCCTTCTACCTACGTCAAGTCTCGTTATCGCTTCTCGAATATTTTTCTATATTTGACGATTCTATATGATTTATGTTTAATTAGAAACACACTTGCATTATAGAGAAAACATGCTAACAAGGAAAAGGTCAGAAGAAGAAATACGTTTTGTAATGAGTCCAGCTTCGGATCGTAGGTCTAAACTTCTGAAAAGTAAATAGAAAAAATTCTGTAGAAATATCGAGACATTATCCGATATTGAAAATCGATTCGTTCCTACTGCTAAAAGTTCATTGTTAACGAAATAATTTATCTTTGGCCCGTTCTTTGAAGTTATTCTACTAACAATTCTAAATACTATATTCCACATACGTACGTATATAGAATACATGCTCGACAAAATTCTACTACTACGTACTCTGCTATGCACTTTACTCTGTAATCAAGAATTTTAAACTCCAAATTATTTATGTATTTTAACGTATTCACAGTAGCTAGGCTAAATAAGCTGTTCTAGAATTTCTACTTGTCTTTCTATTTCGATTTCTGTTTCAATTCGAAACAAAACATATTCTTTATAAATTCGTTTAGATATACATATGTGGAGTATGCAAGGAATCGTTTGAACCGTTTTAATTGTTTGTTTCAAACCTAACTTACTTCGTATTAAATCTGTTTTGCCCTAACTCACTCTCTTTCTCTCTCTCTCTCTGTAGCCTAAACATAATCGAATCTTTATAAAAACTATCGTTTTGTCAATCTTTTGAATCGTTTGATTCGCTATTTCCTGGATTGCAAACATGTGTGTACATATTGTGTTAGTATTAGATCAATTAATTAATAAGTTATGCCAATAGCAACAGAATTAATTCGAGTAAAAGTTAATCAGAAATGAAAGTTGACCTACCTATTAATATTGCTTGCTTTACACAAATGGCGAACGACGAATGTTCACGAATCTCGAGAGATATTTTTTAAACGAAACATAATACGCGGCCTACGTTTGTGAAGCGTGACTCGTTAAAAACCGCATTTCCACTCCTGATCCTCTTCTCGTAAGTATTAGTGAAGGAACATCACGTTGTTTCGATTCACTTAATCTAATCACTCTGGATTAAATTTTCAGCAGAACGCAAAATTAGTTTTGTTGTTTGCGAACCTGATAACCAATCAGAAGGTAGTAGCAAATCGACTGTTACAATTCAAGGGGAGGATTTCCAGAATGCGGAAAAGGAGAAGGCAAAGCGGGTACAACCACCGCAAGGTCGGCCATTTCTTCTTCGGCGCGATACCACGGATAATACGACCGGTTCGTTTAAGAAAAGAAGTTTGAAACTTCGACGCGACACCAAGGAGGGCAAAGACACCGAATGCGAAGCCTGTGAGTACAGAACGACAAAACGAGATTCGTTATCAGCTGACACCACAGCGTTTGCTAGAAATAGGGCTGCCATATACAAGATACATCAGACATTTATCGAGTAGAGACTTTAAATACAGTATACGTATATGTATATAATTAAATTATTCAAAATTGTCTGCCTGAATTGCACAGACGTAAACGAATGGCAGCCCTAGTTGGAAATAGAATAAATAGAAATTTTGTCAAATATAGAATACAGTTTCTACGAACTGCTCACGAAATTCTCGGAACAACTCCACAATGTGAGACATTCGATACAATTTTCCAAACTTTTCCATGGACATGTAAAATGATACTTTTCGCATTTCTTGATACCTCCAGAAAGATTAAGAAGCTTTCTTATAGCTGGTACGTAGCCATAAACACAAAACATACCAGAAGTTTCAAAACACACCTAACTACCGTGTTATACGAGGGTTACTTGTAAATACAAGAACTTGTTTTTCTGTATAATACTGTTATTTTTATAGTATGCACACACACACACACACACCTTTGCTACATGTGCATAGCTACCGGACAATCATGTAATATATTTAATACACATATTTAACCTGTTCTTGTTCAACGGTTTTCCTACTTTCTTCATCGACATGCCACACACTCGAAGAAAAAGCCTTCCCTTTTTTACTTCTTGTTCTTCTTGTTCGACTCGCTCGTTCTATGATAAAACATTTGAAAATAAAAGATCGTTCCTCTGAGTTTCCCAACGACGCACAGTGGTCCAGAAGCCCGGTTTTTGTGGCCAAAATTCAATTTTTCAAGGTTAATAGATTAAAAAATTTTTTTTTTCTATAAACTGATAACTCTTCAAAGCTCCTAAATCCAAAATATTATTGATTTTAGGTAATTGTATAATAAGATACGGCGTTCTAAAAACAAAATCATAAAATTGAACATTCTATTAAACGTTTTAAATACCACTTATAGGATATCAGAAAACAAGTTATAATTATGATTTTTTATATGTTAGTAGATGTACTTTAAGTTCTAAATGCCATCATAAACATTTTTTAATCCATAAACAAATATTCCAAGTTTGTAACAATTTAAGCTTTAAGAAGGGGTTTTAAAAAAATGCTAGAAAGTGCTAAACTTTGGACTTATTTTTTACGAAAGTTTAAACATTTGTTAAAAAGAATATACAAAGTTTAGCTGCGCCCTCTTGCGACTTTTAACTCTGTATTAATTTTAATAAAGGCGTCCGAGGTATTTTGACGCGTTCGGGACCTGAACACGCCTTATCTGTTTCGGCGTCTGTGGACCATAACTGTGATGTTTTCTTAAAGGGAACCTTATGTTCAAATAGAACTACAAAATAGCGGGATTATGAAATAAAGGTTACGGTAGGAAGGTCTCTTTTATTCACGCGTTCTTGACGCCTCGAGGGCCATCGAATAACTGAAAACTAAAAAGGTATTATTGTATTAGGTTATACTAAGTTAAAACATGGCATTAAGTATCTCAATGATATTGTTCTATGAAAATGATGAAAAACATCGATTTACAAAATTTTTTAATCGGGCCACGAAATACCGCTCTCTAGATCGCCATAATAATCCTGCCGTAAAAAATGTTTAATTTTTAATGCCAGATTCGTTATCAGCGACTCCAAAAACTCCTAATTACCAACTTTCAGAAAATTATGACAACACATTTTGAATTTTGACCACAAAAACCGGGCTTCTGGACCACTGTGCGACGGTGAGGCGCGGACGGTGCAGTTTGCTAAATACATGCGTTGATCGATTATCAGTTGCAGTGAAACGAGCCGATTCTATCCAATCGAAGAGGAAAGTCAGCTCGCTGTCGGACAGAAGCGACACATCCGAGCCCGGCTTGTGCGGTGAAATTAGCGGCGAAGAGTCCCCGGGAATACTGATAGATGATCAACCACCGGAGAGTCCCAGCGACAGTAACGAAACCGATGAGACCAATAAAAATTTCCCATGGATGAAGGTGTTGGTGCAGTTCTCCAACTCCCTGAATTTCTACTGCACGCACCAGAACTACTGTCATCCGTACTGTCATCGGCGTCAAATGCGTGCCAGCAGTCGATTGATCAAGTCCGTGAGGAAGATTTACGGTGAGAAGTTTGGAATACTAAATGGTACAGGGATCTTCGACTTCGACGCCGAGAAGAAAGAGACTAGTAAGAAGGACAAACGGAGCCGCAAAGTGTCCGAGCAAACCAGCACTCAAGTGTCGCCTGTACGAAGGAAGGACAGCGTAGGAAAAAAATACAAGTAATCCTTAGAAATATCGATCTCGTACATTACACGTATCAATCTCACGTTAAAACGCCACCAGAGCTCATTACACAACTCATATCACTTTTCTCTAAACTTGTAACATTTGTTGTCTTGGGGAATTAACCTCCCGAATATTTTGTAGTTAACAGGTTGCACGATACCGCATGCTAATATTATCTCGAAGCCTCTTACTCGTCGGTGTGTTCGCATTTTAAGAAGATACTTGTTGCTTACAAGATAATTATTGCTTACAGTCAACGCGATACAGTTTTAGCAAAAAGAAATTTTTCCAAGTATTCGCCAGCCCTGGAGAAAGGTATATTCGATCGAACTTGTTAGAGAAAAACTTGATTAGGTAGCAAAGGACAAACATTACATATTTTTCGATCGAACAGTTTCTCTCCAGTGGCAGCGTAACATTACTTAACACTAGAAAGACGTGAGCTTAGTATATACCTATATTGCCTGAAAGCAGTCAAAATGACTGCATTGTGAAAAAATAACTAATGCGCAAAGAAATTTGTTTAACAGTAATTTTTAATATATTTTATATCACTTACAGTCATATAACAAGTTATTAATAAGTATTAGCAATAAAAAAAATGAAATTCAAAAGCAGTAAAAATGACTTGCTTAGGCAATCTAGTGTTAAATAGTACTACGATTATTATCTTTCCTTGCTACGTTTGCACGTGTAAAACCAGAAATTCTAATTCTCGGTTACCTAGCGACAACACACATCTGTGTACCGTGTACTTTGCGTGTTTAGCAGTACGTATAACAAACTTTTGAATCTTAAGAACGTATGTTTTTATCCTTGGTGTAGAATTGATAAAAACATAGATGGCTCCCAATCTGGTCGCTTAACGCAACGAGACTCGTCGAAGGATTTAGCGGACCAAGATTCCGAGAAAGGCAAAGAATGTTTGAAAAAATCCGAGAAAGAGGAATCGGAGAAAGAGACTCCAGCGATTTTGAAGTACATCAAGGCTCAAGTGAAAGACGTGTTCCACGCGCCATTGGCGACCTTGGTGAAAGGAGCGGTGGTGATGACGGAAGAGCTGTTCGTCGACGTTTTGCCGGTCGCCTGGGAACTTTTGTTAGAATCGAACCAAGAGGTTGCAGCCTCGGCTGCGTCTCTTTTCATAGTGGCAGCGGTGCGAGCTCCTAATCAAGCGAGCGAACTGATGCACCATGGTCTGCAGCACAGCGTGACGAGCGTGCGAATAAACGCGATTTTACGTTTCCAAGTTCTCTGGAAGCTACGGTATCAAGTATGGCCGCGAATGGAAGAGAACGCTCACAATACCTTCAAGGTACCGCCGCCCGGAATTGAATTCACTTTGCCCTCGCCGAAAATCGGTATCGAATCGTTGCCGGTTGTCGACCCGCCATGGATGCCGCAGGTCAAAACCAAGGTCGAAGAAGTGGCGATCAACCAGGAACACCATGTAAGTTCGCTTGTCGCTTTGGCAATAGCTTTCGTAGTATATAGACATCAAAGCTTTTCAGTAGATTAAGTAGAGTATATTATGACTATTACTTAGAGGTCTCTGGTGACGGCAACGAAAACTCGTAAGAAGCAGCAAACTGAACTCATAAAAAAGGCTTTACAGGCGCAAGACGATAAGAAACGCGAAGAGAGGGAGAACTTCTTGATCACGACTATACCCATTACCGTGCAAGCGGCGTACGAACCTAGTCCTGTTGGGGATGACCACGACGAAGGTGAATACCAAATAATTATACCGCAATTCTGAATACATGGTAGACCTACATACAGTGAGTAACGAAAGTATTCGAACGCCCTTTAAATCAGTATAACTTTTTTTTTAAGTGAATCAAACGACCTGACTTTTTTTAGGAGTTAGAAGAATTGGTTTTCCAAATGATGTGTAAAAAAGATTTTGAAATAATTGCAATTGGTAAGAATTAAATGAGAAAATAAAAATGGCACTTTTCACAACTTTTTTATTTGAACCTGTAGTGAAAATTTAAAATATGCGTTTTGTAGATATATGTTAGTTATATACATACTGAAAATTTCATTGAAATCGGTTAACGTTGTCATGAGATACAAACGTTTAAAGATGATTACATAAGGGCGAAATTCCCTGGCAAGATAAAAAATTTGCGACTTTCACCCTTAAACTCTCATTTTGAAATGTTTGTAGTTTATTGCAACGTTGACCGATTTCGATGAAATTTTCAGTATGTGTATAACTAACAGAGATCTACAAAACCCATATTTTAAATTTTCATTACAGGCTCAAATAAAAAAGTTGTGAAAAGTGCCATTTTTATTTTCTCATGTAATTCTTACGAATTGTAATTTTTTCAAAATCTTTTTAACACATCATTTGGAAAGCCAATTCTTCTAACTCCTCAAAAAAGTCAGGTCGTTTGATTCACTTAAAAAAAAAGTTATACTGATTTAAAGGGCGTTCGAATACTTTCGTTACTCACTGTATACATTGGACTAGCCATCGGCAAGTATTGCTCTACGGAGCACTGCTCTGACTCTGACAATTCCTTTTCAGCTACCCAATTTTCTCATAAATGCATAAAATCCACAGTACCTAACGATTACATACACCTAGCTGTAATAAAAGCAACATAATCGTAAATCGTTTTGCTTGCTTAAGAACTTCGCTGTAGTTAGTTGTAATTGTAGGGATGCGAGTGTGTATGTTTGTATATACAGTATTTATGTTGTGTGTGTGTGTGTGTGCCCGCGTATGTTTTGTCGAGCGAGTCGGAGCGAGAGATCTGAGCGAATCGTCAGCGAAATATATTATTTTAGGCGAAATCGTTATTGAATTATTCCACCCGATACGCCAAACCTGAACATGTAGGAGTTCCTTAAAATATTCCTACAATTACAACTAACTACAGCGAAGTTCTTAAGCAAGCAAAACGATTTATGATTATGTTGCTTTTATCACAGCCAGGTGTATGTAATCGTTAGGTACTGTGGATTTTGTTGTAACGATATATCATAAAATAATGTAGCCCAAAATGATCGTTAATAGAACCTAGCCGAAAGCGTGGTTAAACGAACAAATTTAAACGAATGATGCATCAAATTATTATAATATTATGACTAGACATCGGATCTTTATGCATTTATGGCTTATGGAAATGTTAAAAAAATGCTATAATATAAAATTCGAGAGAATTTAACACGATTTTTATTTGCTTTGGATCTACAAAGGCTGTCCCCATTAAAAATAAAATTTTATTTCATTCCACTTTCTTAAAATGTTTCTATAAAAATTGGAAATTGCATAAACATCCGATGTCTAATTATGACATTTGTAAGTTTAACTTGAAACTACTATTCATCGATGTATACAAACACAACTGTGCGCCACTGTCAATAGTCTTGCGCTGTCAATTGCCTCGCGAAATAGGAAATATCTTTTTTTCTTTTGTAACGATATATGCCCGTAAGCGGTGTTGCCCTTGGGAGCAATTGAGAGCGCTCTCGGTGTAAAGAGCGCTTATTGTCCGCGTCTGTATTAATCACACACACACACACAGAAGATAGGGAAGCTAGGAATAGCTGCGCAAAAGGGGAGAGGCACGACACATTGTCGGTTCAAGAATAATTGATAGATCGGAGAATAAAAACGTGAACGGAAATAATACTCCAATTTTTGCCAATACTTGTGAACGTGTGCCAATCAACGGTTTTCGTCTTCGTTTGAAAAATAAAACAAACTAAGAAACGGTCAACTGGTAAAAGTAATGGCGGAAGCATGCGCGTGATCTCATAATGAACAATTTCATAAATCCACGAATATAAACGTAATTCGTGTATACCGTTGAAAGGAGAACAATTTCGTTTACCATAGGAAACGTCGGTGACGAAGACGGAGGTGAAACGATAGCGCGGAACACAACCCATCACAGTCAATCAGCACCCTCGTTGTTCCCCTCTTCGTTATGTTCGGCGATCGTCCAAATTATTCACCTGCTCGACGATGCTGCCGTTTCTGACGATGGAAGTGCTGTTTACGAAGTCGCGTATCAAGTAAGAAATTAAACGAAACAATTTTTTTGTATTCAACGCGTAACCTTGTCCGATTAATATTAATGGACATTGCAAAAACTTCGTACGCCGCACAGTGGGCAAAAACGGCCTTTTTCGATTCAAAATCAAAGAACTTTCGATAGGAATGAGGTAGAGCGATGAAATTTATTTTAAATGAAAGCTGAAACTTTGTAGAATATGATTACGGTACGAACGTTTTTTAACCTTGAGAAAATTCGTTAAACTTGCACAATTTCAAGAAAATTTTGTTTTTGCCGCTAATACACGCGGAAATTTTTTTTTTAACATGCTATATATCGTTTCCCATAGATTTTTTCACGCTGATTTCAAATCTGTTTTCAAAATTTGTCTACGACCTCCGGTTTTTGAAAAAAATAGATTTTTGTGACACAAATGAATGAAATTTTTTCGTTAAAATGACTTGATAACACACTAGTTTGAAAGTATATCGATTTCTCATATATAAAACACAATAATAATAATAATAATGAAGTATTTTAACGTTTTGAGTTACTCACGAAACATGAAGCACTTCACATCTCGTCATCGCTTGACGTATCGCTGTCATTACTACTGGCACTTTCTTGAAATTGTGCAACTTTAACGAATTTTCTCAAGGTTAAAAAAACGTTCGTACCGTAATCTCCCTATTTTTCCCATATTCTACAAAGTTTCAGCTTTCATTAAAAAAAAATTTCATCGCCCTACCTCATTCCTATCGAATGTTCTTTGATTTTGAATCGAAAAAAGGCCGTTTTTGCCCACTGTGCGCCGTCTTAACTTTGTGCAACTGGCTTAATAGAAAAGACACCCATAATATTGAATTATAGAACAAGAGAATTAAACCATCAAAATATAAACTATAGAAAAATGAACAGAACCGAATAATATCTATAATTATCTTCCTTGTTAATAGTATTAAAAAAGCGCGTTTACAATACCATTTCATACTGCTAACATACTGCTGTTTATTATTTTTCCAGTCTAGTGAAGAAACGTTATTTCATCTCGGGTAAAGAGACACGAACATTTATTAATTGTTTAATGTTTCCTTTAAATACTATCTACTATTCCACTCTATCTCCTCGATATTTAAACATACCAGTCTTTCAATATGTGTACAAATAGTTCGACTGGCTGTGTCATATGTTGAAATGTATGGCACGCGAGTCGCGCCGTCTCGTATCAAACGATTTTTTATTCTAAAGAAAAATACGTTTGCGCAACGAAACGAACAGTGTGTTTTTCCATTAGGTGATCTGGAATTGTTTGGTGGAAGACAGCGCGCTGTTTCTCCGCTACGTATTGGAACGCCTCACAAGAGACAAGCAGGAACTTATGTTTAAAATTTTAAGGCACCTTATTCGATTTGTACCGAAGCTGCCGCAACAAGCTGCCTTTGCTTTGTACAACTATATAATTGGATACGTCATGTTTTACGTGCGTTCTCCGCACGAAGAGGGCCAGAAATTAATTGGGACTGCATTGTCCATATTGTGGATGGTAATTACATTTGAAAGAAATTCTTTCGATACTCTTCGATCGCAACGTAAGCTGTTCGACAAATATTTTTTTTTAATATTTCGTATAGGTGGTGCACAGTGTACACGGGATAATGTTTAAAGATCTGAAGCAAATATTACGGAAAGAGCAATGCGACGCTTCGATTTTGTTAACGGCGAACGTTCCGTCGGCAAAAAAGATTGTTGTCCACGGTCCTCAAGATCCAGACGCGGGAGGAATTCCATCGCAATTCCCAGTGCAAGAGGACACGCAATTTTGTCAAATTCTCCGAGAATTGTTAAGCTTCTTCGGTATCGAGGAATCGAAACAGCGCGAGTACTTCCTCGTCGATCACAAAACACGTTCGTATAAATTCGCAATGTATCCGGTATATCGATTAATATTTGTTTCCCCGTTCGCGTCCGGGACAACCGCTTTAAAATACTTAATTGTCTAATCTCAGACCAAATCCGCAACCCGTCGTCGTACGTACGGGATTACTATTTCTTCAAAGGAAGATCTCAATTCTCCGAAATCGAGATAGTTCATATGAAGCCGGAGGACGCGTTCAATGCTTTGCAACGTCAGGAATTGGTGCACAAGTTCGTCGAAATTGGCAAAGTTCTGCTGACTTGGGCGATTCTGAAGAACGTCGACATGGTAGTGCAAAGAGTTGTCTTTCTTCACGAGGAATTAATGAAGTTGCCCTCGTTCCCGAGAAGAGCTTTGGAGGCAGACTTGGACTTGTACAAAGGGGGCGAAATCGGCAGAGTAAGTGAAAAAGAAAAATTCAAATACACAGTAAAGATTCGACTTAAGGCAGTCTCGCGGTTCTTTTTACTGCCTTATCCAGGGAACGTCGGAGGTTCTCGCCGGCGTTCCATTTGAAATACAATGTTGTACGGAGGTGCTGACAGCGAAACCCGAGAACCGTCGCGGCCACAACATTGTCCAATTACAAAAATTTTTTATTTTTCGTTATATTTTTATGAAACTTTTACCAACATATTCGTGGCATTTTTCTGATTAATATGATACCAAATATGATATAATTCCAATGAAATTTACTTGTGTAACAAGCGATAAAAGTTTCGAACACAGAGAAGGACAACGTATGGGAAAGAAAGAGACGCGGCGAGTCGAAGCGTTCGGAAAAGATCAAAGACTGGCGTGAGCGCAGGCTTTTAAATGAAAAATTTAACTTCTTTATTATTAATTATTTTTTTATGGGACTTTCACCAATATATTTGTGGCATTATTCTGATTAAAATGATACCAAACGCGATATAATTCGGATCACATTTACACTAATTTTCCGTTAATGTAATTGTTATGGGAAGCAAGTTTCATGGTTCATTACACAGGTAAATATCATCGGAATTGTATCGTTTTTGTAAAATAAAGAAGTTTTGTAATTGGATTAGTAGTGGTCTTCTGGTCTCACACCGATATAGCCGACAATGTTGTGGCCGCGACAGGACGGTTCTCGAGTAGTGTGAGGTGTTCCACTGTCTTAAGCAGGGAACGTCGGCACTGCCTTAAATCGAATATTTACTGTATAGTCGTTGCAGCTTCGCAACTTTCTTGTCTGCAGTCTGTACGTATTATTTGTTGAATTTAGGAGCTTCTCGGCCTGGACGTGATGCACAAGTTTATGTGGGTGAAATTGATCGCAAGAATGTTTGAGGCGATGGCTGGAAACTTTGCCTATTCAGGAGACATCCATTTGTTCTTGAACGTTTTAAACGGCGCGATAATTATTCACAGCGAGGACTCTTGTATTTTGCGATACGTCGTTGCAACGTACATAAACGCGGCACACAATTTCAAGAATATATTCTCGACTAACGGATACTTGCTGATCATACCGACGCTGCTGCAATTGTATTCGACTCATCAGACGAACAAACTGGTGACGACCACTGTGGAATACGCTGTTAAACAATTCTACCTTATGAATCGGAAGCCGTTTATCCTTCAAATGTTTGGAAGCGTCTCGACGATATTGGACACGGACGAGACCAGCGTTCACGGAGAAGCGCACAAGGTATTTTATTATACTTGCAACATCATCGGAAGATCTTTAACACGTCGAGTAACGTTTGTATAATTTTCTGAACGATCCAAGGTTCCTGCTACGTGTCTGTTCAATTTGTTGCTAAGTTTGGAAACCCCGTCACCGGACCCTTTAAACATAGACGAATTGGTGAAAGAAGAAAAGCCTTTGAAGGCCATCGACTTTTGTTATCACGATGAAAACGAGATGGTGAATGTTTTAGACTGCATATCTCTTTGCGTGATGGTGATCGCATACGCACCTGATTCTGTTAGGGGACAACAAATGTTGGTAAGGAGAAACAATTTTCTACACCACATGGAAACATATTTTTATAACCTGTGCACATGTATGTGAGACTAAGTCTTGGTAATTTTCTAGATTACATTGGAAGCGATACTACCGTGTTACGTGCAACAAATTCAATCTCCAACGTACAACAGGGACGGAAAGACTGAGAAAGAAATAATAGATCAGTTGGCCATAGCTGTTAGAACCTTGGTTAATAACTCAGAGGCGCTTACGAAGTAAGTCTCATTGTTACGTAGGACCTTAACTCCCTTCGTTCTATCACACTATTTCATAGTTATGTTGATACAATGATCGTGTTGATATTAATATAATATCGTCTTAAAAAATAGAAGATAGCTCTAGGCACTAACGAGTCGATCTTTTAAATAACGATTTTATGGGAAATTTCTTCAGATATTATAACGGTCCACAACAATCGAGTCCCGAACATAAAGGATCTAGTCAACGGAACTATGGCAAGGTTCCATATTCGCCTGGTTTCGATTTCGAAGACGAAACACACGCCACGAAGTACATGGAACACACCAAAATGAGAAACTTTTACGATCGGGATAACGAGGACTCCGTAAATTTCCATCAAAATGAATTTCGCCGACCACGCGATGCGCTTTTAAACATGGTGGGCGATTTTGTGGCTCGATGCTCTGCTCGTTTGGTAGAATTAAACAAAAAGTCTCAAGATGGAAAAGTGATCGAGTTGTTGGACTCGAAATGTCACATAGTAAGTATACTTACTTCTGCTTCGATACGACGAATGAAGTTGATTAAAAGAAATTTCATTAAAATGACAATCCTATTTTGTGTACGCGTTTAACAGCGATTAGCAGATATCGCTTATACTCTTTTGAAAATCTCGCCGTACGATCCTAGTACAATGAGATGTCGTGGTTTAAGAAGATACATGAACGATATTCTACCTTCAACCGAATGGTCGAACGACGACATGAGGCCTGCGCTAACCTTGATTTTAAAAAGACTCGATAAAACTTTCAGCAAAATACATAAAAAAGCATTCGTTAGGAGAAATACCGATTGGACTGCTGCTGGCGATCTCTTGAAAGGAGTTTACGAAACGCTGGCCAGATGTCCCTACATTGCGCATTTTCAATTTTGGAAAGCACTACTGAGTACCTGTCAGGTATTCTCATGCTCATTTAAAACGTTCTAGTTTCAATACGAATATGATAAGTAGACATCGGATCTTTATGCATTTATGGCTTATGGAAATGTTAAAAAAATGCTACAATATAAAATTCCAGAGAATTTAACACGATTTTTATTTGCTTTGGATCCACAAAGGCTGTCCCCATTAAAAATAAAATTTTATTTCATTCCACTTTCTTAAAATGTTTCTATAAAAATTGGAAATTGCATAAACATCCGATGTCTAATGATAAGATAAGTGATTTACTGATTATAAGTATTCATTCGTGTGCAGTCGTTAATTATTGGAGACGTGCCCGTGGAGGATTTAACTTCTGCTGCTGCAGCTACTTTGATGAACAAACTACCACCGCCACATTTTTGCTCGACGGTGCTCCGATTGATGGCGCTTCATGTGATATCCCTCGGTGAAGGGTACACTCTCGAAAATGTGTGCGTCGGTCACTCCATGTTTGCTACTCAAACTCGAACGGAAAATACGCTGCTCAACTTGTTAATACCACTGTTCTTACGCGTGGGAACTGGAAGAAAAGGTAAAGTACAAAATATTATACAGAGTGTTTCTATCGTAACAAATACAAGCGGCCGGGTGGTGATTCTACATACAGAAACAGAAGTCGAAAAAAAAGGAATAACATTTTTTCGTTCGACGCTTTGTTTTCGAGACATTCAAAGATCCGTCGGGTTCGCGTGCTTCGGTATACGCAGGAAGTAGAATTGGTTGGTCATGATCAGACGCGTCAGACCGTTCCGATCCAATAGCACGCGCTACATTTTTAACACTAAGTTTACAGAGCACTAAAAAGTGACTATTTTACAAGTATGCCGAGCTGCTCTGGTTCAAGGAATAAATTATTGATCCGACAAGCGTTTCATCGACCGAATTTCTTTTTAGATGTACAAAAATTAAGGCAAACGGACATCAATTTTGCTTTGACTGCCGTGTTGAACACACTGTGGCCACCAAGCACCAAGTCGGTGCCGGTAACCAGTCAAAATCTAAAGACCACAACGGACATGCGAGCGGGTAGTTTAACATTTGTAGCACGAGACTCAAAGACTTTAACGAAAACGTCGGTGACGTTGTATCAAGTGGCCTTCTTAGGTAACGAAACGCGTTCTAAATCACAAGTTGCGCAGAATTACAATTAAATTATTCAATCGATTATAATTAAAACGTTTTCAATCGATTTGCAGCTTTGAAAATTATGACCATATGCTTCGATACGGAATTAAAAACGGAGTGGCCGAGAATTTTGCGCACGATGCGTTTATTGAATAAACGGAACGAAGCTTCCACCTACCTTTGGAATTTTATAGAATTTGTAGTAACTCATAGAACCGCTTTGTACATTCAGATGCTTCCGTTTACCGTGCACAAAATCAACCAGGCACCGATTTCAGAACACGAAAGAAACATGCAAAGCACAATACGCGCGAAAATTAACGGAGACACTAAGACAGTACCAAAATCGCGTAGCACTCTCCTGACTGATCTCATACACGAACTAAAGGATCTCAAGGAAGAGATAGAAGATCGAAGATTCGGTTCGTATACCCTTTGCGCGTGCTTTAATACAGTTTCTTTTCTTTTTGTTCTTTTGTTTTTTGTTTTCTTTTTACGTTTTTTTTTTGTCTTTTCTTTTTTGATTCTTGTTATGTGCAGACGAAATGAAACCGGAACCAAAGCGGAGCCTAGCAGACATGCATTCCGCGAACGAAGGACAGCCTCGTACTCAAAGACCATCGTTACTGATCGATCTCTTGACCGGGGACCATGGATCCAGAGTTCATGCGAATCGTACGCCTGCGGAAACACCGATCTCTCACTCTACGGCTCCACAATCTGCGTCTCATTCAACCCATCAATCGAATTCGAGCAGTACCGTGAAAGGGACGCAAGCAAGCCAAGCGTCCGCGCCTCCTAATGGCGTACATGCTGCACGTGGTACGATTTCGTTTACATTATTCCTTATAGATATATCAAAATAATCGTAAAAGTTCTAAATATCAACCTTTCCGACCGTTTTCGTACGTCGAAAAATTTGAAACCCATGAAAAAAAGAAGCGAAGCGCACAGAATTATAATATATCGTCGAAAAGCTGGTCTTTCATTCTTTTTCGGACAAATGTCGATTCGATATCTATCGCGGACAAAGGGGTTACAACTTCTGATCTCGATTTACTAATCGAGTCCTAATTACGAGTACTAATCTTCTTACTAGAAGAAAACTGATAATTGTGAGAAATTGTACATGAACGAGACAGCGGTTACTATTATTTCCAGGATCAATTTCCAGTACGAGCGTGGGATCGTCGACTCTTCGCGAAGCCAGTGACATCGGTACCGCCGATCAGCACACGGATCATCTGCCACCAACAGGTATCGACATTTATTTTCCAGAATTGACCTAACAGTCCCGAACTTTAAATACTTTCAGTGCGACTGCAAGCCTCTCATAAATGTTTCGTTGTTTTTCTAAGCGATTGCAAGACGTTTACCACAGTTGGATCGAGCCATTGTCTACAGGACACTGCGACGGAATTTTCAACGTGTTCGCGAAACCCTTTTCTTTCTATCTGCAACGTTCTTCTACGTTGCTTAACCGAAGGCGCATCGATTCATTTCATTCCGTCAAAGTAGCGAGGCTTGCGAAAGAAACGATTCTCTCTTCCGTCTCCAAATACTCTTTCCGTTTTACTTCTATTTTCTTTTTTCTTTTTTCCTTTTACCAATAGAGCCAGACATTAGGATTAGCTTCAACTCGGTTTGCATCGCTTAACACTTTTTCGTTTCTCCATTTTTCATCGTTCGGGCCTTTCCTGTTTGATCGTATATTGACACATTGATATCATTGCGTTGCTTTCATTGCTAGCTAGGGAACGGAGGTAAGCGGAAACTACTAGTAAACTCTGACCAAAGTCTATGATAAACGTCCTGCTGGTGTGTTCCCTTATCACTGAACTGCGGATGTTTATGCACGTGATATATATGCAACAAATATTGTAGGATACGTGCACGCACAACACGCACAATTTCACGGAAAATATAAAGTGCGTCTGGGTATGTACGTACATATGTGTACGTACAGGATATACAGGGTTAGGGATTTTCAAGTCGATTTTCTCAAAAACGAAGCGTCATATCAAAAAATTTTACTCTACGTTTTCCATTGGATGTACTTGACAAGTTTAATAACAAGTCTAGAATGTCCCAGTTCTGTCAGTTGTCTCTCTGATTAAATTTTTGCCAGCATACACATATCAAGATCCAAACAATTTAACTGAATTTAACTCGGGTACCCACCAAACTTTATTTGCACCAAGTATTAGAGGTGCAGTACGTTATATTAATAATTCGGAACGGTATTATCGAACGGATATCGATATGCAGGAGTATAGAAAACGATATATTGGTCCGTAAAAAAATGTAATTGCACTTTCTATGCGCGTGCACTTGCGAAAATATACAATAGTAGAAATCATGCAAAATTTTCCTCCATGTTTTTCTTTCTAATTTCATCTTGGATAGATGTACATGTGTACAGTAGTCGCCATACAATTCGTGGTTCAACTTTCACATAAACATTAATCTAAGTACAATTGATGTATCAGATTATATGTATAGAGCTGTTATAACCTAACTCAGATCATGCTAAAACAATTTAGTATAGCTACTGTATGTAGAGTATATATTTATATATATACATATATATATATATATATATATATATATATATATATCAATATACAGAAAAATGTATTTTTTATAAATAACTAATTTTATTGGCCACTACCGTATGTATTTCAATAAAGATTATGTAAAGTTTATTCCTATTATAATAAATGCTGGAGGACTTATTTAAGTGTGATATGAATTTTACAAGATATAAACATACAGGATGCGGAATTTTACAGTTAATTCTTCAATTCCCAAAAATACAAAAACGCAAAACATCCGAAATAAATCATCATCTTGTAGACAATACAATCGAAGCGGACTTCAACATGTTTTGAAAATATACACGTGCATGAACATCCACAGTCTACTTGTCACGCTTCTCCGTATCTCGTATACATAATTTTTTCATATCTTCTTCACCTTTCTGTGTCCTCACGTTCATACATGCTGCTACTTTATTATTATTTCCGTGAACAGAGATTCGTTGTATTTTTAACATACCTAAACAGACATGTTAAGAAAAGGGAATATAATTACAATATTAAATCTATCTGTAATGTCGTTTTTTTTTTAATGTTTATATAAAATTTGATTTTACCTTACATTTACCTAACATTTAATCAATCGATAAAAACGATATTATGTGTACCCCTAAAAATTAAATAATATTAATACTTATTAAGTAGCGAGTTATAACGACCTCTTTTTTCACATAGAAAATTCATTAGATAGAAGATTCAGATTAAGAATTTGATTAAAAATTTGATCGAAGCAATCAAGAGATCGTCACCGTGAGCGATTCTCAGAAACGAAAGAAATAAAAAGATTCAGTTTCAAACAGTTACCAAAGAAAGTCAACAGAAAAAAGCGAAATTTCCAAGAATTTTGTGTTTCGTTGGCAAGCATAATGACTTTCATTGGTTTCGAACAGTATTTTAATTGTTCTGAACAGTATAGCGACTTTCATTGTACATGAATCTCATTTTCACGGTGTTCTTCACTAGATTCTACTTTATAGTTGCTGTTTTCCCGTCACGTTTAGTACACGACCGTAATCAATTTCTATAGCAGTATTTAGACAATGGTAATGTCCAACAGTTGGTATCCAATTCGTCGTTACGTAGATATATTTCACCACAACGTAGTTGCTTCGACTCTCTACTACTGCTTTCTTGTATTACTAAATCACACGACAATCTCTCTACACGAAAAAGACCAAAACAGATGCGTACGTCTCGTGTGTGCGTGTGCGTGTGCGTGTGCGTCTGATGTTCAAATTCCATATGATTTACATATCCACATATCGCATAAGCATCTTCCATCATTTCTCATTAATATTGTTAAACGATCTTCCAGCCATTCGGAAAACTTCCATAATCGAAGCAACCCCGTTCTCGCCGCACTCTACAAAAACATAACACAATAATAACATGTTCTTAAATCACATACAGGGTGTCCCAAAAATGTTGTATCTCATTGGAAGGTGTGATTGCTGAAAAATTAGTCGAAAATGTAGAATAAAATTTGTTCATATGTGAAATCCTCTTATGACGAAATTCTATTCTACATTTACGACTTATACTTTTATCACCACGTATAAGCAGCCGTCCACTACATACATAATTAAATACGGCATACCTTTCAAAATTATAAAGACTGCTGTAACTATTTCATTAATGAGAGTAATTTTAATTTTTCTAAAAATATAAGAATCGAATTGAAATTTCAATGTGAGATTATAATTAATAACATTGAAGTTATTGTTATATCTGTCACTTCTGTTACGTTGAAAAACAAAACCAAATGGGAAATCGTTGTTACAGACAGAGTGTTAACGTAACAATGACACCAACACACGGTTTGTCTTATTTTCTCGTCTTCCCCTTCATTCTAGTCGTTGAATGTGGCATGTTTCAGATAAATCCCAACCACCTTCTACTAGCGATGAACGTAACCATGTTAAGCCTCATCCTATATTAACTCATCAAAAGGCGCCAAAACTGCGCTTTCTCTCTTCTGTAGAATTTAGGCACTCATCAGGTAAATTTCGAGCCCCTATTCTAAGTAAATATTATATAGTTGCACATAATAACGATATCTACGTTAACAGAAATAGAAAAGATATAAATTAAGAAATATTTATTATTTCAAGTACATTTCTACTGTACATAATATGTATAAATGATCACGTTCTCAGGATACTTTTAGAAGAAAAGTAAAAAATTTTGCCAATAACTTCTTCAAACCACTAACTGAATTAAAACTCATAGTCAATAGTAAACGAAATAGAACCATTTCAATACGTATTGTATTTTGCTTATCATGCTGTGGCATAATATTGTGTTAGTTCAATCTATATGAAAAATGTTTATCAACTTTTTTCCTCCTATTTATAGTTTCCTGAATGTTGCTATTCTCAAGCTTGCCTGTCTCTCCAGGTTTTTAGGCCGTTACATAGTTCATTGCATTATTTATTTCGTTTTTGTTTTTCTGTATTTATTAATCTTTTCAGTTAGATTCAAAACAGAATACTTCTTACACAGACCTTACACAGACATGAATAATTCATTCATTGTCATCAATATCATCCTGTTTATTCATTCTTTGTACATACTTCTTTAGCCATTATAGTAACTTGCTGTCAGATTAAGTCACAAAACTGCTTTTATCGACACTGCCATTGGTTATTCATAAAGAAATATATGTTACATTGGTAAAATGATTTTTTCTTCTAAAATATCCTTCATAGAAAATTCATGAAATTAGTAAAGGAAGTTTGGTTGACATTTTTTATTGCTATTTTTTTTTCAAAAATTGTTATAAACGAAAATAATGAACGTCGACAAAAATACCATTCAAATATGTCATATTTAGTTCTTTTCTAAAACGTGTTGCACGTATTACGTCAAATTACATTAATATGAAGATTAAAGTCCTGATAATTGAGTAAAAGTAATTTTATTTTTAAAATAAAAATATATAGATTTCCTGTGAAC
Organism: Seladonia tumulorum; assembly: GCA_913789895.3. NCBI lineage: Eukaryota > Metazoa > Arthropoda > Insecta > Hymenoptera > Halictidae > Seladonia > Seladonia tumulorum. The sequence continues at coordinate 17,979,207 of OU565271.1, forward strand.
CGATTGATGAAGATATCGATGTTATTTGTATTTTTTTCCATTGTTGCGTTGCATAATGCAGAAATTTTTCATTTGGAACGGCAATTAATTCTAAGAAGGCATTTTCGTTCACAACGATTGTCAACAACGACAATGTTTGTGCATAACGATATATCTATGACACTATCGGATAAAAATGTTGTACATATTCATTATTATAATTCACTTGTATGTATTAATTACATTCCTCTATCACTATCAATCATTACATCGTATTTCGTTTCATTTTTGTTAACAACGTCGTTTGTTCACCTTTTCAAGTAACACGTATGATACATATTTATTGCAACCAAGTTAAATATTTCACAAAAAAGATTGACTTGAAAATGTAAACTGACGTTGCTCAAACCAGCAACGATAAATAAAACAGCATGCCCCCTTTTTTGTGTATCTAGTTACATTGCATAATTTTCAATTTTACTTAATTAACAATGATACTCGTCTTCAACGATTACGTTGATGTAAACGTACCGTTTGTCTTGCACATCATTGAACATACTTACAACGATTGCAGTGAAAAACGTATTCTATTTACATATTTCAATCATGAATAAGTAGTTCACTAATAAATATCTCAAGAACCCGTTTCCTTGTGTCATTAACATTATGTAGTTATCATGTACTCGCTATATTACAATCCTCTCGCAGTCATTTGATCGTACTTAAATAATAGTCGCGAGTAAATTTACAATTTTTCCATACTAACTGAAACACTTCGAATCAGGTTTAATGTATTTTGAATACGCTTAAAAGGTGAGATTTTTTTAATTGCTACTTAAACGCTAGTTTCCAAAATAATATTATCCAATAATATTATCTATAATAATATATATATATATATATATATATATATATATATATAAAACTCTACCTATGTTCTACTTGAAATATTTCAATATTTAACCATTCACTGGATGATATACTGCTTTCGAAGCATTTTCTCTCAAAACTAACAGAAATCGGTTGGAGGATACGCGTGAAAAGTATTTGCCATACGATCGTGTTAGGTTGTACGGAATCCTCTCTTGAAACGAGTAGAAACGCTGCGATAACACTATAAGCTCTTTTAAAACCTTCGTCACAGTAGACATAGTGCCATGTTGTGAAACGACCATAGCTCGCGAAACATTATTTTCCACTTTTACCTCAAGAAATGCATCGGGCTGAAAATTAGTAAATTTGAATAAAACGAAAGCATGAACAGCATCGTATAGCGAGAAACGCTCGGTAGTAAAGGAGACCTGATCGAACACTGTTTCAATAGGAGAAACAATGACGAGTCAACTCAGTCCGACAAACCCAAACGAAGACAGCTCAGGCGAATGCCGACCAGACAAGCCTCGATTGCAGCGATCTATGGGCCAAAGTAAAAAGACTTTCCGGTTGAGGAAGAGTCGAAGGGCACATATCGATGTAAGGAAATCTGAAAAAGCAGAGAATATGTCTTTCATAAACCAGGGATCAAAAATATATACTTTGGTTTCCAGGTGCCGCAACTAACGCAAGAACAAAGCGAAGTAACCGCATCGGTTGCGCAACCAACGACGACTCAACCGTTGGTTCTAACACCGCCGACGACAACAATAGAAACATCCAGTTTCAACATCCCTTCGGATTCATCGTCCATTCGTTCAAGGCGGGGTTCGACCATTCATCAATCGGACGGCGAAAGAAGCAACACCACCGCACCGAACGATCAGCAACAGATGCACAGTAACATTCATCACCATTTCCATTACCCTCATCACCATCACCACCATCTTACCCTTCAAACGTCAGACGTCTCGTGGGACGAAGACACTTCTAGCACGTCTGGTTACCGTGAATCGTATAGCATGCAACTGGTATCGCTGGATAGCAGCAACAATAATCGAACAGTTCAAGCACCACCCTTGGCATCGCCGGATTTGAATGACATGCCCTCGACCAGTAGCACCACCACAAACGTTATAGCTGCCTTCGATGGCAGTTCACCAGACTGCTCTATCAACGGAAGCGGAGGAGAAAAGACCGCTTTGCTGACTTCCAGCCAAAGAACAACATCTCAACATTCCTTGTTAATTGTATTTCCGAATCAGGATGAGGACACGTTGATATAGGTAATCAACGAAACACGAGTCGGTGTTTTTCGTTACGAGACTGATCGAGGCATCGATAAACCTGTAATTGCTAACAAATTGTTTTTCATTTAACTAGAGCAAGCGTGCAACATTTTCTCTTCACGAATAAGTGAAACTGTCGTGTCGGGTGGTAGGATACTACACCATGGGATTTTCTTTCGCTATAAGCCGAATCGATCTAACAACAAGAGCAAATGGTAAAAATTCTGTTAGCAGTTAAAGGTTCGGTCGAAAATGTAACGTAGAGAATCCTGAGTGACGACGTAGAGTGACTACAACTTAATAAAACGATTTAATATGGTGTTCAAAGTTTTCATTGTTTTCCGTTGACCGGAAACGGTATGTTCAGAGCCTAGCCATGTGGTCAACGAATACTTTGTAATATTTAGGGACTATGTATAGTGAAATTACGACCACGTGGATAATCAGGCACAGATGTTTGTATGAAACGATTCCCTGTACATGTAAATGCATTTGAAGTAAATGTAATTTATAAGCATTATGCTGGACTTTTCTCTATTCACATTTATATAATAGAAGAAGAACAAGTATGTAATATAAGATAATGATCGTTAAATTTTCCATTCCCAGCTGTCTAATATTGATAACAATTCAAGTAACAATATCGATAACACAGAAATAATAACAGGGCTATTGAATTTTGAGAAATCAGGCCACGATTCCTATATCTTGTCTGCTACTAAATATCCACTGATAATAATTATATTTGCACCGCATACTCCTGGCTGTGTTACTGGTATTAACCGACATATAATATTCGAAAAATTGCTGACTGTTATCTTTCATCGATCGTCTACCTTCTTGAGTATATATCAAAATCATGAGTGCAAAACGTGAGTTGAAACAGGACGGAGACACAGATAGGATGTAAAATCTAATCTAGAAATTGCAAAATCAGAGTATAATCATAAAAACTAAGATCGCTATCATTAAGAGGGTTGCCCAATATTAATTCGGTCCAGCATTAAGTTACAATCCTGAGTGGAACAATCGTCCGCGTATCGTTTTCGAGATCCGCAGTCGAGCATATATGCACATACTTCTGTAGTCTATTTCCCAAAATTACATTGATGTTTTTATTGAACTAGAACAATTTGTACTGCATCTTTAACACTAGGTTTATGGAACCCGTCAAAACGACGGGTTACGAAGTTTTTAATATATAATTATCTATTAAGATACACTCGTAGAAAACTATTCGATAAACTTATTTCTTTGCTCTCATATTACGATGAAAATCGCTAAAAATTTACATAAACACATCCTTGTCATTTTTACACAGTAAGTAACCGGTGTTAAGAGAGAGAATTATTTATTTCGAGGCAGATCAACGCTAAGATCAGCGAGCACAAACGAAACTGCCGCAAACAAAGCTGTTCCTCTATCAAGTGCACCTGGATTCTCAACCAACATCGTGTCTGCGTTTGTATGGTGATAATAGAAATATTTGTCATTCTGGGTCCAGAGTGATGCTCCAGGTACGCCAGCAGTTACCCAATCAGCAATGTCAGGGCCACCATGAGGACTACTCAATTTCATTTGTCCCATGGGAAGTAATAATCTACAAAAAAATTATGTTACAGAAAGAATTACATTGGAATATGCGTAGTCTGTCTTAATTTTACAGAGTGTCACTAACTTCATAACTTCTTCTAATATACATTTGACTTCATCTGTTCCAGTAAACTGTAGACCTAGAGGCATAAACGTGCCCATGTCAGATTCCATGACAAACTGAAGATTCTTCTCTTTCGATTTGTGAGATTTAATATACTGACTAGCTCCTATAATACCCATCTCTTCGGCTGTCCACATAATCAGTCTGTAAAGTATAATTTTCATACCAGGCTTGTAGAACGAGCTTACTGTACCACATGAAATATGTTTAGCTTCAAAAATCACATGAGAACGTATGGTTTCTTTTTCATTTAAGTTTTGCATGTAGCTCGGACCTAACTCAGAACTGAATATTTCTAATCAATAATTTCATTTTAAATGCAAAATTACCGGACTGTTCGACGGGGACGAAAGTTAAGATATTTCAACAATTTTAGAGCATGCCACGAAACGAATGCACCACCACCGTCATCCATCGCTCCCTGGCCAACGTCCCAACTGTCCACATGTCCAGATACAACAACTACTTTCTCTGGCATAGTGGAACCAGCTATTTCAGCTACTATGTTTCGCGATAATTCGTTCGGTAAGGTTTTAGCTTCCATTTTTAAATTAATTTTTATGGTTTCACCTAAAAAACAAAAACAAATATCATACATACATATCCCGTATGTACATATATAAGAAAGAGAAAGAGAGGTCGAAGCGTCGACCCCTCGAGTCTCATTCGACTCGATCGCGCGCAATTCCCGATCGAAGCTAATAACGGTTATAATTTTAACCATAGTCGATGACTGTCAAATCCAACATACACATTGTAGACATATAATTACCCCTTATTGCTATTCTTCTTAACAGCGTCGAATCCTCGGGTGTAATACATGCAACTGGAATTTTGGTCACGTTTGCTGCATAACTCTGCATACCTGTATGCGGCGTATATAAAGAATACGGTGTGACTGATCTAATTAATGCAGCAACAGCACCATGTTTAGCTGCTTCTGATGCCCCACTACTTCTATATTTTACCGTTTCACCATATGAAACGAACATCTGATTATATACAACAATTTTTCCTGGTACCTGAGAAAAACAAACCACATTCAATATTTAATACAACACAAAGAAGAGAATAATTCGCTAGACAATTTTACTACATATACATTACAAAGTGTATACTTCATGCTTTCTCCTTTCAAGTTCTTTGAAACTGTTTACAACAATAGCTTCGGCAGTTATTCCTTCAGGCGGGGTACCAACACTGTAACCTAATCCTAAAAGAGCTATACTCTGATGTCTTGGAGCCAATAAAGTTGCAGATTCTGCTCCTCTGAAAGAAACGCGTTTCTATGATATACATCGTATTTATTAAACACAGACAGAAAAATATTATTTCTCGTACAATGTGCGAATCATAATTTCAAGTAATTTTTATCATAATTTTGCTGCGAATAGTTGTTGAGAGGTTGAATCAGAGTCGTGACGTTTTTACTACGAAAAAGTGAATTCGAATGACTTCAAAGCTAGTGAACCAATAAAATTCATTTTAAAAGTGAGTTTGAGTTGTGTCAGTTTTCTCGTGAATGGACGATATAGACGGCTTAATTATTAGTAAATCGTTATCAAACATTACCTGACCCAGTGAGGCACACTGACAGGTTCCCCATGCACGTTTTCCAAACCAAACTCTATCGACTTGTTTAATACATAATCAATTGCTGTTTCAAGCGTTTTCGTGCCAGTAAATCTTGGACCAAATGTGTCCACGAAATTGGACAGTTCGTACCATGTGGTTCCTTTATAAGAACCCGACAATGTTACATTTATTATAGTTTCCACCAGTGGACCGTAAGATTGAATTTCTTCCAACAACTTTGGTGACAAGTTGCAAGATGCATTAACGTTCGTTCTTGTAGTGATATCTAACGATGTCACAAAGTGCGTTCGCACTAGACATGCAATAAAAAGTAATCTCACAGAGTACAACATGGTGTTGAGTATATAACTTTATGAACCGAACTTTCCTATTAACTACTCCACATTAAAATAATTGACGATTCACTGTACCGAAACACTATATATCCACGTACACGGTTTTGAATAAGAATCGAATCGGAATGCAAATATCACACTCTGAAGAGTTCTTCTGAAGTATAAAACGCAGCGTTACCGCCGCGCCGCGCCGTTACCACTGTTACCAGACGGCGCCGGACAGTGTGGTATATTCTCCTCGAAATGTTACCCCCTCTACCACTAAATGTGGTAGATTCTCCTCGTAATGGGAATAATGCGACGTCACATATTCCATCGTGCCACTGATACCTACATACATACGTACATACGTACTTACGAGCCTCGTGCACAGAGAGTCGCGAGAGGGGAATCTGATGGTGGAGAGGGAAGAGGGTACATACGTACTGTTCGCTGGCCACGCTAACGAGACTAATGATGCGAACGGCGAGTACTATCGCCTGAACAAAAAATACTTCTACGCATCGCGTTGATTTTGCTATCTGTAATATACAATTATATCTCGCGATAATTCGGTACAAGAATTCCGAGAACACATGCATCGTTTTCGATAGTGACAATACAATTGAACAACGATATAACTCGAAGATCTATAATTCGAAATTCTTGAACTCGAACCGCTATCTACACTCGTCAAAAAAAAAATTAAAGGATCACCTCTACGGGAACCCGGGAAGTTGGGTCAATTTCAAGCGATCATAACTCCGGCAAAAATTGTTGTATCGGTGTTGTTAAGAAAGCATTTGAAAGCTTGAAGTCTCTGCTTTCAGATGCTTTTTTCAAACTTTCAGCTACATTGATTTTTCACGCAGTTATAGCGTTATAAAGGAGACTTTAACAGTTACAAACATTTTGTTCAACTTCCAGACATCACACGAGGAGAGATGAATTTTTTTTGATAAATCGCGTTACCATCGTTTGAAAGCGCCTGCTTTCCTGAGCAAAAAACCTGGTTGTCGAACACAGTGCGATCTTCGCATCTTAAGGTCAGATTGAAGCTGAGGTTCTCCCGATTCGATTGAGCATCTGATGAACTCGTTGCGACAATTTTTCACTTATGGCAAATGTGTTTAAAGTTACCGGTTCGCATAACATGAGGCTGATAGGCGCTAGTTCGAAATAATGTCACCTTATGTCATCATGTCGGCGTACCTCGATTCGTCTTCGAGTGTTTTCATTACTTGTGTCGGTAGCTGCGGATGCGAATGGGAGAGCACGCTTGAGTCAACGTGACAAAAATCACGAGTTACAAACAATTATAGATCTTCCAATTGTATCGTAGTTCAATTGTAGCACTGTTGAAAACGATGCATGTGTCCTCGGAATTCATGTACCGAATTATCGCGAGATACAATTGTATTTTACAGATAGCAAAAAACAACGGGATGCGTAGAAGTGTTTTTGGTCCACGCGATAGTACTCGCCGCTCGCATCATTCGTCTCGTTAGCGTTTCCAGCGAACAGTATATACATACCTTTCCCTCTCCACCATCAGATTCCCCTCTACCGACTCTCTCGGGTTCGTAGAGGTGATCCTTTAATTTTTTTAGGAGTGTATTAAATTTCGAAACGTAAGATTTCGATGACTGTCAGCAGCTGTTTATTTGGAAAATTAACTGTAATTTTTTAATATCTTCCCGATCGTTATAAGCTCGATTATAACTTTTTCGTACAATAAACTAATATTCTTAGTAAAAGAGAGGAAATAAGAGTGGTCTCACGCTTGGGGTTTCTGTGCCTCCAGCATACTACCGCGGATAAGGGATGTTAATAGACCAATCACCTAATCAGGCCTGCCCAACTGACGGCCACATTTGGCGCGTTTTCCCACGTTCTTATTCCGCTAAGGTGCGAAGTGATGACGCCCCCCTATTTGATACAGCCGTACCTGCTGAATTGCACGGCTTTAGAAACAATAAACGCACACACGACATAAACGCACGACATAACTTTGAAAAAATTTGCACGAATTTAGGAGGAATTACATACTCTTCCTAATACGCATTTGACAATGCTCTACTTTCGACCACTCTACAAACGAATAGCAAGAACAGTCTAATGACAAGCCTACCCGTCCGAATTCTTAACCTGCCTAGTATAAAAGCTAATTTTTCCCTTGCATGCGCATGTATATGCTTTTTGCATATTTTCCTTCCTTTGATCGCGAGCAGAGCATTATTTGTCACGGCGTTAGCTCATTCAATTCGATATGGAAAACTCCTGTGCACTTTAATTTCCTTATACATAATTCTAAGGGGGAAGCAACGGCTGTGAGTATTCAGGGGCTGCCGCACCGGTTGCGAGTAATCAGGGGCTGCCGCACCGGCTGCGAGTAATCAGGGGCTGCCGCACCGGCTGCGAGTAATCAGGGGCAGTCGTTTCAAGGTGCAATCACAGCCGAGGAATGTGCAATACGGCATTTCATTTATCGCAATTCTAAAATACGGGATTTTCTACCATTCGCATATTGGAAAACTGCCATATTAAATCGGATTCGATTTTGCTAATTCTCACCGTAACACACGAGTAGGGGACTATACCTCGCATTGCAAAATTAGTTATGCATAGCGCAATCAGAAGCAATCAACACTAAATTCTGCACTGTGGATCGACTGTTCCCGTCTGTGGATCGACCCTATTGTTTTACCCAACACTGCACAGATAGCGTTACCAACATCTTTTGCTTTTCTCGAGAACAAGTTTATCTACGGTCGATAATATCTGATTTTCTAGAAGATGCTCAAAGATCGCGCCAGTATGCAGTAATCACGACGCTGTCAATGATCGGTGCTCGTGATACGACATCTCGTGATTTTCTTTCGCTATAACGTAACACTGTTTGTTCCACGAGTCGGGTTAGGATCGTGGGTGATTGATGTTCGCGTAGCATTGTCATGCCTCCGAAGATATACGAAAAGTGTTCAAATTTCCGCGATGTGATCGGTTTACAGTGATCATCACCATCAAGCATATATTCAATAAATCGTAGACTGTGACTCGCCTGTTACGTATGTGCTCCAACAATTTTCATTGTAGAAAAGATCCATGACCGCTAGATTCGCAGCTATGTTCAATTCTTACATGCGATAAGCCCGCGTGGCACAAATTAAAGAGTATAAAACCGATCGTTCCTTATCCGCAAACGACTTTACAAATAATCCTAATTTCGGGATTGATGATTGTTATAACTGATAACCGCTCGTGCATAATAGATGTCAGAACTATTTGAAGAACTACACCAGGGAGGAAACTGTTACCATTTCGAATTCACATTTTAGAGGTAAGTTACGGTTCGGTGGCTATGTTAATTACTACTTTCTATTTGGTAATTATTTCCCATTCGCACAGCGTATTATCCAGGAGCTTGTAAAACCGGTATTGTACTAAAATTGATAGATTTCATGTATTTGCATGTTGACCAATCTTAGTTAGCGAGACATATGTTGATTTACAGTATATTTTATTCGAAAATGCTATAGTTCTTTCAGCGAACAAATAAAAAAAATTCGAAAGAGATACGTACATTCGCTTGACATGTGTGTTGATTATCTCACCCTGATATATTATCAAGCAGACACTTTCATTTTCATCGAGTAAGTTTCGTAACACATACTTGCAGCCAGACAAGGACAGAGAGGTGTCAAAAATCATGAACTGTCAAATGTTCTTATTGGTTATCGTACTGTTGAATTAGTAGAAACTTAAACTGAGGAAATTACATCGTTTTGGCATCGTTGTAGCGACGGTTGTGGACGCTGTACGATACCGCAGCATGTTCTTGAAATAGGACACCAAATGATCGATTACTTCATTCCGATAGACCTTCCCTTGCTCTAATTTGTTGGTTCCGATGTACATACGTACAACGCGATGACACAGTAATGTTAAATTCGTAACGCACCTCGATAACGAATGCGTTTCGAAAATCAACTATCACCGAATACTAGGATTCCGCGTTCTTGAGTATTTCGTAACAGCTGTGCCGCAATATACCGTGAAAATATACACATGTTAATGTTGAACTGCCTTTCACCCAGGTTATGTTCATCTCGCGGATTACGCGTGTAACGCATATCAGACTTACTATAAAGGAAAGATAAGCGGAAATGTCTGGCATTGAGATCAAGATCGCAACCATTTTGATAACAAAGCGTTCACTTTTAAAGCCGGGGAAGTCCGTCGTTTGACTTTTGCGAAGTAGTACATTACAATTTAAAAAATAGAGTAAACAATTACCCAACTACTGTGCCAATATTAATTATACTTATTTTTAAGTGATATGAAAGATATTAACGCGGACCACTTTTCACGGTTTTAGATTAGGATCGTTTAAATCTGTCGCTTATATGTATTTACTTTTTCCTGAAACTTATAATTCAGCGTTTCGAAGGACTTACGCTTACGTCCATTCGACATGTATTTCACAACGTCATTCTTTTTAAACATGTAAAAAATGTATGAATATTCATTCATTCATTGTCACCTTCGATGACCGGCATTTTTTCATTTTTTATAATTTTTCGCGATAATATAATGAACTCGACTTTAGCAAATGGATAATATGGAATGATATATTAGAAATATGTAGTATGATTTCTTCCAATTAGAAAAATGGCATTGCTAGAGTTACAATCGTGCGAAAAGCTAGACTAAAACCGTGTCATTTAAAACATCAAGGATAAATCTCTTATTGTAAGTCAAGGATGAGTCTTTAAAAATGATCTAATCGCTACGTCCCGGTTAACACACCGAAGACCATGCCTGTTTTCTTTTTTGCGGTCGTAATTACAAGATACGAGGTTCATTTAAAACAGTTTAATAACTTAAGCAAACCTCTACTTTCGTGTAACATATGTTTCACGAATGCAATAAGTCACTTGCCAATATTAAGAATTTTGTGGAAATTTCACTGCGTCGATGTCAAATTAAATCATACCGGATACGTCTACTTTATCACAAAAATTCCATAACAAAGCCGCGAAGAACATTTTCGCAAAGGAAAAAAGTTACTTCGATTAACCTCAGGAATCATCCCTTTCAAGGAAGTACCTACAACATTTTTGGGCTCACCTTGTATAAAGTCAGTGCGATACCCTTGGGTACACCTAATGGAGCATGAGTCAATACAAAATCCCTATTAGATGCATTCGTCATCGACAAAGCGCAATAAAATGAACGTTTTCTCGACATCGTAGTGATTCGTACACAATCAATCACGGAGTAAAAGACTGTTCGACTAAACTTTGTCTACGAGACTTCGAAATGACAAAAACGTCCAAAGTATCGCTTAAATCGAAAGCTACGTTTACCACGGTTCGCAAGACGCGACAACCTTCGCGAGAAGCTGTTCAAAGTTTAAACAATTTTTGCAACGGTGTTCGGCGCGCAGTGAAACATTTTACTGCCGAGAATTACGATAACTTGGCACGGTCGAGGAAAGAGAGACGAGGAAACGGAGAACGCGAAAACGACGGTAGCACGAACAAAGTTCCTCTAAATTCAATTAAAAGAAGATTAAGGAATCCCGTGTACGAGTACGTAATTACGAGCAAGCCGTTGCTGTCGACAAAAATTCGCAAGAAACGTCTGGAGTGGGCGAAATTGCATGAAAATTGGACGATCGAGGACTGGAGCAAAGTCCTTTGGACCGGCAGGACTAAATTTGACACTTTTGCGCTGAAACGTAGCGTCTTCGTATGGGGATGTTTCTCGAAGGCTGGTGTCGGCGATCTGATCCCAACTAGAGAAGAAATCAGCCAGAACGAATACGAGTTGATCATGGAGAAGCATGCTATTCCTGCTGGACTTCGACTGGCGGGCGATACCTTCGTTATGCAGCAGGGGAACAGCTCGAAATACTATTTCGCGGTTTATACTTCGCCGTTTAACCCGGCCCACGAACAGGCGGAGATAGTGTTCCAAAATATGGAGTGGCCGGAACAATCGTCGGATATAAGTCCGATGAAATTTCTGTGGGATGCGTTGGAACGGAACGCTCGTATGCAGCATCCGTTTACGAAAAAACATCTTTGGCAAATATTGGAAGATACGTGGAACGCTGTAACACCGAAACAGCTGGAAAAGTTCGTCGCTGCGATGCCCCGGATCTGCGAGGCTGTTATCAAAAACAAGGGTGGGTTTATCGAGGAACAAATCGTTTGAGAATGTTTTACTACGGCGAGGGACCCAATTACTGTGGGGTTACCAATCGCTGTGCCTAAATTATACTTATCTTTAAAGCATAATGAATATTTTTAAAAAGAGACATTGCATTTTTTCCATTAAAATCAGTTAATACACGTACGTATATGTTACATATCCTTTTTTTTTTAATCGTTATGCTTTAAAAATAAGTATAATTAATACAGGCACAGAAACTGGTACCCCCACAGTAATTACCTAAAACCCTTACCCTAAATGATCCAGTTTCTTGATCACGGTGATTGAATGTGTTTCCAACAGCAATTTTGGAAATAAATAGTGTATATGTATGTATTATGTGTACGTAAGCATGAAACTTGCATTATACGAGGTCGAGGTTATATCGATCTCGTAAAGCAATCCACTACACTTACAGTTTTATGTTGTTGTTCTTCTTCGTTTCCGATTGTGTACTATACATAATAGAATCTGTGTGAAACGGTCATTTTTTGTCTGGCAAACGTGCAATTCGTGGATTTCGATTGAAAAACATCGAACAGAATGATTACTCAATGAATGATTGATCTGCTTATTGTAAAGTTGTGTGCACGCAATATAATGCATACGATAAAAATGTCTATATTTCATAATTAGATTGCGGATCATTGTGCGAAATAAAAATTGTTTGCATCAATCGCGAGACACAGAAGCTAAATAAAGATTTTTATCTTGAGGAATTTAAACACATCTGTCGACAATTGTTTACTACTTTTTCGAAACCTATGATGCTCGGCTCAGGATTTCTTAACAAGTTATTCAATTTCAATCGTGAACCAAGAAAGCATCCTCCGTAACATAATCTAATCGTTTCTTTCAGGATTATTGTTTAAGAGAATATTTTTGTATAATATTCACAATCTGTTCACAATATTCGAACATTTTGTGATACGACTTTTCACTTTGTAAACAATACCTAAACATTTAAGCAGAACAAAGGTCGGTTCGCACACTGCCTTCAGATTGTTCTTCCGACGAATGCTTCAAGTTCGCTGACTCATTTTGCAGATATGTTGCAATTATACTTACAGTAAGACCACTGTGAACTTCCGGCTTCTATTTAAGAACTACGCCATGTTGCATCGTACAGGATTTTTCTCAATTATGAAATAATTTACAATTTTGGGAAACGGTAAGAAGATATTACAAGAAAAAGCGTGCAAAAGTCTCTCTTATTTGTCGATGTTATTTAAAAATACATTGATAAGTATAGTTCAAGAATTTATCGCTTTGTTTATTTACGTGATGCGAAGAACATTTAAGGCATTATCAGTGTCTCCAGACATGCTTCTGCGATTGCTTTATCAAGCGTAAAGTACAATGTTGGCCATCGTAATGTAGGTAATGTGTCAAAGCCAGTGTGGTTACATATACGGTAAGTATTACATATATGAAATACGAAGTAATAAATCATTTCATAACTGTTTCATTTGTTCGATTAGATAAATCTTGCAGTCACCGACAATTTATTTGTAAGATCAGTCATCTTGCACACAAGCTTTGCGAGCATCTATGACAATTTGTTTTCAAGAAGATAATCGAGGAACGGCCGACGAAACTTCTGCTAGCCAACGAATTACCATTTCCAGATTAATACCTTTTTCCGTAGAAGATGCCACGCCTACCAATTATGCTAGTCCTATTGCTTATTCTTCGAACCGTGGTTCACAAATCACTGTCGAGTCTTTCAATTACCACTAGGTCGGGCGACGAATTCATTTTCATTTTCTTCTTATAAAAACCACTACCAATTTAATTTAAAAAAAAAAAATTTACAGTCTAGTAGTCACACTATTCGTACCGCGAGACAACAAAATTCCAACCTGGCCTTTTAGTCGGTGACAGAAATCGATGAAGTATGCTTCATGTTTCTAATACGTAACATTGAACGCGCGAAACCCTGTATCAAAACTCTGGAATCATATCTGACACTTGTTCAAGGTAGCCAAGAAACGCTATAGTAAAATACTAGACGAGTTAACCCTTATCCGTCACTCGTTTTTCCAATTCAATTTACTCCTTGGTGTCAAATTGACCTAATCGTAAAAATGAATTAAGTTTATAATCGTCATCGTTAAAAATGAAAACTTGTGGAAAATCTGACAAAATTAAAATAGTGCGGTCAGACTAAAAAACCAGCGGAGAGCATAACCGATAGAATCAAGCGAATCAGCTCCAAGTTCATTAGCACTAGATACGATATACAATTGTCGTAACGACAAAATATATGTAGAAAAGCGAGAAAGTTCGGTTACCAAGCCCAAGGCTTTTCACTATATGAAACTGCATATCCGTGATGCTCTAAGCCCGTGACCGTACTTTCCGGCGGTTCTGATTGGTTCAAAGTTCAAAGTTCGACATAATTCTCTTCGGATGGTTAAAGTTCGTTAGAATTGCCCGGTGTGTTCTAATTCTTAGTCCTCGGCTGCGCGATGTCCTACTGAAATTTGTCAAGAAAAAACTATTCCTTCGGTAAGGACTCCTTGATATTCGAAAGAAAGAAACGCAAGAGTGAACTTTCGCTCCGAACATTAACGATCCAGGTTGCCCATGAGGGGATAAGATTTCAATAGAAAAATTGTTATTATTCTAAATGCATAATTGAGCCGTTTATTTTGAAAATGGCCTAAGTCCATTTATACTTAAATTGAGATATTTAAGGGTTTGTGTTTCAATGCAATTAAAAATACACGTACAGGATACTAATGAGTCATACTGCTTAACTATATCTAAAGGAGTTAAATTTATAGTTCCTATTAAAATAATGGCAATTATTAAGTGAATAATATGCGTTTTCTTACCAAGAATGGAGTTAGGCCAGTTTCAAAATTAACAACCAGATTCGTTATAAAATTTGAAGGAGCCCAAGTCGATTCAGCACAATTTAAGATGCTCCAAATTGAAAAAAAACAATACTCAATTTACTTTGTATACCTTTACAATACTTCAAAAACACAATTTATGCAATTCCGGACATTTTCCAACTACATAAATTACATAACAATTCACTGCTCATCTACATTTTGTGGTGTCAATACAATATTTTCGAACTTTCTCGGTCTACCCCGACGTGCTAATAAATCCAGGATTTCAAACTTTGCATTCTCATCCATTGATATCTTATAGAAAATTGACATGGTTCATCTCTCAAAAAACGCATCCAACATATTTTTAACCAATTTATTGTTTCTCCGTTAGAAATCTTTACCATTTTAAAAATTGTATCCTCCAAAAATTTTGTTGATATGAAATCCTCTTTAAAGTTATTGCCTTTCCGGCACTTTTTGATAATGTCCTTCGGACGTTAGGCCACTTTCAAATTGATGGTTTTAATTATTGAAATAACTGCGAAAACTTATGGGTCCAAAATTGTCGGTATGTACTCTGAATATATTTAACCGCAAATGTTGTTTATGACAGCTCATTTGAAATTGTATACGTAATTACGGGCAACAAAGGATAAATGACAAATGGAGTTAGGCCACTTTCAAAATAAACGGCTCAATTATTGAACTAACTCTGAAAACTTGTGTGTCCAAAATTATCGTATTTACTCGGAATATAAGTAACATCAAATGCTTAATTGATAGATAACTTGAAGTTGTACGTGTAACCACGGGCAACCGGAAATAATTGAAAAATGGACTTGTGCCACTTTCAAAATAAACGGCTCAATTCTAGTTGAAAGTGGTATGGTATTATTCAAGCCCAGGTCTCACGAACTTGGTTTTTTTTCAGGTATTTGCTGAAAACAATGAGATAATCTGGTGAGCGGCGAAAGGAGATGGCTCGGCGAGAGATCAGCGAGAGATCCTTAAACTGCCTGCAATCGATGCATCCAGGCTGCTCAACTCGTATAAACAAGACCGGCGTCGGCTTCGGCGACGGCGATGTTTCACCGACGGAGCTGGCAACGGGGTCGCCATCGGTGACATGTAACAACGACATTGCGAGCAAGGTCAATGCCGGCGGTGACAGCCTAGCCAGCAGCACGACAGGAAGTGAAACGGGTACCGTTCCGTCACCCTCGGTACCCTCGATATCATCATCCTCTTCGGCGGATTCCCGTATACCACGTCCCTCGCCTACAGGTTTGCGTCGTTCGGCGAGCATGCGCATGCGGGGTGAACGGGTATCACCACATCAACCACCACCACCACCCAGTACCGCGGTCACCGCGGCTCTAACCAGGCAGCATCAGCACCATCGCCGCTTCAACTTCCTGCAACACCAGCAACACCATCATCCGGACCATCAGACTTTCCCAGTCATCACGGAGAATGGAACAGAATCACCGCGACAACGATCCCTCGTGAGTACACTGCTTCCGTTCGATTTTTCCATAGTAATTCCAACCACCTGTTCACGATCGATGCGTGCGAAACAGGACTCCAGGATTTCCTCCTGCCGATAGGTATCCTTACCGGGATACTACGCCGTATACCCCTCCGTTCGATGCAGATCGCAGATGCGTCCTGGCAATCGCGTCTTATCGACTTTGCGCGCTTTCTTCTGTCCCTTCGCGGACAAATCTAGGGCGATTTCCCTTCAAAAATTCGGTGAACACCTACGCTATCGGTCACGAGTATTCGGACCTTCGAATCTTTGCTGGAAATTACGGATTTTTCAACCTTTCGGTGCTTCGCCGCTCGAGACGCTGAGGAATATTTTGAAATTGATTGCAGAAGGTCATTAGGTGCGATCTGATATCGTCGTCCCTGAAGTGTTAAATTACGCGGGGTTTTTGCATTGGGTAATTGCTTTCTTCTGTCCCTTCGTGGACAAATCTAGGTTTCTAGGAGACACGATTTCTTTTGGAAAATTCGGTATACACCCACCCTACTTGCCACAAACATTTGGACACACGAGTCTTTGCTGAAATTGCTGATTTTTCACCATTTTAAGTGCCCGACAACGACATACCGACGTTGACTGCAAAACCGATTGTTCTAGTCCAATTTATAGATTTGGAATCCCATCTTACTGTAATACATTAGATTGTCCCTAAAGTTCGTTTCGTCTTCGACCAATGTGCGCCAGTGCGGATTTAGAATCATTTTTTAAGTAGAAACAAGCAACGCGATTAACAGTTTGACTGGCAAACCCCAAAAATAAAGAATTGAAGAGTTGAAATATAATATATGGTACTGCTACGCAGTCTTTGAACCTTTCTCCATTTCCCAGATCTTTCTTCAGAATCTTTCCTCAAATTGTGTACGACGTTTGGGCATCGTGTAGTAGAGGAGAGAAGAAAAGGGGCAGTAGGATGGGTTGGTTCCTGTCGTCGATAATTTTCGAACTCGAACGTCTCTACGAGGACAGGAAAAATTGGTTTAATGCTCGAGACCACCACAGATTCGAAGACTGTAGCTTCTCCTTTAACATGACCCCTCCGAAGTGGCTGTACAAATTTTTGTAGCCGTTCCATTGTACTTTGAGAAGCGTACGTTCTATAAACGTTGGGAAACTGCTGGTATTGAATACTTTTGTTCGTTTATATAGAGAAAAACTCATTTCACTTTGTGTAATAAGTAGACATCGGATGTTTATGCAATTTCCAATTTTTATAGAAACATTTTAAGAAAGTGGAATGAAATAAAATTTTATTTTTAATGGGGACAGCCTTTGTAGATCCAAAGCAAATAAACATCGTGTTAAATTCTCTCGAATTTTATATTATAGTATTTTTTTAACATTTCCATAAACCATAAATGCATAAAGATCCGATGTCTAGTAATAAGCAACCCCACGACTTGTAAATTCCGCGACAATTAGAGTGAAATTAACTGTGAACAGCTCGCTAAGCAAAACATGGAACAAAATGGAAAACGTGTATTCCAGATTCTCTTTCAGCCCTTTGCGTCCCAGAGGGAATCTAAAGTACACCTTTATCGAAATCTTTCATCTGCTCGATTCGTTTTAGGGCATGTGTGTTCCCAGACAATTGTAAGAAACATTAAATCGGTCGATAAATAGCGTAGGATTTTTCTATAAAGGGAACGTACGTTTCCATTGTTTTTATTAGACAAGACATACAGATAACATGTACAGATTCGCGTTACGAGTAGTAAGATAGCGGTGAGCAATAAAGAAACTGAGCTATTGTTAGCTGCGCGATTATGCAAACCGATATCTCTCTCGCACTCGCGCGAGATCGTAGTATTTATAGCGGGAAAAATGATTACGGTCAATCCCGTTATCCACGCTTTAATCAGTCGTCTTCAGTAGATTTTGTAGGACTGAGTTTAATGACTGTAGAAGAAATTTTGTTGTAAAAATAGGTTATGAAGTGGCCCATTTTATATTCTTCATTAGCGTCAACAATGTTTTTAGTTCACATATCGATGTGAACGTGTTCGATTCACGTAAATAAAATCGAAGCTGATTTGAAATATTTATTGGCCAATTTGCAAGATCGTTTGCTTGAAAATGGTTTCCACACAGATTCTGCAAGCTTCTCGGTTCTGAGGAAGAGTCTTTCATTTCTTTGCTTGATGGGGCTTTTGATTTTGCCTCACTTTCATGCCAGACTTCCTAATGCAAGCTTGCATGAAAGCTTCTGCGTTGGCTGGAGGTAAATCACCCTTAGTTTGACCAGGTATAAAAACGGTGAATTTTGTGTTTTAACGCTTTATTTCAATTTCAATCGAAAATTATTGAGGACGTCTTAAGAAATTGTTCAGCAGCGATAGCAATCTTATTTGTAAATCAACAAGTTACTTTGTGTAATATAATTCACTAATTTTTTCGAAATTATTATTTGAACGAAAATGATCAAGCTTCTTTTAGACATAGCACAATCGTAATAATAGCCTTAATAATAGTTTTCCTAAATAAAAGCATTTGTGGATTTCAATTTTGCACAATCGAATATATCACTAAATTCCATCATCATCGACATCGTCGAAATAATCGAGGCTCTACTGTTGTTCGCCAGTTTTAATGGTACCGTTACCATGTAGCATTAACAAACAGACTAATCGAGCACACCCATTTTAATGAAAAATTGTTGTCACAAAGAGTAGGTTGCCCTTGTTTCTTATCCGATGGATCTCTTACACTGGTTAGCCATTAATGTCCATAACCAAATTACTTAAATTACAATTTGTTGGGAAAGTTTTACGTGCGATTAAACAGAACAAGACGCTTAGATTCTTACATTGATAACAGAATAGCTTCCGATTGCGAAAACGAAAAACTGCTGTACGTATATGTTTTCTTACAACATGAACCATCACAGTTCAAACATAATTAATACACGCTTAATGCTCCGTATTTGAAATAACTCTAATTAGAACTATTTTCTCCAGGAACGTAATTGAATGAACAATGACTTCAACATTAATAATGAAATATGATTCGTTCCATGTATCTCGATCACACTACCAAGGAACCTTTTGTAGGAATAAATGAATAATTTTCAGAATAATATCTTCAGTGGCAATTAACGGCGTAGAAATTGAAATAATTACAGGTGCTTTGTCGAAACCATCGTGCAATTTAATCGTTCAAAGAATTTATCATAGAAAGCGAGCAATTATATGTTCCCCCTGCATACAACTTTAAATTTAATATAATATCGTAACCAAACTGTACAACGCGTGAAGCGTTTATTATAATTGTATATTTGTCCTAGTGCGACATTATTGTTTATTTGTTTACAACGCCAGATTAATTAGATTTATCTACCTGCATACCTATTACGATCATTTAACTGACCTATATATCGTTTAAGCATCTGCGGAAATAAATGAAATTTTGAGATAATTAATTAGAAAATTATTGTTTTGAATTTGACATTATATTGAACTCTTCAAAGGCACTAAACTTACAGAAAAACATATATGACTGCATAGGTATACGTACAGGGTGTTTAATATTTATTTTTCCTACAAATCCGCAGTCTAGTCGTTACCCCACCGTTACATAAATATGCATTGGGGACTTAAGAAATTACGATTTATTTTTGCAGAGTCTTTCATTGACACCGGCTAGGCCGCGTCCTGGACACGCGGCCTCTGGAGGATCAAGCACAGGAATTGCCGATGACAGCGATGTGGAAAGCGTAAAAAGTTACGGAAGTGCCTGCAGCACCGCGAGCGCCTGTGATCATGCTACATTTGCTTTTAACGGTACCACATGGTCTGGTAGATCACGAAAATACGTAGTTCATTGTTCGAATCATAACGGTGACAATGAACAGTATCTCACGCCGACTCAGAGGGCAGCTAGACAAGTTAGAAAGTTTCAGGTAAGTACTCCACTGCACGCGAAGAGAGATGCATGACTCCTGAGATGACTCCTTTTTATCTTTTATTTTTTTTTTATTTTTTTTTTTTTTGCTGAATGCTAAATAAAAAACTATTAACACTTTAAATGCCACATATTAATACGTTCCGTTCAGAACCATTCTTTGCTCGACTTTTCGTTCAGACTATTTGATGTTTCGATTAAACATCGATATGTTATCGTAAGTTATTTCATTAGTTTATCGATCGATAAGAAATTAGCTGTTACATACGCACCAGTTTATCTCGATTCCAGGGTATAACATTTTTTGTTCAAACTATCGGCATTGTGCCTCAGGTGAACACCGTGTATGTTGTATGCATAATGAAAACTTCTCGGGTTTAACAAAATTCGAAGCTCACTAATGAACCATGTCTCCGGCACACGGCGATTGCTAGGCATTGTGAAATGGCGTTGCATGAATTCAATAGTATTTGCGCGTGTTACTCTTTGCCGCGCGGATGGCGATTGTTCTCACGCGCGCGTCTCTCGAATTAGTCGGATATTTCCTCTATTTATGTATTTATTCTCACGGTGTTTTCGTAGGCTTTGTTGAAAGAAGCGCGGAAGGAGATCGAGGAAAAGGATCGGGAGATCTTCCGGTTGACGAAGGAGGTGGTGGAGCTGAGATTATATAAAGCTTCCCTGAACAGTCCGGATGAGAGAACGGATAGCAGCGATGCTCTCACTGTACGGGAAAATAATCCTTTCTCGCCGGAATCTCCGAGCAAGGATTTACCGGACGAAGGTGCAATACCGAAGGTTCCATGCCCCGAGACACCGGAAAAACGGGGCCAAGATTTGCCTTCCTCTTTGGCGGACTCGGGACACTTCGAGGACGGATCGATTCACTCGAAAGATTCGGTGTATCTGCCGGAGGCGCAACCGGAAGCGACCAATGTCGCCACAACGCCTAATAAAGTTGCCGAAGACAACACCTCCGAGACATCCGCCAGATCGGCCACACCGGACAAAGACGAAGAGCGACGGAAGCTGGTTAATCTTTACGAAACTAGAATCGAGGAGATGCATCGCAGGCACATCGACGAACTTCAAGAACTGAAACAGAGGCATAATGATAAGGTGCGTGTACGAGACTCTCGGCGTTGCAAAAGAATACCGCGACTGAAAAAAGACACAACATGCGATAAAGAAAATTTCATTTTCAGTAATTGTCGTCTCACCTTTATCATTGTAGCGTTTATCAATTGTAATTAATATCACGTTATTTGATCATAGGTGGAAAGCTTACTAAATCAATTGGCCGAGGTAAATACTCGTTATTGCGAAGTCAGACCAAGTGTTGATGCTGCGGAGACTCGGGCTCGTGAATTAGAAATAGAATTAGAGGCTGTGAAAAATGAACTCGCCGAGCAGAAGTCGTTGTTAAATGAACAAGAGGAGAGGAATAAACAAATGTACCTGAAAATGTATGCCAAAGGTCAAGAAGCTGCACGCATAGAGCAAGCGGATCAGGTAATGCAATATAATAAATTTGTAATTTTTAACATTAAATATTGTAGCTTTTGAGCAACCGTAGCGTTGAGCAGCCGTACAATTGCAAGGTATTGCAAGGTACAAGTGCAATTTGTTGCTAATAGTTTTTCTTGATTAAGGTATTGATTAATCAAGAACTAAGTGTTAATCTATTTTCATGTTTTCCTCCACAAACATAGATACTTGAACATGCACACCAAATACCACCAAAGGTTTCGGTTGCAGAACTACTTCAACAGCTAACAGTTACTCGAGCAGAATTAGAAAATGTCAAGGTAAATATGCTAATTTCGGTTAGTTTACATTATTAATATTACAATGGTAATATTACACGATCGCACATTGAAACTAGAATTATGTAATTGTTTGTGCCTGATATCATATAACTGAAGCTTCATCTCTATAGCAATATAAAATAGCATGAATTATATTCTTAACACGGTATACTAAAATTTCTTACAACAAATACTATGAAGATAAACCGTATTGTTCATAGAACAATACAGATTATACCACTTACAGAAGCAAATCGTAAAAACGTAATTATCAACATTTAGTGTATATTATATAAAAATAGTTTACTCGTATAATTCAGGAAAGCTGTTTCAGCATATACGAAATAAGATATATTTCATTGGCAAGAGTTGTTTATTTATCACATTGCTTTGTGTTGAACATTCATTTTCTTTATTTCATTAGGTATAATAATGAATGATTTTCATATTTTGTTCGAATACAGTCCTACATTTAAATTCTTTCTTCCTTTTCCTCGATTTTTGTATAAACTTTTGTGACTCGTCATCAGGGATTTCGGTTCTCGATGCAGTTGCGAAGAACCGAGATAATGTTACAGCTTATGAGGATATCGGTTAAAATTGTTAGTGCTTAATAACAGTTCAACAAGTTTCGTTTATATTATTACGAATACTTTTTCAAGGGATGTTTTACTTCTTTATTAGTTGATTTGGCGAATTAAAAATTTGCTTTAGAAAACTTATGGAACTTCTGTTATGCATCACTTTCTGAGCATCTCTGTAGTTCACGATTCTCTTGTACTAATGATGTGCCACTTTTTTTGGTCGCCGCTCACACTCCAGGACACAAGCTACTCGCCTGAACCTCACATTTCAGCCGATCGTAGCCAAATTTTATTAAGTGCTAAGGAGGCTGTTTCTCTCTGGGTCCTTGGCACACGTAAGGTCTGTATTTCTGCTGAACTGCCACGCGATGCGATTCTTATCCACTGTTTATTAAGCATCTGCGTTGTGCTTGTTCGTATACAGGATGCACCAGCAATCTTCATGCTCCTCCCCTCTCCTTTGTTTTCTATTTCTGCATTTTCCAGGTTCTTTTGCAAGATAATGTATGTATCTTTATATTGGTTTTGAAGAATAATGTTTGTTGCGCAGAATGTTTATGATTTCTATACTTGTAATTAGAGAAGAAAAACACAATATCATTACCCGTTTATGTAAAATTTACTCTTTAAATAATCCTTTCACTATTACCCGAATGTTTGTCTATAATCGTATTTTTTTTTATAACATTAATTATTTTTACGTTTTTATAATTATCACCGTGACTTAAACTTTTATCTTGATTTTTTCAATACCGAATATTCATTTTTCAGTTATTTATTAGAGAAGTTGTCTATTGTATAGCATATGTAAAGCCTTGTTTCATTTTCGTTGTTCATTTAAGCATGAACATAAGTAACAAATAAATGTGTAAATAGAATGATAAATTGCTTTTATGAGCATGAACGTGTGCTCTTCATTAAAAAAATAGAATTTGCATCAGTTTTAGTTAGTATGTGTTATTATATAGTACATTAACTGTGTTTTGAAAAGTATCAGAAATATCATTCCTTTGAAACATACATTATAGAAATAAATTAAATCATTTTTCTTGGCCATATCACCTCACTACTATCGAGATACTTTGATTATACAATTCATGTTAAACACGGATTTTGATAATTAAATAATCTAATTGCTAATGTCACTGTGAACAAACATTTTAGGAATTATTAGAGATGACTTACAATATCTCGTAAATATTTCTTAAATAATAAATATAGAGTCTACGATAGCAGGAATTGGATCTACGTGTTACCATCAATGCATTACATTATAAAGATATTTTCCAAAAGTGCATTTATTAAAAAATGCTTTGCCACAACAATTGCATGCTGATTAGCAAGCACAATTGTAGTTGGTTTTATACGCATTATTAGTCAGTGTGGGGAAACTATCCTGTGCACTTGAAAGAAACAGCCTCTTATCATCCTTTAGTCAATGTAAGTTTGCACATGTTTAAGAATGCTTTTGCACTTGTTCATCAAAAAGGACATTATTTAACATTAAACTAACCAAAGATGATGAATAAACCACTCTTACGTTAATGTATACATATCTCTACTAAAAATTGATACAGTAGAACCTTCTATACTTGAACACTGATTATATTCAAATAATTATTTCAATACCTTAGTATACCAATAATATACATCTTCTTCTCTTGTAAATATACAATGTGTATTTTTGAAAAAACAATGGAATAACTCTATGCAATTACAGTTATATTGAAAATTTTATATATACAAAATAGTAGACGGAACAATATAGAATAGGAAAATATTTTATAGTCGGTTCTACTGTACATACATTCTGCTTTTCATGTGTAAATATATATCTGTTAATATATTATTATTGTTATACCTAGGTTTCATTTTTTTTTAATTCACTGCTGCAGCATGTACATAATTGAAAATGCACCACATTGGGTAAAGGTATGTGATATAGCTTGTGTGAATTATTAACAAGAATAATTTCTTAAACAGGTAATGTATCGACGCATTATTGAAGCCCGAAGTCAGCAAGGTACCCTGGATCCAGAGATAACATTGCAGTTCCTAAAGTCAGCTATCTATTATTTCCTAACCGATAAAGAGAATCATCAGGGTCATTTGAATGCTATCGAAAGCATTTTAGGATTCACAGAGGCTGAAAAGCACAATATTGACAGATTATATCGATCCACAAGAAAGTAACAGATTGTACAGTTTTTTACATAGCTAATTTGATTTCTGGTAAACACGTGACTCATTCTACATTTTTACAGTACAAAGAAAGATGAACTTTAATTAGTTAGATTCCGTTTAGAATCAACAAACAGAAATTGCAATTCGTTTGTTTTTATTATTATACTATAGCAAAGTACAATGTTGCTATATTTATTTTGATATCCGAGATTTTAAAATCTTAATATGGAATATTATTGTCATGACCTTCTATATTGATACATAAGACTGTATGCATTTTCAGTACTATACTTATACATATACATGTGTATACTATCATTTTCAGCCTTATAAAAAGTAATATTTTATATAGAATGTGTTGTTCCATAGACTATGTACATTACAATTGTAATATAAGTATTTCTGTATTAATGCGTTTACTATTAGCATTTTCTTAAAATGATTGATATGTTTATTTCATTACATTTTATCTATTGAATATCGAGGAAATATTTTTTTTAATTTATGACTATGATCTTGTGATGAAATACTTAATTTTTTTCTAAATAACTTTTTGTTTTGTTTTTAAATGCTTGAAAAGATCGGTATAACCAAGATTTTAATACAAATGAACTACAGAATGCATGTATTGATCGAGCACACCATTTGGCAGATGCATCAGTACGAAGTCATGAACTATATTCCATAAGATAGTTTTCAAAGAGAAAGCATAATGAACTTTTTATAGTATAAAATTCAAATTATATATCAAATTAAATTTTATCCATTGTGCATACACGGCAAGATTTGATAGTTAATAAAACTAATTACACAGAAGTACTGAAGTTTTATGCTAAATGTGTAAATTTATTAAATTAATAATAATGCTATACTTTTTTGACTGCCACTGCTTTTCCCTGCACTACATTTTAAGATATCAACGTGTATCTCGTACATTTATATAAAGTATCATTCAGTTAATGTAAAAGTATTCTGTTGTAGAAATTCGAATTTCTAAAATAATATTACATATAGTGTCCAACAAGACGGCCAGTGATCTAAGAAGGGTAACTTCAACTCTGTCGTACTCGAGTGGCTAATATGTTTACGTTCACTTGCTTTGTTTCGTTGGACAGACTATAGATAATTCTGACAACTACTTTCCGTTCCTGTTAATTTTATAATTTCAAATTCAATTTATACAGTTGCGTTTAAACTTTTATAAAAAATAAATATAGGAGAGCTAGCTTTAAGAACAGAAAGTAATGCGAAGTGGAAATTCACTTCTCTAAATTACTTATCGTTAAATTTCATAATGTTCATTATTTTCTTTAAGTAAAATAATAGATGGATATAGGCAATGAGTGAAATGTACAAAATATTGATACATCACACTTACTTTATAAAGTTGTATGATAATTTAAGGAGACGAAAGAATGTTTTTGGAACATTCCTGGTGTACGAAATAAGTTAAGTAATACAAATTTTTTTGTCATGCGTATGCATACAAGATGAAAATAGTGATGCAAGTATAAGAACAAACGATGCATTCAATCTTTTGCATTGGAATTTCGAAGAAATTGGTTTAGTGTATATAAGTTTTAGTATATTGTACATGCACAGTGACAAAATTCATTTAATAAAATATGCTTGTTATATACGCAATTTGTTAAAAAAAAGTATATAACTAAAGTTGAAAACATACATTATAGGGCTGTGTGAAAGGAAAATGTTTTCTTAAATTCAAATCCAACAGTGTTTTATTAATGAGTATGTATGTATACTATATACATGTGTGCACACACATACTACTATTAAATTCACGTATTACAATATACATATATGTAACTGTATATAGTGTTAAACTTGTATGTACCTGTACAAATTTGAATGTTTTGGATGAATGCATCCAAAGCAAAGTATAGAGAATAATACGAATTCCAATGCAAAAGGATAACTTATGTTCACCATAGATGAAAAACCTCTTCTTTTATCTCATAAAGAATAGAAACGGGAATGTGTATGCAAAATTATTATTTAAAAAATTGTCTGTTTAATTAGTCATGATATGTTATGTATATTATACACAAATGATAAATTATATCAGTCCGGTAATATGGCGTCCATGTAAGCAAACAATTTGGAGACTGAGGAAAATATCTTGCCTTTTTATCCGCCTGTTACATTAAAGTAGGTAAATAT
This sequence comes from Seladonia tumulorum, assembly GCA_913789895.3. Lineage (NCBI taxonomy): Eukaryota > Metazoa > Arthropoda > Insecta > Hymenoptera > Halictidae > Seladonia > Seladonia tumulorum. Next base: position 18,006,243 of record OU565271.1, read on the forward strand.
TAGAGAAAAATGTTATGATACATTTATGGACGTCAATCGTAGGAGATCCAAAGCACAGCTCTTATTGATATGACTCCGACTCATAAATCCTGAAGTAATTTACTGCATTTACCATTAGATTAAAGCCAAAGATAAATCTAAATATGTAAAAACTATCAATTATAAAAGACAGTGAAGGAAACAATTATTTATGATTTGCTTCGTTTCTATTCAATTAAAAAAGCTAAAGCACTAAATATTAAATTTGACGTCAGTAAAAGCCAAATTTATATTAAAAATTCCATTACAATTATATTTGACAATTAATATAGAGGATACTGGAAAATTAATTTTTGTAACCATTCAACATAATTATAGCATACTTGTGCTAATTTTTAGAAATTTTGGTTTTAATATTGCATATAGTCTTGTTGTATCAGTGAGTTAAAGTAATTTTAAAAATTGAACAGAATGAAATAAAAAACTAGGATTATATTTACAATATACAACACAGCTTGTTTTTAAAAATGTATTTAAACTGTATCTCTACTAAAGATTGTAAACATTTCCTGCAAATAGTTTCGTAATTTATAAATCGTGCATGTATAATATTTATATAATATTACATGATGTGTAATATTTATATGTATATTATATGATTAGATAATTGAATTTTGATGTGGGGTATGCGAATTTTACATGATTTACGCATATCATAAAGAATCAAACTATTAAAAAATATGAAATGTTAATATTTTCAGAATATACGAATGTTTGCATCTCCAATATAGAATTCTTGGCATAAAAAACATGTGCAATCGTTATAATGTTCCTTTTCTGTATTTTAGAGAGTTAGGCCTAACGTTTAAATCAATGTACCCGTCGTGAATTAAATTTCTATACTAATTTATTTGTACATAACATTGCGTGCAATTACTGTAAGAAATATACAAGGAAAGTAACAACATCGTGTACGTCAACAAAACAGCGTATTTTGCATTTTCACCCGCTGGACGACTACTACAATCACGTTTTTTTTTGTACAAAGAAATAAGAGTTGTGATAATCATTAAAACGATAAATCTTAGCTTATGATACAGCAATTTTTTTTGTATTTATGGTATGTCGTAAAATAATTCTAAAGCATCTTTATAGAAACAAGTTTTGTTGACATTCTATTCTTCTGTTCCATCATTTTGGTGATTGTAAATAAAGTCTTTAAGAATCCAATACATTCACGAGTATACCTTTAGTCGATAACCGTTTTATAATATATTTAAGGAAAAAATGCTAATTGACAAATAATCATAAATGAAGCTTTTAATCTGGAATATTTAAATATAAAATATTTAATGCACGTATTCCGATTATGAGCAGAATAAATTATGCATTACATTTTTAAATGCAATAGCTAAAGAATAATGACAGGGTATTAAAAAAGATTGATTAAACAAATAATTTTTTTGATAGTTTTTATGGAAGGATTGTAAAATACAAAAAAGTATATTACTTCTTTCCAGCTATAATAATACCGTCATATTTCTGCTGGAACCATTTCATTGCATCTTCTTTGGTAAGCCTGTGTTGGAAACCGACTTTTCCAGTTTTTCTTCTCCTGTGAGCTACGTTGAAACCTACACAGAAGAAAAGAATGTTTAAGAAGAAGAATGTTTAGGCAATAAGTTCTTGAAGCATTAAAGTGTCCAGACCACAGAGGTTTAATATTAGCAAACGTGAATTATTAACATGTGTAACTGTTAACGCCAAAGCAATGTCACATCAATTAAGTAACACACCCAGTATAGGAAGTGGGCATGGGTTGCAAATATGAAGTATTTACTTTAGCACATACTTTTAAAAAAGTTATAGATACAACACATAATGCAGGAGTATCTATGATACCAGATAATGTGCAAATATTACATGTTTTTATATTATGATAATAAATATTAATACACTAACCTGGTCGCCCAAGTACAACGTAGAAGTCCAAACCATAAATACCGATGCTAGGATCGTATTTAATTCCTAAGTCAATGTGTTCTTGAATACCAAAACCAAAATTTCCGGTACCAGAGAAATTCTCTTTCCTCAATTCATATTCTCGAACCTGAAGAAAAGAAAAAAATTTTAGTTATGCGAAAGAAATTAAAATTATTCTTATTAAAATACACATAAAAAAAAACACATATATTACCTTCAATCCACGTTCAAGGATTTCTTCTGCTTTAGCACCTCTGACAGTACAGTGCACTGCAATCTTTTCATTACGACGAATGCCGAAAGAACGGACAGTATATCTAGCCTTAGAAAAGACGGGTTGTTGCCCGGTCAACTGCTCCAATACCTATAAACATTCGGTAAGATGTAAACTAAACAATAACTAAAATATTATACTTCGTAATTATAAACTAGATAGAAAAGAAGCGATAGAATATGCTGGTTTTTATTAAGAGAATATTTTAGTGGATATAAATTTAAGAAACATACCTTTGCAGCACGGGTGAGCCTATCACCAGATTCTCCTACACAAATGTTCAGGCACAGTTTACGAATGCGAACTTCACGCATCACATTCTTGGATGCATCTTTCGGCTCTTTCCTTATTTTCTTTGCGGTCTTTTCGACCTTCTTCTCGGGTTTCTTCACATCCTGTAACAAAGATCGGTTCATCACACATCCGATGGTACAAGCATTGCCATTTTTCTTTTGTTATTATGCTTAATGCTAGATACTATTTAAAGATAATATAATTCATATGGTAGACTATAAAATACATATGATTAACCTTCTTCGCGCGAACAGTTTTATATTTAACGAAAACCTTTTGCAAACATAATAAACATTGCAAACAGGTTATACCAGCGGTACATGCTGGTTAAAAGTTTCAAGTATCTGTCATGTTAAAAATTAAACAGTGGGTGTATTAATGAAAAAGAATTTGATGAACGTTAAATTCGCAATTCTAAGTTTTCTTTAATCCATTAAAAATTACAATTTCGAAGTGGATGCTATTGATTTTTAGGGATTTGGAAAATAGTTTTCGTGCTAGCGACTACACACTCACCGCCATGATGAAGAGAAAAGAACGTGATCAACATGCACTCTACTGACAAATCTTGGAAATTAAATCTTATTTCTAGTTCAGGTTGGCCATCGTTCATAATCAAAATGTACTAGATCTAGTTGTATTTCCAGATTTCCTTATTATGACCAAGTTATAGCCATTAGGACCTGCTATAAATGGTTATAGTTACAACAACAATATTATAAACATTGTGTGACAACTGTAAACTTTGGTATCATTCGGTATCACAGAGTCAATATTGGCAGTATCACAGACAAGGTATTTATAGGAGTAGACCAATCGCCATTTGGGGTTTCGTGTCTCACGATCTGAAATACCGACATCGTGGACGTGAGACACAAAAATACATTAGGTGATTGATCTACTTCTATACCTCGTCTGTGCTTGTACCGAGCCACATTACGGCATGTTGTGTTCACATCGCAGGTCATTTATGTATTTATTTGCACTGTATCTATTGCACATAGAAAAAATAATATATAATTAAATTTATTATATTACCTACAGTATATAACTTACCTACAGCACTCGCTGTTACCGACAGTTGCACTGTTATCTACAGTCTAATACTTACCTGCAATCCAGTACTTACCTACAGTCTAATACTTACCTACGGTCCAATACTTTCTAATGTACGTGCGTCGAAGTTTGATTAGTCAGCGTCATTAGACACAAGTAATTGAGGGAAAGAAAGAACGAACAGTTTGTATGATTGCAGTTGAATAAAATATGCGCACCTGCAGACTACTTTAATGAATAGAGACAAATAATTCGTGAGCTTTATTTACATTGCACTTTCTATTACATGCATCGATACCGATACCAAGATGTAAGATACATGTTGCACTGCTTTCGACCATTCTTTAACAATACCTTGCCACGCACGTTTTGTCCTGCAAGTCAGAAAAAAACAAGATTCCTCCGAAAAAAGAAAGAAAACAGTCTTTCGAAACATTTGATAAATGAATTCGATTTAAATTAAAAAAAAAGAAAAAAATAATAGTGATTATACTGTTAGGAACCGAGTTGATCACCACCAACCAGAACGTATCTATCCTCGTAGGTATTTTCAAATTATACGCGCAATAGAATGAATTCTTTCGAACGATCCTGCTGATATTAAAGCTTGACTAATATCGCAGAAGCGTACTTGTCTTTACACGTAATCGCGTACACATAAGAGCAGAGTGCTAGAGTTGTCCTATTCGAATCGAATAGAAATCGACCGAGTCGTGCGAAGAATGTGGAAACCAAATAAAGTTGAAACTGGTTGAAAAGTGAACACGCGAATACGTGTAACGACGATGATGAGTGGAAAAAAAACGTAGGGGAGAATTTTCGTAAAGATACGTAAATAGGACGCAAGATTAAATAGATGGCGATAAATAGTTGACCAAGGAAACGAATACGCGCACGTAGCCAAATTAAAGTAATCTTGGGTTGAAACGACCCATGTGAAGAATAAGACCGGTCGGATTGTGTCGTACGAAATAGAGGAATGGTTGGTCCAATTTCAATCTTGGTCTGTCTTCGGTTTGTTTTTCGGAGACTCCGGGCATGGTACCGCTTGTGGAAACGGTTCTTGGATGATTTTTCGCGCGAAAGTCTAATGTTGGTGCTACCGAATCAGAATCCAATTGTGGTCCCTCGACGTCCAGAGATCGGTGTTGGTAATCGTGACTCAAAGATTCCCGCGATAAAGGACTCGCTGGATAAATTTCCACATGATGTCGCCCGTTGGCGGTGTTTTCATCGCCGCACGTACTAAACAGATTCATCTGGAAAGAAGATGAAAGATGGGCTATCGGCGATATCCAACGCATGAGCACGCGATTAGTTTCAAAATAGCAAAAGCAAAACGAAAGGCAATCTTACCTGTACGATGTCGGATAAAAATAAACGATTTCCGATTCCGTTGATCCCTTTGAAGTCGGCGTCGTTCGAGAACAACCGATCCAAGCCCATTCTTTTCAGAGCAGCGGTAGCGTTGACGACGGATCGATGACTGAACTTGGGTATTTGTAATTCGAGACCGCGTCTAGGTATCAGAACTTTCAGAAGCTTGTTCCACGTATCGTCCCGGAAAGCTCCCTTGATCAACCTCTGCTCGAGCCGGTCCAACGTGTCGCCAGGCGCGGCGTGACCTTGCTGGCCGGGCAACAGGAATATTGTTGAAACCAATTTATCGGCACCGCCAAGGCCGATCGCGGTAGCATCCAAGCTTGGTTCGTAACCGGCGAGTACGTTTGATCGCCAAACGGTTGCCGGTACCGGAATCAATTTTCTCAATCTATGCGCTGATGACACCGCGAAATATAATTCCCCGTCTCGACCCGTTGTGCTGGCTAAACTGGTGTTGCAGTCGGTTTGAAACACATTCGCGGAAATCGCCGCGAGAGGCGATCTTAACGGAACAGCGTTAGTCTTAACGAAATCTCTGATTCGACCGCCAGTTTGTTTTCTGATCAAGAGATTGGTTCGACGACGCGCGAGATCGCTGATGGTAGCGAAATTGACTTCGGCCACTAGTCCTTCGTAAAATTGGTGGGCTTGTTCCTTGTAGAACGGTAATAATTTTCGAATTTTCACCTTATCCGCAAACAGTTCGCGAACGAACGCCGCGTTCGCGATGCCCTGATTTCTTGCCAAGCTTACAGCGTCCGTCACATTTTGGAAAATTAAATGCGGATTAAAAGTAACGACGTTATCGAGCCCGAGAACTTCGTTCATTTGGTCGGACGTCGAACCTCGAGCGCCAAGGAAGATCATTGCTAGTAAGCTAACCATTCCGAACGGCGAAAGGGCAAGCGATCTGCCGGTGCTCAATCCCTTGTTTGCCGCTATCCAAAATTTAAATGCCAGCTCGTTACAAAGTCTTGAAAAGTTGACGATATCGTTGCTCGCATTTTTGGTGCTGCTATCTAGTCCGCCAGTACTCTTTGAAGGATTCAGTGTGACGGTGGTTGCGGTTTCGCTCACCGGAGTCGTTTGATACCGTGTTTCATTCTCCATCGAATTGGTTTCGTGTATCGATAACGTTGTCGTGGTCATCGTAGTCGCCGTTGCCGCCGTTGAAGTCGTCGTAGCTGCCGTCGTCGTCGTCGTCGATTTTGTTGGTGACGTTGCAACTGTTTCGTGTAAAGTTATCCGTTGCCATTTGTCATCAACATTACCGTCGTCCGTTGTATTCGTTGCACTCGAATGTAAACTTTCGAATTTGTCCGTTTCATTCGTCGGTACATTTAAATTCGATCCTGTTACCGGATGGATCGATTCTGTTGTCGTTTCGTTTTTCGATGGATCAACATCTACCGAATTTAGTTTGTTTGGTACGTTTATGCTTGGTATAACGATCGTTGTATTCGAAGAATTTTTCGTCTCCTTATTCGTCGATAAGATCGATGCGTCGGTAACGGTAATATCAGGAACGATAGCGATACGATCGACCGTTGGATCAACAGCATCTACGCTCGTGTCCGTTGATGTCGGCTCGTTTGTCGACGATCGATCGAATGTCGTCGACGTATCGTGTACAACTTGTACGATGGACTCTGTCGATGAGATTCCATCGAGACCATCCGAGTCTGTAACCGAGGTTGTATCGTCCTTTTTAAATGCTTCCAGAGGAATTTCGTCGAGCTTGGCAATTATCGAGGAGGGTTCGTCGGTGCTCTCGTCAACGTTTGTTGTACCGTGCGATATCGACTGTTTCGAATCGAACAAAACACTGGACTCCTTGCTCGATACTGTAGTCGTATAATGGATATTTTCAGAAGAAGAAACCTTGGTACGGTCCGTAGCAACACCAGATACGGATGAATCGGTCGTTGGAATCTCATGGATGGACACGGTCGATGTGTTGTTTTCTACTTGGACATTTTCCTGGTGCGTACGCGTAGTGGATACTGTCGTCGTCGTCTCGAACGTTCCTGGTTCTTTGGCTGGATTCGACGGTGTTACTAGCTTAATGTAAATCGTTTCGTTCACAGTACTACTAGTCCGAGTTTCATTGTTGTTCGTTAAACTGCCCATCGTTGAGATCTCCGTCGCAGAAGGCAGACGACTTTGTACCTCTACTTTCAAAGGAACGTCCGTACCGGTGACAGCTGTAACGTTTCTGTTCGTGTCGGTAAATTCGTAGCCAGTGATAAGACCACTGGCCAATGTTTTCGGAGGAAGAATCTCTGACGGAAGATTTGGTAAAGCAAGTGGCTCCGTAGAACGAATATTATTCGCTTCGGTCGAAACCGTTTCAAGCATACTTTCAATAACGTCCGATATTTTTGACGAAGATTTGAAATCCGTCGAATTTGTTTTCATCGAATCGAACGGTTTTACCACGGTTTGTAACGTAACGGGTATCACGATAGCAGGCGTCGCATTGGTTGTAGCGCCGAGCGGTCCCTTTATAATCGCCGTTTCCGTTGAATCGGTATACTTTTCCGACAAAGTAGAATTCGGCGTAGCGTGGTCATCAGGGAACGTTGTCGAAGTACTAGTGAAATTGATATCTCCAACGGAATGTATCCAATTCGTCGATGCAAGAGGTGCGAACGACGCAACAGGCGGGATGCTCCAAGTGACTTGATCTTGGTCGACTCGCGGAAGCATCGTGGAAGCTGTTCCAGCGACCGAGTCTTCTATACGTTCGTCGTACGTATCGCCCATGCTTGGCCGTACCGCTCCTCCATCGGTCGTATGTAATTTAATCGGCACGTCTATCGGTGATGATGCTGTTGCGCTCTTCCATATTTCGGAATTATTCTCACGGTTCTTACCCTCGATTATTTCGTTGTGAGACGATTGCCCTTGGAAACCAGTGGATATAGGTAGAATAGAAGATCCGGAAATTTCCGAAACTTGACCGATCATACTGGACAACGAGTTTATTAGCTCCATGGGCAGAGACGTGGAGACGCTCGGTTTTATTTCTTCTTGCAGCACCGACGATGGTCCTGTGCTAATTTGATCCGTGCCCGTGGCTGGGGTTACAGAGGGCGAGTAAAAGGGCGTCGTTGCAAATGATTCGTTGGTGAACGGTGCCTCGACTTTGCTCGAGCCTATCGACGAGGTCTGTTCTGTAGCAACGTTCGACGTGGTCGACGTGGTCGACGTGTCCGACGTATCAGCCACCGCTGATGCCGGTTTAGTTTGGCCCGTTGACGAATAAACGATAGATGTTGTCGATTCTACGATCGCGCTTACTACCGATTCGGTGGCCAGAACGTTCTTTTTCGTAGCATCGACAGGAACCGTGGAGATGTTTGATGTTACCGAATCAATTTCGTTCGTGGACAAACGATTGCTATTATCGTTGTACTTTTCAACGTTGGCCACGACGTTCGCCGATGGCAAGATTTCGGTAATTTTCTCAAAAATAGGACTCTGAGTGGTACTACGCCATACTTGTGGTTTCTGTTCAGCTGTTATCACGGCCACAGGAATCATGAATTTTTCCGTTTCCGTGGGCGTGTTGGCGGTGGTAGTTACAGCGCTCGAATCAATAGTCGAAATCGTCAAAGTCGACAAAGTCGTTGGTCGCGTTCTATTCTCCCCGAATCCATGAGGAATTGTATCCCTGTTTGTTTCCGAAAAGTTGATAGCGTTGTCGAGTGTTACCGTTGTCGTAGACGCCGTTGCGAATGCATTGTCCAGAGTGTAATCGTTTCGAACGGTCGACGAACGAATGGTCGGCGTCATTGTAAATCGTTCGACGTAACGAGTATCGTCAGCTATGTCTCCGTGCTTGTCACCAGCCAAAATAACCGGTAGAATGTTGCTCCATTCGACGTTTGCTTTCTCCGGCACCGAATTCGAGATCGTTCCCGTTAACGTTGGCGGCTTGTTCATAGCGCTCTTGAGCACGTTTTGCACTTTTTCCACGACATCCATGACCTGTGAACCGAGTACTAACATGTATAATATAAATGATTACTAAACTGCTGATTAAACTCTAATGTAAGTAGACAATATTTAATCGTACACCCGTTAGTTTACAGACCTTTTTCCCACCGGTAAGTATATCCTCAGCTTTCTGAGGTTCTTGAACCCCTATATTCGAATGATCCGGTCCTCCGCTGGCGATCAAAGCTTGAATTTCTTGCGGAGTCATTTGTTTCGTGATCATATCGCCTCTTTCGTTGTAAGTGTAAAACTGAAACCCATCGGGTTTCAGCAAATTGGCAGGAGAAGGTGGCAAACGATACAACAACTTGACGTCGTTCACCACGGACGATTTATCGCTGCTTCCACCTTTTCTTTTTGCTGTGTGATCGTTGCCGGTTCTTTCGTTGTTCCGTTTAGTTTCCGCAAAGACTGACACTGGCGAAATCGCGCTAAAAAACCGATAACGCACCGTAAGATTATGCCGTACAATACATTTTATCCCCTTTATTACTCTGTCGGAGTTTCAACTCGCGCGAAATCGTTTCTTCCTTTACCGTATTAATCTTTCTCGCGATCTCGAACCCGTTCGTATCTTTCGCGTGATTGTTTTATATCGTGTACTTGAATCGAATATTTTCCCACGAAGAAGTTTATGCGCACCGACCGATACCGATACCGTGGCAAAACGGAACAACCAGATACTGACCTAGATTTAAGAAATTTCCTAGACGGTAGAACCATGGTATTCTCTGGAAACGGCTCGCCCATGCTCAAATTCAAACAGCACATCCACACCACGAATGCCGTCAATGTTACGTAAAACCATTCCAAAGTCATACTTGCTTCCTTTTTCGAATAATCTGAAAGAAAATTAAAAAAACGTATCATCGAATGTTGCACAGCAGCTTGAGACGGATAAGAAACTTGTAACGAAACGCGATGCGAAAAGAGGGAAAAGAATGAAGAAAGAAAGGAAAAAATACGTGGAAAGAAGAGAAGGAAGGAAGGAAGAAAGGAAGGAAGGTAGGTAGAACGGAAGGAAAGAAAGAAAGAAGAAAGAAAGGGAAGAAGGAAGGAAGGAAGAAAGGAAGGAAGAAAAGGAGGAAAAAAGAGAGAAGGAAGCGAGGAAGGAAGAAAGTAAGAAAGATAGGATGAACAAAAAAAAAAAGGAAAGAAAAACTCGACAGTCTAGTTTTCTTCTTTTCGGTTAACGACCCTTCGATCCTTTGCTACCCCCTTACAGACGACGATCGCCTTAACGTGACGACCGGTTTTCCACCGCGTTGTAAATCGTTCGACAAATGCACCCAAGCACGTTAAGCTGTGGATACTGAACAACTTTTCTTTGGAAAAGTTTTCGATAAATACACACACACACGCAGAGAGAGAGAGAGACATGCACACACACACACACAATATGTATATTTTTAAGGTTTTCGTCATTGAATAAAATAGTAGAAAATAGAATAGAGTGGAGTAGAGGGGAATAAACGATGTCAAATATATGACGTTTGTGTTAGAGAAATGGGAACGAATGAAACAAATTCATTTACAATCGGATACATAAGCGGCGGGTAAAAGATAAAACTTGTTCATTTGAAATCGCGACTGCATCTCTTTAAAACTACTTGGATATAAAGCAACCGTTAAAGTTTTACAATGTTGGTAAGGTATCGGTGATAGATCACGAATAATGAGGAAAATCATTTCACTGATAGATACCTCGAAAATCTCGAATATATCGTCAACGAAAGAGGAACATGTGTCTCCCCGAGAGAATCAACGGTTGCGCTTTTACGCACACTGCCACTTGTTTAGTTATTCTTTCTTTCTTCTTCTAGCTGTTCGTCCTGTTTGATCGTCTTGTCAGTTTATCGTCGATGAGGACAGTCGATGTTCGAATAGCCGAACACGGTAGTATATGAAAAATATAGTAACGAGAAATGGTGCCGGAAGCGATCTTTCACAAACCAAAGGGTATCAAACGATATATGTCGTTGACGTTCGATTTAACCGGAATAGACAACCACCGAGTTACTATATTCTCGCTGATGATTGACAAGCAGTCGGTCTGTTCTTTTTCTCTTGTCTGTTTCCCTTTATCCCTTTTTATATAGGTACAACTGTATGCGTATATTGTATACATATACATATACATATATATATATACACATATGTATTTATGTATGTATGTATATATATGTGTGTGTGTATGTATACACAAATAGGTGTGTATGCGTGTGGGTGTGCGTGTGTCCTTTTGAAAAGTACGTTTGCGAGAGCGCGCGCCGCCCTTCTGCTCGTTAGTCTTTCCGTACCACCTGTCGTTTCTACTGTCTCCTACCTTGGACGAGCGCAAACTGCCTGGCCGAATCCTTCTTTCAGACGAGTGCATCGGACTGAGAAAGAGAAGCACGAAGAGAGGGGGCACCGTGCTCTTCGTTCTTTCCGAACGAAAAGATGGAGAAAGGATGAACCTGGAGAGTCGAGATGTTGGTCGGTACGGCTTACAGACACCAGCATCGGAGGGACAGACGGAGATGTCGGAATACATGGGAATATATATACATCTGTATAGGTATACATATACATATATATTATGTATGTATGTATGTATGTATACACGAGCGCACACACTTCCACACACACAAAAAAAAATATATATATACACATATCGGGAGAAAAGAAAAGGAGAGGAAACGAAAGAAAAGGAAAGGAAGAAGGGATAGTATATGAGGTCGAAGGACCAGCGTAAAAGTAACCGAAGTGAATAAAAGGAGATGAAGACGAAGAATGCAGAGTGAAACTGTACCAATAGAACGGTATGTACAATATTTCGGAGCATGCCGTGGAATACGACGATCAGAAAATTTTCCATCTGTTCGCTGTTCATGTTGATACTCGTATGTATAACAACGCGAACGTCCCGACTCATGCCCGTTTGAATCGATTGACAATTCTTCTTTGCACGATTCTCGTTGATACTCTTGATATCGGCGCAGCGCGGTGCGGCGCGGCGCGACGTTGCGCTAGTCCCGACAACCGCAATCCTTGGACAAACGAGAAAAATCCGATGTCGATCGTGTAAAATTAAAAGTAAAGATAATCCGATCGTTCCTTTTCGGATACGATTTTACCATAGAGACCATAGAACGTCGACGATTAACAGCGGTTAACGGTACATCGACCGAATAAATCGCCTTCTTGACGGTACGTTCCGGATAGCGCGCGTTCTTACGTCTTGTCGCACGAAATTTCAAAGGAAATCGGTCGACCATGTAACATTAAGTATCATTCCGTTTGATTTTCGGTAAACTCATTTTCACGTAGACGTGATATGCGCTATATAATGCATACATACGTGTATGTACACAAGTAAAGTTTCTTACTCTCGATTTGGAACACGAACGAACGAGCGATTAACGGTATTCGCTTATTCTAGTTCCCTTTCCACTTTATCTTTCAACCGATTCAAGAAATATTTGGGCAGCTTGTTCTGCCGAGGAATTGCGCGTGGCGTCGTGCGCAAGAAATACACAAGAAGACTCCGTTAGGAAGTTCTTCGAGACTCATCGCTTATACGAGGTCATTTTAAGTAACGTTATCTTTTGACGTCGTTAGTCGCCTATAAAGCACAAGATGAATACTTGTCTGGCCGCTAATACCCTGAAGCAAAAAAAAAAAAAACAAACAAAATAACAAAAATTGAACGCTTCTACAAATGTAAAGATCAAACTAATAACGATGATACAGCGGCATCCATGTACATATACATAGTGAGCATCCAAAGTAACATGAAGCAGGATACAAACGATGTCTAAAGTTTGAATCGATTGGTGCGATTCTAAACTGTCGTTACATTTTACTTTTGGTCGGAAAAAATGAAACACGAGCGAAGAAAAGCTTTTGAAAAATAAACTAAAATAAAGGTTGACGAGTACGTAGACACTATGGAGACGCGTTTGAAACATTTTGAAGAAGGTAGTACGCGTTTCATCGATGGAAGTCGACACGAGGGTACTTGGAATGCAGTTGGCATGGATGGAATCGGCACATACATTTTCCCACATAGTTAGTACAATTTGCAAAAAGTGGCATGGCAAAGTCGCTCGCGAACGACTCCTCGTAACCTTTTGCGTCTCTCTCTCTCTCTCTCTCTCTCTCTCTCTCTCTCTCTCTCTCTCTCTCCAACCTCTCCGAAAAAGAAGCAGCAGAAGAAGAAGAAGAGGAAGAAGAAGAAGAAGAAAAAGACAGAGAAAAAGAATGGTTTGAGCGATCGATTTCAGGGGTGCGAAAGAAGTACCGAAAGCGCGATAGAGTTTTCTGACAAAGAAATTGGAATACAGTTTCGCGAGCATCTACAAACGAAACGAGGACAAGAAGGAGGTGTACGCAAGCTGCTGGCCAACGCCAGTAATTGTGTCTACGAACGTATATACATATATGTACTATCGTATGTACTGGTTTTGAGCACGACATCGAGCATTTCTCGCGCGTAAGTCGACGCGTACCGTTACACGACCATTTTGGTTGCTTCGTATTCTAGAGTTTGTACGTGTTTTTCATTTATCCGAGCCCATTTCAGAATACTGGTTTCAAAATATACATGTACGTGAATATCGTATGTATACGACTCTATGTATGCATGTACGTTCGAAATAGAGAATATTCTTCCTTTTTTGTTGGTTTTTCTTCCGTCGAATGAAATCGAGACGACGCGCGTTTCTTTGTCCGAAATAGATGCAAAGTTTCAAGGAGACTTCCGCGACGACACGTTTCACGGGCATGGCACCGTTTATTGGCCTCGTGGTCAAAGGATGGACGGTGTGTGGTCTCGCGGTGAATGCACGCGGAACCGATACGTCTTCGCGGACGATTTAATTTTCCTGAAAGACGGATGGAAATATTGTAAATTTCCCGATAGACGGTCGGTGTAAACCATAATCGCATAGTCGTTTGCGCTCAATGACGCGACTCGAATCGGACATATGTATGTTTATGTATGCCGTATACCTCTTGCAGGTACTACATATGTCTCAAATATGGATTACGCCCAGCCAGAGCTACCTTGAGTACCAACAACGAAAAGGAAATTCTAATACCGCCCCTCTGTTATGATTCGGGGATTGGAATATTCGATCCATCTATGCATTGTATCGTGTCTTATCGAGATCCGAAAAAGGTATAGCGTATACACGAACAAGCTACGATGTCTGCGTCGTAGTCGTCGCAATGATGACAATGAGAAAGTTACAGACAAAAGAAAAGAAAACGAAAACACGAAATCTCGTAGGTAGTGAAAATACCGACCACGGCGATGGCTCGATGGATAATGGACAACTGTCGAAAAGCTTGGACAGAACCGACAGGACATCGTCCGGACCTCCACGAAAGTTGGTTTCCTCGGGAACCAAACGACGCCAACTTTCACCATCTCTCGTCGTTGTTACCATTTTCGAAATGTTCGTCCGAATCTTGGTGGAAAAGGTATAAAATTTCAAATGATGAGTGATCCTTGACGAATACGAGATTTCCTCGGTATCCTGGAATTGTTACTTACTCGCTTCTACAGGTTGACAGCAATTCGACGAAAGGACAGTGTTCGTAGAACGGAAGATGATTGTCGCGATCGGTGTACCGCCGCCAAAGTACCGGTCCCGCACAAACATTGTCGAACGGATCCCGATCTTTAGGTTTGGAAACGCATCGCGTCGCGTGGCATCTACGCTGCTCAAACGGCAGCCAGTTTCATTTCGAATACAGAATTCCAAAAGTTCCAGAGCTCGATAACGCGTAAATAAAGTTGCGTGGTCCTAGTGTCAAGTAAAATTGAAAATCGTTTATTATTCAACGACAACTTGTCTGTGCTCCGTTACAATGTCAGCGGCTTGTGGCTGTTGACGTACTCGGTACACTATCGACAATTTCTTTGGTACGCATTCGGAGGTTTTACACGCTACGATATCCAAAGTCACGTAGACTTCATGCATCCCGCTTCCTTCGGAAACTTTGATCGATATCGGAGCGGTCAGGTCACCGGTTCGTACTTTGGCGACCCATTTGCTCGCCGACAACTTCACAGACCACCTTTGAGGCGCGTCCGTGTTCAAGTATAAAAGATCGTTGGAAAATCTTACGTCGAACGTGATATTTAATTCACCCCCCATCTCGCTTATCGTCGTATCGAAGAAATAGACGCTATCCGGATCGCCTTTTCCAGTTACGGGCACATCTATAGGCAACTAAAACATGAGAATACTTTGATACACGAACGTGCTACGATTGTTGTAATCGTTCTACTATATGTAGCTTGTGTAGTATGGCTTACCACAGAGATACTATTGTTCCTGGTGTCGATCGCTTTGACGGCATGATTATTCGTGTCGGCCACGTATAAAATATCCCCGTTTGAACTGACCGCGATGCCACTGGGTTCATCAAACTGTGCAAAGACCACCAAAAAAAGATTAGCATTCGAACGAGTATTATAGAAAACGAAAATGGAAGAATTTACGTAAACTCGAGTTTTTCTCGTGCTCGGTACAACGTACCGAAAACAGCTCGTTCGGTTTTCCATCGCCGTAAATGGTGTTACAGCAACCTGTGCTTACATCGATCCTTTTGATTTTATGATTGTACGTGTCGGCTATATAAACGACATGCTCTTTCGAGTGCCACGTTATCCCCAGCGGATGTTGAAGCTTAACTGCGTAGCGAACGCCATCGGAATCCCCGAAATCGTGTAAATCCTGCGACACGGGAACACAGTGACCGTTTCCGTGACCAATAACATTCCGAGATATCGTTGTATTCCGTTACCGAACAAATTCTCGATTCGATTACGTTTCCTTACTCCGAACACGTTTCCCACACCATTTCTATCGTATTGTATGTTGTTTGTTGCATTTTGTATTTTGTATTGAAACTAACCGCCGGATTTCTATTCCCTCCGCAAACACCGGAAACTCGTCCATCGTTTAAATCTACAGATCTGATAGCGCTGCTTTCGCTGTCGGCGAAGAAGGCGACTTTACGGTCCTGCACGACGATCAATCCCGACGGTTGTGCTAAACCAGCCGCATGAGGATACGTGTTGTTGCGATTCTCCTCCCTGCCACTTCCGACGACTGCAACGCACGTTTTTGCTTTGTACACTCTAAAAAAATCATCGGAACAAAAACACTTGGATTTCCATTGATCCGGAGACAACGCATCATTGATAGTCCAGTTACACGAACAAAAGCCAAGACACCTTGATTACCTATTTTTCCACCAAATACTGTCTTCCAGAAAAAGCGCCCAAATCTGATGCGTACCCGCCATTGCGATTAATAACACGGGCACGGATTTTTCTCCGTACTCGTGTATGTAAAGGGACACGTCCCAAGGAGAAGACAAAGCTTGATCCCTACCCGTTTTACCTCCAACGTAATCGTGACCTTGGAAACCCGTACCAGCGATCGTACTTACAATTTTCTCTGCCACATCTATCTACAAATGTTGCTGCGTACACTTTGTTGTATTCAAATATGCAAACAGCTCCACAAAAGCTTATACTTATTTACCTTTCTGATTGCATGATTTTCATTATCGGCAACGTAAATTTCGGTATCACCAAACATGCACACACCCTGAGGGGCGTTGAATTTAGCATTTTCAAAGCTTCCGTCGCAAAACCCTGCATCAGGACCACCGATAATGTATTCCACGTTTCCAGTTATATCTGCGACTAAAATTCTGTTGTTGCCTGTATCCGATACTATCAAATATTCTCCTTGTTCTTTGCAAAAACTCTCTATTTTAGAGGGAAACAAAAGGGTTTTGTTTCTTCTGGAAGGCAACAAATGTTTTGCCAGTTGCAGAGGAAGATTATTGTTAGATATCTGATGTAACGACTTAAAGTACGTTAACGCAACGCTCGTGTATAGAAGCAATTCCTCTTTATGACCTTCTCCTACAAACACTGCCAATGGTTCCCCCTTTGGACCTACAACAGGCAAAACGCATGCACTAAGCTATTCTTTAATCGTTTAAATGTCTTTTTGTTTCAATACGTGCGATCAAATCGTTTTTACTTTTACCTATCAGTACTAATGTTGGCCAACAAGAAATTCCTAGGTCTTGCCATACGGATAGAGACGTGTCATTTACGACAGGATGTGTTATGTTGTTTCTTTGAATTGCTGCCAACAGTCTCTTTGAATCACGTTCGTTGGAAAATTTTGCGCTGTGTACCCCAATCTGAAAACAAACGTTTATTAGTCTATTCCCTAATCTAAGACCAATCGAATATGTAAAAAATGATAATTCGTATCAACTAACAACAACGAGACCATCCGTGATTGAAAATTGCTTTTCGAGGAGATCTAAGTCTGGCAATACGTGCATACAATTAATGCAACAATAAGTAAAGAAATCCAGAACTATTAGCTTGTCAGCCAGATGTCCATACACCGACAATCCCTCTGCGACGTTGAACCATTCTAGCCCTAATATATTTTGAAAGAAGGAAATCTTTTGAAAATTGCCTTTACTTATCTTCCGTATGGTTCGAATTTCGCAACAACCAATAAAACGACCAAACTAATAACAATAAAAGAACGACGACAACGATCGAGGGAAAAAAGTTGACTAGTTATTCTTCTTCCGTGGATAAACCATATTGTCGATATAAATTCTTGATGGTAGTTCTATTTGCTACAGCTATTGCACCTATGAGTGCCTGAGTTGCATCTCTGATATCGTTATATTTGTGTAATAAGTCCATGATTTCTTTAGTAGATGGAAATTCTTTTTCACGATCCTTTAACTCGAATAATTCGTTATCGAGAACTTTTTCGAATTCTACGAGTTCGCGATATTTATGTACTTCTTCTTCCGTAAGACACATACTCGAATTTGAATTCAGTAATGAATTCGAACTCGATCTGCTACTGCTTCTTTTAAGTGGTGTGTTGAATTCGTTACACTTTTTGCTGCACGACATTAATGCAATCACAATATTTTCCACCTAACGAAAACCAAAGTGAACCGTTAAAATCTACCGAAAATCTTGAATACGCATACACATAACCACAGTATAAGCGTCAATTAGTGAAACGTATGTAAAAACGCCAACATATCATTAGTTGGTTACAGGTCGTTTGAATTCAATCACAACACTGATTTTTGATACACGTACATATACGTGCACACGCATGTGTGTGTACGCGCGCGTGTGTGTGTACATCTGAGACGACACGATCAATTTTTATTTTTGTAGATACCACATGAAAAGAAATATTAAAACCGTGTAATAACCTGTTTGAAAATCAGTAATACGAAACCCTTTTCCCGTGTACGTTTTGATATGCTCTAATACTAGCACTTCTCGTTCTTGTTTATCGATGCACAATTCCACATTACGACGATTCTCTATACAAGTTTGCGTTAATTCTTCTATAATGTCTCGCACGTTCATGTCGGTTTTATTTTGGCACGCCCTAAACAATAACAATCGACTGTACGCAACAGTATATATGGGTATATATATGAATCAATAAAAAGTTGCTTATTTTAGAAGACCCAAGTATGCTAAACAATTTTATATACATATATATACAATAGGGTACAATTGTAAAAGAAAGCAACTGAATTTTCTACAAAAGTACAACACACACCTATATATCTATATATATATATATATACCTATATTTATTTACTATGCAAATACTTATGCATCATAGAAGAAGGTCAAATTTTCAATGTACTTTAATAGCACCAACTGTAAGATGGCATTTCGTATGTTAATCAAATACTTATGAATTCGGCTTAACAATACTGATCAATTATATTGTATGAAAGAAATCCTGTGGAAAGAATGTGAACTCGATTGGTTGTTGGACACACATAGTTTTACGATTGGTCAACGTGAAAATGTCGACGAATCAAAATAATGATAGGCGAGTCTTCTTTTTTTTCCTTCAGCCCTGGTGTCAGCCGTGTAACATTATTTTATATATACACTTACCGATGAACTGCCTGTGGTAATGTGGTGTAGTCTGGTAAATACCAAATAAACAAGCAATTCCATACATATTAATAGTAGGTTATGTACCCTCTACTATTACATAAATACAAATGTGAATATTACTATATTTATAAATGAAACGTGTAACGTTGTCGGTCAGCAAAGTGTAATTATAATGTGTATTTTTTCCTAATGAGAATTGATACAAACAATTTAAACAATATTCAATGACCAAATCAAAAAATTCGACATTTCAAGAACCAACGCATTGTTCCATTACTACCAAATTATTTTCTAAATTATAATGGCAGACAATTCAAAAAAGAAGCTGGAAATGTTAGATGAACTGGATTGGGTTCGAATATATACAGATACTCATGGCAAAGACACTATTGAGACCTTTACAGAAAAACTGATACGCAAAACAAAGGAAAACCCCCTGGTACCCCTAGGTAAGAAATGGATAAGAAATACATATACAAAAATGCTAGATGAACGAATGATCATGGAAAAAGCTGTTGCATTGTTCCTTTGTTGTTTCAGGTACCATAGCAACTCTAAGCGCTCTTACCATTGGTCTTGTGAGTTTTTACAGAGGAAACACCAAAATGTCGCAATACATGATGCGTGCACGAGTCGGTGCGCAAGGATTTACCCTCTTATCCATTGTTGCTGGACTTCTTCTTGCAGCAAGAAAGCAAGAGAAATAAATATGTTTGCAAACTAATTTAATACTTTTAGTTAGTACAACAGTCTTTTTGCATTCACAAGTTTCAAGTTTGACGTAGGATTTTCCAGTAAAATTTATTTTGTAATTAGTTTATTTAAAGAAATACATAAATAATATTTTCTGTAAAATATAGTAATAAATGTACAACACAAAAATATTTTGTGTTACCAATGTTTTACCTTTTTAATGTGAAAACTCATCTATAGTGAATCGTATCGAAAAATTTTCTATGCGAATTCAGTGCAGCGGTTGAAGTTTGAGAGTCTAGAGTTGCTGAAGCGCTGCCAGTGAAATTGTGACGCTTGGATTTTGGCATTCCTTTCATCACAGATATGCTCGAAACAGATTCAGAATGTACGGGTTCTATAAGATTGTACATGTGTATAATTGTTGTCATTGAAACGATTGAATTTTAATACAATTCAAGGATCATAATATTTCACTCAAAGTAATTATGTGTACTGTCTAGCAGGCATTTATACCTATTAATGGAATTTCGTCGTACAAGGATCCTCGTTGTCTATTGGCAGCAAATAAATTTCTGACATTTGTACTCAAACATGAATTCTCCAAAGATGGAATTCGTTGAAAGTTTATTGCCGCATGTTTCCATCTTGAATGTTCGTCGATACGATGTATTAACTGTTCAAAACACTTTTGAACATCATCCTTTGAGTAAAATTCAATAGTATCCCGTTTCCTGATGCCGTCTACGCAATTGGTAATCCGTAATTGAGAATTCACCGATTTTGATTGTCGCACAAGGGTATCCTAAAATGAAATATCATCGTTTTGTCAATAGAACATTTAAAAAATTTACGGCTACGTTCTCCCGCACCTTGTTCACGCAAATCATAATTGCAGGTTTTTGTAATTCTTCTACAAGTTTTTTCGTTTTCCAGGCTTCGATCCCGAAGCCGCGTAATCGTGCCCAGCAACGTTGATCGTTTATAATTACAAATCCTATGGCTAGTTCTTTATCAATACAATCCGGTTGTACAGCTAAACGGCAACAGAAGTGTCCAAAAAGTGGCAAAGCATGAGCTTTAGTTTCTAAAAGGTAAAATTTCGAGACTTTGGAAAAGTTCATTTGATATCGATGTATCGATAAAATTTCCGTCCAGAAGGAAAGAAAGAAAGGAGAAAGAAACTAAATTGAAGTGAACCTGTGTCAAAATGGTTTAAGGCCAAGTCGTGCGTATGTATATTCCCATCTGTGTCGTTAAGAGACAGTTTTGCATACGCCACTAAATGAAATTGTGGTCCTCTGAAAAGTAAAAAGTCAAGAATAACCAAATAGTTTAATGTTTTAATCGTTACGCTGTACGTTAATTAGAATGCAAGCTCACGTCTTTGTAGCATTATACTCGTCTCGTAAAGATAACACTAACTTTCTACCCACAGTTTTTGAAATTGACGAATGGATAGTTCTCCTGATTCTTCTCGGAGTACTGGCGATACTAAGGTCTTCTTGTAACACATGACTATAGACCTCTAATGTTAACTCGAACTCTGCTGGTACACTATTACTGAAAATAGAACAATGTTATTTTTTTCAGTTATGTTGTAACTGAATTGTGAAAAAGCATATACAGGGTGCGGTGCAAATTAGTCTCCACGATTTTCCTGCCCCTTCGGATGGTTGGACAGAAAAATGTTTCTTACCAAAGTGAATCAGTATTTAACTGACAAGAAATTGCAATATTTTAAATTTAAAAAAAAATCGATTTTCAACAAAAAATCAAGGTCGCTGCCATATCTTTTAATGGAACTGGGTATTTTTAACTTCATAATATTGTAGGCGATGTCGAAACGAATTCAATGACCTGCTATACAATGACTTTCAGATGACCCTGTATATCTTCCAACAAACAAAATGAATAAAATTATGACGTCTTACAATAGTAAAGTATCAGGAAAACTAATGTCTGTCTGTCCTCTATCAATAGGATAAACTAAGGTAGTATCGTGAATTTCAGTACCGACACGAGCTAAACAGAAAACTGCAAATCTTCTATGGTCTCCACGATTTTTAAAATGATCCGTGTCTCTCCACATCAAAGGAAATCTGAGATCCGAAATGGATAATCTTCCTTTGGTTTTAGAAATGCTGTAACAAATTCTATCTAATAGCTGCAAGTAACATTCAAATATGCTTGGATAAAGGGCTGTTACCTTGTGTTTGTAGTAGCATCGGTGCTACGATGTTGTAGTTCATTCGTATAAATAGACATTCGCTTACTCGATATGAGTAGAGCACGTGCAGCTTCCAAACTTTGTGTGGGATGCCGTGCAGCAGCTAACAATCTTGACGAACCTTCTTTCATTTTCACTTCCAATTCGATCTTTCGTTCTAAATCATGATCCTGGAAGAAATACAATTATCGTGTATCGCCTATATAGATATGTGTATACACACACATACACACGTACACGCACACATATATAAGTATATAGTAGGTAAATATGGGTTGTGACAGAGAGAGCAAGTGTAAACAAATAAATTGAAATTTACCGCTATGTTTTTACAGTTTCGGATGCTATCGCGTCTTCTAACTCGTGCTTGATAATCACTTAAAGAACGTAAATAATTATTTTCTTTATCCAAAGTATCGTTAAAACAACCACGAATAGTTCCGATACTCTTTCTGTGTGGCGCCATTTTGAGATTTAGCGTTTCTCTTTCAACGGTAGACGGAGCGCGTTTGAACGGTTTGAACGCAGCCAGCCATTATGAGAAACGTTAGTGGGAAACATAAAGAGAGGGGGTATGTACGTAATGTATTAGCAACAGTTAGCAACGAAGAAGGAAAGTAAATAGATACAGTATATGTATATACCTAATGTAAGATATATATGTATATATAAAAACATGTATGTACAACATATGTACAGGTAGCGAGCTTTAGGAATATATGCAAGTATCTATGTATATGCATGAGATGATCAATATCATTCGATACCGGTTTCGAACGAAGAAAAAAGGACTGGACAGAAAACGGTGAATAAAGTCCTGAAAAATCGAAAACTTATATTTGGTATAGATGTATTCACAAAACAGCGATTAACATATAGTTATATATTTATCGAAGGAGTACTGATTTTTCATTTCTTTTCCTTGTCTTTATCTTTATCTTTCTCCTTCTCTTTCTCCTTTTCTTTTTCTTTCTCTTTGTCTTTATCCTTGTTCTGCTGAAGAGATCCAACAGCTTGACGGACGGCTTCGGAATGAGGATCAACACCTGGTAAATTCTCCAAAACTGATTGCAAAAAAGCTGGATCGGACATGACAGCAGCATAGTCTTCCTCAACTTCCATTGCCTCTTCCTTCAAGGACTCGTGTTCTTCTGCAAAAAAGAAAGAGGAGAAAAGACAGGATAGTTTGAGTTTGAGTCAACCTGTATGCGTAAGTGGGTATAGGGTGGGTATAGGGTGTCGTACGTTGATCTTGCATGGACATCTGCATAGCAAAAGCAATTTGCTCCTCTTCCGTCATACGAGCAAAATCCGGCACATTTCCACTAGACGGTGTAGTATTATCGGATGCCGAAGATGAATCTTCTGCGCTCTCGAGCGACATGGCGAGAGCGCGTTTCAACATTGCTTCTTCGTTCGGCACCTCTTTAATGGTTTCCGGTTGCTTGTTCGCAGCTGCTTCGGTCGCTTGAGCTCGCCGTGCTTCTTCTTCTTGACGTTGTCGTTGCTCTTCCATAGAAACACGTAATGCCTGTACAAAAAAATCGCTTGTGGAACGATATCCGTTTGATGTCTGTAGGGAATTGGGAAAATTATAGATAACAAACCAATGCTAATTCAGGGTCTTCGTTTGGATCAACACCAAATTCATAAGCGGCTCCTCCCATACCGGTACCACCCATCCCATCCTCTCCTTGAATTATGGGAGAAGAAATTAATGCGTCGGATAAATGCGGTCCAGGTGGAACAGTGACCAAATGGCTGCCAGTACCGTCCTTGCCGTTCAGGGCGTTAACGAACGCCGTCAACACTTCGTTGTTGACGCTTTCTTCACCAAAGCTAATTACATCCACGTTCACTTTTTCTTTCTTCAAACGTTTCGCTAATTTCACCAGTTCCTTTTCGTCGATCTCTATCGGACTACCGATGAAAGCCACGATACGCATTTTATGATTTTTACCTTGACGATGTTTCAGTGCTAACTGTTGTGAAGACGATTATTATTAATTGTGCGTCACTTGTTTATATAGAGCCTAAGGAAAAAATAACAAGCAAAATATACTCACATGTGCAATTCTGATTCCAGTAATCAAACATAGATTGCCATTGGGCTGAACTTGATGAAGCTTGGATAAAATTCTACCTACATCGCTTGTTAATGTAGCTAATACTTCGACACTGTTGAAAAAATGTAAAATTAATTTAAGGGATAATTATGTGGTCTGCGTAGAAGATACGTGTAAAATTACTTTTTTACTTACTTGGCTAATGTTATTAAACCAACGTTGTTTTCAGGATTAGATCTAGTCTTTGAGTGGCAGACCAAATTAACGGCTTCCTGTTGTGCTTGAAGACGTGTTGGTAAAAAATCTCCATTTCTCATGTAATCGCTGTTGTCGACACTAAAAACGTTTAAACAAATACCAATAAGTTCTCCGAGTTTTGGAACTAACTTGTACCGAAGTCATTTCTTCGGATTCGTATAACCTCCAACCGCAATTTATTATGCCAAATATATTCCGATCGGAAGACACCCGCTTTTTTTTTCTTGGTGAGAAATATTTCACGATTAATCCATGTTTGAACTACACCTAATATTTTGTAATTACAATAATGTGAAAAAAAAATTAATCGTGAGCCCGCTACGGTCCGTTTCAACTTTGCACTGTCACTCGCGTTCAACGTTCGCGAGTTATTAAGGTTTTTATTCTTACGGAATTGCCTGGAGATTTTGTTGTATTTGTCGAGCATGATTAAATTTTGAATCAGGTAAAACATAAAACAATAAAATACGATACTGCTTTGAATAAATTGAACAAATGTCAATAGCTTACCATATCATCGTACTTTCCAGTACCATCTTGGCTCGAGTTACTGAGTTGTTTCAGTCTGTTTCGTTCCGTTTCGTTTCGTTCCGTTCCGTTCCGTTCTGTTCTGTTCTGTCTGGCGTTGTCGTGTTTTCCTATGTTCAGTTTCGTTCGGTTCGGTTCAATTCGCTCACGTTGCTTCGTTTACAAATTATACATGTCAATTTTCAAAGGCAACGGACTCGCGAATAATTGTTTACAATGAACAATGAATGGTTAAAAGAAAAGAAAAAGGCGAATATATATATATGTATATAGAATGCTAAGGAGAATTGGAGGCAATATCGCTATTGGATGTGAGCGTAAGGAAATTAGATCGTACGGCATATTGTTAGACTATTTTACTTTGTTAGATTATTTGTAAAAGTATTATATGTACATATGAGCGATCATATGAATCAAATCGATTCAATCAAAACGACATCAAAACGAAATTACGGAAAGGTAGGGAAAATCGAAAATGCATGTGCGACGACGGTATATGTAAATGAAATTTGACGAAAGATTATACAGACTACTGTATACACTTAAATATTTACATACATGCACACTCGCATACATATAGTTGCGAATACTGAGGCTCGCTCGCACACGCACGCACATACACATCATAGACCGATCGATATATGTACAGAGTGTTCAAAGATTGTAAATTAATCGTAAGAAGATTGTTTAGAGGGAGGGAGAAGATTCGGAGATCGTGTCTAGTTGAAGCGTCGAATATCTCGGCGCTTGATCCATTAATACTACTTCCTCGTAGGTTGGTGGTTGGTCGGAATGACACCTTGATTTTAGAAAAATTTGCGTGGACCGTCTTCTATCGCTGTAAGCCCGAAGGATAACGATAAGAGGTCCTAAGAGCAACATAATTACGCCAATTGCCAGCATCGTTATGGCAACAGCCACACCGACTCTGTTCACTGGAGCGCGCTGTGATTTTTGTTCGATTTTGTCGATGCTCGTTAGACTAGTGAAATTGGTAGATTCGGGTTGTGTCGATTGCAACAATGCGCTCTCTTCTGTATCGTAAAGATTTGTCGTATCAATCGCGACTTCACCGTAAATGTCAGCTCCTATTTTATTTTTCACCTCTTCGTCTTTGTTCTCGTTGGATGCACGAATCCTCAGAGTTTGTATCGCGCGAACGCCTCGAGGATCTTGTTTATGATCGATAGATGTAGTCCGTTTTTTGATAACAACATTGTCTGCTCGATAAGATGCATACGGTTTGCGCGATAACCATATTTTGTTTCGTCTGGGAGCCTCGGAACTGTTAAAAGCCATCGCAACGTCTTTCCGCCGAGTTACAATCTCGGCTATTCGATGACGATTTTCTGTAATACTCGATTCTTGGATCAACTCTTTTTCGCCTCGCTTCGCAATCCTTTCCTGCGAAAATAGTGTTCCCGAGTCTGTCGTTGATTCACTTTTTTTTGTTTCATATTTTTCATTGCGTTTCCCTTTTATAGAAATACGCACAATACGCACGCGTACGTACCAGCGGGACGTTAAACATAAACATATACATGTGGATATGTAAGTACATATACATGCGTGTACACGTATACGTATATGTACACATATATGTGTATGCGTACGCATAAACATATACATGTATATCTATACATATGTATTTATTTACGTTGGCCAACGTTCTCTGCAACACGTGCTTACTTACATATATACATATATATGTACGCTTCACGCATACGCGGGTAGCGTAAGCGCGGGTTTAAACGAATTTATTTGGTACTTTCATGATCGATAAAAATGTCAAACCTGTGTATCGGCAGTGTCGTGTCGTAGTGTATCCTGAATATCGCGCAAGGATTTTGCACCCTTTCGCATAAGTATAATCCCAACGACTGTCCAAACGGTTAATTGAAAGATTATTATTAATTTCGGTGACCATTTATTCGTTTGTGCGGTTAAAGACATCTTTATAAAAAATGCTGCACGTCGGTAACGGAAGCCAGTTTACGCCTGAATCACAATGGACAAAAGACACCGGCGCAAATCAATGTGTGGTTAAACAGATGTATCACCGTTGAAGGTAAAGCAAATTTCCATGTACATACAATGTGTACATACGTATGTAGTACGAATAGTAAGATATATGATTTTGCAATGAAAACTTACTTCCCCGTTGTGGTTTACGTTTCTCGTTTCGAAGAAGATGTATGCATCTCACGATCCTTTTATCCTACGATCGATCCTTAGATTCTGGAAGGCTGCGAGAAACGTGATTCACGCTCCGATTATGATCGTAACGATAACTTCGAATCAATTCGAAGGATAAAAGAACCTGTCGCGCAAGTCCGATTGTATATTTCCGCACGATCGAAAAATTTGTTAAGATAGTTCTGTTAATTTGCGTCTTAAGTTGTAGAATAAACTCAATCGATGATAGACGAATGATTCGAAACAGAAGAAAGAAACTGTACTACCGAGACATTAAACGCTAACAAAAGTATGTCTATACGTGTAACGTTATTTCGATACCGTTCTGTGTCGTTCTCGCCCCTACTTTTGCATCCAGTAAATATGGCAACGCCTAGCCGGCCTATTAGGTCGCCTATCGATATCTAGAGAAAGAAACGGTAGTTAGATCGATTTCATTTCTCGCAATAATATAAAAGTATAAATGCGGGTCGTCGTGTAAAGGCCCATCCAAGGAAGCACAATTCCATCGAGAAATCGAACGGTCACGTTCGTTGATCAACGCGATTCGTACGAAAAATACAATTTTCTTTACCTTCTTTTACGATAATGCCGCGTTTCTCCTTTTATAACATAATACACTTTATTAAAATGCTGTTAGTCAAAATCGATCGGCACGAATTTATTGATGTGAACTCGTTGTGTACACTTGCGTGATCCAATTTATGCCGATCGATCATAACTGTCGATTTGCTTGGTTGACCGCTTACGCCTTAACGCTTTACGCTTACACGACCGACCGTCACCGTCCGTTCGGTCAGTTTGTCGTTGACGAATAACGCATTCGTCATGCGTTGTACCGACACATCGCTAGTTACACTGTTTCTTCCTTCTACCCGTTCCGAGCTTACCATGCTCTGTCACGTGTTTCTTCGAGTTCTCACTTTTTCTTTTCAAAATCCAAATCGTGTGCACACCGTAAGCACGTATAGATACCTGTATATCTGTACACATACATGTATGTAGATACCAGTCAGCAATTTCGTAACGTGATCAAGGCTGAGAACGAAGAATGTCTCGAACTCGAAGAATACGTTTTATCGTAATTATGTGAGCTTTCGAAACAGTACGACAAAAACAAAACAAAACCAAAAAAAAAAGAAAGAATGAAAAGCTCTGGAAGAAGAGAAACGCGATATTATTACGGCAAAAAAACAATAGTAGAAGATTTTCTTATCTCGTAAAAATTATTTGAAAGAAATTCATTGTGTCATGCTGTGTGTATGTAGTAATATGTACGTAATGTATACTGTATACTGTACACTGTACACCGTACATTTTATACATACTATATGTACTTGTATTGTACACGACACATAAACACAACCACGGAGAAACGGTAAGAGACTCAGCAACGGAAACTCGATTAGACTCGTTAGCTCCATCTAGACAAGCGTGCAATACACATTTCGTACAATGCTCACGATATTATCCATTGATAATCAGGTTGTAACAGCGCCATCTACTGGGCCGTATTATGACCAGTGATGGAGGGTTCTTTAGGCGCATGCGCGTTCAAAAGCAGTAACGTATCTATATTGTAGACAAAGTAGTGGGGCACTATTATTGGTGGGAAGGAAAATACTGGGAGAGTCCAGGACAAAACGACGAGACAAGCATGTTACGAACTTTGTGGTAAATTATTATTAATGTTTGAGTGGCGTATACGTGCTATGCATTCCTTTTTGTAAAATCAAATGGTAACAAATTTTGCAAAATTATGCGGCGGGACCAGGGTGCCCGATTTTAGCCAAATTTTTTACTTTACTGAGACTAAAATCGTCGCGCATGCGCGAAAAAGCCGTCCAATTTACAACCTATCCACGGACATTAATCATCGTGCGTAAACACACATGTGTTGACTGAAAATTTGGTGAAAATATCGAACGAAAAGACAACAAATTCGATAGTCAAGTATTACAATAATTTCAATTCAGAGAGACCGCGCAATTTATATCGGTATGACGATTGTACTCTATATACTGTAATCTTTAGTGGATGCATGGCAATTTAGTCTCGAGTAGTTAAAAGTGCGGTTAGTTTTTGTACACGTATTGGGTATTTTACATTGCTAAATTTGAGAGTTGGAGGTTTACGTGCTCCTTCGCGCAAGTTGCTTGTTTAATCATTGGCGACACAAGTTGGCCGATATCTTACCACAGCCTATGTAAATAGAATGGCTTGCGAGACAAGAGACACCGGAGATTTTCAACTCGTATCTCGTCGAAAGAAGCGAGTGTCTCGCGTTCAAAATAGTTGCGATCCAAATGTACATTTACTCAAGGACGATAATGACGAGAATTTTAAAGATGTTGATTGCGAGGCCCTGTTCGGGTAAGAGATTTTCTCCGATGTATCCAGAACATTCGTTGCACATGTGCATATTCGTTTGTTTATTTTCGAATCGTTTTCAGAAAACTTCTCGAGGCAGAGACCGAATTGCGAAACACATTGTTCGCCGATAATGTTTTCCATTCGATGAAAATCTCGTTGAATGCTTTGAACGTCGATGGTATTTCGGAGATACTGTGTTACGGTCTGGGTCCTTTCTCGCGTCTTAAATCTTCGAAATATCAATTGGCGTTACTGCTCTGTTTGCGAAATCATTATGGTTCACGTGTACATGTGTACGATCCGATTTTCTCTTCGAAGGAAATAAAGCTGTTACTAAGGTTCGGTTTCAATGTTTTAAATGTTAACGAGGAAGGCAAACGAGTAGTCGAGAATAACGTGACTTTGGTATATATGCCGCACTGTTCGTCGCATTTAACCAATAATTTCCTCTATGCGAATTGGGGCAAAAGGTTATGCAAATGTATCCTTTTGACGAATAGTTTTTCCGCCGTCGTCGATAATTTGACAGGAGCCAATAGGTCTGCGTGTATCGATTATATCGTACGTATTCGACCATACGTCACAGAAAGTGCCTTGAGAAACAATTTCCCACACGAAGAAGCATTCAACGATCTGAACCTTCACATATTTTTGGAACAAGATATCGACGCGATACCTCAGAATTTCTGGATCGAAAGAGAAGAACCCTGTTACCGATACACGACCATAGATTATTTCACTATGAAACAAACAGAACAAATAGATGCTAAAAACTCTAATTACATATCTAGGTATTGACCGTTTAGATTCGCAAAGAATGCATGAAACGACGAATGTGTCGGTAACATCGCCACGCGATAAGATCCCGATAATAATCTAGCGTTACGTTTTACGCGTTGGTATGTTTTAATAATCGATTTCGTTTGTTTTAGGCCGAGTGGATGATGAAAACCAACGTACAATTGATTCGTGCGCTTATACAGGAAATTCGACGGTCGTCCCCCTCCGATCGAAAGATACAAAATGATGCGATGGTGCGTTACATTTTGGAGCAAGCACGGGCACATCGAGAGACTTCGGAGGTTTTATGTAAAGCCCGAGAGGAGCTGAAAAACTTAGCAGAGACGTATTTGTGTTATTTGAATTCTCGCAGAACGTGCAAAGAGATTATAACCCGCTACAGTGGTAAAGGTGAACGAAGTACCCGAGAAACTGCAGATCTTCTAGGATTTAAATTACCCCCCGATCCATTGTAATGTTTGTTACAGTCAGTTATAAACAAAACATATTTATTAATCGCTAGGATCGCGCAGAGCAGTACAAAAATGTATACAAAAATACTTGTAATGTATAATATGAAATAAAGCAGAGGAATAAAGCTGGAACCGGCGACAAGGACGAATTCATGAATATTCCTTGCGAATACACTTGGCTATGGTTGACAGTTGCATGTTGCTTGTACCCTCGTAAATGGTACCAATCTTGGAATCTCTAAAGTACTTTTCTTGAGGAAAATCGGTCGTAAATCCTACTCCGCCCATAAAATCGATGCATTTTGCAGTGACGCGTAATGCTGTCTCTGAAATTTGACAAGTTTCTATAAGTTAATCAGTTAGTGTAAACATAGATGCGATGCTATTAGTTGTTTATTCGTTTATAATATATCGTAGCTTCGATCATCATGCTCATCGTCGTTATAATCGTTATTATTGTTTTTTTTTCAATATATTGTATATAGATGTGCTCTATTACTTATTTTTCTATGTAGTTTCCTCGAGTACTACTTACCCGATGCAACCAGTTTTGCCATGGCGGCTTCTTTCATAACGTCCTGTTTCGCATCGACCAACCTGGCGGCGTTGTAAACCAATAATCTGGCGGACTCGATTTCGGTAACCACTTGCGCGATTTGATGTTGCATCGACTAAAGAAACATTAACGTGCTTACTACTAGGCTATATTTTTCTCGGTTATTACTTTGTTTAAAGAAAAGTACGAGTTTTATTTGTCTATACTTGAAATGAAAAAATATCTTTGCCGAATTGCTTCCTTTCCAAGGTGTACGGTATAGTGGCGTCCACGCATCCTTGTGATATACCAATCATTTGAGCTCCGATACCGATTCGACCTTCGTTGAGAAATCCAGCCGCGTATTTGTAGCCCTGACCATACTCTCCCAAGATATTACTTTCCGGAACCTGTGTGTAGAATGAATACGTGATGCTAAACCATTCTATTCTCGAGTACAGTATTAGATCTCGAGGATTGGATTCGAGTCGAGTAATTGACTTACTTGAACGTTATCGAAGTGGACCATGCAGGTACCCGAAGCCTTTATTCCCAGTTTGTCTTCCGGCGTGGCAATCGTCAGTCCGGGTGTATCGCGTTCCACGAAGAACGCTGTGATGCCACGATATCCCTAAAATCATACTCGTTTAGTGGTTACGCATTGAAAAGAAGTCTCAGGGTGTCTACGTATAGTTCGATTCTGTGATTTCGACCTGTATCATTACATGCGAAGAATTTTGATTGTTTTGCTGATTGAGAAAATAAGTGGAACACATCGACTTACGACAGATGGGTTTGCGTTTGCAAAAACTATAAATAATCCGGCAATATCTGAATTTGAAATCCACATTTTTGTACCATTTATTAGGTAATGGGATCCATTCTTTTTTGCCTCGGTTTTCAAAGAAAACGCGTCTGATCCCGATCCAGGTTCTGTAAGACAAAAGCTGCCCACCTAAAACAAGAATATTCGTGTAACAAGAAAACCGCCGCATGCTGGTAAAGCAACATTCGTTCGAGGAAGTGATGAAAACGGTAAATGAAATCGTTTCGGTTTATTAATTACACTATGCTATTGTATGTAGATGTTCTATTTGATCTGGGTTAGGTAAAATCGGAGACTAAATCGAAAATATAAAACAAAATTAATTTGCGTAACTGAGTTGGCATACTTTGAATTCGCGCGCATAAGCATGTATCTAGGTATTTACATGAAAGTAGTTGAAACGACCCGCGATAATCGTGGCCTGACGCGTCAGCCGATAACGAAATCCAATACAATACTACTGCATGATCGACTTTGTTTACCTCGTACACGGTCACGTACTTGGAATTAATTGTGCTAGCGTATACTTGTGTAGATATGTACTTACGTAATTTTGCGCTAGTCGTGGTAAGTATTTTGCTTTGTGTTCTTCCGAACCAACTTTCCTGATCAATGAATTTACCAAGGTATTGTGGATATCGACTAGAGCTGCGACAGACGCATCAGCTTTTGCCACTTCTTCGACCGCTAAGATCGTGGACATGAAATTGCATCCAGAACCACCATATTTTTCAGGAATCTCGATGCTCATCAACTAAAAGTTAAGGAAGTATGTATAACGATAACACGATTCTGAACACTATTAATATACATATAACGATAAAAGATTGCGCATGAGATAGGTATTATTCACGTACACCATTGTCGAAGAGTTTCCGCAACAATCCTTCGTCAATCTTGCCCTTCTTCTCCATTTCGCGTACGAGCGGGGTAATTTCTTCCTTTGCCAATTTACTAACTGAAATGTATCGCGAACAATACGATAAATGCAAATTTTACGGAATCGTAACGGCAAGCATTTAAGCATGCAAAAAAATATCTATATAACCACAGCATAACTAATGTACCAGCATGTTTCATCATGAGTTCGTCCTCCGTGAGTTGAGTCAGAGGTCCTGGACATTGATCGTATCGAAGTGTGCTTTTGCTGAAATGTCTTGTAAAGCAACCGCTCTGCGGAATCTGAATCGAATTATTAAGGCATTAATTATCGGTTAGTAATATAACTAATATAGTAATACTTGTTCAATTGAGCACGGTATAATTAATTTACGGCTAACTGCACAACTAACGTATACTTACTTGTATATGTTCCATTCTCCGATTAACGAAAAATGCATTGCATTAGTTTGATAATGATAAACGTTCGAACGTTATATATTGATATATGTTGCGTTAAGTACATGAAAACTCGTCCCAGCGAGTAAAATAGGGGACACGCACTACTCGAGATATGATATACATACATACAGATAGCTACGTGGACGAGTAGTACATCTTAAGTCTTCGAAAGATATCAGGTAGTTGGTGATCCATATTAATTGGAATCAAATCGAGACGTTACACAATGTTTTTCTATCGCTAGATATACTGATTTACATACATACATACATACATACATACACACATACATACATACATAGATTAATAGACATAAAACTATGGACAACAATGCTTTCGCAATAGTCGCTATTCTTTTCGAATCTCGATATTTTCTCGTTACACTACCAAACAACAATACGCAACCATATTAACCGCGACTATGAAACTATATATATGAACCGTAATAGCAGGTATAAAAGGCGGTAAAATTAGTATTGCGTTTATACGTACTTTTCGTATCAGCGATGCAAATGATCTCATGTTAAATTTGGAATTCATGCTTCGGTAGAAATTCTCGTCGTAGAAGTAAAAGTAAGCGTGTATATTAGAGGACTTTGTTGAACAAAGTCGTAGATAGCCGTGTCGCCAGGTTCCAAGCTAAACCAACACTGACTTCTGGAACGCGATGTTGTGGATATTGGCCCCCCCTTGAAACTCCCGAGGTTCACAGTTTATTTTGTCCAAGCGTCGAACTGGTTCTTATGTAATAAGAAAAAAAAATACGATTCTGATGTATTACCGAACCTGTCTCGATCTATCGTCTTATCCGTAACAGTTGCTTTTGCCTCCTGTGTATCGTATACATACTTGTATGTATGCACGTGTCGTATATCTTATGTCGTTTGTCGTATGTGTGTACGACGAGTTTAATGCAAAGTATTTTGTAATTGTACTCGAATTGCAATTACGAATTAAATTCAAATTTAATTGCATGAATATTTGAATTATAAATTACAATATGATTGCGTTACAATGTAATTCAATTACTTTGTAATTATAATTTTTAGAGTAATTCAATTGTAAATATGCACAAATCTGATCTGGTAATTTGTAATTAATGTAATTTAATTAGAAAGTATTTTGTAATTGTACTCCAATTGCAATTACGAATTACATTATAATTTGATTGAATGAAGATCTGAATTATAAATTACAATATGATTTAATGACAATGTAATTCAATTACTTTGTAATTATAAGTCCTGGAGTAATTCAATTGTAATAGCTGCCGAACTCTGTATACTGTTTCTATACCATATGTCGTTCAATTACATTTGATTGAAGCTTGTTAACTGTAAACACGTTATCGGCGTACTTTAAACTACGCGTGCCACCGACATGTAACGCGCGATAACCAAGATATATAGTATCTGCGTCAGAGAAGAACAGAAGAGAAGAAGAAAAACGAACGCGTGCCATCGCGATATGCTACGGTATACTATAAGAAATAACGCTATAACTTTGTTACAACGTTAACGCATCGCATTTGTAAACCCAATTGCACGTTAGACAACAACGACGAGAAATTATCGTTACTTTGGTCATTTCGATTATTGTATTCTGGTACACGTTAACTATTTTCCCTCTCTGGGAAACAACAAATGCGATCATCGTATTTCCCGATAAATTCGTATTTGTGGATCGTATTCGATGCGCAATCAATTTTAGAGCTTTTAAACACTCCCATTGGACGCCAACAGTGCGATGGGATGTTGTGCGGTTTTTTCACGCATGCGCTACGTTTTTAGTGTCAGTACAGTACAAAGTTTGGTTAAAACGGGGTACCTTGGTCACCCGCATGATTTCGCGATGAAAACTGATTATGATTTGATTTTGAAAAATGAATGTATAATACGTGTATGTCGATCAAAGATTGATATAATAACTTGAGAAAAATTCAGGGCACGCTTGTCTCATCGTCTCGTCTTGGACTCGTTCCAGTACTTTCCCGCCAATAATAGTGCTTCCCACTACTTTTTCCAGAATATATACATATAGATACGTTACTGCTTTTGAACGCGCATGCGCGAGTAAACCGTACAATATCCCATTACTGGACGCTAACTTCAAAGCGGTCGATCGAACAGCAACGTCGAGAATCGATCTCTCGCTGGGGTGCCGCGAAGGTTTCGTGAATCGGTGCGCAACAGGATTCTGCGCACGTTCCGCGTGTTCAACGTTCAACATAGAATTAGACGAAGAGGAAGAGCAGAGAAGCGACGCGAAATCTGCACCGAACAGATAAAATCTACGTGTATGTTATTAGGGCGTACAGCCATACGGTATACGAGTAGCATAATAAACTTGTCGATTCGTTTGGAGAGAAAATCTCTTTGTGGAACAAAAAATGATGTTGGACTCGGAAATTCTCGTATCAAACCTGATACATGTGTAAAAGAATAGGTTAAAGAACGTCTGCTGTCCCAGTTTGTGCGGAACACGGGTGACGGGAAAAGGAGGCGCGCTTTGCTTTTCATAGTGGGGACAGTGGGGACAACGGACGACGAAAGGTGGAATTGAAGGTGGTGGTAACGGTGGTAGGCGGTAGCGGTGGTGGTGGTGGTGGTGGTGAGGTGGTGGCGGCGGCGACGACGGTAGTAGTAGTAGTAGTAGTAGTAGTAGTAGTACGGGGGAAGCAGGAGGTAGAGAAGGCTCGAGGAAGGCTCTGCCAGCCGCCGGAAGAGCATCGACGGCGACGGGGGCGGGGAAGCTGTCCACCGAACGGAACGACCGCTCGGTGATACGAACAGCGAGTCGAACGGTTTCCCAAACGGATACGAATATACCAACTATCAACGATAGTCACCGATTTTCTGTCAGGTACGTTTGTTTGTACGGCCGAGGAACTTGTGTGTGACCTACGAAGTCGCGTTTAGATTCCCAAACGTGTTTAGACGCGAACGACCATCGTGGCTACAAATAATTGACAGGAATGACGTAGCTGAAGGGGTGTGTCGTCGATTAGGCGGTAATCTTGGATAGTTTTTTCGGTGTCGATAATCGCTTTCGCATAACGTTTCACCGTCCATTCTCGCGCATCTAGATTATACCGTTTACTCTGTACGAGAGCATCTCGCGAAACTACCGTGACGGTAATTATCGAGATACTCTTACGTTGCGATAGTTACGCCATCGAAAACCATCGTTCTCTGCCGCTGTATCGCCATTTGCATTGTTAAATCATTGACCTTATTTTCTTCCGAATTTCCGTCAAAAAGATGAAACATCCGTGTTGGTGCATTCTAGTATATAATAGCAGGTTTATAGAAGTAAAGCCAACCGATTCTAAGCATTCTTGTTCTCACACGAATCCTCTCGAATCCTAATAACTCTCCGTTGAATCGTAACAATTCTATCAATTAGTTCGTGATCGTGATTCGACCACTTTTCCTGTTACTTGTCAAAGACATATTCAATTCGAAGGATGGCATTTGTTGCGAGTAACAAATTTGAGTAGCTTTGGGTGAATCGCGCGATGGTTAATTTCTTTCCTCTGCATACGCGTTTAATCGATCGGTTAGGAACACTGGTTTTTATGGCAGTTGTAGTCACCGAATCCTCGTGATATTTTTCAAAAATTTTCCACAAATATTTTCAACTTGATTCGACTCGATGTATATGTAGTAAGATTCGAGATAACGACGAAACTTGACAAGATATTGACAAATTAAAAACTTTGTGTCATATAATACGTAAATTAATAGATTCGACTCTCGGTCATTTGGGCGTATTCACACGAATAATCGTATACTGAGATCGTCTCGACGTCCTCATGATCATGGTATTGTAGTAAATATTGATGTAACGCGGATGAAGCGAGATGCGATGGGGTGCGGTGCAATTCGTGTTCCTGTGTCTGTGTCTGTATTTGTTCGACGACAAATAGCAGTAGTTGGTACTTCGAAAAATTTCATATTACTTTGTTCTCTTCTGCGGAGCGACGACTGTGTGTCACAAGCTCAATTGAGAAATGACCATTTGAAATAGGCCACATTTTCCGACAACGACCGCATGCCTACCTATTTTCCTTTTTTTTTGTCGAAGGAACTCGAGACCGCCCGCGCGCAATCTATCGTCTATAGCTTGGAAATAAACTGACTGTGGGTGTGTGTGTGTGTGTGTGTGTGTGTTCTCTCTCTTTCTCTCTCTCTCTCTCTCTCTCTCTCTCTCTCTTTCTGATTCCTGACTTCGATTCTATGGAAGGAGTACTGAGCATCGGTTATCTATATCTTATTCTTTATTTTGATTCGGATTAATGGAACCTTGTGATTCGTATCATCGAGTCAATGAAACCATTGCTTCAGCAGCATCTGATGAAGTAATTTCACGGAGGCGCATCGCTTATACTTCTGGTGTCTTGTTACACGATGACAAAATTTCAGATTAGTCTATGGAAACTTTGATAGACGATGCCTTGTTCGTTTATCGCACGGATATCTATAAAAATTGGAGCTGATTTGTTTCGGACAAATACGTCTTGTATTCTGCATACACCTATGCACTGCTAGGTATTGCTTTACGCATCTATATGTACGAGTAGAATACTCGACAGCCACGAATACGACGTGACTATGTTTGATCGGCCGAACGCAGTGTACCGTGTACCACCCATTCAACGATAGCAGAATAAGCTTCGCGTTTTAAGTTATGACATCATCGTGTCGAGGAACAGCGGACGCGTCGCATTAAGTATCTCGCGCGTGATACGTGTACTATTCGGCCCGGCCCATTATCAGCTCTTACCGTTCCAACTCATTAGCAATTTTACTTTGCGTTGCCGATTTTTTACCGGTCTATATTCTACTATACTATCCTTCGAAGAACGCTCGAATCTCCGGCTCTTTATCGGGCGATGCACAACGGCGAGTACACGATTATACAAGTACCGGTTATAAATAAAGAACGTTCAATTGAAGTTTGCCGTTAAATAACACTGATGAACATCAATTGACGGGCTTCGACTATTTAGTCACGGCTAATTGTACGTTTCAGGCATAGGGTGAAGGTAAATCGACCAAAAAACCGATGTTTCTAGGATCGTGCCGAGTAGGAAAGAAAGAAAACTTTTTTTAGTTATACAATTAGCATGTTTAATTAGTGTCTGTAGTATAGCGAACGCTGAAAGGTTATACCGATAGCATACTCGAGACTTGACAAAATAATCGTGAATTTCGGATTTCGGACAAATTAGTTTATCGTACGCAAAGTTTTATTTATTTTCTTTTTCTTTCAACCAGATAGAAATATGTATTTATTTGTGTAGCGAAAGATAACCAATTAATCTTATCGATTGTATCTGTTGGCCATGAAAGAAATGCAGTAGCGAAAACGAAAATGAAAAGGAAAAGATAGATGGAACAGGAGACTAGGATGGCGGTGGGGGCAAAGGAAAGACGAGATGCGACTGCGGTATAAATAAACGCAGTAAGAATTTCCGAAAAACGAAAACGGAAAAGGAAAAAAAGCGAAAAGGGAGAAAGAACGTTGCGATTTCAGCCGTTCTAGGGATTCCTGTCGTCAGTCACCCCTACTGTCTACGCATTCATCGCGCGTTACACTTGACTGTTGGCTGCGAGTTTATTGATCGTTTGCTGACTTCTACCGGTTTTCTGACGTTCTTCGCGTTCCGCCGATCGACGAAATACAAAATGCCGTGTGCAAATTAAATGCCGGCAACTACGATCAAAACAGCTCTCGATGTTTTCCTTTCATTCTTTTTGGTTTTTTCTGTCCCTTTTTCTTTTTCTGTTGCTATTCCTTTTGTGTTCGAGTTACCGATAACATTTCGAGTCGTTTACACGTGTATTA
Organism: Seladonia tumulorum; assembly: GCA_913789895.3. Lineage (NCBI taxonomy): Eukaryota > Metazoa > Arthropoda > Insecta > Hymenoptera > Halictidae > Seladonia > Seladonia tumulorum. The sequence continues at coordinate 18,045,357 of OU565271.1, forward strand.
AAGGTGTTTCAAAGTATGTAGATATAGCATAGTATGCGTAAATCTCGTAGAAAAATGGTGTGATTAGCCGCAACAGTAAGAGTGCCGTTTTCAAGAATAAAATTTGTTTCAGTCGGTATCCTGCAAAGGGGAAGGAAGAAAGTGACGGCGGCGGCGGCGGCGGCGGAGGAGGAGGCGGAGGCGGCGGTGGTGGTGGCTGCGGCGGCGGAGGCAGCGGCAGCGGTATTGGTTGAGAAGGTAAAGCTAAAACGAGGACGGAAACGAGAAGATAAAATTAAACAAATGATTCAAACAACAACGAAAAATACGTAATAGCGCGGTGGTATATACATAGTTTAGAGAAAGAACGAAGAGATCGAAATTTGTGGAGAGGACCTATACTAGCTGACCGAGGATGACGGACACGAGCGAGCAACAAACCTTATCCGAGCCGCATACGAACGGAGTAATGGACGGTTTGACGGAAGAGGAGAAAAGTAAAATGAGGCCTGCCGATATCGACGCGGTAATACACGCGATATATCTTTGTCCAACATCATTTTTCCACGATAAAGCAACATAAAATTTCGTAATTTCTGTTATAGGACATGAGAGAAATGGAAAGAAGGAAGAGAGTCGAGATGATGATGAACTCGAGACTCTTTCGGGAAGAACTGGAACGAATTATTGAAACGCAAATGAAAGACGGAGCCGGGCCATCCGGCCTTTTGCAGCAAATTTCGGATATGATGGGTGCGCAAGGTGCTCGGTTTAACGGCAATGTATTTAAAAGTAGGTTGATTCCGATCCGATCGCACATTGACCAACGTTGTTTCGGTGAGCCGATTAACCAAGTTTTTGGTCTGTTCGCAGATTCGAATTGCGTTTTACCTATCAACGATATACGCGGTGTCGAGAGTATGGGATACGCGAAAGGAGAGAAATTGCTGCGTTGCAAATTGGCAGCAGTGTTCAGGTTGCTTGACCTTTACGGTTGGACTCAGGGCGTAGGTGGACAAATCACGGCTCGTTTGAATCAAGATCAAGAACACTTTTTAGTTAATCCGTATGGACTGCTATACCACGAAATAACTGCCTCCAGTTTGGTTAAGGTTGATATGCAAGGGACGATCGTGGAACAAGGAACGACCAATTTCGGGGTCCACGTGACAGGATTTCAATTACACTCGACGATTCATGCCGCTAGGCCTGACATCAAGTGCATCGTTCACATCACTACTCCGTCCGTTACCGCTGTAAGTGAATTACTATTCGAGATTCGTACGTAGCACGTTCTACGACAATTCGCGACTGCGCGAATGTCCTTGCCATGTGACTAATTTTGCCGGAATCTTTGAAAACCTTATTACAGATTTCATCTTTAAAGTGTGGTTTGTTGCCTATCGGACAAGAGAGTATAGTGATAGGGGAGGTGAGCTCGCATCAGTACGTAGGCGGGTCTTTCGAACCGGAGGAGAAGGAAAAGATAGCCAGAAATCTTGGTCCAGTGAACAAAGTGATGCTGTTGACGAATCGTGGGGCTCTTTGTTGCGGAGAAACTGTCGAAGAAGCCTTCTTCAACGTTTACAATACGGTGATGGCTTGCGAGACGCAACTGAAATTGATGCCTGCCGGGATCGATAATCTAAATCTTATCTCCGATGAATCGAAGAAAGCTATATTCGAGGCTTCTAGAAAACCACCAACTCCACAGCAAACGGTCTCGATTCCCGAGGGGACGGCTCTAGCTGAGAAACTTGAGAAACGTTGGCGAATCGGCGGATCAGAATTCGAGGCTCTCATGAGAATGCTTGATAATGCCGTAAGCACTTGTCGCACCCATGTCTTCTCTTCTTTTTTCTTTTTTTCTTCTTCTTTTTCTTTCTTTCTTATCTTCTTCTTTCAGTTTTATTAATCGTTTTCATGGTTCTATCTTTGCCTTGGCATTTTCATCGAGTATTTTACGCGAGTATTTGTTTACTCAAGAAACGTTCATGTTTATTTCTTGTAGGGATTTCGTACAGGCTACATGTACAGAAATCCATTGGTGAAAGGAGAACCTCCACGACCTCGAAACGACGTCGAAGTACCGCCGGCAGTTTCATCCTTGGGATATTTACTCGAAGAGGAAGAACTGTACAAACAAGGGTAAATATATCAATTTATCGCGCGTACAAGTATAATTGAAAACGAGATAAAACACATCGAATCGTTTGTCTTTTACTTTTACAGACTTTGGAAAGGCGGTCGGAAAGGCACGGATAGATCGCGTTGGTTGAATTCACCGAATGTGTATCAGAAGGTTGAAATACTGGAGACCGGAACTCCTGACCCGAAAAAGATCACAAAGGTAGAGGTTATCACTTTTGAAAATAAAACCGAGTAGATTCGGGGATATGTTTGCGTACGGAAGAGCACGTATAATAATAACTTGAGAAGAAAAGAAAAAAGAAAAATGTAAGATGCAATTCGGGAAAAAAACGTTATCGAAATGTTGAACGAAAAGTGCAAATTATATTCTGAAAGAAAAAAAAAGATACTATCGAAAAGTGTCAGTATCAACGTTCATAAATGTTCCCAATACACGTGTTCTTTCTTATATTCGTCATTGTTTAGGAACTATCGCTCGCTATTCGTTTAAAAGAAGAGAAATTGTATGTGCAACTTTTTTTTTTAACTATTACTCGTTTCGTTAGGCGATAAGCAAAAGAGGAATGGTAGGAATAGATATCGTTCCTCAACTTTTATTCGCTTTCGAGAAACGCATACAATTCCATTTCAACGAAATAACTGCCATTCCCTTAATCTTATTTTTCTCTTTTTCAAAAAGTTACTCGAACGATTTGAACGCTTCTACTGTGAATAGCTATATCGTATCACAGGTCTGATTGTCATGTGTGAATCGCGCAGTAAAACATGTTGGTATTCTGTTACATGCATTCCATTTTATGCTAATTCAATAGAAGATATATTGCGGATATATACTCTACGAAAAGAAATAGGGGGTGTGTGAAATGGGGAGAGGGAGAGAGAGAGAGAGAGAGTGAGAAAGAGAGAGAGAGAGAGAGAGAAAGGGAGGATTGAGAGAGCAAGCAACAGAAACGTAAATTACGATATAAGAATCGTCGAGATAACTCGCATGGAATTGCTTGTGATTCAACTCGAAATATAATTCTGTCTATCGAGCCGTAAGCAATGTGTCGTTTGGTCCGTATTGAAACGATTGTCACCGTTAATAAACTTTACTGAATTTCTCTATTGTAGCTTCTTGATATTCAAATAAATATATGTGTACTGTTCATCGTGTATAGGTAATTCTTTGGAAAAAAATGGACCTTTTTATGTCGCGACGATGCGATAGCATGTTAGCCAAGGATTACAAGGGACAGTAAACGTGAAAATGAAAAGAGAATAAGATGTGTTGCGGTTGTTCTATCTATCTGTCCAACCTATCGATTTTGCGCGATTACCATGTTATCGTTAGCCGTGAAATAGACTGATTCGCGTCGATTCAGGATCGTGTATGAACGTGTGCCTGTTAGTCGTGTCGTCGAAGCGATGGATGCTCGATTCTTCGCCCCACTGCATATACAAAACCAGATCGGTCGACCCTGTAAATAGAGAAAAAGGAAACGTATAAGGGAAAAGAGTATTTGTGTTCCCTTACATGCCGACACATTTACGCGTTATTCTTAACTAATGAAAAGTCGTTGACGAGCAAAGGAGCTCAAACTATCGAATTCGATGGGCGAACGATATTAAAGATTACAGCATTTCTCCCCGGCAACTATAAACTATACCATACTATACTATTTATGTAACATAATATAATATAGAATACCGTATCGTACCGTTCTATGATATGACATTATGGTTTGCAAGAATACGCGGCGACCTCACCGACTATGCAGGCACACATAGCGTACGCGGACAACGCGAAACACACTTTGACGATGCTGTACCGTACGTTGAATTATCGGCGGTGGTCGACTAACGTTCTGGTTTTGTGTGCAGTGGGTGCCAGACGGCTCGCCGACCCATAGCAGTACACCGGTCAAGATCGACAGTGCTCTTCAGTTTGTACCGAAAAACACCAATCCGAAGGAGTTTAAGCAGATACAACAACAGGTAAGTGTTCCCATTTCTCCCGTAAGTATTCGTTGTTATTCGGTTTCAGTAGAATTTTCCGAGTTATTCGGACACACCGTGTATGTAGCATTTGAAAACTAACAGGGGTGTTTTCACATTGGCCTTTCGATATTTCTAGATAAAAGATTATCGAAGAGCGGACAAGATATCGGCTGGACCACAGTCTCATATATTAGAAGGTGTTACATGGGAGGAAGCTAAGAAGATGCAGGTAACGCACATCATCTTTTAGAGATTCGGACAACGATGTCTTATAAATACGACACGTTGTATTAGTAGCTATGCTTCCCATAAAGACATAACAGTCAAACGCATAAAAGAATGAGATACACGGGTTTTCATGGTTCGAAGGATGCCACGATTAGCGGAACAGGCGAACAAGTAGTTTTGGTGGGGGCAGCCAGCAAAGGTATCATTCAACGAGGTTTTCAGCACAACGCGATGGTCTACAAAACACCGTATGCCAAAAATCCTTTTGACGCCGTTACGGATCAAGAATTGGATCAATATAAGAAAGAAGTTGAACGCAAACAGAAAGGAGATCCATGTGAGTGGCAACGCGGTATTAAACTATCGAGTAATATTTCACATGGAATTCGTTTCATTTAGGAAGTACTATATCATGATGTTTATCTCGGTTTAGACGACGAGTCGCAGTCAGAATCGGAGGCCTTGTCGTCGTTTAACGTTAGTCGCGCAACACACGAATCGAGTACTGCGAAAAGTCCGATCCAGTCGCCGGTTTCGGTAACTTCGGAAACTGAAGAAGAAAGCAGAGATGGTAAGTACTATAATCGTATTTGATTTTATTCTACAGAGTACAGAATAGAATATTTATGGTCACGGAGAAACAATGCGCGACTATACATAGTATGTACGTATGTACGTACGCATGGACAAAGATAACGCATAGACATTTGATTCTGAATGACAGAACCGCGAGTGCTCCGGATAGAAACGAAACAAGTGCCTGCGCCGAGTCAACCAGAAGTTGTCCTGAGCGACGGTAAGAATCGATCGAGACTTGCTAATATGTATATTCTACGTGTCATCGCGAAAGCGTTGTTCTATCTGTCAAATAATATTCACGCTTTTGTGTAGACACGTAGCATTCTTAAAGGTCAGTTAAAGCATCGAGAAAGAGCGAATTGTGGGCGGAAAGGCTTGATTTCTCAATAGCTTTTTCCCTTTTACTTTTTCTCCCTACCTTACTTTCGCTTTTCTCATATATTTCTTATTATTCGTTTCCACTAATTCTTGTCGAGGTTTACGGTGAGAATCTTAACGCTGTCGACATTCGATTTTCTGCAATTGAAAATCCGTTTGTTCTCCTACGTTCTATCACAATACTCTGAACTTATGATCACTAACGCTTGCACCGTGCATGACCCTAAATTCGCATATACGCATGTTTGCTATTTTTATTAATCGTTTTTCTTGTTTTGTTCATTTTTTGTTTTGTTCTCTTCTGCACGCACATTTAACACTATGTACCGTATCGTACCATATCGTATCGCAATCATGCTTATCATTATCAATTACGAATCGTCGAGCCTTAGAAGGAAAGTTTCGAGATACCGTAAAGTCCAAGAAATGAGAAAAAAAAATGCGAAAAGAATACGAATTTCTGATGACTACATTGTCGCTGTGCATACGCATCTTAACGAATAGTTGTTGCAACGCGTCACTTTTCCTTTATGTAGGTTCCTCGCGAATACGTCGAGTTTCAGGTACACAGGTGTGAGCATCCGTGATCATAACACGTATCTTCTGTCTCCGTGAGAGAGAAGGTAGTGGAAGGAGGTCACTTTTCCTATACAAAAGTAGTGTTCTTAGACAATGTGGTTGCAGATCGTGATTCACCGAGCAGATACTGCAGCGAAAATGAAAATGGTCGAGAGATGAAGAATGAAATTTTCATAGATAACAAGGAATGCGTTAGTCAACACGGATATGAATATGGGCACGAACACGAACACGAATACGAACACGAATACGAACACGAACACGAACATGAACACAGCGGACCTCAATTAGAGGTAGCTCGAAGTGGTGTGATCGCGGAGCGAATGACACCCACGATAATACCATACTCTTCAAAAATAATATACGAAAAACTCGACACCTTGGCTGACTCGAGTTTGGTAGCTTGTTGCATGGAAAAGGAAAAAGAGCAGAAGAAGGGGGCCAAGGAAGAAGAGATAAAAAATCTGTGGAATGCGAACAGAACATGTGTCGACCAAACAACAACGGAAATGTCTGATTTACAGACTTGTCTCGACAAACAAATTGAAGAGGACGATAAAAACGATAAAGACGAAGTAATGAGTTACGAGTCGGTCGAATCGAACGTCGCAGAGCGTATCGCAGAAATTGTAGGCGTTGGTGATGCGTACGCGCGTTCAAACGAGACAAGATTCCACGCTCCTTCAGGGTCAGCTGTCGGAATTTCGACAAAGTACAACTTGAATAACGCGGATATGACGTTACTCTATAGTTTGACCCCTTCGGTGGATTCGGAGTGCCCGGATAACGTGAACGAGAGAACGTTGTGCGCGCCAACGGTGGCGTCGTTGCTAGCAGGCGAAACGAACAATCGTCATCCGCATTATCGTGACCGATCGAACGAGGAGAAACAGCAAGATCGCGATCTCGAGGAAACCCCCAATTGTATCTGGTTCGAGGATTTTCTCGAAGATAACGAAAAACACGAAAGTTCGTTCGGCAGCGACCCTACCGAACTATATTCTTACGAGGGATCCGATATATTGGAATTGCCTAGTTCCACAGTTTTGGAATTGCTCGAAACCACTGGTGACGATTTTCGGAATGACATTAGCGTTAGCGCGAACGAAATCATCGCCGAGCTCGATGCCAACGATACTTATGCGAATATTTTGTGTCTTGTCGCAGAAATTTTCGAGAGAGTTTGTACCCTTTGTGGTACACGGTCGATCGATCAGCACGGCGAGTTACACGTGTCCACGTCTTCCTCGACTTTATCGCCTTTGCTGTCTCGACGTCTTTCGTCCTCGACGTTGTTGTCCACGAAGAATGTCGAAATACCCCAGAGAAGTCTGTCGATTGAGAATGAGAATAAAAACATAGCCGTTTTTATTGTACGCGAAATCGTCCACCATGTAATCGATGCAAACGATCCAAACGATGCAAACGATCAATTTGAACGAAAATTCAAGAACACCGTGGCCGGAACAACAGAGGTTGATTGGTCTTTTAAACAAGCTAAAAACAGTACAAACGCGGATCTTAAAGAAGCTCAAAATGCTACAAACACTGTCGGGAGAGATCAAATACCCTCGATCGCTTGTTCCGTTGCGTTGGATCGGATGGACAATGAAGAGAACGGATCTGTTGCTGCTACGGCAGGACCGGTTATTGGAGCCAAGACAGAGTCTGTTGCAGTTTTCGAATTCCACACGATAGCGAGAAAAAACTTGACGAAAGACAACGAAAGAGAGGTTGAATTGAATTTTCGAGTCGAGACGAGACACGATAGTCGTTACATTGTTGACGATGGAGAACCGGCGAGAATCTTGAGTGGAAAACACGGGACAGGGAGCAGTACTTGCTCAACCGACGAAACAACATCGGTCGCGTTACTGGTAGGAGAGTCATCTCCTGGTTCGGGTTCGGGTTCGGGTTCCGATAGCTATTCAGAGCGAGGGCTCGGTCTCAGCAATTCTTTGGAGAAGGAGAGCGACGACAAGCAAATAGAGTCGCCGATACTGTCAGAATTGGAAGATCTTGGTGACGAAGAGACGCCTTTGAAAAGCTTCGAGTTTAGCGACGAATGCATACACTGCGTCAAACGCGAGGGCTTTCTGCCATCTATAAACGAGGAAACCGAGAGTACATTTGCAGCGTCGAAGAATGCAATGGAATGATCAATGTAACGAGAATGAGGTCAAGCTTGATCTCTACAATCACTTACAATCGGGAGAATACGAAAGAAACGGCACTTTCGAAATGATCTCGATCGTCGAACGATCGAGTCGAACGTTTGGTTTTCCGAGCGTGGTCATGGGTCACTCTCGATAACGTTTCATCGTTATCGGTTCAAGTCGCGAAAACTCTAGTGCGAAAGACCTTACTATACATTCGTTGGATAATTTAGTCAGGCATCGAATCATAATACTGCGAACAACTCTTTTTCAGTTTCATTTTTGTCGATTTCTTTGATTTACTTTTGTGTTCGGTATGAGGATTTATTTATTTTTTGTTGGAATCATACGCCCTTGTATCTAACCGATAGCAACAGCCATTGACGGTCGAGCGACAATGTAATTCGTAGAATGCGTTTTTTTTGTTCCGTTTTTTCTGATTTGTATTTTGTCATTTGTTTTGTGGTTTTTCGTGTGTTGCGATTGCTTTGCACATCAGGCATGTATATCTTGGGTGGTTAACAGCGAAATAAATTGTTTCCGTGCTTTTCCAATCGGCGCGACATTACTTGGAAGCTTGTCCGATTCGTTTCTTTCGCCATTCGTCACCATTCGTTGTCATCCATAGCATCCATATCCCATCGATAGGAGTCGGCGTCAAAGTTGGATTTTTCTGATCGAAATGAGCAGCATATGGTTGATTTTGGTCTCGGCGATTCGTTAACTCTTGTACGGTTTGCGACCTTGGTTAACGCGCGTTGCCAAGACAAGGAAAACTAACCGAGAGCATAGCTTGTACCTGCGACAGTCGTTGCGTACGAACGCGTACCTTTGACTTTGCGATGCGTAACTTTGTGCTTTATGTTGCAGGAGAAAATACTGTAAACGGCGATCACTCGGACGCACATCACAGTACATTTTCACAAAGTAGCAAAGAGGTTTGTTGCCCGTACTTTTGTACACTTACACATTTTATTTTGTTCTCGAGCTTCCTTCAGAGCAACGCGAACGTGGTATCGCGGTTCAATCTCTTATTTGTTGTCCGTGTCTCGGTGATTCGCAGTGTGGCGTTACTTCGAAAAATTAAATTAGACCAAGTTCGAGTTCCAAGTTTGACTTTGGAAAAGTTCGAGGACATATTTAAAATGTGTCTGAAGACGACATCGAAACACTATCGTTTCCACTACCGACACATATACATACATACGTACCTCTCGGAGAGTTTATCTAGCGGAAAGCTTATCCGACAAAGTTTCGTGTTTCATGGTTTCTTCATTGTCATTGCCTAAAGTTGTCGACACAAATATTTTCCAACTCATACATAAATAGTGTTACAAACGACCTTTAAACAAGCTAGTCTGTCGATAATGTTCGCTTGCATGATTGGGACGGTAGGGGTTGAATGGTTGTTCCTCTTTTAAAGTCGTCGCGAGAACATATCGTTTGTGTTTTTTACTTTTGCGCATTTCCGCGAAACGATGAATTTTGAGAATAGAATATTTTGATCGACTTTTTGATCGTATTGGGTCAGAATCGAGAGGGGCGCAGAGACTGTAGGGATACACGATTCTCCGCGAGAAGGGTGGGGAGGGGGGAGCTGGAAAAGCATGTAGCCATGTATTAGCAAAAATTGGCTGTTTGCATGTGCATGCTAAAAGGTTTATGGTTATGGTTGGGACCTTCCGTGTTAAGGGTTCCGTGTCGCAGGATGTGAGCGTTAGCGAGGAATCGCCAAAGAAGGAAAAGAAGAAGAAGAAAGGCCTCAGGACACCGTCATTCCTAAAGAAGAAGAAAGAAAAGAAGAAGCCAGTCGAGGCGTAGGTAGTCCTAATTCTGGTACGTACACGCATATCGTAACGTCAACAATAACTTGTTCTATCGACGAGTGATCGATCGGTCGATCCTGTAACTTTATTGCCTGTACTATATCGAGCGAGCGACGAGGAGTCTCGTGAATCACATCGGAGATTTCTACAACGATTCCTCGATATAGCGATCGCAAGACGGCAAGACTGCAATCTTTTAACAGTTTCGAGTTCCGAGTACCGGTTCTGAGCTCCGAGCTCCCAGTTCCCAGTTCTTAGTTGGATATTCGTTGACTCGCGACCATTACCGTTCGTACCTACATATATTTTGGAATTACCGAGAAGACGCGCAAAGTAAGACAAGGTAGGCAGGAGGTTTCCACGTCTGTGCATTCTTTTTATATTAGCGTAGACGAGCTGGCGCTACTGTAATTCGCATAGACGCAGTAAACTTAGAACGCGTTTTTCTTAGTCGCCAGATAGAGATTGTCATGATTGCTGCAACGGTATGAATCGTATTGTTACTCACGTCCGTTATTTTACTCACACGTCTTACATTCTGTCAAATTTCTCTGTTGTTTACCATTAAAGTATTCGGTCGCGACGCATCCCGAAATCGCATACCGTCATTTCCTTCTCACTCGTATTCCACCGGTACTGTCGCCGTTAATAATATATTCGTTTTGTTTCTCTTTCCGTTCGCAGACACTGCCACGAACAAAAGCTTATTGCAAATAAATAAATAAATAATTGAATAAATAAGAATCGAAAAGAAAAGAAAGAAACACAAACGAATGGAACCGAATAAAGATGACAACGCGAGACAGAGGAGAGTCGGAGGTCGCAATGCGAAACAAGAGTGCGTATCTAGAAGACGAATGAATATAGGAAATAGGAAATAGAAAATAGAAAATAGAAGATTGGAAGTAAAACTAATTGTGCAACAATCACAGCATCTTTCCAGGACTCAAGACTGCCATCGCATTACGTCTATCATAAGGAACTATATTGTACTGTTAATGTTTTTACGTTTTTAATTTGTTAAGGCGTCACGCTGATGTATTTAATCCGCTATTTAATTTCGCCTTCCCAGCCCCCGTTTGTGTAATGCAATAAAACAAAATTACGTCTAAAATTCATAAAGCAACCGCAGAAATATAATTCTCGAGAATTGCTATATATATATATATGCTTGCGTTTTTACATATAACTTTGAAGGAAAGTTCTGGTGCAATTTCAAATTGTACATTGTACGGCGTAAACAATAGATTTTCGCATTCTCGACACTCTTATGTAGCGTTGTTTCGTTCACGTTGATTTTTCCTAGTGTTTGCGTCCTATATCTCGTTTCAGATGAATCGCGGAAATTCTACAGTATGCAACAAGAAAGAGAGAGAGAGAGCACGTAAAGGGAAAGAGCAAAGGCATGGCATATATGTACGAGACACAGAGGTAGAGGGATAGGGAGAGGGAGTGGAGAGAGGAGAGAGAGAGGAGAAAGAGAAAAGGAAAAACCGAAAGCTGCATCAATACTCGTCGTTCGGATCTGCGTCGACATCGATCGAATCGAGTCCAACTTCTTCGTAGTCCTTCTCGAGCGCTGCAAGATCCTCGCGAGCTTCGGAAAACTCCCCTTCTTCCATTCCTTCGCCGACGTACCAATGAACGAAAGCTCTCTTGGCATACATAAGATCGAATTTGTGATCCAGCCGGGCCCAAGCTTCGGCGATGGCCGTGGTATTGGCCAGCATGCAGACTGCCCGCTGTACTTTGGCCAAATCGCCGCCAGGAACGACCGTTGGTGGTTGATAATTGATCCCGACCTTGAATCCGGTCGGACACCAATCTACGAATTGTATCGTACGTTTGGTCTTGATGGTGGCGATGGCGGCGTTTACGTCTTTCGGAACAACGTCTCCTCTGTAAAGCATACAGCAAGCCATGTACTTGCCGTGACGCGGATCACACTTGACCATTTGGTTCGCCGGCTCGAAACAAGAATTGGTAATCTCTGCTACCGAGAGCTGCTCGTGATAAGCTTTCTCGGCTGAAATCACGGGGGCATAGGTCACCAACGGGAAATGAATTCTCGGATAGGGTACCAAATTGGTTTGGAACTCGGTTAAATCGACGTTCAACGCACCGTCGAATCGCAACGAAGCCGTTATGGAGGACACGATCTGTCCAATCAGTCTGTTCAGGTTTGTGTAGGTGGGCCTTTCTATGTCAAGATTCCGTCGACAAATGTCGTATATCGCTTCGTTGTCCACCATGAAAGCACAATCTGAATGCTCGAGGGTCGTATGAGTGGTCAGAATGGAATTGTAAGGTTCGACGACCGCCGTGGAAATCCGAGGTGCGGGATAAATCGCAAATTCCAATTTCGATTTCTTCCCGTACTCGACGGAAAGTCGTTCCATCAACAGAGAAGCAAAACCCGAGCCGGTGCCACCACCGAACGAATGAAAGATCAAAAATCCCTGCAAACCGGTGCATTGGTCCGCCAGTTTGCGCACTCGATCGATCACCAGATCGACGATTTCTTTGCCGATGGTGTAATGACCACGCGCGTAATTGTTTGCTGCATCTTCCTTTCCGGTGATTAATTGTTCCGGGTGAAAAAGTTGCCGATACGCTCCCGTCCGTACCTCGTCTGCAAACACAATCGTAGTACATATCTCATCGTGTTCTCATTTCCATTTCCATTTTTCGTCTTTCACTTTTCATTTTTCATTCTTTTTCCCATGTTCTCGCTTACCGACCACCGTAGGCTCTAAATCGACGAATACCGCCCGTGGCACGTGTTTCCCAGCACCAGTTTCGCTGAAAAAAGTACTGAAACTATCGTCTCCAAACATTTTGTCTGACGGCATTTGTCCATCCGGTTGTATCCCGTGTTCCAAACAGTACAACTCCCAGCAAGCATTTCCAATTTGCACGCCAGCTTGGCCGACATGAATGGATATACACTCGCGCTGAAACAGTCCAACGTTGCTTATTCAAAAATTTGTTCATTTCCCGCTCGTTCTCTCTCTCTCTCTCTCCCTCCCTCTCCCCCCCGCACCCCTTCTCACACTCTGACTCTCTGCCCTCCCCCTCCCCCTTTCTCACTCTCTTACTCTATTTTCTTCGTGGTATTGCGATTGTCGATATCAACAAATATTAGCTCAAAGCAAAAAAACAACAATGAAAAAGAGACAAGTTGGTTCCGATCTCCAATGCTTTGCCGGATTTCGACATTTGATGTAATATGGGATTATCGATTTTTATCGTCGGCACTATACATTTCACCGAATCGTCACCGTTAATGCTACAATTTTTCATCTTACCATTTTGAGAACGTATTCCCTTTGATGTTCAAAGCAGAGACACGGATCCGTCGAGCACTAACGCGTTTGTAGAAAAACGTGACGCCGTTTCTCTGAACGATAGCAACTAATGACGCGAGTACCATCGACGGCCGCTTATATCCTCGCGTTCGCGTCGTCTCAGAATTATCTTGTAATGATTGCGAGCAATCATCTTGTTAAGAATTGTGCGGTTTCCCTAGCGTTTTCACAGTCGGTGTGATTATCGAATCGAATATGCCTGGCATACTATACGCGTTTCGTTTTACCGGTAGATTGTCCTAGCATTCGCTGTGAAATGTACACGATCGACACGGGACGCCAGAAGCATTTCGGTGAGCTCCTTTTCAAACGCAGTTACGTCGCAGGTAATTTCAGATTCGTATTTAATAAGCAGATATAAATAGCGTACTAGCTACTTCTTCGACCCGAATGAACATTAGCCAGGCTAGATGTGCAAAGCCCGGTCCAACGAAACGTTCGCGATGCAAATTCCTCTATTCTATTTCTATCCGAGTGTTGTACGTCTCAATCTCGCTCTCGCACTCACGCTCGCTCTTGCTCTGTAATCCTCGAGGCCCCAGCCCTTTCTAGATCTATACACGTACATATATACATATACATGCATATGCGCATTTGTTCAGAGAATGTTTTATCATTTTTATTATTCCTTTTGTTAATTGGATCCACGTAAACTTGTCGATTACAGGGTATATCAATCATCTATGTGTATATTCTATATAGGTCCCGTTCCGAAAAAATTACACAAAACAACAAAGATAATATAGCATGAAAGTGATTAATAATTTCAAGCGCATGCAAAACATGTCCTAAAAGGGTGCGAGCTAATAAAATATAAATTTAACGAACGGATTGACCGTAAAATACATTGCAGATTTCGGCAAAAAAACTTGCTCTGTGAAGCGCCCACTTTTAGACAGGTGACGCCATCCGTGGCAAAACGCTGAAACTAGCAGATAGGCGTTACCGACAGATAAGTCAACACCGATAACGGTGGCGCCGCTCATGGCAAAATATCGAAATCTCTAGACGATTAGTATCTCGAGTTACTGCTAGATGACACCATCCTCTTCTGGTCGTGGTTGTGGGAGTGGGAGTATACACTGTACAATGTATACAAATACACAAAAGCATATGTAGGTACTTGGGTATCGCTCTTTTGTAAAACTGAATTCCATTTGTTAGTGTTACATGTCTACGGTTATTTATTGCAGCATAGTTGGTTTGCAGAAAACTTCAACTACTCGAATTTCATAAATCGGATGAGGTAAGTATTCATATAGATGTTTAACTACATCTACATATATAGATGGTAAAGCAATCGTAAACATAACCTATATACCTTGTAAAATGTGCGTTATGATTTTCAGGCATGTTTGGAGATAGTTTTGACCAAGTATTATTTAGGATCAGGTACCGGAGGTACACGGTGAAATGTTCGTCTATGAAACGACTTTTCTAATTCGATAGTAACAAGTAGTAGAGTAGTTTGGTTGACTGGAGCATAGAGTTTCATATATACATAGAATGGGACGTAGTCGTACACCTTCCCCGACAAGAAGGAGAGATCGATCGCGAGATCGGGACCGTGAAAGGGAACGCGACAGAGATCGAAGAAGAAGACGTTCCCGTGAGAGAAGAAGAAGGTATTTGTTTCTACTTTGATTAGTCCTGGCTGATAGATGTTGCTGCGACATATAAAAGTGTTTGCCTCAAACTAAAACTCATTATAGATCCGTAGAACGTGATAGAGTAAAGTCAAGGGACAGAGAAAGAGAACGTGATCGTGATCGGGAGAGGCATAGACGTTCGTATAGTAGGTCGAGATCTAGAGAAAGAGATAGACCCAAACCTAAACAAAAAGCCAACACTGCAGAACGTCCTGTTATCACAGGTATAGCTGTTGCAAGTTAAAAAATAATAATGTGCGTGATCGTAAGCCAAACGATTTTTATTAACGAGGTTCGTGTTCTACAGAGGCTGATCTTCAAGGGAAAACACCTGAGGAACAGGAAATGATGAGAATAATGGGTTTCTGCGGCTTCGATACTACCAAGGGTAAAAAGGTAGAAGGCAACGACGTCGGTGCCGTGCACGTTATTTTAAAAAGAAAGTATAGGCAATACATGAACAGAAAAGGAGGATTCAATAGACCATTGGACTTTGTGGCATAGAAAACCAGTTCCAAGTGTACGAGTGTGCAAGTTTACCACAGAAATGACGGAAACAAATAGATTATAAGTGCAAAGTATTTATCTGAAAAATACAAATCTCGAGAAATGAAAATTAAACGTAATTTATTGAGAAGGAGCATGCTGCCTCAATCTTCGATTCTCGATCGTTTCTTCGAAGGCGTCGCATCATCGGCAGTGGTGCTCGTCGTCTCGTCCATACTGGAATTGCGGATTTCGCTGTCTGTACCTTCCGAGTTTGCCATTGAAAGCTACCAACAGTAGAAGAGGCATTAGAAGAATCAATCAGAGCATTACCGTGAGTCTATGCTATTTACAGAGATAATAATCTCGGAAAATGTCTACGGCATTTGTATACTTCATTTTTTGATCGATATTATTACCAGGCTCACGTCCATTTTCTCAAGATCTTCAACTAGTTGTAGATTCTTAATTCGAAAATCTCGTGTGACGCTGTGTTTCATGTACTTCTCCAAAGGTATCTGTTACAAATATATATAAAGATGCAATTTCAATCAAATAAATGACAAGTATTCCGTATCGCTGTGCATCTGTAATAGTACTCACGCCTGTTCTTTTGCCAAGTAACAGTACTTCTTTGTTGAATTGCTCAATTTCATAAACCACGCGTGGTATTACTTTTGTTTCGCGTAAAATTTTGTTCCTCCGCGCTTGAGAGTCAGTCTTGGAATCTAGTTTGTTCTGATTTTCCTACGATAAAATATCTTGAATAACAGGGCGCCTCAATTCTTCATTGTGAAATAAAGATATAGATAACGCTGAGAATAAGCTTGATTACCTCAAGGTATGTCACCAGATTGTAAAAGGCAGATTTTAGTGGTTTTCCGGCTAATTGTATCACTTGAATGAATCTGCAATACACATTGAATCATACTAGAGTTGTACACAACATCAAATCGTCGATTTCATAGTATATACATAAATATCGTAACAACAGCAACAACAATAATAATAATATATGTACAGTGTTACGCGTGTTCACTACATACTTGACTGTTTGGAATGCCGCGTTCTGTCCGTTTGATTTAGCGTAAAAATATTTTGTAAGATTCCCCAGCAGATGGTACAAATATTGTAAATTTTTAAACGTAATATCGGTACATGGACCTGGTTCTATCGACGTATTCGTCAATGTGTGAAGTACTTGCGTAAGGTAGGACAGTTGTTTACACAATTTTCGTTCCTTTTCTCTTAAACTGTTACCATCTGTTTTGATATCGTCATCGAGATATTTCCATTAAGTACAAAACGCCAGCAGAATGTCGAAGCTATTAATTATAGATTTGGGATCGCTACATACAGATTTCGTCGATTGCTCCAGATGCTCGGACTATGATATCTTCTGCTTTCAAGTGCGACAGCAACCAGGAAGCGTTATTCAATTTTTCTTTTATGCAATCGTTTAATATGTTGCAAATCAGCTCGAATGTCTCTTCGCGTATGATCTCGTATCGTTCATTCGATGTCAGCTGATTCTGCGTTTATCAAAGCAAAGATGAGTGTCAAAAGTATCGAGAAAAAAAGAAAGAAGAACCAATTGAGGAGTAAGGATACATTAAAAACATTAGCAGAATTGCTTACACCATCGATAGTGCCAACTTTTTCACATAGCTTCAGACTGATTTCATTCAATGTCTCTCCATACTCTTGCGTATATTCTTCCAAGCGTAACAGAAACTGAATAGCAATAGCAACGACAGACGCTTCGAGCTCTTTCGTTTGCACCATCTTTTTAACGCATTCGAATACCTATTGTATACATAAATTATAATACAATATTAAAAAGCAGTAAAATACAAGTATACAGTGTATACACAGTGTGTACCGTATGTATAAAAAGAACGAATATTCGTTATCGAATTAATTATACACAGTTGATCGATACAATCTATGTACCTACCTTTTCGTCGTTGAATCGAGCAAAATTAATTTTGTACGCAAACTGTTCCATAATTTGTAACAATAAAATCGGTACTTTCTTTTTTATGTCACTATCTGTTTCTTGGTCAACCAATTCCACGAAATAATCGTTTAACGAGAGAATGACTTCCTGCAGTTGAAAATTAATATCCCCTGATGCGAAGTTACTCTTTGATTGTACTTTAGCAGAAAACAAACGCACATATTCAAGGAAATCGAACGGAACTTTTCTTACGTAACGAGATATACACATATACTGGAATTATTAAACACACAAGTAATAATACAAAATCACCTACATATCGTATTGAGAAATCGAGGCAGTTCCGATGAAAATGTCGTACACATACAATAACAAATCTCCTTGAAACATTGCAGGGCTAGTACTGTCATCTGTTCATCGTGTTCAACCACACTGGTCAAACTTGAGAAAAAGTATTCGTAAAGTAATCTGAACACGAAATACATTTAGAGTGTAAAGGGCGTGAATGACCTTTCTCCGGTTAATAAATGTCGAGACACATGGATCTTTCCCATCTCTTTTACTTACCCTCCGATCCCGATATAGACGTCTACATACGAGTTCGTTGGCACTCGAATGGTGTCGGTGATTAGCGACTTTGTTGTTTGTAAAAGTTGTTCGCATGTTTGGAGTATGTAACAACAAAAGTTACGATTTTCACAAAGTTCAACCGGTTGGGTTTGAGCCGAAGAAGATCGCTTGTTTCTGTATAAATCATATGTAGATATGTCTGTATAAAATCGAAACTTTGTCAAAATAAGAGTACATATCTACACTTACGAGTATAATAGGGATAGGCATTGATGTATTGCATCCAAGTCCATAATAGTGGTTGGCACTTTAACATTATTCGATTTAACAGGTTTTCTGGTCGTGTGGCTTGTATCCTTATTTTTCTTAGCTTTACCACCGTCTGGTCTCTTCATTTTTTTGGATTGCTGCTGTTAATAATACCAAAGTGTTTATTCTGTAGCTTCGAACAGCTAACGAAGAGGCGCAAATAAAAAGGGTAGTCTTTGTTTACATACAAAGTATGTAAACTTGTAAATACATATGTATATTACCGTTTTAACCAAGTCTATCGACCGCGTATATCCCTTGAATAAATTTTCAATGCTATCAGAAATTTCTGAAGTCTCTTCCACAAACCATTGTCCTATTCGAAATGCTATTAATGCTTCGTAAATCACAATCGCCATGTTGAGGTATTGCAACTTGATCTGGGACTTTAAAGAGACCTCGGAAAGATCTATACCCTGCTCCTAGAATGATCATAGATAAACGAACATAAGCAATACTGTATGCAGAAGATTTGTGAACAGTTTATTAATTACCAAATTGAAATGTTCCAAATCAGTGGCAGCCATACGTGTGCACAGTGACTCTAATATGTTGCGCCATTTCTCAGACATATTCAATTTCCTCGATAACATGCCAACGTATATTTTCTGTATCGCAAATATCAATTCCGCTATAGGTTCTTTTAAAACAATTTCCGTTCCCTGAACGTCGATGCACAGTTCAAATTTGATAGGTGGATAGATATTATCGTCCTTCTCGAGGTAAAGATTCAAATGCGAAACGAGCATATTCAGCACGACTTCCGTTATTTCATGATTTCTCGCGGCGGTATCGTGAAAGCCTGAAATGTATGATATTATTCGGTACCGTTCGAATGTTCCGCGTATATACAATGTAGTAAGTAGACACGTAATCTGCCCTGTGAACCTTTGTACATGTGCAATCGAACTTCAAACTCATAAGTAAAGCTCTTCTTTAATATATCCAATATTTCATAACATAAAGTCTTGTCAGGTTCGCTGGTTGACTTCTCTCGTTGTGTACCGTATTCTACGGTCACCTACATATTACAAAAAATTACCCAGACCAACATTGGTCGGCGTCAATATCGGTGCTACAATTTAGTTCGTTGTTGGAGATTTCAACCGAATATACCTGAGTTAACGTCGATGTAGAACTAGAGCTAACAGCATACATGGAAGAGTTGCAGCGTTGACTCAGTCTAAAGTTGCCCAAGGAATGCATCTTGGAATATTTCAACATTTCAAGAAATCCTGTAACTGCCATTTGACGTTTGGCTATGCCTTTCCTATAAAGAGCTTTTCTCATAGTCAAAAGAAGATTTTCCCGTATATTGGGCGACACATGCATCAATGGAAGAATAGCAAACAAAACTTGATCGGCTACAACAGCGGGCAGGAACAACAATCGTTCGAGGAGTGTCATAATCCAAATTTGATGATTCAGAATTATCACCGACAATTCACGGCATGCGTACTTTAAGCAATCTAAAAGGTGTATACATATATACTTTTTAATCAAATCCATTAAGCTCTCAATTTGTGTCCAACATAAATGATTTGTTACCCGTATAGTGTACCATTGATGCACCACCAACTATTATTTTATCAATTAATTCCTGTAATACGGTGGCCACCGTTTCGTGTCGTTTTTTAATTATTTCTCGAATAATATCAGTTCCTGTATTCCACAAGACCGCCGTATTGTGTTTAAACTTTTGACTTGTACTCATTAAGACGAACGCTAGTTCTATGAGACCTTTCAGTACCATTTGACGATCCTTGTTGCTGTAAACGCAAGAAATAGAAAGTTGTATGTCAAAGAAATTTGAATATCTTACCTGATGTCTATGATTCGTCGAACAATATCAATTACGTTGAGATCACAGGACAGAAGTTGTCTCAGCCAGGCGCTATTTTGACTTTTTTCTTTGTCCAGGCTGTCATTGATGATAGCCAATTTCAGTATTTCAAAAACCTACCGAATGCAACGGATGGAACAAACCTTACTAGTTCTTAAGTAGAGTAAAGAATGTTTTTATTAGCTGAAATTTTCATTACCTGATCTGTGTATATACTGGACACGGATGTTAATAAGGCAAGCATAAATGGTTGTAAGATATACTTTGATGCGTAACAAGTGCATTTAAGATGACGAAGAAAGTCTTTCAGACTTTCGTGGTTTAATTGCACAGCTTGGTACACATAGTATAGTACAGTGCTTTCAACATCTGCAAGCTCCTTTATGCTGACAATGCCTATACAGAACAATCAGACCAACATAGAATAGAATAAGTTGCAACACTTTGTACATACTGTATTGCAAAATCATTGAATTACATACCAATGCTTTCCATACTGTCCTTATCGTCTGTAGAAATTGCTTTTGCATAAGAAGACTCAAAATATTTACTCAGCGCATCAAAGAAGTATCGCTCGTCGTGATCTTTACACAATTTTAAAGCTTGATAAACAAAAGGGGGCACCTGATTCGGCGATAGATTGGGCAAAGCACGACATAATGCTCTGACAACTATTTGACGATCTTGTTTATCTAAAGTCATTTCCCTTTGAACAAATATTATATAATATAGCATAATTGGTTTTAAAATGTGCAACTGTGTTCTGATAAAAAATCATTTACCCAAACATTTTAGCTAACAATGGTAGGTGGTTGGTATTCCATTGATAATTACATATTGATTTAACGATAAACGATTTATACTCGTTCCCAGAGACTTCTGTATCCATGTGAAGAATCTGCTTTTCATTTTCCAGCGCTTCGAGCAGTGCAGGTAACAAGTCTTTCCAACTGATAAGAGAACATGGTAAAATGAGTATGATATTTTGAAACGTGTAGAGTTATATAGATACGGTGGTTATTAATTTACCATAGTAGTTCGTTATTCTTACTATTGTCGTCGCGAATACCGATTATACAAAAATCGACAAGTTTAACAATATTGTGCTTTGAGTGCTTTTGAAGATCGAAAATTATTCGATTGACGATCGCATCCGCGTGTACGGTAGGTATTTTGGTTTTTTCTAAAATTTGTAACGTGTTCTCGATCAGTTTGAGCCGCTTTGAAAGACAGACTTCAGAATCAGGAAACGCTTGTAATATATCATCGAAAATTTTCGATGCATCTGTCTTACAAACGCTGTTGTGTATTATTTTCGTGAGCTGTTCAAACGATAGTTTCAGTCCAAATATTCGTAAATAAATCGTAAACTAATCTGCGTGTACTTATTGTACCCAGTATCGTTACCTCTTCTACGTTCGAATCTTGAATAAATGCGCGCAATTCCAGTTGCTTCTCAGGATCTCGTTTACGTTGAAATTGCTGATACATATTTCGATGATTGCAGCCGACTTGGCTAATTCTATTACTTCTTCGATATTTCTTTCAAAATGAAAAGCAAGTTTTCTCTTTGATTCAAGTTTTCATACGCTTGAATTGAAAGATAAAAAAATTATAAATCGTATTTCGTATCGTCGTATCAGAGGCAGAGAGGAAATCTCTGATATATATTTATACAAGCTTGGCCGTTTCGCCACTACGGTCAGTGGCGCTGTTCGTAGGCAGGGCCAGTGTCTCCATCTAACGGTGGATAGGGGAATCAAATTGGCTAGTAGTTTCAGCGTTTCGCCGCTACTCGAATTGGCGCTATTTTCAGATTTTCAGCACCACTGTCGTGCTGCGCCATCTAGCAGGCGATTGCTGAAACAAATTGGCTAGAAGTTTGAGCGTTTTGCCGCTGCACGGAATGGCGCTATTTTCAGATTTTCCGGAGCAAGTGATTCTTGCCGAATTTCTCACGGTACATTACGCCGAGAGCGGCAATAATCATTTGTGGATGAATAAATGTTGAACGAATACAACAATAACAAATATATCGCGGTAACAGTACACTGAGAAATTTCTTTTTCAAACATCGACTTCTACACATACTGTTTTAACACATTGACTGCCATGTCACCCATATGTGGGTGACGGAATTATTTGTCCAAGTTTTAAAATGAATTTTTACGTTAATATATTAATTCTTCCAAATTTTATTAGAATCTGTAACATGCAAGAAAGTTGAAGAACTACACAATATCATACATTTATCTTTTATCTTTTATCTTGTATCTTGTATGGCGGTCGCGGTGTGGGTAGTCTCATTTTTTCCCGAATTTTCCAATTTCCGGCCAACTTTTCCAAACTTTCTTTGCGTAAAAACCTAATTCGGACTACAACGAACATTTAAAACAAAAAAATTAGCCAAATCGGTCCAGCTGTTCTCACGTGATATCGTGACCAACGAACAGCATTTGATTTTTATTATATAGATAGCAAATTTTGTTATATTATTCTACAGAAAAATTAACCTCTGACTTTAACATATATATATTTATATTATACAATATATTTAAAGATATGAAAAACTGTGATAAAATGAGATAAAATTAAAACAAGATCATTCGCGTCGTTCACGAATAATAAATCGATGTGCAGGACGCACTTTCTCAGAGGCTGTGAAAAACATGTCAAATTGACATGAGGGACGGATGGAAATTAAATCTATTTGTTCATTGAAATTTTAATGAATTATATTTGCGACTAAAAGAGGCAAACGCTTCGTTAATAGACTTTGTTCTCAAGCATCGCTTTGTCAGTGGTAAAGTAGGTATCACATATTGTACGAAGTATCGTTTATTGTTAACATTAATTTTCTTGAAAACGAAATCACATATTATAATTGATAAGAATTATTTACGTTGATTTATACCTATGTTATATATAAACGAAAAGGGCTATGTTATCAAGGGCTATGTTATGTATGCTATTGCATACCTGTTATAAAGTGGTTAAAACGTATTGAAAGACATTGTCGGAAGAAATGGAACAGGATTGAATTTCCACTGAAGCAATCGCAAACTAATTTCTTCTCTTGTCAATTCAATTTGAACCAAATTAGTTCGGAAACTACGGGAACTAAGGATACAGCAGTTGAATGAGTGAACTGTCCATCTTCCATTCATCGTAGAAACAATTTGTGAAGATTAGATTAATTTCAGCAAACAAATTCTATGCATAGTAATGTTTAACATGTTTTATATAAATTCAAGTTAAAATTTTTGTTATTTTTAATATGAACAATTGAATATGAAACCTAAAGGATGTTCGCCAGGAAGTTTCACCACATCCTCATTCTTATATCTTAGACTTGCTATTATCTTATTATCCTTACACTAATCCTTGCTAACTACCACTTATTTGTGTCCATATTAAACTCTTTTACAAACAGTCATACCCAAGGCGGCAGTTATTTTATTTTTCGCAAATAAAAGCAGAGATTACTATATTAACAGAACATATAAACTTGGTTAAATCAAATTACGTTTAAAAAAAGTATCAAATATCTTGATGTTGGTAATATAAATTCGCACGAACTTGTTCGGCTACCGAGTAATTGTACTATTAATAATTTTGAAAAGCACCCACATCTAACCCTTAAGGGGACATTATTTAATATTCGTATCTATATCGAAATGCTAAATAGAAACGTTGCGAGGTAGTAAGATTTCATCCAAATCCACAAATAATAATTGGTTACACGTTAAATAATTATTGGTATAAATTTTAGCGAGGCCGCATCGGGCCCAATAGTTCGCTCAGAAGGATTAATAAAATATCGAGTACTGTACGTCGAAGATGAAAGATATTTGTTTTTAACTAAATTACGTTACGAAATAACGAAAATAATTGATATCGGTCTCGAAGTCACGCGCGTATCGTATACATACACTTTTAGTCAAACTAAACTAAAATCACGGATTGCGTATTCCACAAAATTGAATAGATCCTAATACTCGCGATAATAATACGTTTCTAAGACGCGGATTCAGCATTCATTTGGTCACTTGCCGAAAGTGATGCGGAGAACTGATGTTGTCTACGTTCTTTGTATAATTCAACAAAACACTCGGCCAAATAACATCGTTGTCACCCATGATCGGAGACTGCTTCACTTTTCTGCTTGCTCTTCGGGTTTTCCGAGTGACGAGGCAACTCTTGACTTCGTGATTGTTGCGCGACTCTTGGACAGCATCCTCGCCCTCGCGATCGAAATGCTCCTGTTGGTTCTTCGAAGTAGTATCCTCCAGGAACGTGACGCATTCGGCAAAATTATTATTACTCTCCTCATCGATCTCGAGGATCGTTGGATTGTTCTCCTCGTCGATCACAGTGACATCGCCAGCAACGGTTGCATCCTCGTTCAAATCAAGCCTCGTCAAATCCACGTTGGTCCAAGCGATCTCGTCGACTTGGTCGCGATCTCGAACGGTGTTCGTCGTGTTAGCGAACATATTTTTGATGTTCTCACTGGTGAATCCTTCCTCCAACAGTTGATTAGCTATGAAATCCGACACAGAGTTCACATCCCACTCGACGAGTTCCTCGCTGCTGACGGAGATCCTCCTGTCCTCTTGCTCGTTCTTGGTCTCCTCGGCGAGGTTCTTCTTGCTGTTCCTGATGTCGCCGATCGTCTTGAAGTAGATACTATGGTCGTATCTGTACGTCTCCAGGCAGTTGCTGTCCAGGTTGCTGTTCGATTGATAGTTGAAAGTGCCGCAGCAATTGATCTTGGTCTCCTCGGCACGGGACTTTCGCCGGGACTTCTTCAGCGTGTGGAACCGCGGACTCCACGACATGTCGTCGATGATCAGTTTGTTCGAGGAGATGCTCCAGCGAGGCTCCTGACCGTTCTGCATGGTCATCCGTCCCCGGGACAATCTCTGGGAACGTAGACGGTTGTAGCCTCTCGCGTATGCCGCCCATCTCTCGATCCTCTGTAAAACGTACTCCGTTTCCTCGTTCCACCATTCGGTCAGGCCTTTCTGAAACATGGCGCCGACGTCCTCCGTCATCGCTGCCAACGGCGACGGAAGACGTGTCTCCGTCATGCAAAACTGCCGGACCTCGGCAGCACACTTTCAAACTTTCAGACTTTCCGACAGGGACCGAATCTCACCGAGCAATTGAATTTTCGAAGGAAACGTCGCTCCGATTTATAGGATTCCTTCGAAGCACTGCAAAGACACCGAAGCCATTGCGAAACTCTCTGTAATCCCTGACCGTGACCTCGTCCGAACGAACGTTAAATTCGGTTTGTCGCGTGGCGTAACCTCTGTCACAGTCCCGTCGGCATTGCTCGTCGCCCGCGAAATCTACGTGAAAAACCGCACGGAAAGAACAATAGTTCGAATAGCCGAGATCGATCACGAGCGGATCAATGAATGCAAAAACCACAGATTATTAATTATATTTGTTGGTCTCTCGAGTTATATGAATGAATCTGGGCGTTCCTTATACATACATACCTATGTATACAGGGTGGTCCACCTAAGTAAGGCCACTTAAATATTTCCTTTAATTGTGGGGGTACAAAAAATATATCTCCTCTAATTGTGGGGGTACAAAAAATTATATTATTTTTCTTTTTCGGAGTTTACAATGTTATCGATGTTTTTTTGTGTATAATTGTATAATTATTTTTATTGCATCGTGTAGCTGATGTTAAAATACGTTCAGTTTTGTACACTACATGACCTTGAAATGACCTTTGCGTTCAAAAATTAAATGGAAACGAAAAATTGTCTATCGAGACTTTAGAGACGAAGACGTCGTTCGGGAATCTGTAAGAGTAAATAAACGTGTTCACTATTACGAAACCCCATTATAAAATTTGTAATATTTTTTTGACGAACCTATTTTTCAAATTATCATTGTAATAGATGCTCAAAATGGTGCCCCTCCGCATCGATACATTTTTTGAAACTTAGAATAAGAGGCTCTCTGGCCTTTTCAAATGTTGTGAGATTAATTGCAGCACAAGCTGTTATTATTCTGTGTGTTATTCTGTCTGTCAGTAAACATGTGTATTTACACTTACAGATTCCCGAACGATTTCTTCGTCTCTAAAGTCTCGATAGACAATTTTTTGTTTCCATTTAATTTTTGAACTCAAAGGTCATTTCAAGGTCATGTAATGTACATAACTGAACGTATTTTAACATCAGCTACACGATGCAATAAAACTAATTATACAATTATACACAAAAAAACATCGATAACATTGTAAACACCGAAAAAAATTATCCTAGAAAAAAAATATTTTTTGCAATAGAATGGTTTGTTCAAGCCATTCAAATAGCATACAAAATATTTTTTGTACCCCCACAATTAGAGGAGATATTTAGGTGGCCTTACTTAGGTGGACCACCCTGTATACTGTCAAATTAACATTTCAACTACGGGTTTTACATCGCATTCTATAAGAACAACAAGAATGTGTTTTTACTCGGTAATTTAGAGATATTTGTCATG
Organism: Seladonia tumulorum; assembly: GCA_913789895.3. Taxonomy (NCBI): domain Eukaryota; kingdom Metazoa; phylum Arthropoda; class Insecta; order Hymenoptera; family Halictidae; genus Seladonia; species Seladonia tumulorum. The sequence continues at coordinate 18,071,914 of OU565271.1, forward strand.
ACACATTTTTCCAAAGAACATTTTCAACCCGCCATTTCCTACGGGTCCAGGAGTTCTAGTGTCAATATTATTAATACCTACCAGATATTATCGATACTATAGCTATCTATGGTAGATACTATTGATAATATCTAGTATATGATGTACTATTAATATTACAATATTATTAATATTGTCTAACAGATAGATATTAATAATAACTAGTATACTATTTAATATATTATCATATTACTAGTGTTATCTAGTATTATTGTATATTGGGCGCAGAAATTAATTCGTTGCTCTTACATTTAATCGATTTGAACTTTATTATAAAGTTAGAAAATTAATCTGAGGAGGCGTCCTGTCTGCTTATGAAATGGTCACGATAGAAAAAGAAAAGTGAAGCGAAGGCGCAGTAATACGGTTACTTGAGCTGCCAATCATCGAATATCATCGTGGAATATTGAGGGTTCATCAGCGGAGGCGTCTACGGCAAAGCAAATTGTTTATCAGACCGGAGCTACGCGAATTAAAATTCAAGGAGCTCAACGTTCCTCCGAGCTTCCGGGGATGATGGAGTTCACGTATAAAAAGCCATGTCGAAACTGCGGACGGTGCATTCTTCCGCCTGTGTTTCAGGTCCTCCATCATACAGGTGAACAGCGTCTTCTCCATACTTTATATATTTTCATTTTGATTGAAATTGCAGAACGGTATTCTAACAATTGATTCTCAATTCACGGGCAATAATCGCTAGATAATTAATTAATATTATTAAAGCTTTGCCTACCGGAAGTCTGTTAGTTAATACGTTCGCCACCACATACACGCCGATGTACACAATTTTACAGTTTACATAAAGTGAAAACTAAATTAATTTTATACATTTTTTCTTTTAACGTTATACACAGTACCTAGCGTAACATTCAGAGATTATTAACAACGAATTGTTTCTTATATTTCAGATATGAATTTAACCTTTGCATTCTTTTGCCTAATGGCGGTCGTCTGGTTATGCTGTGGAAAATGCGAAGCAACCCCTGAACTCGCAAATAATGTTTATCGCAAATTTCGAAGTCGTCCTTTAGCTCGAGGGTAATTATGGGATGCATTGAATCTATTCTATAAAAAAAAAAAAGAAATGTTATTTTATATAACTTATATTTTCCTGTTCTTTCTACTTACACAATCAAATTTCTGTTTTATCTTCACCCACAGTGTACTCTTATTATTGCCAAAACTCTCATTTTAATCAAAATCTTTGGATGTAACGAAATAATTAGCGAGTTTGCCATATTAATTTGGATCGAAATAATTTCACAGAAAATCTGCAGTTTACATTAGAATTTTAACCGAGTTCTATCTTATTTTGTCATTGCATAAGAGTATGTTTTAAATAATTAGTCACAACTTTGATTAATGTTTAATAATTTCGCATATGTAATCATCGATCTTCTGCATACATAGTATCGTTTGTATCGATTATTTGAATACTATTTTTTTTTTTTTTGACAGATACACCGTGGAAAATCCTGCCGGCGAAGTATTCGGTGATTACGGACAAAGGAGATTCGGAAAACGGGAGCAATACGATGATTATGGTCTCATACGATATGGGAGACGTCACGAATGAATATAGTCACGATACTTGTCGATTATAGATGCAATTGTGTAGCGATGTTTCAGTGTTGTTGCTGTAACAGTTGTCTTATTTAGATTCTAGTCAAAATATATTTTACATCCCAGATTTGCATTTCCTTCATTTATCCTCCGCTACGATATTGCACAACTCTAAATTCTATCTCCACCCGACAATTAACGCATTACTGTATTATATTACTACCGTTACAAATAAAACTCTACAAAAATGAAGACCCAAATTTTCTTTTGCTACCTCATTCTTATTACGTGCATTTTAAATTCTTCACAACGACAATTTTTATTTTGCACAAAGATCCGCGATCTAGCGATACACGGTGAAGGATCCAATTACCGTGGGGTTGCCGATTACCGATTAATTATACTTATTTTTAAAGTATAATGAATATTAAAAAAAAAAGAGATATGTGAACTGATATGTTAACTGATTTTAATGGAAAAAATTTAGTAAAATGTTGAAATTCTCATGGAAAACTTGCATCCAACTATTCCCGTTCTGGACCAGCAACGCAAGTAATATCTTCCGACGAATTGTCCTCGCGTGTAGGTTGATCCGCTTTATCCCTTCTCGATTTCAGGTTCGCTATGTTTCGGTGGACGTCCATCCCATCATCCAAGAAAGTATAATAACCGTCCCGTTTCTCCAAGTCTTGAAGACTATAACCGATTGTCCGTCGATTCATAAGCCACGGTACTGGCGGTGGTGGCGGCGGCGGAGGTTTTCGTTTGATGGGATAGGGTAATCTATAATCAACTTCCTGTGTCGTCCTGTAATCCATGGATCGTGCTGCTTCAGGATCGTACATTGCTTCCGTAACGGATGAAGGCTTTGTCTCCTCGACCCTGTCAATCAATATTATTTTCATTTTCGAATCACAGCGTCGAAGAGGTACGTAATTGTTCGAAATAAGTTATTTCTTATTTTCATTTCAAATAAAACATTTAAGATTACATATTGACACGTACACCTGTGATGCAAGAGCCCTCATATTGAGTAGTCTTCGTTGAGGAATAATTGGCGCGTACAGATGTTTCAGCTCAATCTGGGCCAGCATAGCTTGCGTTTCTGAAATTCCGGTAACTCCGACTTCCGAGCCTAATCGTTTATACGTTGACACATAGAGATTTCCGTCAGGTGGAAAGATATTCTTATTGTCCCTGGGCTCTGCCAATGTGGGCATTTGCCTGCGAAAATTGTTTCTAATTCTTAGGTATGTTTTCCTCAAAAAATTACATTGTATCACTGTGCATCGAAACAATTCATTGGTTCAAAAATTATGCTAGATAATTTGTGCTGTATGTTAGACAAAAACATTTTTTAACGAATCATTCATACAATATGGAATTACTTACGAAAGCATTGACAAATCGTAGTGTTATGTACAAATCCAAAACTTCAGCACATCATTTAGTTTCTGTGTATATTGTTTATTTGTTATCAAGTGTTTATTTTTGTGAGCATGTATTATAGTGGTTTTTTATAATTATATGATAGAGTGGAAATATGCATTTAGACGTACACTGGTTACGATGTTAACGCTTCCTGAGGCCATATAGTAATAGAGGGTTGCTACGCAAAACAGAGGGAGAATTTCATTCCCCTCAAGCTCAATAGTAATCGAAAAACGTGTCTGAACGTGTCATGGGGGTATTGAAATATTTGATAGTTTGTAGCAATATTTAAAAAAATATCAATTATAATTTTAATATAACGACGAGAATGAGAATATAACGCAAAGTACATGTAAACATAACGCGAACATAATGTGACATTCACGATTGGAACAGTCACGATTAAAAGTACGAACGAGAGTGTTAACAATATTTATAAAATTTATCATGACAGAAATATTAACAAGGCCATACTTACCAATCATGAATTTTTACTTTCTCATTGTAAGTAGCAGGCACGTGAAACACAATTGGTTCGACTTCTTTTTTTTCGTCTGGGCAAGATACGAAAACAGTCTATAAAGTAAATGTCAAGTGAAACGTTATTAAGTGACATACTAATATATGTATGTATGTATTTATACATTGTTTCCACAAAATAATCTACTTCCTATATTTTTATCGTACATTTACATAATTTAATTTTTATTTTATTGATTGTATTTCTTTTAATTTTGATATTCACAATTCTTTGAAACGGTTCCTTATCAATATACAAAATAAAAATATTAAGACTTACACTTATCGGTGGTTTCCTGTGTCCAGTCATTTTGTCTCTTTCTGCTTCAATTCAAAACTATTTAATAACGCTTAAAATCGTCGATACTTGTCGACCTAACATAACAAAGGATCCTGAACGTAGCATTCAACATTTATCGATAGCGTGTTACAAAATATTCATTTTTATTACTTCACATCTAATTACGACTGATCGAAAAGTCCGTCGATACGCATAACATTAAGAATATACATATATACATATATACATATTATTGAGAACAGTGTGGTATATTTAAAATAATTTTTTTCCGCTTTCTCACAGTCTAGTGAAATAAGAAAAAATAGACATGGAGAACACGCTAAAAGAAATTATATCACGAAAATGTAGGAAAATGACTTTTCCTACAGAATCATATGATGACGAAGAAGACGTAGAAGATAAAGCGGAAGAGATTGAAATAGATGAATTGGATGAAACGGAGGAAGAATTACCTTTCCAGGATATTCTCGCAGACAAACGTCGTAAGTGCAATGCTAAAGAAGAATTCATGTATCTACTTTATAATGACGTGTTGAACTATTTTGTGAAAAGGTAATTATTACATTTTTTGATGATTGCAAACATTAAAAATGTTTCTGTTGTTCGTTACAAGCTGGGAAGGGACATTGTTAAGGAAAAAATTTAGGAGAAAATTCAATGAGGATCTTCGCAAAGATCACGAAGAAAACGAAGACATTGAAAATGCAGAAAGTTATAAAAGTATTGTAGAATTTAATAAAAACGGAAGCTATGACAGTGATGGCGCAGAAACAGCTGCTCCCAGGCTACCTTGGAAGCTAATCTTGCCAGATGAGCTTGCAAATGTAACATTTATTAATGACAATACGTACAGCGGTCGTATCAGTAGAAAAATGATGGAAGGCGAAGGAGTGTACAGATGGTCTAATGGCATCCAATATAAAGTAATCACTAGACATCGGATCTTTATGCATTTATGGCTTATGGAAATGTTAAAAAAATGCTATAATATAAAATTCGAGAGAATTTAACGCGATTTTTATTTGCTTTGGATCTACAAAGGCTGTCCCCATTAAAAATAAAATTTTATTTCATTCCACTTTCTTAAAATGTTTCTATAAAAATTGGAAATTGCATAAACATCCGATGTCTAGTAATCACACTTTTAGCTTTTCATTAGGCATGCCTAACAAGTAATTAAGTATTTCTTGTATAAATTACCAACGCTTATAATCAAAATTCTCAATATATCTGTACCGTCTATTTTCTGTGAATACATAGTTGTATTAATTATTTAATACAAAATATATTAAAATAAAATAGAAAATTGCGAAATTGAAGACCGAACAATTTTTCTAACGTTTAACACACAAGTTAACGTTTAACATTCAACGTTTTTACATCGTTTCCGTAGGGAGAATTTCAACAGAACCAGATGCACGGAATAGGCTTATTACAGTTACATAATAACTGTTGGTACAAAGGTGATTTTGAGAACGGTTATCAACACGGTAAAGGATTGTTTGTAGACAGTGATAATCGTTTTATGTACACTGGACAATGGTGTAAGGGCCACAAACATGGAAAAGGGTTAGTACCTGATATTCTACATATTTTATTGCCTGTAAATAAAACGAATACCGCAAATTGAAATATTTTATTACAATAGTTATTCGCGTTACCAAGATAATAGTTCGTACGACGGTGATTGGGTAATGGACAAAATGTGCGGATTTGGATTGCGAATTTACCCAAGTGGAGCTCGCTATGTCGGTCAATGGAAAAACGGCCTCCGCCACGGTACTGGAACAATGGTTTGGACTAATGGGGATGTTTACCGTGGAGAATGGAGGTGCGGTTCGATGAATGGGTTAGTTTGTCTTCGGCCTGTTGACAATTAATCAGATCTCGTCTAAACAGAAAAGCATAGGAACTTGAACACAGAATCGTTGAAAATAATAAGTCATCTAAGAATTTTACGCATTTATAACAGCACTGATTCAAAATCTAGTATTCTCTTTTTCTCAATTTCAATTTCAATAAATTCATCCATAAAAATCTATATTTACATATACACCCGCTGCTTCTTAATAATCGTTTAGAAAAATTTTGCTTTTATATAAATATCAAACCATACAAATGCTTAATAAAATTAAATGAGATCAATATATCACTTATAGTCTGATAGAAACCTTAACAAAGTGTACAAAATTTTCTTTGATCTCTCTACTCTGTAAGTTGGTTTATAAAAATTGATTTTTACATTCGCAACAGCAGACTATTCATTGAAATAAAATGAACTTTATTTTATTTCAATATGTTTCAAAGCTATGAAATTTGTACAGTTACGGAGTATACGTGTGGAATTCGTTTTTTAACAAAACATTCGCGTGGCCTCAGGAGACTTCGTACACAGGTTATTGGCGCAATGGAATGCGTCATGGCGAGGGTAATATTTGTTCATAATTTTCAAATTGGGTATAGCGATTCCTCCAAGTAGCATTGACGAAATTGTTATTACAGGACAAGTGAAATTAAACACAATCGGGAGTGCTAAATATTCTGGGTATTGGAAGAATGACAAAAAGCATGGCCCTGGAACCATAATAGGTAATGCAATATAAATATGGTCGTAAAACTAGATATTAATATTTATAGCATTATAATATTGCAAGAAATAATCTTCCCTTTTGGCTTGAAGGGAACAACGGAGAAAAATTGGAAGCCGATCCATTATTTCTAAATGATATTTTAGTTTCATCTAACATCAAAAACACCATTAATCCAGATCAATCGGCAACCGATGACGTGGATCAAAGCATGCTCACTGCAAAAGAAAGTACATCTTCGTAAGGAATTAATGCCATTAATTAAATCAGATAATTAAAATAATCGGAATAATTAAATAAGCTAGAAGCCAGTATTCATGCTTATCACTCCGTACCTGTATAATAAACATTATTTTCACAGATTTGTTGAAAAGCCAGGTAAATTAAAGGTAACTCCAATAATCCCAGTTTTAAAACCGGAACAATTTCCATCTTTGTCCTACTACCTCACACGATTGTTGGATCCAAAAAGCTTGGAAGGTCCTTTAATACGTTCGGTTCCATCAGGAAAATGTTACATTTGTGACAATCGATCTTGCTCTTGCCTGACATCGTCAACTATTGGTTACTAATTTATACCATCTATTTCTCACTAATATTTAAGTCTGATCGTCTTTTATTTCGCAAAAATTCCAAATAAATTAATCGGAAGAGCACTTCTCACGGATGTTTATTTCCAATTGTCTTTTAACGTGGAAACGTTCTAAAAGAATCCGGCTGGAAATGTTCAAAGCTAGTCCTATTACATTTGTGATAGATCAACAATATAGGGATATACAATTATGAACGTTATGAATTTATAATACGGTTATAACAATGTACACTCGGACACGCAATACATATATGTAAATATGACTTATGCGGAAATAAACCTCCATAGAGGTTTCAGAAATAAAAAGAGAAAATATTTACTTTCAAAAAACAATAAGGAAAAATAAAAATAATATTTTAGTCATTTTTACCAACGAAATTTATTTTGTTTTAAAACATTTCGAATCATTAATAATATCATCATAGTATCGTCGTGATTTTATTCCCAAATTGAGGGCAATATACGCAAAAAATAGTAATTTGTTTAGTAGAATAATATTCTTATTAAACATTCTCCTAATGTACGTATTATAGTTTTAATGTTCAAATTTTTACACAGATATATCGAAAAGCGAAGAAAAGATTGATACAAAAATGGAAATGGAAGAGGCTATTAAATCTGAGCGAGAGTATGAACAACAATGGGCATACAATTGTCTGACAATGCATATGTCACGTTTACGGGAAATTTATGCAAATTTCGCTAAATTATTTTCAATCTCAGCGCCGGAATGCAACCTTGTTATGAGCAGAATGTCTTTGTGGCAATTCTGGCGAGATTGCAAAATTCATGAAAAAGGCTTAAGCTTAATACAAATTAATAATTATATTGGTAAGTCGTATATTAATTATTCTACACTAATAAAATATTTAAACGTTTTTCCTACATGCATATATTATTGCGTATTACTTGTATGACATTCTTCTACAAACATTTGTTCTCATGGTTTGATGTAACAAGTATATAATTGCAGCGAAGAATGGATCGACTATCGTGAAAGATCCACATGATCCATTCGAAACGATCAAAATATGGCAATTTTTACATGCATTGTTCGAAGTTTCGTGGCACTTGTACGGCAAGTGGGATAATGCAGAAACCCAGGAAGTTAATGGAAAACTGGCTGGCGGTTTGCACAAATTTTTGGAAAACGACGTTTACCCTAATATTAAAAATCATGTCGGTATGTATAAAACATTCATTAAATTAAGCGTTAGTTAAAGACACTGAAGACAATATCCTGCTTATCTTAGTATATGTATAATACATACCTACAAGCGTTCTAAACGGTGAATATTGACATAATATTATCAATGCAAACAGTGTACTAATAAAATCTTCTGTATCAGGTAGTTTGTGTCGTAAATATTCAAATTTGTTACCTATGAGTTCCGTGTTCAAACTGAATCAAAGTATTGGACATCCATGTTCGGCAAAAGATTTTCTGCGAGCTACATGTACTCCAAAAGGTAAACATTGTTTGTTAATAAATAAAAAAATATTTCATAACTTTATCTAATGTTCCGAGTTCTTCATGAGGAATAAAAATAGATATTAAATTTAACGGGTTTTACTTACATATTTAAGAAACATATATTTCGAAAATGTAGCTATAGCTACATTACGTATAAAGCACGTGGGATAATTAGCACGTGGTTATATGTAAAAAAGCACGTGGGAAAATCAAACGAGGCGCGGTTTTAAAGGAGATTTTATTACTCGACAGTTATACTCAGAATATTAATGCAGTGTCTGATCATTTCTTAAGGTGTAGTTGCGAAAATTATATTTTTGTACAGAAATAAATAAATAATGTATGTACAGAGCATTCGTCTATCATGCGTGACGAAACGACGAAACATCTTTCGGATGGTATTAATGCAGTGACGATAGGCCAAAGAGTAAGTTACTTGCTGAAAGGCAATGACATTTTCTCACCGCTACATCGCGAAATCGGTACATCGAAACAGTATGGAAGTAACCAGTGTATGTATAACAATTCTTATTACGACATTAATCTAAACAATCAGATATAATTCAGATACACCATCGCAAACGAAAAAGAGATGACCTTTTGCCAAACAAATATATATCAAACTTTATATATAGCGCAACATTTCGAAAAGGATTAGCATAATTTAATAACTCATTGCCAGTTTAATCCCAATTAACTTTTTTCAAATACTTTAAAATTCTTTTTTTTTTATGTCAAAATAGACATTATGAAGCCATTCAAAATGGCAATTGTGAAAGTACATTCCAACAATTCTTAAAAGACTGTTTTACAAATACTTATTATATTTTTAATAAATAAATGCGCATAGGTTCATTTATGTACTTAACTATTGTTAACTTACATGTAGAATGAATTATCACACAACCTCGGAAAAAACCTTAGTTCACATTTAGATGCACAGCAAATTAATCTCCACGTTTTATGTACCGAGTCGTATAATTGCTTTTTTCATTATTAGCTGACGGACTATTAGTATTCAGAGAATTAGGGGCTACGAAAATGTTAGAAATCATAGCGTTAGTATGCCCAGGTATTAAAGATCCCGATAACGGCTTCATCATCAACATGGATTATGAGGTATAATTTTACTACAGTACTTTTTCAATTCAAACAATTGCTTCTCCATACAGAAATTAATTGTTACAGATATCGTTCCTTGAATTTTATGAAATCATACTAGAAGCAGCTAAACAATTACTTTGTATAAAGAAAGAAGCAAAAATCCAGAGGAGAAACAATGAAGTTGATAGTAAATCTTTAGAAAAATAATAATTTATTAATCAATAAATAATAAAGAAAAAAAGCTACCTGACTTGCTATTTCTGTGGATGTCACGCAATTAATTACTTGAATAATCATTTAAAAGTGGTGTTATTTACAAGCCAGACTTTTACTTATTTGAAACCCCTAATTTAAAATTTGGAGAACGTATATCCTCGTTGAAAATAGTTTGAGTCTGTAAAAAAGAAAGAATAAATACATACTTATTTTTTTAACGCATTATTCTATTTATATTACATACATTCGTGTATACATAATCAACAAATATAAATGTATTACTCGAATGCAATAAATAAGTTTTATACGCTGAGCCACTGTTTTGCTTTTAGACGTTCCGAAAGACCCAAAAATATGATTTATAAATATCGTTAAGTTAACAGTCGAATTTTTTAAATCATGCTTTTGTTTTATGAGTTCTCTTGTATTTTCACTTGACGGACTAAAGTTAATGACAATTTGTACCCACCATACCTTTCAATTACCTGATTCCCCATACATCAACAAATCTACAATAACATAATCTTTCATAAGATGGTATGGTGGAGAATCAAAAGTAGCAAAAATTATCGTGTCTAAGTGAAATTATTAATTCATATGCGACGAAAAACAAAAAATAATACGTGGAAAATATGAATGATGGAAATGGGAAAGCAGCCCTATATGTGACTCGAATGCGCTCTTTAATCGTCATATATCTAATGCTCATTATATATGTTCTTGAACTGACGAACATAAATCAACGAATGTAACATACGAAATAAACTAAAACTTTGGTAAATAATTGCTGAGTATTTCCATTGGTAAAACTATATGAAAACATTGAATTTCGCAACAAGCAGAGGTAAAAAATCGATCCGTTAAACATTGAAAAAGTAAAAAATCTGTGGCAGTTGGCTCTGGTTATAGCCGCGGATGGAACGGTTCAGTCTTAAGCGAGCAGTAACGAAATTTTAGTTCACGAAACGAGTGAATCTACGACACATCAGTACATAATCGTTTATGCGGCAGTATTTGACCCTCCTTTGCATGTATAGCCCGACACATTTGCCTGAAGATCTCGGGTCGCGAGAGGAAAAACGACAGAATGCAACTGAATCACTTACAAGATGTAATTTCATTCACCTAGAGTACAATAGTTACGCATTACTTCTTGTCCATCATCGTCTGTTTGCATTTTATACGAAACATTATAAAGTACATTGTTAGTGAATTGCAGTATATGGTCTTCGGATACTTAAAAAATAAACTTGTATTTTTCGTCGTTATAATATTGTTTAGTCAACAATGACGGGTGCATTGCGCGTGTTAGATATTTGTTACCATTTATATTTATTTATCCTTTGATTTGCAATTAAACAGCATTTCTGAGATCCTTGTTTGACTAAATAACGAAATATTTAGGAAACAAGAGTGCATAGATAGACTTGACTGAAGTTCATGGAAGCACGTGTTTATCCGGCTTTCAGAATCTTACATACAAAAGTACAAAGTGCATTCATTTTTTCACTAAATTATAACGTATAATAGGAAATATGTATGTACAGAATATGCGCGTTCACAAATCATGAGCAGTTATTGAACAAATCGTAGAACGAACTATGGTTTCGTGTTGAAAACAAGAAAGCAGTTGAAGTCGCAGACGCTTTGATCACGGATCTAGAAGTATCACGTCAGTATGGAACGGCTTAAGCCGACTCAACAATCTCTATTCGTAATTCTAAAATATAAACTATATACCGATGTATGTAACTACAATACAAGACGATGCGTCGTGTATGCACGACGATAGAGCGTGGCACTATTAGAATCTTTGATAGCAAGTAAATATTTTGCTCGGATCGCCCATTTCTTTTTTTAAATGATTAACATTTATGTTTTCTTCTTCTTTTTTTATTTATTATAGAAAATGGAACAACCGTGTAATTCTAATGAAAGATGTTCGAATATCTATGTGAACAAAATAATTTATTTTCCACCGTAATATGTGCTGCAGATACCAAAAGAGATCACCACATAGGAAAAGAATTTGTCGTAGATGTGCATCGATACTATTGTTTGGTTCATTTCTTACATTGGCATCGTAATTTTTGTAGTTTTTGTGGATACGCTTTGCATTATCACTTTCTATTGTTTCGCTTACAAACGTAGGCTTCCCTCGAGACAACTCTCGTACAATGACAATCAAATTATAAATAATGGTATTATTAATAAGACGGCCATAAAAACTATTTTGCGCAGAAATATCTACAGTTACCAATCGAATTATTTGGTATACGGGACACCTTAGTATAAGTAACATAAATTCCATTGATTGATTGTTACGTTTTACATTATTTAATTGATTATCGAGATACAATGTTGACTGATCTAACTGTTTTATTAAGGAACTAGTACACGAACAGTAAGTCTCTTTATAAAAATCGATTGAATAATGATGGATAGTACGATTATTAGATGGGATGCAGCGTGTAATGAGCCCCAGGACGTACAATATCTCTCACGTAAGTAAAGTATCATCTAATTCTTCCATTTTGCACTCAGGCTGAGAAAGAACTTTGCGTAATACTTTACTGACTACGTCTGACAGGGATTCCCTTGCTCCAGCATCCAAAAATGTCATACAACGCTGCAAAATACATTCTCATAAGTTATTAAAAACTAGATGATTATCACGTTTTCATATTTCTAAATTACTTCTCACATTATAATTATGTACAATTACAAAGGTTCCACTTACCAGGTGTTCGTCTTCACCTTGCCTCAGCCGAAGCACTGCTATGAGAGCAAGTTCACTGTTTGCTTTCACGTAACCATTTTTCTCTTTTGTTCCATTCACCAACATGGGCAAGAGCGATTTTAGTAATTCGGGTGACATCTTCTCAGGAGGTATATTACGAGCCAGATGAATACAAACTCTAGCCAATAATTGTTTTACATCGTTGCTGTTATTGTTCATAGACTAAAACGATTTCACGAAAATTAATTATTTAGAAAAAAGGATTTTGCAAATTTTTTTTCAAAAGAATGCAGCTTACACTCGAAACCTTGAACAGTGAGCAATGCACAAATTTAATGATTGAAAATTTTGTTAAATCATCTTACCCTCACAAACGGAGACAAGATTTGTTGAGGTACAGGTTGCCCTTCATTCATAAGATATTGAAACAAGTAACCGCAAGCGCGTACACCATTCATAACTATTTGTACTCGATCTGCTGCTAAATACGAAAGTATAACTGCACATACACGATCCTTCTCTTTACTATTATATAACGTTGTTGGAGATTCTTTCAATGCGACGAATAACGCTGCAGAACGTCCATGCCTAAGCATCCACTCAACACTGGTGTCATTACCTACAATTTAAACATTACTAAATAAATATTAAAATGTCATGTAAAGTAGAAGTTAACAATCCTGATGTGTCTATACTTTATGTATTGACTTGCGGTTCGTAAGATCTAAAAATTTTAACGAAAATGTGTCAAGGTATTATAAAAGAAATTTATTGGCAAATTCAACATAAAAAAATTTCAAAAAAATTCCAAATTTTTTTTTGAAATTACTATTGCTCGGAGTTTCCGAACTTCGGTGCAATTTTCTAATACCGCTAAAAAAAATTGATTACATTTTATGTTATAAATTTTACTAATTATGTAGAAAACTTACATAACACGTGGTCATTAAATGCAAGTGCAAGTTGGTCTGGACTGAGCCACCGTAACAACGCTCCAAAACAGCCAGCCACAGCGTTCCTAGTAACGTCTTCAGAATGACCAAGCATGCTTGTTAAAGTGGCATACACTTGTTTCTTCATTGGTTCTGTCATTTTATCACCAGCAGGTGTAAGTACACCTCGCAAGGCTTGTAACATTGTGTCCCTGAATAAAATTACTTGAGATTAATAAAACTGTTTATTTACTCAAAATAATGTAAGTATTAAATTCGCTCACCTAATAGCCGGATCATCACCAGTTTTAATGCCAGTATGAAGTTCGGTGAACAACGGATCGACGCGCGTATGGATTATAATAAGATTGCTAAGAGCGTAAGCAGCTTTCAGCCTCACTTGCCGGTTACTATCGTTTAATGCTCTCAAAAATGTGGTTTGCAATTGCGGCAAAAATTGTTTTAACATCACTCCGACCTACATAAAACCGTATAATTGTTAATTTTGTTTTTATCTATTTTAGTATAAAATCATTTAATCAACTTACTTTGCCAAGCAAAATCGCAAGCGTTTCCAAAACGGCTGCTTTCACGCTCCAATTGAAACGATCTCCTAGAATTCGAATTAACGGCCCAGTGATGTGCACAACGCTGGGTTGTAGTGCCGATGCGCTGGTTAATTTTATAACTTCCCCTAGTCCTTGGGCTGCTTGCTCTTTCGCTTCCGGTAAACCATTTAATATAGCTTCCCTGAATATTGGAAGAATTGGCGTAATTCCTTTCGGTAAACAAAATCCAGGCAATAATTCTTGCCCTTTTAAGTCTGATACTGCAAATCGAACAGCTTGTCTGATGTCTTGTACGTGCGCGATCTGTTGCTCTGATGTCAATGTCTGAAAGCGGACGCGGAGAATTGAAAGTGATTCTATTAACTAAGAAATGTATTTTTGAAAATGATTAAATGAGGAAAATACTCACCTTAGTAACGGCCGTAAGTGCTTCCCAACTCATTTGCAGTACATCCTTATCGTCATCTGTAAATAAGTGAATAAGTCCTCGCAATAACTGAGGAACATACTGACTATAATCTGCGCGAGTATCTCGGCAGAAAGCGCACAGTAAAGCGGCTGCACTTCGTCGTCTGGATAAATCTTCTGCCCTAGTAGCCTCCATAAGTTGATCCATAACTGTCCGAACACCAACCTCGTCAGTAACAGATAAAACAACTGCTTGACAGTATTCTAACTCCTGAACTTCATTTGGTGTTCCTTGAGCGCTAGAGAGAGCAGTTAATAAAGCTGGTAGGATTTTGTGGAGAAATCTCGTCAACGCTTCACCCGCAACACTTGCCAAAATTGATAATGCTTTTGTATTAACTGGCGGAGTGGTTAATTGAGGTACTAAATACGGCAGAACAACTCGAGATTTGATCGCCATCACTTGGCGCAAACCGTCCAACGTATTTTCTGCTTCTGCGGGATCCGGCGAGTTCAATTGCGTTAACATTGCTGGTAATATATCGTCTAATGCTCTAACACCTACAGTTGAGTGCAGACCATCAAAAGTTTTTGCCGCTGCTTGGCGAACTTCCGGCAATGGATCGCATAATGCTTTTCTAAAATGGATCAAATTTTGTTAATTTCTTTTTAATCATTTGAAATGAAAATTTGTATGTTAAAATTAGTCACCTCACTGTTGGCACCAAGCTGATGACAAAAGTTAACACCATATCTTTATTTTTGCTTGCCATAATTTCTGATAATCCAATACATACACCTTGGCGTTGATCAGCTTGATCACTTTGAAGACCTTTTTCTAAGATAGGTATAATCTCTGGCAATACCCTTTCACCTAACTTTCTAACGAGATCTCCTAAAGTTCGCGCTGCTACTTGTCGTTTATCGTAACTCGTACTAGCCAAACAACCAAGTAGGAGTGTGAACAGTGTTGGCAATATTTCTCTCAACGTTCTTGGAGTATTCGTGACAACGACCTTCCATACGTGAAGAGCAGCTTGGCGTACCATTAATGCAACATCTGATCTGCCCATATATAATCCGGCCAAAACACGATTTCGCCTTTCCGCACCAAGGGCGTTGATGATAGCATAATGCGATTGCTCCGTTCCAAAGTTATCATCCTCGCTGGCTGTTTCTGTTGACATTTTACCGGAAACGCCAGAAATGCGGTACAATAAGTCTCCAAGTAATTGCACTGACGAATACCTAATACGCCAATTATCATCGAAAAGTCCCTTCTCTAGCTCTGGTAACAGTAACATAATTGCGGAGTCGGCATAAAGGGTAACAATACGCTGACCTGCTCTAAGAGCAGTCTCACGTACATATTCGTTTTCATCGGCCAAAGCTTTCAAAATAGGATTAATAATCTGTCCAATGTAAGGTGTAAATTCTGTTGTAAACGCACTTGGCATATAAATAAACATCATGATGTAACCATCTTTTACGTGAGGAGCTATGTCCGTTCTTTCTGCTGTGCTAATAATCTCAGGCATCAGTTTGTGAAGCTTTTCAACACCAAGTCCTCTTACAACTTCTGAAAGACCCTGTGCGGCACCTGACCGGTCTACGCTACTTGTTTCAGATGTGAGTGTTTGCATTAGCCAAGGAAGTAAATCTTCAAAGCTGGATTCTCCCATTCCCCGTACCATAGCACCTAATGCTCTTGCAGATACGCTTCGCACTTCTGGTACAGGATCCAATAAACTCGTTTTCAAACCAGGAATAATCGTCGGTAGATATGGTGTTAAATCTTTCTGATCAGTTAACGAGTACATATTCCCAATAATTTGAGCAGCCATTTTCCTTGTTTCTGTAGAACGGTCTAAAAATGCTCTCTGCACCACAGGCATTATAAGAGCCAATGATGGAGCGTCAATGAAATGCACAAATTGCGTGTCCAACAGAGTCTGAAGGCAAGTTGCCGTTTTGTGAGAGGGATCCTGTAAAGCTTTCAACAAGACTGGTACAATAGCTTGAATCTCTGGGTTACGGATTACACTTCCAATAACTTTTAGAGCTTCTGCACCAGCTTCTTGAACTTTAGTGTGCGAATCACTAAGGACTTCAATGAGTTTTGGAACTATACTTGGTAAACAACTACTTAACTGCTTTGGAGCGCAATATGCCATTGCGCCCAGTAGTTCGACCGATCCTTAAAGAATAAGAAATTATGTGACTTTTAGACTTTAATTGATACACTAATGTTAAAAGTAGAGGCGAAATGCCCTCTGCTTGTCGGGATTCTCGAGCATACATATTAGGGTTCTCGAATATTCTCGGGAATCCCGCTATATTCGAGAATCCCAAAATTTTCGGGATCCCGACTCGTCTATACCCGATGCTTTTCGGGTTCTCACATACCCCTAGTTAAAAGCATTCTTTCATACAAATTGCCGAAATACAGTTATTTAGGAAAGCTATTTTATATTTTCAATAATTATAAAGTAAAAAAATCGAATCAAGTGAATCCATCTACTAGTCGTAATATTAAACATTAACATTATAAATTATTGTAAATCACTCACCAGTTTTGGTCCTCCACGAGTCTTCCTCCAATGCTGCTAATAAACTGGGTAGAACAAGTTTCACTCCATGTGCAGAAAGTTTACTCATAACCACTCGAGCTGTGTCATCGGTGGCAGCTCTAACATACTGACTCGAATCCCCGAAGCATAGCAGCAAGTGTGGTAATACATGAACAATATATGGTTCGAATAATCTGCCAAGCATTGTGCACAACATTTCGAATGCAAACAATGCTCCTTCTCGATGCCTATAGTTTTTTTTATCCTGAATGGCATTAGTTAATGTGGTCATAATATCGAGCTGTTTTAGCGCGAGTATTCCCATACCCTTGATTATACCTGCTAAACCATAAGCTGCGCCTTTGCGTTCACCATATTTGTCTGATTTTAATAACTGATCCATTAAATTGTCCACAATTTTCGGAGCATCTTCCTTGATAGAAGGTACAAGATGTGGTAGACAATTAGCCACAGCTTCTTGAACTTGTTGAGACGGAGTGGAAAGAGCTGCGATCAATCGCATGACTATAGGTTTAATACGTGGATCATCTTTGTCCAAATGTCTTGCCAGTGATCCCATAAGAATAACAACTGACTGTTTGATTGAATCGAAACTCCCAATTTTTGGAGCTTTGTCCATGAATTCTTCAAAAATAGGCAATAAAGACGTTATGTTTGCTTTGCCATGAAGATCAACAACAGCTACAGCAGCAGTCAACATTTCCGTGCG
Organism: Seladonia tumulorum; assembly: GCA_913789895.3. Lineage (NCBI taxonomy): Eukaryota > Metazoa > Arthropoda > Insecta > Hymenoptera > Halictidae > Seladonia > Seladonia tumulorum. Next base: position 18,089,690 of record OU565271.1, read on the forward strand.
GACAGCCTGATTTCTATCGCCCAAGCCGGTCGAAACAAAGAATTGCACAAGTTTTAGTACTGTTTCGGCAGTAAGAAGAGATGCTAATTGAGCCAATGCAAGTGCCACACCTCGTCGTGGTCCCCAAGTATCGATAGGTTGTTCAACCACGCGACCAAAGTCATTTAATTTCGGTGGAATCATAGCTAATTTATCCTGGTAAAGCTGCAGTAATTTATCCAAAGTTGTTGGTACCAGATTGGAGACATTAGACAAACACTGTGCCAAAGCACAAGCAGCAGCTTGTTGTATAGGTTCTACAGGATGTGCTATGTCTTGAATCAGCTCATTAACAAGAGTATCTGCATGTGCTATTAACTCTGCAGAGTACCACAGCTCATTAGCCAAAACTTTATTTTCATCACAAATGTCAAACCTGGCGATCCATATTCTTCTAATGAGATGAAGGGCTTGTACAGGTTCTTCTTTTTGAGATGGAAAAGCATGTCTTACAACAGTTAAGGCTCTCAGGGCTGCATCTCTTATCGTAGATAAAGAGTTTTGTAAAGCTCCAATTAAGGAATCTATATCTTCGCTAGCAGCTAATGCAGTGCCTGGTTGACCACTACCAGATTGGGCAACATCTAGCAAAGTTGCAACGGCATGCGTCTGTACTCTTCCAGTTGTTATTTCCATCAGTTCTATTAGTAAATCAAACATGTGTTTACGTGGAAGTAATCGAGGATGCCTCATGTCTCTTGTATCTGACGAATCTCCTCTTTGCTTAGCATGTTCCTGTATTATTTGTAGTCCTTGTACAATCATACCATCATCTTTATAAGTTAACAAGGTTTTCTTTATAAATGGAAAGATATAACAAAAAGCTGGAGCTGTAAATAATTTCTTTTGCTTTATCGTGGTTGTGTGTAAAAGATTTAATGTTCTCTTTACTGCTGTATCAAGGTTTTCTTCTTCCCAAGCCGGATCTAAATCGCACTGGGGTTGTAACTGTCGCAATGTAACATGTGATACCAGAACACCTAACACTGGATTATTGCCAATCTTCACTATATTTTTTAAGCAAATATATAGTTCAGACATTGCTGGAGCAGCTAATGGTGATCCCAAATTTTTCAAAATTGGTGGTAGAAGATCTTTCAAATAAAACGAAAGTTCTTGTCCATTTCCATTAACTGCGCACATAATCAATGATACAGTATTATCTATTCTCCATTTTAATTCAGTTAGTTTTATACGAATCGCCGTTTCTTTCGTCATTTGTAATTTAATCATTTCCTCTTGTTTAGGAGTTAGTTTTGGTTCTTTTATTTTTCCTTCTTTCTTCTTTTGTTCATACAGTTCTCGCCTAAGTTGAAGCTCTTCTTGCTGTTCTTTAAATGAATATGCTTTACTTTCTCTTTTCATATTCATTGAATTAAGAATATCATTTTCATCATTCGCTGGTAATACACTTTTGTCGTACAACTCTCCTTCTGGAGTCAGGTATGTAAAGTATTCATCTTTAGTGACTCTTAAAATCTCTGAATCATCAAGTTTATTTGTAACATTTAATACTATTGTGGGCAATATAATATCTGGAACAATTGATATTACTTTCGTTAAAGCATTTTTGTAACTAGCAACGGGTTTAAAATTTTGTACCAGCATCTTTTTTATCTCACTATTGAATGAACATAGAAAATCTTTTGGAATAAGATTATAATTCTTTGCAATTTTATACCACAAATTCGGCATTGCTTTAACGATTGCCGGATGATGCGACGGTATCAATGCATCTCTTGCCAATTGCATAGCAGGTAATTCAAACAGAAAAGAACCAGAACAAATGGCAAGCAAGCCATCAGCAAGACACCTGCCAGTTATTTCTCCAGGTGTAGAATCGTCTTTGTTTTCTTTATCAGCATCAGATTTAATTTTTACAGTTCCTAAAAATTTATTAAACTCCATCAGTAACTCTTGCGCAGGAGAATTTGTACTCAAACCGGTTACAACTTTTTTTACAAATGGGAAACAGCGTCTTCTAATATTCGATTTTGGAACTGTCGCGCATATTACAACTGCTTTATAAACGCCGTTCAAAGCTTTTTCATTTAATCTGTCAGAAAATTCTGTAATAAGTCTTTCGCAAAGTAGCATGAGATGATACAAAGTATCATCCCCACATGTTACCAAAAATTTTTCTGAAAAGAATATTTGATCGTCGATAGCATTCCACAGTGTAGTCTGTTTATCATTTTCTACTTGATTAGCGAGGACAAATTTCAGTAGCAAGTAAACAGCTACTAAACCCTCAGATACTGCAGCTGGTTGTGTACTTTGCTGTGTAGCTTTCGTTATTGATTGTATGAGCAATGGTGTTATTGTTTCAGAATAAGAAGCTACAGGTGCAAAAAAGAACAGTTTAATGTAAGCATTACGCACTGCAGGAGTTGAAGTCTTGGCGCTCATTCCTTCTTTAAATGCATCAATTACACATTTTGGAACATTGCTTACAAATTTATTCGACCATAAAGCCATCATCTCAAGAGCATGAATTAAAGTTTTCTCATGAACTTCGGTTTCTAAAACTTTTATAAAGTGTTTGCATGCTGTTTCAGCCAATCTTTGAACACCGCTCCCTGACGCTGCATTGTAACTAAGATTGCCAGCACCTTGTAAAACCGAAATCTTATGAGTAGCAACGGTGAGCTTTCCTTCTGATCCGTGGAACACTGCAAATGCAGATGTTAGTAAATTTTCCAAAGCAGTAGTATCCGAACATTGTAAAGCTAGTCTTCGGCAAGCTCCAACAGCCTCATCTCTAACAAAATCCTCTTTAGAATGCAAATTTGCAAATAATCCTTTACTTATTTCTTGGCTATACTGACTTAAATCAAGGCTTAAACCACTGAGAATGTGACCAACAGACTCAATAATAATTTCAGGGTTTCTTAACATAGCTTTTTGCAAAGCTGGCAGTAATTGACTCTTAAATTCGTCATGAGTTATTCTACGTAGAAGAGGTACAGCAGTATCAACAACATATAAATCTGGTTTTTTCTTGCAGCTAATAGTAACTTTTATAAAACCGTCTATGATGTTTGCCTGCAAAAGAGAACAGAATATTTATTACATTTCAACAATAGGTATAAATTCCGTTCAATATTGAATAAATTTACCTTCAGTTTTCCTATAAGTTCACTTTTCTTAGCGTTAACCAAGTATTTTGTAAGTAAACTGGCGAGAACAATTACACCATTTCTTACTTCCAATTTGGCCAATGTTTCCACATATGCTGTTTCTATGTCTTTAATACTTGACCACTGATGCGCTAATAATATGTATACTTTTTCTGTCAGTTTTATATCCATAGATGCCAGCGCAGATGCACTTAAATCGGCTTGTGCCTCGATCAGTTTTGGTAATTCTATATCAATGTCTGCATTGTTCTTATGTCCGTGTAGAACAACTAATGTTGACCACTTTAATGCCAGATATGCTGTTAAAGCAGTACTTAAACTAAAAAAAAAGTTTCATGTAAATATTGGTTTGGAACAAACATATCACTTAAAAATTATAAATATATTCATATAAAAAATACGTACGTAGAAACTACATTCTTATGCCATGCAGCATGTTCTACAATCACATTTGTCATGTGTTTAACTGTAGCTTTTGGTTGTTTTTTTAACAATTCTACAATTAAATTCTTCACGTAAGATTGGGAAGCAGTATCCTTATACCTGTGTAATGTGAGGGATAAGGATTTGCAAATTCCATTAACAATCTTCTCATTGATGCCTAAAATGTAGAAACAATATTTCTTTAAACAACATAATCATACACTGTTTCGTGTAAAAGTATAAATAAAAAGAAATAGGTGCAAAAATTAACAGATATTACATAATGTTTGAAATAATTATTCTTTCAATAGACTGTAGCATATTTTGTATTTTTTGTACTTATCCGTTTTACATTCAGTAAAAAAAGATATTCTTTGCCAGATTTTCCCAGATAATTCCCAATGTTCTATTTGATTATTAAAGTAGTATCACATATACCATTAAAATAAAACAAATAAGTTTTGAAGTTTAACAATATATATGCATACATATATCCCTAAATGAAATATTTAGTGCATAGCTCAATGTGCAATGGACAATAATGGAATTATTAAATTACATTTTAATTATGACATGTATAATGTAATAATTCCTGTATGACACTAAAGATTTTCCATAATTGATACATTAATTTTTACAAACTAAAGATGTGCAAGTGATGAAAGTAAAATTATTGCAACTGATTGAACAATATTGTGTATTAATTGTAGTTTAACTTGCATAGTGTTATACAAAACATACATTTTTCCCATACACGCATTAATGAATAATTATAGATGAAAATATTACCGTTCTCATAAACAAATATATGCTTTCAATCACAAAATAGATAATTATTTATCAAAAATATATCAATCATCATTCCTTACCAGGGTTTGACAACACATTGGCGACATTTTGCAAAATCTCTCGCCGCTCGGTTTTACTAGCGGTTTGAACTCGATTAGGCAGGTCTTTCAGTGCTTTCAATAACTGCAACAAAATCAGTAATCAATAATTAGTAATTGTTAGACAATAATATGGTTTCTCGACTTCCACGTGACAGACTCACCTCAACATCCGCCATATTTCTTCAAAAACCGGACTGACTTAAAGCGCCACCCTTCACAAAACTCCTATTTCTACGAGTTACATGCCCACATATATGTATATCCACATATACGTATGTAGATACATAATATACGCGTTTTTACGTGCGTTTAGGTACGTAGGAAACGTTACTTTATAAAAGGTCATCTTGAATAAAAATAACAATATAATTTTTAGTCTTAAGTATATAATAACCAACACTCATTATAATTATATAAATGTTGGTCATTTAAAATTTATAGATGATATGTAATGAAAATTGTAGAAAAATTCCGTAGCAGTCAGAATTATGAAAAAGACATAGAATTTGTGTTTTCTACTACTGTTTTATTAGGACTCGTAACGAAACTTTAAAAAATATGTTTTGTAGATCCATATAAATTATTTTGTTAATTTTTATTTATTCTATAAATTTATTTATTTTGTTTTCCAAATAGCCCTCGCTAAAATAATTTACTTACATTTTCGCGTAATCGATCTCCCTTTAGCGTATTTTATATCGGATTAGGATGCAGGAAACAATATAATTTATTGAATTTAAAGTATTTGAATGATACCTGCCACATTTTAATAAATGATTGGCAATTAGCAAACGAGTGGTGGACATAGTTGTACAGTTGCTAGAGCTAGAAGAAGTCTTTGCGCTACCCTCTCTACTCTAGCAGGCGGAGAGAGAGGGTAACTTTTTCCCCTCAATTCCAGCCAATTCCCCTAATTTGGCCACTCTGAACCCTGGATCTGGACTGGTGGGAGATGGGAGTCGTTCGCTTGAGCACGCGAGTCGGAGAAGGAGCCGAAAGCTCAGCTGTTCATGAGCGAACAATTTGTTCGGCACACCTGATCCAATCTGATCTAAAACACAAGAACAACACTATGCTATATTTTGAATGAACAATGTGTATTCTAACCACTACTATAACGGTTACTGTTATTTATACACATATTGTACGTATATTCTTACCTCATGCATTGCATCTTTTTATACATATACGCACACGTATGTATTTAGATACGTACTACAGTATTTTTACGCACATTAACCATGCGTAAGTATTCTTCACAGTTGAGAAGATTTCACCTGAAAGAAGTGCAGGTCTGATTGGTTGCTGCATACACATAACTTTATTATTGGTCGAAGTGACGATATGAACGATGCAGGCTATGACTTCTTTTTAGCAGTAGATACTATATGATACTATACTGCTGCATACATGTACATAAGTACACGTTCATTGCTTTATGATGCATGTGTACACCAAACACGATTTACAAACGTAACTCGTACGTTTGAGTAGTAGGGAGGTGTTAATTGTATTGTGAGCGATGATGGATGTATAATATATGTGATATGTACATGTTTATCCTTTGAAGAAATAAACATATCATAAATGTCATTGCAACAACGACATAAGGAACTTCTAAAAAATATAATTTCAGTATAACAATTGTCAGTTATAAAAAAATAATAAAATGTGACAATATTTTTTGACGTTTTATGTTATTCGTAACATAATTTTTAACGTAATTTTTGTAATATTGGACTCCGATTTAAACATTTTTAGTGGACATATTTATCATGACTTCTACACCAGTTGTCAATGATTGGACTTTTAATAAAACTCTTGGTTCAGGAGGTTTTGGTGTTGTCGAATTATGGACACATAAAACTGGCGACAAACTTGGTATGTATATTATTTTGGAAGTAAACAAATGCTGTAATAACATGTTTTATTTTATTTTATTATATGAAATATTATAAACATGTGTAACTATTTATTTATGTAATACTAGCAATTAAAAAATGCAAGTGGGATGTTGCACAATTAACGGAAAGACAAATAAAGCGATGGATCAACGAAGTCCAAATAATGAAACGCTTGAAACATGCAAACATAGTAAAAGCTTTAGAACTACCTTTCAAGTATCCTGGGGAAAAAATAGATTTACCAATATTATGTATGGAATTTTGCAGGAAAGGTGATCTTAGAAAGGTAACTTATAGAAATATCATTTTTTTAATGAAATTGACACATTTATAATGTCAATATTTTACACATTATACCTGTTTATCATAGGTTTTAAACAAAGCAGAGAATTGTTGTGGAGTGAGTGAAAAAGAAGCAATTGTTATAATGAAGAGTATCTCCTCTGCTGTTGAATATTTACATTCTGATAATATTACACATCGTGATTTAAAACCTGAAAATATAGTGTTACAGGATAATTGTGGTGAAGTAAGTTATGTGATAGTTTAACACAGACACAATGAGGCCGTTGTGAATGTGTTAAGTGTAAAGTTTTATTATACATATAATAAAAAAAAAAGCAAATATCATACACAATACTATATACAGAAAATATTTTGTAGGTTTCATATAAATTAATAGATCTAGGATATGCGAAAGAACTTGGTGAAGCCAGTTTGTCTGCATCTTTAGTAGGTACGTTAAATTATGTGGCTCCAGAACTTCTTTGGAATAAGAAATATAGTTGTTCTGTGGATTACTGGAGTTTGGGCATTTTATTTTATGAACTCATCAGTGGTACAAGACCGTTCTTGCCACGAATGCAAGATACTATGACATGGTATTATATATGGCACGATTCTGTAGTATGTTCAATATACAAAATCATATACAGTAATCTTCTTGGTAATTTATAGGATGAGGCTTATACAAAATAAAGGATACAATGACATCTGTGCTTATGAATCAGAAGGAAAACATGTGTTCGGTCAAGATATTGTGGGTCCTACAAATTTATCAGGGTACAGACAAAAAGTTTTATAGTAAATTATAGTTAGAGGTATGCAAGAACTTGAAGATATGTTGAATCCCTAAATTTTCGAAAACCCGATTTTCGGGTTCTCGCACACCTTTAATTAAAACATTATAAATAAGTGAGCATAATGTATTATGTTATGTATTAGATGTCTTAGAAACAAATTGGTAGATTGGTTTAGAGTGATGCTACAATGGGATTCAAAAACGAGAGGAAAAAAATGTGATGAAAATGGTGTAATGCAACTGGTTGCATTTAAATTACTTCAATCCATTCTGTCTAAACAGGTATATATTTTAATGCATTATTATCTCATAAAATTTATGACAAAATGCTCCAAATGACAAATTAGACAAGTAACAAATAGTTCTATTTTTATTTTTAAACCTTTTCCATGATTTATCATTCTAATATTTTCGTTACCTATGATATTTATTTCTTATTTTATAGATAGTATATGTATTTTCTGTGCCAACGTATAAAGTTGACGCATACGAAGTAAGTGACACCACTACTACCACAGAGATGAAAACTATGATTGAGGAGAATACTAATATACCTGTGAATCAACAAATTTTAACAAATTATTTTGGCCAAGTTCTAGATTCAAATAAAACACCACTTTTATCAAAAATTCAGGTATATCATTACATACCTATGATTTAGCAAAGGAAATTTTTTTCAAGTAGACGGTTTTTTTGTATATTTGTGCACAAATTACATCAACAATTTTATTATAGGATCCAATATTATTTGTCTTCAAAAAATACAGTAGTTTCACTGAGATTACACCTACACAGGATATTCCTATATCAATACAGAAAATGATAGAACAGTCAAAAAATCCATTGGATTTTGGAACATTAATGGATTATTATCGTGTAACAATAAATTTCATAAAGCAAGAATTAGATCTGTTTCAACTGTACATTTTTGCTTTGACCATAAAAATGTAAATAGTTCACGTCTTTTTGTTTCTCGAATCTGCTTTAAACATTAAATACTTATATGTATCTATGACAATCGTAAATTTTAGAGATTTGGTAATTACAAGACTCAATACAGATAATGAAAATGTAAAAACTATATCAACAAATACTAACGCTCTTCTGACTGAAGTGTCCGTGGTTCAAGTCAAATGGAGTAAAGAGTCTGTCAATAAAGAAAAGCTGAATTGTTTGGAACAGATGTCACGAAAAATATGTTCAGTTGTGAAGGCTACAGACAAAATAAAATTAATGTTCAATTCATTGATCAAAGAAAGTAATGACTTAAAAAGTAATGCTGAGAGTATTGATTGTGTTGGGAATATATCACAGTTGTAAGCAAATATTATTTCATTCAATTTTATGTGCATATAGTACAAAGAAATTAAATTTATACTTTCGTTATATATAGTTACGATGAAGCAATGTACATATATGAACAACATAAAAAGAAGCATCCTCATGAGCGTGCCAAACCAACAGAAATGGTGAAGTTAATTTTTAACTTTTTACCGATAAAAGAAGAATTATTACGTAATACAAATATTCTTAAGATTATAAAGTATGTATACTTGTACATTTATATATTTCAATATTTATTTATGATCAAAATTAACGTATAGTAAATAATTTTTTTAGACAAACGGAAGAATTCGAACGCAAACTTTTAACAGTGGAAGAAATTTTTGAATCAGTTATTGTTATGAGTACGGTATATCGTCATGGATTTCAAAATGTAATACAATTTAATTCCAACCTACCTGCTGTTGCACAGAATCAAGCTATATGTATTTCAAAAATTAATGACATTAAAATGCCCAACGAATTTCATAATGATCAATGCCTGAACACTTCAACCATTGGAGGCAGTAAAATTACAGAAGTGGATAAGATCATATCAGATAATATCATATATGAAAACTTGGTGATGCGTCATAAGTAAGTTAGCTTACTTTTAATTTCTGTTATAAAATATCAGAATGATAAACGATAGGATTCTAAAATGATATTTTTTTATCTTAATAGATTAGATAGTCTTTTGAGTGAAATGCAGGAAAATCTCAAGAAAATGGTTAATCTGGAACCATAATTGCAATGGTAAGACGTTTATGTGTCTCTGTATTTTTTTTCTGAATTTATATTTTCATTTTGTTTAAATGAAAAATATTAATTTTTTTCTATACAGTTAGCTAAGTACACTATAGCTTGATTATATTCGTAGTTAGTGTACTATAGATAATTATTTACATATTAAAATTTGTTGCCCACTCTAATATTTTTTTGGTTCTCTTGGAATATAATGCCGTACCCCCCATTTAATGTTGGCATGTTTATCTGTTTTAAGAAACGTGTAAACAGGTCCATTTGCTATATTCTTCCATCTCACCATCTTCCGGGATGATTTCAGTGGATCTAAAAAATATGTATACAAATACGAATTAAAACTTGTAACATATTAAATTCAATTATATTTTTAAGATATATGTATCTTAAACCAATATGAATTTTTAACAGAACGTTTAAAAATTCATATATTCGCACATGTATAAAAAATAATGCATGTATTATGCCTTATTTGCATTTACATACTTCTTGGAATTTTGAATTTATTTGGATATGTAAAGAACGAAAAATTAATTTATAAGGCATAAGTTTAAGATACATATGAGTGTAATAAAGGATTTATTATCTTAAATATTACGTATACCTCCATTGGAAATGACACACAATGTAATGTATAGACATAAATATATGAAAATATATTTCTGCAATACCTATGAAAAAATTAATTATTATTAAAAGTATATAACAACTGTACATATTTAACGTATTGCGCCTAATTTTTGCTTAATGTACACTCACGTTATAGATATTTGTAAATTTCAAATCCATTGTGTTCATCACAGAAGTCAAATATCGACTGTATCGTAGTGGTAGAGTACCAATAGGTTTTATTCTTTGAATGTAGCAAAAAATGTTATGGGTGATTGAATATGTAACACAGAAACATTTCTAATAGAAACTTTCACTTACACAAAGAGTAACAGCTGTGTTTTCGTCGCTTATCGTTTAATAATTTGTGTTCCATTTGTTCTGTATTCAAGATGTAAAAGAAAAATATAACTCTTTATTTTATGATATATTTTATTAAAAAATTGTATACACATCCTAAACTGAGGATTAAACAACAATGTTAAAATAAATATTATGCTTTTTATTTGCTATTACTTTCTCTGCACTGAGAAATCTTACACACCACACTATTTTCCTAGATTGTCCACATACATTAACGATTATGCAATTCCACGTATAAAAGTTCATTGTACATTAACTTCAGAAGTAAAAAAGACAGGAAACGAGGTACATTTTAATATCATTTGTTTAACCTTTCTGAGAAGGATTCAAGATTCGATTAACTTCAGAAGTAAACAAAAATATAGGAAAATGAGATTGCTTTTCATGTCACTTGATCAACCTTTCTGAGAAATAGATATTATTCATTGTCACTGTCAATGTCCTCATCAGTTGTGAACTCGGAATGTTCGTCAGCAGCATCAACGTCTTCTGCAGTTTCTTCGTCTGAAATATCCCACTGAGGATGTTCTGTAAGTACTTCTGGTGCTTTTTTCACATCCAACTGTAAGTATGTTTATGATAATAGTACACTGACTTATGCTATCCGATATTTTCAGGTTCTCGCACACCTTTAGTAATAAGTAAATAAATAGATGCATTTATATACCTTAATATTTTGAGCTTGATCAAAGCCGAGATAGGAGTCACTACGTAAACATACTGTAAACGTGTAAACACCTGGCCACTTTGGTGCTGTAAACTTTAATTGAATTTCTTCAGAATGTGCTAATGACTTGACAAAAATAGGAGGCGTCAGTAAAGTTTTGCTCTTGCGATCACATATATAAACCCACCAGTATTCCTGTTTAACATCTGGAAAGAGGGGGCAGTGTACTTCATGTGATAAATTACTCCTTCCCTCCAAAAATTTTTCCCTCTTTGAAATCCTTTGCTGAAACCTGTATAAAGGTGTGGACACGTTACTCACATTTAATAATATACAATTACTATTATACTGTGTATTCTATTTGAATCTCTTAAAGGGGGGCGTTTTATGATAGACATATGTACTCAAGTATTGTTTAGTTAGAGGTTGTAACCATGAAATTGTAAGGTAACTTTTCAAATAAATTTTTACCTTTCCCACTCTGTATCGTCATCATCAACGGATACATCTTTCTTATGAGGACTATCTTCATCATCACTTCTGTCACTGTCAACGTTACTGTCACTAACATCAGATAATTTATCTTTGGAAGACTCTTTTTCTATTTTATCTTCTTTTTTCTTTGCATTAGGAATATTTGTTTTTTGAGCATTCTCATTTCCAGACTGTGACTGTGCATTTTTTACAGAAGCAGACTTTTTACTAGTGCCTTTTTTATGAGATTTCTTCTGTCCTTTCTTTTGTCTACGCCATGCTAGCTTCTTTATCACTTGATTCGGTTCTTCTGGTGGTTCTTCGGGAGCATCACCATTCCCATCTTTATTATCATCGATCATTGTTTGTTCCTTGACTGTATCATCTCCAAACAAATGTCTAAGATCTTTCCGGGTTAACGATACTGTCACAGTTACAATAGCACCAACAGTATAAACTGTGGGGTTTTCATCATCAATGACTGGAATTACAAAAAATTAAAGTTATATTAAAAAAAAAAACCGGAAAATAGAGATATTTATGTAACAACAGTGTGGTTATACAGTTGTACCTTCAGATCGTACTTTGAAGTCTATGTATGGCATACTTCCAAGAACTTTCATAACATCTTCGTATTCACTGTCTGATAAATTTCTAAGGATCAGTCTTGTTTCTTCTCTTTTCAATTGTGCAAATTGTTGAAGACTCCTGATTTGATGCTAATAGAATAAAATTGACTTATTGTATAAATCGCTAATTATAACACATAAAGAAAGGTGATAACGATACAAAAACAATCATTTCTGTCATATTGGAAGCTAACGCTACCTTCTTTGCTGAGAAACATTTCAAATTATCTTCAGTTATATGTGGTAATTGCAAAAGAGGATTTTTAAATTCCCAAAATCCTTGTACTATCATAGGACATAATTTCATACAATTTTCTATAGTTTTTATACTTGGTAATTGTGGAACTAAAACGAAAAAGAGTATATTTAAGTTTATGCTCCTTAATATATGCGTGTATGTATGTAGTATTTATATTTTGTTAAAGCATACATACTTCTCCTAGCATAGGCTAGTACAATTACTCTATTAACGCAAGTAACCATTTCTTGAATTAAATATGGACATTTTTTTAGTATATATTGTTTATCTTTTTCCAAGGTTTCTGGATTTAGCGATATGCGAGATAAATGTGCGTGAAGTAAAGCTCTAGCTTTAATTGAATATGAATTGCATAATGGTTCTTCCTTGTTTTTTACTCCTAACAGGGGTAATTGTTTAATAAGCTAAAAATTAAAAATCATTTTGTTATGCAATTTTATTTTTAATTCAATGAGAAATGTCATATTACGAAATAAAAAAATATTATAAACGCAAGTATATATGTACATATAAAAGTAAACTACTGGAAACAATTTTAATGTAACTAGAATGTGAATTATGTTAAAAATTGATAAAAACACTGTAGTTTCTTTCTTACCGAATAAACTTCTTCATAGTCCGAGTGTCTTTCAACGATTTCTGCATTTAGCTCTTTACAAAATTCAAAGGAAGCAGCAAGAACCATGATTACTCTTTTTAATGACATCGATGGTGTTTTCAGAAAGTAGAAATAATGCATTTTTGATGTTTCAAGTAACACCTGAATGGAAATGATTAGTACATTAACTTTTCTCTAAATTAATATTTGGGTATATTATGTTTAAAATTCAATCGATAATTACTTGATCATCAGTGTAACGATTACTTTTATACCACCACATCCCAACAGCGATTGGTAAAGCAAACATAAATACCAATGAATATAATCCCAAAACCCATACAGAATTTTCTTTCTCAACAATCCAAGATGGTAGAGCTATTCCAAAGTTCATTGCTCTTGGACCATCTGGATTTCCATACTTTTCCCAATTCCTTCGTGCTTCCTCAACCGTTAATGCCTGATAAGCTAGTAATATAAAGTCAATATCATTATCTTTAACAACATCTAGAACTTAATATCTAAAAGTAGTATTACTGATATATCATTTAACTATTACACATAAAAAATATACACTTGATTGGGTTATAAAACTAACTGCCAGTATACAAGCACACGTTTGTTAGTAGTTGATAAATTTTATATACTACTTTAATCTAATATTAACCTTTGGTCAGTTTCATAAATGCTACTTCATCTCCAGTCTCTTTATCTGGATGAAGAATCAAAGACTTCTTACGATAAGCCTTTTTAATATCACTTTGTGATGATAGCTGGAAATAATCATGATATTACAAGTACACATATGTAGCAGGATAAATGAAATATGGTTTCTTAAACATATTATTCATACTTACAGAAGAAACTTCTAGTATTTCAAATGGATCAAAATTAGCCCTTTCATAGTCAAATTGTGATACTTTATATGCCAAAAATATTAGAATTACCCATCCCAATATAATAAGGAATTTTCTACAATGATATAATGGTATTTAATAAAACATTAAAAAATAGTGTACGCATATAGTACATAATAAATATAACTTACTTAAATAATGCTTTGGTTTCTTTCCATGGTTCGTTAAGTTGTAGAATAATTTTCTTCTTTTTACATCCATCACATTGACATTCTCTTGCCTCTTGATCTGGATCTAATATACAATATGTGAATTAAATACTTTCTTTATGGTATAACTAGTTCAATCAAATTGACGTTTAGAATGTGTAACAAAAGAATAATCTGGTATAATCTGGTGAATTTAATTTACAAATAATGTATATTATTTTGTTTTAACATTTTTTAAAAATCCTTATGTATTTTAAATCACGTATAATTCACATCATTTCAAACGTTGAAACAAGTATTACACATTTCAATAAATTTACTTACCTTCAAACACCTTATAATTTTCAACATTAAGTGCTTATCATAATAGTGCATAAGTGCGTAATCACGATAATGTCTTAAATTAAAAACAAAACAGAACTAAGTAAATATTTAAAAATATTATTAATCAATTTAGAATTGAAAAATAGAGAATAAGAAAACGTTAAATATTTTCATATCAAGTAGTTTAAACTTTAAGTGTTTGAAATGTTGCAGTTTATTATTGAGGTTATTAGTAAATTACTAACGGGATGTTCGCAATTAAGTATGTAGTTGTGTGGTGACAGAAATGAGAGTGATGCATAGCCACACTTTATGAATCGGTGAATAATATTCATGATTATGAAACGTTATCGTAATGTCACTTAATTTCTATGTTTAATTGAATAAATTTATCGAAATCTAACCTTGCTTCGGGCAACGTGGCCAAAGATAGTACGTCCCAGGTATCAAGAGAAGTGCCAAAAATGAAAGTAAAACGTAGAAAAATTTCCCACCACTTTCGTCATATTGAAATTTTTGACCACTCATAGTTCATTAAGTAATAATATTTAAGTATATTGTTTAAGTACATTCATTACTAAACTTCACTTTGAATTTACGGTACCATCCAATATACAGTAAAGTTACAGAGCTGTCTTTGTCAATATTGCCAACTCAGCACAGAATGCTAACTGTTCAGGCCAGTTCCGGCACAGACTAGTCTTATACACGAAAAACTTCTGTCAAACCATTAATGTTTGCATCACTAAATCAGATGACCTTGAAATATTACTACAAACCAATGTTGTCACTTCCTTACGAACGTTTATCCAGCTCTTTTTATAAGCCACTGAATGAAAGAGGAAGGAGAGGTTGTAGGTGAAGAATAAAAAACGGTGGAAGGCGCGGCAATATTTGAAACATAGTACTATAGAAAACTGTAATTAAGAATTTTATGAACCGAATTATTGTTGGAAAATTCCGTTCACCATAAATATGTAATTAAGGTTTCTTATTAGACCTTTAAGGGAATTTTTATATATGTATACGTATTAAGAAACAACTATCTATACACATACAAACAAATATTGTATTATCGGATACTTTTATTTTATATATGCATACAATATACCCGATTTTCATATGAAATTTAAATATCTACGTTAAATATTGTAGATATTTGCAAGAAAAAACACTTTTATAGATATGCAAAGTGCCGCTAAATTGGCAGCAGATTTGCAGCAGACGACAACGGAAACACACTAGCAGCAGATTTTCATCAGATATAATTTCAGTTTCTACGATAGAGGGCGTGCATATACACAAATATACATATAAATGAGATCTAGGTTTGAAGAGCACTAAGAGCTATTGTTTTCCTTTACTTCATAGAAAAAATAGAAATGTATTTATTAAGATTTTTAGCAATTATTACTACAATATATGCGCAGAGTGGGGTTCTTCGAGTTCCGTTTCTACTTAGTTCCCTCTATTTCCTGAATTCAGACACATATTCTGATACATCACTGCTGGTTAGTAACAGCACCGACGAGGTATAGGATAGACCTATCATCTTATGGGACTTCGTGTCTCACGTTCTGAAATACCGACTCTTCAAAAAATCAGAGGTTTTGGTATGCCCTCTACGATTTAGAGTGGTGAGTTTAGGAATTATATTGAATTACAGACATCGAAGGCGTAGTTGCCAAATCACATCGGAGAATATTCGTCGCATAGTTGCCAATTTACTGTTACTGACGTGTAATGCACAGCGCGTATTTCAGCTACTTTCCAAGTTACAGTCGCATTCTGGAAAACTAAACCAAACGAGCCATTACATGATTAATTCAACCTGAATATTTCATCTCTGTTTAAATACAATGCTTTTTGTTTCTATACTCATTTTAAAGCTGAATAAGTGCTTTTTCAATTTACATAAATAAATTTTTATTTATCGATAGTAAACATAATAATAATTGTTGTTGAAAATTGAAATACTTGAAATAAATAAATTGAAATAAATAAGAAGATGATGATGATGATGATGATGATGATGATGATGATGAGGATGATGATGATGATGATGATGATGATGATGATGATGATGATGATGATGAGGATGATGATGATGAGGATGAGGATGATGAGGATGAGGATGATGAGGATGATGATGATGATGATGATGATGATGATGATGATGATGATGATGATGATGATGATGATGATGATGATGATGATGATGATGATGATGATGATGAGGATGATGATGATGATGATGATGATGATGATGATGATGATGATGATGATGAGGATGATGAGGATGATGAGGATGAGGATGATGATGATGATGATGATGATGATGATGATGATGATGATGATGAGGATGATGATGATGATGATGATGATGATCATCATCATCATCCTCATCCTCATCATCATCCTCATCCTGATCATCTTCTTATTTATTTCAATTTATTTATTTCAAGTATTTCAATTTTCAACAACAATTATTATTATGTTTACTATCAATAAATAAAAGCTTATTTATATAAATTGAAAAAGCATTTATTCAAATTTAAATGAGTATAGAAACAGAAAGCATTGTATTTAAACGGAGGAATTTTAATACATTGTATTTAATTCCACAAAATAATACAGTGATTATTAATAATCACATTTTTATTAATTGTCTGCAATTAGAATATCAGTACCTAATATGAAACACAGGATGTAATAAATAGTACCATTTTATGTATTTAATAAATTAATTAAAAAGTCATACGTAATACATGTAGGATTCAGAATGTAGACAGTCTCAAGGAAAGAAATGATATATTGATACACATTATATGTGTACATCGGTCTGTTCGTTCTCACTTGTTCCTCGCAATTATACTTTTCTGATAGGGACTGAAAATGTTCTGCAAATAGCTGTTTCAAACTGTTACATATATAACAGTTCTGACTGAAACAGTTATCGGGGATCTCATTTACATATTTTACCTAAACTGTTGTTAGGGTGTTGTGCACTCCGAGTGTACAGTAAAGGTAATGCAATCCATAGTACAAAGGACATTGGTTCTTCCAAGCCTGCCGGTGAATAGGGGTCGATCAGTCGGTGCACTTGCAATTAGCTACCTGAATCGCCGAACGCCGCATCCTTCGCCGGTCTTACCTGACCGCAATTTTTTAGGCTCCGCAAAATTAAAAAACGAAATTTCGAAGGGGAAGTATCGAAGTAACACTTTTTAACAATTATTGAAAAAACTATTATATATAACTATAACATTCAGAACGAATAACATTCAGTTATTATTCGCTATCCGACTCATTCTCAGTGTTTTCAATGTGATCCCCATTCACGTTCTTGGAAGAACAATCTCGATCTATCTTTACATTCATATTACTTTTCGAATAGGTATAAAACATATAGTAAAAGCAAATTGGGAATAAATAAAAATGATTGACATATAATTATTGCAAAATTGTATTATGCATGGAAATGATTATTATATAATTATTAATAACAATTTCCATCCTCATACGCATTCTATGGAAAAGGAATGTATTTCATATCGTGATATACACGAATATTGAATATTTTCATTAAATTCTGCACCGTGACTGCGTCCGTGTTGGCAGAGATTTCTAACTTTTGTCTGTGGCCTGTTACCTGCCCGTGGCCGACACGCTCCAGCATTGGCATCTTAGGGGTGTAGAGGGGAGTGGACGGTACTGGGGTTCTGTTAGCAAATGAGACGATTTTCGGCACTTGGCCTTTGTTGCGAGCACATCGAGTACCTCTCAAGCGACCAACGGATACGCTCAGCCCTTATGGGTGACGATTTTGGGCACCCAAACAACTTCGGCATCTTGCCTGTCTTGTCTGGGGCGACCCTAAATCTTCGGATAACTTTTGTCAGCTCGACGACACGGCCGACAACACCCGTTGGGTGCCGAACGTCGGAGACACAGAGACTGACAAACAGCCTACAATGTAAACAGATGGAGAATCGAGCATTATTGGCAATTTGAACTTTTATATTTTTAATCAAAATAATATTGTTAATACGAATAAGTTGTAGAACTTATCCGGATGAAAATGAGTCCAAACACGACATCGTTTGGACCGTCTTCAATAAGATAGTAATTTTTATCGTAACATTACGTATCAATGCAAATAATTTTTTATCTAAATAATGCACAGCTCTGTTGGGCCTATCATCAGCGACCCAAAAGAAGGCATCTGGGGATGTTTTAAACGTTTCGGATAATCTGGTAGGAAAATGTTTCCAACAACAGTTAATCGATACTCAGTCATCTATAAATTCCAATAGAAAAAAATTACAAAATATTTTGTTTTAATAAAAAATTATGGTCATCTTAATTTTTTAAGTAAATATAGAACTAAGTATTTTTTATTACATATTGTTGTAGTTGATGTTAAGACGAATCTTTTATTTATTGTTAACATATATAGTAATAATTGGTGTTCAAATTTCAAATATAAATATAAAGCTTGGCTTACTTAGTAGTTTTTAGTAAGTTATTAAAACATTCGTTTTCTAATGTTCATGAAAATTTTCATAATAACCACATGCTATATAATGCACATATGATTTATATAACAACACTCTTATTTATTTCTTTTCTTATTGTTCAAAGCAATGAAGATAATTAATAATAGGAACAAAATTATGTCACCCTATAACATGAAATTTATAAAGTACATATTAATATTTGGCTGTTTACAACATTTCGAATTTTGCAGTTAAACATATTCTTTATTGTACGTACAGCTTCATTCATTTGTTATTTATACCCAACATAAAGTTTAGCTAATCATAATCGAAATTAGTATTTGAAATCGTTGAAGCGTTTTAGAAAACAATATTCTATTGTATTCGCGAGACTGTAGTGACTATATATATAGCTATATATATAGCTATTTTTAATTTCAATTTCTACCACTAAGGACGCTGTCAGCAAATTTTAGTTCCAGTTGGTAATACAGGATGTGACACGGAAATGGTAAGGGGGTTACGTGACCCCCGAAAACGTGGCCACGAAAATGCATTGGGTGATAGGTCTATCCTATACCTCGTCGGTGGTAACAGTTAGTATCGTGGTATAGAATTTTGCGGCTACATTCATTGATGAACCATGACTTCCATGCACCTACACTTACATCTACATCCAGAGAGGATTCCTTCCGCGGCGTTGTACATTAGCAACCTCTCTAGTGCCACATTCTCTATCCCCACCATTCCATTGCGCATCCAGTAGAGCGCAAATCAGCGCGAAAAAGAAGAAGCGATGAGCGAGATAGACAGTACTAATTTAACTGTGGGGATAGTACTGTCGTAATGACAAGTCGTCAGCCAATCACGGCAAATAAAAAATTTTTTCCGCCCTCTCCGACGTCGCATTTCGTCACCTAAATTGCACGGCATCGCAGCGGAAATGCTGTATGTATACAATACATACAGTATACGTATACATGTATTTGAGAGTCCTACAGCTACATACATCGAATATTATTTCTGTACACACGCGTACTACAAAATTTAATTCAATTTAAATCATAATAAACTTAACTGTAATTTTTTATATGACTCAAGGTCGACTAAAATAAAAAAATGAAGATGATTCTTAATCATTATAATTATCTTTATCGCCCCTACCAAAATAAATAATTTATCTTGAAAAGTGTTCTTCATTTCTTTTTTCGGTAACTTTTTAATAGAAAAAAGGAATAATAAATTCAACGTAACAACATTTTATTGCATCGTATACGGAAGCAAAAGTATCACAGAAACAGCTGATCTCAAATAAACCGTTCTCTTGAAAAACGACTTCAAAGTTTTAAAAAAATTTATTCTGTATTTTCGACTCATTTTTTTATGTAGAATTGAATTTCAAGGTCGAAAATTTTGCGGCAATTTTTTTTTGTGGATATTCACCGATCCGAAGATGTAGACAGATGTAGAACAGAGAGGAAATGAGAGTGCTCACGTCCGAGGTTTTGGCATTCCCCATATAGTGCTGCCCCCTATTCTGATTTTTAACATGGAACAGAACCACATTATCTTTTTTAACAAAATGTGTCTGGCCAAACTTCTGGTAACACAGAACAGTGAACGAAAGTTTCTATAAATTGAGAGATCTAGGTGTATTCTAAGTCTATGCTACCACAAACATTATTTGGAAAACGAGATAGAAATTTAAGGAATTAATAACAGGCGCTTTATCTTGTTTGTCACAATATATCGTATACTGCTGCAGTGTCTTCCAAAGTTTAAATTCTTAAATAAACGGGAAAGTTCTATCTTGAAATAACATTGCTATAATATCTTGCATTGTGCGCTTGCTTCAATACACTTCAATAGCACCAAGTAGCACTGAGCGAGACGCGGGGGCGCACGCATCCATGTTTACGAGTGTGTGACTCGGGAAGCCTATAAGGCATGTGATTCGTGCATAAAGCAAAAGTGACAAGTAGTGACGCGATATCAGCCAGGAAAAACAATAATGGAGGCGTGTAATGCGGTTGAACGTGAAGTTGATAAGGTTTTATTGAAATTTGGTGCGATAAACGAGCATGCGGAGACAGTATTGCGCGATTTAATAAATCACATAGAGTCTCTAAAAAAGGAATTCGAAGAAGGTAAAATACCAATGGCTAATGTACTATGTCCTGATGACATTTCACCGAGCGAAGAGTAAAATTTTACCGAGATGTTGACGTCTATAGTTATTGGAATGCGCGGAGAAAAATTGGACGATAAGTTAATACGAACATCGAAAGATACGTTGATATTGTAAAATCAATTTATCGTAGTCCTCGAATCGTGTAAACTTTTCGCTTCCACCACCTTTTCTTTTCGTACGTTTCTAACCTCTTTTGTCGAGGCGGTAAATCAAAAACCCTTGTAGCATTTAAAGCAACTCGCTACTCGTTATCGTAGGAATTATCTCGATTCAAGGATAAACCATGGAAAATTCGTGATTCTCCTGAAATGATGATATTCTAATTTTATAATGGTGACATTTCTTTTTTGTCAGCACCGTCCGATCATGAGTTGACACCAGGTCAAGCGCAAGTGTTGAAAGACACGATGAAAAAGGTACGAGAGACCGCTCATCACTTGGCTACCGAACATCGGGAACTGCATAGCACAGTCTCAAAAGTAGGAAAAGCGATTGACAGGAATTTCATCGCTGATTTTGCGAGCACCAGCAGAGAAGATGTCTTTTCCGGTCCAGAGAAATCACATATGTTGAATCAGGTCATTTGTCAGCATTTCTATCGTCATGGAATGCTGGATATCGCAGCGGAATTAGCAGCGGTAATCGTATAATTGTGCACTCGTTAGGATAAAATTTATCCATTTAATCTTATTCGATTTCGATTACAGGAGGCTGGAATTAAAACGGACGAAGGAACAGGAGAACCTTTCACAGAATTGAATTACATACTCGACTGCTTGAAACAGAGAGATCTAGAACCGGCTCTTTCATGGGCTAAAAAACACAGGGAAGCTCTTTTAGCGCAGGTATAAACAGCTTTTTGTACAACTTTCGAAATACAGTGAATCCGGGTTATACCGACGTCGAAATATCCCTACTACCGCGGGGTATACCCCGCGAGGGGCCAAGAAGCTCGAGAGCCGCCGCTGCTGCCGCAGAGAAGTGTGAACATGACACAGGTCGGGTCTTTATCAAGAAATAGATATATAGTGCCCGAGCTTCTGACATATAAAGCGGATTCACTGTACACGTAACAAAAAATAACACACTGTCTTCCTCGTAGAATTCGTCCCTGGAATTTCAACTGCATAGATTACACTTTATAAAGCTAGTTCAACAAGGACCTAGTAAACAAACCGAAGCGATAATGTACGCTCGACAAAACTTTACGCAATACGTCGGACGTCATGGGAAAGAAGTGCAAGCGTTAATGGGTACGCTACTTTATTTACCGAACGGAATACAGTCCTCCCCTTACAGTCATTTATTAGATCCAACATTGTGGCTCGATATTCACGACGTTTTCACGAGAGAGGCATGCACGCTATTGGGCTTGAGCGTCGACAGTCCTCTTTCGGTGTGGTACGTGTTTTATGTTAAGTCGCTATGATTAGAATTTGGCAGATACGCGGATCGTTAGAAACGTGTTCTCCGTTATAGCATTAACGCGGGATGCACTGCGTTGCCCACGCTATTGAATATTAAACAAGTGATGCAACAGAGACAAGTCACGGGAGTCTGGAATGGAAAGGACGAGCTACCCGTAAGTAAACACGCCGTTACACGGTCGATCGTAGATTGTCCTACAATTTCTTGTTATGCGAACGAATCTATTCCATACAGATCGATATAGATTTGGGCAAAGAGAGTCGCTACCATTCTGTGTTCGCTTGTCCGATTTTACGACAACAGAGCACGGAAAACAATCCACCGATGAAGCTGGCTTGCGGTCATGTGATCTCGAGAGACGCGCTGAATAAACTCACCAACGCGAACAAGTACGTAATCATCTCGGGTAGAAACAGGGTTATACATACAAAACGGAAGATTGAATTCGTTGAATCGACGAACAAACTAGAGAAAGAAACACGTCGATTTTCTTTCAGACTGAAATGCCCGTATTGTCCAGTGGAACAGAATCCGGAAGATGCTAGGCTGATATATTTCTAGGATACTGTGATACAACTTTACGGAAAAGATATTACCAGTTGTTCCGTAACGTCACGCCTAAACCGATTAAGTATTTAGTGACTTTTGCCGGTACATCCTGTCCCATAAACTCTCGTGGTGAACGCGATAATCACGGTAATTACCTATCGTTTCCCTTATCGGGCGTGATTCGGTGAATCGGGCTGATTGAAATCGATGCACGAATCGTTGAATTATTCGATTCTTTTGGTTAAATTTTTTTGTCGTCGGTAACAGTGTGACAAGCATTATTTTCAGTTAATTATTTAATATTTCGGCATTTTTCAAAGATTAACAACAAGTAGTCATCGAGGTGCGATTTAGAACGAAATATATGTTTACATGTATATTCGTGTACGCGCGAATCTGAGGATACTAACATTGTAATTGCATATTTGGTAGCACGAGCTCGAACATAAACGTTAAATGTCGTCGTTCGACATTAAAGCTAATATCGTATCGTACCGTATTATATCGTGTCGTGTCGTATCGTATCGTATCGTATCGTATAGTATAGTTTCGTATCATAGCATATGATCTTAATCCAACCAAAAGGGTTCGTGCTACAGTTACCGATAACACTATCTTTTAACGAAATATTTTTCTAACTTGAATATTTAGAGAATAAACGAAAGAAATTGTATATCTATGAATTGTATATCTATTGTAAGAATATTTCGTACTGTAATTAATATAATATAGTATTGTACAGGAATAGAAAAGAGAATATCCTATGTTGACGACTCAGGAGGGAAATCCTTTTGAAAACCGTGTCCCCCAAGTGTGTCTACCTACGTGCAGTAGTAGAATACGTTTGAATCCTCGAGCGAAACACTTTTATTAATACATGATATATCGGACACATAACACACATAGGAATGCACGATGCGCATTTACATTAAGAGAATTGATTCCGTCGAAATAATGCTGAATGAATGCAGAAACGATTCGTTACACGAGAATACTAATCAATTTTCCAGGTCCACGTTCCAACAAGGAACAATAGATACCGGAAAATGTCCAGGATAATTCGAATCCGTTACACGCGTTTCAGTTTCCATTCGTAGCATTTAATCTCCGTAGTGCCCGCTACACGACTAAACACACTTTCGCACAACATTCGCACGCTACGATTCATCGTTTGCCTCATACAAGGGACACCTTTATTTTTCTCAAATCTCGTTGTCTTTAAACAACTACACAGGCATTAAGTATCGGACCCATACACCAGCTGATTAACTATTTACGTTACGAGCATAGGAAAGGAGCTGCAAATCAGAATCGATCACGTATGCATAAAAACGATTAGTAGGATTAGCGACGTTCGTTCGTTTGTTCGTTGATTGGTGCAGCTTCGGAGATTTATTACTTTCTTCGATGAGAACGTTACATTATCGGTAACGAGAAAACGATCGTCGTTGCTTATTGTCTGTTCACAATAGCAGCTGTCGACAAATTATTCGCTAAGGGTTTCTTGATGAATTCTTTTCGTGTTACACGAAGATACATTGAAAATCATAGAATAGAGTACAGTAAACGGTATCGTGATTTAGATTCGATATCGTTGGGCGATCAGGGGAACGCTATATCATCTATCACTCTATCTCACCCCCGACGCTGTGTACCGTTAAACGACCGTTCGACGGGTCATAGTTGTACGAACGCGAACGAAACGAAAGAAAAGAAAAGCGGTGAAAACGTGGACGATCACCTTCGTGACAAGCTACGTTACACTATAGTCGCGAACACGTCGAACACACATTTCTATGCATATGTTTTGTATGTTTTCGGTATTTACAGAAATCCAAAGGATTCTTAACGCGGCGCACCATACATACACATTTACATTTACATATACATATACATATATTAGAATAGAATCGAATAGAATAAAATACAATGGAAAGCGTAACATTATGACGACGCACAAAAGACGACTCGTCGTTTCTTGATGCGATTCTTTACCCCCTATAACATGGCGACTTTGGTCTTTCGAAGATTACACGATTCTGAAAATCGTTTAAGATTTCGTGTACCGGTCGCGTCGTGCTTCGTGCGTCGCGCGTACCTTATTTCCTCCGTTAGTCTTTGCATTCTCTTTGTTTTTGATGAACGAGCGCGGGCCAATTATTTGTAACGAATTTGCAAATCGAATTGACTCGTTCTTTTTATCGGGAGTAGGTGCGTCCCTGGACACTACCTCGTGGATTTGATCGAATTCGTGGTCGAACGCCGTACACGTGTGATCGCAAGTTTAAGCAAAATCGGTTCTCGGCAAGCTTTCCAGGATCATCACGTTACGCGCCATAGCGTTCGACCATCTTTCCTCCTCTTGTGCTGCTACTACTTCTTCTTCTTTTTCTTCTTCTTCCTCTCCGCTTTCCATCCAAGCACGTTATTGATACAGGGATGAAACTTGCGATGGATCTCAGAATTATTCTAATGTACTGTCATGCATGTAAACGACGGTACTGGAATTCTATATATAGTGTTCAGAAGACTAATACGAGCATAATCTAATTACAGAAATATTCTATGACACGCGGGTATGCGCGTTATCAACTACCGACTCGTGTTAACAATGCGTGAAAGTGTTTTTCTCGCCGATAGATGGAATACTATTTTCTATCCTGTATTCGCTATTCTATCGTGCTGTAACGTAAAGCCTCGTCTTCTCTCGTGGAGCTTTATTATGTTCACAGTAGCTTAGGACCCGAACGATACCTACTACCTAATTACCTCGCGATCGCGAAACTACAATTACGATTACAATGGTTATCGGAGAGTTTCGACTATAATAAGAGAATGTCGACTATACAGTCGAGGGGTCTCTACTACGATTGAAATACTGTACTTACTGTTACCATGCTCGTAACATATATTGTACATACATAATACAGAAACAAGAGACTAATAACGATCATATTATACTATGCACAGTAGTATACCGAGAGTAAGACTATACGAACTTGTCCGAGATCCAACGCAGACGGAAAGGACGCGTAAATCGCTTGTTCGTTCGAGTTCCCTGGCTCGAATTCGGATCAAGCGTTTCTATATAATTTGCAAATTCGACAAACGTTTGACGCAACCACGACGCATTCGCGAACACGACGGTATTCATCGTAACGATCGTGGATCTTTTCGCAATTCACAAGGGAATTTGAGCCACCGATCTAAAAACCAAGGTAAAACGAACAAAAGCCAGGTTTGTAGTATCGTCGGTGAACAAAATATAGATCAGCTTCTCGGTTCTCGGGACGGAGCATAGTACAAGGTTCGAAGAGTTTTGATTCGCGATATATACTTTGGAAAACTCTTCATCGTGCCTAATCGCCGGTTTCGCTGTCGGTTTCCCTGCAGCCATTCAGGGAATCCTAATTAGGCGGTTCTCCGTATTTAATAGCGTCCCGCTAGAATAATTCGAGTATGCGCTCGCGCGTTTACGTTACATTGTTACATTTGTACGCACGGTAACGCGCAACGACTTCCGTCACGAGTGGCCGAACATATTGGCTATACGATTTGATCGATCACCGAACACGATCCAATCCGATGAATACCGATCGAACGCGGGCTAATTTCCGAAAAGACATTCGCGTACACATATCGATCTATGCGAACGACGCGCAACGCAACGCAACGCAACGAAATGCAACCATGCACATACACCGCGTACGATACATTATTTATATTTTGATTATCTTGGCGACGCGAATCATACCTTGGAACGCACACGCTCGTTATTACCCCGTCTATTCCGTTATACGCATATCTATCTATATACAGTTTGCGTTGGATTAGATCAATCAAATAATTTTCTGCAATTTCAAGAATCAATGCTTGATCGTTCCTTGAAACGGTAGAAAATGTTACGAACGCTTTTCCGAATGGTTTGTTTTCGAAAGCACGGTGTTCCTGCGGAATATTTTGA
This sequence comes from Seladonia tumulorum, assembly GCA_913789895.3. Classification (NCBI taxonomy): domain Eukaryota; kingdom Metazoa; phylum Arthropoda; class Insecta; order Hymenoptera; family Halictidae; genus Seladonia; species Seladonia tumulorum. The sequence goes on from OU565271.1 coordinate 18,116,872, forward strand.
TCGTCGAGAATGAAAAGAGAACAAATCGATTTCGACAACAAGAAAAAAGCTTGCTCCGTCGTCCAATTGTTTCGTTCTCTTCGATAAAAAGATGCCAGGAATCGATGGTTAATGGAAAAATGGCGAATCGCGTACAGCTCGTGGTTCCTCCGTGTCGAGAATGCCGAAAATGGAAAATTGTTCGTTGAGAAGCATAGCCGTGCGCGTCTATTGCTCCTCTTCCTCGTTCTGGTACGTTACGTAGCGCACAGATGACTTCTCGCCAATTATCAGAGACTGAAAACATAATCGATCCTGATGAGCGTAAGCGGCATACAGATCGATCGCGCGTATTACGTTCATTACGTGCAGACTCTAGATTTTAGTAAAGATAGTAAATCGAAGCAATTACCTTCTTCTCTTCTTTCGTCGGTGGTGCTCTCAAGAAATACATCAGTGGAGCGTAAACGAAATTTAAGATCGCAATACCGAATAGCATCCACTCAAACCCGATACTATTGACCAACGTTCCACTGAGAGCAGGACCTAAAAAACCCATTCACCATATACATACATACATATGTAAATTGGAAATTTTCAACTGGTAAACAGGCCTTCGAACAATTCGAATTCGCGAAATCGCTACATCGACAGCATCGGTGGTTCAGTGGTAGAATGCTCGCCTGCCACGCGGGCGGCCCGGGTTCGATTCCCGGCCGATGCAACGAGAAAAGATATCTCTCATATTTTTTCTCTTCTTTTACCTTTTTTCTTTTTTATTTGTGTCTAATATATTTTTCGATCTATCGTTCCAACGAATTTCTGTTTTTTCTCAATCGAGAAAAAAAACCAAAAATATTGAAACAGGTCGAATACGTACCAATGGCGAAACCTAAGCAGAACGCAACGTCTCCGATAGCGTAAACGCTCCCATAAACAGCGCTGTGTCGTATGTCGACTAGATAGCCCAATTCGGGCATTATCGAACTGTCCACCATACCGATAGCGAATCCGAGACCGGCATTGGGTATGATCAAATGGTCGATGCTCGTGGCGAGTGGTATCTACAAACGCAAAAGAGTCGAGGAGTGTCGGTCGATGGGAAACAGCAAGAAGGAAATATAACTTTGTAACTTTACAACGCGAACGTAAATTCGTTCGTTCGTACAACAGATGGTTGAGGCGACAGATACGCCAGATACTTACGCACATTAAACAGACCCCGATAACCACGAGTCCGATCAAGGAAGCCAGCCATCTGATTGCGAGACAGAAAATAATTAATCGATGTGGTAGAGCTGAATGGGGGCAATCGCTGAATCGATGATCCGACCAACAAATAAAAGAGAACGAGAAACGAGAAGCGAGGAACGAAAAAGAAAAAAAAAAGAAATACCGCCCGAACAGGGACTCGAACCCTGGACCCTCAGATTAAAAGTCTGATGCTCTACCGACTGAGCTATCCAGGCATTGAAACTCTGGTCACTCGTTGTTCTTCAATAGCGTCGTAATTGGTAACTTTACAGAAAGTTTCGTTCCAGTCTTCGAAACACGTTCAAACATGCGTTTACCACTAACCTGCCCATTCTGTGTCCGAGCGGTCCGAAGAGATTAGTTCCGATCAAGTAGCTGATACTCGCTGGTAAAAAGGCGGCGCCTTGCTCCCATCTACTGGCACCCATCGTGTCCATCATCCAAATCGGAAGACTGGGTTCGAGCATAGCGATACCCATATTCGCAAACGTAATAGCACCTAACAAAAGACACCGATATTCCTTGGTAAGTAGGTGTTGACGTTGTTCGCGAGACGCCTGCCGTTGCAAAGCCATCGTTGTCGTGCAATACGATGAAATCGAAGTCGAAATCGAACGGGAACGCGAGAAAAGAAATTCGAGAGACCCGAAACGAAACGGAACGAAACTCACCCGCAGCCAGCACGATATAGGGGTCGGTGACCAATGCCTTCAACGAAGGTGGGTCCGCTTCGGTGTAAACGACTGACGGTTGAAGCACCAAAAGTTGAAGAACTGAAACATTTAGTCCGTCGAAGCAAGCAACATTCGCCGTTGTTCGTTACGCGGTTAACACTATTCCTACCGACACTTCACGTATACCTATTCCTACCGCGACCGGTCAAATGACCGGTCTTTAGCACAACTTATATTTTTTAATATAGAATGAAAATAATTCTTATCAATAATCAGAGAAAATGCCGTCATAACTTTACCTTTCATAATATTTCGTTTACTATACCCTGTTGGGCCTGAAGTTCCCCTAAAAATATTATGAATAGGTGCTCATCCAGTATTAGACCCTTCTTTTACTTCTTGCCAAACAGTTCCGTCTACAGCAGTTTCGATTACCTCTTCCTCATTCTCACTATCGGAACTAACTAAAAATCTCCTTCTCTTTCGTCCTCTACGTACGTTCGAAACATTCTCTTTGTCCTCATCGGTGTTCGAGTCGGTCTCAAATAGATCATAATTTTCCGCATTGTCATTTTCAATATCAAAAATTTCCTGATCATCTTCAGAACACTCTTCATCAATATTATTTATTTTCTCTAATAATAAATTTACACTCTTCGAACGTCTTGACATTTTGGGAATGAATATTCAAGGGATAAATTAAAAACTGAAATATAAAAATGTAATTCAAGATGGATAAAAAAATGAACAAAAGATAAAATGTGAAAACTTACTACGAAGTATTGTTGGTTTGTTCACTTTTTGAAAATCACACTTATAACACGTAATACAATATAAAGTGAAAGTAGAATAATAATAGAATAAAAATACAAAATAGAGACTGCCGAATATGCTCCTTGTAACTTTCACGTTTTCATGCTCTCTGTTCAGGTCACAAGACTTTACTGATTTGAATTCGTGAGAAGACGTCTAGGCATCCCCTTCGGCTATGATTGTGTTTATTTTACAGTCATAGTAGATAAGACGGTGTAAGAAAATCCGAGGTTCTGGACCGCTTCGGATACCAATCAGGCAATAACACCGCGAGGCCGATAGGCGAGCGAGAACTGTAAACACTTTGAAGTGCCGTAAAGCAGTCCCTGGAAGGCACTTTTCGGCTAAAATCATGCCACAACTGCATTACCTTTCGTTTGTAACGACTTTATATTTTCGGAATTGAGTCTTCGAAAGAATGCTATTACAAAAAGATATAAATAGTTCTACCGGTCAAATGACCGGTCGTGGTAGGTAAGACAGACTACAAATTTTTCTCAGAAAATAAACAATAAAAAAAGAAATGAATATTGAAAAATGTATTATACGCATATTTTAGGAAAATTCGTGAAGTTTAAAGGCGATTCAATTACGTTGTATATAGGAAATTCTAATCGGAATTTTAAAAACGGTCATTTGACCGGTCGCGGTAGGAATAGTGTTAAGGTATCAAGAAGTTATTCGAGCCAGTAAGATACTTACGGCCGTCGCCGAGCGCCAACGCCGAAAGTACCAAGAACGGAGCTGATTTTCCAACAAACTCGTACATGACGCCGCCGAAGGGCGGTCCGATCAGGACACCGAGAGCCAAGCCGCCGAGAGCGATGCCCATCGCGTTTCCGCGTTCCTTGTCGTCCTGATACCTTTCGGCCAACATACCCATACCTGTGGATAGGATACCTGTGATGTCAGCAACATCGGTGGCACGATGCGACACACGACACACGAGTATTTTGCGAGCAAGGAAACGACGCACCTACCGAAACGTTTCCAATTGTAACTCGAAATTAATTGATTCAGTTACCTGAAACGCTCGAGCACGAGGATCCGATACCTTGCAACGCTCGCGCCAGGAAGAGAATGCCGTAACTTCGTCCGAACGCAAATATCAACGTCGAAAGGAACATGATGATAAAGCCGGTAAACATGGGTATACTGTAACCAATCCTGAAAACAAAATTGGCATTTTTCGAGTTCAAACTCGAGGATCGAGTATATATACACAGTCTGTCCCATTTCCGATGAGACTGGTCGAAATTAACAGCCGATTGCACCGCCATCTATTAATTCATCTAATGAATTTTGTAGACACATCTTTCATCTATCTTCACACCAAACTTCGTAGCATTCCCATTGTTCTGTCAATAGTTACGACATTATAACTAACCGTCCACTGTGTCAGTCTGTCGAAAAATCGCTATGGAGCAACGAGCGAATATCAAGTTTTGTTTTAAGTTGGGCAAAACTGTTCAAGAAACATTCGAATCGATGAAAAACGTTTACGGTGACCAGTGTCTATCCCGTGCACAAGTTATTCCGCTGGTTTGCTAGATTTCGTGATGGTCGTGAAGACCTTGAAGACGACGAACGAGTGTTGGCGTCGGGTGTCGTCGGGTGAATTCGCAGCTTTTATTCTCGTCATTTAGAATAACGAATAACGAATGAAAGTCCCGGGATTTATTCGAGAATAACGAATAACGATTTATTCGTTATTCGCAAGCTACGAATAATTCTCGGCGAATGATATCCTTATTCGTTATTTTCGAATAAATCCAGGGACTTTATTCGTTATTCCTTATTCGTTATTCGAAATAAAATTTGCCCAACTCTGAGTCTCATCGGAAATGGGACAGACTGTGTATATACATATGTAAAGCCGATATCGTAAATCGCAATTCATAACAGATGTTGTGTATTCTCACTTGTGCGTAAGCGGACCAACGATCGGGTTGGCGAGCAGCTGCACGAAAGCTTTCGAGGCGAACATTATTCCGACGGCAACGGTCTCTTCCAACAGTTCGCGATGTCGTTGTTCTTTCTCTTTCCATTCCGTGAAATTCTCTCTGGCGGCTTCGCTTTCTACGCAAACGGTGAAAAATCATCGAGAAGAGAACAAACAAACGATGTAAAAGAATGGGATAAAACGGTCCACGACTGTCTTACCGGTTGGATCGTTGGTAGGAAGAGTCGTCGCGTAAAGAAATTCCAGTTGAGAATCGTTCGATCTGTTTGGCGCGTTAGGACATTTCGGCATAGTAACGAAACTCGGGCTCGTCGTTGCGATCTTGATCGCGTTCGCGAGCACACGATGGTTGCCAACGATCGTTGCTCGAGCATGACCGCTTTCTCCCTCGAGATGTTGACTCAACGTCGAGTTCGGATGCTTGATGTCGTACAGAAATTCCGGTATAATCGGAACTGCAACAAAAAAACAATGTCCTCTTTGTTCGAGGAGATCGATACCTTTTGCCGTTCGGTGAGAATGCGATTCGCGAACCGTGACTTCAACGCGGGGGTGTAACTCAGTGGTAGAGTGTCTGCTTCGCATGCTGAAAGTCCTGGGTTCAAATCCCAGCACCTCCAAACGCGACGGATATATCGTCATTTTTTTTTCTCTCTCTTTCTTTACCCAGATCGTGGAATTTTTGTCTTCCCGTTTCTCTGTTCCAACTTTTAACGCGATACTTTTGCAGTTTGATTTTCTGATGTCCACGAACGAGCTGGCAGTTTTCACGATAGCGATACATCGTGTTCGATTCCTCGTAACTACGATCACGATCGAATCGCGGAAAATCGGCGAAACAAACCACCGAAAATTGCTAAACTGGAAACGGAAACGGAAGGGGAAAGGTAAGTGGAAACTTTGAACGGTGGTCGAGACTAAGGCCGTGAGACGAACATAGCCGACAAAGATTCGAAAGCTCTGTTTCGCCGACGCGAAAGCCGCGCACCTCATGATTTGTTAGCGCGCACGAGGAAAGCACGAGGAAAAGCTGTTTCGTATACGCTCCATAAATGTATGACCACTTATCTGGATTGCCGGAACGCGTTGGACGTCCCCTCGCGTATATTACGTTTTCGACGTCTCTGAACCCCGCAGGGACCTGCTAGAAGCCCGTGCCTCGTGAATTAAACATCTTACCGCGCGATAAAAGAAATCAAACCGCATCGGACTATAGCCAGCGTCAAGAGGGAAAAGTTAAACCGCTGGAAAATCCGTAACCGAGTAGGATCGAGTCGAAGCGAGTGCGAGTCCAGCCTTTTCGACGGACGTTACGATCCGACGTTATATCCCCCCCTTGCCCCTCTCGTTTCTATCATCGGGAAAAACTTTTTCCTCGCAAATTTGGTAAACGGTAAACGCGAGACAAGCGAAACTTTTGCTTACCCAATTTGTACGATCGCGGAAGACATAATACAACGCGATACGATACTACGCACAATATTATACTTACCCACTGCGGTTAGAAGCATGTTATCCAAAAGCAAGGCAATGGCAACGATCACGAGAATCAGTCTGCGCGATTCTCGGCATCGTTGCAACCAACCGCTCCATTCCACGCCGCTCATCTTCACCTTTTCGCAACACCTTTGCTCTCCTCCTCTTTCGTTGCACCACCTAAAATATAAATTTATGTAAGAAAAATACCGAGAGGATGGATAACGCGATATGGTTAACTTAAACAAACGTGGGCATATTTTGCAAAATACCAAGAATCTTTATTCAAGACAACCCGTACACGACGACAGTCCGAACAAGAATGTCCTGCTGTCCCAAAAATCCTGAGCCGTGAGAACGTCTTCGATAGTATGCCTCTTTGTTTATGACACCCCGAACCTAAAGGACTTTCCCTTAGGGAGGGATAACGCGCTGACAAAAACCACATGGCCTGCCTCGACCATTTGCTTACTTCGACTTTTCTAACATTTACGATCGCGATCGATGGAATTGAAAGTCGCATCGTCGAAGCGATGGAACTTTCCCTACTAGCACAAAAATATTAGATAGATATTTTTTTCAAATATTGGCAAAATATTTTTTAAGCCACATTTTTTCACATGAGAAAAATATTGCATCTGAATATGTAACAGCAGTATTTTTAAATAACCACTTTTATTAGAAATATGCACGATGTCGATCACAGAGAATCACGTAAATAGTTCGCACGTCGAGAAATAAACAAAATCGTTAAACGGATCGTATCGTAACAATGGTTCTTTTGCCAATCGCTCCCGCGGCACGGACGCGTCCTTTTATAACGATCCCCAACGAACATTCTAGATTTTGATAAACAATTTCGTCGTTACCGTAAATAGTCTAAAGTTCGCCGCTCGTTCTCGCGTTCTCTACCGTTTGTTGTTCTTCACAACGCTCGAAACGCCGTCAACGCTCTCGTATGCGCGCACACACATACATATATACTCACACACACATCAGCCTCCTACAAATATTGTATACATGTACAAGAAATATAAATTGAATGTTTAAAAAATATAAGCTAAATATTCAGAGGATATAAACTGGATATTTAAAAAATATAAAGTAAATATTAAAAAAAATGTGGATGCAATATTTGATAAATATAAATTCAATATTTAAAAAACATTCAATAAAATTTTCAAATTTAAGAAAAAATTATAACAAAAATTAGAAACTATGAATATGTATTACTTTCTACGCACTGCTTATTGAGGGAATGTTATCTGTATTATCTGTATTTGGAAAAAATATTCTGTTTCTAATATTAAATAAAGATTTCTTTTATAATGAGAAAAAAAGGTAATTATTTACATTAGGGGCTTCCTCAGCGATTTTGATGACCTTGAAATATGTTGTCAAGGTCATCATTCTGAACAACTTTTTCCTATACACGTTACCGCCGATCGGCTTTAGTTTCCGAGATATTCGCAAAAAAGTTTCAACATCTCAAAAAGTGATCGGACTAGATGTGTGTAGGACTGTGTAAAATAGTATTTCAAATAGTTGACAGTAACTTATATTTTTATGATATTTTGTTGCCTGTAATGTTATTACATATTGTAGTCTGTTTATCGACATGTTACATATTCGTAATTAAACTACAAATAATACTTTGCTAACTATTATAGCTTCTCATGTTAAAAATTATAATTTATAATATTAACTACTTGCTCAACTTATTTTCATCGTAAGGAAATATTTGAAATACAAAATAAAAATATTTCATTTCATATATCTGGTTATCAAAATAAAAATATTTGATTTAAAGTAGTATCTTATTTGAACCACATTAAATTATACTATACACCAAATCATTAATGATCGTTAATATACGTTGCAAAATATGATAGAAAACCTTGTATCACATACACATACGAATACTAATCCTACATTATAAAATACTAATGTAAAGTGTACTTACTTCTGAATCTTCTGTACCTCCGTCGGATCCACAGCACACAATTATTCACTCACGAGAATAGGTCCGAATAATTGAATAACAATCACTAAACAACACACACAACACATTTTATAAAATCGTGACAACGAACGAGATGTCACTCCGACCACGAACAAAATAATACTGCGATTTGAACAATGATCCCTTTCACGGAGGTGGTACGGTCAGGTTATCCTAGGCAGGTTAGACGCTGAGGGTCTATAAAAACTAGATACAAAACCAAGGTAAACAAATTATGGCGGGTCGCCGACCCTATTTCCCGGAATTCCCTGTTTTCGTATCACACGTCCGTGGGGGGGGGGGGGGGGACGGTTAAAATCGCAGTATTATTTTATTCGTGGTCGTAGTAACATCTTTTCGTCTGCTGTCACGATTTCGTCAAGTGTGTTGTGTGTGTTGTTTAGTGATTGTTGTTCAATTATTCGGACCTGTTCTCGTGAGTGAATAATTGTGTGCTGTGGATCCGACGGAGGTACAGAAGATTCAGAAGTAAGTACACTTTACATTAGTATTTTATAATGTAGTTTGTAGTACATTAGTATTATATTTTATTATTCGTATGTAGAATATTCGATGCAAGGTTTTCTTTCATATTTTGCAACTTCAATGTCCCTTTGACACTAGATTTACAGACTAAAACTGACTACTTAACATTATTTTACAAAAATAACAAGAACGTGTCTATCCACATTTGTATCAATTTTTTAAATAATATATACCCAAAACCTACTCCGATCACTTTTTGACATGTTAAAACTTTTTTGCGAATATCTCGGAAACTAAAGTTGAGCGACGGTAACATGTAAAGGAAAAAGTTGTTCAGAATGATGACCTTGACAACAGATTTCAAGGTAATCAAAATCGGTGAGGAAGCCCCTAATGTAAATAATTACCGAAAAAAATGTTTTTTCATGATATTAAATAAATATTATTTGTATATTAGGAAAAAATATTCTACTTCTAATATGAAATAAAGATTAATTTAATATTTAGAAAAAAATATTTTTCTCGTACCATGAAATAGATATCTCCTGAATATTTAAAAAGAAATATTTGTTACTTAATATATAATAAATATTGTACGTATATTTGAATATTAAAAAAAGATTGAATCTCTTTTTAATACTATATGAATGTGTATACAATATTTTGTGCTACTCGGGTTGTTTCAATTTGTCGCGGCACGGTGTCCGATCGCTCTAGATTCCAGCGACTTTCGTTCGAGTTATTCTGTTGAAAACGAAACAAGTATCTCGGTTGTAAAATGGACAGAGAATTGGATGCATTGTCCGTGCAATCGAGATCGCGGGACAATACTTGCTCGCAAATCCAACGCTCGTATCGCTCACGATCGAAAATTTCCAACAGGTAGTTTTAATTAGATTTGTTACGAGGAGGATTTGTCGATCGGTCGGTCGATTGATCGTTGGTCGTTGGCTCGAGAAACGGTATTGGCAATGTGCACGAAATGGGAGTGACGCGGCGCGACATTTAGACCGCTTTTCGTCGAGCGACCAGAGCGTCTTTATTCGACGAGATTGGACGATTTTTCCATTCCACCAACTGGAAACGAAACTTTGAGACCGGATCGTCTACTACGTCTCTCTTCATCGATCACGTTCCCCGCTTTTACCGGTAAAATGTGCGAATCGAATAAAATGACTAAAGTGCCAGGAAAATGACCGAACTCTTTCGAATGCTTTTCGCGTAAAACATGACTCGAAACGACTCGACTCGAATCGAATCGAGTCGAGTCGGATCGGATATCGGTTTCATGGGATCTATGCGGAACAGCTATTACCGCTCTAGAAACGATCGTGGACGTTTCGATCGCGCAGCGCATAGCCTATGTAGCCTTAACGGAATTAATTAGACGCTTTTAATGGTATCTACGATGGCCTCTCGCGCGACCATTCCACAGCCCATGCTCTCACCGCTTCTCTTTTATTCGTAATAACTCGATTACTCGATGCTTTTAGCCCAGCTAATTTTCACACGCTCCCCGTGAATAGCAAACCATTAAGACCGTTGAAAGCGACGCCCGACAACGAATCGTACCACGCCCCCTTTTCGTCGTTATATTTGAAAGCGTTTTCACGATTTTTACGAAAGTCACGGAGAGACACGGGCTTCTCCTTTCGATTCTGTTCAACTTGGAGGAAACTTGGCGAAAACGTCTGTCAATCTTCTCGAACATAACGTTCCTGGATCTCGGTTGGTTTCGTGAGATAAGTCGCGCGTTTGATTTCGCTCTGCTTGGCCAACTATGCCCAATATCTTACGTTGCTCTCCATCACTCTGTCCGCTCGATCGCTCGATTGTCCGATTGCGCGATTGTTCAATTGTCCGATTGTGTCCGTGCCGGTTTACGTGTACGTGTACGTGTACGTCTACGGATTGCACGAATGTGCGTTGGAACGTCCCTACGACCGCGCGATCCCATATAATATAATAGAAAATATACCACATAATACATATGGTAGGTATGGTATGGTATGGAACGGTATGCGGGAGCCTGTGGGGGACGAGTCAAAGATTGATAAGGTGGTAGGTAGGGGAATCGAAGAATCCAAGAGAATCGGTGGTCGAGAAGAGGGAGAGAAAGAGAGAGAGAGAGAGAGAGAGAGAGAGAGTGAAGCAATCAGCATTTCCCTGAAAGCCGGGTCCCTTGGGTGCGTGCATTATTCTCGGGAAAAGCCGAAGAAGATTTTTCTCTTGCAGCCCGTCGGCAGTCCGATACTTTACTTTCTCTCCTTTCTATCGTGTTTCATTCTCTTATCTGTTCGGTAATTACAACGAAGAATGACCGCGAGCGGTTCCGTTGCCGGCTATATTGTACGAGAAGTCTTTATCGGCTCTTTTACTCTCTTTAACCTTCTCATCTGTTCTCGTCCGTTCTCGTGTCTGTTCTCGTCATTCCTCGCTTGTTATTGCGCTTGTCACACGAGTCTCGCGCTTCGTTTCGTTGTCGTGGTCAAAAAATATGAATTCCTCGCGTTCCATTACGATCGATTACGTTTCGGCAACCGACCGAACCGAGACAGATGGACAGGTAACGCGATCGTTGATCGCGCGCGCGCGCGCGAGTCCAAATTCAATTTTCGATAAGTCGCATCTCGCGCGCGAGACCGGAAAAGCGAACCAGAGCTTGGAATCGATGCTTCGAGAGAGAGCGTTATCGAGGGACCTGGCTGCTGTCGAAAGGGTTTGACACGGTAGTGGTTTTGCGATTGACAGCTTAGTTGGTTCCGCGTTGATGAAGTGACTGCGGATCCAGCAACTCATCCGACCTCGTTATCCCGATTCGATGGACGTGTACGCGCCACGGCATCGGTTCTCACCCTCTCGCCCCTCTCTCTCTCTCTCTCTCTCTCTCTGTTCCCTCTCCTCTTCTTTTTTAGTCTTTTATCAACTCCGCCTCCGATCCTACGCCCATTTTCTTGTTGCGCTGGCGTTCAGGCTAGTGCTAGCACTCGCGGTAGAAACGGGTGATCAAATTCTGGAGACGAGTGCTCGCGGGGAACGAGTGGAGGGGGGGGGCGAGTATAATGGCAATGGTACGGGTAGAGGGGCAAGCTAATAGAAAAATCATGTCCAGCGTCGAGTCGCTCGATTTATCTTAGAATCGTGTCACTGGTCTGCTGCACCCGATTCACGATACCCTTGCTCGGCGCTCGCTTCTTCCTCGCGACGCGAACGCGTATACCATATCCAAGCGTATTGTTATGCCGCATCATCCTCCAACCTTATCTTCGCCCTTTTGCCCAAAACTGAATCACCTATTTGACTGGACTAGGAACAGCAGAATTACGTGTCCGGTGACACGTATTGGGGTATCAAAGGTCTTTTTCGAGAAAGCCATATAAGGAGCCTTCTCATCGAGCAGCGATCACTTTTTCTGAGTCCACTTCCGAGCTAACACTTAAATACGCATAATTTCTCCAAGCCCGGGTTCTTGTAAACAATCTGTTGGCGTGTGTGTGGCCTATTTCGAATAAAACTTCAAGTTATAAAGAAGACAAGGATCATTTCTTGAGAGAAACCCATCCTTCCTCCTTCACGGCATAACAGTATGACTAGAGATGATCGGTAATGCGATTACGAATGTGCGAAAGACGGCGCGAGAGTACAGTCGGCCCAGATGAAATTCTCGACAAGCCGCGCGTACTCCAGATTCTCCTAAAGTAAGTTTCAACTTTGGAAAGCAATTAGCAGCAGCTATTGCTGGAACCGAACAGTCTAGTCCGGAGCGGGTAGCTACAGTTCCGCCGAGTGAATAGCTCGATCGTGTCTTTGAAACAACTTTAACGCGGCTCGGAATCGAGAGCTGCTCGTGGATCGACGCGATTCGACGCTGCAGATCTCTCGAACCTACCGAAACGACGTTTCCTCGATACTTTGAAGCGCAACGCTAACTAGATTTCGTTCGGCGACAACTACCCGCCGTTTCAGACATCGTTAACCCTATCTAGATGAAACGCGTTGTTCGGAGCTACGCGCGCGCGCGCGTTCACGCACCACACGTACGCCTAGCCGAATCCCCGTTTACGGATTTTCTTGACTGTTATAATTTTCCAGACTTATTAACAAAAAAAAAAAACGCGCGAGAAACGGAGAAGCAAAAAAGGATAGAGAGAGAGAGAGAGAAACGAAGATGGAAAGAGAGTGGATGTCGATATGGTCGTTACGGTCGATACCAAGGAGGAGAGAAGTAGCGCGTTTAAAAGACAAACTGTTGCTTCGCGCCTCAACAAGTTGGTCGACGAAAAGTAAGATTAATCGAACAAAACCGATTCGTTCGACGATCGTTATTCCACCGGTTCTAATTCCGACGAATTCTTGTGCTCATACCTGCGGTTCTTCGTCGCGACGGTCGTTTGTCTACCTTTTCACTTGCCGGTTCGCACCAAAATTCTAAACCGTCTGCGGTGAGTCGACGACTGACTATTGCTTTCGACAACAGAAGCGATTCTAAGCAAGTAATTACAATACATACGATACACGCGTACATAAGAAACGATGCCCCGTCTGGTCGATTCGTATCGCGAATCCCGTTTCGTCTCGTTTCGTCTCGTCTATGTATCTTGTTCCGTCGCACCATTGGGATGTTTGCGACCGACAAAAGATGGGCGGGGAGATTGATCCGTAAGCCGATTTAACCCCGTTTACGATTATACACTCGGAACTCCGTCCCCTCGATCCTTGAACGCGAGATGCTTTCGATTAAGAAAATTCGTAAATTTTCGAAAGGATTCGAAACCGGATCGAGAAAACTTCGAGAAATTTTTACAAACAGCCGACTCTACTCTCTTCTTTTAATTCCGAAACGAAAAACAAACAAAAAAAGAAAGGGGAGAAACGAAGAGATAAAGCGGCAGCGGTATCCGCGATTCCTCGAACGAGAGAAACAGGGAGGAGACGCGGGACGGATATCGAAGCGTGACTACTATGAAAGGAGACGATTGAATACAAACAGGAAAGCGAAATAAAATTACGCCTTCGATATCGTCTACAAGGAATTTACGAGGCTGGCGAGCTTCGTAACTCGAACTACGAATAAGATCCGTGTTTCACAGATAACTACACGTACATATACATATGTATGTATGTATGTATGTATATATGTATGTACTTGGAGCGGTCGTTTTCCCTTGCCTTCTCGCTCGATGCATCGTAGATTGACGCGAAAGATGAACGCGATCGTCACCGACACGGTCAAAGGTGAACGAGGAGGAGGAGGAGGAAAAGAGAGAGATAGCCGAATACGTACATAGACGAGAAGGGAAGGGAGTAAGGCAGCGGGGATGGGGGTGGCGAGAGAAGAGTTGATAAACAAAAAAGTTTGGAACAAAGACAAAGAATAAAAAGCAAAGAATACAGAAGGAGCGGGAGAACGGTAGAAAGACGACGAGACCAGACCGGTGTCCGACGGCGCGGCGACTTCTCGGTTACGGGGTCTGGCGATCGAGTAATCGTATTATAGCCGGTAATTACGAGACCGCTCGCAGTGGTACAGGAGAAGCCTGCAGCTCGGGCAAAGTACAGGGTAGGGTTATGCAGATTGCTTTATAACCTAGTTACCGATCGCTCTATTAACGTCGCGAGCTTGATACCAGAGATTCCGCGCTGTACCTTTCGAACCACGTTCGAAGGGTCGTACGACAAAAGAAAGGTGAACATCTCCGAGAAGAACAGGAAGCAAAGGAGGAACAATTATTATAGACAGAAAACCAACGTTCGACGATACTTTTTCATATTTCTCGTTTCGCTCTGTTCCAGAGTTTTCTGTTTTAGAGTTTTTCGGCCGTGGCGATGCGTTGTCGGTGCGAAATCCGTGTTCGCTCGTCTCCGTTAGGGTAAGGAGAGCCAAGAGAGACCGACCGTTCGAAAGAGAAGCTGCGAATGACACGCGGAAATGAGGGTGGAACCCCGAGGACCAAAATCTCGATTAGGAGGTTGCGCGATCCGTCGCCAACAAAGCGTAGGCTAGGCTATCCGGATGAAGACCAATTCCACGCAAAAGGGATCTTTGAGAGAGAGAGAGAGAGAGAGAGAGAGATCAAGGAAAAGCGCGTGCACGCGAAACGTGATAAACGTAAGCAAGCAAACGCCGTAATCGATAATCGTGGAACTTGAAATCGCGCCGATCGTCGTTCACGATCTGAAAGGGGCGTCGTCGCGTCGCGTTGATCCAGAGATCTCGAGATTCGAAGCAACTAAACGCGGCCGTGTCTCGAAAGAAACGCGAAACTAGAAACGATCACACCGGGTTCGATAAGAATACAAAGGTTCTGTCTTACCTATGAGAAACCGGATGTTTCGACGATACGAGATTCAAGCAGTTTCGTTGAAATCTGTAGGCGGATGATCGACCGGAAGGCGAGCTGGACGTAGAGGAGTAGCCGTGCTTCCAGGTGGAAGCTCCGCGGCCGATTGAGAGCGACGAGAGCGGTAAGGGTGCATCTCACCCCGATTTTTCCGGCTCGGGGCCGTCGCACTCTCTGCCCACCGTCGTCCGCGTCGCGTTCGCGTCCGCGACTCCGGCGTTTCTTCGCCCGTCACCCTGTACCCTATCCCCTATATTCTATCTCCTATCCCCCATTCTCTATTCCCTATACGGGGTATACCCTATATACTCCATACCCGTCACCCATTACCCGTTAACCGTTACCCGTCACCAGTTACCCGTCGCCCGTCACCCGTCCTCGTCCTCTATTCGCGATCCTCGAAGATCCAAAGTTCCGCGACCGAAAGCGCATGGTCCATCGCGCCTCCGGAAGCCCCCACTGTTCTCCTTTGCTCCCGCCCCTTTATAGTTTCGCATCGTTCACCGATCCGTTTCCCTCCTCCCCTCTCCACTTTTCTCCTCTCCTCTCCTCTTCTCTTCACTTTTCTTCTCTTCGCTTCTCTTCTCTTCGCTTCTCTTCTCTTCTCTTCTCTTCGCTTTGTTCCGCCAGCCACCACGTTAACGCCGTCCCAACCCTTAATACGTACACCCCTACCAACTTTATCCGTATCGTCGTCCTGCTCCTCGTTGTTCCAATTCGATGCTTCTTTAGGATATCGGGGTTAAATAAATGAATCAACTCGCGTATGTCGTATTGAAAAACCGTTTAACAAATACGACACTTGAGAAAATGCTACAACAACCAAGTAGTCCTAAACGAAGAACGATGCGTTCGCTAAGAACGTTAGCAGCCTTCTGCCTGGCTAGAGGACCTTTTTCAGTGGGCGCATCGACGTCTTCCCAAAACCGTTCAAACAAACCCCGCTCTCCAAATACATGGAGACAGTTTCTCCGGCCGGTACGCACTTGAGAAAAACGAAAATTTCCGCGTCGAAAAACTTCCTATAGAACGTAGAACACAAAACATAGAACCGAGAGAGCGTGGATCGAGCGAGTCTCGGAACAGAGAAGTATTCGGTGATAGACACCATCGAGATTACGACGCGGGGGATAACGAAAGAACGAGACCGAGCGGATCAGGGAATGCGGTTCGAGGTCAGAGGGAACGCGAGGCTTTCCAAGAATTCTTGATACGCGGACCAGGATCGGGGCTTTATTAAACTGCCTTTTATCACGTTCCAGAAACGAAGACGCCCGACTCTGTCGTCCTTCCCGTCTCTTCCAGCAGCTGCAGAATTACGCTGGATTGCTGGCGTAAATGTCGAGGGAGAATCGTCGTCGTCGTCGTCGATCGATGAGCGACACCAAAGACGATAGCTCGACCCGCGAGCGAGGCTGAAATTCGTTCGAAAGTTGCTTCCCTCCCTTCCGATGAAATTCTAGAAAAGACCATCGGGGGAAAAAAGGATTTCTGTTTCGTTTCGTTTCGTTTCGCTTCCGTTCTATCTTGTTCTGTTGTGCGCGTCGGTTGGACGAAATCGACGACGCTTCGGCGAGCGAATCTTACGAATCGAAGTTTCAGTTACCACCTGTGGAGTCAAACCGAAAGCGATATAGAGATTCCAGCCAGGAAGCCGATTCACTTGTTGATACTGGGAAGCTCTAGGGGAAACGCACGAGGTGCAACTTGTTGCTAAGCGATATTAGGCTAGGGACTCGTTATTGAAAGTTAAAGACGCGCGCGGACACGTTTACGAGTGAAAAACGTATCGCGAAAGGAGCAGAAGAACGGAACAAATTTCCGTGCAGATATATGTACTAGGTTCATCGTCGACGTTCGATAACAGGTTTTCGAATGGTTCCGATTCTTTCTCCCACTCTGGAGAGTCCTTTTTTTCAGCGGATACCGAGGTCGAAGGTGCCAAGGGAAAAGAAAAATCGCAGAGAACGTTCGAACATGGTCTGAAAGAAGATAGAAGGTCTGGCCTGTCCACGGCAGCCACTCCTCTATCACGGTAGACCCATCTTCCGTGTAATTAATTCGAGGAGGAACGGATGGATCACAACGGGGGAAGAATGCCTCCAATGGCATCGGCCACTTGCAGTTTCTCTCTCTCTCTCTCTCTCTCTCTCTCTCTCTCTCTCTCGTTTTCCCAACGCAGTTTCTTCAGCGCTGCAGCGGCAGAATCTTTGTCTAGTCCTTCAACGGTCTACGTACTCGAGTCTTCATCCTCTTCGTTCGTTCGGCTTTTGCCGTTTCATTCATCGACTGGTTCTCTCTGTCTTGATTCCGCAGAGGCTCGTTCGCGAGTTACGAGGCAGAGATAAAGCGGTCGAATTCGGCGGGATTCGCGAGTACGTTGCGAGATTACAGAAAAAGTCACTTAACGCGGAATCACCGAGCGACGCGACGCGACGCGACGCGACGCGCCACACGTGTTGGTCGTCGGGTCGCGTCGCATAGGGAGCAAGCAGGCACGCGTCGCCTCGTCGACCAACCACGTCCTACGAGACGATCAGCAAAATTCTCGCCGAAAAGCGTGTGCGTGAGATCTTGACGCAACGTCTGCGGTGTCGGAGACGATGGAATCGCGTCTCGTTTCTATCCCGGAGCTCTGACAAATAAACTTGGAATACGTCCGATGTCTCCACAAATTTCCACGCTCGGAAAGAAAAAAAAAAACTGAAGCACCGGGAAACGTGATCATCGATAGAGAGGCCGATTATCTTACCGGATGGAAGCACGCGATCGTAACGAGCAAAGTAAAACGGTTTCGCGACTAGGAAGTTCGCGTCGATCGACAGTCAGACTCGTCGAACGAAAACGTGGCTTTTTCACTTTCGGCCAATACTCACCTACGCGACTATGCTCGATGCCTGTTCGCTACGAACGACCGCGTCTTTATCGAAAAGAATCTAATCGCGCTACTAATCCTTTGGCGAACAAAGAATGCGATACGATTCGATTCGGTGCGATCCGCTACGATTCGATTTAGGAACATAATAGATTGTAATAAATTTAAGAAAAACACACACACACATATATACGAGGTAGAGAGAGGGGGAGGAAGAGGGGGCAGAGAAGGCAAGGAATAAAAAGGAGAAGGAGAATACGATCGATGTCCATCGTGAGCGGCGAATTACATCGAAACCCTTTTCTCTACCACTCGACTTTCTTTTGCGATTCCCCGCACGAGTTGCGTTTTGCGTTGGATGCTTTTCCCTCTTCCCGTCGCAATCTATCCGTGCATCCCGTTCTTTCTTTCTTTCTCCCTCTCTCTCTCTCTTTTTTTCTCCGTTTGCATACTCCTACGCAATCAACGGTTCGGAAAAAAAAAACAAAAGAACAAAATTAGGTAGTGAAATCTTCGATGCGTGGAAAAGACAATAATTGTGAACGGAATAAAATTGCGGAATGTCCTTCGCCAGAGGATCGTATCGTGTTTCTTCAACGGCCAACGAGTTGGTTGGCTCGCGTCAATTCCGGCGAACGTAACAAAGCCACACACGACTGCCGGATACAATGAAGCATCGTACTGCTAAATAACAGGATAGTACCGGTTTCGAACGTTCGATTTCTCTGGCTTTAAAAGACATTTGTGTTTCCTTGATCGATCCGAATCCGAACGATACTCGCAATGATTGCAAGTATTCGATGCAAACAAATTGGAACACGAAACGAAACAGAAACGGGAGAAAAACGAACGAGGAACCGATCGAGAAGAGATTTCGAAGCTACCTCTCGTTCCATCTGGTGGTCGTCGACGAGAAACGGGGGCTCGCCGACTCACTCGTCAACTGGAAAACCCGAATAGAGAAGATATCGTCGACGAATGACATGAACCGACTCGAAATTGCGGCTTTTCGCGGAAACAGCCGCAAAGAGAGCTGACGTACCCTCATGGCTGTTATCCGCCGAGAAGCTACGTTTATCGACGTCGGCGTCAGCGTCGTCGTCGTCGGCGTCGGCGTCGGCGTCGAACAGCGATAGAAAATTCCGAGGGATGGCAGGGCGAGGAGATCGATCGCCTCGATGGAAATTGCACCCCCGTAAAGGGGTCGCGTGCGGTGCGGCGTGCTGTGCAACGTGTAGCCGCGCAACGTGCCAACGTGCAACGTGCAACGTGCAATGTGCAACGTGGTGCGAGACTCGCGTCGAAACTAGAACCAACGAAGGGTGGGCGGAGTCGTCGACGTTGCGGTCGTGGTCGTGATCGTGATCGTGGTCACAGTCGCCACCACCGCCCGTCGCCGCCGTCGTCCTCGTCGTCGCCGTGGTCGTCCAGCTGCAAATTATCGAAAGGAAGAGAATCGTCGTAGCAGTTCGATCGCAAAGTCGCTCGAGCTGCGTGCAACGCGAGAAAATACTGCGGGCGGTAGCAATGACGCGTCGCTCCTCCTGCCCCACGTTTCTCGCTATCTATCTCGGCGCGCTCGCCGATACGTGATCAGTCGAGTCCAAAAGACGTTTCGCGACCGCCGATTCGCCAATTACATACATCGGAACGTCCTCACGGTGAACACGCGTAAGTAAACCAATTCCAGATTTCCTCGACGCTACGCCGAATCTGTTCAGCCCGCGAATCCTTTCCGCTCCCCGATCCTATTTTTCCCCCGTTCCCCTTTCCTTCTTCTCCTATCTCCGTTCTCCGCTTCTCGGTTTTCAGTATCCGACTCTGGCCCCAGCCCCGGTTCGCATCGTCCCGGACCTAACCCGGGCCAGACCAACCGATCGATATTCCATACTTCTCGTCCTCGTTGCCTCTTTCCGCCTCTCTCCATTTCATTTTCTCCCATATGTTTCTCTCTCTCTCTCTCTCTCTCTCTCTCTCTCTCTCTCTCTCTCGCTCTGACCTATGACTTTGCTCCGTTTGTTAAAGCGTTCCACGTTATCTCGATTCTTTCTCCACTTGTCTCTCGGCACTTGACAGCATCGCTGGCCTTTTGTCATTGCTCGGCCTTTACAATCTTTCCGATCTCTCTCCAATCTTTCCGATCTCTCTCCAATCTTTTCTCGATCGCCGATATTCCTGCCCGAGATACCGACGCTCGGGAGGGAGTCTCTGCCCCTTAATCTTTCCGTCGCTTGTTCCTTTTCTTTTGTTCCGCTTTATCGCCTCCTTCCTTCTCGTCTTTCGTTTTTTCCTAAATTCGTAGCTAGGCCGGTTCCTCGCTCGTATTCGCCAGTCGGGCAAACGTCATTGATCGACCAACGATATGCGGTCGACTATAGAATTTTCTGATTTACCTTGAAAAGTCGACGCGTGACCGACACGCGTAGCACGATCGTTTGCATTTGCGCGTCAAACGAGCGAGCCGTCGCCCATTGCCCGTTGCCCGTTGCCCGACACCCGTCATCAGTCATCTATCGCCTATCGCCTATCGCCTATTCAGCGAAATATACGACACATGACATATTACATACGGTATACGATATACGACATACAACGTATTACATTTGACATACGACATACGACATACAACATAAGACATACGACGTACGATATACGATATACGATACACGATACATACGTAACGAGGTACGCGCTGCGCCAGAGGCCGTTTAGCGCCTAGGCGCAACGCGTTCGCGTCAATTAGCGGCTGATGAATCATCGACGAGGATTTCTCGACAGGCTCGATCTAAATACGATAAACGCGATCGACTCTATAAGACAAGTAGCGATTCGACGAAAACACCAGACGAATCCGTATCGCAACGGAAATCGCGAATTCCGCTGTCTCTGTACGTGCATATATCTCTTTTTTCGAATTCCGATAAAAAAAGAATAGAATAAAAAAAGGACAGTCGAGGCTTGCGTGGGAGAGGAAGGAGAAATCCAAGGTCCGAGAGAGACCGTGCAAACGCTGCGAGAGCTCGCCCAGGAAGGAGAAAAACGAGAAGGTTAAACAGTTTTATCGTAGCCCGAACTCCTTGCGTTCGAGTAGTCAGGCTTTTCTCTCCTCCCTCCATTCCTCCTTCCTTGTTTCTCGTTTCCTTCTTCCTCGTTTCTCCTTCGTCCGTGCCTCCTATCCTCGTCCCAGCTTTAGCACTTGCCACGTTCTTTTGATTCGCGAAACGAAGATATCGTTGCGGTTGGCTCTCGGTCTCGCGGATATCCGCATTGTTTCGCATCAGCCAGCCAAGTCAGCTGACCTAGATTGCACGGGCACGAAGCAAAATGGTATATCGCGCCACTCGATGCTCGTCTACGAAAAAACTGCAAACGATCCCCGTCAGGCCAAGAGGTTTCGACGACGCGACGCGCGACGTGGCGCTTCTTTTCTCCGTTCTCCTCTACTTGGACCTGTCGCGTCGTCGCCGGGTGTGTTCCTTTCCTCGTTCGATCGCTGAAGGTGCTACAGATTTTTCGCGTGTTCCGTTCGTCTCCGGCGTCTTTCGCGACTCGATCCAACACGGAAACAAAATTTTTCTCTGTCATCGGTTCGTCTTTCTGCGCTGCGAAACGAGCACTCGACGCGATCGAGGGCTGCCCCGCGACGCAGCGTATCGATGAAACCCTTCGAGAGATTGAAGCTTTCGAACGGTTTCGATTCGTCTCGTTCCATCGTGTCGCGTCTCACCCAAACCTAACCGTTGCTTATTCGCGCGATCCCCATTGCTCTCTTCTCCTTTTCTCCTCCTCTCTGTCTTTCTCTCTCTCTCTCTCTCTCTCCCTATCTGTACTACCTCTTCGAAATTACTACGAGTTCGCGTGCCGTACTAAAAATAAGTTGAACGTCGAGGTAACGTGTTCCACGTGCACCGTGATCTCGAGAGAAAAACTCGACGAATCGAAATCACGATGTTTTCGCCTCTAGGCGACGTAAAGCAGATCATGTTCGACTGCGCAGATCGAAACGGAAAGATCGCTGGGAAATCCTCGACAGCGCGATCGTCGACGGAGGGAATCGCACCGAATTTTCTCGATCCTCTACCTTCGTGCATCTTCAGCTGGTTTACATGACCGTGCTATTTTTGTTTACAGATTCGGTAAAAATGAAAAGCTGTTTGCCAGCGATTTTTTCTTCCTTATCATGATAACACGATAACGCGCTATAACACGAGCGACCAAGGATGGGCACCAAGAAGATTTACAATCGACAAGTTCTCCGGCTACGAAACAGCGTGAACGATAGTTTTGCCGCAAGCAAGTTTTTGGAAAAGGAAAAGCAACGATTCAACGCAACGTCAAACTTGTTCCGAAACGATCGTTTAGGAATGTCAGGATGAGAGGTAACCAAAAACGCGAACTCGAACTACGCCGATATCGATCGTTCACCGTTTTGCCGGGTTTGCCGTTCTCCGCCGCAAACCATTACGCGAAAGAACGAACCTCCGGCACGGCGCGTAAATCGCTCGTCATATTATATATTATATATCATATTATATATTATATATCATATTATATATCGTGGAATGTTTTTCTTTTAGGAGGGACGCTGCTGGGAGGAGGAATAAGATCGGTTCGTGGAACTTTTCTGAGAACGCTGGTTGTCGTTTTCCTGGCCACGTTTCTTTGGCTTCAGATTCACGTGATCAGCTTGACCGGTCGAGACTCTACCGGTCACTCCTCCCCGAACGAAACGCTGTTTGCTCTTGTACCGCAAGAGTTGCACAGGTAAATGAAACGAAATCAAACGAGACGAAACGGAACGAAACGGCGCAAGGCGTTCCTTTCGAATTACATACAGGCGCATATACGTATAAATGTAAATATAAATATATGTATAAATAAAATATAAATATACATATATACATATATATACATATACATATAGAAATAGGTATAGACGTGTATGTAGATATGTATGTATCGAAAGGCGAGGCAACGCGGCGCGATGCGACGCGGCGGTCAAGGTGACGCGGAGGACAACGATCGGTGGCGAACAAACCTCCAACGTTATTCTAGACTCTAGACTCTAGACTCTAGACTCTAGACCGTAGAACGGTAGAACCGAATGTAGGATAGATGGAAAGAAAGACGAGCAAAATTTGTTTTGTTCGATTTCTCGCAGGTTTCTCAAGGATCGTCGAAACGGTTCCTCCTCGGTGACCAACGCTAGCTCGGAGACTCTTACGGAGCTCGAAATAGCGGAAATTCGACGCAGCATAGAGAGAGCGAACGCCGAACAGAAAGTGTACAACGAGGAGGCGTTCGGTCCACTGGCCACCGACGCTCCCGTGATAGTGATCCAGGTGCATACGCGTCTCATCTACCTGAGACATCTGATAGTATCGTTGGCCCAGGCAAGAGGCATCGAGCAAACCCTACTCGTCTTCAGTCACGATGTCTGGCATCCGGACATCAACTATCTCGTGCAGAGCGTCGACTTTTGTCGCGTGATGCAAATATTTTATCCCCACAGCATGCAAACGCATCCGCACTCCTTTCCCGGCGAGGATCCCAACGATTGTCCGCGAAACATTCGCAAGGAACAGTGAGTAAAACACGCTTTTCTTGTTCCGCGATACGCGATACGCGATTCGCGGGACCGTTGATCACGATTACGGCTCGACACCGTCGAGTTGAATCGTTCACCGAAATACCACTGTCGACGATCGTTCGTTTCTCGGATTGTTGGCGCGCGCAGGGCCTTGGATCTAGGCTGCATCAACGCTAAACATCCGGATCTCTACGGACACTACAGGGAAGCAAAGTTCACGCAGACCAAGCATCACTGGTGGTGGAAGGCCAACCGAGTATTCGATCAACTCTCGATTACGAGAAATCACACGGGCATGGTTCTCTTTCTCGAGGAAGATCATTACGTCGCCGAGGACTTTTTGCACGTTCTCAGGCTGATGGAACGTACCTGCAAGCACAGCTGCGAGAAATGCAACGTTCTCTCGTTAGGCACCTATCTCAAGACATATAATTATTTCGCCGATTTTAGCCGGAAGGTGAGAATCTTGAATTCGCGACTATTCCCGTATTCGTTTCAACCCTCTTGTCGACCCCAACGTCAATATATTTCCATGTTGACCGCATTCGTCGCAAAATTTCATTCATTTCATGCATACGATATTGTTGGTCGATGGGTATGCGTCGCATCGCCTCGCCTCGCCTCACCTAGTCACGAAATACGCTCTTTCGCTGTCTCTCTTCTTCTTCTTCTTTTCTCTCTCTCTCTCTCTCTCTCTCTCTCTCTCTCTTGTGTTCACCATATATGTATGCTTCTTTCTCTGCCGTGTTTTATTTTTAAAAGTCTCTCCCTGGTCTCTTTGATTCGATCTCGTGAAACGAAGAAGAGAGACTTGAAACGATCGGGGATCAAGAGAACTTGAATTTTTCGAAAAGCCAGTAACGGTAATACCGATGCTATTAATAGTAGCGGTAGCAATGATAGAAGTAGCCGTGGTAGTGAATGTAGTAGTATAATGGTAGCAAGTAGTAGGTAATAGTAGCGGTATAGCGTTGGTACGAAAGAAGGGAGCCGCGGCCGGCAGGTGATTCGACGTCGAGTAAAAAGGGTATCGAAGACGCGAAGAATGCATCGAGCGGCACGCGAAATGCTCTGGGTTAAATATTCCTATTGGAAGCGCGCCGACAGCATGACGGGTGTACTAAACGCGACCGCGTATTAATCCCTTGACAATAGGTGCGTATCATCTGTATCGAACAGTAGCTCCATCTCAGTGTGAATATCTGTGTGTCGATGTTTCACGCACGGCCCGTCCATTAGTTCGTTGGCGTCAACAGCGCCCTGCAAAAGGAGCTCCTACGCGGACTAAAGAGATGGGACACTTCAACGGGACAACAACAGCCGGCAAAGTCGGAGGGGAACAGTGCCACCGGCGCATTTCCGAGCAGTGGCATCGCCACCGCCACCGCTACCGCTATCGGGACCGGTCCTGGAACCGGAAGTGGAACCGGCACCGGCACCAGTACCAGCACCACCGGAAACTCCAGTTCGAGCGGGAATGGGAATGGACATGGGAACGGCAACAGCAACGGCAACGGCAACGGCAACGTCAACGGCAACGGTGCTGCTAGAACCGTATTATCCACCGGTCGGAACAACGCGGTCGCGGCGCAACCTGTTCCCGCATGGGCTTTTCAGCTCCTACCCGGTCTCTACAATCATTATCAAAAGGTTCCCGACATCTTTCGACGATTCCAGTTGCAGAATCTAGCCGGTGTTCCATGTCGTGTCCCGTATTGTCTCGACTCGTGTGTTCCCGTTGTCTCGCGATCGTTCTTTTCAATATGTTCATTCGACGTTCGATAAGTTCAGATCGGATCGTCCCGCGATTATATTCACCCTTGAACCCTCGTCGCTCGACGGAAACGTTGGCGCTCTGGGTAACTCGGTAATACGTCGTTCTTGACAGGCCGAGGTAATCCCTTGGATATCGAGCAAACATAACATGGGCATGGCGTTCAATCGCGTCACTTGGAACAAGCTGAGAAAGTGTGCCGCGCAGTTCTGTTCGTACGACGATTACAACTGGGACTGGAGTCTCCAGCACATAGCGCAGTCCTGCGTGCCTCCGAGCAAGGGAGCCGGAGTTACGCCGCGAACCGAGTCCGGTTTGGTTACGATGATGATGAGAGCGCCCAGAGTCTTTCACATCGGAGAATGGTAGGTCGAGGCAACGCCGTTTTATCGTTGGTCGCGTGCTACGCGTTACTCGGGAGAATACTGTCGACGAGCATCGATCGTCGAGCCGCCCGTATTCTCCTCGGCAACGCGCAGTACTATCCACCTCAAGTAAATACAAAGCGTTAGCAACAGCACGGCACTTTACGTTTCAGCGGTGTTCACCACAAAAAGACCAACTGCGAATCAACCGCCGCCATCGCCAAGGTTCAAAACGTGTTAAGGGCTGCCCACCAACATCTTTTCCCTAATCAGCTGACGCTCACCGTAGCTGGTACTGCAAAAAAGGCAAAGCTGAGAAAGGGGAACGGTGGATGGGGTGACGTACGAGACCATCGATTGTGCTGGAACATTACCGTTTATCCAGACCTCGCTCTACCTTGAAATCGAGACGCGATCGAGTCGCTGCCCGCCTTGACGTTGCCTACTCTCCGCTCCCCACCCCTCTTCCTCCGTACCTCGCGTATTCTTTTATTTTCAACGAAAAGAAAGACTTTCCTCGTACAAGTTCCTTCGGCGAAACTAGACTCGCTTTCACGCGATGCCGCAGTCGAGCCTCTTTCGGGTAGTGGTAAAATTTCACTTGACCCGCATGTTAGCGACTCGATTGCAACAGTACGGAACGTACCCACCGACGCTGGCGCCCCGTTCTGTCACGAGCATCTCAACGAATCAACGTGACCCAGCCTACGCTAGTTATCATCGCGACTCGAGCCTGTGCAAATAGGACTTTGTTTTGGTTTCTTCACCAAAGCGTTCTCGCCGACTCTTTCTTTCTTTCTTTCTATTCTTACGTGTTTCTGTCTTCCTCTCATTTTCTGTCCTTTAACAAATCGAACACGCGATCAGACGAGCCACGAAAACGCTGGCAAGAAACACAATATTTTTAGTTTTAGATAACGTCGGATCGAGAAGCGACTCGCAAAACTTTGCCAATCACGAGCCGAGTCGAGCCTAGTGGAATCGAGTCGCGATATATACATAGGGTACATTTTATATTTATAACGACGTCAACGAAAATAAACGAATCGATCGATTTTCTCGTATATGTTTATCGTTGAAACTTTATTATATCGCACCAACGTGTCTTCATCGATGCTCGTAGTAGAATTGATCGCATCCGAATCTGAGTTACTCGCGAGATGAAACTTGTTCGTACCCACCACCGGTATCGCTATGCGTTCGGGAACGACAGAGAGGATCTGGCGCTTAAAATCCTAGCAGCTTCGCATACTTTGGAACGTTGTCGTCGTACTCCGCTCTCATAAAGTTTCCCGCTATCGGACCCTCTAAATTGTACTTCTCCGCAAAGGGCCTAGCCGGATAAGATAGTCAAAAATGCCCTTGAACCGAATTTTATCGACGAAGTGCCATTCGATAGAACACCAAAAGAAAACATTCTGTGCAAAATTTCAACCCTGTATCTCGATCGGGAGGGTAGTTATGGGGTAAAATCGAAAAATCAGTTTTTGGCCTATTTTCCCTAGTTAATGACGTTTAGAAATTCTGAGAAAAATCTGACACATGTCAAGAACCCTAATACATATTTTGCAATTGGTTTCAGATTTTTAAAGTGAAAATCCTGCTTGTAAAAAATAAAAACCTTCAAAAAAATCGAAAAAATGCAGATTTCACATGGAAGTTCTAGAGTGACAACATTTATATTTTTACAGTAGGGGTATATTGTCATAAGTATTGTTCTTGAATTTTTTCAGATTTTTTGGTTTGGTGCGCCGTTGTTAAAAAAAATAAAAACTGATTTTTTCGACGTTTTTTCCGCGAAGAACTAAGCTAACCTTAAAATTATTACGTTCTATTTATTCTGTAAGTCTATCAGGCACTGATAAACCTTGAACATTTAAAAAAATAATTAAACAATGAAATCGGCTAGATTAGTATTTTTACTATGTCAGCGTATTACATCTAAAAGTATTAACCATATTCCCAACAACTCGATTGGGTCAGCGCGTTAGGCGATCGACTCTTGATCTGCTTATACTAGGTTCGATCCTGGTATACGTATACATTTTTTTTATTTGATTAATTCTTTTCTTTTTTGTCTAACTACATCAATGGTATGTTTGTAGATTTCTTTTAGAAGCAGTATCAAAATATTAAAAAAATAATTTTAATGTAAAACTCGCAAAAAAAATTTTGGAGCAATTGTTAACACATTGCGTATGGGTCATGAGATATCTCGTTTTCATGTTTCTTCGATTCACTCGGCAACTTAAGCAAATATTTTTGTTACGTTACCAGGGTCTCCCACTCTTAAGACTAATGATGAGCGAAATCATTGAATTTTGACATTCCGAGCATGTAGAAATGATTAGTCATTGTAGCCAGTACATAAGTAGATCTGTGCCGATCGTCGTACGTACCGTATCTTATAAAGTGTTGTTTTTGTACATTTTGGAAGTTCAAACTTCGTGTTTTCATTTGTAAGGCAACAGTTTTTTAACCGTTTCGCTACGGCAGCTCCATCGGCCGAAGTACCGTCACTGAACGGAAACTCGCTCCGGAAATATGCACGGTACGCGTGGTTTCTGTATATATGTTGTTTTAAGTTTTAAATAATAACTGTGCCGAATAAAACAATCATTGCTCTAATGTAACAAGTATATTTACATTTTCAACAGAAAATGTTCTGCCAAATACAAATTAGAAATGTACGTATCCGTTTCCTATTGCTCGCCAAGCATGCTTCTGGAGCGTTCGAAAATGTGCGGTCTTTGGGCTCGAGTTGAGCGCGGAGTCACCCATACGCAATGTGTTAACATCATCAATTTTTAGTTACACATCTTCTTAATTCTGGTAGTATTAAATATTTTCTGCAGTAAATCTATACGTGTCTTCGAGTTTTAAATACTCCGTTATAGAGAAAACGGTTTTGTAAAAGTTTTGTAAAAACGGACGGACAAAGTGTCCGTGTTTTATTATTTTGTACCTTTAGCCCGTCCATTTACCTTTACCTTTATGTTCGCATTTCTTTTCTCTACTCGCTTTATGACTCTGTCGATCATCAGTACCAGGTAACGGATTACTAGAGTTAGGGAATTTTACCTTAAAATTATTTTTTTAATATTTTGATACTGCTTCTAAAAGAAATCTACAAACATACCATTGATATAGTTAGACAAAAAAAAAGAATTAATCAAGTAAAAAAAAATGTATACGTATACCGGGATCGAACCTAGTATAAGCAGATCAAGAGTCTATCGCCTAACGCGCTGACCCAATCGAGTTGTTGGTAATGTGGTTAATACTTTTAGATGTAATACGCTGACAGTAAAAATACTAATCAAGCCGATTTCATTGTTTAATTATTTTTTTAAATATTCTATGTTTATCAGTACCTGATAGACTTACAGAATAAATAGAACGTAATAATTTTAAGGTTAGCTTAGTTCTTCGCGGAAAAAACGTCGAAAAAATCAGTTTTTATTTTTTTTAACAACGGCGCACCAAACCAAAAAATCTGAAAAAATTCAAGAACAATACTTATGACAATATACCCCTACTGTAAAAATATAAATGTTGTCACTCTAGAACTTCCATGTGAAATCTGCATTTTTTCGATTTTTTTGAAGGTTTTTATTTTTTACAAGCAGGATTTTCACTTTAAAAATCTGAAACCAATTGCAAAATATGTATTAGGGTTCTTGACATGTGTCAGATTTTTCTCAGAATTTCTAAACGTCATTAACTAGGGAAAATAGGCCAAAAACTGATTTTTCGATTTTACCCCATAACTACCCTCCCGATCGAGATACAGGGTTGAAATTTTGCACAGAATGTTTTTTTTTGGTGTTCTATCGAATGGCACTTCGTCGATAAAATTCGGTTCAAGGGCATTTTTGACTATCTTATCCGGCTAGGCCCTTTCTTAATAGAAAACCGCCTCCTCTGTTGACCGTCTCTGCAATTAACATCGTCCCGTTACCATCACGGAGTTCATGATAATTCGCTGCCAACAATTTCTCACCTGTTACTCAATCTTCGCTCGTCGAAAGTGATCGACCCTTGATTCTGCTTGTACACGAGGAACACGTATCGATGTTTTCCGGTCCCTTTTGGTGGCGCCGGGCCCACGTATTCCGCGAGTACTTCTCCTTTCGCAACGTTCTCCTCCGGTATGTTTCCAACGAGCCAATGTCGGAACTCTCGATTGTAGCCTCTCCTCATCGGAACGTCCGGATCTGCGAACACGTGCGATCCTGCCAATCAGTCGGTACCGTCGAGACGAAAACGACCGTGTTGTTTCGATGCGACCAGAAAGAAAACCTGTTTCTACGCGCCTACTTGCGAGCGTTGCGTTTCGAGTTGAATCTCGTCTCGTCTCGTCGCGTCGCGTCACGTCGCGGTGAAAGTCGTCGAGCGTCGACCTCGAGCCAAAGTAAAATTAAGGTCGTTGTCTATTATCCGACATTTGAGCCAAAATGGAAACGAAAAGAAAAACGGAAACCTTTTTACCTGTCATTACGAGCGTATAGAGAACTCCTCCTTCGTGTTTGTAGTGGATTTCGGGTATCTGTTGCGTATCGGTCGGTGTCAATTCGTTTCCAAGCTCGACCACTTTATTTCCATAGCTGACCTAATTCGTGCAACGTATGTATGTTATCGAGTGTAATCATTGATATATCATTTGCATACATATAGCGCGTTGTTCGCGATATCGTACCTCGATTTTTTCGACGGGTGCCGAATCTATTATTTCTGGTGCAATTTTTGCTGTCTCGAATTCCGACTGAACGTTTGCTGCTACGATTACACGGAGACCGCAAATAAAGATTCCTAAAACGAATCGAACGTCCAATTATTTCACGGAATTTTACGCGATTAGATAATGTTACGGTAAAGATCGTTGCTCCGCGCGTCCACCAACCTATAGTTAGAGAATACATGATTCCCTCGTTGATTGCACACTCGATTTCGAACCGTTCGGAACTGCGTTTCGAATGTCGCGAGTAAACTCTTTTATTCCTTCCACCGGTCTCCCCTTTCCCTTCCCCTTCCTCTTCCACGCAACTCGATAGATCCTTTTCCACCTAGAACCCATAAAACCTCTCACCGTATAGTAGTACCTATAGCCGGACGATCAACTTTTCCTTTCCGATCGCGATGTCCTCCGAACGTCGAACATCTGACATCTCTCCTACCACCGTCTTCAATGTGTATACGGTAACTTACCTATTTCAAACATACCCTCCCGCCCCAAAGAAAACAGTTGCGCTTTTGTTCCTTCACGCATTTTCCCGAATCGTATACACTTACGATATATAAATACTAGCCAATTCGTTTCGCTAATTTCCCGCTAGATGGCGCAGCACGACATTGGCGCTGAAAATCTGAAAATAGCGCCAATTCGTGCAGCGGCAAAACGCTGAAACTACTAGCCAATTCGTTTCGCTAATTTCCCGCTAGATGGCGCTACATGACAGTGGTGCTGAAAATCTGAAAATAGCGCCAATTCGTGCAGCGGCGAAACGCTGAAACTCCTAGCCAATTTGTTTCCCCTATCCACCGTTAGATCTAGCGGGCGATTGGTGAAACAAATTGGCTAGAAGTTTGAGCGTTTTGCCACTGCACGGAATGGCGCTATTTTCAGATTTTCCGGAGCAAATGATTCTTGCCGAATTTCTCACGGTACGTTATGTCGAGAGAGGCAAGAATCATTTGTGGATGAATAAATGTTGAACGAATACAACAATAACAAATATATCGCGGTAACAGTACACTGAGAAATTTCTTTTTCAAACATCGACTTCTACACATACTGTTTTAACACATTGACTGCCATGTCACCCATATGTGGGAATTATTTGTCCAAGTTTTAAAATAAATTTTTACGTTAATATATTAATTCTTCCAAATTTTATTCGGATCTGTAACATGCAAGAAAGTTGAAGAACTACACAATATCATACATTTATCTTTTATCTAGTATCTTGTATTTTGTATCTTGTATCTTGTATGGCGGTCGCGGTGTCTTGTTCAGAATAAAACCTAATTCGGACTACAACGAACATTTAAAAAAAAAATTAGCCAAATCGGTCCAGCCGTTCTCACGTGATGTCGTGACCAACGAACAGCATTTGATTTTTATTATATAGGTGAATTCGGACATACAAAATCCACGTACGATACTCGAAACAGAGACACAACACCGCGCAACCACGCAACTTTCAAAGGAAAATAACAATTTCGAATAGAGAAGTAACAAATTTAATGATGCTTCTTCGGTGGATACATTTTTCAAAATGCACTGCGCGTAAAAAACGACTGCACGGACGACTCTAAGCTCCCAGCTGTTTGTAGAGGAGAGGAACGTAGTCGTCGAATTCCGCCTGGTACATATTCCCCGCGATAGGATCGCCGAGTTTGTACTTTGCGGCAAACTTCTTTATGGAAAATTTTCCTCGATTATCGCCGCTTCGATTCGTTAGGCGTTTCTCGTCGAACGTGAGTTTGCCGGGTTGCTTGAACACCAAGAAAACATAACGATGCAGTCCCGTGCCCTCCGGTGGACCAGATCCGACGTACTCGGAAAGGACCTCTCCTTTTGCAACGTTCACGCCAGGAATGTTTCCTATCAGCCAGTGATGCCACTCTCGAAATTTCGGATCTTGTCGGCTCGGTGCATCGGGATCTGCAACAAGGATACGTTTCCGATTCGATATTCGATATTCGACACGCGACATTCATCGAGAATACATGCCGGTCATGCACAGGGTGTAATAGGCATTTGCATCCGCGTCCCAATTGACCGTAGGTGGATCCTTGACTTGCGTAGGAGTCAACACTTTACCGATCTCCACGGAAAGTTTATTCGGATACACGACGCTCAATATTTTCCCCGGAGCCTTGTCGATCACGTCCGGCACAACGCCGTGAGTTGCTAACGATTCAGCCATGGACGAAACGAAGCGCGCAGCAATTTCCACAAGAGACTTACTGCCGGTTAATTTCGCTAAAACATCAACACGCGATACGATTAATCGAGCAAAAATAACGCAGTCACCGGTCTCGCGAGTGACACGAACAAAAACAAAAACGAAACAAGGTTATCGTCGATTGCCGAGCCGACACTCGATACAAAGAACAATCAAGTCGATCGAATCGCGATTCTACGACCGCGTTCGCTAAACGTTTCCAATTGGATAGACCAAGTATGTATCGTTGTCGAGTAATTTACGTAATACTGTCTGTATTTCGAATAATTTTCGTGGCACGTCGATCTCCTTGATTCGTTGGAATTACTTGCGGTCAATGCGAGCAACCTCATGCTCGAACACCACGGATCACGGATACTGAACGTGTCGTGCACGATACCATGAAAACTGGCTAAACTAAAACTGAAACCAGAGAGGATACGAGAGTGTTCACGCCCGGGTTTTTCTGCCTTCGCTTTTGTCTATCATACCGAAATTTATCATGGAACAGAACCTATAACAAGATGTAGCCTGGATCAGAACCCACGCCATCTGCTAGCATGAAACAGTACCTTTACACAGCCGCCACAGGCACGTTAGTACTTTTTTCCGACACATTACAAACATAGCTAACAAGCTTTCGGAAAATTGTTATACCTAAATAATTAACAAAAAATTCTTTCAGGCAAAAATACGAAGCCACGCGCAAGAGTTCAGAGCACCTTTCTCAAATGTAAAACTGTGCCTACCTATCGTAGAATATTCTTAAAAAATTAGTTATCGATATTAATATCGTTACATACTAATTAGTATGAACGAGACCCATTGACTTGCGAAGACACTACGTAAAAATTCTACAAACTTGTTCTGTAGTTTGTTTATCAATTTGATCGGCTTGGCATATTATTCTATTGCAGAAAATGGCATGTATCGCATAGAAATAGGGTTGTTCGTTGTAATAATTCAGACGAATAGAATGTGAGATCAACGATATATAATATTCAATACCTATATATATATGTATATATATACATATATAATATATATATACATATTCTTTTTTTAATAATTTGTATTTTATTCGAAGAATTTTTCGATCGTCAATATAGTTGCCGCTTGCAACTGTGAATATTTACAATATTTTCAGGAACGTTACGGGTGCGGTAAACGCACAACGTTCCAAGGCCATTAAACTTTTTACAGATTATCATTGCACGAATTTCATAGCAACGCGTGTAGAATGTGGGAAATTAACACGAATCCGTTTTAACTGCAGGAAAAGATATATTATAGACTAACGACACATATAACGTAATCATTTTTCAATATACACGCGCACACACACACATACATACATACATTACGCGACCCACCTACACGCAGGCAGGCAAGCAACTTGAAATCGTTCGCTTCTCTATTCTTTCTTTCTTTCTTTCGTTCGTTCGTTCGTTCGTTCAAACACGCGTACATGTATGAAATGAAATTTGCACATATATAGAAACAATTTATAATCTCTGGTTATAAACGATTTCGGCGCGTATTACACGATGCCTATACATTATTCAAGAATATTTTTCTAGGCGTGTGTGCGCGAACACGCTTAAACTTTGGCTACACAGTACCTCTTCTCGAACCATCGAGTACGCTAAACAACACATGATCGAGTAAAGCGCGGCAAGATTCGCATAGGAACGAATAACGAGATCGCACAGTATTATCATAAATACGCACACAAGATGGGAAGCCCGCCCGAAAACCGTACAAATATTTAAATCGATTCGCTTCAACGTTTCACGATCTGCTTCGCGCGTTCGCCTCCCCCCCCCCCCCCACCGTTCCGCCGGCGTTACACGTTTTGTTGAATTAGTCGCACCCCCGATCCGTACGTATTCGTTCGACGAGGAGACACCAACGCGCGACAAAACACATTGATATCGCGCTCGTCGATGGAAATAAGCGTTTTTCATTTGCTTGTACTAGAATTTACTAAAACATAACTAAGCGTATTAAATGCGAGACCTGCTATTTACATGTAAGAACTAGCTTTGAAAACTAAGACCAGATATTTCGATCCCACTTTAATTGTCAAAATCGTTCGCGATTGTTTGCTTCCCTCTAATTTCTCGGTGAAGCAGTCGGTCCAAAGACAAAACTAAAGAGAAAAAAAAAAGAAAAGTACCACGAGATAGAGTAACCGCTCTCCAACCGAGACTTGGACAAAGAGATAAAGAGACAATATGACTGTGTCGTTTAAAAGTCTAAACGCTTCAAATTAGTTCGTATCGCATTGTTACCGGTAATTCTTGATTTTTCCCCTTGCCAGCTTTTGCTTTTGTTGCGAAATTTCCTGAGATCCGCTTCATTGTCAGGATGTCTCATCGGTCGATAGCCTTGCGGCAAGCACAATCCCTTCTGTTCTTTATAGAATTGTTGGTAACCGCCATGCAACAAGTACACTTCTGGATAATGAAGAGCGGGATAATGTTCTTTGTTTCGCTGTCGATCCAAATGTCGGAGAAACCGCGACAAATTTGGTCCGCGTTCCCACGAGAACTCGCAATGGAAAACCAGAATGTTTCTCTTGTTGGTGTCCGGTTGGATCGCGGGCGTGTCGGTTAACGGTTCCAACAAGTTTCGTTCGATAAGGTCTTTGCTGTACAGGTTCAGAGCACCTCGAATGTGTCCAGCATCGAATTCGTAAGGGTAACGGCAGTCTATGATTTGAAAAGAATCGACGCGATCGTTGAACTCTCCGCGAATCAAAGCGACCAACGTGTCCGTGGAAATCGATTTCAAATCTTCGTGATGACCAACGGCCAACGGTAAGATGCACGGTTTACTGAAGTCGCCTGTAAGATCGGCGTCGGTGGTGCTGCGACGAATCGCGGACTCGATCAGCGCGTGAGACTCGGTTTCGGTTTCGATCTCGATCTCGATTTCGGTATCGGCGTAAGGTTTCGTCGCTTCAATGACCGCGATCGTCGCCGACGTTTCGGATAGACTTCTCTGGAAGGAAATACCGGCGAACGGGGCACTGGATGTCAGCGTATCGGTCGAACAACAGTGGCGTATCGCGTTGGAAAAACTGCCGCCCGATTTTCGGGATCTCTTGACCATCAGTTTCGGACTATCGTCGATCGGCGGATCCGGTCGCTTGAACGTTTTCACGAATAGGGGTGAAGAATCGATGGTGCCGTTGCTACTGGTGTTGGTAACGGTGTCGTTCGAGGGCTCGTCGCGGTAAAAGATTCGTCGTCGATGGGAAGCAGGTACCGTCGCGGCTGTGAAACTAAGATCCGCGACACCGATGGTAGGACTGACATTCGGCGAACGGAACAGGCAGGACCGTACTTTCGACAGCGTGGAATTCTTGCGAATATCCGGTTTCTCGTTTTGAAGAAAGAGGGACCGCCTAAAGTTGCCGGTACGGTTCGTACGGGGAAACTCCGGCGTGCTCGGACTGTTGGTAGTATCCATCTTGGTGACGGACGACGAGATTTCACAAAACGGGCTGCTGGATAACCCTGTGGTGCCGACGATGTCGCCGGAAATAAGCGTCGAAATGCCATCTGGCAACTGATGCTGGGTCAGTCGAGAATCCTCCAAAGGTTCGACGTCGATCAGTTCGTTGAAACCGTCGTCCATGCTCTCGTAACCGGATGAAATGGTGCGAAACAGCGACGAGGGTCGTATCGCGCGCGCTTGTTGCGGCGACGATCGTATCGGCGATTCTATCGGACTGCGGCATTCGATCGACATTCGTCGCGGAGCAACGGCCATCGGTTCCAAAAATCGAAACGCCTCTCGCGGTTTTTCCTCTTTCCCCGTATAGCTCGCTTCGTAGCCGCTATCCTGACTATTGGGATCGCAATCTTCTAGCGGATATCGGCACTTTTTACCTCCTAGTTGCATCTGCAACAAAACGTAGAAATGCAAAGTTATAAGAAGGCCGTTTTCGATGGACACGAGACGATATCGAAAAACGAGTAATCGCGTTGCTGCGTATACTCTCGCGACCAACCAATTTGAAATATTTACCTTTTGCGGACTGGTCCCGCGTGGACTGCGGCCGGTATTGCTGTTTTCTTTCTCGACAGATGGCGAGACCGGTTCCGGGCTGAGAAAGCGTCGCGACGCCATACCGAGAAGTCGACGTCCCCTTGGTCTGGACTTTATCGGGTTCTCAGGCGTAGTCTTGAACTTGAAGGCATCTTTAAAGAGCCTATAAAATCATTGAAACGTATCGTTTAGTATAACCGTATGTATATATATATGTAAGCGACAACGTAAAACATTTCCCGATAGAGATAGAGATAGAGAGATAGAGCGAACCGGCGCGGCGCGAATTCAGACTATAATCAACCTAACCTAAACTTCAGTTTTAGCGGTAAATAGACGCGTGCTCGTAATAAAGTCGCGGGACCAAAAGAAGGCTATCCATTCCAAACCGATACCCGACCTCGATTTTATTCGCAGCACTTATTTCGTTTCGATTAGCACTTCTCGAAGAATTAGATACACAAGTACGGTCGAAAACACTAGGCTCGATTTTGAGCAAAGAACACTGTATCGAACCGTTCGTTTACAACAGCGAGAGCGAACGTGCCCACGCGCACGCACCATCATTTTTACGTAAAAATTACATGCCGTGTCAACAATTTGTGCTGCTCGAACAACAAATCCCCACGTAATTAGTTGTTTTCTTCGAGCGAGACACGAGGCGGCGACGCCAGCGCGCGCACGATCGTTTGGCGCGCGAACACGATAAACATCTCTCTCCGTCAAGGGTACATAACCCCACCAGCGAACCAAAAAGTAGACAATGTCTTTCGAAATATCCGATTGTCGTTCCATGATTTTCCATCGAAAACATTCGCGACTTCGATAAAATATTACTTTGTACTTCGGTATATTACTTAGTATGTTGTTTTAGGCTTTTTCGCGCGAGATAAAGCGGCACCAATTCGATTTCACCGACGCCGAAAGAGTCGCACAACACGAACACACGTTCTAGATTCTCGAGTAAACGACACGTATCTCGGTAGAAAAAAAGAAGAGAAAAAGAAACAACTCGAAGGCGAAGATTCTGCTCTATGTACCTTGTACATTGACACACTTCGCAGGACTCCGTGACAGCTTCCCACAACATATCGGCGGAACGGTGGTTAGGATGGTTTGTTCGGCAAAACATCGACTGCGACGAACAAGCAAGAGAAAAAAAGAATTTTGTTCGCGAACGCACAACAAGATTCGATGTAACGGTCTATAATTTTCGATGCAAACAACACCGTCGCGATGCCCACTGAGTTTTCCGATCGGTGTTCGTCGGCACGCATCCGACCAACCAACGAACAGAGTCTGCGCACCACTAGCAATTGTGACCCGTCAACACTCGAGACTAACCGACTAACTGATCGATCCGGCGGGAACACGATGGCTTTATACACGATGGCTGCGTCCGGTGGGGGAAAGGGCCGACCAATCGGCAACTGGGAAAGGGCCCGCCTAAATCTTCTCAGGGCATGCAGGGAGAACGGAACGCGGAATCCTGTGTTTAGGGTGACCGCTATGGGGGGCCCTTTCTGCCTCTTTGCCGCCGTTTTTCGTTATGTTCGTTATGTTCGTTCGTTCGTTCGTTTGCTCGTTCGTTTGTTCGTTCGTTCGTTCGTTCTTTCGACGATCCGTACGTTAGCGTTAGAACACGAAATAGAAGGCGCGCATGCGGCGGATTGTACACCCACCAGTATGTATACATATACAGATAGCTACAATCTCAACGGTATTACCACCAACGGTCTGTTTCAAACGTTGCCTGTCCTTTAAACTTGAACGATTCGACGCGTTTCGTTCGTTGATATGGTCGTAAATACCGTTGTTGTTTCGATTTTTATGCGAGCCATGAAATTGCGGTAAAAAAAAAGATTATTAAAACGTACATATCTCGAAAAATCATAGGATTTAGGACTCCCCTTTCCTTGCCCTTCCTGCATCCACTTTGCCGGCCGATCGTCTATCCCACTCGCATTCATTTTCGGTCATTCACTGACTATGGGGCATCTCGATTTCGATAGCAGAACGGAAAAGGTTGCCGACCGTAGGAGTTGCTCGCATTGAAAGAGTCTGTTTTCGTTTCTCTCTATCGTTCGATCGGTACTCGTCTCGTCTCGTCTCGTTCTAATCCCGCCCGCCCCGACACGTCTCGTCTGGTCTCGTCCTGTCCTATCCCGTGCCGGCCCGTCCCGTCCCGTCCCGACCCCGTCCCGGCCCATCTCGCCTCGTCGGTTGATGCACCGACTATTCCATAGGATGCATTTCTCTGCAGGTACGACTCCGGTCCGTTTTTTCATTCTACCGATCACAATGCTTCACCTGATCTCTGATACACCACCCTCGCATTCTTCGGAGATTTTCACACGGCAGGTACCCGCTCGTCGTTCCGAGCGTATAAGTGCGTTTTCAGAGTTTGCCATTGAGACGAGAAGAATGCGGAAAGGGAACAAACATTTGCCCGTACATTGATGAAATACGTACATACTTTACAGCGACGTTAATCGTTCGATTAAGGGGTTATATACAGTTAGAATTTTCAAAAAATCCTTTTTTTTAGAGGAGCTCCAGGAGATCAGCTATGGCAGGTTTCAAAATTATTATTTTTACAAATAAAAAATGTTAAAATACAGTTGAAAGTTACCATAATATGTGTACAAATTTTTACATTAATAGATGTTAAGGTTTTCTCAGGAAAAATTCTTAAAAAATCGCTTTTTCGGAGCCTCCTGACTGTATATAACCCCTTAAGACACGTTTCAAAAATCGACGATTTCGGTTAAGTTTATTATGTTGTTGGAGCAACAAACTTTTTCTCCGTTTATCGCACGCAAACCAAGTAACAAAAGGTCCGTTCGCATATACGAACTCATCGAAAACGAGAAACTAATCTCGAGTAGGTATAGGATTTTATCGAATTTTAGAATGCTTGTACAAATAACGTTTCCGAAAAAACACAGGTGATACGTTCACGGTATTGAACGAAAAGAAACTGACTAATCAAGGGAAGAATAGAGAGACAGACAGACGAACGCATACACGCACGCACGCGCGCGCGCGCGCGTGCACAGAGAGCAAGAAATAGGGGGGGGGGAGGGAGAGAGAGAAAAGAGAAGAAGAATAGAGGGTGGTGATGGTGGCTGACTGGCGGAACGAGCATCGCCGAGTACAACACAAGATCCACCGGGTCATTTCCCAGCAGTACTGACTGCAAAGATTATTCGCTATGGGGAATCGAACGCGGGGATAGAACGTGCGCACGGTACCATGGGGGTAAGCTCAGCTGCTTTCTGCCACTGCCATGTACATCGGGGGGGTATATGAGACCCCTCGTTCGCAGCTGCCAGATCGCGCACCTTCCACCTCGTAACACGTAACACCGCCTTCCGAAATACTTCCGAAACACTTCCGATTCGAACACGATCCGAAAGTTTGATCTACAAACGATTCACATTTTCAAGCATTTACTACGCATCTATGCGTTGCTTCGTTTCTCCGTTTCTCGTTGCGAAGCGCAAGCATCAAATTGGTGTGTGCCGGTCTTCTCAAACGCAAACAATTATTCATTTGCTTTCGATCCACGATAACGACACGACGACTCGGAAAAATGAAACGAAACGCATGGTTCAAAGAGAAAGATCGCGCTGTTCCGTTGCGCTTTTCAGCCGTCGCGGGTCGCGACGTCCGGTTTGTCTTGCGAGAAACGAGTATGCAAGTACAAGTTCGAACGTATAACGGGCTGGAAGGGGACACGAAATCGGGCGAACGCCCGTGTGCCTACGACTCTGATTTTTCTATAAGAAGGAGTGCAGATGGTCGTATCCATTGTGATGGTTGGCACGTGCCAACTATGGGTACCCCGATGGTGCACCGCTAAGTGCATACACGCATATATGTGTGCGCACGCACACAAACATACGCGAGACACTGCTGGCTACGAACGTGTACAGAAAAACATATGACATTTTGAATATGTCTACACGTATACGTGCACGATGTTCCAGACAAACTTGGCTGTGTACGTGTATACGTAACGTGTGCCGCACATAGCCGTCGCGGTGCGGCGCAATGCAATGTGTTCTATTGATATCGGTAAGAAGTACAGGAACACGTTACGTAACATACCTGTCGAAAGGTTCTGAAACCTCGGAACCGTTGGCATATTCCATATACCTAAACTGTCGGCCATCCGAACACTCGACGAACGTTTCGATTCGACGTGTTCGATACGATACATATACTCCCAAAAGTACATACATTCACACGTCCTTGCTCGACATGTATTGGTGTTGGCAGAGCGCCGGTTATTCGCCCCAGAATTATCTCGATAAACGCGAATCATACGAACCACGCGAACTCTTGCATCATCGAAAGAGCATAGATTACGAGAGAGTACTTGCTGAGATTACTATTCGAAGGGCACGGCCCGGGCGGGCCGATTGAAAAAAAAAAGGAGAAAAACGACGACCATGACGGAACGACAACGTTTACCGGAGACGAAAGAACCGAACGAAGAACCACTGTGGATGATGACCCCGTAACCGTAAAGTCTGGTAGCGAGTAGCGAGAGCAAGACAGCTTTGCAGCTTTGATCTCCTAAACGGGATCATCATCTGTTCCTTCGGGATCTAGAAGGGCGTACGACGAGACAGCATGTTCGTTCACGCTATTCTTACGATACGAACAGCCGTCGCAGTCGCAGATGCACCGTACGGGAGATCAAAATTTGCAATACGGCGGGAAGAAATCGAAAGAATGGAGAGAAGGAGCATAAAATTTGTTCGAACCCCTCGCCAACAGTTAGCGGAAATCCCCTCTTCTCGATGGATAGAAGGATAGATGGAAACGGAGGGAAGTGGAAAAGAAAAAAAAAGAAATAATCACTCTGGGAAGAGAAGGACCGAGGCGTCGGGGTCGGGATATCGGATCTATAAAGAAAAAAAAAAAGAAAAAGAGCAAATAGTAGAGCGAAACGCGATAACGTGGAAAATTCTACTTGATCGGGAATCCGGATGCTCTCTCTGATAGGATTCTTCCCCATGCGAAAGAGTTTTTCCGTATAAACGTCGGTCGTTGATTTACAAGATCGTTTAATAGGTTGGACAATGCTAAAAAGCTCAACTTTCCAAGCGTAGGAGAAACGGTCAGGCGTGAGGTTCGCCTGCGGTAAGAATGCTGTGTGCGTGCGCGCCTGTGTATGCGTGCATCTGTGCCAGAGTGTCCGTTGGCCCCCGCGAATCGTACGATCAACGGTCGATGCGACGATGAACAAAACACGATCGGCGGAGGTTGTTGCGTGGTCGACGCCGAACCTGGAGATCGCAGTAAAGTAAGCTCTAAGCTCTGTTAAATAATTGTTAATCTTCCCAAGACATTCTTCTCTTACACAAGTGTGAAATCTCAACAAATTTTTGACTCGAAACATTGGCAGCATAACGCAGCTTCTAATACTATGCATAGTTTTCATCGAATACATATGCATACGAATTTACAGTTAAAAGTGGAAACTGAAGCGTAAAATCGAGTGTAAAATTCCATATATTTTCTGAAACACGTGCCATTCGTTGAATGTTTATTTGATTAATTTGATTTCTACAAGCTATGTTTAGTATTATGAGGTTTTTCAAAACTCACAAGAATTTATTTACAATGCTAACAATTTGTCCTAATTCTTCACGTTGAATGTTTATCGACTTTGATTCGAGTTTTAAAAATAGTACGAACAATGCAATAAAAAGAATTAGCAAAAAGATTTGTATGCGATAAAAAAGAAAAATTAAGATCACTAATATTTTGTTTAGCAACATTGACTTTTTTTTCATTAATCAATGTACCCTCGGTGTGTAGTCTTTTATTAGGGATCGTGTATTAGGGTTCTTGGGTCGGAAACGGGTTAGTTTAGAAGGTGTCGATTTTCTGCCGAATGCTATAAAACCGCGTCGATGCAAATCCC
Organism: Seladonia tumulorum; assembly: GCA_913789895.3. Lineage (NCBI taxonomy): Eukaryota > Metazoa > Arthropoda > Insecta > Hymenoptera > Halictidae > Seladonia > Seladonia tumulorum. The sequence goes on from OU565271.1 coordinate 18,159,414, forward strand.
GCTTTCTTGTAAGCAGAATAATAATAATAAAAATCGGAACGGGTCGGAAACCGAAAGGCTGAACAACAACGGGTAAATAAGAACGCGTGGAAGGGTAAATGGGATCGGGTTTTCGCGTAGACAATACAACTTTGGCGAATAACGCTTGATTGCCCCGGTATACTTGAAACAATACACAATCAGGAAGATAGCCCAACGTTGAACGAAAGGCGGAGAGGCGTTACGGTTTATGGCTAAAGCAGAGGAGAGATAGCGATAGAGCTAGAGAGGTAGAGGTACATAGAGGTAGAGAAGGCGAAGGCACGCGGCGGTGCGGAGCTTGTACCTTGATCTACCTTTGCCCACTTTGTATTCTTTCGCGGCCGTTCGGATGGGTTTTCACAATAGCAAAAGGTATTCCTACGGATTTTTGTACGAATTTACAAAAGGCATGGGCTACGGGTGGGCTTGGGAACATTAGACGACGCCCACCTGTTAAATGGTGCAAATTCCGACACCCTGCCGATCGTACCGACGAATCTATACCACTCCTCGAAAGCTGTTTAGCCTCGCTTTATCACCGTTCCTCTACGGCTATTAGAAATACCATTTTACTGCCAATATTAGCAACCGTAATAAAGGGGACAATTACGGTCGGTCGACGAGCGACAATTATTACGGGAACGCGGGCGCAATTGTTCCTCGAATCCTTCGAATCGTTGACTGTGTCGTCTCGTTAATTTCAAGGTTTCATTGTGTTACATGCTTTAAACTGTATATACAAGGATGATTATGCGGAAAATCCACTGGTAAATTCTTCGCTTTTCAATATACAGTGAGTAACTTTAAATCAGTAGAACTTTTTTTTTAAGTGAATCAAACGACCTGACTTTTTTTAGGAGTTAGAACAATTGGTTTTCCAAATGAAGTGTTAAAAAGATTTTGAAAAAATTACAATTGGTAAGAATTACATGAGAAAATAAAAATGTCACTTTTCACAACTTTTTTATTTGAACCTGTAGTGAAAATTTAAAATATGCGTTTTGTAGATATATATTAGTTATATACATACTGAAAATTTCATTGAAATCGGTTAACGTTGTCATGAGATACAAACGTTTAAAGATGATTACATAAGGGCGAAATCCCTGGCAAGATCAAAAATCTGCGACTTTCACCCTTAAACTCTCATTTTGAAACGTTTGTAGTTCATTGCAACGTTGACCGATTTCGATGAAATTTTCAGTACGTGTATAACTAACAGAGATCTACAAAACGCATATTTTAAATTTTCATTACAGGCTCAAATGAAAAAGTTGTGAAAAGTGCCATTTTTATTTTCTCATATAATTCTTACCAATTGCAATTTTTTCAAAATCTTTTTTACACATCATTTGGAAAACCAATTCTTCTAACACCTCAAAAAAGTCAGGTCGTTTGATTCACTTAAAAAAAAAAATTTATACTGATTTAAAGGGCGTTCGAATACTTTCGTTACTCACTGTATGTACGTACATATGTATAAACGTTAAACCCTGTCAGAATTCGACTGCGAACGCGAACGTTCCAGCTTACTCAAGAAAGTTGGTCGCGACGAGCGAAATCAGCGAAAACAGAAATCGATCGAGATGCAGGTACGCGAACGGATCTTCCGTTCCGGGTGGCACGAGATCGCGACCAGAACGGTCGTTTCGTACAAGCGTCTTTCTGGGAATGGCACTGTTACGGTGGCTGTAAAGCGGTTCAACCTTGGGACGCGGTCAGGTCTTATCGACGCTCGACCGCAACCGAAATATATATCGCAACGATATCTTGCCTTTTCTTTCCTTAACCTCGTCTCTCTCCGATATTCCCTTTATCGCTACATCTCTCTCTCTCTCTTTCTCACTCACTCTCTCTTCCTTCTCGTTTATCTTCATTCGCGTTATCAGGTATCTTGTCGGTGCGAAGCTGATGTCTGAAGGCGCGTGACGAAGAACGAAACTCGGATCGAGATGGCAGCGCGTAAGAAAGCGCAAACGTCGCGGATTGCGTTTAAATCGTCTTTGGATCGTCAACGTGCGAAGTAAACGCAAAGAAAAGAAAAAAACAAAATGTGAGCTGACCGAGGTTTCGTATGCCGCGACCGTTCGAACGACAAGGTTGGCTCTCGCTCGCCTATCCATCGATTATTCGCATACGAGTAAACAGCGAGTAACAGCTGTGCCCCTATAGCGTATCGCGATTGCGAACGTTAGACAATACGGTACACGATGCCCACATAGGGGAAACCGGAGGCGTTACACGGGGGTGTGCTTACAGCTCGCTCGCTTCCTACGTAAACCAAAATCGAGTGGGCTCGATTACTTGCGCGCTTTCATCGTCCTGCCGGGACCGAATTTCAACGTAAATTTTCCTCTTCCATTTTTTGAATACTTCATATCGTTCGTTGCTCTTTGCAGTCAGCGCAATGTCAATATCGTTGATACAGTGTCGCGGCAATATCGATGGAAATCCTGTTAATCGATCGTTTGAAACATCGGAAGTAAAAGGTCCAATTATCAAATACGAAAGTGGACGGCTAAGTAAAAGGAGAAGGATGATCCCGTACGCCGTACGATACGTAGACGGTCAAAGCGCCGCCGGTCATTTTCTTTCCATCCTGGCCAGGAACGTTGTTCGTTCCCAGGCCGGAGTCGTCTCCTCTCTCAGTCCACCCGAAGAGGAATTTAAATCTCAACGGTCGGTCGTGGTCTTTCATAGTGGGGAGAGGCGACACCGAGGTTCGCGACGGTGCACGGCAATGAAACGGAGAGGAGCGAAGGGTGGACGGGTAAGGAAGGGGGCAGGAAGGAAAGAGCAACCACCGATGAAACGTTGCTCTGCCTCTTTTCGTTCTCGTTCTCGTTCTGGTTCTTGTTCTCGGTCTCGGTCTCGATCTCGATCTTGGTTTTGATCTTGGTCTCGTTGCATCAACGACCGTTGCACAGACCGACCGACAACCGACTCGCACCGATACAGCCTACGACTCCGAGGAAAAGGAGATTCGACGTGCTACACCGATCTACGGACGTGTATCGAGAGTAAGCACGCATGACCGGGATACGAACCACCGACTGGAGGTAAAACGGTCAAGACGGATGAGAATGCCAGAGGAGGAAGCCAACGGCTAACGATAAACGAGACGACACGAGAGACGAAATGCGGTCGAAAGTACGAAAAATAACAGAGAGTAACGAATCCGGATGAACGCAGAGTCGAATCGCGTTCGAGTTAGTTGTGTAGCTCGTTTCCGAAATAGAAATCCGTTTCAAATTCGCAAACAAGAATCATCGATAGTCCGTTCGTATTCGAATGAAAAAGACGGACGTCGCGAGAACGTACGGAAGGAAGAGGGGAAAATAGGAACACACGACGACGAATCGACAACCGATAGCGGTATTCCTCTCTAGCTCTAGCGGGTTCGCAGCTTCAAACGGCTGCTCGTTTAAATTTTACGGTTACCACTTGCGTAGTAACGCAACGGCAACGGCTGTGGTTCTCGGTCGCACCCACCATGTAACTGGTAACCGCGGCGATGCTGTCTTTCTCGACACGGTCCTATCCTCTTTCCTCCAATGCGGCATTTCAGGAGCGGGCTTTCTTTCCGTGTTTCTACGTTTCTTATTATCCGTGGCGCTATGCGAAACCTCGCGGAGAACAATCCCGTAAACGTAATACAAAATAACAAATTTCGAAATTGAAAGTTCAATGTCGCGGTGTTTGGCAGGCTGAACACGACGCGTTCCCAGAGGCGCTTACTATACGTTTTCAAGTTTTCCGACAAAAGATTCTGTCCGTTTACCCGTGCCAGTCCAAAACCGTAGAAGCTTAATGCCCTCTCGTCGTCCACGTCTCTGGTATTTTACCTCCACAACTTCGGATTCTTCTACCGTTTCTCTAGAATCGGGAGTCTAACGTCCGAGTCCTACCGTCTAAGAAAAACCGTCCCCCGAAAGGTACACTTTCGTCGTTTCTGTGTGCGGTCCAGCCGTTTTGGCGCGATCGCCGCCGTCATCGATCTTTACTGGACCGGCGTCGACCGCCTACGTACTACCTGCAACTCTCTAACGATGCGGGAAAAAAAGGACGAAACAAAATCGTCGTACGTTTTAAACGTTTTAACCGTGTAATAGCGCGTTTCGTATTCAAGATCACATCGACTATCGTAGATGGAAAGGGCATATCGTGAGAGATTCGAAATTGGTTTTCACAATGGTTGTCGACTGCTGCTCCTTTTAAAGTGCTGCGCAAAGCCCTCCGTTATCCTGTTGTAACTTGTACGGGATTGCGTCGCTCCGCGATACGCGACCAACAACTTGCATCGTCGTCGAAAACGGTTTTATTCGAATTGGCGGGAACGGCACAATTAACTTTGAACGAGGAAAGGACAAAATGGAAAGGGCGTTCTCGCAAGCGATACCACGTAGAAGTAGCTGTAATAGAAATACTGGTAATAGTAGTGTAAAGAGATAGAGAAAGAGAAGGAGAAAGAGAACGAGAAATAGAAAGAGAAAGAAGAGCGTCCCAAGCCAGGGAACGAAAGAGAAAAAAGTTGGTTGAAAGGGCGTTGTTGCTGGGGGCACGAATCCGCCGTTAAGAGTCGAGTTAAAGCGCTTTAAAAGAGTAACGGAGAACCGAGATACCGAAAGAATAGAGAGGGAATCAGGCGAAGAGAGGGAACAGAGGGACCAGAGAAAGATGGGGGGTCGGAGAGAATGTTGGTAGGTGGGGAAGCCGTGATAGGAACGAGACGAAACAGAAAGACGAGAGAGCGGAGTAGCGTACAGTGGAATAGAATAGGCTAAATGGAGAAAACGAAAGAGACAGCAACCAAGAGGGAATAAGTGAGAAAGCCGAAAAAGCGAAATGAGAGAAAAGTGTGTGTGAAAGCGAGAGAGAGAGAGAGAGAGAGAAAAGACGAAGAGGAAGAAGCAAAGATGAAACGGATGAGGTGACGGGATGATGGGGAGACAAGTGTGGGTAGACACGCAGGCATGCAGACAAACAGGCGCGTAACCGGCCGGGCCGGGACGGGCCGCGGCTCGGCTCGGCTCGGCTCGGTTTGGCGCGTAACCGACCGGGTCGCGGCGTGGCGCGGCGTGGCGGGTGGATGTGGATGTTGATGTGGAAGAAAGAGGAAGTTGCGCAACGGTTAACCGTCGTTCGAACGCCACGCGATATCACACCCCGGGCTTCCAAAAGAAGTACGCTCGATCGTCGTGATTATAGCGACAGTGCAACGGAAGCATGTAGAAACGGAAAACGGAAACGAAGAAATGGACTATAAACGCGAAAAGCTCGTATACACGACCGGCATAACAGAGCGTTCCTAACACGTATAAAGTATAATGGAGTCGGACGATGGGAAGATTGCAATAAAATTTATCCCTCGAAACGAGGCGGTTCGACGAGGCGTGCATCCACCCTCTTTCTTTCTCGGATTTAGGCCGACTCGTCGGTTAGAGACGCGCGAGTACCTGTGTCGGACCGAACTGAAAGAACACGAATAAGAATATCCCCTGCTACCTGTTCCAAGGAGCAGTGCGCGGGTGGTAGCTAGGCTTCTTTGATCTCGACTCACAAAGAAGGACACCCGCTACCACGTACCTTGTACGCTGCGTCGCGACACATCCGTTCTTTGCTTTCCGCTTCTTCTCCGCGATCTCTCTTCGAGCCAAGGCCATGGTTCGCGTCGATCTCGTTACAGACATGCTTGCCTGCGAGTTGCATTATTCTCGACAAGGAAACGTCGACTCGTGAGAATCGGTGAACGGATAAAAATCAACTGATAACGGAAGGAAAGAAAAACAGAGAGAGAGAGAGAGAGAGAGAGAGAGAAAAAAAAAGAGCGGGAAACTGTCGACAACGCGACACGACCAAGGAAACGGAACTCTGTTTGAACCAACTTTCCGGGCCGACGAGCAATGTGATTTATATGTACTCGAGCCGGAAACGAAGCCCGTTTCTCGTTACATTCCGCTCCATTGTTTTTTTCGCGTTCGGCACGTCTCTTGGTTGGGTCGTTGTGTCTCCATGCCAGTCCACCCCACGCACATGTTCTCGCTGAGCAGGATCGTCGCAGACAAGAGTTTCTTAGAACTGGAAGACCTGTCGCCGCTTTCCCAAGGGATTTTCGTTTCGTTTCGTCTCGTTCGAGCGCCTTCGACGTACTCCCACGGGCGAAAAAGAGCAAACAAAGAGACGAAAGGGACCATCGAACGATTCATGAGACACGGTTTCCATGGTTTTTCCGTTGATATCGCGACACAAACGAGAAAAAGCTTTGCTCGTTTGCTCTTTTTTGGTTCAGCGAAATCGTTTGGAACCGTTCGAAACCATATCGCAAACGTAACGTCTGGATTTCCCTCCAAAACCGGTCAGCTGATGGTATTTGTTCGACCAGCTGAAGGGACGAGGGGGGTCGAGAGAAACGAGAGAGTCGAGAGGGGGTCAGAGGGGTCGAGAGGGAACGAGAGAGGCGAGAGGAGACGGGAGAAGACGGACTGGAATGGTATGGGATTCGAGGCTTGCTATGCTATACGATGCGATGCGATACCTTGCTGTGCCGTGCCGTGCCGTGCCGTGCCTTGCCCTGCGATAGAACGAGACGGAAGGGCCGAAAAGATAGGGAGGGGATAGAAGAAGGGACACCATGGGACGGGCTGGAACGGTGCGGTGCGGTGTGGTGCAACCGCCAGGGGTAAGCAGTTTCGGCCATTTTTAAATCCCTCGTAGCCACCGATTTAAAAGACCAAGGTTGGTTTCTGCTACGCGGCGACCTAGTCGTCCCCTTGCCCCCTGAACCCCTCTAGCCTCCATCGTCGAGACGTCTCGGCGACAGCCGTCAACGCCAGCACGTTGTTCTTTTCGTTCTTTCGTTCATTCGTTCTTTCGTTCTTTCGCTGTTTCGTTCTGTCGTTCCTTCGTGGCTTCGTTTACCTCGCTCCCGCGTTACCTCGTTCCCCCGTTCCCTCGTTCTCCCGCTCCTTCGTTTTGTCGTATCGCATCCCACGGCCTTGCACTCATAGCTTTTTCCCGCGCTTCTTTCCTCACGCACGCACGCAGACAAGCGCACCCATCGACTCGAGAATGTATCTCAATTGCTCGTTTCGACGAAAGATGCAATTTTACAAGTACGTATACACGTAACTTCGATCAACCTAAGCAACTAAAACTACAACTATATTGTAATTGCAAGTACATACTTCACAAGAATAGAAACATATTGACTGCATAAGCATCGACGCGGGTTTCTTTTCTTGGTTTAGGTCTGTTAGGATCTCAGGTAAACGTACAATTCTATTCTTACGACCGCGACACACAGGTACTACACAAAATGGTCAAGATCTTCCCACACCCACCTGTGAATTCGTTCGGAAGACGGACCCGACCGGGACACGGAATATGTCACAGGATGTATAGATCGATCTGTTCCAGTGATTCCGTATGGATCATAATTTCGAGAAAAAGAAAATTTCGAAGAAGATCGAGAAAGAAATGTTAAATGCGAAATGAGAAGGAAGAAAAAAGAAAAAGGCGGGAACGTTGGAACGATCAGCTGAGATATATTTTGTATGTAGCAACGGATCTGTTGGGAAACCGGTTATCTTAGCGTGGGGTATATTGGCGGGAAATCTCATCCAATGAAAGTTTCGGGTTCTTTGACGCACCTCCTTCTCTTCCTTCTCCTCCTACTCCCCACCACCACCCCCATCGATTCGACCCTCTGATTCTCTCTTTCGGAGCGAAAGAGAGCGTTTTTACCTCCTTCTTCTTTCTTGCTTGCACGCCTCTCTCCGAACCGTCTTAGCTGGTTTTCTTAGAACGAACTCAAAAGCATTTGCATTCACAAACGAGACCACCGCATAGATCCTCGGCCCGTATCGACCGTACAATCATTTTTACGAACCGTTTGAAATTTTGCCGCTTTTTCCGAACGAACAAACTCATCTTCCAGAAACTTTCGATAGTTATACAATACATATAACGATTTCTTAGATTCGTTGAGTATCAAACAGAAGGAAGTGGGAGTGAGAGAGAGAGAGAGAAAGAAAGCGAGAAAATGAGAAAACGGGATAGAATGAAATCGATAACGAAATAGGAAAATACGATAGAACGCTGTGATGCGTACGTCGAGCCAGAGACCAGAGCGGGAAGCTGTCTCCGTGCGGGAGCAAAGTGGGCGTTCTCCTTTGCGAGAGAGCAAGGAAGGATGCGGCGAACTCGGTTGCCCGAATCGTTTTGCTCGATTTTTTAACGGTCGTGCCGAGAAAAGGACCAACAAGATAACAGAAAGAGACGAGAGTGCGCGCGTATCGACCGTTACAGTAGTAATCTCGTACGAGAAAGAAGACTAAACGAGAAAAATCGAAATCGTGTCGATTCGACACGTATCTCGTCTTGGTTGTACCGTCTCGCGATTGGCGTTCACCTCCACGATTTATCGTGATTCGCCCAGGACTGTGTCGACGACGACGATAAGTTGTCGGCTATTTACCAAAGATAAACAATGTAATTCCTAATTACTAGACATCGGATGTTTATGCAATTTTCAATTTTTATAGAAACATTTTAAGAAAGTGGAATGAAATAAAATTTTATTTTTAATGGGGACAGCCTTTGTAGATCCAAAGCAAATAAAAATCGTGTTAAATTCTCTCGAATTTTATATTATAGCATTTTTTTAACATTTCCATAAGCCATAAATGCATAAAGATCCGATGTCTACTAATTACAGATTAGAGATGGTCTTCCGGCTTTTGTCCGGATTCTTATTTTCCGTAACTCGTCGGAACTTTTCATTTGTGCCGAACAGAATATCGTCGAAACAATAAATAGAGCAAAAAAAGAACAAACGAGACTTGAAGGAGCACGGACAAAAAAAAAAAATTTGCCACGCAAATTGGTGCTACGAACTCACAAGGAAAACAACGGTAAACGGTAGACTTTGTCTAACGATAAGTAAGGTGAACAAACGATCGTGGTAGCTGGTTCACGCGCAAACGGAAAATGAAAAATCGCGCCCAACGAAACGAACAATCAAATTACTTACCCCTGATTCGTTGTCTTCGAACGTCCGAGTCCACGTTCGGACAGACAGCGCGTGCCAACGGAATCTGTAAGTCAATGTTAAACCATATGTTAATTTTTCGATATCAATAAACCAATGACTGCGTATGCACGCTTCGATCGTCTGTCTAGCATTAACGTCTGAAATTTAATTTGGAAATGAAATGAAATGCAACGACAGCCGAGCAAGCGTGTAGGCGACCCAACGAACGTATGAATGTTTCACGTAAACGCGAACGTATATACGGGTACGGGTACGGGTACGGGTACGGGTAAATACGGGTATCTGTACACGTGTATCCCATGTGCGCAACATAACTCCCCACCATTCTCGATCGGCAGCTATTTGGTTACGTTTCGTTTCGGAACTGAACAATATCAGCGAATTTCGCAAATATTTCTAAACTATCGTTTTTCGTTACGTTCGATAGCTTTCCGTTGGCATACGTTATATAAAAAATCTGTAACAATGCATGTACAATTCTGTTGTTTGGTCGAAGCATCGAGAAAGTTACGAAAATTTTGTAAACTGTGCGCAAAGGTTAGAACAAAGGTTGCGAAGATAGCATCGCGGAAAGAAAAGACATAGTTTCGAAGGGTGAGGGTCGGTACAGAACCGGAACGCCGTTCCTTCGTTGCAGTCGCGTTCATCGTGAAATACTTCCGCAGGAAGTTGATGCAGTCTCTGTGACGGACGTTAGGTCGTTCTACCTGTGTTATTTCTTAAGCGGTATGGTGTACATTCGATCGCGCTGGTACCGTACATATATAAAAAACATATGAAATGTATGAAACGAGTATAGGTGTTAGGTTCGTGCCAGACTATCCACTCTTCTAGTTTCGATCGAGCTTCTGTCCGTTAACCGGACAGAAGCAACGTCGAATCGTTTTGCGAGTCGGATAACGACGTATCGAGTAACCGAAGCGAATCAACCAGTCGAAGCTAAACGAAGCTGTCGCTGTGTAGCCATGCCCGTGGCGCGTCGGAACAGCTCGAATAAAAAACGCAGTGTGGTTAAATATATACCGCGAGGGGGTCAGAAAGAAGCGTGTGCGCGCCCACGGGGGAAGCTCTGGGGTTAGGTACAACGGCTCGCGCACGAGTATTAACTTGAAAATAACCACCCTCTGAAATCTATTTTCGACGTGAAAATCTGTTCCATAAATACAAGTAGAAACGGCCGACGATCGTGTTTAAACAGTCTTGGGCAAACCGTGTACGAACCAAATTAGAAACGATATTCGGTGCGGGGCGGATGTGTTTCACCCTCGTCTGCGAACCGGTACGAAGTTACATTACGTTACTGGTTACGTCTGGTTAGACCGTACGTTGCATTTACCGTCGCGCGTCAGTACGCAAAACGCCTCGACACCACGTCCAAGATGGGCGCGCTCGAGAATCAAAGCAAAGTTTGCGATTCGGTGGCATCGATACGCGATATCCGAGCATAACGATTAACGCTCGTGTACTCTTCTTCAAAATAAATTGAACCACCGAACCAACGCTGTTTCCGTCGAACACGTTTTAATTGATTCGCTCTAACTATTGTAAGCATGTCGCGCGACACCGACGCAAAATGGAAAGTGAAAGGTGAAAGATGAAATCGGAAATCAGAAATTAGAAATCGGAAATCGAACGTCGGGAAACGAAAATCCTACGACAATGTAGAATGGCACGAGCCAAGAGAGTTGTGTTGGGGTCACGGTACGCTTCGTGGGTAGGGGGTACCCTAAACGTACGTATACATAGTACATATAGGTTCGATCCACGATGCTAGTATGCTCGCACGCACGAGGATGGCAAGCGTTCAGCTATACGATGCCAGGTGGCGAATGTCGTTCCATGTGTGCTCATATGTCTGCCCCCTGAGCCTTTACCTTCCCTTCTAGGGGTGAACCGACCCCTCGAAATACCAGAAGCACCAGAGACACCAGCAGCACGTTAGCGCCCCATCGTTACCGTACGTTCGCGCGCGAGTTCTCGACCGTCTAATTACTCTCGTTCGTGGCGCACGCGGTTATCTCGAACGGACATCTAATAAAAGTCGATTCTTGCTTCCTCTTTCCTCCTTCCCCCTACCCCTCTGTCCACTCCATCATTTCGTTGAACAGAAATCGACGCGATTAGGACAGAATAGAGTAAGAACTTGCCGCGACTCGCGGGTATGAAACACCACTTTGTTACATTCCTTGTTCTCTCTCAAATCGAACGCGTCGTTCTTTACGCGGTCTATTTGAAACAAACGTTCGTACGAAAGGGTGCCGGTATCGATCGAGAGCCGACCTGATGCGACGCGACGCGACGGGCCCTGCCCTGCCCCTGTGTCTTGCGGACCAACGGGTGAACGAAATGAAATCGTTCGCTCGTCGGTTGAGTCTGCTCGGAATCGACTGTGCGTTCGCTCGTCCACAACGGTCGAATCTTGGTGTTCGACAGTCGACTGTTTGACAAAAAACGACTACCCTCGTAACCGATTTTCGAGTATGTATTTCTCTGCGGCCTTCCGAGGACAGTCGCCGCCGCCGATACAATGTCTTTATCGGTGATCGCTTAATCCTAAGCATTACAGAGCACAAAGAATGCATAGAGCTTTGGACATCGACGATTCATGGTCTGGTTCGAGCATTCAGACGGATAATTGTTAATCTGCGCGCGGACATTTCGAGCTTATGCGGAACAACGGCTTAGACACAACCGTTGATTTTCATTTTCACTTCGATAGAGCCAAAGTCGAAATTACTTTATTACAGCAAACAGCCAGTTGTGTTCTGACCTTCAGGTAGCGCGACCCCGAGCACACCTCTGAACGCAGGTACCGCGACTCAGGCCTAACCATGCGGTCCTTTGTCGCCTACACCTTAATTATTGCACCGTGCCGAGCGCCAATATTTCCAAAATGAACATGTATATATTTCAATTGATGTATTGGGTTGGCAACTAAGTAATTGCCGATTTCAGTTATAGATGAAACTATAACTTGACTCAGTTTTTGGCCGAAAAGGATCAGACTTTCTACGAGCGTGGAATTTTCAAGTTGTCAGAAAGATGGCGAAAGGTCATCGAACAAAATGGAAAATACATCATAGATTAAAGTTCATTCCAAGTAAAACAAAAAACTCTTTTATTTCATTGAACAAATCGGCAATTACTTAGTTGCCAATCCAATATATCCGAGTATCTACGGTGACGAAAGTTTTCGCATCAAGGATTTACAGTCCTTGTTGACTAGAAGGCTAGTCACACCGCGGAGCACGAAAAAATCATGCTCTGTCACGTTCGCCTAGAGTTTCGTTCTTTTATTCCTTAACAATTGATTGCTATAGGTACCGGCAAGCAAGCAAGCAAGCAAGCAACAGCATCGTTGAAAGTAGCGTGTACACGTAGAAGATGTACATACATAGATAAAAGTCTGATTAAATTTACGAACCGTGAAGCGTAAGAACGAAGAAACCGCGCTCGAGACCGCATCTGCGCGCCCGACAATGAGTGCTGACCGCCCGACACCGCGCCCGCGAGCGTATCCTTGTTCGTGGCACAGGTGCAACTTACCCCACCGTAACCGATCACCACCGACGAACACTGTCGCTTCTCACCTTCAAAGTACGTTGATCGTCGCCAAATATTTCTACTACTCGTACAATTATCAATTTGACTAACGACTACCCTACTTTACAGATTCTCTAATGTCAACTGCTTGGGGTTTCCCTTTCGCGCGTAGTATTAATGCGTATACCTACGTTTGTTCTTCTCTTCGCTCCTCGGTAAACCCGACAAAAAATCGAAACAGGGGTAACGCAGGTAGTAGCTTTGAACATTCGACAAAATTAACGACACATACTAATGCGGCACATACCAATCTTTCTTTCTCGGTTACTCGCATATCTCCAAGAATAGAACATATGTACCGGTAAAAAGACAAGAGAGGGAGAGAGTGAGAAAAAGAGAGAGAGAGAGAGAGATCGAATAATACTTTTACTTTTGATCTTTACGCTCCGATGCTTCGTGTACACTTTCATTTTCCACTGGAACAGTATTCTTTTCTTTCACTTTAAAGAACGTACTCGTGCATGAACGCGTGCATCAAAATGATAAAGAACGAACACCGATTAAACAAAGCACACTGTTGAGCGAGTCAGACAGCTGCTAACCAAGTAGATGCAACGGCACGACGCTCTCTCGTATCGTAAACCCCGATAAATGTCTGATAATGAGCGCAAAGTCGGTCCGCCCACGAAATTGACTTGTCTTCGTTATAATAATTGTCGATGCAAAAATGCGCATAAAGACTACAAAACATTACCGCCACATTTACCGGAGAAAAGACCAGCTACGAACGATAGAGAAACAAGTTGCTCAAATTGCGTTTAAAGCGAGGAATCGATCTGTACAATGAAATAGAATATAAAAGCATTGTTAATAATCGATTCGATGGATAGCGCTTATTCGAGCTTTCTTTTTCTCATTGTCAATCGGTCTGGGTTTGGGTCTGGGTCTGGGTTAGGTCTCTCCCTCGATTTTTTATGCTCTGCCTGTACTACACAGCTAAACTAGGGGTGGCGAGCGGTGAATCGGTGAGCAGTCTCGTGTAACCGGCACGCGCCCAACGAATTTTTCAAATAACGGATATCGAGTCGATTAATAACGGAAGGGAATAAGTGAAGCATATTGGCTTCACTTTCAAACATTGGAAAGACATACGTATGTATGTACGTTTAGCTTTAGCGTGATTTTGTTCAAGTCAATAGTCGCGTAACGAACGAAAAACATGCGGTATTGTAGTCGAGACCGTGTCAACTACTGTCCGACATCAACGAACCGCGCCCTGTACCGCCTGCGTCTGTTTTTAGGGAAAAAGAAATCGATTAACGTATCGGTCTCTTCGCAACCGTTAGCGAACGGATCGCATAAATTAATCGGAACCTTTTCAGATCAAGATGCGAGACCTGCCTTACCGGCCTTGCAAGAAATGCTAATAAACCGAAGCCACCGAGAGACCCCCTCGAGACCCCCGAGATCCATAAAACTCCTCAGACCCAAGGAACCCTCGAGACCTCAAAGACCCCGTACGCCGTATACATAACGTGTATCGTCTACCGTGTACAATCGTGTACCGTGTACCGCGTATACATATGTACGTATACCGTGGTCGTGAAACCCTTCATCGTCCTGTCCTTTCTCTTCTCCGTCCGTTTCAGAATTCGCTTATCACCGGTATTTTCATTTCAATTTATTCAACACGACCGACAACGTTCGCGTTGCAAAATCCTGCAAAAACACTTTGCTCTATTTGACTTTGGAAAATTGTGACCCATCGATACATAACACTATCAAGCTTTCGCACGTCTCAAAATTCCCAGAACTGTCTACAACCAATGCTTCGGCAAATTTTCTACATCCACTCGCGTTACAGTAATTGCGTTCCAAGAATGTGTTGCTTACCTTCTTTAGTATGTCGGATCTCTTCCGTTTCGTTCTCGTTCTTGTAACATTGCAGAGAATGTTCGGACGAAAGCGTCGACTTCTTCAATCCGCGAACAATGCCAGTAATCGGCGAAGGCGATGCTTCTTTCTCAGACAGTCTCGGCGAGTTTTCATCCATTTTCAAGATACGCGATAACATTGTAACAGACTGAAAAACAGACACGTCATTTCCTTAGAATGCACATGTTTCGACACGATGCTGTACAATAATTCGTCTTTCGATTCTTACGAAAATTTAAGATATTAAAAACGGAACAAGATGAGAAAAGAACAAAATGAAGAATCAACAAGTCGGACGTACGACTTGCGCGAGTATAAGCGCGATTTTCAATGTTTCGAAGGCTCTTTGCAAACGTTCTGTCTCGGAGCCGAAACGGTCGGACGCAAACACAGACACATTTCAAAACGATCACGGTTCATTAACAATATTCGCGTTACACAGGTTTGATGTACTCCACGTATCTACATGTATGTAGTCTGTAATTGTATTTCGGTTAAGCAAAGCTATCGCGTTTTGACTATTGTAACCCCGAATCAACACAAATTATGTATATACGGTTCAACCGTGAACAGTAGTGTTTATGCAAAGATACGTGTATGCCGTTATAATAACCAATGATAACAACAAACGAATTCCATACAGAAATCTATGTAGATCCGCGATTTTAGAAACGAGTTTAGAAATGATCGACATTTTCGTTCAGAATCTGATCTCTGGTACGAGTTGTTTACGAAAACTGGCAGCAAACGTACACAAACTGATCGATCCGTATCAACGCTTTTAATTCCACACTTTAATCATTTCAATTCAATATAATTTCCACGCGTCGATCAACACGTGCAATCTTTATAACCTCCGCAACAACGATAAACGTTCTTTTATATACTTTACCGATTCGGCAGTTTAACAGGTTTAACTTGTTCCTATTTTGTCGATCAGACGATATTTTCAAAACATTCAAAAGAGAAATCAAAATTTCCCCCAACTTATCACGTCATCATGCACTGTACTTTGAAAATGATTCTCAACTGCGCGTCAAATTGTACTTTATCAATACGCCGTCATCCATTGATAGTCTATCATCTATCATTTATCCTTCGTTTATATGTATTTGCGAAAGAAGCGGAAAACGTTCAAGGTGGATTCATTTTGTGACATATCACGCGCACCCACGTGCATTTAGAAAAACAAAATTGCATCTAGTTCGCGTACACGCATGTACGTGTGGTCTAGTCGAATCGAATGCAAAATTATGTTATATAAGCAATATCGTTAAATCGGTTACTTACCTTTTGTCCAAGACTTTTCAAATGCGCATATACTATTCTCGAAGGAACACTATCGCTGCGATGATTTTACGTTCTATCGGTAGCAAGTACTCTGAGAGGTTCTTTTTCGATAATATATTCGAAAGATTCAGCATGACAAAATAAAGTATCGGAAACTCGACGATCGTTCGAGTACGATCAACCGGACGAACTCTACAACTGTAACTCTTGTCTCGTCGTCGCAGTTATACGGATAACAGAACGACCTTAGTATCCCGCGCTTAAAGTATTTCATTAGCATATGCAACGCCACCTACGAAAATACCGAAGCGAACAGTTGACGACTGAAAACAAACGAAAGAAACGGACCAATACTTACGTACATACGTACATATATGTAATACGTACGTACCCTTCACGATTGGTCATCGTTCCGTATTTGTGTATTATTCGTATACATGTAAGTACACTACATATAGGACAATGAAAAACAAGCCGATTCGCTCGTTCGTACCGTAGAACATGGGTGTATACTTAAACAAAAAAAGAATAAACTTTATGCAATTTATTTGTTCCGCGTAAAATTTCAAATATTCATTTTAGCTTATGCGCAACAACAGTCATCGACTATAAATTACAATAAAATATATGTCCTGTATAACCAGGAGAGTAACAGTTGTATTGTAAAGGAATCATAAATATTTATATACTAACAAAAGATTGTCGTACGAAGCAGACAAGGTATTGCTCGTTTAGCGACAACGCTACTCGCGTCAAGGCACTTTTCAAAATTTCAGGCTTCGGATCGCTTAATCGATCAGATGGATCGTCGGGTAAGACATCGTATATACATATAATGGTATAGATACAACATAATAACGTCAACGTCAACGACAACGATCACCACCCACCACCACCACCACCACCACTACCACTACTACGATAACATCGTAGTCACGGTCGTGGTCGTGGTCGTGGTCGTGATCCTGATCGTCGTCGTGGTATTTGTTCCATGTTTCTTACGCCTTATACATATATTAGATAGTACGAAATAAAACGTACAGGCGTGTATACGCGTATAGCATGTAACTCGCATTCGAAAATGTCTCAAAATGTAAATGCGCGCGCGTATTACAGTATCGAAGAATTGTGTAAAACGGTTTTAGTGGAATAACAAAGCCGGTGTGTATATAAAAAAAAAGTTTAAGGAAAGGGAAAAATATGTGCAGTGTAGTGCTTTCGAACGCGTTAAAAAATATTTTTCCGACTTAATTCGGTCGGGCCAAGGGGAACTGTTCGCGTAGGCTTTGGTAAAGATTTCGAGGACAAGACATACCCAGCAGATTTAGTAGCATTTGAAATAAGATTTTTCGGTTTTGGAGGAAGAGGAGGAGGTTTTGGAGATTTCATGCTCGACAAAGCTCGCACGTCGAAAGAATTCAAGACGGCTGTCCGAGCGGCGGATCCGTTCTCTAGAACAAGCCGATCCCCGTCCATTAAGGTCGTCGCGTCCAATGTCATCGAACCATCCTCGGGCTTACTTCGAGATTCTTTTCCAGTTGTTGATACAGCCATTTCTTCCTTAAAATTTCCGTTTCTCGAGGATGTTACTACCGTCTCTAGATTCTGTCCTTCGCAACTTTCCCGTTCATTCATCGATCCATAAAACTTGGAATTCGCTTCGGAGGAACTGGCACAAATTATCCTATGTCTGCGAACCTTGTTGCAGCGATCCGCCGGCTTACCATTTTCCTTGTTCTGATCAGTAATTTCATAGCTTTAAGGGTCGAAACGTAGCGTGATCAAAGTTTCAACGTAACATATATAAACGTAAAAACGCAACGAGATGTCCGCACGCGCAAATGCACAAAATCTCGTACCATGGGATATATTGTAGATACGTATCAATACGAGTATATCTCAGAGAATATGCTTTTATCCGTTTACCTTTAAAAAATCTGGCAACTCAAAATTGATCTCCGTTCCTCTTTGATCTTCCAATCTGGATCTCTGAGCTCGTTTCAAACCTTCGTACAGATCTGTGAAAAACAACGACAATGTATCGTGTAGTTCAACATGCTCCGGTTTGTAATCCGTTACTGCGGATTATCCACATATACATAACATAGTGCTTCCACGATCCTCACCTTCGCCGTCAAATTTTCCCGGCAATTGCAATTTAACGCCGTTTCGCCATTTCGCTATTAAAGGAGGTTGAGACTTGACAGTTTCTTCGGATGTGTAATCATTTGCGTTTCCTTTCTCACTCGTGCTACACTTGGATTTTCCCTTTAGCAGACATAAGAAAGGATTAAAGAAGAAATCAAACGCAAGATCGATACAAGACCCGATACTATCAAGCTCTACTATATATCCATGTAACACGCATAACGTATCTCGTTCGTACCTTTTTCTTTCCGTGCATCGTAGAATCGCGAAGAAAAAATTTACTAGGTAAGATCGAGGAACCCTCGGAGCGTTGATCGTCCGACTGCTTGTACAACATAAACAACTCGATCAGAGAGAAGCCAAAAAAAAAAACAAACAAACATCAAACAAGGTTCTTTTCAAGAATTTCAAGAATCTCGACAATTACTTCCATTACCTTGCACGAGCCTTCGTTGTACTGAGACTTGCTCGCACCTTTCCCAACCAACAATTCCTCGAAGACTCTGTTGGTGATTTCATCCAACGTCGGTTGAGCGAACGGCACATCGTGCGTATATTTCACCGTATGCAACTCGTGCCGAGAATCTATTATACACATGTACACACATTACATATGCATGTGCGTATTCGTATTCGTATGCGTATGCATTACACATGTAAATACATACATACCACAATTAGATAGAAACCAGCCTACAGAGTTAAAAACTAATAGTTATGGAAAAGCTTTTTCAGTTTTACCTTCACCTTTGACATTCGTCAACGTCAATCTGGGCGGAGCATCGATAGCTGGCATATCCATGGAAACACAGTGATTATCGCTCCACACGGTGATTGTACTTAAATTAAAACCGTACTTGTTTAAAAGCGGTTTTAACACTTCTTTGAGGGTTCTACCTTTATGCGCAATCACAGTTATTACACGTCGCGAAGGTAAATCTACTTTCAATATTTTTGTTGGTACAACCTCCACTTCTTGGCCGGCCAGTATAGACGACGGACATTTTGCTTCTATCGTCTGAAAGTATAGAACAAAGAACAAAGTAACGTAAAGCATCGTTAACGCAACGCAAATCCTTTGTAACGATTTCTCGTCGATCAAAAGCCGTAGACATCACGAGTTACAACTGTTTTCGTATCATATAGACAAGTAAACGAGTACACAAGAATTTTCATACACACGAGTGCGCAACTACAAAAGCAGTGTGAAAAAACGCATGCACGTGTTGCGATACTTTTACGATAACAACATGTAATCGAACGCGTCCTCTTCGTAACATTTAATCACACATTCTTCTAACATACGCGTATACCTTACCAATATGCTATTATTGTCAGACATCGAGCACCAAGTACTTGACGAACAGTAGGAAAAACACCGTTAGGTGGTAGAAACGTGATTGGAAAATTAGGAAAGTGATGGAAAATAGCAAAGCGCGTCCCGGTACTAGCGTGGACTCGAGAGAAGGAGAGAAGAAGATGGAAAAGAGAATGAATGTGTGTATGTGAGAGAGTCAGAAAGACACACACGCACGCGCACACATACACATCGCTCTTGTTAGTTAGAAACAACAAATCAGTAGATTTTCAAAAGATGCGTTAAATAAATACGAGAGAACACAAACCTCGTCTGTGGCTAGGATTAGAACATCATAGTTAGAGTATCGAAGAGCTCTTTTATCAAGGAGGCGTGTAACCACATCTTTAATACTCTCCGTTTGGCTAGTTGGCACAACCGTAGTCGATCCGTCGGGTAATATTACCCGACACAACCCGGTACATTTGGTACGAACTTCTTTCGATTCGTTCGACTGTCCTTCGTAGGACGATAAAGACTACAAGTCATACATACAGCAATTTTGTAGATTCGAAAAAAAAAGATTCATTTAATTAATCTATTACACATTATGTGTCATCCGTTGTATTTATTTATCGTTTTGTTCCAACAACAATTTTCTACTCGTGCTTCTATAATACGATTCTCGCAAACAATTATCAAAAAACACTCTTGTAGTTGGTACAGTATCAAAGTAGGAAATTCTCTTTTCAACGCATCGTAAAACAAATTCTATTACAATAAACTCACACATAACGTATGTTATTTAACTAATAAGTACACCACTGTTCTATCAAATAACCGTTTGCGTTCAATTCGCAGTTGGTACAATGTACAAGACTACTTACATGTTTGTGAAATGATTGTCTCAATGCCAAATCCCAAGACGCCAATGAGGACCTGCTACTAGATATAGAAATACTGTCGTCGTTGTTATTACCTTCAGATTCTCTCTTCATAGTCGTGAAGCTCTTATAAATAGTTTCGCTTCTGCTAGGGGTTTTACTGTATTCAGTCTCCCCGCGATCTTTTGATTTCGATCTAAAGAAAGAACACAAAGAATAAAAAAAAAGGAAACAGATACGATATATAACACACTTCTTTACGCATCTTTGTGCTACACGATAGTTACCTGTTTTTTCTATTCCATGGAAGAATAGATTTTCTACAACGATCTTCAGCATCCGAGTGGCTCTTTTTCAATTTCACGCTAGGCGAATTAGTGAGACTTAAATCGCAGTCCTCTATGCCGACTACAGTACATCCTGTTTCCATACAACGACGGTACAGGTCCGATCTCAAAAACCTTGGATAACTATCGAATTTCATCAAATTGAAGACTTGCTTTTGAGCCTAATAACAAAAATCAGAACGATCGTGTCCATTTCGTCTCACAAAAGTGAAAGAGAAAGGGACAGATAACACAAGCAACAAACACTCGCCTGCAAAAATAAATCGGCAGGGGCTTCGCCGAGAAGCTCTACAGTTATTTGTCCTGTTGCATGACTATCGACGTTTACAGGTTCAGACGCTGTATTCGACAAATGACGTTGATAGATTTGACTGGCCAACTTGCGCCGTGTGACAAAGTCTCTAGTGTCTTTGTATCTCTCGCAGGCAGCCCAGAAATAAATGTTTTCATGACTGAACTCCTTCTTTAGAAATTCCTTTAAAAGAATGATAAATGCAGGATATTGAATTGCTACCAATTAAGATATTATGTACTTACTGCAAATGTTTGCAATCCTTTTGGATCTTCCAATAATTTCTCGAAACCGTTAGCCCATGCATGTATACCTTTGTAATCGGTGTTTTTGTCGCACAATTCCGTACTACCGTGCTGTGATCAAAGAAATATTTTTAAATTTTACCTTGCTGATCAACGTCGTTAACTACGAGTTAACAAGTCGTAAAGGGGAACAATCGAGCGCTTGCGCGATTACATCGTCAGAACTCTCATTTGAAAACTTAAAACTGTGATCAAGTACGAATTTATTAAACGGATGACAATAAAATTTTCTTGGAAATTTCTCGGAATTTTCAATTTTCAATTTCCAAATTCTTCAGATGCGTGTACATGCATGATACACACACACACACATATTCCAAGAAATTTCCAAGAAAATTTGATTGTCATCCGTTTAATAAATTCGTATAAATGAATCGACTTAATATCGACATTATATATACGTAAATACACGCATCTATGCAGAACTTCCAATAAACACGGCGATGCTGATTTCATTCGTATTTCCTATTAATTATATTAATCGAATGAATCCTACGTACGCGGGAGCAACCTTACGAGTCGAAGCGTATAAAGAGAGAGGTAGAAACAGAGCGTGGGAATGAGGAGTAGCACTCTTGATACACCGTAACAAACAACTTCATAGGTTTTCTTCGACAACATACGCTGCACGACCATGTACATAAGTATATACATATTCGAAGATCGAATGGTGACAACGAGCTGTCGCGACAAGTCAACAACAGAAATAAACGGAATATTACGCCATGATTCAAGGAACGGAAAGTCAACGAAAATTCTTGGAATGATATCGTATGGGCACACCGATCGATGCGTCGGAATCGATTTTAAAATTCCTACTTCTCTCGAAATTCATTCTGCCAGCTCATAATAATTGAATGGAAAAGACACATGAAATGGCTCTGTTTCGTGCTTGTTGGCCACGAATTTCTTAGTAAAACAAAGAAAAGAAAAAGAAATAGAAAAGGAAAAGGAAAAAAAAAGAAACGAAACAAGTGCATGTCTACGATGAAACAATATCGACCGTCGTCTAGAACCCCACGTACCGATTTCACCTCGGTGTCCATGTCGTGACCGAAGATCGTATTCCTTTGTATAGCCGCGGCACGATCCCATTTATCGAGGAAAAAGCTAACAAATTATTTATATCGAAACGATTCGCTTACGAGGCGTGATTTCCTCGAATTATTTCCATAGAAAACATTGCCCCGAATCCGTGTTAATAAGGGCTCCGCCCAGCTGCACCGGTGCACCGTTGACAATTGTGATTCCACACACGGCGCTCTCCGAGCAGTGCTCATCAGCGAAACGCAATGACCACTAACCGACCGATACTATCGACCAAACGTAGCACAATCAGTGGGAACCTCAAAATAGTGAATTTTAATTTCATCGCACATTGTTTAACGCTATCGTAAGCATTACGATCACCGTCACGTTCATTTCGAGCTTAACATGTCACACTCATGTGCACACTGCCACGAGCATGTATTCGTCCGAACTTCATTTCCTTCTCCCCCCCCCCTCTCTCTCCCTCTATCTTTATCTCACTGTTACTCCTTTTCGCTCGCTCTCTTCCCCTTCCACTTTTACTCAATTTTACTCAGTCGGTTGGTTGATCTCTCGGTCGGTCGGTCGGTCGGTCAATCAGTCGGTCAATTAGTCAGTCTGTCCGTCTGTCGGTTTGTTTATTCGTTTGTTCGTTCATCTGTCGATAGTACTATATTTAATTGTAGGAAAATGTTCAAATTTTATATTCACTTTTCACATAGTTCCTTCAACGTATATGCATATACGTGCACAATCGAACTTTTAATTTTATTTTTCATTGTTTTTCCATCTTTTCCAGTAATTGTTAATTTTATTCGGATACACTTGTATCGTGTATACCGATCAATCATTTAGGAATTAACCGACCGTATCGTAAAGTAATACGCGTTGTCGAGAAACAAATGATAAAGTAAATCTTACCAAACAGGTATCCTGTACGCAGTTTCCGATGTTTCGAATCTCCTGTAAACTTCCCCACGGTCTTGAATTATCCGACTTATCCGAATAACTTTGGCACAGGGGTCGAGCAAAATCCATAGTTGCTTTAAGATCTTCAAAACTATGCACTAAGGATTTCGAGATACCAGAAAATACTTTTGGACTAAATTTATCCCGATTATCCGTTTCTGTCGATTCTGTTAATTGCGTAATTGCGAGTAACGTGTTAGATTTGAATATAGGATTGTCGCACGGTTCGACACGATCTTCTATGCCATGCAGCATCGCGGCGGTACAAACGGATGCGAGCGAACCAACGGACGAACTAACCAACCCCTGCTTCACAGTAGAAGCAGATGGTTGCGGGCAGGTGGGCAAATTCCCCCTCTTTGGTTCCTTTTGTAAGTCGGAGTGTGCCTCGTGATCTTCTACCGATGCCGTGCATACACTTATTCCGTTGCAAAAATCATCGAAGACGACACTTTCATGAGATAATTTCGTATTATTTTGACACGCGTCCAGTTCGTTTCTTTCGGTCTGGCATGCGTTGGATACAGCTCGAACAGTCAATCTAAAGTCAATGGCCGCGTTACCGTACGTTTTTGGCGGATGTGCACACGCGTCCTGAAAATACATTATATTCATTCTGAGCGCCATTGTTCTTTGCAGGTTATCGTAATAATTCGATAATTCTTTATTTTGCAGATTATATTAATACGCGCGTTACTGTAATTTAATTAGGATTTCCTTTGCAATCTCCAGCTCCAAACGAGTAGAAAGAATTTTTATAATTCGTGTAGATAGTTTTTATTAGTGTACCTTATACTCTGAATTAGGGTAGCACCTCCTTCGGACAACATCTTGCACATTATTTTTATCCAAACGGCTAGTGCAATCATCTTTGAATCCAATTCCAGAATCGCTGTTACTCGAGTGTGCCGTGGAAGTACTTATGTTACTTGGCTGCGGAGAGGAAGCATCTTGATGCCTGCGTAATTCACTGTACGAGTTTGCATCTGTGCTCGTTGAATCAGATATATATAAAGTTTGTATCGCTCCGATGAGACTATTGCAACTGTCAGGAAATTCTTGACAAACATTTAATTCGGACGTTTTGGTACACGTGAAGCCGAATATATTACACGCGCTGGAATGTACAGCGTGATCTATCAATTTATAATAAATTGTGAAAACATGACACGAATTTGAAACAATATTTTCTTTATCCTTAACAGATTTTGTCAGTATACCGAAATACTGTTTATCCTGTTCGGAAAAAGAATTGCAAAATATTATTCTATAAGATGGATATTCTGCTATAACATGATTTTCTGAATTGGTAAGCTTTATATTTGCCACGTGTATAGTTAAGAGCACTGTAGTAGGATTTCTTTTCTCTGCTTTCAAGCGCTTAATGCATTTTTTTAAAACCTGAAATGATAAATGTATTTCAATGACAGTCTAAACTCCACTAACGATTCTCATTCTTTTACATGCTCGTGTTACCTGCATCATGCACGAAGGATGCAATTGGTTCGGAATATCTATTGTTCCCAGGTAACCAACTACCGTTCTATGCACTATTTTCTCAGAGTCTCTTTTATGGGAAGTTGGTGGCGGCGGCGGTGGAAGAGGACTAGACATATCCCAACGATACTGTATACTGTTATAATTTTCTTGGATTTGTAATTCGGTCGATGTTCTGTCCGTTGTGTCGAACATAACGCCGCTTTGTAGATCTCTTACAACTTTGGCTACTCTACATTGTAATTGCAGTGCTCCCATGTTACTCGTACGTGGTTTGTGCGTATATTTGGGCCTGCAGCGTACCGTTGCAACACCTTCTTCGTCCGAAGAATCAGAATAATAATTTTCAGCAATTTGTAACCTTAGAATACCTTTGGAACGACCAATAAGCTGTACGACATCGTCGTGGGGCACTTTACTGACATTGTGACCATTGACCGATACTAAATAATCGCCAGCTCGTAATCCTGCATTTTCAGCTGGACTTCCTGGAACGATGCAACTCAAAATACAAGGTTGCTGCCCCGAGATCGTAAATCCGAACCCCTTCGAGCCGCGCAATACCTCCACTGTCCTTACGCCATAATTCACTCGCTTTTTCTTCCTTCGGTTTTGATGCATTCTTGAGTTTTATTTTCATTAATATTCACCGAATCTACCGATAAAATTATCATTGAACCAACACTTTCACGAACGAAAAAGTATATCTCGAACCGTCTTTGCCTGTATCCGGTCCAATGAATCCTTTCTGCTTTCTAACAAGGGAATCAAATATTTGAAAATCAAATCACTTTTATGTTTCGTTGAAAGATCGAGAATATTGATCATCATCGATCGTCAAATTCGATAGAAAATTTTCTTTGTAGTCCGTTTACACCATGAATCGCGGCGGCGTTCTTTCTGCATTCTTGCACCTCTTTCTTGTACTCGCTACATATTATATCGTTATCATTATACAACTACAAAACATATTTTCGAACACTATCCTACCATTGAACGATTTTCAACAATTTTCAGTTTAAAATATATCACTGGTCAATTATCTCGTGCATCTAACAAGTCAAAGCAATTATAAAATGTTTTGATAGTCACTTTATTCCTTTTCTTCTGCTTCCATCCTTTCACTCCCTCCACTTTTGCCTTTCTTTCGTTTGCATCATTGTCATATGTGTGTGTGTGTGTGTGTGTATGTATATATGTATATATATAACACATATATATCTCACACTTCCGGTATACATTTAAATGATACAAACTCATTGGGCTCAAATTTTCTCTTTTATGTCGATAAGTTGACAACAATCATAACAATTTTGTGAAATCATCTTTTTCGTCATTTTCCCACGATTATGTGAACACGCATGTACCTCCCACAATTGATCTTTGTAAGTGTATTTATCGAAACAAATAAAAAATAATTCTTCAATTCTTCCACAATACTTTTACATTGAAAATCTGATAAATTTTACACCTATTTAACTAAAATCTTTTCTACACTGTCTATAGCGTTGCAAGAAATTTAAACTAAACTTTATACATTTCACAGACATAATTCCTTCTCATTTATATGTATCATTTTTCTATTTTATAGCCGCTTTAGTTCATATTAGTTGAATGAAATATGCGTGTGGATGTTTATTAATATGACAAGCGTGTACACCGTACATATGCGGTATAGTATCTTCGATCGCTATTATTGGTCGATGTAGTTGCGCCTTGTTTAATTTCGATTTAATTATATATAGATAATGTAGGGGTTTACACTCCCGGAGGATTTACAAAGCTTCGGGGAAGGTACCGAAGAATGTTGTCTACTCTACATTTTTATGGAACCACGTGGTCAGGATGTCAAGAAATCACTTGATTTGTAGTTCAACGAGAACAAGAATGTAAACACTTTATTCATTGGCGAGAGATGCATCTGACGTAACAGTACAGCAGAGAATATACGACGAGGTACGTTTCGTGTCTCAGTAATACTGAAAGAGTATAACAATGTATAATTGTCGAGAAACGCCTTGTATCGTATGACTAAGGTGGACTCAGAAGACTGACAATGAGATCAACTCTATCGAGATACGCCTCGTCACAGCCGACTCTATATACATTAGTACTAGCCGTGCTGAACAACGTGAACGTGGCAACACAGCTTGTGGACGGATCGGGAGTCCTATTTTCAATAATGGGAGTCTTGTATTCGGGATTATAATTAACGCTTTTTTTCATACAAAATTATTTTAAAATACACAATTCTTTATTAATTATGTATAACCAGAGATTTGCGACTTTCGCGGCCCGGCATCATACAGTTGAGTCTGTTGAGACGTTCGGATATAAGCCGTGTCCTAAAGGAAGAGATTTCCCAACGTTTCGCAAGCATTGTTCACAGGGGGTCAGAAGACACACTGATACTAGTCTTCTGACCCCCTGATGAAGCTAGCTGCAATGCTGGCGAAACGTTGGGAAATCTCTTCCTACAGCGCGACACCATTTTTTCTTTTTCATAATAGGTACTTCGCCAATAGCCATATCATCCCAATTTATAAAATAAAATCAGTTAATAATGCTAACACATCAATTTTGTAAAAATTTATATATGATATTATTAAAACATTAATACTAAATTGAAAGAACAATATATTCTATTAAATAAATGTGCTACACATAAAGACAAAGACCTGCATAGTCAATAAATAAAATTTACCTACATTATGGCACTTACTTTCATACTTTTTAAAATTACCTACCAACAAGAACTACAGATTGACGTGTAAACATTTGGAAACTAAGCGGCTGTATCCTCCTATAACGGTCAACTGCAAGCGATCGTTGAGAGTAGGACTGCCAACTCTCTGTCTGTGCTCTCCCTAGGCGCGGCCTAGGGGAATGGCGACACTAGCGCCAAACTCCCTACAATATTATTGTAGTAACTATTTAAAATTATATATTATAAAATTAACTATTTAAAAATTATATAATATATAATATATACATTCTATACATCAGCTGTTAGTACACACCACGGTGTAAGAATACACCGTGGTATCAAAGAGTATATGGTGGTAAACACAGTATACAATTTGAGCATTCACGATTTTTTATTTAGCATAGGTAGGCAAAAATATTTTCGAAAAGAAAATAATAATAACACAGTATGTAATGAAAATTGTGTACCGAACAGTTAAACATTGCTGTAGTGATTTCTTCCAGGCGCTCTTGCAAATCATATGTTATGTGCAACCTGTGGAACTTATTGTAAAGTCTGTTCCACGCAAGAATAGACCTCGCATACGACCAGTTTGCGTCGTTCGCTGCACAGGTTCGCCCTGATTGGTAGAACTCCCAATGCACAACGCATGCGCGAAGTGGCACTGAAGCGACGCTACGCGTGCATCGCTGTAAACTGCCTCACTTGCGTTATACCTGGTGTCCTATTTACACGCTTCACCACGCACACTATACCACGGTTGTATAATTCCATGCTAACCCGTTTCATTCCGGTACACCGCGTACATGAAGACTGGGTGGTGGAGTGGGAGTTGAGAGGTTCGCAGCGCCTTCCGAGATCAGTCGTGCTGCGCGAAACGAGTCTATTCTTGCGTGAAACAGACTATATATGTTTCAGCGTGTTTGAAAATGTACATATGACAACGTTTACGCGAGTTTTCTATACACTTATATTCGCTTTGTATGTAACATTTATGGGACATTGTAAACTGTTACATATTGACGTACATATGCTTGTGTGCTTTCTTTATACATGAATTACTGTTTACCTCGAACGTTGTTCATTGAAAAGAATTCAACTACAAGTTAGGTTAGACTTCTTACAAAGTACAGAAAACATTTCCTCTGAAATTAATTTCAAAATGGATTCTGATGAAATTAGCTGGCAAATAGTGTCAAATACAGTAACAAAAAGAATGGTAGATCTTTCTTTTGTACATAAATTGACACCGTCTAGAAGATTATGTCGTCGAACGAAGGTTATGAATACTGCGATTAAACATTACCATAATTTAAAAACCTACAGACAGTATATTAAAATTAAAACGTGTATTCTTCGGAATTTGTCAGATGACAACGATACCGACGGTTATAATAGTTCCCCAGACGATGATCATAGTGTTTTGAATAAATCCGATCTGCCTTTAACAGATTATATGAAAGATAATACGATTACAAATACAGGTAAAGTAGAACTTGATGTTAGTGACTATAATACATCAGGCGAGATAAATCAAAGATCAAATGCTCGACAATCCAAGGATAAATGTCCCAATTCTGAAAGTTTAGGTTGGCAAAAAGTTGTTAAGAAGAGAAATGTAAAACCAACTTGTTCTCCAAAACAGAATGTTCAAAAGAGCAAACCACATAAACCAGACGAAACTAATAATTATGAATCTTCTGTGAGTAGTTCTAGTAAGATTGCTTGTAAAAATGATACAATGTCATCAGTTCAAGAGACGTGTAGTAGGGAAATGTATTCCGATAAAAAAACCTATGGCATTAACAAAAAACAGGAAACAAATAAGAATTATACAAAGTCGATGGAAGGAGAAATTAATATTGGCAATGATGCGTATAAAAAGTTGAATAAAAATAACTGTTCTAAAACGCTCAAAAGTAAAGAAAAATTAAATGGTATAAAAAAAGACTTGATATCTTTGTTAAATCAAGAGACCGTGGTTCAACGTGATGATGAACATTCTGTAAATGCAGAAGCATGTGTCAAAGAAAGTTATTCTATGTTGAAGATCGAACATGTAAATGTCCAAGAAGAATCTGCAGACGAAAGCAAAAGTAGCGTGTCTTCGCAAATGCAACCTCCATTCAATGGTAATACAAATCAACCCAAAGATTCTGGTATCGACGAAGATACGGAAGAAGAATTCCATGCTAATGGAAAAACAGTTAACGCAAAGAAAAAAAAAAAAATGCCAGAGACGTGTAAAAATGCAAACCTAATGTCACCTGTAGTCGATCATAAAAATGTCTCCACGATTGAAACAACCTTAACAAATACCAACAACTTATTATCCGATATTCATAATACATCGGATACCATAGATTCTCAATGTACAGGACTCTTTACAGATGATGATACAAATAATGAAAACAAAGAACAAAATAAATTACAAAAAGTAAAATTGCAGCCAACAGTTACTTGCATGAAAGTCATTAAAAACAAATACAGAATTATATCGGAAAATGCTTCATTATTGGATAAATGTTTGGAATCAAATGTCAGCGATGATCATATTAGCTACAAAGCAACGGATCCTATGAAAACTATACACAATATGGAAGATAGCATGTCACCTTTGTCCAAAAGACGATTACAACAAATGAGAAGGTTAAACCTGACTGCAGATAGCGAATCTAGTCTTAGCGAAGATGACGAATATTGTAACACAGAAAATATGAGAGACAAATTATTCAAAAGGTTGAAAGAACATTCCGATTCGTCGGACAATGAAGACGAAAACATGGGTTTCAAACACTTATCTTCTCTACAGAATAGTAAAAAATTAAAAACAAATGAAAATTATACATTCAGAAATAATAGAAAAGAAAAGAATATTTGCTTGAGAGAAACATATACTGACAATAACGAGTCTGTACAATCATTAAGATTAGCAAAAACCAATGGTAACAACTACAATACATACAATACATTGAAGGACCAGTATAAAACAAATACGCAGAATTCTTTCAAACAGAGTGCACATTGCTCGGGTAATGAAAGCGATAGTGCCAAAGAGAATACAAAACACGAACGATTGTTCCAAGAAAATCATGAGGCCAAAAAAATTTCAAAAACTGATGAAACTGCAACAGGAACTACAAACAAGAATTCAGCGATACAAAACAGACCGCATAATGTACAAAATAAAAATTAACATTATATCATGTCACTTCACAGCATTTCTTTCTTTCAAAATCTTTCCTTTACAGTTACAGGAATTAATGAACGAGGAAAACTTGGTAATTGAAACTACCTTACCTTCTGTTACGCTAAAAGATCTACAAGAAAACAATGTTTTTCTATTAGATGTTCCTTCTATGGTAAGTTATACATATACGATACACATATGCCAGCAAATAAGAGAAAATTACATATGTTTAATACAGGATTCTTTTTTATATTTAGGTAGTTGAAACCGACCTATTGGGAAGGAAATTTATTCTAACGGAAAATAAGCTAAAACTTGGAAAACATAAATATAAAATTGAATTTAATGATATAAATCACATGTCTTGTGTCTTCAGTGCTGGGGACACTGGAAAATCTTGTACAAACTACAAAGCTGGTATGATATTGGATAAGTTGCCTAATTTTTCTGTTTGCCCTACACTCTGAAGATTCGTGTTATTTTCTACATTTTTTTTTCTTCCAGTTACTATTACACCAATGAGAAGATTCGTTGCATATGAAAAAATAGTGAAAACAACGTCAGAGAAATAACGAGCCATACCAATAATACCAGCGTAAAACGGATACCAATTTGACTTTAATAAAGTAATATGTATAAAACCAACACTACAATTAACTTTTTTAAAAACTAAAACACGAATATATGTATGTACAATACATATTGTTGACAAAGACGAACAAAAGAAAACTGTGTTGATCTCCTATTAAATTCGACGACAGTTATTTTTCACGACTTGTCTTCTATGAACTGTTATTAATGTTGAGCGTTTAACTTTTTCGTCTAGCAACGATTATTAATATGAAAAAGAAAGTTTCCGATTATTTGAGCATTGTTAAATATGTATTAATATTGTGTTTCTCAAGTGGTATTTCAGTTTCCTGAAATATCAAATTTCATTAGATCCCAGATTTAATCGTACAATGTCGAGGACAATACGAAATCATAAACAGCAATATGATTTTCAATATTAATGTTTTTATTGAAATACAGAGATGAAAGATGACATGAATTTATGAAGTTTCCATGGCAGCAGTCGAGTCCTCTGTATATTTTCCTTTGTCTTTACCTAAAGCAGCCAATCTGCCTTTACTTCGTCTGTCGATAATTTTTTTGCGATCTTTATCCATCTTTAGTTTTACAATAACGGTCTACGAGAAAAAATAAATTCAGGTATGACAACAGTCACTGTATATCATAGAGATTTCTGTATTACATCGAACGTATCAGTGCCAATTTGTCTGCAGCAAAAAGACTAAACAAGATAAACTCACAGATACAAAGGAGAACCCTAAGCACCGATTCGTTTACTTAGCTTATCGTCTTGTTCTACGTGAATGGTTTAATTCATCATTGATCGAAGCAGTAGTTATTAGTATACGAAGTTATATGTACATACTTATGTACGTACATATACTTATAATCTAATATATTAAGCTAAAAGTAGTTGTTTACCTTAGATGGATCAATACCAACGTACACACTGGCAGTATTAATCTTTTCGCGCTGTATTCTTTCTATATATATGACGAATTTTTTCCTGTAGACTTGCACAACTTTGCCTACCTGTTGACCTTTATAGTGGCCACGAACAACCTTTAAACAAAAGGAAACGAAGAAAAGAGAAATATATTTGATAGAATCGAATTAGAATAAAATAGTAGAAAACCATATTAAAAGTTATCATTCAAGTGAGCGAGCATACCTGCACTTCGTCATCTTTGCGAATTGGCATAGAGCGTACATTGTACTTTTGTCGTAATTCTTTGGAAAGTGGTGCTGACATAAGCCTTCTACGAATATGAGAAGGCGCCGTGAAGTGCCTTTTCCTGTTTTTTCTGCGCGAAGAGGTAACAAGTCGATTGAATTTCATTGTTGCTGGTTTCCTGTACAGACAAAGAAATTGTTCACTGTGGTTTATTAGTAACACTGGAATTATACTAGCAAACGTCAAAGGAATCACATGGGTTTTTTCGATAAAAACAACAGTACGAATGAGATAACCACTACTGTTGGAAATATTGTTATTAACCGCGTTTTAATATGAAAAGAATAGATTGAGCCGCAAGCGAGAAAGTAATTGATACGATTCGATAGAAAATATGGCGTTAAAACCGATTGTTTAAGTTCGATTGGAATCGATTTAGATTTCAGCGAACTTACGTTAACCGTTTAACACCACGGTCACAACCGGAAGAACATTCGACGACGATACGAGTTTCTACCTCCACAAGCGCCGGAAAACTATGTACATACATACATATCTACGTATTATACATTCAAACAAAACCGAACTCTACGGTCTTGCGATAGGATAATACGATGCATCGTTTCGATTGGTTGGTTATCTACACGGTTGATACAATTCGCATTGCAATTGGTCAAGAAAAAGCCAACAAGTCAAAACATATATATTATATATTTCCATAGGTTAAGTAACAAATTGTTGAATATTTAAATATAGAGAAAAAAATTGCCTTGTTGGTTTGTTTTTAGGAAGATTATTTTAGAATGTTGTAACACATAAACACAAATAAATATTACAGTTTCCTTTCTAGTTTTCCCTAGACTATCCTAGTTTTTTTGGTGTTCTCCCGAAAACAGGAAATATCCACTGAGAGAAACTTATCGCTTCCCTTGACACAACACGAAACGACGTAATGCATATCCGAAGCTTGTGTCATTCGTTGTGAACGGTGGACAACTGTGTCGTTTTAAAGTTACGGTGTTACCGTTTCCGAAGCTTTGCAAAAATATCGCAATTATGGGGCTGCTAATTTCACGGAAGTATTCGACGCATCGTAAAAATCGAGTAAGTATACGCGCAGTTTGCCTCTATGTATCACGGTAAATACCTACGTAGTGCAACGAGAAAAGCATTTTGTTTACACGTTATGTAGTATCGGAAGAGACACGTAACGTTGAACGTTGTTAATCGTTTGCGATGTTTTCGTTGAGATTTCTTTCCATTCAAGTACACAAGATTATTTGCTATGACATCAAATAGAAACTCTACAGCAGGTCGTTAGAAGAAAACGCGCGTTGACGAACTTTTCACTTATTCATGTTGTTATTGATCAATTGTTCATTCGCCACACATCCGACTTTTCATTTCTATGTTCTCGACAATTCGTTTTTCTTTTTCTTCCTCTTCTTTTCCTGGTTCCGCATGAATGTAAATGTCGATCAGTTCCGAATCGTAATTCGATTAAAGAAATCGGTTTACATACACAAATTGGCGAAAACTACGGAGAATCGCATCGATTGGGAATTAAAGCAAATTCTCTAAACGAACACGATCACAAGGTACTTGATCTTAAAAACAGAAAAATGCTTTATAGTAGGAGGAAGAGAACAGAGAATATAAAGAATGACCGATGCGACGATGGTTGGACAACCATAGCGTTTTAGAAGGCGGTAAATACGAATAATTTTGACACTTCGATCGCTTTGGGTCACTTGGTTTGTTCGACCCAGAAAAAACGATTCGTTTCCATCTACGGGACGAACAGGAAAACATCGTATTTTTCCGCTTCTGAAGCGCATATGCAAACGCGAACACTTTTGCATATTCATTCGATATAATACGTACTTATATATAGGTACGTACGTACGTATGCAACGTTTCGTTTATGTTGTAGGTCGGTAGAAGAGCGTGCAGATTGATTTCCTAGGAGAGAAGTCGTTCTGCAAAATTAGGTTTCAAGAAAATCTTTCTGACGAAAAATTTTCTAACGGTATTGTAACCTCATGCGTCGAAGTAGAAGTTAAAAAAAAAAAACAGAAAAAAGAAAAAAAGAAAAAAAAGCAGGAAAGTAACCAAAAGGGAAGGGATATTGGCGCCTCTTGTGAAAATCGTATCGCAGAAACGAAAATCTCAGTAGCCACGCAATGGATTCGACAAGACCGGAAGACAGATCACTCGGCAGTGGATTATCTTTACCGCAATGGATGAAGGGAAGGATCGATAATAGGTACCTTTTTTCCATCTATAATGGATTTTTCCAAATGCGTCGAGATACTACATGCTTTACCGTTTTACGTTTACACTCTCAATAGAAAAAAAATCGACTCAACAATCGCATTCCATAAGATTACAAAGATCTTATGATTCTTTTTTATTTTGTATATTTTCGAATGAGAGAACGAACGAGTGAAAGAGGGAGCGACTGTGCGCGCGCGTGTGTGTATCGTATGTGTTTTAGCGAGCGAGCGAGCGAGCGAGAGAGAGAGAGAGGGAGAGAGAGAGAGAGAGAGAGAATATTTACAGGCGGAATGTGGGCATCGTGACTAAACAGCTAGTTGCGCGGGCCTCTGCTGATCTCTATTCTTAGATGTCACAGACGCAACTGTGTTCGCGCCTCCGAATGCGCCCTCGTGGTTCTCTACCGCGACTCATACCGTTCACTTTGCTCTATGCTAGAACAGTCGAGTTAGAATTGAGTAAGGTTACTTTTTTTTTCTTATCGGTTTGTTTGGCGATAGTACGCGACGCACGCGACGTACACTATGCTGTAGCGTATTCGAGTATAAAATCTATCGAATGAAACCGACGAATCCGAACATGACGTTTCCGCTGGTACGATTCGTGAACGATAGCCGGAGAGTTTAGCATATCGTACTCTCGATTCTCGATTCTCGACTCTCGACTCTCGACTCACTTTTTCACACGTATCCTTTACGCAACCAACCCTTTATAGCCCGATTTTCCTTCGAATACTTTCTATCAGTCCTTCTCTGTTTCGCAGATTCGATTTCGATGACAGCACGTTCAGCCCGCCATCTCATGACGATAACTTCTTTTATATACGATATCCAAAAGCACAGAACGAATTGCCAATTTCGCAAGAATTTCGACCGATCGATAAAGTGTTCGGTGAACAAAATATCGGCTCATCGGCGGCGAGTAATGCGAAAGTTGAGCAACAGTTTGTTCCCGAGAGTAGACGCAGCAATCAGGAGATCGACTTCAGCAAGCATCCGTTACCGTGTCAACCGTTTGTACCGAATTCAGCAGTTAACAAAGGTATCGTAGTTTATTCGTCGAGTCGCCGTCAATCCAAAAATCTGTCTCTCTCTCTGTCTCTCTCTCTCTCTGTATGTTCTTGATGATTCTAGGGAACGAGATCAAACAAAATTCAACAAAGGCATTGCCGATCGGAAAGGCGATAGCAAAGTCTCAAGGTGTAGACGATGGGTTTCACAGCGAACCAGCGCTTTGCGGAAAATCGATTGTTCTTGTAGCGAATCAGATAATGTCAAACAAATTCAACAAAACGTTCGCGGCTGAACAGGTCGATAGTCAGCCTAAAAAGGGCAGCAAATCGTTGCCAGCCACCCCGTTGGCTTCGCCAGCAGGAAGTCCCGACAGTTCACCGAAACCACGTCGACGCACACCCTCGAATCGATACTTTACAGGCTCTTTCTTCCCTGATCGAGAAAAATATCAAGGAGGTTGGATCCTGGCCAGTCTATTGGGACAGTCCAGAGAAATCGTTACCGCCAAGATCGACGAAGAAGACGAATCCAGCATCGACGCGTCATCCTCGTCGCTTCAACCACCCCCATCCAGACTTTTAAGCCGAAAGAAATCTATATCTTCCCAAAATCTTACGTATGTAGGAACCGACGAAAAGTCAACAGCCGAAAAGTCGGCCATCTACTCGAACGTATTCCAAGCGAAGCCATCCGAATTGAGAGAAATGAATTTTTGGTCTCCGACGTCCATGTAAACGAATACACACTTTTCCCGATGCTTCTCTTTCTCTCTATATGATTATATTATATAGAATGTTATTATTGACACGCGATCCCGTTGATCCAACGAATCGATATATCCGCCGTTTCAGTTTTTCTCTCTTCTTTTTTCACGTGTTTCGCTAATTTTTGTTGAAGCATCGCCATGCACTTTTGCGACTCGTATCTCGGGACAAATATATGCTTCTGTTTACATCTGTCGTAGTTGATATTTAGTAATAACGTATTCTTTATCTAAAGTGCTTTTAGTTTTTGCGTCGTCGCTCGCTAGACGTTTTCGATTGTTCACAGACATTGTACAACACGCGTATTACTATAAACAAACGAAACGAAATGGTTGTGCGTCAAAAACTCTTTTTCGAACTTTTTCAACGAATGGGGCAATCGCTTTCGTTTCGCATTAGAAGTAGGCACCAACTATTCATCCCTTCCCTTCCCTTAATTGGCTTTTTGATTTTAATATTTAATTTTAAATGATACGATAGAAAAAAAAAGAATAATGTATATCGCGTAGATCCCATGGTATTTATTATTATTATTATCATTATTATTATTATTATTATTATTACTACAATTACTATTATTATTATCACTATTACTACTACTGCTACTGCTACTAATACTACTACTACTACTAATACTACTACTATTATTATTATTATTTTTATTGTTATTATTATTCGTTATGCTTGTGCAGCACGAGTGATTATAGAATCCACAAAACAGCTTACTATTTGATAAGTCCATGCAAGTGGCATAATTTTTTTATGTTGTATCGATCGAGTGACCTTGTATTGCCGTTATCGTATCAGCAATGTAAGAAAAACAAAAACAAAAATGCGTATCGTGTAGGCCAAATATGGAAATCGTATTCCACGACAGTGTGAACGAATAGGTATACATATTATGTACCGAGTTGGACGACATATCTAGGCGTCAGTTTTGTATCGTGGAAAGGACAAATCTTACACGTGCCATGTCAGACTGTTTCGTCAAACTGTTGATAATAACAGCGTCCGAAAAAGCGGTTACGAATCACAGGCAAACCTACAATAACTTCTGTACTGTATTAAATTTTCCAAAGAATGAATAAAATGAAAAGAATTTCCCATGCGAGCAACATTGTTATCTTGTGTTTTTCCCAGAACACCGAATTCAAAGAAACCAATTTCAGCCCCTGGTAACATCAGTAGTTGCAACAATTTAATTCTTTTTATAGCAACCATGTTAAATTGCCAAGAAATTTGATTTCGCAACGTACGTGATCGATCATTTTTTTGTTTACGCACGAACGCAAGAAACTCGGACAAGAAATGTCTCTCGTAGCTCGAAATAAACGAAGATATATAGGTGGCTGACGTGGTGGTTGACGGCACCATATCGATGCCTAAGGGCTTCAATCAGAAAACGTAAAAGGCGGGGTACCGGTTTGACGAAGTATCACGCGTTCCTGTGCCCCTTTGGCGTGCTTATGAAATCACCAAGTTTTTGGCCGTGCTTCGTTTGCTACACTTTGCCAATGTCGATTACGTAACTCGTGCAAACGACTACGACGCGACGAAACATTCCAATTCCCATTCCGGATGCCGGTCCTGTTCTTTTTTCTTTCTATTTTCTTTTTCACTTTCGTTTTCGTTTATTCCTCGTGTGTATTATGCCTGTAACTGCAACATATATAGATGTATATATGTATCATGGTCATAGATTCGGTTTTAAATAACGAAGAGTTTTGATATTGAAACACAAAATTGTTGCATGCTTGTACGATATATACAAACTGTACACATATACTGTATACATAAAGACATATATAATACATACGTGTGTTTCTAAACAAGTTTGTTCCGAATCAAGCTTGATCGAAAATGCAAAATGCGCATATCGTGGATGTCGAAAGGCAGAAAACTTCTGACAGGTTATCGAGTCCTATACATATGTATTTATGATAATAAATAAACAATATACACATACGTGTAGGTACATCCCGAAATTCTACGGTCACGCATTAGATCTATTAAGATCTCTTTCTTCGAAGACGCATTACATATATGTGCCCATAATTATGAAAGTGGTTTAAGTCATATATTTCTTTCATTTTTTTTACATTGAATAAATTTAGTTTAAAATCATGTCGTGTGAAATAAGTGATAAATTCATTTTTTTTTAAATTTTGACTTAGACCACTTTCATAATTATGGGCACATATGTATGTTTACATATATGGGTCGAAAAAAATATGATGTATTCCAATCACGTTTCAGAGTTATGGGAGAGAAAAATCGACATCCTCGAGGATAGAATGCAACACCGATTGCCCGAGTTTAGCAATTCGGTATCAAATGCTGTTCAACTCGACGAACGTAACGTAATACATATCGGCTCGGCAGCATCGTTACGAACCTATGCGCCTATATGCTTGCCTTTGGTCAGGGGACACTCGATACCGCGTTTTCGGGCTCGAAAAAATATTTCAAGTTTTGCCGATGGATAGGTTTACTAACGCTCATGTATAAATAGCCTGACAGATTTGCCATAAGCATTCAATTCGTTCTACGTTTTGCTTCTGTACGGTACAAGGAGAATCCGCATCAACCTCTCATCATGTTTAGGGTAAGTACGAAGATCGTTTTTCGAAACGAAACGAAACGATTGATTTTCTTTTGGATTTTCCTCAAAATGAAGAAATGTAGTAGCTTCTACATGTTTGTCTCTGTATTGAAATCGTGTTCGTGATAGTGAAGATTTTTCTTTTCAGTTCTTGGCGATCTGTGGATGCTTGTTGGCGGTCGCGCAAGCTGGTGTGATCGGCGGGGGTTTGCTCGCAGCGACTGCGCCTGCTGCGCTCGCGGTGCAGCAAGCAGGTCTTCCTCTGTCCGCAGCTACGGTCGCGTTGCCAACCATCGCAACGTCCACCTCTAATATCATCCGGGGAATCGGTAACTTAGGTGCCATATCAGCCTACTCGAAGAGCGTAGACACGCCACTCAGTAGCGTCAGGAATGCGGACGTGCGCGTTAACAATCCAGGAATCGTGACGGCGACCGCTGTGCCCGCGCCAGTGCTCACGCTCGCAAATACTGCTCTCGCAGGTACCTGATCGCAGGGTGCCGTCAGTTTACTCTAAACTAGTTTACCCGCAAACACAAATCCATCCTAATTCTTGTTCTTTATTTGCAAAAACTACCGGTTCGCTGTTATACGTTTAGTGTTTTCTTTGTTTACGATATCTACGGGAAACGCGAATATTATCGTTAAACATTATCCTCGGGAAAAAATTCGGGCTTGGCGCTTGGCGAACGCTTGCTGACACGCTTCCTTTGTCTTTCCGCATCGGAATTTTCCCTTTTCCCACTCGATCCTTTGTTTCCCACATCCTAACATTTTCCTAGTTAGTATGTATCCTCCATAACGCTTCGACACTCGATTTTCACTGCACCGCACACCGCGCAGTTAGACATCTACGTACAACGTTATAGCGTATGGTGTAGTTACGGCGAACTGATTAATTTTTTTATCTTTTCTCGATCCGCTTCTACTTCATGGCCATATTTGAAACGACCTACGACGATCTACTGCGATCTACATCGATCTATGGTGTGACGGATTTAGCTCCATTGACCACGGCTGCCCTTGCTGGGCCTACGCTCCTCGGACCAGGACTGACAACCGCGATCGCAGCCGGACCAGCCTTAGCTCCTCTTGGACTGAATGGACTGAACGGCTTGACATTGAACGGCTTGGGAGCGGTTAAGGTTCTTTAAAAAGTACACGCAAACAGCCACGGATCATCGAAGAGGGGCTCTCGGTTCGGCGTAGATTCGAGCCTTCGACGCTGTGAACCGTGTCCCTAATTCGCGGTAACGACCAATCGTTGCCATCACGCAAACAAGCTACATGTCACAGAATGTAATAACTGATTAACGAATAAACATAAAACCCTTACGACTACAGTTTCACTTTGTTCCGTCCTGAAATTGTGTTACACGCGAGAACCATGTGGTTGCAGAGGATAACCGAAGGGAGGAATAAATTGTCCGTATCCATGTTTCACGTATACTATATTTAATAGATAAGAAAAGTGATCAATTGAAATCCGCGTACAGAATCGTCAAAGTCGATTCGTAGAATCGACTGCCGATTACCAGGAATAGGAGACGCCGATGGGACTGCTGTAAGCCATGTGTGAAACGGCAACCGCCGGAGAGTAGGCGACACCGAGGAGCGGACTCGGATGCGCAGCGGCCAGGGGTGCAGCCAGGGGTGCAGCCAAAGGTGTTGCGTGGGCTGTAGCGTACGCAAGTGGTGCAGCGTGTGCATAGATTGCCGGGTTCGTCACGCGAATGTCAGATCTGCTACTGCTAGAGAACGGGGTGTCGATCGTTTTCGATTGAGTCGCGATCTGCGCCAAATTTCCTGTGCTGCGGAGGATGTTGTCCGACGTTGATGTCAATGCTGCGGTAGTCAAAGTGTATTGACCAGCGGCAGCCGTCCCCAAGTACCCGGCATCGCACATTGCCAGAGCACAGGCGAGTATTACGATCTGAAAACGACACCATGCCTATATTGTATTATATTTCGCTCGAACCCGTACTTCGGGTTCTTCAGCACATCCTGCGAATGCGAGCATACGAGTAGACGAGCAGGCGAATTATACATTATGTATAATGTAATTATTCTACATTATTATTATATGAATGTATATGTAGCAATACTAACCTTGGAGAACATTGCGAGTTTGATATTAGAGACGGTGACAGACCAGGATTCTTCGATGGTGCTTGGAAGCGAATGCGTGTCGATCGTTTCACAGCCAAAATCTTATATAGTGCAAACGATCGGGCTGGAAGTGGGGTACAAGGGCGTGTTTCGTGCCGGTGACGAAAAACTTTCGCCGTAAGAATACGCGTAATCTTGAACCGTGTAAATCGTTCTACCACGCCCGATCATTCTTCTTTTTTCAACAAAATCGTCGAGTTATCCCCTCGGTGACCTTGGACCAGAAAGTCAAATCCGTCGACTGGTTATACAGCGACAAAAAACGACCGTGATCCAATTACTTTGTCCTTTCACCCTCTGGCCGAATTTTTCATTGGAACGCCGCACCGATGCAAACGATAACGTGCAAGTACCATTCGACTACATCGCTATTTCTGCTTATAAATTTTCTCGCCCATTTCCTATGAAAACACTTGCGTTTCGTGTCTCGTGTTGCTCTATGCGGGTGGGATGCGGCTCAAACCTCATACATATCTATATACATATACCTACTTATATACACGCATTCGATACAATGCTGTTTATATTTCGATTTATTCGTTCAATTTTAATGTAATCAAATAATCACGTAATCATGTAATCAATTACTTCTACTTTGTGTGTACTTGCACATTTTTCTCTTTTTCTCTTTCTTTCTTCATTTTTCTCATCTTTCTCATTTTTCTCATCTTTCTCAATTTTTCTCTTGTGTCTATGTATATATATATATACATAGTTTATATGTATGTACATAGTTTATATACACATAGTGACTACTTAGGGTTCGTAGGGAAAATCACGCTTCGTTCGTTCAGCATCTCCATTATCTCCGTTGGCTGATTACATACCTATATAAATGTGAACCTTGAAAATGAAAAGTACTCATAGCAGACAGGATATAAGAGTGCTCACGCCCCGGAATTCGGCGTTCCCACTTTTGTGACATTGCCTTTTTAGCATCGAACAGAACCATGGGTAACTTTTAGCATGGAACAGAACAATGGTACCGACGAGGTACGGGAGTCTTACCCACCTATACCTCGTCTGTGCTTGGGCATTCTATTGTAGATGGCGCAATGATATCGTTTCCACGGTATGGGGTTATGTATTAAATCATTAAATATTAATTATAAACGCTGTAACTAGTAGTTATTAGTATACAATATCTAGCCAGGAGAATTTTCTGAACTATCTAATGCCGATAGAGAGAAAATTTAGTCTAAATGTGCATGATTGTCCTATAAAAGATTGCCTCATTTCAGTCGTCAGTTTCCGGAGTAGGGTGGACGATAAGTACATAGAAGCACGTGGAGAAAGCAAAATAAACTTCTAACCAAAAAAATAATTATTTCTTCCTTATAAAATGGACGTTTCACAAGGTAAAATGGATATTGACGACAGTGTGAAAGAAACTGATGCTCCAGAAGGTACGGAGCTTAGTTACGAAGATAAGTTGAAGTATGTGAATGCCATAGCTAACCCCATGGCACCGAAGAAGCTGACAAAAAAGATTTATAAATGTATAAAGAAAGGTATGTACCGGTAAAACAAAAATGCCTGTCTACAGTACATTTCCCTACGTGTACAGCGTTAATAGTTTGTCTGTAATTTTTGTAAATTTTAATTTGAACATTTCAGCTTCAAAGCAGAAAACCTATCTTCGAAATGGCTTGAAAGATGTCCAGAAACATCTCCGCAAAGGAGAACACGGGTAATTTTTTCGTTCGTAGTAAAGTAAAAATTGTATCATATATTTAGAATTGTACTTTAATAAGGAATATATTGTTCAATAGGTTGGTGGTCTTTGCGGGTGACGTGTTTCCCGTAGAAATTATGTGTCACTTACCAGTTGTGTGCGAAGACAAAAGCATTCCATATTGTTACACCCCTTCTAGACAAGATATTGGTAACGCGATGGGTGTGAAAAGGGGTAGTCTAATGGTGTTAATTAAAGAGCACCCAGAGTACAAAGACTTGTACGAGGAAATCAAAGCTGCAATGACCACATTGTCTACTCCACTGTAATCGTGTGCCTTGAACCACTGTAAATACAATAGATGCATTCATCAGTAAACTAATATTTCTCAGAATTGTGAGCAACAAGTATTATCAAAAATCAGTTCACAGATTATCCAAAACGATACATTTTTTATACAATTCACTACAATCATAAGATTAATGTAAGTAAAAGAATAAAAAATGTATAAAACGAGAAGACAATCATTCTTTATATCGAGTTAAAAATGGAAGATAGAAACTGCTCTCGCTTGTTTAATGTTTAATTAAAAATTAGTTTTATTTATCACCTGTGCATTTGAAAATAGAATATTAAAAGTTAGCTTAAGATAAAAATCATATTTCTCGAAGCGGCATGCATACATACGTATATACAGCTTTGCTTTTATTTCAAGCGGGTAAAATTAGATTTGATATAGACATCGTCGTTTGATCTCGATCTCGATCAAGATTGAAAATCGTTTTGGATTGTCAGTCGAGACTTCCGAACGATTACTTGCGGTTTCATTGATAATTTTGTTTCTGAGCGTAACTTCTAGTTTGTAAAATCGAGAGCT
This sequence comes from Seladonia tumulorum, assembly GCA_913789895.3. Taxonomy (NCBI): domain Eukaryota; kingdom Metazoa; phylum Arthropoda; class Insecta; order Hymenoptera; family Halictidae; genus Seladonia; species Seladonia tumulorum. The sequence continues at coordinate 18,203,044 of OU565271.1, forward strand.
ATCGAAAGATTATGTACCAATTGTGTTATCGATCGTAATCAGCGTAGGATTCAAATTTAAGAAATCGTATCCGAAAAGACATGTTTCGTGGTTGTCAAGTGTAGTCGAAGCAACGAAATAATCGAACACGCGAAATATAAATCTTACCCGCGTTAATCAGTGCGTTAATCGTATCACCTTTCGAATACAGCGTTTCCTCCGTAAGATCGCGCAATTCGGGAAATACGACGGGACGTTCGGGAGTAGAGGAGGCTGTTTCAGTTTGATCCTCATTGGCTGATGACTTGTCGAGTCTCACGATTGGTATCGTTACAAGATGGTGGGGATGAAAACACGACTCTACGGAGGGTAGGCTGTGCATCGACATGATCGAATGGTAACCGTACGACAAATATTTTCATTTGTTATAGTTGAACGTTTTACTCGTCGGCCACGGAATACGAAATGCTTTGACAATCTTATAATGTCTGAAACGACTTAAGCTATGCTTAAACTCTTAACAAGACCAAGTTTACTTAATACCGACCGAGCTGGCAACACATCGCAAATACTTTCTACGGATCGATCAGTTTGAACGATTCGAGAACAGACGTCGTGAACGCGACGAGCTACGATTGGAGGGCTTGCGAGCGCGGGAACGCTGGAGAAATTCAAACGAAAAATGCACCTAAGTACTTTGAAGAGGCGGCAAGATTCTTGGTTTTTTTCGCAAAATTGTGTCTCTTTCTCTCTCTATCTCTCTCTCTCTCTATCTTACGATATATCTCATGAAAAAGGGAACTCTCTGTCGCCCGCAAACGCCTCTTTCGCACACACACGGACAATGATGATGATCGGGCTTTCTTCAACGTCTCTCCCGCGACTAAAATGCACACGAAATTGAAACATCGTCGACTCTCTATCGCTCTATGTGTGTCTCTGTCTTCGTACCCTTAAATTCTACGGTTACCAATGTCAGTACAAAATATACATTCACGAGCGACGAAGGACAACATTGACATCGAAATTGACGTAGCGTACAAGTGGGACGTTATTCTCACCTTCGCCGAAACGGACATGCTGCATACGTCGTTTCCGTTGGAGAATTTCAGGCAGTAACGCATCTTACGACAGTACGTGTTTTGTTCCTTTCGGAAATGTAGCGATGGGCTCGAGGGGTGATCCACCACGAACAAATAAACAGGACACAATTTCTCCATCTTCATTGTTCTCTGCCTGTCACTGTTTGTCAGGTTTGGTTTCAATATGACAAAGTGCCGAGCAGATAACATGAAAGGTATTTCACAATTCTTCCGGGTATTCGAGAACTCGCAAGCGTATCGTACCCATCACTACTCGCTCGCGTATACACGGGTTACACAGTGTAAAATTAGTTACGGCAGCATAACAGTTACACATGTCTTTAAAATTCTCCGCGTGTCGCGTTAAAAGTGATTCACACACATATCTCTTCTGCTTCGCTGTGTCTCGCATTACCTCTTTCAATCATGCACTCGTCCATTTCTCAAGGATGAATGTATCAATGATCCGAACTTGAGTACACTGTAGATTCACTCGATCGAGATCCGAGTGAAATTCAAATTTGAATCTTGAGTACACCAATTCAAGTTCGGATAGTGAATGCGCCATATTGACCGAACTCACGCATGCGCGCGCAGCTGCGACAAAGAAATGAACTAACCAGTATCGAATGATCAAACACCGTTTATTTACCGATCGCTAACAGGTCGTTCAAGTCCTTTCGAGAACTTCGTCACGACCGTCCCTTTAAAACGCGAGGTTACGTTTCTTCAGAGGTGCGGGTACCAATTTGAGCACTTAGAAAATAGAATTCGTCGGGACAATGTACGACACGGTACGTATGGAGTCGCCTTTACTTGGAAATAAATCCGCGCTAAATCCTATGAATGTTACACTCATGACAAATCTTTCTCTCTCTCTCTCTCTCTCTCTCTCTCTATTTCTCTCATAACCTAGATAAATAATTATTATTACCAGAATCAGTAATTCTAGCAGTAACCGTTTACCGTGATCGATATGTTGCAGTTATCAGACAATCCCTCACTTTCATTTGCAAACAAGATACAGGACTACCATCTATACAATGCATTTCCGTGACTGAAGATACGTAATTTTCAAACTGTGGTCGGTAAGTTCTCAGACACATGAGGAATAGTTTTTCGTAATTATTGAGAGACGAACTAATTACCCAGTGGAAAAATTAGGATATGGAGCGAAGAAGATGAGCCCTCTAATGTACCTGTATCTTGTTTGCGTGCTCGATCGAACTGCACGCGTCCCTACTTAAAGGTAATCGATGATAGTGATTTCGTAGATCGTTACAAAGTGGTACAAATACGAGAATTCTCCTAGCACTCGAAGGAATGGTAACCTCGCTCGTGTGATAGGGAGAACAGAATGGTTGAAGCAGGGCCCGACATCGAATACCGTGCAAATGACAATAAAAACGTTACAACGTCTGATGTTTCCTTACACTACTAATAGAACGGTACCGCGTTCTTCCAGTATCGTTTACAGGCGTATTGTTTACGCGCTACTACCGGCTAAGACTATTGCTCGTTTTCTTCAGTCTAATACGCATCGATAAAAGTACAATAAATCGTTAGTCGTCTGATGGTAATCGGACGTCCCGAATCGAGATTCATTTTCGCCGTGTTCCTCGCGCGTTTCCCCGTGAAATTAATCGAAAACCGTGACAACGTCCATACCCGTTGAACAGATCAATAATGCTCGAGATTTTAATTGTTTCGTCTTTCAGGAAAGGTGAGGCGACGATTCAATTATTCACCGCAGCATGCCGTTCCCACGCCTATGGTGGCAACCCGTGCAACAGGTAACCGGTCGTGCAGGCGTGCACGACGGGTTGCATACGCTGCGGCTGTAATCTCACGAATGACAAGTCGAATTTAAACCCCTTGCACTATAACATCGAGTCAGACTCATAGATAAAGTTTTCGAACAGAATTTACTAGATATGTATGTTATTAATTTTCCTTAAACCAAAATAAAATTCTACTTAGTTTGTTGTCAATATACATATAGTTATTAGAGAACATATAGGCATACAATAGATATAAGTTTGCTTCTTCTTCTTTTTCTTCTTCTTCTTCTAGGAAATTAAGAACGCGACAAAGATGGTTTAATCACTGTAACCGTAAAATAAATCGTAGTGCATGGGGTTGAGCTCAGGATGGACTGGAATTGTTACAAGCCTCTCTGAAAGGACTACTACGTGCGATTCAAAGCCCCCCGCATTATCGACCGCGAGAAACCAGACCAGAGGAGAAGCCTCGAGGAGGACCAGCATCGAAAGTATAAAAATTCTCTCCGGTACGATTCAAGTCGACGAATGCAAGTCACTCCGAGGACTCCACGTTTGAACGACTCAACCGATCAAACAAGTGATACTTCATTTTCTTTTCCTTTCAGGTGGCAAACGGCGCACCTTTGTAATGGGCTCTCGTTTTAGTGGCAAAGACGTGTCGTCAACAAAAGGCACCAGCTTGTTTTTTTTTTTCGTTTTAAAAAAACGATGGACGCCCGTGTGTGAGAAGTCCCGTCGAAAGACAATAGCGCCGCTTGCATCGTCGTCCTAGCGAGACAGCGCGTAGGATGCTCACAATAGAAAAAATACACCAGTTCCCAAGGAACAAGTCGTCGCGTCTTTGACTCGTAGAAAATCTACCGCCCGACTTCTCCGAGGTAAAGAACCGTGCGCGCCAGCTAAAGGATATCCTGTCACGTGCGACAAATATTTGATAGAGGAGGAGAGAGCCCCGGACAGCGTCCCTAGACGATGTGTATTCCCCTCAAAATGCGTCCCCCTCTACAACTAAACATGACTCGATTCTCATCTAGCGACTCTATGCACGAGGGGATACATGAAGTTACAATATTCCCACTACCGCTGCTAGTACCTGCTAGCCAACCACTGTCACATATTTTTCTCGTGCAGAGAGTCGCCAGAGGGAAATCTGATTGTGGAGAAGGAACTGCAAAGATTTGTTTGGCAACGCTGGCCCCGGGGCCTTAGGGTCGGGCGACCTCCTGATTTATCGGGGGGTATCGTGTGCATAGATCGTTTCGTCGGTGTTTCTTTTTTTACGTTAAATGTCCCTTAAGTATAAATCTGTAGCAGTATCAAAATAGTAAAAATGGTGCATATGAAGACCATGAGCACGGGTAGGATCAGAATGAATCTGACGGAGCGGCTTAAGCCGCTAGGCTGTTGTCATACAACCTGTTCGCCGGATTCGATCGACGAGTCGAAGAGAGGACGCTCTGCTTGAGGATCGTTCGACGCTGAGGACGATGTGCCGCCGTTACCGGTGCTTTCTCTTCTTGTCTTGCTGGAGCCCGAAAAGCATAGGCACCCAGACTGGTTGCGGTTCCTCTTCAGGGTTGGCTTACTCTCGCGGTCCCGCTCCGCCAAGCACTTTTGATAGTTATCGTAGTCTTTCAGGTACCTTGTGAACGACATATTAGGTCATTGCGAAAATCTCTTGTTTAGCTACAGAGTGGATTGAATTGACTGCAAGCAGGCGAATTTTCCTACCATACTGGAGGCCATCGATGCTCGTTCAGGTACTCTTGGTTCTCCGGATGAAGAAGGCGAACGCTCCTGGGGGACATCTTGCAGAGCTTATTGTAGTTGACGCACAAGTGGTTCATGCACCAGTCGGCCAACTGGTCAGCGTTGTGCAACTGTAATCAGGGAAATAGTAGATTGCCCGGTCTAGATGAATTCTCTTCAGTTCAGGATTGAAGAGCAAACCTTGCAGGGCTCCAGCAACCTCAAGCAGTTTTCCACCGCCTCATTTCCCTCGTTCTGGGACAGCCTCTCCAGATCCTCGATCACCCTGCTCTCGACCAGGTTTACCAGTCGCTGCAGACATAGCCGATTAGCCAGTTCTAAAAGGTTCAGACATCTGCCGGAAGAAATTGCTGGCACCTCATCGGTGTAGAGATAGCAGAGTAGCTTGTGGAATGTGTACTCGCGTACTCCAGGAAACACTATCTGTTTTTGAAGATGTACATCTGATTAATTTCGTCCTGGTAGAACTTGGTGTATATACCAAGAAGGAATACTCACTACTTTCGCGCTACTTTCACGAAAATCGCCGGAGAACATGGCTTTCATTACGTCGCAGCGGGCAGTGAGAATCGCTTTGTGAGCTGGAACGCTTCCATCGTCCAAGTCGAACATCACGTCAGCGAACAGTCCTAGGATCAGACCAGTCACGTTTCAAAATCAACGGATAGAAGCGGTTCACCTGTCCTCTATTTGGAACGCTTCTTTAAAAAGGTATTCTAGTTTTTTTGGAAAAACTATTGAACCTTTTGCATGAAATTTTGCATACATTTTTCAAATAAAAATAATATCAATTACAGGAGTTAGATACTCCCTTAAAATCAGTATAACTGGTAACTTTGCGAACCTACCTTGTTCCAGACAGATGTCCTCTAGCCGTTGCCTTACCACTTGCTTGTACCTGTTATTCAGTTCATTATTGAACTCTCTTGACTGCAATGTTCCTAACACCATCAACAACTGAGGCAGCTCTAAGAACTCCGCGGCTTGTCTGATCTCCTGCAATAAAAAAGAAACCCTGCAATGAATCAACGTACGATTGCACCACGAAACTATCATGGGGTATGGGGTATGGAAATCCTTGCTAAAGTTGAGACACCCAGGTGGACGATCGTTAACCACCAAATATAAGGGACTGAAAGCGCTTCCCATGCATCCGTGATTGCCACATGGTCTTACCACCATTCATAGAAACGTGGGTCAAAAGTAGAACATGCCGGGATAACGACAACTATGGTGATGACCTAACACGAATTCTCTGGAATCGGCACCCTAACAACTATGCGAGACACTACTACGTGCGTGTGCGTGGTTGTGCCGGTATTCAACAAACGTATTTCACATTGTACTAACCAGTAGAAGCCCGATAGGAGCTGTCTGAAAGAATAGAACCGCGTTAATTGCCATGTACCGTGATGGCGTTGGTCTTAAAGACATCAGTTAAGCAACGAACATCTAGGGAGGCTGAGATATCTGTACACCCCTGCTAGCTTCCTGGCCAAGTAATACTTTCCTCAGTGGCGGTTAAACATACCATGCACCTGACATAGGCGTAAAATCAACATTTGTTCGGGTATATATTATAAAAAAATTGATAAAAATTTGGATGGACACATTTGCGATATTTTGATAAAGTAATGTCAAATAGTCATACTTGGTGCTCCGTAAACCTAGTATTAAAAAATTTGGAGCACTTTCATAAGAGGTAATTGGTAGACAACGGTGCAGAGAATGTTGCCTATGCTAGGCGCAGGGTCTGTTGACAGTGGTCTGGCCCAACCCTTAGAGAGTGCAACCGTGCAACGTACTTGCAGATCGTGATACCGTTTATCCAAGCTCCCCGTGTAAATGAACTGCAAGCACTGCTGCATAGCCTGCGGCGAGATTAGCTTCGACAGCGTCACCACGGTGGTTGGTTGTTGGATTCCGTTCGTGTTTTCAGTCTACAATCCAATTTATTGAGTCAAGGATCCGATGATTACCTCTGTATTGTTTTATAGATACTACTGGACCCTCACCAGGCACACACGGATATTCTGGAAGGCAGGATGGTTCAATTCCCTCGTCGCTCCGGCAGACTTCCTCTGGTTGTCCATCGTGGGCAGCACCTGGAAGCTCGAACGCCGCTTCAGCTGCTCCCAGATCCTGCCACAGGATTCAGAACTTGAATTGATAATCAATTAAAACTTACACATTGTATCATAGAACTATGTAGCAGAAAATTAGCGACCTATTTGCATGAGCGGACTCACTTCGAGGATTTTGACTGGTCGATACGAATCAAACACTCGGTGTCGTCGTTGAAGTCGCCGACAGTTGCCTCACCGAACGTGCTCACCTTACGAAAACAACGAAAATGTTCCATGAATGTCTTCTTCATTTATGAGAAGAATATTAGAAGATGTACCATGCTAGATTCGCTGGAACTCCTAGGGGTCTGTTCATGGACGAGTTCCATCGTGAACAGCCGATGGAACGCAGGGGATGCAGCGGACAGGAGACACCTGTGGGCCAAGAACGTGCAGTTCCCTGCAATCAAGGTCACGTCCGTGTGGACCGGCTTCGTCCACAGCGCCTTCATGTTCTCCTCGTACGTGCTAGCCGCTAAACATACTTCTGGGGGTGCTGGTTTCGGCGGGCAAAAAGGGGCCTGCGAAAAACGATTAAATATAGTTCATAGGTTCTATCTTGTAAAATTGTAAAATAGGTTCACCGTCCGAGAGTTAAAGAAGCATAAGCGTCCCCGATGCAATCGTCTCACCTGAAGTAAAGGCCTCTGCACCCTCTTCAGGTTCGTCATCCAGAATCGTTGTTGTCTACGCGCGATTAACGCAGCGCGTATCGAGTTCTCAAAGACCTCGTTCACGCCGTAGTACGTGAACACGCTGGTCTCGTAATAGCAAACGCCCAGCTCCCTGGCGACGGCTCTAGCCTGATCAGGCATCACCAGGTCGCTCTTCCTCGTCGCCCTGTTTCAAGGACGCAAAGCTAGTAACATCATTAAAATCGGGAACAGATTTAGACTGTTCCCAAGAAACGGAGAACAAGCTGAAAGTCACACTGAACTTTGAGAAGATTCCCCGGGGAGCCATGCTACATATGTCAAGGCTCGCTTAATCCCATTCCAGCGTCGTCGCCTAAATAGGACTCGACTTTACGTAAGAGACCGCCGATGTCGAGAACCAAAGTATCAACATTTTGGCTAAAGATACGAATACACTAGCAAGTAACTTGCGACATTTTCTTGCGAGAGTAGTTTGCAGAAGCTTGTACACTTGTTCTCAAATATTATAAATGTATTCATCCGGTGTGACGTTTACACGTGTCACAAGGTTCAGTTTCGCAGGAAGTGTCAAAAGTTAGTTGCTAGTGTATTGGCACCTTAAGCATGATATTTACCTGACGAAAGGACTGCGGTCCCGGAAGTAGCTCAGATAAGTCTCATCTCGGTACATGTATCGCAGGTCGTTCTTGCACCCCACCAGCAACACTGGCGTCTGAGGGCAGAACCTGCGGATCTCCGGGTACCACATGGCCTTGCAGTTTCGCAAGGATACGGGGTTGGTGATCGAGAAGCATAACAGCACCACGTCCGATCTGTACAACGAGGCAAATATTTAAAAATTGATAACAAGATTGCAGAAGATCTACGGTTTTACCTGCCGTACGCGAAACGACGGTCCTTCTCGTGGTCGCCGAACGTGTCCCACAGTCGCAGCGAGACGTTCACGTTGTCCACCACCTCCCAAGATCGCTCTAGCACCTGCGAAATAATACAAAAGGTACGCCTTTTCAATTTTTCTCAATGAAGAACACGCGAGATTAAATCCTTTTTAATTTTTCTATTGTGTTTTACTGTTTCTACTGATTCTACCGTGTTCTAGGTAGACTGCAGATTTTATGCACTTGTAAGAAAAATGTCAAGCACAACACTGAAGACATTTGAAGAATTTAAGCCGATTATTATTTTTGACTTCATGAGTTGATCGATAGAGAAATGGTAGAAATGGTGTTAAAAGAGGATCGTGAGCAGGTGTCGAGACTCACATCCTTGTAGATCCTGTACTGGTCGATGGCCCATACGGTGGGTACGTGGGTCGTCAACAGTTGCGACAGGGACACTTGCTTGTTGCAGGCCCTGGCGCAGATCAATCTGGTCTTTCCGACCGCTGTGTCGCCGACGACCACGCACTTGACCAGCTCCTGATGCGGTTGTTCATTGTCCATCACCGACGATCACCCCTGGTCATCCAACGCGGTCGTCCAGGTGCCAGCTCGTCCGTGAAACGTTCAGCTACCTCCGCCGTCGGTGGAACCGCTGTCCTTCCCTCGGCTGAGCACGTCCACCACATCCGATCCTTGCCGAGGATCAGATACAGGTCTCCCTACCGTTCTGCTCTACGATCCTGGAACTGACCGAAATCCCAGTAAAGTGGATGCGGGCACGCGATATGGATGCCCTTGGCTACGAATTCACGGAACTACTTAATCGTTGCGGATTATCGTGCGGCTAAGCTAGTCTAGCTAAAAAACAGAGTAAAAAAGAAACAGCAGAAACGCTTAACCGGAAAAGAGTACACGTTCTCATGTGAGCACTCGGACAAGGCGACCGGTGTGAATCGCGTGAGCGATTACCACCGGGAAAATTGTATAACACACGCGCCGAACCTGCCCGGTGACAAGTACACTCTTCCGCTCGGGGTGAGTTCTCGCTAATCTATACACGGGATCTGACCAAATCGTCCCTACGGTCTTGCTTTTCCACGAATGCTGCAACCCCCGAGCTCTGCAGGACACCTTGCTGTAGTCTACAGTGTAGGAGACAAGCGGCGAAATAATGGGTACGGCACTTTGATGGATTTAGGGGTTGTGGTACCAGAGCTTGATCGATTCATTAAGATATATAAACTGCTTCTAGATTTTCCGTGTTAGAGATGAAAGGAGACTTGCTTGTGACGACTCCATGCAAGGAAGGTGCAAGTGCTAGAAGGTTGCGTGATACGAAGTGAACTTCAAATTCAACTTCCAATTAGACCAATCATTTTGACGGATCTCTTACGGGTTCTCCTTTCAAGAGAAGGCTCCGAACTTTCCGATTTTAAGGAGCTTCTGTACGACGGTAGTATACAAGTTCCTAATACTGAATATAAAATATTAGCAGCACTTACTTAGTAGTTTTGCAAATATAAATAATTAAAGTTGCGTATCTCCTAATGTATTTGGAATATAAGCTCCTATTACATCAGCATGCCATTACACCGACAGTTCGGTCATTCTCTTGTTAGATACTGTGTGAGTATTTAACCAATTTATTTTCGAGGTAAATCAAATGTTCTCGTAAATGTTCTCGTGATTCGAAGGAATTCTAAACGAAGTCCTAATCGTTCTACATAGCCATGACGCTGTGAAGAAAACTGTAGTACAACTTGGAGCGATACACATCAGCCTAAGGGTGGCGGAAGAACGATCTGCCGGAAAGAGGAAGGTCGAGGCGTCGGGGAGTTAATGAAGACAGCCAGGTGGAATTCGAAGTACGTCAGGGTTCGATGGTAGGGAGGAGGGTACGGTCTCAGACGGGATCATTCACGGTGATCGCGTAGGCGTGGGTATTTCAAACTCCTGTGCACCGTTCAGACGTTCGGGCACCGTGCATATACATATACATACACGCAGGATGCCTATTGATTTGACCCCGTAAGCGTCTCCTCTATATTTAGTATCGAACCTTCGTATCTTCAGCCTCAACCTCGATATCACCTTAACCCTGAACCAACGCGTAGACATCGGGCAACGGGAGAGCGAACGACGGACCACCTCCGGTGGAAACCAGCGTAGGGTATTTACGTCGATTTCGTTGGACGGTTCGGGACACGGGTTTCATATGCGCGGAGCAATTTCGACGAACACGAGGTCACTGGGCGACTTTTTTCGCTTTCGTGGAGGAACAGGTGCGGAATTATTGAGCCCTTTGCACTGGAACACTTTTCTCCGAGCACTAGACTGCGGATTTTACGCGTTTATGGCAAAAATGGGTAGATCAACCTGGGTACATACCAACTTTCAATTTTTGTTATAACTTCTATAATATTTGTGTTTATAAACAGCAGAATTATTGTAGATTTTTATGTTCCTAGATGATCACAGATTAATTTCATATTTGATACGAGAAAATTTTAGTTATTAGTCCTCGATTCTATAGGATTGTTAAGTAGTTCCCGCCTCTGACAATCAATATACAATACAATACAATTTTTATTTTGCATAAAAATCCGCAGTTTACTGGAAAAGTGGATCTACGAAGCCGTCCGATTGCAGTACACTGTCCAGTTTCAATTCTCTGATTGTACCGACTCGAACTGTTCATTTAGGTGCAGATAAGAGCCACACCCGCAGTTTTAACTATCATCCCCGGGGGTGGACGGCAACCTGGAAAGTCGGAGGCGGTCGCGTGACGTTATCTCTATCTCTGTACCGTATTATTACTGCGAAAGTTGCGAAGAGACGCGTCGATATTGCCGGTCACATCGTCGTCATCTATACGTGCCTATGCAGAACAGTCGTTGGATGTCGCGACGAGAAAATCGAAGTCCAGCCGCTCGATACAGAGCCTGCCTTCTTCGATCTGGTCTGTGAATGAAACCATTCCAACGGCAAGAACCCGCCCCTATCAATCAGCGCGACCACATCTTCGCAGAATCGATAGCTTGGTGGCCAGGCGATCATCGAAATAATCTCTCGGCCATCTCCTTGCCAAACTTCCACCTTCCGGCACCCTCCAACGTCATTTCGTGGACTCTTCCATTTTTGGACGCAGAACTGCTTACAGTCCACTTGTTTAACCTTTCTAGGACGACCGTCGACTTATTAACGATATCAGAATCGTACATCTAATTCCTGAAGTTGTAAACATACAATTTTCCTCGTTATCGAGACTACGATACAGAATCTACTTCTCCGAGCAAAATGTTCTCGGTAATTTAAAAAATCCTCGTTCATGAAGAGCTTCTGGTTGGTATCATTTAGGAATGTATACACTTTATAGAAAAGTTTATTCGACTATAAGCAAGATGATAGGTATATTTGACAATCCAGTCGCAGCCTTGTAAGTTTGTGGAAACCATACTCTAGCCAATTTTAAATTATTGCTTTACTTCGGAGCATCTAGACTTTTACAATCAATCCATTCGCGCCACTTAAATCTACACGAATCCAATAAGTGTCTGCATTTCTATTTCAGCAGGTGTACCTCCTCCCTAACTGTAGATATCAGTACGTCTACCGTTTTACGTCCACAGGACTGGGGAAGGAGAAAATAGTTGGCTGAACTAGATCCTTATGATCGAATTCCTCGTTTAGAAGCAATAAGACTGCGGCGGGTGGAGTGTGAAGCGTAGAACTGAAAATAAAATAATTCCAGCCTTCGAGTTCGTTTAAACTGCGGGTCTTTATGCAGAATGAAAATTGTCTACATCACAGTTAGCGTCCATAGATTCTTCTAATTTGTGTGCTATTTCAAATAACACCAGCTCTCGATTATGAAACACGGCGCTAACGAATTCTTATTGTTTCCATGTGTTTAAAGGTCTAGCGAATACGATGAAGAGACACTGCCGGCAATTTGCGGGAAGAGCATATCGAGGAATAACAAGACGTTCGTTCGTCGATCCGGCAAAACGGTGCAATAATTATTTATGTGTCGTCCATTAGTCGCGCGTCACGCCGCAACTCCTCGGAAGTTATCGTTAACTTCTGGCAAGGTCTTATTGATTCTGTGCATTTCACGGCTACGTGGTGCAAGGGGCTGTTACGGTGAATTACTGGCGATCAACGATTCAGGAAAATAGATGCCCGATGACGGTGCGCTTGAACTTATCGCGCGATCGTTAAGCGGCCGGCATCAATGGCGAGCGTGACCCAGAAATGGTCGCACGGAAACGGCATACATCTTCGAACCGTCAAACTTAAACAAACACACTCGGTTCGCCGTTCCGCCTGAAAACGACGGATATTCCCGAGCATATCCTGGCTCGTGTCCCGCCGAGAATACGTTCGTGGAATCGACGATGGGCCGGAATCGCGAAAAACTGGGCAAGATTTAGTTTTCATCTATTTCATGACGTGAACATTTCGGAATTAATTCCACTTATTTTGGAATCCTCGAGTTCCACGATCCGCCGAGGTCGAACCATCTCCGATCGATGGTTCCGTCCCGTTTCTTTCACGTTTATCGTCCGAAATGCAAATAGAGTCGCAGATTCTGGGACAATAAGCATTAATTACCATCCGCGATTCATTCACCGCGAGTACACTTCGAGTTATTACGCGTTCGGCTTGAATGGAACTCCGCGAACTGGGTCGCCGCTCGAAAACTGCCTAATCTCGGGGCGGAAAGTACGCTGGTAACCATTTAATGGACCCTGGTTCGGCGCTGCAGCCAGGAATCAAGAGCGAAAGACTTTTCGGAGATTCTTGGCTGTTGTGTGTGCCATTTCAGATTTTTAGCCAGCGAGGAATGAGGGAAACGGTAGAATGCGTTTGTTGAGTACAGACCACTGTGGTTGGCCGTTTGGCAAGGCGCCGGTTTATTATTTAGACGAGAACGAGTTCTGTCGTGCGATGTTCCGACAGTGCATTGGATTATGCAAGAGGAATCCAATATCTCCCTTCGTTCTTCAACTTGTTCGTTGAACTAGCGACAACAGCTCGAGGCTTCTGCTTGCTCTTCATTGCTTTTATTAATTCACTGTTCTGCGGATGCTACTATTTTTCTGTGGGCTATAAATCTATCGTAGATTCACCAGTGTATTGCATTATGCAAGGGGAACACGATATTTCCCTTCATCGTTCAGCTTGTTCATTCAACTGTTGTCAACAGCTCCGACATTTCAACGCGTTCTCCAGTTTCTCCGATTAAATCGACGAGCGTCCCATATATTTTTTTTACCCGTGGTCTTTGTCGAAGGCCACCGTGCACGAAGCTTATTAAATAAAATAATCGTCGGGTGAAATTGTAACTGGCGCAAGTGCACCTGGACTCGCGGCAAAGGGAAATTAAGTCGAATTAACGATCTGAACGGGCACGGACCCACGTTAATTGGGTTCTGCTGAATAAACGCGCATAGAATGCAGTTACGCGAGGGAAATAAACGAGCCGCTCGCTCGAGTGTCCCTTTGACACGAGAAAAAGACCACGGAGGTGATCAATAGTTTGTATCACTGGGCCGCGGAAATTTATCTTTGCCGTTGTTGCTGTTATTTCTTTCTATCGAGTCGTTTTTTCAGCTCACGAGATGCGAGCTGAGATCGAGAGGACTCAAGATTTGAACGTCCTTGATCCGCTATTGCAGACGACACCAAGGACACCATACCGTTGCGCGATTTATTTCCTACTTGTTGACGACCACTTTGAAACTTGCTCGGCTGCAAAGTTTAGTCCGAACAGTACGCTGTCTAATTTACTGACAAACTGAATCACGATATTCACCGAGAAACTGAGCTAACAGTCTTCCGATATCAGCTAATCCATTTGTCGCCTTAACTTTCGAAGATGCTGATGGGATTACTCGGTGAATGCTGATAAAGGGATTTCGCCGGACTAACAATTTTCTTATTTCAGCTTTCGGACGCTTTAATTTCGGAAAATACCGGCAGCGTCGCTCGAGGAATGCTGATTCAATCCTGGAAGGACTTTAAAAGGATTTGGCAGAGTCTAATCTCCGAAATCGCCAATCCCCCGACGCTCGGATGCAGACTGTAGATCTGGATGCGCTTACGGCTATCACAAGATTCGTAAAGATAGTGAAACGCAAGGTGCAATTGCCTTTGATACGGTTACAAGTTATCCTTAGACTGTAGATTAAAAGAATTCGAGAGTAGCTATATATTATTATCGATCTTCTAAAATCGTTAAAGAAAGAAAGAAATTCCAAGGTAGCTTCTTGCAACAACAGTAAAGAATTTTTATCTTGCATTAAGACCCGTAGTCTGATTATGCTTTATAGAGCATAATCTTTATACTTCAAGATCACATTGATCCACGATCAGCCAGCCAAATAGTCGTGGCTAATTAATGCACAATAATTATCCAGAGACCTGGAACACGATGCAGACTTCGTGTTCGACGGAAAAATGTAGGACGTCGGGCGCGTGTAGTATTCTGTCAACGATTTCGCGTTGCGTGCTGTCGTCGTCTGACGCATTGCAGAACAAGCGGCGGTCAGGTCAGGCGAGAAGAACAGAGAGAACAAAAAAAAAATAGGAAAGGAGGTTAGCGTCTGTAGAAGAGCTTTGTGGCAGAGCGGACCGTACCCGCTAGCGAATCAATTTCATCTGAAGGGCGATCCAAGTCCAAGAATCGGCGGGGTCAACGAGCCGTTCCTCGTCGGCCGCATTAATTAAGTAAACGGTGGTTCTATTGGCGACCTCTTTCAGTGGCTAATCGCGAAATCTCGCGATTACGGTCGCTCGGCGAGCGTGAAACACGAGCCACCGGGTTCTCGTCGAATAACCGGTTAACCTACGGCGTCGCTTTTCCATTGGGAACCATCCTTGACGCTTAATTGCTTGCATTAATCCCTTCGCGACCAGAACTGTCCCTAGCCACCACCATAGAAGAGAAATCTGGTCTCAATGGTGCTACTTGTGCTGTACCATTGACGAGATAACTCGCATCTTTTATTACCACGTATAACAATAAATTAGACTCATGATGAAGCATTCGAACAGAATTTACTAGACATAAAAGCTATTAATTTGGTAGTGTTAAAAGGTAGTGTTAGAATGAAATTTAATTCTTTTGCTACCAATGTTTCAGGATTAATCGACGGGGAGGTCGGCGTCGTTGATCAGCTGTTGACGCAGCACGTGTTGACCCTATCGAGATTCGGTTGGCTGGCTGTTGCACCAGAACACGTAACCGTGGTAATCTCGTGACAAACGCGAACGAGGTCTAGACGAACCAGGAGCTCTTCCTGAGAGACAATTAGCCGGAGGAATTGGAGAACGTTGGGTAATTTCACGGGGAACGGAAATCTTGATTCCAAGAAGAGATTCAGAGACCGGAGGATTCGTAGATGCTGCAGAGTCTAGATCCACTGTGGTTGCAGCAGGTTTGTGCACCATGTTTCTCCAATGATTAGGGATGCACTCTATAGTATCGTAATCAGTCTAACTGGACTTGAATCGTTTCAACTGATGATTCAGATGTGAAGATCTGTAATGGTGAATTTGTAAATTGTAGAGGGCCCAGTGGTTGCAGCAGATTTGAGACGCTCGCATCATTTCTCGAATGATTGAGGATGCAGCCTTGTAGTGTCATTATCAATTTAGCTAAACTTGAATCGTTTCAACTGAAGATTCAGATCAAAGGGATTGTTACAGTGAAATCGTAAATTGTAGAGAGTATAGGTTGGCAGTGGCAGCAGTAGGTTTAAGGACGCTTGCACCATCTCTCGAACGATTGAGGATGCAGTTCGTAGTATCGTGAGAAACGTAACTGGACTCGAATCGTTGCAACTACAGGTTCAACTGAAAAGGATTATGCTAATGAATTCGTAAATAGTAGAGTGTCCGAGTTGAGGGCAGTTACATCGAGCTTAAGGACGCTTGCACTTAAAACCAATGATAAACAGAATAACTAATGGTGTAACTATTAAGACCGCAATTAATACAGTTAAATTCAGATTGATCGAAAGATTCAGCTGAAGAAGATTGAAGCGATGAATGTATAAACAGTGGGAGGGTCTAGGTCGCCAGTGGTTGCATCGAGTTTAAGGCCACCCTGCACCAACGATTATCTGAATAATTAAGGACACAACCGGTAGAACCGCGATTAATCTACCTAAATTTAGACTGATCAGAGGATGACGAGTTCGAGGAGCCGCAAGAGGGAACAAAATTTCAGAAGGGTGACACAGAGTATTCTTATAGTAATTCTTCGAAAATTCAATTTATTTCATAGAGTTTTTGGGTCTGTAGGGTGGCTACCAATAATACCCGAGACGATCGAAAGTGTACTCATTAGCAAGGCGATTAATCTACCCAAATCAAATATTCGTCTGAAGAGAATTGCAACAATGAATTTGTAAACACAGTGTGCAGGTTCTAGGTCGACAGCAGCGTTCGCAGCAAGTTCGAGGACAGCCGCACCAGGCACCGTTCTCGAAACTGTTCATCGTACAATCTCTAATATCCCGATTAATCTAACGAGGTCCGATCGATCGTAGGATAACGAGCACGAGGAACCCGTAGAATCCACGTGCAACAAAGAATCAGCACAGAGTACTGCGCCAGAGACGCTTATATAAGTCTGATCGGAGGGACAGAGTCGGAGCTGCGTCGGAGGGACCGAGACAGCGTCGAACCGCGAGCAGTTTGCTCTGCGTGACGTTCTAGCGAGGACGGTGTCTACAATCGCGAAACGTATTCGTAACAACAAACTAATCGTCGCAACGTAGAACCAATCCCGTAACCGCAGAACGACGGAGTAGCAAGGAGTGCTCAAATGGACGAGTCAACGATCGTGCGTCAGAGAGACTCACCGAGGATGGAACCGTCAGATCGGTCGCAGGCTGTTTTGCCTGAAATTTGACAGCGTAGCGCCTCCGCTCACGAAATCAGAACCGTTTCACTTGACCGACGCGGTCTCAGCTCTGCTGAGAGAACTCTGAGGCCGGTGTCGCGGCGCGGGGACACGCGTCAGCCTCGAAACGCCGCGGAACATCCGCAACGGAGCCGTCCACTGGCTCGAAACGGAATCACAGGTTTCCTTGCACACGCACCCGACGATCCGTCGTCGTCCTCGTTCGGAGGGACACACAACCGAGTTGACACTGTCAATTTGACAGCTTGTTTAGGGATCGACGTCGAGCAACGACGTACAGTCCGATCGGAGAACACCCGATATTGTCGGTTTTCACCGTTGACTTCTGCCTCTCTTCTTCTCCCTGTTCAACCTTCTTTCTCTCTTACTCTTTTGTCTCTTCTGCGCTCTATCTCCGAGGAACTCACACGCTCTCGCTCACTCTCTTTCTCGCTCACCCAGGTCGCCTCTCGGATCGCGACAATGGACTAGAAGCTGCAGCGGCACGCTGCACACCCAGGACGCACCACGCAAGTTCCAGCTGACGTCCTGGCGAATCGAAGAAGTGGGGAGGGGCGCGCCACCACGGGCCACGGGGCTCGATCGCGGATTTAGATCGCACCACCGATCCAGTACGCTGCTCGACGAGCCTGCCGCCACTGCCAAGCCACCCTCGAACCGCCA
The DNA here is from genome assembly GCA_913789895.3 of Seladonia tumulorum. Lineage (NCBI taxonomy): Eukaryota > Metazoa > Arthropoda > Insecta > Hymenoptera > Halictidae > Seladonia > Seladonia tumulorum. The sequence goes on from OU565271.1 coordinate 18,220,920, forward strand.
CTCTCTCCTCTGATACTCTGTTTCGCCTTGGTGAGACGTTTCTAGTTTCCTAGTCCCGGATCTTGCGGTCTGCGACCAGATCTTCCTCGGTTATACCAGGTGTAAGCTCTTCAGGATAAACTCTTTGGCTTTTGCTGGTGCTGACTACCTTCAGACTGCTATTTTCACCCCTGATACTCTATTTCTCCTTTGGTAAGACGTATTTTGTTTATCAGCTGTCAGGGATGATGCTGTCTGGTACCTGACTTTCTTCGTTTATTCCAGGCGTAGGCTCTTTAGGATAGATTGACAAGTCTGTTTTCACCCCTGATACTCTGTTTCGCCTTGGTAAGATATTTCCAGTTCATCGATCTTGGGCTTCAGTATCTGAAACTTGATCTTCTTCGTTCGTTCCAGACGTAAACTCTTCAGGAAACGGGTACTTCCAGCCTGATATTCCACTTCGCCTTGGTAAGACGTCTTTAGTTCATCAATCTTGGATCATGCAGTGTCAGACCCGATTTTCGTTCATTCCAGGTGTAAGCTTCTCCGAAAACTGGTGTAGAAACCTCCCGTTCGATTTTCCCTGAGCCTTTTTTTTAGACATCAATGAGCCCCTCGTTGCAGGCAACCGGTACGACGAGCGAGTGTGCAGTCCTTACAGCTGTGACTGGCCCCTGGAAGGCTAGCAACCGGAGCGGCAAATTTGTAGACGCCGGATAGAGGTCCGTTGGATGATCATCAATGAAAGCAGACGGCATTGAGTAGTCCACAAATGCGTTCCATGGAGAATATCATAGAAATTGGATATCAAAATAAGGAATAGGAGTATAGCAATAATTTCCAGCTTGCTTCCCTTTCCACGAAGGTGTCACAATCTCCTTTCAATACTCACCCGGTGGAACCAAGGTGAAGTAACGTGGCATTTGTCAGAGATCGCCGTGCAATCCGCACAAGCTGGCTATTAGGAAACTTTATGCAATTACGAGGAATATGTGCGCTCTAAGCAGTCAGGCACGTCCAAGCCGGTGCCCGTGTGAGCCACAGAGCGAGTAGGCCCGCTCGCCAGAGCCTGGGCAGCGTGGTGGGGCGATTCGCGAGCGAAATGGACCCCCTGCTCCCCACTTTGCCACGGCTCGGGCTCTCTGCTCCGCTCTTGGACGCGCCCGATGTCCTAGAACCGCGAGAGGGGGCCACTTCCCCCACTCACCACTGGCCGAGTCGTCTGCTAGCGAAAGGGTGGAAGAAGACTGCTAACGAATGCGACTAGCATCGAGAACTGGGGCTATAGCTCGCGATCTAAGCGACACGGCGAACGATGGTGGGAAATTGCTTAGCGTCTTTGTTTCCCCGACGATCAGGGTAGGGGAGTTCTAGAAGTATAGAGCTAGCCGGTGACTACGGGGTGGCTCATCGACGACCACCGTCTTTGGACTCCTCCCTCCGTCGGTCACGTGGCTGGAGGAGCGGATTGTTCGGGAAGGGGGCGCGGTTCGAAGAGCTCGCGAACATCGGAGAAGCGACACTGAATGAACTCGTCGCTGACCCCGCGTCCTGTGGCACGGAGCCACAACCACTCGTCTGTTACCACCCACTCGACCTCCTCTCTCTCTCTCTCCGGTCTGCAGTATACTCCCGTCCAAGACGTTCCCCGCTGACTTAAACGCGGAATTTATTACACCGCTTTTTCTGATGAAACTGTTTTACTGAATGAGTTCGATGGAGTCCCGCTGAATTCATCCAGCTGTGAAATTTCTTTACAATCGTCCTGCGGTCGGAGGTTTCAATTAACCCTTCGGGGATGACCTCTAGACACTCTATGTCTATTCTAGACACCTAGAAGGCTCTGTTGACGATGACAATTTTTGTCAGCCTGTTTAGTGGACCTAGGGTTTCAAACCCCGGGCAATAGTGCGTTTGTCTGCGTCGTAGAACTTTGGTAAATGCCGACGGATCGTTTTGTGAGGAAGTGTAGGGACACGGTTGGAAATAAAAGGCGTCGGAATGCTTCGCGACGCTTTACGTGCAAACCAGCACCGCGCATGCTGGCCTCGCGTGACGTCAGGGGGCGAAAAATCAATCCACCCTGCTCGTCGTACTGTACAGTGCGGCAGGAGGGCTGTCTTATAGCTAGCAGACCGACGAATTCTCTCGGACTAATTGATTGCCACGCGATCGTTCGTTTAACTGTTTAAAATTCCAGCATTTTAGCACTTTGCCTGCCGAGGGGCTGTTAATAAAAGAGGAGCTCCAACATCTTTTATTTAACAAACCCAAGAAAGAATGCTCAAATCGTACTAGTCAGAATTACTTATTGAAATTGCTGCCGCTCTTCATTCAGAATTCATTCATTTTCACAAACCTGTGTCAAAATCTTCATCCACAAGCATTTATATTAGATCAAAGATAGAAAACAAAGAGGATAGAAAAAATTCATTTTCATCTAGCCAAGATGTTTACAAAATTTCGAATCTTCGCAGATTATCAAATTGTAAGACCGTGATCTTTGGCAAACTTTTCCTTCGATAAGAACTTGTAAACAAGAGAAAAGATTGAGGAAACAATAAGTAGCCGAATTCTGAGTCGGCTGAATCGAAACCATCGTTACGCAATCCATTTGACCGGTAGTGTTTAATCTATTATTAATTCGACTCTGAATCGTCAAGAACGCACACACCCGTGTAATTGACATAATGCTTGTGTAATGCAAGGTCTGGGAGAAACACTCGGCGACGATCGTTTGTTTGTATGTACTGTACTCGGCGACGGATTCCAAAGCTTAGGCGAGCTTACCGAGCTCGAGAAACTCGTGCCGCAATTTTATCGACCTTGTTTGTATCGCGGGAGATTTCCTCTGTACCGAAACTGCGACGCACTCTCTGCGTAGCGCGGAAATGTTCGCTGAAGTTTCCTATCGAAGTTATGCGCTTGGATTTGAACGCTTAATCGAATGCTGGCTTTCTATTATAGCAGAAAATTAAACTCGTTTCAAGTTTAACACTTCGAGTGCCGTGTCTCCCTGAAACGGGAAACGAAATCGTTCGTATAGATTTATGAACGAATGTTTGTGCTGTTCTATGAGTTAACGATGCAATTTTTATTTCGCACGAAGACCCGTATATTTTGTCCGTTACTAATCTCGTTTTTAATCTGGTAGACTGGTTCACATAGCTAATCAATTTCTTATTAATTCCAGGACAGGCGATGAATTTTTTCAGTTCATTCGGTTGAAACGTTTCAAGATTATCTCTCTGCGACTCGGACTGCAAAGGAAAATACGGACGACCAATTAATGCAATTGCTCTAATTTCTCGAGTTCCTCGGGCTTTCATAGAATCTCCAGCAACAAAGAGGTATTTAAACTATCAACGAATGAAAAGAGAGCAACTAGATCAACTCAGGCTGATCAAACTGGAAGATTTGCCCTACCATATTCTTTACATCTCCGACAATCAAAACTTCAATGTTTATACTAAAAGACTAGCCTGTGGATTTTCTGCAGTCATGACAAAAATGAGTAGATGTAATTAAAGGGAATTTAAACGAATGAAACAAGTTACTTGCAACCGATGATTGTTAATTCCAATTCCAATTTGGAATTTAATTCCAGTTTCGCAAAAATAAATAACGCGCATATTTAGCAGAATTACGAGCTAGGCTCGATATCAAAAGGCAAGAGTTTTGAATCAGCATGATTCGGACAAACTGAAGGTACGATTAGTCAAAGAAATAGAGGAAGAATGGCTTACTGATTGTTGCAGGCAGCGCAATCGGTCTCCTCGCTCGCACGTCGTCGCTCCACTAATGAAAAAAGGAAAATACGACGCGTCGTTTCTTCTCGTCTGCACCTTCGCATGATAATTGATAACGCTTGTTGCCCGGCAGGTATAGACGCGTGGCGGCCGATCAAATATTGCCGATTGACTGAACAGATGGAGCGGGCGCGCGCACGGTTTGTTTCCAGCGAGAACAAGAAGGAACGGCAACAAGAATCGCGAAATCACGTATGCCACGGCCAGTCAAAAGGGATTCCGGGCAATGCTGTTGTTCCGTGGCTGGACTCGGACCACCATTAGCTTATCAAGTCGGTTAAACGGCCACGAAAGAGGACAGACACGCCGAACGACCTCTTAAGTGTCTGGAGGTGGTCGTGCGTTGCAATTGCTAACTGAGCCGTTTACTGCGATTAACCAACTTCTGAATTTTTCTAGATTTCCCTGCCCCATCTCTTGATCGAGGCTTAGCTCTTTCAATTTAAGAAACGTTTCCCTAATAATTGGACCCTATATCAGTAAATGACAAAAATTCGGAAGAGTGGTGTTTATTAGGTCAACGCAAAACTTCCTGTCCGAGTTCGTATTAAAATACAAGAAGGAATCGGACACGAACTTTTGCACTGACCTAATGTATTATTAATGTTAGCCATACATCAATGTTATATAAGTAATGGCTAATTGTAACTGCAATCTTCCTCCGACGTTTCCACATTTGTTGCGTGCATTTGTTATCGTTTGTCGTTCAGAGTCTTTGCGATGTTTTTCTAACTCGTTCAACGTTTGCTGCGAATTGCATTGGCTTCCTCCCACCCGGCAGATATTCAGATCTGCTTCGGGAAGCCTTGCAACGACGATGCAACAATGTTCGATTCGGGTCGCACTCGTGTTTGACACGATTCGCGACTCCTCGAGGTCTCGTGCTTTGTTTCATTCGATATAACCTTCGGTTAACTCTAAATTTTTACATTGTTAAGTTAAATTAATAGCTGTGTAGTGGAATCGATGGGTTAATGAATTTTAATTTCCATTTGAAATTTTGTTTGAAACTCAGAAACAGTGCCTAGCGCCATCTTACAGCGGATGTTGCAAACTTTTAGCGAGAATTCTGTTTTATCTACGCCCCTTGCGTAGGCAACCTAAATGCACCGATGTATAAAGCAGCTCTTAAAGCTTTAATTTTTACGATTTTCTGCATAAATGTTGTATAGTGCAATTGTGAATTTATAAAATAGCGATTTTGTGATCCTTCGTGAAGAACACAGTCAAAAAATATTACTGAAAGAAATATAGTAGATGCATACTTGCGTGACTGGTTGCCTACACAAGGGTGAATAGAAATCATAGAAAAATGTAATTTCTTAGCGGACTTTAGTTCTTTTATTTTCTCTTAGTCTCTCTTAATTAAAATGGGGATATAAAAAGTGATACAAAGTAATTAAAAAGGGAAATGGGAGCACCATGATGGAAAAAATTAATGTTCTATTTGTTTGTTTAATCGATGTTTAGCTGCCTGAAGGAACCTTGTATTCCATCCAATTCTGTGATCAATCTCGACTTGGATTCTGGCAATCGAGCACTCTCGTCTGTTCGACTGAGCTTCTCCTCGCGCAGGAACCAATCCCTGTTATTCTCTATCTTCTTTCTCCACGAGTCTGCAAAAATTAGCAACAAATAACAATGAGAATCATCTAAAAATCTCTGGAATACAATCCAGAAACTATCTAGGAACTACCGACGTAAAATTTCATTCTCGAGCTTGAACGATTCCAAGCATGGCTACAACAGCAGTCAGTATATTTATTTAATAAAATCTGACGGACCGTTCAATTCTCCTAGAGTTCCTGCTTTGCCGCCCCATTCGTTAGGCAATATACTCTTGTCCATATACGGATGCAGCTCCTCTCCACCGCCAGTGTGTACACGAAACTGCAATTACCGAAAGATAAAACACTTTCCCTCAAAAAAAAAAATTAAAAGTAATTTTCAAAATTAATCTGACTTTTTGAACGAGTTTCTCTTTCAGCAGAGGGTAGAATATATTCAGGATACTCTCCACAAATACAGGAGCATGAAGAAAATGGACCCTGTGAAGCCTCAATGGCATACTGTCTTGCACCGCGAGCATCGACTTCCGGACGATGGTCTGTGTTGGGCTACACTTTGAAAAATGCACTACGCTGAACCCCTAAAAGTAATTCAGAGAACAATAGTCACTTTTTATATTGACTAATAATAATGTTAAGTCACTAAATATTAATTTCTGCTACAATTAGAGTGAAATAGCACCTCGAGATCGATGATCATCACGTTCGACAAGCAGCGTTCCTCCATCAGTCGCATGTCCAGGACCATCAGGATCCTCTTGGTGATCTCCTGAATCGAGAAATTGTCTATCGATGTGTCCCTTAGTCGCAGAACAGTCACACGGTGCCCCTCCTCTGTCAGCGATGGCAGGACGAAGTAGTATCTGGTAGTAGAGGAAGAACAATTAACAATTAAATTCGCGAGCATAGATTTTCTAAGCTTTTTCTGAATAATTTATTAATTTATTTAGGTTTATGGGACCAAGGAAGTTAGAGAAAAGCCTCGAAAGGATTACATGGAATCGCAGCATCCTTGAATGTCCTTTGACAGCGGATCTCGTTGCGAGAAGAATTCAGGTATGGCGGTGCGCACACTAAAGTATCGCTCCAAAATTACTTTACACCTCTCGATGCTGTTCTTGCAGCCGAACAGAAATCTTTCGAGTCTTGCATCATCTGTAATCAATCGCGTTCCAAGTCATTTTATAAATCCTACACAGTATATGTATAATTGCAGTTTACGAGCGACGATTGTGTCATTACACTTAGCGGAATGAATAACGCCACTTTAAAAAGAGCATTATCTGTTTACAATTAGAAGTAGTTAAAGATAATTATTAGCATTAGCTGGATTGAATCTTTGAAGGATCTAAGAGGGAATGGTTTCGTAGAAAAATAAGCTATCAGACCCATGTGAGTAGGCAGATGGGGCTGCTTCGACAGCCATTCTCTCAGCGCAGCTATGTCCTTTTTTATCATTTCCGGGTGCATCTGAACTTCTTCGTCGATGCGCTTTTGTTGTGCAACGGTTGGCGGCAACAGCGTCATCTCGGACTGTAAAGTGCATTTACTGTTCACTCTTGAATCGTCAATTATTTATTTCTCATTCCGGTTCGAAGATGTTTTGCGTTTCCAACTTTAGACAATCTCCATTGAATACCGAACAGATTGTCTAATTTGGACTTTAGAATGTTGAAAGTGCTGTGTATCATAAGGGATGGAAAGTTTGAATGCGAATTCACAGTGCATGTAGAGTTCGATTTGCAGTCTAGACTTTTAAAAGCGAGTGACCTACCAAGAGATAACTTTTTCGAATCTTTTTGCGACGAATGTATCCGTTTGTCTCTCGCGAAAGTTCCAATGTCCACGGAATACTATCGGGTGACGGAACGATTCTCGAACGGAAGAGATTGCTATCACAGCCCGTTCAATATTGACATTGGTCGCGCAGCATCAGCGAGCCTATTTGCGAACCGAGCGGGGAGAACCTTCTCGAGGTTCCTTTAATTTCACGTTTGCTTAGCATCGTGATATTTTTAGGAAATCGCGCATTACGTTCCCGGGTTGCGAAACTTATCGATGCTAATACGCTGGCAGTGTCGCGACGATTATAATTAGTCAACACACGTTTATTTGACAACCTTTTAATCACCAAATGGCTGGTAAAGTGAAGCACGGCCGCAAACAGTATGGAGATCGCTGTATCTTCTCGCGTGATTAGCATGATTATGCCGTGGCGAATTATTTTAGGTATGACCCGTGATCTTCTCGGACTTTTCGAAAATTGGTTCTTGCAAGCCTTCGGGGACCTTGGCAAATTTTTGCATGTTTCCGAAGACTTGTAGGAGCTCCAGAAAATTTGTGTATGGCTGAAGGTGCATGTGTATTAGATGGTAAAAAAATTATAATAAAAAAAAAAAATTAAATAATAATAATAAAATGATAATAATGGTGATAACGGTGATGATGATAATGGTGATAATTTTTAATTTTTTATTATTAAATTATAATAATAGTTTTTAGGTATTTGTTTCTGGAATTCTGGAGGCTGTACATGCAATCGTGAATGCTGGAAACGATGCAAGAAGTATGGTCGAAGGAAGCGGAGGACTTCGCACCTGACCGGAATTCGGTACCGGGTGCATCACTGCCAAATGTAGAGAGCATTCTCGCGAGACAATAGACATATCTGTTGGCTTTGCCGTAGAAAGTACGGGATTTCGGTTTGAGAAATCAGGTGTTGTAGGCGAAACGATGGTGTGTACGTGAGCGAAATTGATTGGAGTACCATGAGACCAACGAAGGCATAAAACGAAAATTAGACAATGAGAGTCGCGGATGCTTGTCACACCCTGAAACTAAAGAATAAAAAATTCACCACAGCTAGAACCAGCCACCACCGACCAGCAAAAATCAATCGACACTTGCAAATAAACTTTCTGTCGCAATTGCAGGAGCCCAAGTTACGCAAATAAAAATAAGATTATAAAATGTCAGACAGAATATGCTACAGAAAATTGTTGAAATGGTTTCACTTACCGGGAAATATGAGAGTCGTCGGTACACTAATCGCAGGACCAACTACAGCCAATTGTCACGAAAGAACCAGGCAAAATGTGAGTGTTTGAAAAGGGAGGATCGTGTGCGCAGTCTAAGGCGAACGTATCCAAACTGCACCGCGTGTTCGATCGGCATTTCTATCTTCCCATAACGATTCCTCTCTTCCGAAGAACACGAGAGACACTCTATGCTCCCCACCATTTAACATAGCGCACAAGGCGGACCGAGGAAAATGACCCAACACGTTATTTTCTCTCGTCTCGAACGTGTCCCGGAACATGCTCGGTGTGCCTAATCGTCGCATTATCGTCTACGTGATCTGATTTCGGCTTTGAAACTTCTGCGGTGGTCGCGATGCAACGGAGAGCCTCGTGGGAATCCATAGAAAGCTTCCCTAACACAAATAATTCCATTTTCTCATTTGTATTTATTCGTCTTGCTCTCACAGGCGAGCTCGGAAAGGCAAAATTCTGCAGAGATCTGCCATTTCGAAAAATATGGCCTTCTTAAAAAGTAGAGTGACTGGTGATAATTAAACTGTGGATTTTATGCATTTAGCAAAATCAGACAGCCCAAACCTTCTAAAAAGAGAAATAAAATCCTGTTTTGCTCCCTTCGTTTTACAATCAGTGCAGAAACAATTTCCATAAATATCCGCAGTCTGTTAGTAACGGTTTCAGATTTCACAATGATCGAAGTTCGATCATTATTGGAATTAAATGTAATTTTCGGGCAAGGCCGGAGTCTAGTCGAGTATTATCGTTGGCTCGAACGATTACAAAATGATAGCTAGGCGAACGGAAGTTGGCAACGCTCGGCTAACAGCTCGCTAACACGCGACAGACCTCGCGGTTAGTTGAATTGTAAAAATTATCAGAAATGTTAGAGCGACAGAAAATTGGTTGAACACACAGAGCTTGCGAAATGCTCGATTGTCTGGCCGCGTGCAACAACCTTAGCATCACCTGCATCTGGTGCATGCTGCTCTCCACGTGGTGAGGATCAATCGCTTTTAGCCTTGCACTAGATATTAACTGAACTAATTAAATACGTTCATAGTTATCCAAAGATTCTCGGTGCATCGGGAGAAAAGTCCAGGAATCGTGCGACCGTCCGAGGAAACGAGGCAAACATTTCCAGTCTTTTCGATGGCAAGGTTTCCTCTGATCCTGATGACCCGAACGACTCTACTTGCCGGAGGATAACTATACCTAGACCGCTGTCGGAGGAAACAATGTGAAATAAGATTCGGATAAAGCACAGGATAAATTAAATGTATCAAATATATTTTACTGCGATGTTAAACATTCGAGCGTGAATGGAGAGGCTTCGAAACAAGATGGCCGAAAATAGTAAAAATTCCAATACCTTTCTTAAGTTCTAGTTCTATCTGCCAGATGTTACTCAAATAAAATTGTGCCAATCTGTACTAGCTGCTCAATTAATTTTATAAAATAGATTCTAAAATAGATTTTATATCTATAAAATAGATATAAAATAGATTCTCCGAATAGAATGCTAGACGACGTTCAAAGTCTCAGGTGGAATGCTTCGAAACAACATGACGTCGGTGAAAGAGCTACAAATTCTAATGAAACCATTAAATCCTAAATAAAATCGTGCACACCTCTACAAATTATCGAACGTAGCAATAATTCGCTATTTTCTCAAGGAAGGCTGGTATTATACTTCAAATTCAAAGTGGCGCAAGAAGCCAGAGAGCGAGGAACAAGAATTATACAAGCAGCTAGGGTCTCGTTTTCCAGGGAAACGAGTACGAAACTCGGAAAAATACAACGTCTGGTTTATCAATGGAGATGACAGCGTCAGCCTCGAGTCATCGCGAGGTGTCCAGAAGCGGAATGACGTCCACGGGGTCCATTCAAAGTCCTCCGGAGGACCTCTCCTGAATGAAGATTTTCTCAATGAAGTTCGCAAAGGCTTGTGCAGGTTTGTCAGCGACAGCGCGTGAAAGTGCACGAGTCAGCAATGCTACTCGTTCATTCATCCGGCGGACCAGCCGTGGAAAATTGCTTCGTTACGGCCAGATGAGCGGTCCTCGATCCTCGTTCCTTTCGAACGGCGATCGGTCGCGACCCTGTCGATCCTCGGTGACCGTCGCCGAGGATTGATGACGGCGACGGCTCTCTCGAGACCCGGAGGCCGCATTGTCGCCTCTCAAACCTACCTCGTAATTGCCCCTAACTCCTTCCCTTTCGATTGTCGCTGCGCCTCGTAATGATGCCGATAAATGGTCAAAGGGAAATTGTGAAACTCCGGAGGACGCCTAAAGACCACAGAAACATGTCCACCGAAAATAGGTATACCTACTCTCAATTTTCTGTCTAAAATTCTTTAAACGTTCCCGTTGTCAAATAGCAAGACTTCCATAGGTATATACCATCCTAGGTAATAATAAATTAATTTAAATTAAATTGTGAAACTGAAATTGTGAAACTCCGGAGGACGCCTAAAGACCACAGAAACATGTCCACCAAAAATCGGTACACCTACTCCCAATTTTCTGTCTAAAATTCTTTAAACGTTCCCGTTGTCAAATAGCAAGACTTCCATAGGTATATATCATCCTAGGTAATAATAAATTAATTTAAATTAAATTGTGAAACTGAAATTGTGAAACTCCTGAGGACGCCTAAAGACCACAGAAAGATGTCCACCAAAAATACACATACTCCCAATTTTCTGTCTAAAATTCTTTAAACGTTCCCGTTGTCAAATAGCAAGACTTCCATAGGTATATACCATCCTAGGCAATAATAAATTAATTTAAATTAAATTGTGAAACTGAAATTGTGAAACTCCTGAGGACGCCTAAAGACCACAGAAAGATGTCCACCAAAAATACACCTACTCCCAATTTTCTGTCTAAAATTCTTTAAACGTTCCCGTTGTCAAATAGCAAGACTTCCATAGGTATATAGCATCCTAGGTAATAATAAATTAATTTACTGATTCGTAAGTAAATGCACCGAAACTGTGATGCGCAAGGTAATTGAACATAAAGTCAGCAATTTTTGTCTACGTGTCCTCCGAGCAATTTAAATCGGAAAAATGTACTCCCTTGCCGAACGACCATGTATTATACATTATCCGGACAGTTCCACGAGTCCTTTCGAAGAGGATAATTCTCGAAGAGCATAACTCACCCCCGATTAAATGGCGCAGGGACAAAGTAAAGACGTCAGAAGCTTAAAGCGAGGAGGCAAGTGGAACCAAGAGGGTTCATAATCGCGGTTGTCGTGGGGAGTTCATAAAGGTGTCGTTCCGAGTTGTGTGGTCGGCCCGGTCGGACAATGGTTCTGCGGCCAATAAATTAGGTGGTAGCCAGAAAAAAGGACATGATCGGGCGCTGTGTACGGGAAATAGCGTGACACGTATGATCGCGGGCGGTAGGTGGACATCTCACGACGATTTTTCCGGAGCCAGTTTCTAAAGAAAAGATTCTGCGGTCGCAGTCTGAATGGGGACGACAAGTGACCGCGATATTATACGTGGGGATCTCTCTCGTTCATGGGGATGAAAGGGAGGATCTTGACGGGCGCGCGAGCGCGCGCAGGGTGGACCGTCTTCGGGATTGAAAGAACCGGTGATAATTCATCGGGACGCTTCAGCTACTCGAGATTTTCGCACGGTTCCTTCGGCAATCCTTCTTCCTTTCGGATTCCTCGGCACGAGGAGTCTTCTGGCTTTATGGTCGCCATTAGATCGATCCTTGAACGATCGTAATTTTTTAAGGCGACGGGATACTACCCAGATAGCACAGAGACGTCTTAAAGACGTCTGTCGAAGACGTTCAGACGTCTATTAGACGTCTGAATGTCCTACGAACGTCTTCCGAACGGCTTCTGAACGTCTCTGGAACGTCTTTGTGAAAAAACTGTACGTCTTAAAGACGTCTTTAAGACGTGTCGAAACAGACGTATTCAAGACGTCCCGAAACAGACCCCTAGTAGCACAAAAATATTAGATAGATATGTTTGTCAAATATTGAAAAATATTTTTTAAGCCACAATTTTTCTTATGAGAAAAATATTGAATTTGAATATTGTATACATGTACAAGAAATATAAATTGATTGTTTGTTATAACAAAAAAACTAAATAAATAAAAAAAAATAAATTAAAAGAATGTTTTTCAGCATATCCGCGAACATTAACATTTTATGCTTTATTTATTTATAAATAAAAAAAATAAATTAAAAGAATGTTTTTCAGCATATCCGCGAACATTAACATTTTATGCTTTATTTATCTATTTAACTTATTTATTTATTTATCTATTTATTTTGATGTATTACTTTTCTGTGCACTTCTTTGTTGATGGAATATTCAGTTTGATAATCAATTACAGTTTGTAAAGCGTTTCTCTAGCAGTTTAGAATGACTGAAACGTAAGAAATGAAACGTCTTAAAGACGACTCGTAAAAAACGTCTTAAAGACGTCTGAAATGAGACGTAAAAACGACGTCTTTTACGAGACGTCTTTAAGACGTCTTAAAGACGTCTTTTCAGGACGTAAGACGTTCAGACCAAAAATGGACGTAAAACAGACGTCTTTAAGACGTCGAGTGCTATCTGGGTAAGTTCGGGAGAAATCATGCACTCTTGGATCGTTCTTCTGCTCGATTCTCTTGTCATTTTCCTGTAACGTATGCAAGCTACGTTAGACTGTAAACATTTACCGACAAAAATAAACTATCGAAGCTCCGGACGAATCAAAGAATGTTGGATTATTTTCCAGGTTAGTTGAAATTGTTGAGAGTGGCTTATACTTTCTATTAATGTCTTGTTTGTATATCCTGTCGATGCATATCATTTTTATTTATACAGTTAGGCTATAATTGCTACTCAATTTATCGAACTACTTTACATTTAGCGAAGGGTATCAACGTATTCTAATCCATTTAACACGTTGATCGCCACGTCACCCAGATGTGGGTGACGGAGTTATTTGTTCAGGTTTTAATATGAATTTTTACGTTAATATATTCATTGTACCAAATTTGATTGGGATCTGTAAAATGCAAGAAAGTTGCAAGACTACTCAATATCACACATATAATTATTTTCAATTTTTATTTCATTAAATAACTTACTTTGTATAATTTTTAGGGTTCTGGTTTGGCACTCAAAGTGTTAAAGGATATATATCTAACTAAATAACGAAGTGATTTACTTGTTCTTTCTGCGGATGACTATTTACAGCAGTTAATATGTTGATCGTTGCACCACCCTGGAGCCCTTCTTTCGACGACTTCCGGTTTCGACGGTCGGTGTCTGAGAATTGGCCGTCCGCGGCTCGTTAATAACGTTAATCGCCGACAGGAGAATAAATGAATCGAAGCGTTAGGTCGATCGGCAGGTGGTGAGATCTCTAGGGGTGGTCCAGCCGCGGTCGCATTGTTGCAGGGTGCAACCGCAGCCGAGTGACACCGTCCACGGTAATATCATCGTCATAATCACACAGATGCGCCACGCTAGGGATATCGAGATTCCGATATTATATTGCGGTTACGGCGGCTTTGTGCCACTTTGCGGTTGTCTCTCCTCTAAAGAGCTGCCAGAAGGACCCCCGTCGAGGAGAGGTATGCGTCTCTGCGGGGTTTGTCGGCCCCTGTCGACAGCTACCGTGATCCGAACACGTTTCCCGAACTCCGTTTCCACGTCGTTCTGCCCTGTCTCACGTTTCCCTTGCCGATGCGTTACCTGCGAGTTACGCATATCGATGGGAAGAACGTTCTGTGTGCGAATCTGGGACAAATTGATGATGGCGGCTTCCGGGGAGACGGCGAGCTTAGGGGACACTGCGATACATAGTCTGCGGATATTTAGTTCTCTGAATACCGATACCGAGCTGATTTTCTCGATTGAAATGCAATTTCTTCTCTCCTACGGTTCTAATAAGTTGAAATTAACGCGGGTAGTGTTTTTAATTTATTTTTCTTACTTCAAGTATATTTGGGTTGCACACTTTTTGGTGTCCCTGTATGTTGAATGTGTGCGCCGATCATCGCCTGTCACAAATTTCTCAATCGATCGCGCAGAACAGTATTCGTGTCCATCGTCTCTGACATTTCCAAATTTCCAGAGCCCATTTAGGGCAAGAAGAGGCGCGCTCGCGATCATGTTGGAACCTCTGATCGTCCTGACAGTCCTGAACTGCTTCTTCATGTTCAGCTCGACGGTGACGACTTGCGCGCTATGGTAAACGCCGATACAACCTATTCCTCTTCGAATAATCGTTGATATTATCCTGACGCTTCGGATCTGTATCTCTAACCGTCCCATTGAAAGATGTCGATCTTTCAGAATATATTCTACAGTATAAATACAGTATCTTATTGTATTTTTATTCACTTTGTTTCCTTTAATTGTGCCCATAATTATGAAAGTGGTCTGTCACAAAAAAAAAAATTACATTGAATATTAGTTTAAAATCATGTCGTGTGAAATAAGTGATAAATTCATTTTTTTTTAATTTTGACTTAGACCACTTTCATACCCGGATACCACTCGACGTCTTAAAGACGTCTGTTACGAGTCGTCTTTAAGACGTTTCATTTCTTGTCGTTTCAGTCATTCTAAACTGCTAGAGAAAAGCTTTACAAACTGTAATTGATTATCAAACTGAATATTCCATCAACAAAGAAGTGCACAGAAAAGTAATACATCAAAACAAATAGATAAATAAATAAATAAGTTAAATAAATAAATAAAGCATAAAATGTTAATGTTCGCGGATATGCTGAAAAACATTCTTTTAATTTATTTTTTTTATTTATAAATAAATAAACTAATTAAATAAATAAATAAAGCATAAAATGTTAATGTTCGCGGATATGCTGAAAAACATTCTTTTAATTAATTTTTTTATTTATAAATAAGTTAATAAATAAATAAATAAAGCATAAAATGTTAATGTTCGCGGATTTGCTGAAAAACATTCTTTTAATTTATTTTTTTTTATTCATTTAGTTTTTTTGTTATAACAAACATTCAATTTATATTTCTTGTACATGTATACAATATTCAAATTCAATATTTTTCTCATAAGAAAAAATGTGGCTTAAAAAATATTTTTCAATATTTGACAAACATATCTATCTAATATTTTTGTGCTACTAGGGGTCTGTTTCGGGACGTCTTGAATACGTCTGTTTCGAGACGTCTTAAAGACGTCGAACGGACGTCTTAAAGACGTCTTTAAGAAGTCTCTGTACTATCTGGGTAATTATGGGCACAATTTCAATCATGAATTCGAATCGATCCGTGCCATGAATAATCAAAAGTATCCGTTCTTCGAGGGTCAGATTCATCTGGGACCTTGGTCCTAGGACCGCGAAATTCGATTCGCTAATCTGGCAATTATCTTCCAGGTGGCAGTATCGCACTCACCGTTGCTGTTTCAGAAGAGACCCAGCTAGTCAGGCTGCCAAGCACACTCTGTCAAAGCTGAAATCCGCCTACGCAAAGGTCTCGAAGAAGTCGGAGAAAGCGAAGCCTGAAAATGGTAGCGAGAATGGGTCTGTGAACGGAAACGGAAACCGAAATGGCAACAATCGCGAGAAATCGAACTCTACGGTGCACCGTGATGGTAAAAGCAAAAGGAACTCGAAGACGAAGGGGAAATCGAGCTCGAGGAACTGGTTCAGGAACAGATCCCTCAGCGGTGATCCAGCGACCTCGTTGTAAGGACAGCAATCAATTAGGACTCTCCTAGAGAGCAGATTTTCACAGATTTCGTCGTTTAGGTCGGAGACGCTGGAAAGCTGGGACGCTGAAGACAACGGCAGGATGTCGGAAGACACCACGAGGATGTCGGAAGCCTCGCAGACTGGTAACGAAGCTAAATCTGCGGTGGTGATGGAGTATTCGACCGTGCAGAAGATTGTGCAGATTCTTGACGACAATACTGACCTAAACGCCACGAAGATGGCCATCAGAGACTTCAATGCCAGACATAATCCCGAGAGGAAGATACAGGACTTCGGCATCGAGTCGAGACCTGTGCCTATTTACACAACTTTGCCACAAACCTGATCAAGCCACGAATAAATTACCATAATTTTTGTAACAACAGTCTTCTATTTGCAGACTGCGGATTTTATGCATTTACAATACAAATCTGCAGTCCAGTAACCACTTATTAACGAACAGGAACAGGATCTTTCTTCTTTGAAAACTGTATTATTTCGAAAGAATTTAGAATTTCTTAAGCTTTCTCGTCTACCTTTACAGACTGCAATAAGTATGTTAACACTTTGAACGCCAAACAAGAAAGCTAAAAAATTCCACGAAATCAAAGTAAGTTATTCGATAAATGTATTAATAATGTATGATATTGTGTGGTTCTCCAACTTTCTTGCATTTTTACAGATCCTAATCAAATTTGGTACAACGAATATATTAACGTGAAAATTCATTTTAAAGCCTGAACAAATAATTCCGTCACCCATGTATGGGTGACGTGGCAGTCAACGTGTTAAAATGATGCTTGATCGTAAGGATTGTATTTTGGAAAATTTGTTCACACAAAAATCGGGTCAAGTTGCATTAAAATTCCTTCGTTTTGTAGACCGTTTTTACCGAATCATTTTTTAGTTTTCTTCTTGCTTGCTTTCTTCGTTGGTTCGTCTTTGGAGATCTTCTTCGATCTCTCTACCCCGTCGCACCGTCTTTGGGAGGTCTTCGGCGCTTCCGGTTTCGTTTCCGCAAGCGGAGGAGGTGGCTGAGGTGTTCTGAGCTCCAGTTCGATATGTTTCTTCGGCTCCTCGACGGGTCCAGGCTTTTTCTTCACCTTCAACACGAACACGTTCTCGTTTCCCTCCGTGACTCGATCGGTATGCACTTCCTGCGAGCAAGGACCATCCAGGACGGGATATATGGTGAACGTCCTGCACTTGTCGTCCCTGCTTCGACCCTCCTTGCATTGGCCAACCTTGGGAGAAATATTCGCACTGCATCAGACCAACGAAAAACTTCTCCTTCAAAATTATACTTCGGAAAACTCAAGAGAATTATTGGGTTGGCAACTAAGTAATTGCCGATTTCAGTTATATATGTTTCTCACTCCCATTTTTATAATATCCGTAAACGTTATGATCTTCTTCTCCTTATATATGTTAGCTGGCATCCTAACCTAGCTTTACAAGTTCATTGCGTAGATATTTTCTTAAAGTTTTTTTTTTTTACCTCAATATTAATATGGAGTGCAAAAACGAACATTTTCGCCATATATTGCTTTATTATTTCCGTAAAGGAAAGAACGCAGTGCAAGCTGCCAAAAAGTATTACCACTTATTTCGATCCCTGGACAACTCCCTTCGTGGTAAAACTTTCAATAATGATGACGATGTAAAATCTCACTTAACTCAGTTTTTGGCCGAAAAGCATCAGAATTTCTACGAGCGTGGAATTTTCAAGTTGGCAGAAAGATGGCAAAAGGTCATCGAACAAAATGGAAAATACATCATAGATTAAAGTTCATTCCAAGTAAAAAAAAAAACTCTTTTATTTCATTGAACAAATCGGCAATTACTTAGTTGCCAACCCAATAGTTTAGGTGGTATTCTTTGTAACAAAATTGGAAGAAACTCATAATTGCTGGTTCGTGTAATGTAATCTTCGAGTAACAGTGCTGTGTACTTCGTAATAGATGCCCTGGGGCTTGCAACTGGAGTTTTCCTTCTTCCCCAGCTGGGACTTGGAATGGATCCGAA
Organism: Seladonia tumulorum; assembly: GCA_913789895.3. Taxonomy (NCBI): domain Eukaryota; kingdom Metazoa; phylum Arthropoda; class Insecta; order Hymenoptera; family Halictidae; genus Seladonia; species Seladonia tumulorum. The sequence continues at coordinate 18,239,057 of OU565271.1, forward strand.
ATAGAATCTGATTGTTGGTGGGCCCCTTCAGTATCTTGGGCCCCTCTTTGCTAGTGGGCCTCTGTATTTCCACCACGTCGCAATCGCACGGTGGAATCCAATCCCCGAGCTTCCTGGATCTACCTTTTTCCCTCTCCATGCGAATTATCAGCTGATTGCCCACCATCGCTGTGCCGATTTCCCTAAAATACTTTGATCCTTCATCCTTCGTAGGGGGCGGACAATCGGGCGGACATGGTGGTGGGGGCATCGGTGGACAGGAGTACATCTTTCCAAGAATAGTGATCTAGCAAAAATGGAACTTGTTATAAATCTAACGAATCTTCGATATGGCGCATGAAAGAATACAATTCAGAATATAATGCAGCTACATTTTTGACAGTTTTCCAGTTACGACGTGTAACATACGATTTATCGTAAGATTTGCCAGCGACGACGAGCAGGCTTAATTAATTTCTACCGTGTTTAACTAATAGAGAAACAATAAATCGATGAATTGTGTTCTGTATCGCGCACAGTTAACAAAAAGCAACCGTTCCTTGCACATTTTGGTGCAGGTCAGGCGCGGCTGTAGATTTGAGAAACTCGCCAAAAAATAGGGATAAAAACTGATAAAGACTCGATAACTACTGCTTATTCTGTGGTGAAAATGTATGTGTATTTTTCAACTCGGTGTTCCCATCTTAATTAATAATTTTATGAACAGTTCTTTCTAATTTACTCGAGGCAAAAACGGAGCTGCACCCTTCTCGTTGCAGCGTCCACGGTTACAGTTAAAAGAACAGGAATTTAGAGGACAATTCTTAGGTCCATTGTGCCGGAAGGTTAGCCGAGGGGTTGTTTAAAGAATCGATTGCGAACAAGTTCAGACGTCTGAAGAGACCGACCACCACCATGGCACCGACACCGCTAACCTAACTAGGAAAAACCCTCCACAATGTTGCACCCAAACACCCTATTCCCCTCACGGAACGACTAACACCTAGAGAAGATGATCGTCGCGACTCGCCCGTGTGGATGTCCCCCAAAGAAAGAAGATCCGCCATGTTCTCCTTGTTGCGTGCCTAATCAGAGAAGGAAGAGCAAATCGAAGGTTGGCTGTGGTCCCTCGAAGAGTCTGAAATCAGTTCTATCGCGTCCAAAAGTCCAAGAACCACCGGGCTGCTGTCCGATAAAACCTCCAGAACCTGAGAAAGTCCAGGTGAGTAAGATATGCTCGGAAATTACGGAACGTGGATTGCCTTACAAGGAGTTAGAAGCCATAATCAACGACAATAAACTGGTGATAAGGACTCAGACGGAGCCACCGAAGGAGGAATTCGATCCGCCCTGCGATTGCACCGAGGATCCTGGATCGAAGATCACCGTCGAGGAAGAAAAGAAAGAGGAACAGATTTCGGACAATCGAACTCTGACGCTGTTCCCTCAGACCTCCAACCATGGAGAGGAGGAAGCTGGGAATACCCGGAAGAAAGTTGAGGAACGTCCACCTCCTGCAAGGACTTTAGAAGAGAATCCTAATATATTTCGCCTGAGAGTGAAAAAGAGAACGAAGGACGGGCAAAATATCGATCTCGAGTTCCGAACTCCGCGTCCTTGGTCGGCGGAGATGCGACGGAAGCACGAGAAAGCTCTGCTCGAAACGGTCAAGCCCGAGGAGCCCGAGACGAAGGAGGATGAAAACGAAGAGGTTACCGAGAAGAAGGTGAAAAAGAAGAGGAGGAGGAGAAGGTCTAGAAGCAGAAAGAAGAAGAACGAGTGCGGGGAGATCCTGGCTAGACCGCCTTGCGGAAACGTTCAGAAGATGAAGTCTGGCAATTGTTGATTTTCCGTTCGTTGTACAATAATCTGGACACAATAAACAGTACTCTACAGTCATCTACAGTTCACCGACTGATGTCTAATCGCATTCTAGAATTTTTGTTTAACGACAAATATTCTTTTATTACGTCTCTTACCTATTCGAGCAGCTACAAATTTTTCTCTGGTCATACTTCACTCATTTCCTAAGATATATAATTGATTTCTTGGCTTGTGGAAACTTTCGGAGGCCAATGAGATGCTTCTGTGTTTACTGCCAAGCCGTGGGAAATTTTCTGAAAATAATAGACAGTGTCCTGATCATCCCCAATTGATATCCTAAGGTGTAACTATGTTTAACCCTTTGCACTCCGAACCATTCTGGCAGAAATTTACAAATCCTCGTATTATTTAGTATAATTTTGGAACCAAGTAACGTATTATAATGATATTGGACTTATATATATACAATATATATATTGGCATTATATATGAATTGGTTGACATCGAGGAATATATATTTGCAAAAAAATCAATATTTTATTTAAAGTTGCGCCGGAATAAATGAATTCCCCGTAATCGCTAATAAACTTTAATGTCCCCTGAGAGGGGACAGCGGAGTGCAAAGGGTTAAACAATCTTTCCTTGGCGTGCAAAATCTTCCAGGCTCGAGAAGTCTCTTCGACGTTACGAGAAATCAGAAGATGGTGACAATGGTTGCTCTGATTTCCAAGTTAATTATCAACTCCCGACGAAACAACTTCCGTGGCGATCCTGTGGGTGTCCCAACGGCCATTCAAGCAATTTGCCTCGGACCAGGTAGAAGCCCGAGGATCTATGGGATTTAGCTCCCTGTTGAACGACGCGACAGGTGCCCAACGCGCCCCTTTCTGGGTGTAAATACCTTAACGCTCGCCTATTGATCCATTTCGGGGGTGAATAGATCTCGAGAACCACTGTAACGGTCGTGAAATCACCGTTCCTAGAGTGTCTCGACCGGTTGCATAATTACCTGCAATAATTTACGACCTCTGCCGCTAACGAAGTGGCTCGTTTTATTGGGGCCCATTCCGTGGAACGCCTCGTGCCACCAATATTTCACGGTGCTACAGCCCTGCGAGCTGTGTTTCTCCAAATTGTTGCAACTAAATTGCTAGAACAGATATTAAAAATTTTATTTTTCTTGTTCGATGGTGATTTTGCAAGACTGTCGAATTTCAAAAAGGAGCCATATCGAAGTGCCATTTATAAAATAGATTATAACTATAGACAATCTAATTGCCAGACCAAATGAACCAGTTAACACTAGAAAGACGGGAGCTTAGTATATACCTATATTGCCTGAAAGCAGTCAAAATGACTGCATTGTGAAAAAATAACTAATGCGCAAAGAAACTTGTTTAACAGTAATTTTTAATATATTTTATATCACTTACAGTCATATAACAAGTTATTAATAAGTATTAGCAATAAAAAAAATGTATTTCAGTTCGAAAAAAAAATAATTTAAACCAGTCAAAATGACTTGCTTAGGCAATCTAATGTTAAGCGTGTTCGACGTGTATACGCGTCAATCCAAAACTCTGTTGCGGTGCCGTTAACGTTAATGAATCGTTAATTTCTTATCGAATAAAAATGTAATTTTTGAACCCTTGCCCTGCCCTCCCCTTTGAACCTTTTTTTCATTTTTTTTTCTTTTTCGTATATATGATGATTTGCATGATTTTAATTCCGCGCCGTGGGGGATTTCTGAAATTGAGCTCCACAGTTAACCGGTTAACCTACCTTTCCACTATGCGTTGATGTTAGGAAAAGAGAACTATGCCAGGCAAATTAACAAAAACTATTAAACCGGAGGAATCCGGAGCTCTCGAGGGCCTTCTGCTCCGAAATGATCCCAGGAACAGCACAATTAGGCAACCCCCAGTGACCGCTATTCTCCCATGCGCGCAACACTTCGCCATGAAAAACGACGAGAATCTTCCGTGACTGGTTTTTCCCTCGCGTTGAATGAACTGTCCCGAAGAAAGAGATCTGGAAAAGTCTCTGGAGCGATTCTCACGACCAAGGAGCCAGGAGTCAGGTGCGTGGTTGAATGGATATATTCAGGCTCTGGATATCCATCCATTCACTGTTCCATCGACCATCGGTGAACTGGCCATCCGCCCACCGGGGCCCCATTTTTTCGTGTCGGGGAATTAAGAGGAAAACGACGGCAGAAGAAAAAAGAATCGTATAAGAACGATATTTCTTACGGGGCGTGTGACGTCGGATTCCGGGGGTGTCTTGGGGGGCCTGAAGATATTCTCCCTGGCCCTATAATCGTAATCCTGGAGTGGGGGAAAAATGTAATTCGGTGGACATCGTTCGCGTCCTCCATTGTCGAGTGACACGGGTTGCTTGCGATGATACCCTTGCTTTCCGAATTGGAATTAACGTTGGAATCGTATCGAAAAAATTGTTGCGTCAGTCAAAAGACATAGGTTGTTCAAGTTGTCACCCTCGAAATGTCCATTTCTATAGTTGATAGTAGTAATGCAGCTATTTAAGAGTTGAAGGTCTCCAAGAAACAATTTTAACACTAGGTTTACGGGGCACTAAATGTGCCTACTCTAAATCACTTTATAAAAATAACAAAAATGTACAGTCGAGTCGGAAAGTAAGTTAACGACTGGTATATGCAGGCAAATGAATATGACATGTCTTTAATCTTTAATAATGATAATCTATGTTAATGATAATATAATGATAATATATGTTTTACTAACATATTTGTTTATTTTCTTACACCTCCTAAATAAAAACAATACAATAACTTGATTTTATTCATCATATTCATTGCCTACATATCACCAAATGATAACTTACTTTCCGACTCGACTGTATGTATCCAAATTTATAGCCGTTTCTTTTACAATATATACCCAAAGAAACCAATTTGTTGAATAATATCTTCTTCGTGCATCCTTACAATTTCGATAATTGTGAATTAAGAGGTACCAGAACCCGTCATTTTGACGGGTCCCGTAAATCTAGTGTTAACGGCACCTCGAGAACTCGAAGAAAGCTTTAGCACCCTCTGTCAACGCTGAACTGTGACAACACCACAGGAACAATTGCGCCAACCGAGCCAGCAACGACTCCTTGAAGCAAGCAATTCCTGAGGCTCCTGAAATCAACGAGGAAGCAATTACTCTCCAACCAAAAACGAACAAGAAGAAAAATGTCTAGAAACGTCTAACAATGTCCAAAAACTTCTGACAAAGTCTAGAAACTACAACCTTCTTCGCATCGTTCGGCGGATCTTCTTATATCCTGCGATGATACCCTTGCTTTCCGAATTGGAATTAACGTTGGAATCGTATCGAAAAAATTGTTGCGTAAGTCAAAAGACATAGGTTGTTCAAGTCATGCAGCTATTTAAGAGTTGAAGGTCTCCAAGAAACAATTTTAACGGCACCTCGAGGACTCGAAGAAAGCATTGGCACCCTCTTTGAACGCTTAACTGTGACAACACCTCAGGAACAATTGCGCCAATCAAGCCAGCAACGATTCCTTGAAGCAAGCAATTCCTGAGGCTCCTGAAATCAACGAGGAAGCAATTACTCTCCAACCAAAAACGAACAAGAAGAAAAATGTCTAGAAACGTCTAACAATGTCCAAAAACTTCTGACAAAGTCTAGAAACTACAATCTTTTCTTCACACCGTTCCACGGATCTTCTTGTATCCTGCGATGATACCCTTGCTTTCCGAATTGGAATTAACGTTGGAATCGTATCGAAAAAATTGTTGCGTCAGTCAAAAGACATAGGTTGTTCAAGTCATGCAGCTATTTAAGAGTTGAAGGTCTCCAAGAAACAATTTTAACGGCACCTCGAGGACTCGAAGAAAGCATTAGCACCCTCTTTCAACGCTTAACTGTGACAACACCACAGGAACAATTGCGCCAACCGAGCCAGCAACGATTCCTTGAAGCAAGCAGTTCCTAAGGCTCCTGAAATCAACGAGGAAGCAATTACTCTGCAACCAAAAACGAACAAGAAGAAAAATGTCTAGGAACGTCTAACAATGTCCAAAAACTTCTGACAAAGTCTAGAAACTACAATTTTCTTCGCACCGTTCGACGGATCTTCTTGTATCCCGCGATTTCCAGTGACTGTTCGCCGTCAGGATCCCATCGTTACCTGCGTTTATGGTTGTATCGCGTCTCCGGGAGCGACTGGATCTTCCCCGGGTGGTCCTGTACGTCGGAATGTTTGCCCACGTCATTGTTGCGTCTCGGGCACTCGATCCCTGCCTCGTTTAAAAACCGTTTAGCCTCTAATAGCCCCGTCCCCGTCTAGGAAAACGAAGGATTCAGGTGTGTCCGTAGACGGACGGATCGTCCTCGCGCTCACCGGGACATTTTGGCACACCCGGGGCGCGTTGACTTACTGATATATGGATCACCGTCGATCGCGCGACCGTCGAATTGTCCCCTGGATCGATTCTATAGCGGCTATCGGGACCCGTTCCGTAGCTGGACGAGGCGTATTAGGGGCTAAATATATTGTAAACGTAGGAACACCGGAGTCACGGGGTCTGCGAAAGTTACGGGACACCATGCTGGCTGGCCTGTGCAACCCCCTGAATGCCAACCGACTGCGATCGTTATTACGAAACTTGCCTTTCATATATAGGTGATTTGTATGCTCGCATCGATTCGGATCTTCTTCAGAGAAATCAGAAAAATATAGATTTTTCAGAAAATCTATCGAACATGTTCAGAGTCCCGGAAGAGTTCTGGAAATGGCATTCGATTAGGAATTAATTTCGAAATGTGGAAAGAAGTTTTGAATTTGTTGAACCGTCGTCGCGTGTACTTTGCACGAGAGTCAACGAACGAAAGAGGAGGAATTGTATGGGTGTCTCACGCGAAGATTTTGTTCGCAAGTTGTCGGCCGACGGCGCAACGCGTTGAATCATGCGAAATAAAAGTAACGGTGTCCTCCCACCGGGTGTTCTTCCTGCTCCCCGAGTTTCTCGCGTTCCTTTTAATAGTCACGAGTTATAAGAACACGTCCACGGGGTGTCGAAAAGGAGAATACGTTCTTCGAAGAACGTTCCCGATGTTGTCGAGTAATAGCCACTGCGACCTGCAAAACGATGATTTATTACATGATGTACCGTCGCATGAGAACACATCGCGAAAGCATGCTAGGACCATTTGAAATTGAACTATTGGCGTTTTTGACGTTTTTAAACAATTTCAGATTGCATTGATTTAGCAGGGTTTCTCGGACCCTTTTTCTTTTTGTTCGAGAGATATTTGAATTTTGGAAAAGTGTCACGGTAACTAGTTGCATTGCGACCCGGTGCAAATATCGGGGCAGGGGTTCACGCACGCCTCCTCAAATCCTGGTATTAGAACGTCAAACCGTACCTGTGTAATCCGAGATTAAGGGGCCCGAGGATCACTGTAATCCTGGACGCGTTTATGCGATCGTTTAACCTCGGTATGTGGACTCGCAGCCACCCTCTTTCTCCGTTAGAGTTGGCAGGAAAACATGGACGAGGGCGAGTTCCCTGCGAAAGGCGAAACAAATTGGGTTAAAATCGATTAAAGAGAAATTGGAGCCGGGCAAGTCCCTACAATTCTCTAATTCTTCGAGCAATCTGAACAAAAATTTCTACAACTTCAAGTACAGGGTGTAACAAAATTTAGTGTCATGGTTTCGACAGATGGTTGTACACCTTCGGATCGGTGGAGATTTGTTAAAAGAAATTGCCGCAAAATTGATTTTAACCTTGAAATTGAAGGTCAAATTTTTTATGCTTGTATCGCATTCTACTCACCATGGGGACTAAACTTGTCAAAGGAACCGTAGGTCGCAACTCAACCGTTCTCTTATAAAACAATGTTAAATATTTTAACGTCGTCTTCCGTTATCTGAAATGTTTGGAAGTCGATGGATAGGACGAAGACCTGCACCTCATTTGTGGCCGCCACGTTCCCCAGACCTTACGCCTCTTGACTTCTTTTTTGGGGAGCAGTGAAGCATATTGTTAACCGGACAGGACCGCCAATAAGAACTATGCAGCAATTAAAATCACGAATTGAAGAGGCTTTTCACCATGTGCAGTCTGTACCGAACATTTACGAAAAAGTTCGCAAACATTTGGAAGAAAGACTAAGGATCTGTTTGCGTAATAATGGTGGCCATATCGAAGCCGGTGATCAAGCACGACTATTAAGAGCGATAGACCTTGATGGTTCTATTCTATGGCAAAGGACGAGAAACCCGAGGAACGGAAGACGACGTTAAAATATTTAACCCTTAGCGCTCGAATGGTGACTCTAAGGCACCACTAAAAATTGCTGTATCACTATTCAATATATTTTTTACATTATTAAATTTGTTTGTATTTAATAAACTAGTAAGGTTTCGATATTGTACAACTAAATTGCACTATTTCCGTATATATAACATGAAAAAAAATATATAGAAGTGCAATATTCTAGGTCAGAAGAAATGTTTCGTTTTGGAGTTAAAATAGCTTCGAGTGCAAAGGGTTAACATTGTTTTATAAGAGAACGGTTGAGTTGCGACCTACGGTTCCTTTGACAAGTTTAGTCCCCATGGTGAGTAGAATGCGATACAAGCATAAAAAATTTGACCTTCAATTTCAAGGTCAAAATCAATTTTGCGGCAATTTCTTTTAACAAATCTCCACCGATCCGAAGGTGTACAACCATCTGTCAAAACCATGACACTAAATCTTGTTACACCCTGTACAATTTTATTAAAAAATGGACTGGCAGAGGTCCTCGATTGCAACACGAAGAGAACTTACAGCAAGCTATGATAATTTTTATGCTCCACAAAATATTAAAGATATTGAAAATGGGTGCCCGGTTATTGACATAAGAGCCGAAGGATGCTTGGGGAGTACAAAAAGCAGAAGTAAAATACAGGAAATTGGAGGGATGTCTAATTTGAAAAATGCATTTCAAAGACACACGTGTATTTTCGTTAACGAAACGGGAATGCATTTCAGGATAAGGGTAGATTAAAGTTTCTATGAACGTGTATAATAAATTAATTGTGTATACGTACGTGCAGTTATATCGCCGGTTTGCGCGAGAGCCAGTGAAGCATAAGGGAGGCTGAAGATGGGGAAAAGGGAGGCCACGCTGTCATATATCTGCAAATCGGTAGGGGGGTGTCAACGAGCTCGAACGAATGTCCCAGCGGGGTTGCTTCTACCCGCTACCGAAAATCTGCGTGTCCAAATGTGAGAATCGGGCGCACTTAATCCTTAAGCCGTTGGGTTTTACCCAAGGTGCACGAGGCGCACGAGAACCTGCGAGGAAAATTAGCATGTTATTGTTACAGACAGGAAAGTTAAGCTGAATATTCCCTCTTACCTGACGCATCAACCAATCACTCGACTGCAGACCTCGCAAACGTACAGCTCGATCAATTAGAAAAATATTTTAGCAACTGGGATGACAAATCCAACGTCAAGAGATTGCTGATAGATTATTCTTCTATTTTACTAGTCAATCCTTTACGTTCAAATGGCCAGACCATTGTTCGAAAAACGTCTGCACTCTATGAATTGTTAAAAATTGTTTTATGAGAGAACAGGTTCAATTTCTGTAAATGAAAATGTTGTAGGTTGAATAGAATGTCTAAAATTGCTTCGAATGCAAAGGGTTAACTAGTGTTACCGTCTTAATTGCCTGTCGCTTTAATAAATATCCGACGATTCTACCAAGAAGATGATTAACCCCTTGCACTACGATTTATTTTACGGTTTCAGTGATCAGAAATTTTTTGTAATTTATAATTCCCTAAAAAAAGAAGAAAATTTATATTTGTTGTATGCCTATGTTTTCTCCAAAGGATATATATCAGCTACAACAAAATAGAATTTTATTTCGGTTTAAAGGAAATTAATAACGTTCACATTTATTAGACTCTATTCAGAATCTTCATCACGAGTCTGGCTCGTTATTGTAGGGCAAGGGGTTAAAATAGACGAAGATATTGCAAAGAATTCATTCTCGAACCGTCTTCAATAAATTTAGAATGCTCGCCAAAATGGTACTGGGATTAATCACCGAAGTAATTTAGAAGCAGGACGTTCGTGCAGGGGGAATTAATTGAATCCGAGTTTTTTCCTGGCCGCAATCTGGCCACCGCCCCTATGGGCGCTTTTCCCACCCCATGATCAACCGAAACATTTATGTATGCGACCGCAAGAACGTATTGTGTGATCGAAAGCGCAAAAAATCAGGAGAAGGGCTGAGATAGGCTTGCACGCGGTAACCGTCCCTTTCCGGGGGTTGCTAAAGGGCGCAACCCTCGTTCCCCCAAACCAGCCCTTCTGCGACAACGATCCTATACGATGGGGAGGGGACTCCCCATTCATTCTACGGGGGTTGCACGTCGTTCTAGCAACGCCATCTTGCATTTAATTGAAGGAAAATGGCGGTCCTGCAACCACCCTGACGAGAAAAACAACAATATTCAATATTCCCTTCGCGTTAACATAAAGTATCTAACGTTAAAAATACTAACAAATCTCGACAGAGACTGAAATTAATATTTTAGAAACATTCTCTCATGTTCAGCAGAGGTATTAGAGCAACAAATAGAGGTATTTGGTCTGGTGTTAAAGCAACAAATTGTTAGAGACTGTAAAATATTTTAAGAAAGTTGTAGAGTGAATTTTTCAGAATAAATGGTTCCATCTTTTGGAAAATGCTTAAGGAAAATTGCCTGGCACTATATGTATTGTTTAATCGTATGTACTCGTCGTGTGTAACGTATTAAAAATGCTTAAGAAAATTTGTCTAGTGCTAGATATACGTTTCAAAAATTGTCTAGCATGCATAGAATGAAGTAGGACGTACAAAGAATGAAAACAGACAAAAATTAGTATGTAAAGAGATAACAATTTATTCGTCATTTATAATGTAATCTTGTTCTCGTGTAGACATTCGTCGAATTCGAAAATAGGTACATCGAGCGCGCTGTTTTCTGACTAGAATCATTACGCGTGCCTATCTTTGAGAATACGGGCAAAATTCTATAAAAAATACAATTCTCGCACATACTCGAACAGTTCTATACAAAACACGTTTCATAAATTGTTTCGTCAAGGCAACCACGATGTCGTTAAATAGTTCAAATATAAACGGTGTATATACATATAAAAATATCTGTGCTAAATATGCACGTTATACACATATAGAAAAATCTCTGTTCAATCTACACGGTTTATAAAAATATATATATATATGTCACTATCTTACAAAAATCTACGTCGCTGTCTCACAAAAGTCTATTATAATTGCTATCTCACAAAAGTCTGTTATTGCTACCTTACAAAAATATATATTAAATATTGCTATCTTACAAATAAATATATATATATATACATATTATCTTACAAAAATAACCGCGAACGAGTCGCTGTGATGGTCAAATATGGAACACGTATGGAGAAAACGCTGACGGAGCGTGTCCTAGGGCGTACATCCCCAAAGCTGCTGCTGCGGACCTTGCGTAGAGATCCCGATTTTCGTGGGTCTTCATGTGCTTCTTCAGGTGGTCCTTTCTACCGAAGCATTTTCCGCAGACCGGGCAAGCATGGGGACGGATTCCGGTATGAATCCTTTTATGCCTTGTTAATTCCTCGTTTCTGGTGAACGTTTTCTCGCAACCCTCTGCGTCGCATTTGAATGGTCTCTCTCCTGTAATCGAAAAAAAAAAAACAAGTCTTAAACGTCGATTTTCCAATATACTTCTAACAGATAGTTTTTAAGAAAATTGCTTCAACGTATTTCCAAAACTATGCTCTAAAAGATCACCCTTGTTCAACAAAGTACAAGAAATGAAACACGATGCGCTACGGTTCGACAAAACGAGCTGAACTAAGCAAATATCTGTTCAATTTTACGGAAAATGATCGAATATTTAACACGTTGACTGCCGGACGGATTTTCCATGGTTTGTCCGAGGCGCCAACACGAACTTTTCATTATGCGATGCATATTATAATGAAATATAGTTCTCAGCAAATAATATGAGTTATAAAATCATGTTTGAAGCATTTTTTGTGGTGGGGTTCACCGGTGCCCCCCCCCCCGGCGCTGTAGGCAATTATTACGATTGTCTTTTTTTGAAACAATCGTAATTATGTACTTTTAGTATTGACCACGCCGCCGGTCACCGGTGACCCCCACGGCAGTCAACGTGTTAATGTTTGATCGATATCGAGTAGTACAGGAAAGAATGACAAAGAGAAGCCTTTAAGATTCACAGCAAGGAGCAACAAAAAAAAAAGAAAAAGAAAACGCAACGGTTTCGTGTGTGTGTGTATAGACTCTCGAGAATCTAACCGACGGCGGTTGATCGTTCGAATTCGAACGTTGCTGTTAGTCGTAGGTCGGATTAATTGGCAGCACAACATTTGATATGAAAAACTATTGAGGCACGCGAAGAAGGTGAAACTTACCGGTATGTATCCTGACGTGTCCCTTGAGCTGGCCGTTATTACTGAAGGCGACGTCGCAGTGTTCACATCTAAACCGCTTCGGTCTCAGCTTCTTCATCTCCTTGGCAGCTTCCTCCTGCTTTTGGATCATCCCGGCGGCCTGTTGGATCGACAGCGGATACAGGCTATCCACCACAATGTCAGGATATCCGCAGTAGATAGACTGCCCAGTTGTGTGCATCACCAAATCCTTATCGATGACCGGTGAAGCTATCCCCAAAGGCCACGTAGTATTCGAGTTAACACTCGGCGTAGGAAGGCCTACCATATGGTAAAGTCCCATATGTTGGTGATAGTTCACCTCCAAAGAGGACGGATTTGCTGACCAAACAATGGGCAGTGACGAGGAAGGATGTGGCAATGAAGAATCCTGGGACGAAACGGCGATGCGAGATTCGGCATCGGATGCTGAGGCGGCGATGTCACCTTCGAGGATATCTGGGCTATTTACGCTTGTGCCCGAACAAGAGGGACTACTGGAGCCAACAACACCATGCGACGATGCACTTCGTCTTCCGGGTCGCCTTCTGGTAAGAATTCTGCTGTTTAAGAATCGTTTTTCACCTCGCGGAATCGACAACGTAGAATCGATGCTGGCGTGTCGTTGTTTCGCGTCGTTTTCCTTGCCACGCGAGATCGTTGATAGACGTCCTTTCGTATTTTCCAGGTCGACCGATGTCGTTGTGACGACCACTTCCCCGCTTCCATCGTCCGTACACGTGCTCTTCTTCTGAACTGGTTCATCAGATGCACCACTGTTCCATGGTCTGAAGAATACATTGACTCTAACGTCGGACATGTTGACACGTGTTTGATAGGCGGCGAGAAGGAACAACGTAATCAAGGGACAACGACGCAACGGTCTATTCCAATTTTAGTGGAAATTATTTGCCAGTGGTTTCTCGACGGCGATCGAAGTGACCGAGGATGAAGACAATAACCTCGGAGCTACAGGACCTTGGGTCAAATATGGTCCTTCCTGCGCAGATGTATCAGGACGAGTGCTCCCGAAGAAAAGTTTACCCCATGTTATATACCCGCGGCTTTGACCCACCCTCTACTCCGGATTGGGTCTTTCGATGGTGAAGGTAGTCCGAGGGACGGAGTAGAGTGGGGAAAAAGGAGCCCCTCGAAGAAGGGCAAAAGGTGGGTTTTAGAGGGGCCTATCGAGGGCTCGCCGCACGATACCGTAGCCCCTTTTGTCCGGAATTAATCGGTCGCCACCGTCACGGGACTGTTTGCCCCATTGTCGTGGGTGCACAAGTATTTTGCGCAGGAGCAAAAATCGAAGAGGTCGGGATGAGCCAGCTCCTGGCGACATCCGTACCAATCACCGATGCAGAATTGTTAAACCAGAGACCCATCCCTGCCAGTCAACCATAAATCATCCCACACCGTCGAAAAATTCTGCATCGCGTTTTGACCGCGGAGTTTTTCTCCTTATATAGTTTTAATTATGACCGTCAGGATGTTGAAATTATCGCGAGCGTGTCTATCAAGTTACATCCGTCACGTTTTCTTCGCGTCTGACGTCGGATATATTTTTCGTTCGTAATTTTATTCGTATGACAATGAAATTTGTATATGTTCTATTTTCCACATTTGTACAAACTGTAATTGTATTCTATTGTATCGCATCGGACGTCGGAATAATTTTCCGGTATTTTCTTTAATTTTCATGACGATTGTACAAATGTTAATAATGTCGCGGCCGCTAAATCAGTCCGTCGTTTCTATCGTTCGGTATCGTACGACACGGAAAATTACTTTTACTCTGCCGCAGAACGTCAACAGTCGGTCAACGTTACTAGTGTTTAATTGATAGCGGCGAAAATTGTTAATATTGTCACACGCGTCCGAAATTCTTGACTATACTGAAATTTAGTATGTATTTTTATATTTTTTGACGATAACGAGATGACAATGCCGTTGTTGCTCGTGTCTTCGGCTTAAAAAATGTAACGATTCGATATCACTGTGTTGCCACAGTTGCTATACAGTGTCGTCGTCGTCTTCGCACGTGTGTAATTGTTAAACAAGATCAGAAATATATTCGGACTTTTATGCGGCGCCTTGAATTGTGTAAACGATAATCTCAAAAATAAAAAGAGCAAGACTGGATATTGCGTTGGTCGATGAAAAACCTTCACCCCGCGGAGAATTGTCGAACAAACGAGCGAATGTGAAGCAATAGTAAATTGTTTATACGATTGATACGCGACGGTTCCGAGCGGAAAGCACTTTAAACACAATGAAACGGACAGTCGCCGGTCCAACGGGTGTCCTCGTGTCATCTATGGGGTATATTCTGCAGAAGTTACGAGGGTGGAGTTCGGTGGAAGCGCGTCTCGTTGATTTATTGTAACACTCCAAGTTTAGGAGGCGACCCTCCGTTGCCACCTATTCCGTTTCAACCCCCGGTAGCAGATCTTTCTCTCTCTCTCTCTATATCTATCTATCTTTCTCTATCTTTCTTATTCCCTTTTTCGTTCTTTCTCGCACGCCCGAAAGCGGTGCCCTTCTGTCAAAACGTCCCCGATACAAAACCGGCTCGGGACCATTGATGCCTCCTCTCTCTATTTCTATTTCTCTCTGTTTCCTATTATTTCTCTCTTTTTCCCTCCCGCCTTGCCCCTTTGCTAGCCCTAGCCGCGATCATCGCCGACTTTCGACCGGCTCGCCACGGATCATCCTTGTCCCAACGACGTTTACACAACTACCCAATCTACTTGCACGCGCGCACCAGAGAGAATGATCGCAAACAGAGCCCTACGAACTGACCGGTCCGTCGATTCGCGATTTTCGTAATTTTTCTGGTGGGATCGAGGAATTCGCGAGTCCGACGCGGACGCTTTTTGCCTCTTGGGGGAGAAAAAATTGTTATTTTTGTAGGTCGACAACTGTCCGGAGCAGCTGCGGAAAAAACACAATGTTACAAATGAGCTAATTAACGGTAAAGGTGCCGAGCTATAAATGTAACAGATACATGAGCCGTTTATTTTGAAAGTGGCCTAAGTCCATTTATACTTAAATTGAGATATTTAAGGGTTTGTGTTTCAATGCAATTAAAAATACACGTACAGGATACTAATGAATCATACTGCTTAAGTGTATCTAAAGGAGTTAAATTTATAGTTCCTATTAAAATAATGGCAATTATTAAGTGAATAATATGCGTTTTCTTACCAAGAATGGAGTTAGGCCAGTTTCAAAATTAACAACCAGATTCGTTATAAAATTTGAAGGAGCCCAAGTCCATTCAACATAATTTAAGATGCTTCAAATTGAAAAAAAACAATACTCAATTTACTTTGGATACCTTTACAACACTTCAAAAACACAATTTATGCAATTCAGGACATTTTCCAACTACATAAATTACATAACAATTCACTGCTCATCTACATTTTGTGGTGTCAATACAATATTTTCGAACTTTCTCGGTCTACCCCGACGTGCTAAGAAATCCAGGATTTCAAACTTTGCATTCTCATCCATTGATATCTTATTGAAAATTGACATGGTTCATCTCTCAAAAAACGCATCCAACATATTTTTAACCAATTTATTGTTTCTCCGTTAGAATTCTTTACCATTTTAAAAATGGTATCCTCCAAAAATTTTGTTGATATGAAATCCTCTTTAAAGTTATTACCTTTCCGGCACTCTTTGATAATGTCCTTCGGACGTTAGGCCACTTTCAAATTGATGGTTTTAATTATTGAAATAACTGCGAAAACTTATGGGTCCAAAATTGTCGTATGTATTCTGAATATACTTAACCGCAAATGTTGTTTATGACAGCTCATTTGAAATTGTATACGTAATTACGGGCAACAAAGGATAAATGACAAATGGAGTTAGGCCACTTTCAAAATAAACGGCTCAATTATTGAACTAACTTTGAAAACTTGTGTGACCAAAATTATCGTATTTACTCGGAATATAAGTAACATCAAATGCTTAATTGATAGATAACTTGAAGTTGTACGTGTAACCACGGGCAACAGGAAATAACTGAAAAATGGACTTGGGCCAGTTTCAAAATAAACGGCTCACATGTTGCCTGATAAAAAAAATGTCAAGATTTAATTTATTTAGACTTTCCGCGGTTCTTATCGCGACGCGTGCTCTACCAAAGATATTTATCGAATCGTTGCTCACGAAAGCATCTTTATAATTTCAAAAATTGCCAAGTAAAAAATCTGGAACCGGTCATTCGACCGGTGATGATACGTTGTTTAGCGTTAAATAACTGTTTCACGATCGTGTACCGAACGTAACTCTTCCGTTCGGAGCCTACGGGTTTTTCTCTACGGTTAAAATTATTTTTCCGGAGAAGATACAATTAGCGATCGCTCTCTGTGGGTTATTGTAGCAAGAGTTTACGAATTTGTATAGAATATTTGAACGCGCTGTCTGCGCAAGACCCTGTCCACGATCGAGTAAATATTTGCACGGATGAGGAGACGAGAGTATATGTACTTGCGAACCGCGACAATGTGTTTTTCTTGGTTGACTTTTAAACTTCGAACGTCGCTTTCCATCGAATTGCCGCGGTCCTTTGTTATCCGAACTCGAAGAACGCGAGTTGTTGAATCGAAGGATTTTTGAATCGAGAAATCTGCTATCTTTATCGACCATTATGCTTCCGAAACCGCATTCCCTTTATTCCTGTTATTTTTACCAGGTCTAGAGAAATTCTGAGTGGCACAGAATAGCCTAAAAACCGCAAAACGTCTTTCCGCGTCTCCCATACAATCGATTTTGAACGATATTCGCGCAAATCTCTCGAAATTCGCTCAAAGAACGCAGGAAACTCGATCGGAGGAAACAAGAATCCTTTCTTAACGTCGCGAGCAGAAAACGCAACCGTTCTGTCGCTAAATTTTGATGGATCGGTTGATCTACCGAAAGTTTACCGTCGTAGATCCCTCGATCCGTCTTACTTTTCATTTTACACGTCATAACAACGAGCTGTAGCCACCGAGGGCCTGGTTTTGTGTAGAAATTTGTCCTGTTCGCTTCCGTTCGTCTCTCGGAAACCGTTTGACGCAAAGGGAACCGCAAAAATATTTTTAAACAAATTTCAGCAACCACCCGGAGCCCGCAATCGACAAAATTGAAATGAGAAACTTTACCAAACGCGTCTGCGTTGAATTAAAAGAACAATTTTTACTTCCATTAATTTTATTATCCAACAGAATGCTTTGTGACTTCAAAGAATTGCTAACATTGCAAAACTATGAATATTTATGCAGAATAAGAACTGTTTGCGTCGATGGTAAGATACAGAAGCCATACGGAAACTTCTTTCTCTCTTTAATCTACCAACTATTGCAATCTACCAGCTATTGTTCTTAAATGAAAATGAAAGGAAGTAGAAAAAAAAATGAAAGCAACAGAACAAATTGTTCTTCCTCGATGCTGTTTAATTTTACATTTCAAATTTAGGATACCATTCCGTTTCTATTGGCATCGTGCGAATCGTCGACCTACGAGGACAATAAGCAATAACATTGGAACGTCTTGTTGCAAAAACTGTGACAAACAGCGGTGCGCGCGACCGGATTAACCTAATTGATGTAGGTACGCTGATACCGATGTACATTCCTTTACAATAATAACAGGTTTGAATTTATTCGGATTTCGTAGAATTTTACCAGTGACATTCACTTGAATAAACAAGTATAATTTCTCAAGGAAATATTTCCATTACTTTACAAATTGTAAAAGAAAAAATTTGCCATCCGTCCCTTTGCACAGACTCGGTAATTAAGGAGAGAATTTTTAATGCGAACTAGGTATACATAATATTGTTTCCATGGAATCGGCTTAAACTCAGTGAAACGATATGGTTTTCCAGGTAAACTGGGAATATTCGAGACCCGGTGTTTTCTGCAGGTAAATTTGGAACAGTATGTGTCTGCGGCCGAGCGAATTCGCCTAATAGGAATGATCCTTTATGGCCGTGTTGTAACGAACTCTTCACGGACTAATTATCGAAATATTTGCACGGAAACAAATACCGTGATTTAGGCATTTCTTTCCGACCAGTCCGTAATCCTTTCGTTAGAACCCTGATAATTATGCTTGAAATACTATAAGCTGAACAACGAGCTTCTAATTGACGGTAGAGAATATTTGTGAAAAATTTGTCGCAGTAAAGTTTAGGGAACTATTGATATTCTGAGAGAAATAATTTCTTCTTGAGAATAATTAAACTAAACCTAGTACGCTTGAAGATTGTATGTTTCCTTTCTAGCACTTTCTAGATGCTTCGAAACACCGTTGACTTTCAAAAGATTTAATTTCGGCCGGCAATGTCTACGTAAAAAGCATTTGTTAGTATGTCCTTGGCCGAACGCTTCGTTAACTTGTTCAAAAAAAACTGAACAACAATGTCCTCGTCAGATCGTCTTGTACTTCTGTCAAAGTCGAATGACGGATCGACGGTACATTTTTCTAGCAGTTTACCCCGATTCCACAAAAAAACGTGTTTTTCGTTGGGCAAACGACGGACAGGCTAGCACGTGGACGATTAAAATTGAAGGATCACGCGTTCGAGTGATTGTCCGTTGGACAATGGGTAAACAAATTTCTGATCGCGACTCGCGCGATCCATCACCTATGAAAGGAAACAATGAATACTACGTATTACGCATCTACTGTATTTCGCTACTGTATGTTTCTAATATCCCGCCCGTGGTAATACGATTAATAATAATGGACTGCGGATTTTATACCTTTATGGTAAAACTGAGAAAGACGAATCAGAAGAAACGTACCAGAATTTATGATTACTTGACGAAAATTATACTGATCATTTTGGGCCAGTAGAATGCATACTAACCCTTTGCACTCCGCTGTCCCCTCTCATGGGACATTAAAGTTTATTAGCGATTACGGGGAATTAATTTATTCCAGCGCAACTGTAAATAAAATATTGATATTTTTGCAAATATATATTCCTCGATGTCAACCAATAAGTCCAATAAGTCTAATGTCATATAAGTCCAATATCATTATAATACGTTATTTGGTTCCAAAATTATACTAAATAATACGAGGATTTGTAAATTTCTGCCAGAATGGTACGGAGTGCAAAGGGCTAATTGTTCGTAAATAATCATTAGTAGACATCGGATGTTTATGCAATTTCCAATTTTTATAGAAACATGTTAAGAAAGTGGAATGAAATAAAATCCTATTTTTAATGGGGACAGTCTTTGTAGATACAAAGCAAATAAAAATCGTGTTAAATTCTCTCGAATTTTATATTATAGCATTTTTTAAACATTTCCAGAATCAATTTGTGCGCCCAACGAAGGATGCAAAAAAGTTTTTCAAGCATACTGCGCAAGATCTAGCTGAACAAATCTTGATTCAACGAATCAAAGCTTACATGTTTAAAGATTTCCGAAGAGAGTGCTAGAAGCATTCTCAACTTGCCTGAAGTGCTTGGAAACGAAAGATTACACATTTCCGCGGTGTCTGCGAGTTTCACACGGTGCGTCGGATGCAAGCGTCGCGACGTCGTATGCAATCCTCGGCTCGGTACACGGTTGGACGGTTGTCGGAACCCCCTGGTTGCACCGTAGCAGTCGAGGGGTAAGCCATGGCGAGCCCCATAATAGCCCTCGACCGAATCCCACCCTCCGGTAAGCAGAAAAGCTCTGGAAAGTGTGCACGACCGCAAAAGTCACCGCCCCTCGCATGGCGGCCCGAAATTTGATTATGCCCCTTCCACGCGAATGAACCCAACGGGATTCATCGGTCCGGTACCCGCCAATGATTTATAATATTTTTTCATCCCCTTTGCCCCGCTGTCAACCCGACAAGTTCTGTCTTTGTCATCGCACGACGACGGAAACGCGCGATTCTCATCTGCGTGCGTGCGGTTTGCTCCTCCGGGGGATCACGATGATGATGAGAATCGCGACGATCTCGATCACTTCTGCGAGGGTGAATGACTGAGTTTTATTCGCCGCCTATGATTTCAGACTGCTGCGAAATTGTTTACGCTCACCTCTGAATAAATCATATAAGATAACCGACTGTGGAAAACTAACGAAAGCCTAATACGATTGTCCAAAATTTACGAGAAAGTGTTTCATCAATACAGTAGAGATTCTACTGAAGTCAGTCTTTTGGTTCTTTTTGACTGACTTGTGTAGGGAACGTCGGAGGTACTCGCCGGCCGCGACTCTCTGCGTCTCTTTCTTTCCCATACGCTGTCCTCCTCTGCGTTCGAAACTTTCATCGCTCGTTACACAAGTAAATAACATCGGAATTATATAATATTTGGTATCATTTTAATCAGAAAAATGCCACGAATATGTTGGTAAAAGTTTCATGAAAAAAATAATGAAAAATAAAGAAGTTTTGTAATTGGATTAGTAGTGGTCTTCTAGTCTCACACCGATATAGCCGACAATGTGGTGGCCGCGACACGACGGTTCTCGAGTGGTGTGAGGTGTTCCACTGTCATAAGTAGGGAACGTCGGTACTGACTTCAGTAGAATCTTTACTGTAATTATCCGATTTAATAATTGCAATTGCAGCCGAAACTGCAGTCGATCGAGACTGCGAGGGGCCACTTCGAGGATCTCTGACGATTCCCCGTGTTGATCAGCGACGCTATCGAGCATCAGAGGCGGTTTATCTCACCGGCCATTAATCAAAAGGGCCAGCAACTTCCACACGAGTGGCTCCTTCATTGAGCAGAGGACACGCGGGGATAGATAGATCCTATAAAAGATCGCTCTGCCAGATGGCCCGTGCCCACAGCAAGAAGAGAGGCGCGTCTCCCCGTCTCTTTTCCCATTCTTCTCCCGAAAACTTTACCTTTACTTTTCTCTTCTCCGTTACGCAGCGTTAGAACACCGCGACGCGACCGTCTTCCCCGATTTTTCCGAAGCGTGAACCTACGCGTGCACGCGCGTTCTGCGGTTTCACAATGGCTTCCCTCGGACACGGGCCCTTCGACAAAATTCTCCTTTCCCGAAAAAGTAAGAATTTATATTTATCTTTTTACCGAGAGCCTTACCGAGACAGGCCCATGCTATTTTTCATAACACAATCGGCTTTGTCTTTTAACATGTTTCTCGGTTTCCGACGCTCCTCCTATGCCTGCATCAATCACGCGAGCAACGCCATTTTCTGATGCCGTTGCTCCAGTTCTGCTTCCCAAGAAGTACATATTGGTAAATATACCATAAATTTTTGCTTTCAAAACGAAACGTATTTTCCTGTGTTCACGACAACGAAGGAATAATCCTTTGACTGTCTAACCCAGCCTATTTCGGAATCGTATTTATTACTAGACTGCATATGCAAAAATTGTTTGCACGAATTACGAAGAACAGGAGCCGCAGGGAAATTTCACTCTTGAATTTCTTTGTGTCCTTTAAAACGCTTTAAACATTTGACGTTGCAACGATTACACATTGAAATAGATAGAGTTCTAGGCGTATTCCAGAATTTTTTTAGATTTTTTGGAAACTTAGAACAGTGAGAGAAATTAGCTGAGCCTGATGCTTTGAATTTCTCTACGTCAAATTGCACCTAGTCATTTAACACTCTCGCTGCGGACGACGCACATGCGCGTCCAATCATATTATACATAAAATAAGTTATACTTACCCCAAATATATGTTTTTCAAAATATACATGTATATATATATGTTTTTCTAACCTAACCTAACCTTTTGTTAGGTTGAACATCATGAATTATTGTTTTTGTTTTGAAAAAAAAAATCAGGTTTTTATTTTACGGATTGAAAAGTAAAAAAAAATATCTTAATTTCAGCTCCCGGCGAAAGCCTACTTATTTTCGTCCGCAGCGAAAGTGTTAAATGCGTCAAATCCGCAATCTATCACAGATAGTACCAATGTGCAACCACCAGCGGTTCACGGTGCGTAAGTATCATTGTAGTACTTTGCCGAAACGATGCAAGGATGATCATCGGATGCAGCTGCGTCGCGTCGGCGCTTTGACGTCGAATAAACGGGTAGCGCACAATCGGGAAACAGCTTCCCGACTGCGAATGCCGGTCACTGTCGTGAATTAGCATGTCCTGACAAACCCTTTCGGCCAAGTGCGCCTTGCAAATTCAACCGCGGGACGTCCCTTTTCAGGCAGAAATCGTTTCGTCGCCTTCTATGTCACGCTCGGCCGTTTACGCGCAACAAAATAGAGCCGCCGCGGAAAATTCTGCAAACACGTGGCGAATCGATCGCCACGCCGGAATCGCGAATTCTTGGTCGAAAGTAGCGAGAAATTACCGGGAAACATGCGGAAAATATTGTGAAAGATTTAACGAAACGAAACGAAAGGCTTTTTCATGCACAAATTGCATTAAGGATATTCGAATCGGTCAGGGATATTAAAATTCAATATATTCGCAGTCTGATCTTGGTCAATGCGTATTTTCTACCCCTATTTCTAACCACCTACTTCGGACCGTCGCACAGTGTACCGAACCATGGACAAAAATCGAAAAAGTCACTGCTTCATATCGATTTAAAACTATGTTCATACTATGTCAAAATGTCCAAATAAATCATTTTTTGAAAAAAAAAATTCAAAAATTTTAGTAGGAAATTAGTTACAAGCGAATTTTACGAAGATCAAATAGTACCTCAGTTCATAGCGTAACTTGTTCATGTTATATTATGATCCAAAGACGATTATAAGAAATAATCTTTTCAGAAAATGACGGCTAAGGGTTGGCTAATTGTAGTTTATCGTCAAAAATTGTGTAATACATATATGCAATATAATAATTAACCTGAAATGAAATCATTCAGTTTCATTGGTCTCTCTAATCTTTGGAAGAGGATAAAAAAAAGTTTCGCAAAGTTCCGCTGAGATTTTGATTGCGTTGCATTGGTAAGATAGTATACTTTGAATTGTATAAGTTTCAGCTGCAACTACCTGCAAATCTCAGAGTTATTTAACAAAATATGCAGCAAGAACCGGTCAGGAAGATCAAATAGTACATCCGTGCACAACGAATTAGCACAACTCTTATTTGTGTCGAGGAGACGAATGTTATAATAGTTTAAAACAAAGTTTCAGTTTCGGAAGAACCGAACTAAGAATTCATCTACTGAAAACCAGTAATAAAAACAAATTTTGTTTATAAATATCGTTTTTCAATGTTTAAATAAATGACTATATTTATAATAATATCATATTGAGATTGTTTTCAATATAAATAAAAAAACCCACTTTGTTTCATATCTCTATCATAAACAGAACAAAAGTTATTGAATTTTGTCCAAAAAACAGGCATTTCGGTACACTGTGCGTCGTTTCAATTAATAATGTCATAATTAATTCCTCGTTTTCTTTGCATCGACAAGCCGGTGATTCTAACTCGCGCAAAATCGTAATATACCGTTCGCCTGCAACCCTAAATCGAACCATCGTCTCCGAAGACGCGACGCACAGCCATTTATAGCAGTTTACACTTCGGTCGTCCTTTAATCCACGTTAGGGCAACGAGAAACGTGTCCCCGCGTATTTAGTAACGGTGTGTCAGCACGAAAATGCGGGGACAACAGCCGACCAGGTATTACGGTGCTAAGGCGAGCCACTCCATAAATTCGCCATGGTTTTTCACGATGGCTAAGCGGTCCAGGTACCTCTATCCGAGGTTGCCCCGTGAAAATTAAGGGAAACGGGTGGGCTGTCGCGTAGCAAATCGCGCGATTTTCTGTGAACCACCCCTTGAGGAATATTGCATTAGGAAACGCGCCACCAAGTACATTTTAATCTTCTTCGCCCTAACCACATGAAGACAGCCAACGAATATTCATTCCCGAGGGGTTGCAAAATTCCTCCCCTTACACCGAAAAGAAAATTATTCTATGCCACAATAGAAGGACACACTTTTGTTACAATTTTTACAGGAATACTGCTAACTTCGTAATTGATATAAAAATGCATTGCAACACACAATGTTCAATAAAAAAATCATACAAAACGGCCCCACTGCTACATCTTGTAAGCAAAAAACATCTCCACAATTGTTAATAGTCTATTGACAATAACTAATTTTAGTGAGTTTTCCAGCCCCGAATACTTGGGTTTCAGCCGATAATTTCAGAAGAGAGCATCAGGGCTTTGCATGTGGGTGTAATGCAGCGTTCCTAGGAAATTCAGAAAGTACTTGACCAAAGAAAAGTCAGCGTCCTGACAATAGGCGACACGAGCCACGCCCAAATGCCGATGATCGACAAAACGATTCGATTTTCCTCGGCCCGGGGAAAACAGCGGCTTCGCAATGGGGCGAAGGGGGATCGAGGGTGGCGGCAAGGTGTCGCCGACGGGGTATATGCGAGCTCTCCTTTCGCCACGAGTAAATTTGACGTTGGCCAAATAAACACATTGAGTGCCGGCGACGTTTGAAGTGGTTCCCGTTGACAGGAGGACCGTGAACATCGGCTGCGATTGTTCCGCCGCTGGCTGGCGGCTTCCCTTTCACAGAGGGTCGTTTGCCCTCGTTTCCGACTCTCCTTCTTCATCCCCTCTCATAGTCGGTGTGACTCCTGTCGGGAAAATCAGGATCATTCTACGCGCGTTCCATCAGCAAAAGGAGCGAACACACCTCAAAGGAGCCCGCTCACTATTATCTTCATTCTTCAGCCCCCGAGTCCTTGCGGTGACTGCCGCGGAGCTTCTCGGTGCCGTAGTCTTCGACACTTGTTGCCGAAGACGACTTTATGCGAGCCTGTCGAACATGCTTTCTAAAAAAAAATGTGGGGATGTTTTTTTTTCAAAAGAACAACTTGATCTTCGATCTGGCGTTTGATGAAGATGATAGACTTTGGGAACGGATATGCCGAACTTTTTTCTGTGGGTCTGATAGAGAAAATAGCCAACGCTCAGTGTAAGAGTATTCTGGTTTTCCATATCCATAATATCGATTTTCCTTTTTTTCAGTCAGACCTACCGTTTTCAAAACATACTCCATACAAAAGTATGTAACTCATGTAATTTTGATTATTCTTACTTGAAAAGAATCAAAGCAATGCTAAAGGTTTTATAGTTTTTCGGAAACAATTCCTATCAATTCACGCAAAAATGGTCTCGAAAAGAAGAATACCCCCTTAATGTAGAGTCGCTGATAAAAATAAGTGTTATAACAAAAGAAATGTCATTTTAGTAAAAGATAAACAGTGGCCCCCAATTTTCATCAACCACCGAACAATAAATGAGTCGGCTTAAATTAAAATCGTAAAGAATACAATGGAGAATACAATGGATTGATCAAGAATTTAATCATTTTCCGTAAGCATACATAAGCTTTTTTTCGCTCCCCATTGGTTGCGTACACCAACGCGATCAACACACTGTACAATGTTGTAAGCTGTTCGTGTCCATGTCACTGTAACAGTGCACTGTCGTCGATAAATTAACAAAAATGTTTGCACGATGACGTGTTCAATTTTAAAAGAAAAATTGAGTTACTGATAAATCTCGCCGATACCGGCTACCGAGACCTACGTTTCACCGTGAGTTTTTAAATGTATTTTCAGTGTTGTACGATTGATGAATGTTTTTGAGCAAGTGGGACATGGGTGTGTGCGCGGCTCGTGAGACTTCAAGTGTTCGCTGAGTTGTGCATTGGTTTTGAACTGCTTCTGGCACGTATTGCACTTCTTCTCTTCTTCGTTGTCTTTTTCTAGATGCGTTCTCGTGTGTCTATCAACCTCGCCCACGTTGTCGAATTCCATGGAACAGACTCTACAACTGAATTTCACGGCTCGCAGGATGCCTATCTGACTACCAGTTAAAGGATTTGGAACTGGGAATATGTTGTTGGAGTCGGTGATGCTGCACCTTAAGCCTTCTTTCTTCTTGTGAGAGCTTATGTGATTCCTGAAAAAATATTTATCAGTCGCAAAGAATTCGCAAATGTGGAATGGGTGTCTCGTAAAAGGGCGTATGTTATATTTTGTAAAACAAGAATACGTAAAAACAATACGTTGCTCCATGTGGCAATGAAAGAATCAGCTAGAATCACCTCTAGTGCCATTGTTGAGCACTAAAAGCTTTGCAAAAATAATTTGCACATCACATTTTCTAAAAAGTCCATTTTAGAAAATTTGTAACATACGCCTTTCTTCCAAACATTCGTTACACCATTCTGTTTTGAAAGCTACCTATAAGCTTGCTCGTTCCTAAACGTTATGTTGCAGCTAACGCAACGATAGTCTTGCTGTTGAGGTACTTGTTGCGTTAAGGGCGACGCAGTGACTTTTAAAATCGTGTTTTGCAGTTTAATCGTCGGGTGAACGATTAAACAGTGCTGCCTCACGTCCTGCACCAATTTGAAAGTTTCTGTACACTGGTGGCATTTATAGGGATTAACCGGATCCGAGCTAGAATGCAACTTTGTATGTTTCTCGTGGGCTATTTGCGAGCTACATTCCGTTTGGCACATATAACATATAAAATGGGTCTTGGTGTGGTTGTTCAGGGACTGTGACGATGGGAAGGCCTTTTGACATATGTTACAGGTATACGTTTCTCCTAAATTCTCCGATTTTTTCATCACATAGTACTTATCACAGTGTTCACATTGAAAAGCTGGCTTAGAATCATAAATAGACTTTTTTAATTTACAACCACCCTTTGCACATACCGCCTTTCTAGTACTTTTCGGCGAAAACTGATCTTTCTGGTCTATGTCGTTCATAGTCTTAGACAGCTCTTGCTTCTCCTTCTTCAATTGTGCTAGTCTCATGATCTTTTTCGATCTAGGACACGGTTTACCATGTATTTTGTCTATCTGTATAGTTAACCGATACTGCTTCTTTCCTCTTGTTACAGTTTGGCATAGTTCTGATTTTAAAAGAGCAGATCCATTCATTGAAACTTCATTCTCTATAGCTATATCCATCTTGTCTTCCCCATTCATCTCCTTTGCCTGTAGAACCATATCTTATGAGTATGATAAATATTTCTTTAACTACATAATAACACTATCTACTGGAAATCTATTAGTAGGCTTTTCAAGAATAGTGTTATACCCGAAGGAAGCTTAAAAACCTCCTTTTATATTATAATACTACAGTAATTGCCTGTAGATGTGTTAACAAAGTAGTAGAATCATTTACATTTTTTATTAGCTGAGTGCAAGGACTTTGCGGCGGTGTCACTAAACTGTGCGAATCGTCATCCAGCTTTTTATGCTTCACTGGTGGAGATTTGGTTGGCTCTTGCTCAAGCTCATTGTCTGCCTTACGCTTCCTTTGTTCTTCTACAACATTATTTGAGTTAGTATTCGTATAAGATGTAGTCGCAGCTGCTTACCTTCTACTTTATCAAAAATAGTTGGCGCAGCGTCAGGTTTCAGCTGCATCGAATCTGTGAAGCTTGTCTTCTCAAAATGCAACTTGCAAACGTAGAGTGATTTGCCTTTCTCTATGATATCATCTAATTGACAATTCTTCAACCATTGATTTCTTTGACTTAAAAATGAAATAACGTTAATACATAAGTAAGATTTACAGGAACAACAAATACTCACGCGATATCGTCGGGAAAAGGGAACAACGAAACATGGTTTCCATCAATTCTCGTGTCCTGATTCGAAAGACAACCATGAGCTGCGCAAATCAACATTATATTCACCACAGTTTCCTTTCAAATTAATCCGTTTCCTCATAAAATGCCGCAATAATGTCGGAAAAATAGAATAGGCTATAGTCAAGCCATAACCTAAAATCTGAGAGGTTTTCGTGCAGAACGCGAGGTAAAATGTAGAATGGAAGAAAAACGTGTTTATGCAATGTTGACTCTTATTTTCAGTGAACAAGACGAATCTGGTGCATCGAACAAGTCGAGAATGATTTACTATATAATGTTCATACTACAGTAGAAAATTAAATTTTTTGCATTGCCTGAAACGAGTAATGTTTATTTACAATGTATTTAAATCGGCAGTGTACAAGTACTTTTGTCCCTTGCTATGTTATTCTTATCGCTCACGGCTGCAATTTACAAACAACGGCAAAAAACTACTGTAAACACGGTGCAGTTGCATTTAAAACGTTATTGCAATCACGCCGTCCGATGCAAGTGGCTACACACCAGCGAATTTCTCACCAATCACAATTTTCTCTAGCCACTCCATCTCCGTCTCCGTCTCGTCGATTGGTTATCCTCCTTTGTTCTTGCAGTCTACATATCACGAAAACATAATTCGGATCAAGGTTACAAATTTGTTTGCAAATGCAAAACCGCAATAACATATCGATATGGATTTTCCATGCGATTTAACAGATGCGAATTTTGTCCGCAATTCCGGCACGTACATTTACGATCAAGGCTTGAATCTTGAAAGAGTTATAAACAAATCTTTATCAAAATGTATAAGACGCATAATTATTCCCATAAAAATATATAACTCTTTATTAACTTATCGTGTACACGTTACAAATTTCCGTGTTCTGGAGTTAATTTTTTAAACTCTGATATAGAAGTTGCGATTTTCATAATTTTATTAGAAAGTTCATAAATATTTTTTGCTGCCCCCTCTAAATTTATGTTAGAGTCTATTGTTTGATAGTGAGACTTTGGCGATTGTTCCACATGTTGTACTGGACTAGATGCACCCCGATTGCCTGAAAAATATATTTCAAATAAAACATTTTCGATCCCGAAAGTTTTATAATCTCCCGAATTTCTGGATTGATGATCTATTATAAATGCTGTATTACAAACCTGTGTAATGTTTAGTTAATTTTCGGGGTGAAAATAATTTAGAGTATCGCGGAGAGACTTTTTTATTATTGTTAGGAGAGCTCTTTTTACAACTTAAAGAAAGTCTTTTGGGTGACATCCAATCAATTGGCTTACTTTCTGAGATATTAGTAAACGAAGAGTTTGATAATGATCTCTTAGGACTAAGACATTTGTGTTTCTCGTACCTTGCAAACAAGTTCTTGTACTTTTCTAAAAATTCATTTCTTATGAAATTAGGGATCCCAATTCTTACACACATTGTGTCAAGAAATGAATATTACCTTTCTCTGGGGACATATATAATTTATTTATTGCGAGTTTTTCATTGTTTGTAATTTCATTAAAAGACAGTTCAAGCTTGGGAGACTCGCACAATATTTTCTGGCTCATAGAATAAAAAAAGTCATTTTGTATGGTGGAGTGAAATGTTTTATCTGGTAAGCTACTTTGTAGCTCACGTGAGACATCAGCCACTTCTAATATAAAGTTCTGAAATATTTCTACCATGGATTTGATTATTTTGTTGTGCTCAGTAATTGTTGCTGCACAGTTTGACATATTGGATGGGCTATCTATTTGTTGACAGCATTCCGTTTGTTTTAGTATTTCATTCAGCATTAATAACAGAGAATAAAATCTTAGGGAACCATTTTTATACAATCCACTTCCCAGATGATGCTTTAAATAAAATATGGAATGGAATATATGTTCATTAATGTGCTGATTATATGTATTTTTTATTATTTAATTACCTTTGTATTATTATTAAAAACTTGTTGTATCACCTCAGCATCTATCTTTGGAAGATTATTTGCATTTAAAATTTCTGGATCAGTGTATAAACTAGAAACTGTATTAACTATCTTGCTACTGAGACTGTTAAAACTGCATAACTGAGAATTTATGTAATTAAGATACTCAATTACTGCATAGATGTTTGCCTTCCACACTAAAAATTTAAATTTCTATAGATCCATAGCTATTATTCATTTAAAATAAATAAGTATTAAATACTATACAATCTATAATTTCCTTATCCTTAGGATCTGCTAATCGTTCTGCAATGTTTTGGTTAACTGGAGCTACCTGTATACATTTTCTTATATTTTCTATTGTTTCAAATATAGCAGTCTGTACATTTTTTGAGACACTACAATAATACCTAAAGAAGAAATAGAATTTTGTATAATTTTTAAAATAATAGAATGTGTAAAGTGAAATTAAACTTTACTGCATGTAGTGTTCAAAGCTTTTGATAGCTAATTTGGTTTTTTCCAAGAGCTTAAAGATAGTAGAGTCTCTTTCCAAATTTATGTTAGTAATGTATATTCTGCTTATGTTGGAAGTGGCTCCTATATCAGGAGCTTGCAACAATTTACTATTGTCTATAAAAAAAAAATAAATTCCATAAACACACGAATAAATTGTAGTCTAAATTATAATTTATAGTACAATTATTTACAGTGTCTTGCAATGTAAGATCTGAGGCTAATTTGTGACAGTTTCCACATGATGATTAAGAACCTTGTGCCTGCTGCCCGCATTATGTGAATCATAAGTATTGATGGAAAATGTATATCTGAATTTTCTGTGGCTATAACGTCTAAATATTCTTTCACCTTTACACGGTACTGTGTTTCATCCTTTTTGTTCATTATTGGCCATGGAACAATTTTTTGAAACTTTCTCGAATCGTATATTGATAATAAATAATGTGAAATATGAATGAAACCTACAGGATTGGGTTTATCAAACATCCCCTATAAATTCATTAAATTAAATACAATGCGTAGTAGCCACTGGCAAAAATCGCAATCAATAAAATTATTTGTTAATAGCAATTGATAATCAAATATTTCAGAAGATTGCTATTGTCATAAAAATAAAATACCTGATTGAAATGTTTTGTGCATTCAAATGACGGTGGTATAACTTGCATGAGGAGAAATACATTTTTGTAAAAGGAAGCATCGATCGACATAGTTTACTATTTTTATCTTAAATTATCGCAAAACGTCGACTAATATATAAACGAACAAACCGTATTTATATTCTTTCACATACGAAATAACATAATAATTACAACCTTCAAACCTTCAAAAAGGTAGTGGGGCAGTGACATTAGCGGGAAAGTACCGGAACAATGTCTTCTGAATTCAGACGAGTGTCCTACGAGTTTTTCGTATGTTATTGTTAATATTTTATTATACAATGGCAACTAATATTGGAGAAGGAGCTACAATGAGGCCTACAGTTCGCTATTTTCAAAATCAATCATAAATTTAATTCAATCATAAATCAATCATAATTTGAATCGAAATTGTTCTTTATTTTCCTCGTGAAATATTTTTCTTTATCATTTTTCAAATATCCGCGCCGTGCCAAGCTTCGTCTGCTGTACTCGGTCTCTGATAGGTCGGCGTTTTTCGTTAATAATTTGTTAACACAGCTACTACCAGCAATTTTTTTGAGAAAAATTAACTTCAAATTACCTCAGGAATCACCCTTTAGAGGCTTTATGTCTTTTAAGGAATATACTGTATATTATTTTAGTAATGTCCAAGTCGGATCCATGATTGATCCACTTGCGGACGTATGCGCAGTGAAAACAGGTTCTGAAAAAACGCAGTAGTTTCACGTCTACAAGAACGCGGTGCAGTATGGCGTAGGAGTTTTAAAAAACGAGTGTTTCTGGGTGGAAGGCGGCGCCACTGGGTTGTGCCATAGCAACTCATCTCGGTGTCGTCGTGAAAGCTTTCAACACTATGAGCCAGTGAAGTGTATCCGTCGGGACTCGGGACAGTGGCGTGAAAATGGCGGTGTAAAAATGGCAGGACGTAGATCAACGTTGACAAATGCTGATTCCCTGTCGGGATCGGGGAACGGTGACCCGTTGAGAGAGCTGTTCGAGGCCTGCAAAACTGGAGACCTCCCGAGGGTAAAGGCGTTGGTTACACCGAAGACGGTCAATGCTCGAGACACTGCCGGACGCAAGTCCACCCCCCTGCATTTTGCAGCTGGTAAGCTCGTCGTTCCACGAGTTCTTTTTTCAATTACGCTTCTCCAAAGAAATCAAACTCGCGGATTTCAATTCTGCCTTGCAAGTCGCTCACGGTCGAGAACACGATGTCCCAACGCCGTGTCGCAAACATCCACTACTGATAATACTGACTTTCGAATGTTGTCATTCTATAGTTGTAAATAATTACTCCGATGCACTCGAACTTTTCAATCCCTAGACTGCAGATTCTCTGCATTCATAGTAGGAATGAGCAGACACTATTTAAAACAGTAGAATTTAAGAACTTAAGAATAACGTTTTATTTTTTTCGACTTGTTAAAACTATTAAAAAAAGTACGGATCTGGATCCTGTCATTTGCAATCGATGAAGAATATTTTTATTTTGAATAGAGATCCTCGGTCTTTAATTGCATTTCTATTGCTGGAAAAATATTTTTGTGATTAATTTATTTTCTGTGATTGAAACACAGGCTATGGTAGGAGAGACGTAGTAGAATTCCTGCTCTCTGCTGGAGCATCCATTCAAGCACGTGACGACGGTGGTTTGCATCCCTTGCATAATGCCTGTTCTTTTGGACACTCTGATGTGGTAAGACTTCTCTTGGAAGCAGGGGCTAATCCGAACACTAGGGACAATTGGAACTATACTCCTTTGCACGAAGCTGCCATTAAGGTATTTTTTCTATTAACTAGGTCCTTTGTTTCTTTAATAGACTTCAAAGTTCATAGTTCATGCTTTGATCCTTTTTGCAGGGTAAAATAGACGTGTGTATAGCTCTGCTGCAACACGGGGCAGATGCAAATATAAGAAACACAGAAGGGAAGACAGCTTTAGAGTTAGCAGACCCTGCGACTAAACCAGTATTAACAGGAGAATATAAAAAGGATGAATTGCTGGAGGCAGCAAGGTCAGGGAACGAGGAACGTCTCTTGCAGCTTCTGAATCCATTAAATGTAAACTGCCACGCGAGCGATGGCAGGAGATCGACGCCGTTGCATTTAGCTGCTGGGTACAACAGGTCCAGAGTTGTGCAAATTCTGCTACAGAACGGTGCGGATGTTCATGCTAAAGATAAAGGGTAATTATTTTTAAAGCATTCACCTGATGGAATTCAGCAGGTTGTAATATTTTAACGCGATTTGTGAATATGTCACAGGGGTCTTGTTCCACTCCACAATGCCTGTTCTTACGGTCACTTTGAAGTGACCGAGGCGCTTCTTAAGCATGGTGCAGCTGTAAATGCGAGCGACTTGTGGGCGTTCACCCCGCTGCACGAAGCTGCTAGTAAATCCAGAGCCGAGGTGTGCTCGCTGCTTTTGAGCGAGGGTGCGGATCCAACTCAATTAAACTGCCACAGTAAAAGCGCCATTGACGTGGCCCCGACATTGGAACTGCAAGAACGATTAGCATGTACGTTGATCACCTTTTTTCTCCTTTCTTGCGTTTGTTGAATTTAAAACAAGCAAACGAACGAAAATAGTATACAGACGGAACATGACTTTGTTAGATACACTTTAATTGTAGACGAGTACAAGGGACACTGCCTCTTGGATGCCTGCAGGCAGGCAGATCTTACTAAGTTAAAAAAGTACCTGTCCCAAGAAGTTGTAAACTTTAAACACCCATATACTGGGGACACACCACTGCACTGTGCCGTTGCATCTCCCTGTCCCAAGAGAAAACAAGTAATAGAATCATTGATTAGGAAAAATGCTGCCTTAAATGAGAAAAATAAAGACTTTCTAACGCCACTTCACGTGGCCACTGATCACTCTCATTACGATGCAATGGATGTGCTACTTAGACATAATGCTAAAGTCAATGCTTTAGATGGATTAGGGCAAACTGCACTACACAGGTACCGTTTCAACCGTTTAAAATCGTTGCGCAAATGTTGTTCAGTTATACATTATTTATTCTCTCTCTGAAGAGCTGCTTGATTCGTATATATATATTTTTTTCATATTAAAAAATCTTGTTGTACAAACAGGTGCGTTAGAGAAGACAATGTGCAAGCTTGCAGAATATTGTTATCATACAATGTTGATCCATCTATAGTATCGCTTCAGGGCTATACTGCGGCACAAGTAGCTGCAGAAAATGTCCTTAAAATACTACAAGGTTCGACTTCTAACTTGTCTCAATGCAGAAAGTATTTTTGTAACCAAAGAATGTTCCCGTTCTCATTTTTGTTTTCTAGATCCGCCGAGCTCGACGGATGACGCTGAAGCCCAGCTTTTGGAGGCAAGCAAATCCGGCGATTTAGCGGCGGTCGAACGAATTTTGCAAACGAACCCGCATGCCGTTAATTGCCGTGACTTGGATGGTAGGCACTCCACGCCGCTGCACTTTGCAGCGGGATTTAACAGAGTGCCTGTAGTCGAATATTTATTGGCACATGGAGCAGACGTACACGCCAAAGATAAAGGGTAAATATTCTCGAAACACTTCTTTATTCTCAATTTACTCGTAATCTATTCGTTGCATAAGGTATATAAGGTGAAAAAGTAATAGTTACCGAGATATTCTTATCTCGATAAAAAAGTGAAGTATAATAAACCAATGATTACATTGTATGCATTGCATTGTTAACGTCTAACAACTTTTGTTGAAAACATTTTTTGACGCAAGAAGTAGGTTACGAGTTACGAATAAATGTAGTTGGTACAGTTAAATGACAGCTAGTATATTTGGAATTAATTGAGATCAACGCAATATTTAATAAAACCAACTTTTACGCTTTCAGTGGACTGGTTCCCTTACACAATGCCTGCTCTTACGGTCATTACGAAGTAACGGAATTGTTAGTAAAACACGGAGCATCGGTGAACGTTGCCGATCTGTGGAAGTTCACTCCGCTCCATGAGGCTGCTGCCAAAGGAAAATACGAGATAGTTCGATTGTTATTGAGACACGGTGCGGACGCCACCAAAAAGAACAGAGACGGCGCGACGCCGTTGGATTTAGTCAGAGACGGTGACCAAGACGTAGCAGACTTGTTGCGAGGCAACAGTGCTCTCCTAGATGCGGCGAAGAAAGGCAATCTGGCCAGAGTGCAACGACTAGTTACCCAAGATAATATCAATTGTAGGGACGCGCAAGGTCGCAACAGTACTCCGTTACACTTAGCCGGTGAGTTGCATCGAGCTTATCTCTCGCTATAAGTCGGGAAGGTATTGGGTCGAGACGAGCCGGGTTCTCGCACACCTCTAATAATCATGCATTTTAATTGACCATATTTTAATGCAGCGGGATACAATAACTTGGAAGTGGCAGAGTTCTTGCTCGAACGTGGAGCCGACGTGAACGCTCAAGACAAGGGGGGATTGATACCACTGCACAATGCTTCGAGTTACGGTCACTTGGACATCGCCGCGTTACTGATTAAGTATAACACTGTGGTGAACGCGACCGATAAATGGGGCTTCACGCCGCTTCACGAGGCAGCGCAGAAGGGAAGAACACAACTGTGCGCCCTTTTGCTAGCCCACGGCGCGGATCCTTTCTTGAAAAATCAGGAGGGACAGACGCCTGTGGATCTAGCTAGCGCCGATGACGTGAGATGCTTGTTGCAAGATGCTATGGCTACGCAGCAAGTTGTACCTTCGGTGCCATCGGGCAACGGAGGCTTGGGAGTAGCCATTAACTTGAGTGGTAATGGTAATAACACTATTAACAGTAGGCCGCCTAGTATCGTTACAGGTAAACAGATTTTTAAATGTAATATCCGCTGTTTGGTGAGTTCATCTCTTCACTAATTGAACTTTATTCAGTTCCAGTTACACCGCCACCGCCACTCACTCAAGAAACCGTCATCATGCCTTCGGGAACGGCAATGACTCTCTGTGTACCTCTTGCTAGACCATCTTCTTGCTTGAGCCCGATGCCTCCATCCGAAACGTGCTCCGAGAGGGACTCTAAAGATCCGAAAGACAATACGAACATCACCACCGTGGCTGGTTTCCTTCAGAGCCTCGGTCTAGAGCACTTGTTAGAATTGTTCGAACGGGAACAGATCACGCTGGACATTCTGGCAGAGATGGGTCACGAGGATCTGAAGCAAGTCGGCGTCTCTGCGTATGGATACAGACATAAGCTGATCAAGGGAATGGAGAAACTTCTGAACACCACTGCTGGCACTCCTTGGCAGCCGACTCTGACACCTGGAACACTTTTGGTGGACTTGCTTGCAGAGGACAAGGAATTTTTAGCGGTCGAAGAGGAGATGCAGGGTACTATTAGACAACATAGAGACAATGGTCACTCCGGTGGCATATTTTCGAGATACAACATAGTTAGGGTATGTTCACGTCGATCGATTAAGAGATATATGTGTTGGACATGGGTTGAGGATTAATTTGTTTCTGTAAAATAGATACAAAAAGTGCAAAATCGCAAACTGTGGGAGCGTTACGCGCACAGAAGACAGGAAGTGGCGGAGGAAGTCGGCGCTGCGGCACCCTCCTCTCCTGGCACCACTTCTAGGACCACTTCTGGCTCTACCTTGCCCCAGGCGAATGAAAGGATGCTGTTCCATGGCAGTC
The DNA here is from genome assembly GCA_913789895.3 of Seladonia tumulorum. Taxonomy (NCBI): domain Eukaryota; kingdom Metazoa; phylum Arthropoda; class Insecta; order Hymenoptera; family Halictidae; genus Seladonia; species Seladonia tumulorum. Next base: position 18,275,735 of record OU565271.1, read on the forward strand.
CATTTATCAACGCCATTGTTCAGAAGGGATTCGATGAGCGACACGCTTACATCGGCGGCATGTTCGGCGCTGGAATTTATTTTGCCGAGCACAGCAGTAAAAGCAATCAATACGTTTACGGAATATGCGGGGGCACCGGATGTCCAGCTCACAAGGACAGGAGCTGTTACATTTGCCACAGGTGAGTACTGAGCCGTACTCCTTCCAAAATCTAAAACATGCAAATGATGTTCTATTCTGCAATGTTCACTGGTTGTAGACACCTGTTACTCTGTCGCGTCACACTGGGCAAATCATTTTTGCAATTCTCCGCGATGAAGATGGCTCACGCGCCGCCCGGTCATCACAGTGTGATGGGCAGGCCGTCGCAAGGTGGCTTGGTTTTCCCAGAGTATGTGGTCTACAGGGGTGAACAAGCGTATCCGGAATATCTGATCACCTACCAGATCGCAAGGCCTCAGCCGGAGAGCGGAGGAAGCGAAAGTGTCGAGGAACGGTGATCGGAAGAGTCCAGCCCTGCGGCAAGATTGCGAAGTCTCTGCTGCTGCCAGAGACCTCGAACATGTAACACACTGTCTTAATCGTACAACGACACGCGTGTATTACATTCACTACAGGGGTGTCAATCATCAAAAATATTCGTTCGTCGCGAAGAACATTCAGATAGGATACTCTTCCTTTAACGATTAGGAACTTTTTGGGAAAACTGTTTTTAGCCGGGAATAACCGAGACACGTGTCCGCAGAGTGAAACGATTCTAATTTGATTTCGATTTTCCAATCGATTCTTCCATTTGGTTTTTTTTTTGTAATTCTTTTGCGTCGAAGCATGAAGGTCACTTTAAAGAATCCATTACGCAGCGATGAGCGACCATTAGTTGTATCTGTCGGGTCTGTTCATTTAAAGTTCAAAGAAGACAATTGATAGGACATTTAATTTTTAGCATTTATTTGTGATAACGTAATGGTCCGATTCGACCACGCAATCATACACGACTGATTATTGATGTATATTAACTACGGTGTATATATTATATCAGCATGAATTAGAATATCAAAGACCAGCATGATTTTTTATGTAAATCGATAAATGTTTGTCTTTATTCGCAGAGAATCATGATACGTATGTAGGATTTATGATAGGATTAATGGTCATTATGTCCGAGATTAACGATAATTTTATCGTTGCACACATATTATGTATGCAGAAGTAATTATAATAACTGCTAGTTATTACGCCTAAATTGTCATCGGATTACGCGGTGTGGTATGGTGTGTCTTTCGAGGATAGGAAATCTTTTTGGACGGAAGACACGAATATTTCTACGTCGGTGTCAATTTTGAATTAAACAATTATGCTGGTGAGAAGTAACTGCTCTAATCATATGCGTTACAGGTAAAGTCTCGGGGGGGGGGGGGTATTTAATTTTTAAATAACTGTCCAATGAACCAAAATGAAAATTGATTCACACAACGAATGGTATTATATTTAGTATTCGTACCGTTCTTGCGAAGCTTCTATCATCACACGTCACGGAGATTACGAATTTGCATTTGAATTCGACTTGTCGGGCTTTACCTCTAACATGTATATACGTACGCGAGTATTTTATATATATATTCGGTTGATATAGAGATCAGGCATAGAATAATTCATTCATGTTGACGATATTATCAACAGGGTTCCTATAAGCTCGTAGTAATTTTTTGAATACTGTACATATTAACATATACATTTTATTGTACGTATATTTTTCTTTTTCAACGAAACACGCTGATTGGTTATCATTAGCCAATTATTTATACTTTTATGCGAGTTGTGATTTGGTTTCTCTCAGGTCATACAGTCTAATCGCAAGCATACTTTCATCTTTTAAAATAGACAACGAAGTCATTTTTTTCTTTTTTCTTTGTTTTTTTTTTTCCTCCAACGTACCACTAATTAACGAGAAGAAAGTGGGTTTAACGAATAGATCATGCGAAGCAATTTCATCATAATCGAAAGTATTCCGTTACGCGAAGCAATCACGGTCATCGCGATGATGCTCCACAAATAGAAAATCATTCTCCTTATTTATTGTTGTAAATGAGCGCAACGTTTCTAAAAAAAAAGGGAAAAATATAATAGAAGTAATCTGGCTTCAAACAAATCGCGGCGTTTTATTGTTTGTGTGCGTATACATCGGGCAACGAAGCCAACAATAACTCAATCAACAAGAGAAAAAGAAAAAAAAGAAACGAATAAAAAAAAAAGAGTATGCGACTACATAATTGTACGAGTGTTCGAGGGAAACGAATGGTTTTCAAATATTATCTCGGCGCACTCCCATAATTATTTAGGTGGCGGTTTTATTTATGGGTGTATATATCAAGTATGTGTTCGTTAAGCGAGTGCTCAAGATGATGCAACAAAAATCCGACATTCGTTCAATTTCGACACACACATACACATACACAAAGAGAAGATAGAGAGGCAAGGAAAAGCGAAACAAGATGAACTAACATAGATTAAAACAAAAAAGAAGATCTGTCCTTGCGTTGGTTGCATTTAAAGCCGAGACAGTCAATCGAGCGTGTTCGATCATTATGCTTTAATTATAAGACGAAAAGAAAAAAAAATTGACTGATTCAAAGAAGAATAAGAAGAGAGAAAAAAGAAATTCTTTTTATCGTTACGTCCGATCTTTATAATTTATTTTGTCGTCTCCTCGCCTTGCGATTAATTTCTCTGGTAAAAATCGGTATTCCAATAAATTGCGCGATAACGATACGGATACGGCAGAACGGTCCGGTACAAGTTTGTTTGTTCGAACGATACACGACAGGCTGAAAAATTTAATTGAGTGGACATTGTCCTTCGCGCGACGATGCTTTTACGTTCCTCCCCTGCGGTAAATGGTGGGGCGAGAGGTATCAAGTTTTAGGTGTTTGTAATCTTTCGTGCGACAATGGACTTAACGGAGCACGCTAGAATATAATAGACATCTTCGCCTTGAGGCGACATGGCGGCATCTCGTGTTACCTGGCGAGTACTGGCGTTTGTACCTGCATTTCCACCCCGCCCGCATCTCCGCACCAGCAATAAGCGGCAGAGAGTGAACCGAATTTCTTTGAATGACCAACGATCGTAGAGCGACTCGTACTGTTTACAAATTCTTATCAGGCAAACGTTACTTTTATGGCGCAACCGGTTCATATAAAAACCACCGATAAACGTAACTTTCGGATTCGCTGACAAACATTATAAATTAGCCCGTCCGTTTCGTTAACGTCCCACCTTCGTTCTATGATTTAGGGCTGCTTGCGTACACGGCTACCGAAGGGGCACAATCATGGGGGCCTGATCCTGTCGTTAATGTGATTAATAATTACTTGTGTTGACACATCCCTGTTGTGATTTTCAATCCAAGTCTTCCTTCGCTTCGAATCGGTCGATTTACTCGGGATACTTGCAAATAAACAGTACACTCTGTACTCGAATGACATCTTTTACTGTTCTTTCATTATCCCAGGGTAAAGCTGTTACGCACCCGTAATTATAAAAACGACAGAAATGATTGATCCGATCGTGGCTTAAAATTTGCGAACGTTGTTGCTGTTCATACAGGGTGTCCCAGTTTTTATCACTAACACCATAACAATACGGTAAAACGTTGTACAAAAACACAGGCTCCCGAATGCTGTATTAAACAGTATAAGTCGTGACAAACATAGAGACCGATAGTGAATTATTTTCTTGTTCGATACCACGTAAGAATAGACCGTCGGTTTATCTTATAATTCTAAATGTTATCCACAATTTTAAATACAGAACTGACCGTCTACAAAAAATATAATCTATCGCCCTAGTGTCTAGAAATATCCTCAAGATATTATTACAATAACGAGTTAGCCATTTCGAACGGAATTTTACCAACCACGAATGTCACTCGTATCCGCCATTTCTTTTCTATTCGAAATCGACTAAAGATAAAGAACTTCCAATCATAATAGCCGCGAAGGAATTAAAATGGCAAGGGGTTAAAGTGTCCGAGAGCCAATGTTTACACAACATGCTCCTATTTATAGGACCTCGAAGTTTGGAAGAAAACTGGATCACCCGTTGTTACTCGTAACTCAGAATTATCGTATAATTTTTATCAAGATGACAATGCCTAATGACGTGTTTATTTTATTATTTGCATGGAAGCATGCCTCGGGGAAGTGACTACCGAAAAGGCGGCCGCTTTCGCGCGGGCTCAGTTAATGAATTGTGATCGGTGTTGTCGATGGGTGTACAGAGGGAATCGGTAATTAAAAATTCAGGCAAAAACCGGCCGATCGTTCCCTTTTCTCGATTCCTATTAACTTCTGGCCCGCGAATCGAGTTTGTCGCCAGCACCGTGTTAAGAATGCGTCCACGCGGGCCCCGGCGGCCCCCCATTGGTCGACGGCCTGGAATCACGTGAAACTCACGAGGCTGCGGTCGGCGCGTGCGCAGAGGGACGCGCGCCGGCTTGTCGGCGACGTATGGTCGGATGACACTTGCGCCGGTGTTCGCAGACGCAGTCGGACGGACGAGGAGGTCAGATCGGGCGATTCTCGCCGGCGACCAGCCAAGGGGTTACTTCGTTAAAACCTTCTTGCGTTAAACTCGACGGTAAAAAAATAAAGAACTAGTCTGTAAGTGTCCGTAACCAACGAAGGAATGAATAGCCGATGAACCTCGTCGGCGACACATGTACTGAATCGTTCCTCCGCCACGCGAGAGAAACAAGGGGAGATCCGCGGTCCATCTATCACGCTCGCACGCCGGCTTCGCGATCTCGCACGCGCTCGACACCATCCCCGACATACGGAATTTTCTTGTGCTCAAAAATCCCGAAGATCGCGCTTTTGTGGATCGAAGACTCTCTTAAACACTGGTGATCTCTCAAAGTTCAGCCCGCGTAAGGCAACGTTTGTGCCGTTCGGAGCAACGAGACACCGCGAGACTGCATCTTCCTATTCACCTGAGGCGAACAAATACGTAAGTAACCAGAGCTTCGTTCGTTGTCACCGCAACGACAATATCTGCATGATCAATCTATCTTTTTTATCTCCTCGATATCAACTTGCGTTGCGGCGAGCTTGTTCGGCAATCGTATGTATTTTTATTGGGCCTACTGTTGCCGCTACATGCTTACTCATCTGCAGACCTTTTTCATTCATGTTGCTCCAACGGTCTAGAAGTATTTTTCTTAAGTGAAACGACAATGATGTTGCGAATAATTAAATGATTTTTCTTTCATTTCTGACGCAACACGCGGCATTTGCCGGTTAGAGTCCGGAAAGTCTTTGGCATTTCCCTCGATTTACGACTCGTTGTATTTTTATTGTTGCCAATATGAGCTCTCTATCTGCAGACTGTTTTTACTCATGTCATTGTAGTCTTCGAATGTAAAAGGTCTTTTGCATGTCACCGTTTGAATCCTAACGACTTTACTTCTGGTTATATTTTATTCGTTGTATTGCTACTAATGTGTGTTCGTAATCTACAGACATTTTTCGTTCGTGTCATTTTCTTGTTTGAACCCTCTCTCTCTGCTGATTTAATTCAAGAATTGTCATATTTTATTTAATTCATTGCTGGCTATCTATATATCCATTCATGCCACTCCGATATTAAAATCCAATGAATTTTCTCGTTTGAATCCTATTGACTTAAATCAAGAATTGTTATTTGTTTCTTTATTACATCATTCTTCAGTTTTGTCACTCCAATGTTAAAATCTGAAAGATTTCTCCGTTTGAATCCTGGAGATTCGATTCGGGCATTGTTATGTTCTATTCGGAATAAATATTGTTGGCAAGCCGACCATCTACAGAGTAGATTAACAACGGTTAAAACTAGCATATCATGACCGGCAATCTCCCTGCAAATAACCCTAAAAACTCACTAGGCCTGTCCACATGTGAACTCCCAATCGATCTGCATCGGAATCTGTGCACGCGACTCGGGGAACGCATTCGTCGCGCATCCGCAGCAATTTCTTATGTAATCGAGACGGGTTACACAATTAGTTGCAGCACTATGCAGCTATAACTCGCGATAAAGTTCATTTATAGTCCGGACGCTGGTATTATCGTCAGCGCGAAGCAGACCCCTTTGTTTACAAACAAAGTGCGCGAGATAACGTTCGCACAGAATGTCGCGAATGCCGTGCCACATATGCTACCCCTAACAAAAAAGCCCCGACATAGTAATAACCATCATTGAAATCGTTTAAAACCAACCGTAACCGACTTCTTTAGGAATATATCGACCCTCGAGTACTGCAGCGCCCTCGTGCAAGCTCCAACTAGAATTTTTATCTAGTTGTCGAACAGAAATTCAAATCAATCCCTCGCACTTATTTCGTGGTCTATAATTTCCCAGGAAAGAAAATTTCTAGTAATTTCTGATCTAGTAAGTAATTCAACGAAGAAACGAACATTCTTTATGATATTGTAACAATTTTCATTGGACACGTGCCAGGAGTGGGGGAAGGAGAGTAGTATCGTCGATCGAAGGTATAGTTGTTGAGGAATTTTCGCGCGCTGCCAGCGCGAAGAAAAGAAATATGCAAATGGGAACGGAAGGGGTGAAACGAAAATTCCAGAAAGGCTTTGCACGGTTATCTACGTGTTTCAGAGAAGCGCGCGGTTTTATCGTGGAATAAAGAAAGAACACCGACTTCTCCCGGCCGTCCGATTAGATGCTTATGGGCGGGAAGAGCCATGTTATTAGTAACGTTATTGTTTAATCTCTCCGGTAGCTTTTGAATGACGGGAACGGGGGACCGATTAACTGGCTCCTGACCTCACGACACACCACCAGGAGCAATAAATAAATATTACTAGCGACTTGATCGTGTCCCCGAGTCTTTCAACGGGCGATGCTAGTTATTTTTAACAGCGGGACGTAATAAAACTGATTCCTTCTAACGCTCTGACATCCAGTATACGGTTCACTGGTTGATTAGCGTAGCAGTTTATCTTTATAGTTCGAACGTATTGCCAACTTAAAATGTCGTCGTCATCTTGGCGCGCCTTGATATTTTTCACGCTGCCTCTAAAAATATTACTATAAATTATTCCATGCTCCAGAAATAGCAATTATCTTCCCACCTCGTACCGATAATAGATCGTGGACTGCGTAATTTTCTTCTTTTTTTTTTTGCTTGCGTTTCAACAAAAACGGGTTGTTTTTAAAAATATCGTAAATTATTCCATGCATCAGACATGGTAATTAGTTCTTTGCATACCGGTCGTAGACTGCGAATTTTTTGCTGTTTCGCAAAAACTGGTAGATGGAGCGAGAAACGGTAATAGTAGGTATCGTTGAAAAATTATTTGGAGGTGATGTTTTTCTGGTAGGCTGGTTTATCGTAGTCGACACGGGAACTCTAGCAACAGATAGCAATGGCGATCGCGCGTTACAAGTTACGACCAGTTGGGAACAGTTGTCGCGGATTTTTCTCGGAACGTTTTATTTTGGAGCGCATTCGAGCACAGAGGATTTAGGTACATGCAAAGTAACGCTGGTAATGTCTCCAATGAGTCGTGTCCGAGGCCTGTTCCTGGCAGATTTCTTCTCATAACCGGCTTGACTGCTCTCTTAAAATACATTTTGCTCGTTTTTAAGTGCGCGTGCCCGCTTGTTCTCCAGCCTCCGCACAAGTACGCGTTTTCCGGTCACTCGTCTTTCGCGGACGCCTACTCGACCTGGTCGACACACTCGACGAATTGTTTGCACGTGCAATTCCCACGCGTAACAGACTCCGGTGTGCAACTTCCGGAGAAAGCTCCGCGAAAAGCCGATTTTCGCGATTCCGCCTTTGCCCATTCACAAACCGTCGTACGAATTAATCCGCGCTAAAATAATCGACATATCGGAGAACGTAGAAATTGGTTTGCAATTCACGATTCTATTCATCTATAATGAAAATGAGCAGACCGAATGCGAGGCAGTAGAAATACCTAAATTATTTAAATACGATAATTCTTTCGATCTGACCGCTGTTTTAAATTACACCTACTCATTTTTTTAAATAAAAGCATAAAATTTAGCTTGGCTAGTATGATAGTTAAGGCGTCGGAATGTTTGCAATTTTTTCTGCCCGATTCGTCCAATAAGGAATGGTATTCACCGCGTTCCGGAAATGCGTTTCCATCGCATCGAACAAGTGCGCGCAGAAAATTGTCTGCAATTTGTCCCGGTGAACGTGCCGAACGATAGTTTGTTGCCCCGTCGTCGGCTTACATAACATCGGGCCGTTTGAAAAAGCGTGTGTATGTTGCGTACGCGCGCGCGCGCGCGCTCTCGTATGTGGACTGTTTAGTTTCGGCAGCCACGCCGACACGTGACTCACTAATGGCTATTATGTCACGGCTTTTGAATACGCCGGTCCCAGCTGCCTGGAAATTACACAATGCCGGTCCGAATGGGGTAGATCAGTGATGCCCTTCGGAATCTATTTTAGGCTTAGTCGTTACTGAACCTTTTCTGGACCGCCGCTTCCTTCTCGGAGTTCCTCGCATCAGGCTAGACTACTGTTAACCCTTAGCACGTATCATTATTCAAAATATTTTTTACGTTATTAAATTTGTTTGTATTTAATAAATTACTAAGCGTTTCAGTATTGTACGAGTAAATTGCACCATTTTTGTATCTATAACATGAAAAAAAAAAATATATATATATAGGAGGGAAATATTTGGTTTTGGAGTTAAAATAGCTTCGAGTGCAAAGGGTTAATCTACTAAACAAGTCGCTAGAAATTAGAATGTAAATATGGATCTCTCTGGATCTTCTTAGGGCTCCTCGTATGGGAAACTAGACCCGCAACCTGTTCAGCGAATTTCTCTGCTCTTTATACAGGAAATCTACCGACAGAGAAATCATTCGAAATGTTGTCGAAAATGTCGAGATCCGCCACGATTGAAATGTGAAAATAGATTTCTCTAGATTTTTCATTTCATGAAAGATGCTATAAGCTGGAAAATTAACTGTGATCACAGTTGAACTGCCGAGAGAAAGATCGTTTGGGTCGAAATTCTGTGAAAAATTTGTTCACCAGGATTGAGGTTTAAGGTTTTGCCTGGATTTTTCGTTTCATAAAGGGAAATTATGCCGTATATTTCGGGACTTGGTGGGTTGTAGAACGAAGTGGTCGCGATAAAAACGATCGCTGTCGAGATCCGTTGAAATTATTTACCAGAATGCATATTTACTTGCACGGTCACGTTGACTGATTTATCTAACATTGGCTATCTGCGTATCAGCGTCTCATAGCTTATTGTTCCACATACAAATCAGCGAAAGTCAAGAGGCTATCGGTGCCCATGCGAAGATTCCAGTGTATCTCGGCATAATTATATTCTAAACACGCAATCTATCTTTATCGACCGTGTAAATATAGTATATTATAGAGTCTCGTATGCTCGACGTGATTAACCATGGCTATCTCCGCCATCGTGTTTTCACCATTATCGATCGATCAAGATGATCGAGACGGGGATAAAACGTTGAAACACTCGTCGCCTGACATTCTGGGAATCGCGGGGAATTTATCGCGGTCAAATATTCGCTTTATCTACACGTTAGATCGAATAGATCACGATCGGTAACAACTCCAGATCGACCATAAAGTACCGCGGGTAATCGTGTTGTAATTATCGATTACGATCTTGTTGCGTAGTTTCGAAAACGATGTCGGAAATTGTCGGGGTAAAATTTGAACGAAATTCGCGAACAGAGAATAGAGAAACGATAAAAGTAACTAGACGCTGCGTCGTAAGGTTCTATGTCCCCAGACACAAACGCTCGGAGATACGTCCGACACGCTCGGTGTGACGGAATAGTTTTATCGCGAGACGGTTTTCCCTTTATCGGGTACACAAAAGCATCTCGCGCGATCTACGCGACGTGTTGCGTCTTCTTTATGGTTTCGGCGATTAAACTTTGTCCGGTAAGATTCCGCGCTGGAGGGTGTACGACTGTCGGCAAGGATATGTCGGTTATCGGCCTGCTTCGAACCAGAAACACGACGAGATAACAGAGCTGAGGATCCGACCTCAGTGGCGCCTTTGATCGCTGAAAAATACCGGTCTGAGAACTGTTACGCCTGCTCGCGTGCCTCGTCATTTACAAATTCGCTGGACCAGCCAAGACAGCCCTATAACCCTACACATAGCCCTACCAGACCTTCCCACCGGGAACCAGCTCCGGTTCCATTTTTTCAGATAGAGGTACAGACTTGAACCATTGCCGAGGAACAAAGACGAAATGCAAGCGTTCAAAATGTCGTATTTTAGAATTCCTGCAGCCATTGTAAATGCGGATTTTTTATTCAAAATGTGAACCATGTTGACCATTTTAACGAGAACCAAAGTTAATACAATATTAATCCTTATTATATTAGTAGTTTTAAATGTTTCTGCTGTTTGCTTCTGATGCATTTTTAATAGACGGAAAGTATACTCGCATAGAGGTAGGAACTGCATTTACGAATTTTTATAGAAAAATCGATTAGGTGAATCGAAGGAACCCTAGAGAGTGCCAATTGCAAAATTCAATTGTACGATGTAGGAACAGTATTCCTCAAGCAAAAATGAAGCAGACAATCGGATATGAATTTTTGTAGAAAATCGATCGGATTTGTGCAAACTGGCGCCCGGATAGTTAAAAACTAGGACAAACGGGTGGAACAGATGGCGACTACTCTTCGACAAGGCAATAGCGCGGGGCTCTTGTCTATCAGATAACGTTTTTCAGAATGTTCCTGTTGCGTACACGCGTCCAGCTCGTGATCTACGCACACGCGACGCACATGTCAGCGGAGAGAAAGTTTACGAGCGTCTACGTGTTTTAGCGGTTTGGTGAGTTTTTTCGCCAGTAAAGGATTCGTGCACGCGCGCGTATTTTTAGCCTGGTCTGGCCTCGATATAGTCTTTTTATTCCGGTGTCAACGGGCGCGCGCGTGTGCTTTTGTTTGTTTCTTTCACAAGAGTTTACCCTTAAGGTTAGAGACTTTTTTCTTCTATTGTTTTCGTTGCGGTTATCGTTTCATTACCTCGTTTATCGGACTTCCCGGATTGGCGACACAGGGTCATGCATCTAATGTGTGCGTGTGTATTTGACAAAAAAAAAACTGTCGGCGAAGGACGAAGGATTAACACGCGTAACTGGTGCCAAGGCTGCCTATACGAACGGACAGGGTCATCGCGCTTGATAGAAACTACTCGCTTGAGAAAATATTGAAATTTCGCGGACCGGTTCGTCTAGCGTATGATTTCCCACTTTTGGATAAACGGGAACCGGTTCTCTAGGGATTTTGTTTAATAGCGGAATATTTTCTACCGTTCAAAAGTTTGCTTTACCGCCGTTCCCGAAGAGAGAAGTCCCCTCCGGTAGTGTTTGTATTCCTATTTTCGAGGCCGCTGTTACGCGGATCTTGAGGAATTTTTTTCGCAGAAACTACTAAACCTTTTGCATTGGCACTTCGCGGAGACATTTGTGGATATTCGAACTACGTACACTATTTTTTTCACGTAAAAATAATCAAGATTCTATGAGTTATACATTTTATCGTAGTGCATGTTTTGAGGATGTATTTTGGTTTTTTGAATGCCATTTGTTACTGATTTTTAGGAATTTTCCTCAGGAGAACTGTCGGACTTTTTGGCTTAAGATTTCGCACACGTATTCATAGGTGTTTGAAGTGCACGTGTGATTTTTTTCAAGTAAAAATAATCAAAATTACACGAGTTATATATTTCTTGACAGAGTATGTTTTCGACATACATTTTCGTCACGATTCCTGTTCATTAATCAGTACGAATTTAGTTATGCCTTGCACTGGAGTAAATTAAAAATCTTGATTATACACGAGATGACGGTATCTTGAAGTTGGGTTACCGATTTTTTAATGTTTCTCGGTTTTTAGCACGATAAAAAAATAAGAAAAACTTGAATCTAAAAAAATGTCATAACAGAAAGTATGATGTCAAAAGAAAGATCAATCGATTTTTTCAAAATTAAAAATCAGTATACCCTCGTTAACCTTATCCGAGTTGTCGGGCGTCAACGAAAAAGTTCAATCGTACCGATACGAAGTCCTCGTTCGCAAAATATTTCGATAACGACGCGATTACATGCGTTAATAATATATTCAATTATAATCGTTTCTAATTGCATCGATTCTACGAAAAAAGAGCTTCGTAAGCCCGTTGTTATCGTAGGTCAGGCATGCTCAAAGGTTCCGAGCGAGATATTCGGTTCATTAAAAGGTCTCCGAATACATACGTACACAAGATTTATACACAACAACGTATATAAATGAAATATGTGCTCCGCCCCACCCTAATCTGGTGTATCTGTCTCGTTACGTGTGTTTTTACGTATTGCCCGTTATCGATCGATTATATAATTCGGTTTACATAACTCGTATCGATATTATAAAAACTCGAAGAGTGTAGAGAGAGTGCCATCAACGATCTACAATAGACTTTGTCGTAATTGGACGACGATGGTGTGCTAATATTACTGTGCAAATTAATTCGTGGCCCTCGCAGTTAATCGTAATTTTACATTAAGTTCGAATAATTTATTTTTCATATTGGCGGTTTATTTATTATTTGTAAAATGAAACGAATGAGAAATAAGAAATTAATTGGAAACGTTACGCGGGCACTGATTGGACAGTTTTTCCTCCCACCGTACGTCTGCCGGCGTGCGAACATAATTCGCAAGAACGCGATAAACTCGCATGACCGCTTAATTAGCAGCTGTCACGAGAAGTGCATCGAAATCTGTAGGAATTAAGACGATGATGTTATTCATCCGTGAGCTTTACCGACTGCACCGCTCGATAAAATGCAATCACGCTATATTTTCGGACGAATGCTCGGCTTTCGCTGCAGTATCTATGAGACCCGCCTGCGAACGACGAATATTTCATTATTTATTTATATACCTCGCCGGCGACGTTAATAGAGTTCTTTTTATGCATTTGTTATGTTGCACTTTCATGTGCACGGCTACACTTTCATGTGCGAACAGATATCCCGAAAACAATTTTCAATATCTTTTTCTGCAAGAAATACATCGCTACAATTATTTCAAATGCAGGGAGGTAGCTTGGCAATAATTAATAGCATTTCTACTGTAAGAAATTTTTCCATTCTTCTAATATTTTTTTAACAGCACGTCTGTATGCAATAGCCTTTTTTCCATGACTGCAAATTTTTTTAATAAAAAAAAAGTGTCCTAATAAAAATCGATAGTACTTTTGTTTACAAGAAATGTTTCCATTGCGTTTATGGTCTGAACAAAATTTCAAAACGCAAACAGGTGTTTTAATAAAAATTGATAGTATAATCCCAGTTATTTTTTCTACGAGAAATTTGTCCTTTTTCGAATCATTTAACGGAGATAGGAACTAATTATCATTTTCTTCGGCATGAATGGAATTTTTGTAAAAATTGCTGTTTTCGATACACGGCAAACGTTCTTCGTTTTTGCAATGTGGGCGGTGTTCGCCGCGTTTATCTGTTATTTTATAAGCAAGAGCATTTCGTTCCGGTGATTGAAAAAAGTAACAATAATGATAATAATATTTTCGGTTGCGTATCGTCCGACAATATCGAAGTCACGTGTCACGTCCCGTTATAAGTATCGCCCACTATCGAATGACGCGTGTGTATGTGTTTTTCGAGTCTCTCTTTCTCTTTCTCTCTCTCTCTCTCTCGATTTTTCTCGGTTCTCGACCGATTCCGTTAATTAACTGTTAATTAATTAATCGATGCGACGCGGGGTGATTTATCATTGGTCGCGTTATCGGCACGGAACGTTTCCGGCTAGCGAATTTTATGAAATTTCTGTCGTCTATGATAAGTCAAGGACTCGGTGTACACTTCGCCGCCGATTTCTCATTATCTGGCGGATTAGTCGTAGTCTAATTCCGCACGTGACTTGCAATAACCCGTGGTTCGACCCCTCGTTATCGTTGCTCCGCGATTGACAGTAATTAACAATAGAAGAGAATTTCATTATAATTGAAACGCTCGGATTGAAATATGCCACTTTTTCGCCGCAACGCTCGTTAGATAACAGAAAGAGAGAGAGAAAGAGAGACCGGTTCAATATAAATTCACTGTAATCGCCGGGACGGATTAAAAATAATATTTTATCATCGATACATACCCGTCCGCATCGAACGTGTCCGCTGTTCGCGTTCGTTTCCATTTGTTTCAATGAAACCGAGAGAGCGTCCTCTCTCCTTGAATCAACAACACGCGATCCTAACTCTTACGTCGGATGGGCCGCGCGTCACCTGTGAAAATTAATATTCGGAAAATATAGAAAACGCCGCGCGTGGACTATTCGAATTTCCAAGACCAAACGCGACGGCAAGGCGAACATAGGGAAAAAGATAAACGTGGATCGAGTTTCCCGTAGATCCACCAGACAGCTATTTTAAGCAGTTCGTTTAGCTAGATACCACAGGGGCCTAACTTCGATTTGTTCTGCGCCCGTTAAAGCCGTCTCCTGGCTAGATAATAATGATCAGAACAACAACGATGCCATTTTTATCATACCTAGCGCAATATTTATAACGCAGAAGCTCCAAAAATTTCTGTCATCGAAATGAACGCACAATCCGGCGTAGAGCTCGACAAAAATCACATTATGTTAGGTAACTGACACAAACCGCTCCTCGATGCATTATTGTGTTTATCCTCCAACGAGGTTCAACAAGTGAAGTCGTTAACCTAATCTAGAACTCGCAGCTGTGAACGTTCGACTACATCGTTCGTTACATTCGAGCAGACTTGTTACCAGCTCTTTAAATTAATCACTGGTGGTAGCGGTGACCATAAATATTCGAACGATCCAAGTCTTTTTTTTTTTTTTAACGAGAAGTTGGAACAAGTAATTTATCACCATCAATCGAAAAACCATCTTAACGATCACATTGCAAAGGGCAATTTGGAGCGGATTTTTGACTAGGTGTATCAAACTCAATTTCCGGCGACTAAATTAAACAAATGAAATACTACATTAGCAGTATCAGAAGGAATATAGTCTTAACGCTAAATATAGTCGTTAGGTAATTGAATGAAAAAAAGTAGACTAAAGAATGTCTACAGCTTAACGAAATGTAAGAGAAAGTGTCTGAAATCAACAGATTTCAGAAAATGTGTGAAATTCGACATTTTGTGTTCTATATGCGCTTCGGTAGATAAAGTGATTTTCGAAATTGCAAGCTTCGACACGCGTCGGAGGTCGATACACCCTGCTCAGCCGAGAAAACAAAGTGTCTTTTCCGGTTGAAAAATGTCGCGCGACCAGTCGTTTGATTTTCCACTTGAAAGACGTTTGTGTCCCTTGGAAGGCAGACGATTGGATCTGTTCCAAGGGCGTAACGTGTCCCGCGGTGTATGTAGCGTTTAGAAGAGATGCGTCTAGCTAATTTTAACCGCGAGTACAGTCGAAATAGCATGACGGCTGCGCAATTTTCTCGTCCAAGTCACGAAACGCGAACATGCTTCTCCCATGACTTAGCGAGGGTCGCGACCATTTGTAATCTACTTTTGATATCGACTTGTCGCGCCAAATTGCTCGGCTTTGTATACCAATGGAAATCTTTCCGTCTCGCGCGGCCGCAATTCGATTCACCCGCCACGGGAAAATCGCACGAGACCACAACAAGGTATTTACAATCTTCGAGCAATCTACCCCGTAGACCTTTTTTTTTTATTTGTTAATTTTTCTAGGCCCTGCAATTACCATTTTCAAGGTTTCTCCTCGTTCTTTCGACAGAGACAAGTTATTTGGACGTTGCCTGTATAGTTGGCTATAAATAGTTCGGATAGATATAAATAAATTTTGCTGAAAATTATACATTTTATTTTCTGGCATATTTTATCATCGAGTATACTACTCGGTAGTATCGTTTTCAGTAAATAGTACTATTTTCAATTATATCAACCCATATTCATTAGAAGCGTATAAGATCCACACAATAATTGCATTCTGCATAATCGATTAAACGAAACTGAAACTTTTCCAATGCTACGCCAAACGATAAGTCTAAAACATAACGATAAGTATAAATTCGGAATCTAACGCTCGATAGAAAAATTATCGTGCGTCCAGATTATGTCGTAAAAAAAAGTTCGTTGCGTGAGACGACAACGCGTCGTATGATGTAACGGCCTCGTAAAATAACTTTGCAGCTATTTACGTCGCGCCGCGGAGGAAAAGTACGCCGAAAGAAAGCGGAACCGATGACGAAAAAATCCTCCGTAATTGGGAGGTGGGGGCTGGGCAGGACGATAAAGACTAACCATGGCACTGGGTATTCCAGATAATTAGCAATCACGTTCGCGGTAATACGCTCTGTATATCTTTCGATCGTTTCGTAACCCGACGCGGTCGGATTATACCCCGTGATGAATACGTGTCCGAACTAATCGTGAATCACGGTGAATGGGACACGAGATAACAACTGAACCGTCTCCGAGACCAGACGAAACACTGTTCCGTTGTTTCCCTACACGGTTCTGTCTAGCATTATTATTCGACTATCGATAAATCGCTATACCGATCGGCAATGCACTTTATATTTCCGATTCGCGAAATTCTTCGAAAGAAAGAAAGACATATTTCCGTGTGGTTCCTTGAAATCGAGGAATCTTTATTTTGCATGGAAATTTCCGATTTTTGAATGCAAATGATATGAATAGAGAGCGGGTTTTATGCATTTATCGCAAACATGAACGGGGAAAAGATCAGACGAGTTTCATATTACTGGAACATTATTTACAAGCTAGTCAATTTTTATGAAACTCCGTTTTCAAGGCAATTTAAACTCCGCATACTTTGAAAATTCAACAGAATATTTCAAAGGTTAATTGATCGCTAGAAACAAATGCAGATGCTTGTTTGAAGTATAATAGAATTCCTAATAGAGATAATTTTTCCTTCGATCGCGATTTGCTTTGATTGGCCCATAAGAATTTATAGTCGCATAAAATCCCACAGTCTATTAATCACTGCAAGATAATTACGAACTGTAAAAATTGCATGAAATTGATTACCGACTGTCGTTTTGCGTGAACATTGCACCCCGTCAATGCGCAACAGGGTTCGCATTTACTCGACGCAGCGTGTCGTCGAATATTCAGCAGCGCATTTTTCTATGGGCTAGCTCGTGCTTACGTGAATATATTTCTGTTCATACGAGCTGGCAAGGTCTGCTTGTAAATACGCAGGAATCCGTTCTTCTATTTGTTCGTTTTCGAAACTGGAACACGCATCGAGTATACGATGATACACGATATATCAACGGGTATGGATTTCTGCGATTTATTGCTATCGGTTCTTACTCGGGAAACACGCGAAACGAGTGGTCACGTGGCTTTACGGCAACAGGTGTTACCATTGATAACCGTGTGGCACGCGTAAAAAGAATGTGGCATAATAGCAAACATTGGTGTTGTAGCCTTTGAAATTGTTTTGAAATTGATATTATATTAGCTGTGCAAATTAATTCGCAGTCCCTACAGTGAATCGTTTGAGCTCTGTTTTCGATTGAAATTTGTCACCGACTTTATTGCGTTTATGACAAAATCCAGTGCAATTTAAAACAGAAAGAATTTAACCCTTAGCACTCGAATTGTTTCTGTTTAATTAATTACTAAACATTCCAGTATTGTACGAGTAAACCGTACCATTTTCCTATGTATAACATGAAAAGAAAATATATAGAAGGGAAATATTCTATTTCGGAAGAAATGTTTCGTGCTGGATTTAAAATAGCTTCAAGTGCAACGGGTTAATAATGCGAATGTGTAAAAATCGCGGAATCGTGGTTAAAAAAAAAAGCAGACGCGTCGTCGTACGAACAGATCGGAAATTTTTGCATCGACGAAGTACGGTCCGATACGAAGATCGAATAGCATAGGTTAGCAAACGATTTTCGATGTCACGTAACCTCGATCGAGACCGGCGCACCGTGTAAAGGTCAATCCCGATTCCGTTACATCGTGATACCAATTCACGTGCAAAGTGCAGTCCCGCGAAGATGCAACCGCCATCTTTTTTTTCTTTAATTGGTCGCGGTTATCAGCTGAAAAACAATTATTGCACAAGATACTCGGCGCGAGAAGATGTTTGAATCACGGAAAATTCATGGGGACGGAGCAACGAGCTTGTTGTTGTTATTGTTATTAACGGCACGATTGTTGTTATTAGCTGCGACGAGTTCAGAAGTTAACAGGACAAAATTGTCGCGGAGATAAACCGAGAGATTCGATGGAAAAATCGCGACGATTACGGGACCGATGCAGTCTGCAGGGATCACGAGTCAAAATATTGCAGAAAATTACCGATAACCGATTCTTTTCCGTATTTTGATGGTTTCAACAGATCGCAACGACCTTGGCGCCTAGTTCACGTAATGAATAACAATGCATAAGCATTTTATGCACGACCTCTACCCTGCACGATGTTTCTCCATCTCTCCTTTTCTCCATCAGAGTCCATCCTTGTCTGTCTCGAGGGTGCACGATGCAATTGTGCAATACAAATTGTCTGCATCAATTGCAAGAAACGGACGCCACATAGAAATGTAATTCTTTGTTCGATCGTTTTGTTAGTCCGGACTTCAAGTATGAATTCTGAATTTAACAGATTCCACGCATTTAAAGAAATTTAAAGCAGCTACTTAATTTATTATTTTTTTTTTCAGAAATTACTTTAGAATGAAACAATTTACTATTTTCATCTTGCTAAAATGATGGAAGAAAAAGAAAAGACAATTTTGTTTGGCTCGTTTCTGCGCAAAAATCCGCGATCCGGTGATTAAAAAAGAGAACCACTGAAATCTAGATATTGAAGCGTGCAAGCAAAATCGTAATTGGAACGAGCTTGAGGTCAGCTATATTTTTCCTTTGCTCTCGAAGATGCCCCGTTGACCCCGTTCAATATATATATATATTTTCTTCATATTCTTTTCCTCACGTTTCATTTTTGTCCGAGCAGGAATAATCTCTCGGTGGTTTCTAATTATGTGGCAAATTGTTTGCGAACTTCTCATGCGAGCGACGCGAACGAAGAAACACAAGTCAGCTGTTCTTCCGGCGCTTAACGCCTGTCTCAATGCGAACAATTGATAAGTTATTTATAGTGGCGACCACACGATTCCCTGAATAAAAAGTGAATGACTTTTAATGAGCTCCGTGCGAAAACCATTGATTTACGAGCGGCGTGCCTCGAGGATAGCCTCGGACGTCGCGAATACCTAATTCGGTGTTGTCGGGAATTCGTCTTCGTTACTACACAGAGTGTGTGTACAGTGTGTTGCGAGGAAGAGAGAACTAAATTCAACGTCTTGAATAATAGACAAACTGAACAATGTGTACTGGTATTTTCTAATGTACACGACCAAATTCTAAAGCAGCTTCAGGAATTATGTAAATGTACAATTCTGAAGTGGCGAAAATGTGTCGACATACCTCCCTAAGGAATAAAACTGCGGTTAGAGCATGCATTTTTCCCATGAAATCCGCGTAGGTCACCGGTGGGTGACGAACTAGGGGTCGTCGAGCTAACAACAACCCTGTTTACGAAAATGCAACGACTATCTATATTTCACTTTTGCGATAACCCTATCGCTTTTTCACTGTTTGTGTTGATGTCCCGTCGATCCGGAGAGTGGGGACCGTGGAATAGAAATGACCGGTCAAACGCATTCGAGTCGCATGAAACCCGAAACACATCGAATTCGCGATACCAGTCGGTCGATTCATGCCTGTATACAATAACACGTATATATGTAGACATGTAAGCGTACACTGTATGACATACGCCGGGCAGCGCGTACTTAGGTGTGTTCGCAGTCGGTTCCGGTCTGGTAGATGTGCCGGGTCTAGTTTTGCGAGCGAGTCTCGCGGGACGGGAGAAGAGACTACATATCGCCATAGTTAAGAGTCAGTAATTCTACTCTGGTCGTAACTTGACTACGCGCCTGGGACCTATTCCGACACGCAGAAGACTGTCGCACCGTGATAGAACAGCGTGTCCAACTTCTCCGTTGCTCGTTTATCCGTCGAGCAGTTAACACCTTAAACGATCGAACAATTTTCTTCGTACGATTCGCTTACAACGCCGAACGGAAATTACGTGTTCTGCTGTGAATCCGTTGCCGTCGGTCACCGGTGACCGACGCGGTGTTAACAGTTTATTGTCGTTTCTTGACCCCACAGTGATTTTCGGAGCCTTTCCGCATTGTTTTGCATCAATTTTCATTTCATTCATCTTCATTTTCATCGTCTTTCATGTACATTCATTGAGCTGCAAACCCCGGGTTTCGGAGGACCCTTTGTCTTCGGTCACCGATGGTCGACAAGAGCTTCAATGGAGGGTTTACTACAGCCCCCCCTCCCCTTAACCCCACGGTAATTCTTGTAGACCCCTCTCTTGACAATTGTTCATCAATTAGTATTTAATTTCGGCAATTACCTTAATTTTTCCTGATCTTTTCGCTTCTACCCCACAGTATATTATTAATTGCGACTAAAATTTTAACGGAGACAGTTTTCTATAGCCTCTTGACTTCATAGCACTTCTTTTTCAAGTCCTTTAGTCAAATATCCGACTATACTTTATCCCACCGTTATTGAAATTAGGAGGATAGGACTAATTCGAATTAATTGTAACGGCAACACGTGCCATTTGCTCCTAACGCCCGGCAACGTTAACACGTTCGTTTCGGTGATTGTTTCGGTTCTGCTGTCGAATCGTGCAACGACGCACGTGATGTCGTTGCACCGTCGCGTCGACCAGACAGGTATATCTAGTTCTATTTACTCGGAAAAATATACCTGGGCTATCTACGCTGGCAAACAAGTCGGTCAACAGACTGAGTCAGCTCATTCTGTAACCAGTAGATAAAATTTCATTGAAACCTATAAAACGGACTTAGCTCCCTTCGTGCGCTCGTAAACCTTTCCACGTCATACTCTTTCTTCGACCCGCAAATATTTGCAAGTCGACTAGTCACTCGATGTTCGGTGTTAGTCAGCGAACAGTCTCACGTGGTCGACCCTGTTCCCACGTTTCCGTTGACGAAATTTTTGGCAACCGCGCAGACTCCTGGTATTCGTAGTTATTAAGTGACCGGCGCCAATTGCAGTTTCCGCGGTGCTACGAATCTGTTCTGAACTCCGTTGTTCCAGTCCTGATGATCGATGAATAGATCTGTTCGATCCGTTAAGATCATTCTTTCGACGTTGTACAAGTGCGAAGGGATTACGCTGTTTTCTGTTGTAGGTGTTATTTTTGTCTCGGCTATTACACGTTCGAGTTGAAAATAAATGTGTCGGTGCTTCCGTTCTCACGGCATTACCTACCAGTGATTATCGCATACTTTTTTCAAAGTCCGTGGCCGATGGGCAAAAACTTTATAGTGGATTCTTCAACAGTAATTTCAATTGTGAATTGACCGAGTTTAGCCCCAGTGACATCGTCTCAGAATTGTCAGATTGTAACGTAAAGGAACATTTCCAAGCTTCCTTTTGCAGTAGAATTATTGAAAATCCTATTAAACCATTTTATAAACGAGAAACAGTAAATCACGAAATTTGTTCATAGATCAAGCGCTGTTTTTTTTTTTTGTACGAAACGAAAAATCACTTTGGAATAAATTGACTTGCAGAGTATTTTTCCCGTTAAAAGATTGCACAGATGGATTAACAAGACAATTATCTTGTGTGTTTCCAGGTCTAAATGTGTTCCATAGCGATGCCCGCCGAGCTGCTTCTGGGGCATAGTCCGCCAGTGTACAGTTCGTTGCTGTACAGCCCTTTAGTAGTGACGGCGCCGTCGATTACCAGCAGGTCGGTGCCACCAAGGATAAGACCCTGTCTGTCGTCTGGTTCCCTAGCGATAAACAATCTGCGCAGCAGCAACGATGGCAACAACAAACAGAAGAAGAGGGTGGTTTTCGCTGACGACCGTGGTCGTCCTCTTACTCAGGTATAAAAAAAAAAACTCACACGATCGTTCAATCACCTAGCAATCATTGTCACAGCATCTTCGCGATCATCCAAATTCAATGCTGGACTTACTTATGCAAAATCAAAATTGTTAGTACTCGAATACTTTCAACTTCATCTACTCCATTCTGTGAAAGATGCATAAAATCGGCAGTCTATTAACACGTTGAGTGCCATGTCATCCATACGTGGGTGACGGAAATATTTGTCCAGGTTTTAAAACGAATTTTTACGTTAATATACTCGTTGTACCAAATGTAATTAGTAGACATCGGATGTTTATGCAATTTCCAATTTTTATAGAAACATTTTAAGAAAGTGGAATGAAATAAAATCCTATTTTTAATGGGGACAGCCTTTGTAGATCCAAAGCAAATAAAAATCGTGTTAAATTCTCTCGAATTTTATATTATAGCATTTTTTGAACATTTCGAGAAGCCATAAATGCATAAAGATCCGCTGTCTAGTAATTAGGATTTGTAAAATTCAAGAAAGTTGGAGTACTACTCCATATCACATATATAATTTTTTTCAATTTTTATTTCGTTAAATAACTTACTTTTATTTTATGGAATTTTTGGAGGTTTCTAGTTTGGCAGTCAAAGTGTTAATTGTGCACAGTTACGGCTTAACCCGACCCAGTATACCTGCATCTGCACCTTGCGTTGAAAAAGTAGACAATTTTCATTTCGCATAAAGATTTATCTCTTCGGAATCTCCAAACGCACTATATTCACATAGTCCTCTCAGTCCTCGCGAATGCTTGAAAATCGCCGGTCTCTGGTTTAGGTCCGCGTGATGTCGGAGCCGAGCAACGTGCCGCCATTATGGAGCACGGCGTACCTGGCCGGCCTGACAGGTAGGCTGTTGCACTCGAAGATCGACAGCGAGGAACAGCCGGAGATAGCATCGCCGTGGCAGGTGACATTCCCTCAGCCAGCCAGCGACTACCTCGCGTTTCGGCGGAAACTGGACCAGGGTAACGTCAGCTTAGAGAACGTGATCGTCAGAGAGTCGGAGCAGTGTCTGGTGGGCACTGTCAAAGTGAGAAACCTGGCGTACGACAAGGAGGTCGTTGTAAGGGCGAGCAACGACTCCTGGAAAACGCACGAGGACGTTTACTGCACCTACGTCGAGCAACCAGGTTCCCCGGCGCTGATTCTCTACGACACCTTCCGGTTTCGACTCACGCTGCCGCTGAAATCGAACGTCGTCGAGTTCTGCGTGAGGTATCGCACCGACGGCAAAGAATTCTGGGACAACAACGAGGGAAAGAACTTTATCGTACGCAAGAAACTGGAGGTGTGTAACGACGACGGGGAGAACCGTTCTATCGACGCACCGACCCTCAAACTTCTTGGAGAGGTTCTCAAAGGCCCCAAGTTGCCCAGAAGGCTAGCTTCGCTAGGCGTCTGAGGACTTCGATGAAGTTAGTTGGATGGTTGGATGATGTTCCGAAACAGTTAGTTGTCCAGTTGTAAACATCTTACAAGATAGTTGCATACTGCGAAACTCTTAAATTATACTCACGAATGAATGCTCTGGGAAATGTTTGTGACAGAAAGCGTTCGAAATGTTGGGGATCTACGCGATGGCCGTTTTAAACCACCTAGCCGTGTGCCCTCGTTATCCGTGTACAGTAATGGTCTCGGTAGAATACAAAAGCTATCATTTTGTTATCAATCACTTACTTCTGGCAACATGTTTGTGACATTTTTCCGATTAAAATGTGAGTCCAAACGCGGCATAAATCGAGGCTGATTTGTTTGTTTGAACCTCGATTATTCGAACCGTAGATATCTGAATTATCCAAGTAAAAGTACATATACGTCTCTCCTATGTGCAACACAACTGTACAAGTCGGTAAAAATATAGTCTGAGACTGTAGCTAGGGAAAGGGAACAGGCGTCGTTCGCTGATGCGTTCGGATGCTAGAGATTCTAATCTATCGTGGATTGCAGGACCCTAACTGTTGTGTTGTGTTTGGCATCGTTTTAATCAGAAAATTTTTACGAACGTGACGGTGAAAGTTTCATAGAAAAATAATTAAAAAGTAATTTCCTCGTTGTTTGACGAAGCAAGAGTCTCTGTCGACAATACAGATGACACCAAGTTCCTAAATTTTCGCATTTATCGAAGCATCGCAGCCTGAAGTCTGAAATCCGGACATCTCGTGTATCTAGACGCGTTTGTGCATCGAATAACGAGGGCGTTCTACAGAGTGGGCTAAATGGCGAATCTAGCTGGGAAATAAATCCAAATGCTGACAAACGAAACTTAATTATCAATTTGTTTAAAACTGCCTATAAATAACGGAATGGAAACGCCGATTTGCCTATGAAAATGTTTTGAATCGGGTATCGGGTAGATCCCTAGAAAAAAAAACATAAAACTGTCTGTGTCTAACGCGTAGGATTTTTTTCCAGCCAGACCTTCGAACTGGCCGTTCGAAGCGTTCTTCAGGTTCGACTATGGTTTCTGTTACAGCCTCGAGCCCCGCCGAAGCGATACGACATCATGACGAGCAAGTGCGACGGTTTCCCGAGCAACGGTATGCGCGACAACAGCATACCGCGTATCACGGACGCGACCAGGGCGAACGTTCGCACGTGGAGCGAGTTCGCGTCGTGGCAACACCTGGCGAACGACGCGCCGTACTGGTGAACCGCGAGGAGTCCCCGTGAAACGATGTACGAGGTCGTACGAATTCTTCCAATTTACTTGGTTAATTGTCGAGGCGTAGATCACGCGGGACGAGGCGTCGCGACGCCTTGCGGCACACGAGGGACACGGTGGTCGTATGAAACGTGTGTCGTCGGGAACCGCCGCCGGGAACAGAGGAGAGGAGAGGAGAGTGTCGACGAGGGAACGGAAGAAGCGATACGGACAAGACCGCCGAGCTGAAATTAGAGGGACTTTATTGCACACACACATACATACATACTTACTTACATACATACATACATCGAAACGTATACGTACATATACCGTCGTTCGGTTCTTTATACACACGGACAGACAAGAAGAAGTCAAGAAGAGACGCTCTCGCGCAGCATGGATCATGGAAAAGAGACGCGATCGGAGCTCGAAGGCGCGGCGCGGATCGGAGAGGAGGCACTGGTCGCGTTACTTCTATGGTAAGTTGATCTTGCCCGGCATACCGCAGACATACTATAGCCAGAACGCGATGTTTCACGTTGTTGCGCGATGGCCCATCTCGGGGAAAATACCTGCGAGACCATAGGCGCCCGAAAGACATGATTTATTCTATTCGCTACATTTTTTTTTTTTTTGGTCTAAGTACATTCCAAAAATTGTCGATGGTCCATCTGTTATAACTAGACAGCGGATTTTTATGCAATTTCCAATTTTTATAGAAAAATTTTAAGAAAGTGGAATGAAATAAAATCCTATTTTTAATGGGAACAGCCTTTGTAGATCCAAAGCAAATAAAAATCGTGTTAAATTCTTTCGAATTTTATATTGTAGCATTTTTTGAACATTTCCATAAGCCATAAATGCATAAAGATCCGCTGTCTAGTTATAACTTTATGATAACAAAATTATAGATTATAAGTATAGAGTAGCGTAGACAACGGTATAGATAAGTACGGGGATAAAGTCCCCCAAAAATTGTTCTGCGTGCAACGTTATAACGCACAGTAACCGGAGATGCAAATTTTCTACGGCTAGCCTGTTCGCTGTAGCGAAACTTCACGCATTCCGCGTACCGGTTTGCTTCGCCTTTTCGATCTTCAAACGCTCCATCGTCGTCGATCCGATTTTCCCGTACCGTATACCTTCCTGTCGCTGCTTTCTAGGACAGCAACTGGGCAACAGCGACGAGTTAATTCGTCGTGCGTGTTCAACTTCGCTTAACTCGCAGTTTTCTTGTTTTGCTCTGCTCGATCGGAGAGGTTGCTTCAGTTTGTAGAAAGCCATCGTCTCTCAATAACCATAAAATTTCCTAATGGAATATGACTATTCCGGGATACGTACAGAAGTAGAAGTAGTATCGGTAGTCATGCTACCGATAGCATTATGTTTATCGCAAGCCATTAATTTTATTAGAATCGGCGTTACCGGGTTAACAAACGTTCACGTTTACTAGTCTTTCACCTGGCCAAATTGGGATTCTGAGAGCCAAGGTTCGCTCCATAGAGATCATAATTTTGATAACAATTTATCCTTGACACGTCGCCATTCGAGACACGAGTAAAAAATATCGAGAGAATGCATCCAGAGAAGTTAATAGTTATGAAATAATGAGTGAAATTTTTGAGGGAAGAAATCAATTTTTATTTTGCATAAAGATCTGCAGTCTAATATTGAGGGTATCGGACTGTATACCTAGATACGAGTTAGGTATTTTGTCTGTGGTCTTCTAACACGATTTATTTATTTGGTAATTATTTACATTAGGGGCTTCCTCACCGATTTTGATGACCTTGAAATATGTTGTCAAGGTCATCATTCTGAACAACTTTTTCCTATACATGTTACCGCCGCTCAGCTTTAGTTTCCGAGATATTCGCAAAAAAGTTTCAACATCTCAAAAAGTGATCGGAGTAGGTGTGGGTTAGATTTGTAGGTAAATATTTACATTATAGGTTTTTACATTAGAGTATCCATGGGGAATTATTCAACAAAATT
The DNA here is from genome assembly GCA_913789895.3 of Seladonia tumulorum. Taxonomy (NCBI): domain Eukaryota; kingdom Metazoa; phylum Arthropoda; class Insecta; order Hymenoptera; family Halictidae; genus Seladonia; species Seladonia tumulorum. The sequence goes on from OU565271.1 coordinate 18,302,452, forward strand.
ATTTTTTTGGGTATATATTATTTTAAAAATTGATACAAATGTGGATAGACACGTTCTTGTTATTTTTGTAAAATAATGTTAAGTAGTCAGTGTTAGTGCTTTGTAAATCTAGTGTTAAAGGGACATTGAAGTTGCAAAATATGAAAGAAAACCTTGCATCCAATATTCTACATACGAATAATGAAATATAATACTAATGTACTACAAACTGCATTATAAAATACTAATGTAAAGTGTACTTACTTCTGAATCTTCTGTACCTCCGTCGGATCCACAGCACACAATTATTGACTCCCGAGAAGAGATCCGAATAATTGCACAACAATCACTAAACAACACACACACACACACAACACATTTTATAAAATCGTGACAACGAACGAGAAGATGTCACTCCGACCACGAATAAAATAATACTGCGATTTTAACCGTCCCCCCTCCCACGGACGTGTGATACGAAAACGGGGAATTCCGGGAAATAGGGTCGGCGCCCCGCCATAATTTTTTCACCTTGGTTTTGTATCTAATGTTTATAGACCCTCAGCGTCTAACCTGTCTAGGATGACCTGACCTTACCACCTCCGTGGAAGGGATCATTGTTCAAATCGCAGTATTATTTTGTTCGTGGTCGGGGTGACATCTTCTCGTTCGTCGTCACGATTTTGTAAAATGTGTTGTGTGTGTGCGTTGTGTGTGTTGTTTAGTGATTGTTGTACAATTATTCGGACTTATTCTTGTGAGTGAATAATTGTGTGCTGTGGATCCGACGGAGGTACAGAAGATTCAGAAGTAAGTACACTTTACATTAGTATTTTATAATGTAGGATTAGTATTCGTACGTGGAACATTGGATACAAGGTTTTCTACCGTATTTTGCAACGTATATTAACGATCATTAATGATTTGGTATATAGTATAATTTAATGTGGTTCAAATAAGATACTACTTTAAATGAAATATTTTTATTTTGATAACCGGATAGATAAAATGAAATATTTTTATTTTGTATTTCAAATATTTCCTTACAATGAAAATAAGTTGAGCAAGTAGTTAATATTGTAAATTATAATTTTTAACATGAGAAGCTATAATAGTTAGCAAAGTATTATTTGTAGTTTAATTACGAATATGTAATATGTTGATAAACAGACCACAATATCGTAATAACATAACAGGCAACAAAATATCATAAAAATATAAGTTACTGTCAACTATTTGAAATACTATTTTACACAATCCTACCACACACCTACTCCGATCACTTTTTGAGATGTTGAAACTTTTTTGCGAATATCTCGGAAACTAAAGCTGAGCGACGGTAACATGTATAGGAAAAAGTTGTTCAGAATGATGACTTTGACAACATATTTCAAGGTCTAATGTGAATAATTACCATTTATTTCTACATGACTTTTTAACTAGACCGTGATTACTTTGACTCGATTTTTTTTGGGGCAATGATCCAACAATTTACCGTTTATAGTTTTATACGAAAATTTCGGGCACAGCGATTGCGCAAGGTAGAAATTCGTCTCGAACGATATTTAGATGCGAGATGCGATCCTTTTTACGACGACGTCCTCGGCTCTCCCGATGGTGGGACGAAGGACGAGCGAGCAAGGGTGACCGTAGAGGCCTCGGCGAGTCTCGAGGTTGCTAAATTCAATTTCGCGATTCCGGTCGCGTCGCGGTTTTTTTCCCGTGCTCGCTTTCTTGATGGCTAGAAAGCCAAAATCGCGACGAGATCTCGAGAGGAATCGGCGACGCCGTCTCGGACCCGGGTACCTTTTCTTGACGCCGAGTCTGCGAGCGAGCCGGCCTGTACTTTCTCTCTATAAATAACAATCTGCCGTGGCAGCACGATAACAGCCACGACCGACGAGTCGTCTGACTCTAATCGTCTTAACTAAAGGTTGTTACCACGCGTGACAAGATAAACTGATTCTCTCCCCTTTCGTTCCTGCTCCCTCGCCACGTGGTACCATTTCTGGAAAAACTGGTTCATATTCTCGAAAAGAAACATGGTCAGCCTTTTACCACTGGGGCCGATTTGTTGTGCATAAACCACTGCGTCAAATGGTGCTTGAATTTTTTCGATACGTCAATAGGCTGCTGAGGTACAGGTCGTCAGAGTTGACGAATAAATTCTCACACACGCGTCGTGAAAATTTAGCTGCTTGACGATCTTGAAAAAATGGTGCTTGTTCAACCCTGGAATTGATTTTAAAAAATTTGTAATACTTTGTGCAAATGTATTTATTCAGGTTTTTAGCCGTTTTTTAAGAATTTATTTCCAAAGAAAATTTAATATTCAAGCAGCATTTGATGCAGTGATCTACGCACCTGTACACAAAAGACTTGCTGTATTGATTGATTACTGAGATACGGGCCAACAAAGTGTGTAAATTGTATAGAAGACTATTGTTTGATTTCCCTATAATCGTCTAGAGATGTTCAAAATTCGCCTGTATCTTCCGATAGATCTTCTTCCTGTCTCGTTCCTCCCGATCCGAATCGCACGGTTATGGTCGCGGCGACATCGTTAATTACATAGCGCTTAGATTATATCAGATAAGAGGGGATCGTTATCGTTTGTTTTCGAATCCGTCCATACGGACAGTTGGCCGAATAATTTCATGCAAATACTCGGATTAAGAGATCAGGGGAATCGCGCGCGACAGTCGGTATTTTATAATAGAGAATTTTAGACGCCGAGCATTCGTCGATTTTTCTTGAGTCATAACTCGCTCGTTGCAGACCGCGTGATTTCATTAGGCCTTTGCCAATTATCTTCCATCAATAATAATCGTCGGAATTTGATAACAGGATTTTAGACGCTTAGGCGTTCTTCGTCGCGATAGTTCTCAGGTTACAGTTTGCTCTCGACGTTGACTGCATGATTTTCTTAACTAGCCTCGATGAATAACGATCATTGAGATTTAGGTTCGAGTAGGAAGTGGCCAAGCGACTGTGAGACCACCTTTACGTTATAAATTCGTACCGACGAGACGCCAGTCTCCGACGGGTGCGAACGAACTTCTTTCAGGTCACGTGGACTCGATCGGAGATGTATTGCTATCGAGGAACTTTCCACTGTTCTCTTGTAATAGTTTGACAAAATTTATTGCTCCATCCGGCGTTTCAACCAGCCATCAATTTTCTGCTATTCAATTATCAATTCCTGGAGGCTCTGCAATCTTCCTAGTCCGCAGTTTCATATACCGTTTCACGAGAAGGAAGAACGGTAAACGAGTTTCTTCTAATTTTCGAACAGACTCGTCGGATAAAAAAATATTTCAATTTCAACGCGCTTCCTCGGTACGACGCTACATCGTTTGATTTTTCCGGATTGAAATGGGCACAAATACACATTCCAATGGGCTTTTACTTCATTGTTTACCTGTCAGAGAAACGCGGTTCGTTAAATAATTTTCCACCGAAGCACGTTCACGATCTTTAACTACTGTAGACATTGCACCATCGTTGTTGAAATCCTCGCCAAAATAATTCCCGTTTTATACGTATGTCAATATTAATAGAGCTCAAAGCATATTGGTTTAACGACAAGGATACACTATTTCCGTACTGCATCTATTCGAGTCACTAGAATGAGTAACTTTGTCTATTCACGAAAGGTCGCCGCAGGATAGAAACGCTAATGCGAATTAACGCAAAAAAATTCACGAAGGACAAATAAAGCTGCACAGTGAGACACCCGCCTTTCATAAAATTTGAAATACAAATGAACAAAAAGAATTCCGGCGAGTGGTGGCTCGTCTGGTGGTGTTGTGGGATGGTGATCGTGGAGGTTAAGCGACGTTGGTTTGGGGCCCGTCGAAAGATGGGTGAACGCATAGGTTAGGTGTGAACCTATAGCGAGGATTGTAACCCTGAGGGGAACAATAATAAAAGAATAAAAAATACAAATGAACAAAAAGAATTCCGGCGATCTAAGAACCAACGGTACCGTTGCTGAGAGGTAAATAATTGCAAATTGGGATGTTTAAATTGTCGTCGTCAGGACCCCTCCAGCAATTGTTAATTAAAGATCGCGCGCGTGCCGGAAGTGGCACGGTGCTCGTTCGCACGATCGTTTGTTCGATCGTTTTGACAGGGAGAGGATGATTTCCGAGTGCCCCCGAGCACTTTGTAGATCGTTTTATAGGCGATTTCATGGTCGAAAGAATGAACTGGGCGGCCATCCTTGGCCGACTGCCAGAAACCAACGACGGACATGAACGCGATACGGTTTTCCCGGCACGCGCGTGTATTCGCGCAAAGTAGACCGAGCATTGAAAATACCTCGTCGATTCATGCCGCGCGTAACCACGTGTACGAACCGACAGGCCGCGGACTTTGTCTAAACAAAACAGTGCCGGGACCCACGGGGTCCCACTTGGCTCCGACGTTCGTCCGGCAAATGAAAAAAGAAAAAAACGCTTGCGAAACGACCCTGTCCGCACGCATTAACCCACTTCTCGAGATTATTGTTAAATCGGCTTACTCTCGGTGGCGCCCAATGCTTTTGCACCTGTTTAAAAGCTGCAACAGGTGACACTCCGAGGATTGCTGTTGTGTCACCGTCGTCTTTGATTAACTCTTAGCACTCGAGTGGTGACTCTGAAGCACCACTAGAAATTGTGGCATTATTTCAAAGAAATTACAAAAAATATTAGAAAATATTTGGTACATTACAAAATCTATATTTAACCCTTTGCACTCGAAGCTATTTAAACTCCAAAACGAAAGATTTCTTTCAACCTAGAATATTTTCCTTTTATATATTTCTTTCTCATGTTATACATACGAAAATGGTGCAATTTACTCGTACAATACTGAAATGTTTAGTAATTTCTTACGTGCAAATGAATTTAATAATGTAAAAAATATTTTGAATAATTGTACAGCAATTTTTAGTGGTGCCTTACAGTCACCATTCGAGTTGCTAAGGGTTAATAGATTGCCAAACACTTAAACGTTATGTGTGGAAATCGGATCAGTTGCGTATGAATAAAATGAAAATATTCTAAGACGGAAAAAAAAATTTAGTTTTAGAATGAAAATAGCGCCGAGTGCAAAGGGTTAACTTCCACGGCCGCTGTGCGTCGCGGCGCTCTTGCTGTGCTCGTTCGATTCATTCATGTCTTGTTTGTTTAACGCTAAATCTACCAGGCCCGCCTCTAAAATGACCGGTTGCAGACTTTTTATTTTACAATCACTGAAACCATAAAGATGCTTTTCGAAGTAAATATATAATTAGTAGCACAAAGTCCAAATACATTCGGTCTCATCGTTTTTATAAAGCAACACGTATCGGTTACTTTTATGGCCCCGGTAGGTATAGCGTTAAGCGACTTTAACCTTTGTCGAGATTATTTTGCCGCACACGTAATTACAAAATCACGGAGATGACAAATTCGTTTTTGTTTACTTTGAGAATTTTTTTTTGTAAACTTTTCGGGTACCAGATAAACGAAGAGCAGAGAGAAGGGGTATCGAAGATAGTGGAACGAATTAGGCGTGACAGTTTGATAGCGGGTTCTGACGAACGGATCGACGCGTCGTAGGGTGAAATTGCTGAACACCGAGGCGCGCCGAAGGATCTATGGATTACGAGTCGGAAGTGGCCGCGCCGCGATGCATATAGGGTACAATCGACGGTGTACAGTTCGCGCATACCGGTCGAGGCGTGGTTGTGAAAAGTGGCGTTGCAGGATCGTATATATTCGCATCTCGCCGCGTTACAGTCGTGACATACCACGCCTCGGGAACATTGCAAAAACTTTAAGGCGTCTAGACGTGTGGGCTGACCGAGTAATCTCGCCACCAAACAGCCTGGAACTGGAACCGCATGCAACGAAACCGCATACTCCTCCCGTTTATGCTCGAAACTCACCTGGAGATGCAATTTCGAAATTCCATTCATCCGCAACTCCGTGGAATTTTAATTGGTTGTTTTCTCGTTGAATCATCACAAATTTAGCTCTTGTCTCGATACTCATCTATTATGTACGTCGAACCGATATGATAAAAAATAATTATACCGTCGCGCGATAAACAAGAAACTCGAGTATGCAATCACGATATCGTCTAATTACGTCATTGATAAGCGCGAATATGTTTTGTCACGTAGATGTTATATATGTATTAGCAGTGAATGAAGCGAAATTTCGGACGCGGTTCTATTCAGAAAACACGTGTCTCTATTGACATAATCTTCGGATCGACGAAATTAGCAGAGAATAAGTGTCAAGGAGAAACGATTCTGACTGAGGTCAAACGACGGCCATTAAGCGCCGAGACGAGTGCCGGCCTTCACGCTGTTCAAACGGTTAAAAAACAATAAATTGCTGAGCAACTGGAGGCGAACAGTCGCTGAAATAAACTCTGCGCGAACGACAACGCGAGTTGTAAAAAGAAAGTTGCAAAAAGATAAAATACTCTAACAATAGAGCGGCACGCTTATCGCTCCAAGTACTACAAAAACCGTGACAAAAAATCGCAGAACAATTTGCGAGGGGTCAGTGTGAAGGTGAAACCTCCCTTTAAAAGGTCACGTTGAAGTGGAACGATAAAAAATTTTTCAGACTCTCTGCACGGTCGATTAAATTTGCACAATTTCAGAAGGAGAAAAGGCAACTTCATCTCCTTGCTACATAAAGAAATACTAGTTGAAAAAGAGACTTTGAGAAAATTGAGTTCATGGTTCCTGAAAGTAGAACGTTCGCCCTTTAAATCGATCAAAGATCGACAATGTATCGGTGCTAATTCAGTGTTGGCCTTATTGTTGGCCTTATTTGTTCTTCGATATTGCCAATGTCCTAAATATTTTTGCGACATCTTCCGACGGTAGATATTGCTCTCTATTTGATTAAGGGGAGTTTATTAATTGGCTTTTCGTTTGTTTCAGACAGCAACGCGCAGAAACCCGACTCCACCCAACGCATTCCGCAGCCTCTTGACGCGCAGAGCACATCATCAACGATCATCGGTGACGTTTCCCGTCATCGAACCTTCCCCTAACTGCTGACACGGAGATCGTCGTGCGACTTCTTTTTCGATCGTCGTCTTGTTCCTCCTCCTCTTCCACTTTCCTGGAACTTGGCCTTCCGAAGCCGAGGACGTCCGTCAAGATAAGTTCTCCATCTTCGAGCTGACCAAATCTCGCTGATCTCGTCCGTTCCTCTTTCTCTGACCAAACTCTCTGTCCTCGATCCTCTTTTTCTCTCTCTCTTTCTCTCTCCACTTGTCTGCTTCTTTCCTCGATTTTCAATGTCGTACGAAGTTGGATATTGCTCGAGTATTCTATCTTTTTTTCTCTCAAAATGGGTTTATCTTGGGTAGGGTGGGTAAAGGGGCCGTCACTCGCTGATAAGCCGCAGAACAATTAACACGCGCGGAAGTTTCATTGCGAGAGTGCAATTTTGTCGGCGCTAGGTCTGTTTTCTTTTTCTTTTTTTTTTTTAATACTAATGCAACGAATGAGATTAGCTCGCTAGAAGATTAGACGGAGAGAGAGAGAGAGAGAAAAAGAGAGTTGCTCATTTCATCGAGTGAAGCTTCCGTGTCCAATGATTAGACTGCGGATCTGTATGTGAAATTGTCTCGATTGCGAGAAGCAGAGAAGACACGGTAAAATTTTCATTTTAAAAGACTCGTTTTTGTCGTGAACGCATAAAATCCGCAGTCTACCGATAATTGTTCTGCGCCGGTGACACGATGAAAATCAACCTGAAGACATTGCAACGCGGAGACGAGCGGTTTCGATCAGAATCGCACATCGTCCTGGGGTCTACGATGCTGCGAGAATGACGGGCGTGTATATTTTTTTACTCGATCGAACGCGACCGCCCGGTCACAGAGGGCTGCGAACACGTCTTTAGCGAACTGTACAGCACTACAGGGCTGTCCTAGTCGTGGGACCATTTGCTGATTCTTGTTTCTGCCACCCTTGCCCGTGGACATACGTTTCATACTTCTGCAATTCATTCTGTGTTAATCCTTGCCACTGATAGGTGTTAATTAACCCCTTGCATATTACGATTTTCTTCGTGTCCGCGATCAAGCGAAAATTTTTATTGTTCATGTTCCTGTATGTTTGCTAATGATGAACAGTAAACCGTACGCACTGCCGCTCGAATGACTGGTTTCACCATTTTTATTTGACGCTAGGTTTACTCGTCAGAATTATGATATTTTTACGATTATTGAGATTATAAGGATGCACAACAAATCTATTTCTTTGGGTATATATTATTTTAAAGAAACGGCTAAAAATCTGGATAGATGCATTCTTGTTATTTTTTTTTAAGTAATGTAAAATAGAAACATTCAGTGCTTCGTAAACCTACTGTTAACGATCTTACCATTTTTACAAGGCAGCCAGTCAATTTTTGTGCCGAGTACGTTTAGCGAGTACGAATTACAAGGGGTTAATTTTATTCGTTTGTGATATTAGAAACACAGTGAGACAGTGTAACACAGTTTTCAAAGACTGAGACGAGCCAAGCCCTTGGAATCTCGGCTTCCGATTGTTACTGTTTTCACAATTGCGCGAAGGTGGCATTGTACAAATAGAAATAGTGCCTTCTTCAAAAGACTGTGAACCGGGGAAGATTGTGTACTATAAACTGTGTACTAGTAACCAGAGGATCAAACGATCGACATTGAAGAACGATTAGTTTAACACTAGGCTTACCGAGCATTAAAACTGAATTATACCACGTTATACTTCGTAAAAATAACAGGAACGTATCTATCCAGATTTTTAGTTGTTTTTCCTCGCAGATTTCTTCGGAATCTCAATAATCGTAAATTAGGAAATGCAGAGCCGTAAACCTAGTGTTAAAAAGTGATTAGTTTAAACTTGCACAGTCCTACTAAATTAAGGGTTGACGAGTGACTCGTAGCCTCGATGGAAGGCTGGAGACTCATTCGAGGGTTGAAATCGAACAGCAAAGGGCCCACTATTGGACAGCACTGGTCCAAGTGCATTAAAAATTCAGAAAAGGATTAAGATTAAGCGTCGTTCAATGTACAGGCTGCCTAAAAAGCTGTCTACTTTCCGGACACCACTTTTCAGCCAACCTGTACGCTTATTCGGAACGAATCCGTTTCACCGTATGGTATGTGTGCGTATGTATGAACGTAAGAACGAGTATGTGCGTGTGTGTGTGTGTGTGTGAGAGAGAGTGGTGCGTGCACGCAGTAACAAGACGGCTGACGACGCAACGAAATTCGGTCCTACTCTCTTTTGCTTTCTTCGCTATTGTTTCCAAGAAGAACCGCAACAAGCGAGAGCCACCACTGCTATTATCGCATGACAGAATGCATGCTCGGCACGTATGGATACACGCTGTACGACTGGGGACCGTACGAGAACGGACAATGGGGGGCTGTAAACTCCGAAATCGCCTCGAATGTTTCCAACTTGTTTAATACTTGGACAGCGGACCATTAACATAACTGTATAATCGATAATTGTCAGGACTATTCGCTATTCTATTTATCAATTTTGTAAATTGTATCTTCATAGGTACTTCTTGCACGACTTTCTGTCGTTCCTAATTCGAATTTTAATCAAATGACGATTCTCGTATTCTGGGTCAAAGTAGACCTAGGCTCCGCCGTCCGAGAGTTAACTTTAAAATCCACCGGTCCGTTCTTCATTTACTAGCTCAGGGTCTTTCAATCGTTTTCCCCGAGGGTGCGTTATGCGCAAAGGAAACACAGAACCTTTTTTTTACTCGGGTTTCCTTCAGTGTGAATTTTATCAAGTTAGAACAAGTTACCAAGAATCAAGGATTCGAACATATTGTAGAGCCGAGAGGAGATTACTTTGATATCGTTCGCAGTAAATGTAATACACCCTCGAGAGCTATCAACAATAAGTGCTCAAAGCTGGTAAATGAAAAACGAAGCACATACTGTTGTACATAGAAGCTTGCAAGGGGCAAAACAACCGTTTAACTTCAATTTTCATCAATTTTTGTGTGATACTGTATCGTAGAGGTGTTCCGTGATGCTAAAATATTAGCTGCAGTTGCTTGATCGTTTTAGAGACACATCGTGTTAGGTCAGTGCAAAAGTTCATGACCGATTTCGTGTATTAGAATGCAACCGTGAATCGGGCACAACCTTTTGCATTGACCTGATACAATGAAAATGTACCGTGAGTGTATTTTAGATACATTATGGAACTTTGCACGCTATTTATCACGTCAAGGGCTTGCTAAACTCGAATGGAATGGCTGTACAAAATAGTTGGAAACATTCGGTATGGCGGAAGATTATGAAATTCGAGTTCTCCACAGCAACGTGAACGCACACAGATACTCAGAGAACGAGATTTTCTTTGCAGGGACGTTCCCCCGGATATGGATCCCGAGGGATGCGGCTTAGGAAAACGGGGTTTCGTTCGCTTTCGGGGATCAATGACCTTCTTGGAATTCAGGCCCGGACCCTCGACTGTTTACCGAACAAGACTCCGTCGTCCACGATCATCCACGATCATCTAGAGAGCATTTTTCTCGACCTCGGCCCGGTTCGTCCAATCAAACAGTTCTCTGACCGCGATTAGTATTGTCCCGAACCGTTCGCTGTCTATCTTGGCCTAGGGATTTTCTAGAGACCAGCAGATAGTCTTGTATCCACGCGCGTCAACGTTCTCGAAGTTTTAGATTATTTTTTTCGAACTCTCCAAACTCGTTTCAACAGAGCGCCGCGCACTCGTTCTCGACTCCGAACAACGTCATTGTAATCCTCCTCGTCGTTGTACACGTCGAGGTCACCTGGCTCTTCAGGAGCCGGTCGCTTCACGACGTATTCTTGTACACGTACTTAAGCCTCGTGGTCCAGAGAAACAGATTTATCCCGCAAACGGTATTCCGATATATCGAGCTCCGAAGCGACGGTTCCTCCAGAGTTAGGCGACCCTTTTTCTGTGGAATTTTCAGTTGTCCCATTTACTACGGACGGCTTAGGACTCTCTTGTGACGCAATCGTGCGCAGTGCTTCCTGCGTTAATACCTGTCGACAATAGTCCTTTCGAGATCGATGAGCAAAACGAGTCGAGCATATTTCTTAACACGGTAAACGAATTTACAAGATGATAATTTATGCAATGTAAGAAAATATGTTGCATTTGGATTGAAACGAAATCAGACAAAATACTAGCCCCGCGCGTTTAATGTGTTAACCAATTGTCCAAAAGCGACAGCAATTTCCGAACTTCTTTTAATCACAGTCATTAGCCATTTCTATTGATAGGCTCTCTCGGTAGATAAAGTGTTAAGAATTCGCCGACCATCGGATTCGTTTGTACTTAATATACACGATCGCATACTCGCGTGTATTCACATATGTACATTTTTCTCTCTCTACTTTTTGCTAACATATCTCCAGCGAACTGGCTGCCAGTGTGTATCGAGTATGATAAAAGTGGTCTTTTTAATTTCTCGAAAATGTCTTTATTTGTTTCTTAATCTTTTTTTTTTTTTACGCCAACGACGCACTCGAATCTTTTAGCCTCGCTGATTCACGGCCACCGATAAGACTATGAGATTTGATTTCTTCTTTGATCTACCAGTTTCTGGAACGTAGGCTCTTCTCGGCGACGCATCTTGCGCTCGATCATTCTCGATCATTCCAGACGCGTGATCGATCGGTATCAAACCACGGAAGAACGTCTCGAACGACTCAGCTTCACGGAAACAGAACGAACGACACGACACGATTTCGACGGGTGTTCGTACTCCATGGAATTCGAATTTGACTTGTTGATAACACGTTGACTGCAATGCTGCCGAAATGCGGGCGGTAGAAGTCTCTGTTCGCGTTTTTATATAGGTCGGATCAGAAGTAGTGTCCATGTTCATTTTTCAAATTTACTGTCGGCGTAGAGTGCTCAATTATCAGTGAACATTGAATACGTGCTCGCCAGGCTGTTGTGATTACACTTAATAATTACTATTTTGTCTGTCCAGTCCCCCTATTATCGTCACTACAATTTTTCAATGCTGTGATAAAGATGATTTTATAAGAAGAAGAGTTTCACAGAGAATCTTAGAATTTTAAAATTTTGCAGGGACTTTCCTAGCAGTCAACGTGTTTATGTTTCGCTACAAGGGATTATCTGAACGATCGAATGAACTCTGTTGTTTCAACGATCCACAAAAATGAAGAATCGCGTAAAAATTCTCGGTCGTCCGATCGCCTAACGGGTCGTCCAACAATCCTAATCGTTCGACGACCTGATCAGGCGATCCTCCCACGTAGAAAACAGTAGAATATCTGTGTGTGTGTGTGCGTGTGTATGTGTATGCATGTGGGGTCCGACTAACGAACAGAGTGATATCTAGTTGAGAAAGAATAATTTATCGAACGCGAGATTGAATTCGAGGACACCCAGTATCGAACGAACGCGATATAATATATAGAATAATGTATATATATATATATTAAAAAAGCAGTAACAGACAAAGCGAAGAACGAGTCCTCCGAGAAGCCAGCTTCGTCCTGGCTGGAAGGTCCTTGTGCAGGGCTGCCACCTTTTCGCACGGACGTATTAGTAAATGCTAGCTCGAATGAACATAGTATTCTACAGACGGTAAAAAGGGTTAATTAAATCGTTCGGAGAGAGACCGTTGGATAGAAAGAAAAGGTGGCAGGGAACTCTTAAGTACTACGACACCAAGAAATCATTAAGCCTTGTTCCCACTCGAGGGCGACGTTGCCAAAGTGCCTCTCAATAAATCCTCTAAAGAAGTAAGGAAAAGCGTCTTCGACTGTGTACATAGAGAAAACTGGTGTGTAGCTCGGGAACACGCGAGTCAAACAGAGCCTTATTAAGATTCCTATTTTTTAACCGTGTAATTTATATTTATCATTCTGATTTGTTCAGAGGCATAGTCATTTTTCTGAAAGGATCTCTCCTCGCCAGCCTTTTTGCTCGGCGTGGAGGCTGCATGTGTATTTTACGCGCTCCGATATAAGTTATTTATTCGCGGTCGATTGTGTCTATATAATATATATACATATATACATGTGTAGTGTGCTGAGTTTTTTTTTTTTTCGTGAATCGCGTCTGTATGAATCTGCGAGAGAGAGAGAGACGTCGCTCGATGTTCCTTGTGTATGCGAGAGATGCGTGGTGTTGTTGCGATACGGGGAGGGGCTCTGCGAACGCTGTCGACAGAGCCGATGAACAAGCGTCTCGAAGTGGGAAAACGGCTTAACGATTTGAAACGGGCGGATGACTCGTCACCGAATCGTCCGATCCAACTATGCTATGTATACTGTTAAACGAAACACGATTCTGACCCGATCGGTGGAATCGGTTCAATAACACCCACGTGTTAACCCTTTCAGGAACCATGTTCAATGGTTGGTTTCCTTCTGCGCGATCTGGCAGATGTTAATCCATAGATCGTTTAAACTTCTCGATATTGTCTATAGCTGTCTCGTAATTAGACTGTGGATTTTATGCATTTATGACACTTACACACTAAGCCTACCACCACCGGCCGACACGCCGGTCTCAAATTTTTGATTGAAATTTTTCTTGCACGAATGCAATCTTATTTTGCACAAGGCAATACGTACTAGTCCCCCTTTTAATGCTCGGTAGGCTTATCGTCAATTTGAAACAGCAGAAAGTTTTAAAACATGGAAGAATAGGGCAACCCAATTACTGTGCCTATATTAATTATGCTTATTTTTAAAGCATAATGAGTTTTAAAATAAAAGAGAGATATTAAATTTTTTTAATATTCATCGTGCTTTAAAAATAAGTGTAATTAATGCGGTCACGATGATTGGCACACCTACAGTAATTATTAAGAAAGACATTCCTAAGTGTGACACCCCTGTATCTTGCAGTGATCCGCAGTCTACTTATAACATGATGGATGAAAGTGTACATACGTCGTTCCTGAAGGGTTAATATATCATTGATCGTTTTATCCTTCGATCGAGCGCGCTCGAAAGTTCCTAGATCCGTTCCGCCGATCGTCGCAGAGCTAATCGACGCGGAATTAGGTGCGTCAGCGAGCGGAAGAAGCCCGGGTGTCCGTAATTTAGTTAAAACCTCGATTTAGCTTCCCTATCGCCTCGATCAGTGTACTAACAAAACAGAGACACGCGCATTGCGACGGTACAGCGATCATTATGAATCTTTCGGGTACGGCGATCGACGAACGATGTCATGACACGTCGATAGAGTGACAACGATGATGCCAACTTGTGTTCGAAGCAATGTAATCCCAGGCTTCAACTATCGTACCATTTTTTATAGCATCGTTCCCTAATTCGTGTCGTTTTTTTAGCGCTTCGAGTGTGTAACATGATTAAATGGCAACATTTAATCTGCATCGTCGATCGGTTACTCATCGTTTTCGATTTTACGATACTCGAAGCTTTTAATCCCGAGTTATCAGACTTTGTTGGTTCAACGAAAATTCCGTTTCGAAATTTGGAAAACCAATTTGGTCACATTCTTGCGCTGGAAACATTTTTCTGAACTTGTGCTCAGCATAGGATCCAATTACAGTAGGGGGTACCAGTTTCAGTGCTTGTATTAACTATACTTATTTTCAAAGAAGCGAATAATAAGAAAGAGATGTTAAATTTTTCTCATTACGATCAGTTGATAGTGTTGTATATCTCTTTTTTAATATTCATTATGCTTTGAGAATAAGTATAATTAATATTGGCACAGTATTTCGATTAGAAAACGTTGCTCTAGATACTAGAGCACAGAGTCGAAGAAGACGTAGAAAGACATAAATGAAAATTCGTGATCCAGCGCAATAAGAAACGACACGATCGATAGAGAATGTCTTAATAATTAAAAATACTCAAGACCGCAGGGTCCCGGCTGAAGCAACCAAATCGTCGCAGGCCCATGCAATCTGTTCATGTGCCCGGATTCACTGTGGCACGCTGTACCGTACACCCTCGGTTATACAATTTTTCTTGAGAGCCGCAAGACTGATAACTTAACGCAGGTACACACGGATTACTGTATATAGTATCGTTATAAGTTGTGGGATTGAGTTTCGTTAAAACTACCGTTCGGTCTTGAAACTGCGGCCCGTCTATGGGAGAAGAATTTGGGCCCCGTGTCTTCCTCGTCTAGGTTTATTTATCGTTTATCGCTAGGCGATCGGTTTTACACGAAACTCTCTCTCTCTCTCCTCCTCTTCCGCGGCAACTACAGCGTTGAGTTTACTCGTGAAAGTACGTTTCTAGGCTTTGCAAGACCGTGCCCACCTCCCAACTTCACCCCTTCTGTTTTATTTGTTTTCTTCGGTCCCGTGAACGATGTTTTCTAATTCGAATATTTTATCGGTAGTATTCTTAGGTAGAGAGAATGCTCTTTTTAATTCCTAGCGCTCGATGCCCGACATTAGCCTAAGTATCGCGTGTTTATATTGTTACTATATCATATATATTTTTTTTTTTTATCGATAACGATCGATTATCAATTGCTGTTACGTTATTATATTTTATTATTTACTTCCTCTTTCTCTTTCTCTCTCTCGCGCTCTCGCTCACCCTCTCTATGTCCTTTCTTTTTAATTAATTATTAATTACGACTGCGGGTATTCATTGTTGTACAAAGCGGAACGCGTCTACATTTCTATCGGTTTAACGTAAGATGCTCATATACGTATACATACTCGGGTAATGAATTTGTAAATATACAAACATGTTATGAACAGACTAATTAGCAATAAAATATTTTTAGGTGGGATGTGTTAAATATCGCGTGTACCGTTTCATTTATCCTTCAACCCGCCTCGATCACTGATACCCGAGCAATCAATTTATCATTGAATCGGGAACAGTTATACTGCCGCAATCGATCTCACCAAGGTCAAATATTTTAAGCACAGATGCGATTTCACGCAGTTTAAATAGACCGCAATCGAGCGAAGTCAAGAATGGAGAATGATTAGAAACAAAGTAAAAAATTAAACGTTCGACCACGTGGCCATTGAGCTACGCTGCCAGGCTAAAATTAAACGTGCATACATGCGCGGCTTTATCTTTCCAAAGGTTAAAAGCGAACGCTATCAATTTTCGCGGAGAACTCGCTTTAGCAAGTGTGAGCGCAATGCTGTCGATACCGTTATCAAGTTCGATCCATGCCCGGTGCAGCGATAATTAATGGAAAAAATTTGGAAATTAACTGAATGTGAAAACCGACTCCAAAATTTGGTTCCCCTGGCAGCGAGTTACCTGCACGGTGTGTTACACCGGTGTCGGAGCGGTTGCATCTCCCAGGCGCCAAAACTCGAACGAACGACACGTCGGAAACACCTACTCGTGATATGAATCACCTAATTACAGAGACATTCGTATGTCGTATCTGCGGTTGTCCAATCGTGCGTCGCAAAGTTCATTTTCCTTATTTCTTAACTAATTCGCACGTCACAAAGGTATATAAATGAATCATTGAGGGCGGTGTGCTTCGGCAAGGTCAAGCGAAGTAAAGAAAACAATCCTTGATCCTTGGACGCAGCATGGAGGATCGAAACGTATAATTCTCCAGCAATTCCTACTACACAATTTCCCATAATTTACCTCTTGAATGAATAATACAGCTGGACTTGGCGGTCTTGTTTAAATACAGGAAAGGTTCTTGAAGTAAAAATATTGGAATTGCTATATTAACAGAGAAAAATGATTAAAAAGTATAAAATGCAGAAGTATATATTAATCAATTATTGGATGGTCCAATACGAACGCGTTCAACGCGAAGCATTATTTTTTTGTCGGTATACCTGCGAAACCTGTTCGCCGAATGATAATACAAGAAATAGCAGGTTCTTCCCTGCATCCACAGTTTCCTTATTCCCCCTCTAAGCGTGAATTCGCAACAAGGAAAGTATGGTGGGGCATACAAAAGAGCTTCTTCGAGGCGAAGAAGACGCAGAGCAGTGTCATTGCGGCAAAGAAAGATTACGGATATCGAATCATAGTCTTCGAGGATGATGTTCGCGCTATCATCCTGGCCGGTAGTGCTCTCATCTCTGCTACTTTCAATCCTTCTAACGGTTTCTCCAACTCGAGGCCAGGAGTTCGAAGGTGAAACAATTTTTTCTATTCATGAAGGATTTAGTTAGGTTTGTTAATTATTTGGGGATTTCCAATTATTCACAGTGGTCCGAGAAAATGCTTATGCTTTTACCTCCAACGGGGATCAATGCTCCTTTAAACGTCAATTTTCATTCAATTTTCTTTAGTACTTTTCTCAGATTTCCCTGATTTTTCTATCGCTTAACCCTTTTAGTGCCGGGCGAAAAAGCGGTGCCTATGCGAAAAAGACCGGCCGAATTTCATGGTTTTACAAGGGTTTGAGAAAATGCTCATAAAAACCAAACGAGAAACATTATTTACATGATTCAAAAAGCAGTATATTAAGGACGAAATAGAGAACAAAACAGTGTCGCTAGTTTTTCAATATTCATTGGAAATTATATAAATAACAAAGGTATAAAAGATCATAAAGAAAGTAAAAGTCCAGTGCTCTCTTACAAAACGTATTTGCACATACGAAAAGTCATCTTTTCATCATAATTTTATATAAACCATTTATTACAAAGTATATACTTTGCATTTCCGATATATTTTGTAACAAGATAAATAATATTACATAAAAAACATAAAAAATAACTCGGAGGTACGTGGTAAGCGCCAGACGGATTATCTCTTCCGAAGGTTGCTGGTAAAATTTTAGAAATCCTGTCTTGTAATTGTTGGTTTGTCAAAAACAAAAATGTTTGACACAAGCGGAAAACAACGGTGATAACAAAAATGACGCTTTCAGACTCTCACTGGGACAAAACGAAATATACTGCTCACGACAACGATCGAAGAAAAACTAACTGATCCTACGTCTCGTGAGAGTCTTCAAACAGTTGTTTATAAAACGCTCTCGACATTTGCCGATAAGGGCCCAACGCCACGGCGATTCACGCCGCAGGTCGGATGTCGCCTGAGCGGCGACCATCGGTGTTTATGTTAGATTTCGTTGGCCCAAGCAATAGGAAAAATTCGTCGTCCACAAAGAGTTAAATCGAAAAACTATTTTTTTTTAATTCTCTTGTAATGAAATTAGACCATTTATAACGTATTATAAATTTATTTTGAGATAGAGTTCTCCCGCAATGCGAATAGTAAAGCGCTATAAGGCGCGGGCCGATATATCGGCTCCGGCACTTTTCGCCAGTGTAGCAAGAGCCGATATATCGGCCTCTGGCACTAAAAGGGTTAACACTAGAACTACCAAGCACTAAATTCAACTGGAATACATTGCCTTATAATAACAAGAAAATAAGATTCGTTTAGATTTCGTATCAGTTTTGTTTAAATATCTACTTTCATAGAGAAGTTTATTACAAAATTTTCTCATGTGGAAACATATTTATAATTTCAATATCTCTGAAAGAAAAAATTAGGAGGAAGTCATTTTGACCCATCCGGTAGTTCTAGTGTTGAAGAACTTCTATATTTTATCTGAGCAATATTCTATGATCTGTTAAATTACATACTCTATCATATAGATCGCGCTAATGATAAATTAAATTGACTTGTGGGACCGGACGTAAGACATTTCTTTGAACAGAACGCATTTGGAACGTCCTTTATATTAAAACAATACCGCAGGAAGAATTAACACTAGAAAGACGGGAGCTTAGTATATACCTATATTGCCTGAAAGCAGTCAAAATGACTGCATTGTGAAAAAATAACTAATGCGCAAAGAAATTTGTTTAACAGTAATTTTTAATATATTTTATATCACTTACAGTCATATAACAAGTTATTAATAAGTATTAGCAATAAAAAAAATGAAATTCAAAAGCAGTCAAAATGACTTGCTTAGGCAATCTAGTGTTAAACTCGACGTTTCTGCGTTTGCTCCATAAATATCGGATAGCTCATTGAATTGTTTTCAATTGATGGTATTAATATTGTTGACCTGATTCGATGAGGAAAATGTTAAATGGATAGGCGATTTTTTAAACATTTAAACGATTGGATCAGCGAAAACTCTAACGCTCCATCTATACCAAAGTGTCTAAACTATTGGCTGATTAGTATCTCCTCGTTTTCCTCGTATTCAAATGTTACGCCACATGCGCTACGGTGGCGCCATCTACGGCGGCGAGTTCGCGAACTAATTTGCCCTATCTTCCCCGTGTGTAAGACAAGGACGGAGATACTGTGCGACAAGGACAGAGAACGCGACGCTCGTGCCACCTCCTTTTCCTGGCACTTCGAATTCCCTGATATGTACCAGGCAAACACGACGAACAAGGAGGTATCCGAGAAGCTATCCAAGACGGCACTCTCTCTCTAATTCATCGAATCGATGGAAGATTCATTAATAACTCGTTATCCAGTAATATCCTATAAACATTTGCAATCGGAATTTGTAAAACGGACCTTTAGCTACTTTCACATTGCGTTTTCGATCGGATTTTCCTAACGAGTTTGAGAAATCTTTGCTCTAAATAACCCCGAGAAATTTGGCCGTATTCCGATAAATAATTTAATTGCTAAATGGAAAGACTTAATTTATGAAGATTTATAATCGAAGAATCTAGAATGAACTCTTATCAACATTCCTAGAACAGTTTTACGCATGTTTTGTGTTTAATTGATTACTTATTAACAATTCCAGAAGGGCCTGTTCCTATTTCTAATTCCCGTAACGTGTAAGACAAGGAGAGTCAACAGTGCAACAAGGATAGAGAGAGAGAGAGAGAGACCGTCCATGCCACCTCTTTGAAAGTGGCCTTACTGGGCTCCTGATACCCAACCGTATATATAACCTCCTATAAACTTTTGCGATCGAAGAATATAAAACTGTCCCAATACATTTTCATCGCGATTTTGTGCTACATTAAATAACAATAAACAATCTTCGGAACCCTGAGATGACCTGAAAGAATTGGGCAGGGGGGAAATGTAATTTGTAATTTTTTGGCTTTACAAATTTCTTTAATGATTATTTACAATCGGTGAAGACAGAGTGGGCCTCTGAAGATTTTTCACAGATTTAGTTTGTAATTTGTTATATATATTAACCATTTTTTGGGCATTATACAACACTCGACTTGTGCCGCGAACTTTGAAAGCGGTTCACGATTCAACATCAATTTGATCGGACAATTTCTCATTTAGGTGAGCAGTGTGTCGTGGACAATGGACCAGGAACTTGTTTAAACGTTCTGCAATGTCCAGTGGTCTATGAGGAACTGCTGAGAGGAAATCCTCCGACCGCGGTATGCGGGTACGTGGGTTTCCAACAATTAGTGTGCTGTCCATCAAATACTAAACCTACCACAACGACGACCGAGAGAACAACATCGACAGAGAAACCTTCAGGTCCTGGACCACTCAATGTCGATAACCGAGGAGCTGTAGCAAGAGCAAGTAAGCGATCTCAAATAATAGTAACTCTAACATTTAAATGCTAAGCTGCAATGTTAAATTTTATCTAACTATATAATATGTATAGAAAATCCGTAGTCTAATTGTAATAATTCTGTTCAGAATGCGAGGAGTACTCGGGAGCCGTGTACCAGCTGGTGTATCAGCAACCGTTGCCCGGACAAGACCGGAAACCTGTAAACGTCTCGGTTTGCGCAATCAAGTCGAAGAAGCTTATTGTCGGTGGCAAAAAGGCCGACCCTAAGGAATTTCCACACATGGCAGCTGTGGGATACAACAGTGGTGGCAGTATTGTCTTCAGTTGCGGAGGCAGTCTGATATCCGAGAGATTCGTGCTGACCGCAGCACATTGTTTCTTCACTGTAGATTGGTATGACCGGACGTTTACATCAGATCAGTTTTACATAACTACATCATTCATTTATAAATACAACTCCACAACAGGGGACCGGCTGCATGGGTGCGGGTGGGCGACTTGAACCTCGAGAGGACCGACGACAAGGCGAAACCACAGAATGTTAGGGTAATCGAGAGAATCGGGCACCCTGACTACCAAAGACCCTCCCAGTACCACGACATCGGGCTCCTAAAATTAGAATCAGCTGTAACATTCGACGCGTGGGTGAGACCCATCTGTTTACCATATTCTGCACCGGACACTGGCAACGAGAGTGTAGCGACAGCGGCCGGTTGGGGCAAGGTCGACTGGGGTAAGTCCCGTGATTGATAAAACTCTGAAGATCATCTTCATCTCGCAGCTGCTTATCTTCTCGTTATATTCCAGATGACGACGTCGGCTCCAGCGACATGCTGAAAGTCACTATCAAGTTGGTAGACCACGCACGATGCAACGAGAGCATTCACGACGACAGGGTAGTACCGCGTGGCATCGTCAACGACTGGCAGATCTGTGCCGGCGAACCCGGGAAAGATACTTGCCAAGTAATGCATTTTTCTGCGCTGAACGATATGATTTTTTTGTCTTGGAACTCCGCAGTTTCAATCTAGAGATTAAGAAAATCGTTGTCAGCACAAACAGGTTTCTGATTAAGAAGCTCGAGAAAATTGTTTCTGAAGTACTTATAGATGTCTTCACTCTTTGGGGATGATTGTTGGAGACATCAGGCTCACGTAGTCCCTAAAGTTACAAGCGAATAATTTAATTATTTAAATAACAGAAGATCTTTTCTTGTTCTAGTACTTGAGATTTTAAGAATACTTAGAAAAGTAGTGTTGGAGATTTGATTATCCTTCTGTGTGCAGGGTGACAGCGGCGGGCCCCTGATGATCCTGAATCAACATTACAACTGTATGTACAGCCTCGTTGGCATAACAAGCTTTGGCGGATATTGCGGCAGCATCATTCCCGGAGTTTACTCCCGCGTCTCCAACTACGTACCCTGGATAGAAAAAACCGTTTGGCCGGATTCAGTGTGAGGCGACAACAATTATTTATAATACTCTGTAAAATACTTTCAGTGGCAAAATTGACTTGGTACCATGCCTTCGCGCTATAGCATTGGCACAATAAAAAATTTTTTATTATTTTTGCTACGCCGACATGTTATTTTAACTCGAATAGTGTGAACCCCTTGACCCCCAAGACCAGCAAATGAGTTATGTAATTACAAATAAAAATGAATATTTGTGCTAACATATTAACTTAAATATCAAAGACCTTTCTTTAAATAGTAAATGCACTGAATGAATCGCCTTTTTTTGCATTGTATTGTTATAGTTACCGCTGGGGTAGCTAACGCGTCAAGCACAGACGCCTACAATTTACACCTGTGCATTTCGAGTTAGGCGATTTTTAGCAAAAATAAGGCAACACGAGAGCACCTATAAAAATTCGAATAAACCCACCCGAAATCCCGAGCATTGATCCTTGGACGCGCAAGCGCCGGCCGGCGGATTTCACCTAGTTTTCGTTACGTTACACAGCTTGTGTGCAGTGTCTCCAGACAGGGGAAATTGAGGGGAATACAATCACCCTCTCTATGGCATAATCGGACTAGTCACGTGACATTGTGGCGCATGTACGACAGAGAGGAAACGCGTCACGTGACCGGGCCATGGTGGAAGTGTGGAGATGCTCGCTGTTCGGGGAATGGGGGGAATGGTGTCGTAGAAGAGGTAACGTAGAGTGGGAGACAAGTCTTGATCCGGTGGCATTGCTCGTGTGTTCGCCCGAAAGCGAACTATCGCCGCTCTATTTTCGTTTTCATACAGTATTACGGCAGCGATTCTAAGCGGGGTAAGAATTTCTGCCATGAATCCGCGAACGAACGTCATCCGCGCGTTCCAAACAGCTTCCTTAACGAAACGAATCCTGCTACCAGGACACTCGAACACCCTGCACAATTTACAACATTATTTACTATTACACTCATCGCGAATTAAAGAAACTAACGGAAGACTGTTTACCATTTACTTCCGCAGGGCCGTGGAAACCCTCGACACAAATAATTAGACTGCGGATCTTCATGTAAAATAAAAATCGTCTTCATCAACTACAAGGTACTGGAACCAAATAAAAATTTGTGTTTCTTTCAGTATTAATACTGTCAAGAGGACAAAAGCAATGGTGCTTTGCAATTTGTTTACTGTTTCTACTGTTTAAAATTGCAGCTATCCAGTTTTGGTCATATAATGCATAAAATCCGCTGTCTACACATAATCGTTTAGCACCGTAGACCGATCCTTGATACAGAGTGTCTTGAAACACAAAGACTCGCCGATGATCTACGATAGAATTTTCTGAAAGACTTGTGTATAATTTTCTGTGTACACGCAGCACGGTCGTTCAATGTCCGCCCTCCTCGACGCATGTGGCAATGACACTGGCTCGATATCGAAGGCCGAGGACAACTTGTCGAACAGCGATGGACCTCTGATCAAGGGCTACATGCAGCAGAACAATTGCAACAGTGTCAGGGCGAGGTAAGGATCCCGTGCAGCTGAAAATTACAGAAATCCTAAGGATTCCTCGTCGCATGCAGGCTAAACTTCACGACAATAGTTAATACCCTGGGGTTTCAGTTGCGAGAACGTAAACCGGACGATGGCCGGATCTTCCCTCGGGATGTCCGCTTCCAATGAGAAGCCAACGAGGCGACGTTACTGCCTGTGGACGTTGACCCTCGTCCTGGCGATAATCGGACTCTGTAATCTCTTCCTCAACATCACTGTGATAGCCGTTCTACGTATCAGTCAGGGAATGGAGGCAATGGAAGTGATACCTGACGAGAATCTCGTCAAGTTTTACGGGAAGACTGACTTGGACAGTGTTAGTTAACACTTGGAGAAAGGCTACACGTCGACCTGTTGACAATTTTGTTAATGCAGAGTGGATTTAAAACAGGTCACCTAAATATTAGATTTTTTCGCATTTACTTCTATCATCAATAGCAAAACATTCAGGTGACCTGATTAAATGCTCCGCCCTGCATAAATGTAGGAGTTTTTCCTCCGAGGAACATAGCCAGCTGTTAGAGAAAGGTAGACGCAGATTCCTCTTCATTTTTATTAGTTCCCAACTTGTTTGAGTGTTGCCATTGGTGCGTTACAGGATGCTCGGTATGGGAATGCGACGCTACAGAGGAAAACTGAAAATGCAATTGCAGATATCAGGGATCATTTGCACTCAAATAGTGACTTTGAGGCGGCAATAAAAATTTCCATTATTCAAAATAGTTTTTATATTATTAAATTCGTCTGTATTCTATAAATTACTAATAAATCAAGTGTTGTGCGAGAAAACAGGTTCAACGAAATGTCCTGATTTCGGAATTAAAATTGCTTCGAGGGCAAAGGATTAAATAAAATGAAATAAATAGAAATCATCACCAGGTCAACAGGTCGCAGCAAGCGATAAACCATAAATAAATATGGTAACGTTGTGCTGGTTTGCAGGTGTGTCTGCAGTCGGAGGTCTGCCAGGGCTACGGGGACGAGCCGATGGAGGTTTCCGGCGACGAGGGCGGTGTACAAATCAAGGTTCACGGTCGCCGAGCCCACGACGAGCCTAGTTCAAAAGTGGCAATCCTACCGGACGGCACCGCCTGGTCTCAGGTTGAGTCATTCGAGATCAAGGACCCTAGGACCGGCGCTATCTACTTCACCACCGACTTCCCTAACTTCAGTTTGCCGGCGGGCGTCGAGAAAATCGATGTGAAGATCGCGGAGACCCATAGAATTACGTCGCCGGTGAACGAGAGCCTGACGGTGAATTCTGACGAGCAGATTTCCATGCAAGGCGCCGAAGGAACGACCATGGAGAGCAAGGACATCGTTTGGAGCGCGGACACAGACATTTCCTTGAAGAGCAGCAACGGCAGCATCGTCCTGGACGCTGCCGATGGTATTTCTATCGATGTAGACAATATTCCAGTCGCGCCGTTGTTCTTGCAGAATCCTGGCCACGAACAGTACAAAGTCTGCATCTGCATGCCTCAAGGGAAGCTGTTCAAGGTACCGGTTCGGTCTGGCGGCAGCAGCAGGTCCGTGAGCTGTGCTCGCGTCAGTAGAACTCCGGAGAACGATCCTTGCTCTCGATAGGATCGTGGAAAGGCTGTAATGATGTAACATTTCGATTATTCGTCGTGTCCAGCACTGCCAACAAGCATGTGCACACGCTGCTTGATACTTTGTTACTCTTGGACAACGATGAGACGTTGAGAGATTGAAGGAAACCTTAATCAGTTACTGTACAGGGTGTAACAAAATTATATGCCACGACTACAATAGCGGGATAAGCTATGTCAATACATTTTGTTACACGGTGTACACGGACGGATTTGAGCAGTCGGGAAATACTCTGAGAGGCGTGTACTCTGTAAGAATTTTACATACACGTAATTTGGGTTTTATTACAGAGATATACAGTCGATTAAAGACTGCCTCACACACAGGCCTCTGAACGTCACGTACAATACCACACACAATTACAATGAAGTCAACGCATCTGCACTAGTTACGTTTACTGTTGATAGAAAGTTCGTGAATCAGTAAAATTCGTACGCAATACTGAATACAATTATCTTTTGTATCGAATAAGAGGTTTATGAATAAATCATCATTGTAGAAAATAGTGTTTGAGTCCTTGTCTTTGTCGCGGCAAGGCTGTTGTAGAGGAATTGATACGGCTATATTAAATTATAAGTTAAGCACTCTCTGTTATCATTTCCTCGTTGCTCTCGTCCATGTCTTCTTGCTGTTCTTGCTCTGTGGGAGGTTCGTACGCCTTATCCAGGGGACTTGCAACTACGCCGCCTGCCCACACACTCATTTCCACGGCAAGTTTGTTGGTACCCTCAAGAAGGGGCCTGTAACCACCATGAGCCAGCACGCGGAATAGTGTTTGAGCCGTGAGACACACCAGATCTTGTTGCTCCAGAGTCATTGCCGTGTGCACGCGAATGTTGCCGCCCTCGCATGGATCGGAGATGCCTAAATCAAATTGAATTAGAAATAATAATAGTCACCTTTATATCTCGATAAAATATAAAGACATCAAGAAACTAATTATCACATTCCATGACTTATTTGGTATAAAAGAACTTCTGTTTAAACCATTTTCCCATGCAACAAGTAGATCATGTGTTAGATTAGGTGGGCACTCACCCAGTATACAATAAAAGCATAACTATATACATGCATATCTATATTCTAGTGATAAACATTGAGAAATCTCACCAGCGGAACCTGGCAGGAAGAGTCCAGAGGCGAGCAGCTGAAGTACTCTCTTGTACGCCTGGTTTATTGGCAACGCTTGCCTGCTAGGATTATTCATGATCGCATTGTGCGCCAATAAATCCAGCATCCAAGGGGACAGTGGCTCCAGACCCTCGAATCTACTTCTCAAGTCTCTGAGCAGTCTGATTAGAACTTTGATAGTGGAATGGTGAGCGTTTTCTTCGAACCAACGGGAATGTCTTATTGCAGCTAGGTGGCCCTGGCATATCTTAACATCTAAGTGCTGGTCAGACTCCAATTTTCGTAGATTTTGATGCAATGTGGTAATCAACACGCGCACAGTCGCTTCGTTATTAGCAATGTCGAAACCACGCTCTGTGGGAGTCAGTCTGAACATTTCCTTTGGATTAACAACCTTCAGATCGTTGTTGACCTTTGTACCAAGTGCCTCTACCGCTGTTTTGGTGGGCAATGTCTTCAGAATCACTACAATGTCGGCTACATTGTGACCCTTAATCATCGTTCCCTTCTTAAAGCTTCCTACTTGCCTTACTTCCTCTAGTTGCTATAAAAACAAATCAGCGGTTAATTATGGATCTATTACGAATAATTATTGTAATTATAGGACACCTACACAAGCTTCAAAGCTGCCCGGAGCAACAATCAAATTATCTAATACACTTTGTAGCTTAGTCACAAGATTTAAAATAGACGTTTGCTCCTTCGCTGTTGGATACATGTCTCCATTCTTCTTCAAAAGGGCCAGTACAAATTCATTCTCATCTGGTGCAGGTTTTACCCTCGGAAAAGCAGCTTCGCACAGGGTATAGTCAAACGGTAGACGTGGCAGAAACTGCTTCCTTGGAAATCCCATTCCACGTCCCATTCCTCCTCGTCCTCCCCTGATCATTCCACCACGACCGCCACGGACCATGTTGTATGGATCTGTAAAATCAAAGTTTTCAAAGTTCCTTAAGCAGCCGAAAGAAAACAACAACATAGTGAGTCAATGTTGGGTCATTTTTTACACATAGCAGACTGTATTAATTAATTACGCTTTTTAACTTTATTCTGCTAATACAGAATATATAAAACGAAGGAAGGAATATATTTAAAACATGTAACTGAGTGGATACATGCACGAGCATCTGTCGCATAATAAGACACGGATTACTTGTGACGCGGAATCGACTGGCAAGGGTTAATACATACATGCTTATACAACCGAATGTATCAGAAATTTTAAAACATTGACATAATAGTTTATTTTTTAATCAAGCATGTAACTTGTTTAAAAACCGTTGAAATAAGTGACACGTAAATTAATGGCCTAAAAATAGTAATACGATATGAAATAATGGAGGCCTCACGCAGATTAACCACAACATCGTTCCGGCGGCATCATTCCGTTTTATATAAAAATATGACTAAAAGTGCATCGTGTAGGATAAAAACTTACCAGAATATTAAGCGCTTCAAAAGTGTCTTTTTGGTTTAGTTATACTACAGTTTTTAACTATAAATTCTTAGCTTTTATATTAAATAATATAGTCACACGACACTTCAAATAGCGGCATACAAGCAACACTCGGTATAGTTTTCATGAAGCATATACAGGAAGATACGCCGATGACGCATGACAGAAGCATGGTTTCAGCGCCACCTATTTACTTACAATGCCATCACAATATTTTATCACAGACGAGGTATCGTCGGTGATTTTATTTATATAATGTCTCTGATCGTTGGAGAAAACGTTAATAATTTCTAATAGAGACAGTAGGTCACGTACAATTAATTAATTAACGATGACCAGCGGGTACTGTTAGAATACGCGGGCGAAAACCATGAAATTTCGGTATTAAAGGAGACGAAAATTATTTTGAGAGCATAGAAATGTTTAGGGCAAGATTCGCACACTTATTAGATATTTTAAAAACTAGAGAATTATAAACAATAGGAGGTTACTCGTTGCGCCATCTGACAGTAACATCTGGAAACGGTGTCGGTAAAATTTGGCTAGTAGTTTCAGAGTTTCGCCACTACGTCAATTGGCGCTATTTTGAGATTTTACGGAACAGATGATTCGTGCCGCTGTTTACATGGATTCTTATGAGTATTCCGGCAAGAATTATCTGTAGAAGTATTTTTTAATAGCAATAAATAAAGTTTGTTTGCATTGTATAGATGCATCAAATTCTACTGAACATTCCTGTGCCCTCCGAAAATATTTTAGCCCGCAAATTGTCGAGGTTTTTGCGTTCCTTTATACTTGTGGTTTAGTTCAGTGGTTCACCGCTATGTGGTTATAGTGTTCCAATGACCGTAGACCGGCTATTTTTTATGAAACCATAATTAGCAATAATTAGGGCAATCGATGATATATATATGATGCGCAGAATCATTAGGCGTGTTTTAAGACCAAAAACGATAACTTTGAGCCACTGGTTTCCGAAATATTTACAGTTTTCTCTTATTATGTTTCAAGGTATCAACGCTACACGGCGCTGCAATTTTTCGGCGCCTGATTTACTACTTCGTTAATTATTTATTTAAAATATACGGTAGCAGCGATTATGACTGTAGTCGGATGATTTTTGGAAACCCTACGAATAATTTATTGCTTTTGCAAACAGTCCAATTACCCTTTTTTATGTTTTTTAGGAATCCAAATATATCATACGCTTACCTTGCAGACACAGTGTTAGCAGTGTACACAAGTGTTACGTCCCGCGGTCGGTTACGCGTCGATAACGAGGATTCGCGATTTTACCGCGGAGGAGACGTTTCAAAATTACAACCTTTTGGCTCACTCGACTCGTACGTTCGAAGTCTAGCCGGGGCCACGGTTCTACGTGAATATGTAGATGCGCTACTTACCGACCACCCTGGGTAGGTTGCGGGAAACAGAGTCAGATTGCGGCAGCCGTCCTTCCTCGGATTGGCTGCTCTCTCTCTAGAGATTCTGGTGCTGATGCTGCGCGGTCGCGAGATGGTGCTGCAAGGCGACTCGAGAGCGCGAAAGAACTTCTGTGATTCAGATTTATGACCGGCGCGAAACTGGCGGGTAATGAACGACAAGATTTAATTGGTTAACACTGACTATATATTCAAGTGATGAGAGATACAAGATGCTTATTACTACGATATATGGAATCGCGAGATGTTAGCGCGACCCGGTCGCGACCGGGCGCGAGAACGAGTACGAACTCCGAGTCGAGATCGAGATCGAATACGAATGCGAATCGCATCCTCCAGGAGCTGGACGGGCCTTTTAAGCTCCGAGATCGTGTGGAGGGGAGTGTGACTTGTTCCGCTGTCGCAGTGGGGCGCGTAGCGAAGTTGTATATACAATGAGTGATGTATGTAGTGGTTATCTATATAATTTATAGCTTATGACCTAACGCGATTCGTCGATAGACGTGACATCTAGTTATAACCTAACGCAACATGTCAACAGGCGCGACATCTCTTTATAAACTAACGCAACACGTCGACGGACGTGACATCTCTTTATAAACTAACGCAACATCTCGACTGGCGCGACATCTATGTGTTTTCGAACGCAACACGTCGACAGACGTGACACAAGTTTACACTGGATTGCGGTATTTGAAAGCCGGGATAAACAATAAATATACACGATTTTTTATGTAATTAAAGTATTTAGTGCCTAACTATATAATTTGGAAGTAACAATAGCTTGAAAATGAGTAAAGCACATCCTCCCGAACTTAAAAAGTAAGACTATTAAATAATTTGTTTCGTAATGTTACGTACCCACGCTCTTCGTAAATGTAATGCAAAAATATTAAATAATTATGTTTTATTTTAGATACATGGATAAGAAATTATCACGTAAGTAAAATGTATTTTAACAATAATTGGTAGAGCACGTTTGTCAAACAACGAGGATGATTGTATTTATAGGTTATAAACATCGTTAGCGTTTTATTTACAATTTTTGCAGTAAAATTAAATGGTGGACGACACGTTGTTGGTATTTTACGTGGATTCGATCCATTCATGAATATGGTGATAGATGAAAGCATAGAAGAATGCAGAGATGGTACAAAAAACAATATTGGCATGGTGGTGAGTTACACTGTACAAAATGCAACAATCGTACAGTTTACAATTATTTTTTAACGTATATTTTATTTCTTCAGGTAATACGTGGGAACAGCGTTATAATGTTAGAAGCTCTAGATCGAATATGAGATCGACGAACATGGAAACTATATAAAAATATAATTTGTATTCTTAAGAGACTAAGTAAAAGATTTTTTATATAATTCGAGTTAACACTTAATCCTCCTCTAAATAAGAACATGTATAATACGTCGCGGTTCATAACGGAAAATAAAACTTGTTATTTTAAATAAATGCTGCGATATTAAATATTCGTTTATTACAAAAACTTTGTCTATAAATACATCAATGAACAACATCTGTCACAAATTACACTTAGGACGCATTATACTTCACTTAGTACTTCTGTGGTTACACTAATTGAAAAAATAATTTGTTTAGACATCCATAGTTGGAGAAATCCTCATGCGATCTACCAGTGAATAATGATGTTTAAGTCTTTAAAATCTATAAAATTACTAGATCATAATATGACTGTTCAGCTTCATGAATGAAAAGTTGCATAAATGTTATTGTCGATTGAGAACCGGTAAAAATAATTAACAGAACAGATGTTACTCTCGCATTTAAGGAACATTAAAATTTAGAAGGCACGTGATATTTTATTTATTTCCTTTATCAAGGAACATATTCGGATGACACGAAAATTACCTTGTATCTAAGCATTTTGTGATGTATCTATTTGCTCACTTTCCCTTTTCCTGATCAACGGTCAGTAAAATCTGGGTATTCATTTTGAAGTTGAAAGCACAGTCTATAACAAGATACACGGTGATTCACCCTGACAAGACGTTCTTTCTTGTTATTCTACATTGCACAACAACGATACAGCCTTCTGGTATATCCGATTGTAGTTCCCATATATTTTTTCCGATATGAAAGTACCGTGTGTTCAATGTTGTTTCACGAAGTTGAACGTTTCTAAGAATAGATGCCACGGACAAGTAGTGTCCATATCATAGCATTCTACACATAGCAATACATTTTCATTATAAAAAGTGAAACGAAGGTCGACGCCTTCTACAGACAACAAAAACTTCATTTTCAAAGAATTCTACTGAAAGCTTTTGGCCTTATAAGTAAGGTGAAATTGCACAAAGTACTTTTTGATAAATTTTACGCTTTTTCCGTGTCGACAAAGTATGTGATCTTGAAAAAGTACTCAAAGTATCTCTAAACTTAAATCTACATAAATGAATGAATGAATGAGTGAGTGAATACTTTTTAAATAACTATTTAACTAAATGTAAAAGGAACACAATGCAGCTCGTATGCGTTCATGCATAAGAAATGGCGTCTAACTCTCTTTCCATTCTAAAAATACTTTTTACCAGAATGAGATGAAAAGATTGATTATTTCTCATCGAAGTTACCGGGGCTGTGCGTGTTAAGATATGTGTGATTATATCTTCCTTTGCTTGCACAGTTGCAATAGTGGCAAATTTTTACGTGAAATGACAAAACTGTTACAGTGGAAAGATGGTCACATATCACAGTTCGAAAATTCTTTTACTTACTCTTACGTATAATTACTCGTTTCATCTTTAGCAGTGTTCTTTTTTTGAGTGTGTTGCTTTCTTGAAAAATATAATTTGTTAAATCATCATCTGAATAATGTACTCGCTGTCTCTATGTACACAGTACGATTGAAAAATTAAAAAAAGGAACAGCCGAGTATATTTATTTTAAAATGTCTTTTTCCGTGCGGGATCTGCTACGTAACATAAAATTACGATCTAAAAGTTTAATTAGGTGGAGAACCTCGAACGAAATTCAACCGTGAAAAAGTAACAATCGGTTAATCGTAGTACTTATGCATATTCTGCCAACAATCTCTTACTCGAGGCTCATAACAAGTATACTTTCAATTTGAATAATTATTTTCCCTCTCTCTTCAACGAACGAATACATTGGAATGTTTTATGTCTCATCATCCTTATCATCCTCCTCCTCCATCTCCTCCTCCTCATTATCATCATTATCATCGTCATTATCCAATGTTATTTTGATATTGTCAACAGTAATCTCATTATGCTTAGAATCGTGTCCGTTCATTTTACCTTCGTTCTCTTTCTTCGCATCTGCTTGTAACTTGTTCATACCAATTTCTGTAATGTCCTCCGCGTCGGAAGTCTCAACGGATACGTTGCCATTTTCAATGCCAGCATCGATTTTATTTACAATTTTCTCAGTCCGATTGTGCACTGTCGCGAAATGTTTGACCAACTCTTCATGCCTCACTTCAGCGTGACACAGGGTGCACGCTACCTTGCCGTGTGACACAGCTCTGTGGGTCTTCAAGTCCTTCATGCTCGTGCATTGCTTGGAGCAATCCAAGCATTGGAAGGACTGTAGCATCATCTTGTTCAGGAAAGACTGATCCTCGGGCGACTTCACCTTCTTATGATTGAGTATCTTGTGCGTCCTTAGCTCGACATTATCGGCGAACGACTCTTTACATATCTTACAAGAGTACCGCGACATGCCGGTGTGCATTGCGACGTGCATCTTGAAGTACCAATCGGTGCTGAAACGCTTAAGGCAATACTCGCATTTGAACTCTTTCTTTTTAAGTCTGCGTTTCTTCCGTGGACTCTTTTTCCGCTTCTTGTGCGGGCTATAGTCACGTGGAATCTCGATCTTCAATATCTTCCGCGGGATCAGAGTCGGTTTTGGTACCGCTGTCGATTGCTGGGCAGCCGACGGCTGTGGTACCACCGACGGTTGTGGTACCACCGCTGGCTGTGGTACCACCGTCGGTTTTGGTACCACCGACGACTGTGACACCACCGACGACTGTGACACCACCGACGGCTGTGATACCACCGATGTTTGAACCTGCAGCGGTGTCGTCAGAGTCAACGGTACCGTTGTCTGCTGAATTGGCTGCTGATTTGCGACGGTCAAGCTCATCGCTCCCAGTTGCATGGCCTGCGGGTTCCCCAAGGACAACGGTATAGGTATAGAAGGGTCCGCCATAATGCAATACCTAGGAACACCCTGCGTCTGATGCAACAGCGACGGCTGCGTTATCAAATTAGTTATAGGCACGACGCGGATCGGTGTGAGCACCGGTTTCGACTGCATCGGTGTGCTCATAACGTGAGATTGCGTGAACAGTATGTCGTTCAACGTGAGCGGTTGCGAACCATGCTGCGTTGCGAATGTAACGTACTGATTATGAGCTAAAGGAACAGAATTGGTTGTCGTGATAAACGATGAGTTCATAGTGTCGGGCATGGTTACTTGAATCGGGTTAGTCATGCCGTTTTTGTTCGAACACTGCGATTTACCAAGAACCAGATTTTGCGGTGATAACACCAACGGTAGGTTGGGTAAAAGTCTTCCAAAAATGCTATTTAGAGTGTTCATTTGCGACTGCGGTTGCGGTTGCGGTTGTGGTTGCTGTACAGGAATTGATTTCGGGATAATGATCAACTCCTCGTTCTTCTTCAAGGTCTGCATCACCGCGACTGGGTCCGTGTAATCTTTCCTACTCAGCTTGGAAGCCTCCATCATTTGAATCTCTCTTTCCCGCATTCGTATTTTCAATATTTCAGCGCCATTCGACTCGTTATGCCTATACTCGTTCTTTCTCGTGCAGTTCTTATGGTGTATGCGACATCTTCGCGTCTGTAACTTCGTGTCGCAAATGTCGCACGCTTTCGACCGGTTGCACCTGTATAATCTCACAACTGCTCTACGGCAGCGATCATGGTCGATGCTTAAAGCATCGCATTTCTCGTTCTTACAGTGCTTCGCCACTGGCGCGGTTATCTCATCCTCTTCTATGTTAGTAGATATCAAAGGAGAAGATCCATCTCTATCTACGTACTGTTGCACAGCCACGTCGCACACTATGTTCTCGCATGGTTCGTAGTGTCCGCAAGGCTTCCTCTCTGATTTTATAGGCACTAGCATAATCTCCGATTTACCCTTCTTCTTAGAAGGTAGAAGATTCTCATCTTCCTCGTTCCCTTCTTCATCAGGTAGAATCGTTGTGTTCGATTTGGTCTTTGATTCCTTTAAATCTAAATGAGTGTTGTTCATCTTATTGGTAACCTTGTTGTGGGAAACTGGAGTAACTTTCAGAGGGATCGCTTTAAAAATGATATTTGGTTGATTCAGTAGTCTTTTCACTGGCTCCGACTTCAATACCTGCAATCGATCTGTGTTAAACTAAACTGAAGCTTTGTTCAAAGCTCTGTTAAGAAGTTGTGACAAAAATATGGAGCACTGAGGGAATAGTAATGGACACTGCCACGCAGTGAACTTTACGGAGCAACGAATTTTGCTCTCAATAGTCTGTCATGAGATTATAAGTAACTTGTAGGAGTGCAAACACTGCTACCGACTATCTTTGATAATTGCTTGGTCTCCACATTGCGTCACAGCAGCTACAAATCCATTACTGCTCCAAAATTCCCTTACTCCACAATTTTTAACTTCAATTTTGACTACGATACTCTGTATATTGCAAATGTCAAACTCACGTCGGACAGGGGGGTCGTCGCAGTAAAATCGGTGGGACACATGGCAGACGTGTTCATCGGTTTCGAGGCAAGATTCGGCAGCGTCGTTTGTGCCATTTTCGCAGCACGAAAACAGAAATCTGTTTACACCCTGTAACATCGAAGTAAACCTTCACGATCGTGTAATGGGTTCGCCGACACTGTCGCAAAGTAACGCGACGTCTTTGCACGATTTACTTGAAAACAGCAACGCAAAGCACCTTGTGCAAACCGTTACGAGCCGATAAAAATTCCGACGATTTCGGGAGACATCGCTGAAAACTATTCCCCACTTATAAGAGAATTGTTAGGTTATTGGTTCTCTGACAAACCAACGTTCGTGCATTGTCCAACGTCCGGAGGCTTTGGGATCATTTTGTCAACGAAAACGCTCGCAGGTCCCTCATGACATTGTCACCGACGAGGATCGATAAGTTTATTAATTTGACTGACACTTACTGACTCGTAAATTTATGTTCGTCGTGAACCGAGATCCATCGTCGCGACGCATAGATACTTCGTGAAACATTGACGGTCTCGCCGATACGGGCTGTCTCCTACATATTTAAGGAAAACATTGCTGATTGATAGGAACGTACATTTCCAATCGGAGAAAGTGCGTTTTTCACTTCTCTGAGACGATACTGTTTACAGTGCTATAATGCGGAAACGTATCAGCGAATTCATTCTTTATAGACGTGCGGACAGTCTGGCGAACGAATCCCATTGGCGGGAAAATGTGGTAAGGGAAGGTTTCTCCCACTTGGCCAACTCTTCGATTAGCTTCTTTGATATTTATATTCATCATATTTTTTCACTCAGATTAAGTCGATACAAAGTGGTGACAGGCTCGGTTTTCGTTCGATATATAGAATTTTCAATAAATAAACAATTTGTTACAGAAGAGGGCAATTTTTCAATAGAATTTCGGTCTCAAATCTTCGATTATCAGCTGCAATTCACGATTAAGTTTTCAATGTAACTGACGCGTAATCACAGTTAATTGAAACGGGTATTTAATCATCGACTGATTATTGAATCATCAATTGTTTCATAGCTATTGTAATTGTTTGATTTTGTTAGCGACCTCTAGGTCGTTTCGCATAGTTCCCGAATAAAAATGAGGTAGGTAGAAAAACATTATTCTACAATATTTATTAAACACTTTTCCTGTCTATAATTGAAAGAGATGACTTGTTTCCAAATGAAAAATTGTCATTGATTTATGCCCAACTCTGTCTAGACTGTCTTTCGCGATATTCTTTGCAAGGAGAACGACACTGCAATGTTTGTAATGTATACAAAATATATTAAGCAAATAGTAGCAAAGATTTCGGTTATAAGATTATTTTTAACGTCGTCATTGATTAATGTGTTTCCATCTGCATCCTGCGACAGCTGCTTGTCCACCTACCCAGTATCGCCAGATGAGGGGAGGGAGCACGAATCGAGGGGAAAAAATTACCCTCTCTCTGCCAGTATCAGAGTATGTCACGTGACCGGGCCGCGGCGGAACCGAGGGGAATAGCGCGGTAGAAGGGGAAATTAGAGTGGGGGGAACGAGTCTTGACCTGGCGACGCTGTGACCTACCTTCCAACGTAACTGGCTAGAATGATTCAGACGATCGCATGCGTGGAATAAAGAATTTATTGTAACGTTACCATAGACTGGAAAATGTACAAGTTTTAACACAACGTTTACGATTTAAGTAGCCTACATCTTGGCCATTCGAACGCGCAGAAAACGCGTTTCGTCTTTGGTACCGAACATAACTGCAATATAATGGAATGATGTTGTTTGTCTGTTGACTGTTTGCGGTAGGCTGCAAAGTTGACGGGCAACTAAACGCTTTTACGTATATCCGATTCGTTTATTTCTCGTTGACCCGTTCCTTTCGAATTTCGGTCAAACTTCACAAACAAATAGTATTCATCCCCGATCGTTGTTTCAACCATTTTATTCCCCGGTCGAGAGGTCAATCGATTGGAAAGATCAATTTTGAAAAAAGAAACCCGGCCAAGGCTCTGCCCGAAAAATTGTCTGATTGTCTTTACAGCGGAACAAGAAGCGAGCGGAAAAATGACACGCGGACGCCGATTTTTTGTTTCTTTCCTGTTTAGCACATAGTTAAAAAGCTTTATTGAACCCGAAGTCGCGCGGCTACTCAGAAGAATTTTTTTTCAACGCGTCCGAGACGTACTGTACATAGGAACTGTGATAAATAAAAAAAGCGAACAATCGTATACAGGTGGATCGTGGATCGCGAGAAATCGCTCTGCTCGAACCGGCGAATGCACAAATCAGGTTTGCAACCGTTCAATAAAACCTTTTCCTCTCTTTCTTTTTTTTTCTCTTTTTTGGTCTGTCGCGTGTTTTCCTTCTTGTCTCTTCTTTTTTTTTTTTTTGTTTCTTCTCTCTCGGCTTTTCTCATATATTTTTTTTTTTTTTTGGTACAGGCGAGTCCTCACGCGCTTAACAACAAATCGAACTTGAAACCGTTAAAAAGCTAAATGCTGAGAAAAGTCGCATCTCGCACGCGCTCCGTTACAGGAGTTTACCGCGAAAGTGAACTTTTGTGAGCACGAAGGTACGTTGTATAAAATACGACTTACGTCTATGTTACATTATGCACATATTTACAAGGTTGCTCAGTCAAATAAATATATCTCCTCAAATGTTCGTGTGTTTCTTTCGTAGTTTTTCCGTTTCTGTCGAATTCGATGGCGCTGTCTTTGGAGTTCGTTGGAACTTGCAGCGGAATTTGCAGCAGATCTTGCGACACCTAAAATAAATGCATTAATTGTCGTGGGACAAACAAACGGGACGCCCGATCGCAGTTTTATTAGGCACTCTGTCCTGTTCTTTCCGAGTCGTTATGCATTGCTTCGTCGAACCTCCGAACTGAATGGAACTCGAGAACCAAAAGAGATTTCTCACAGGTTGTTGAAGAACTGATGTCTTGTTCTCGGAGGCTGGGAGAATTGAACTCTTTAGATATGATATGACTCTATGATATAATCCGCTCTTGAAAATTCTATCTTTATAAAACGATAAATTTTTGTTGGTCGAGCGTCTCTAATCTGCTATCTGCTCTTTTTTTATTTCTTTCAACAGGTTGACTGCCACATCGGTTCTGTTCTCATCCGTTTCAGAAAGACGAATTCATAGATTCGACACAACTCGAAAATGTCAACACAAGGAAGTTTCTTCTTTGAAAATGAAAAGCTGAGTTCGTGGTTGATTGAACAATTAGGAGAACACGGTGTTCGCTCGAACTGGAAATTGTGGGAACACGAGGGATTTTTATATAAGGATAATTTTTATTATAAGGAGATAAGGAGGGAGCAATCACCGTGAACAATTTTAAAATAACTTTGACTCTCCACGGATTTTTTCGCGATCAGAATTTGGCAGCCAACGTGTCATCAGTCGTCACCCACGCAGGGCGCAATGTTTCTGTGCTATTTTTCCTTCGTTACACGTATATCACAGAGTTGAAGAATTTCTCTCGCGGGATTTCTTTTGAAAATAAATCGTTGCTTACTTAGTCATTTCGTTCCTTAAAAAATTCTCTCATGAACAAACGTGTTCATCGGTCATTAGTGTTGCACGTGGTTACGGGTGATATCTCTACAAAAAATATTAGAATTTTTAAGTAGCTACTATGTACAACGGTAGATGATACAAAATGTTCCGGAATACGATTTTCTCGAGAAGTATTCTGGCCACATTTTGCACGCTGCCATTACGAGCTGCTGTCGAAACGAGACCGAACACTTCGATCCGGCTACTCTAAACTGGCGAGGACCCTAATTTTTGACATCGATTTCGACGAGCCTTTGTACAATGATAAAATATAAGCCCACGCGTATGGAACACTAGCTGCAATTGTTTGATGGTTTCGAAGACATGTGTAATCGAAGTTCTGGGATCAGAGCGAGGGACGCCTTTTTGTCAATTTTTCATACAAGAGAAATATCAGGTCAGTGAAAAATTCATGCCCAAGTTTGTATTAAAATACAACAAGGAATCGGGCAAGAACCTTTGCACTGATCCAACAAATTAATTCATGGCCATTTTTTCGTGAATTTATTGATTATTTACAAACAATTAGAATGCATTCTATACTCGAAAATAGTCTCCGTTTTTCTATGCATTTACATTATCTTACAAGTACAATAGTTCATCTCCAATACGGTGGTTGAAAGATTCGAATACAAAATAAAGTCACAATTGATTCACTGCGAGAGCCATGAATTAATTTGTACGCTTAATAATGTAGTATTGTCGTCATCTAGTAGATTGATTCATCTGGGGCTCCTCGAAGAGCCTCGAGACCTTTGGATCAATTTTAAGCAAATTATTTTTTTTTCAACGGTGGTCGATCAAATGCCTGAGATACACTACCGGCCATAAGTGTTTACCCACCTTCAAATTTCGTTACTATTCAAATAATAGGTATTTTATTGTTATGAAAATGTCCGTAGCATTAAATCCTAATTATAAGGCTAATAAAAAACATCCAAAATATTCTGTACATACACAATCAGATACTGTAAATGAGTTTACAGCTTTTTATGAAAAACGACAATTTTGGAGTTCGGGTAAAGAAACCCATTTTTCTGAAATTTTTATAACGGTCAGTAGGGAATATGAACGCAGGTAATACAGGTATCTTACTCTTCTCAAATTTCATACTGCATTAAGCTTTCATACAGTAAA
Organism: Seladonia tumulorum; assembly: GCA_913789895.3. Classification (NCBI taxonomy): domain Eukaryota; kingdom Metazoa; phylum Arthropoda; class Insecta; order Hymenoptera; family Halictidae; genus Seladonia; species Seladonia tumulorum. The sequence continues at coordinate 18,342,001 of OU565271.1, forward strand.
CAGTTGATTTTCACGTGCCTAAAGAATTTTGCGAAAATTTCAAATAATGTCAGGGAGAAAAGAATTATCGATTGAAACGCGCGCTCTAATAGTGTCCCATCATAGCATCGGAAAAAGTAACAGAGAAATAGCAAAGTTATTGAAGCTGAACCGTAGAACCGTGGACTACAATGTTGAGGGTGGGTAAACACTTATGGCCGGTAGTGTATACCGATCTCCCTAGTTTTTCAAAGAGCTACTTGGACCAAGTTCCAAACAAGTTATCCTATTTTGCAGGGTATCCGACGAATGAAATGAATCGTAGCGCATCGTCAGGGGCTCGCAAACCATCAACGCTGAATCAACAGCTCGTCAAAATCGATTGGTCCCGCCTCTTGAGAAAAGTACGCCGTGATACAATCTACACGTTCTCTCTATCGCATCGTCGCACAGTGTGCACAAGCACCCGAAGATCCTCGAGCAATCTCGTCCTGGAAACACAGTTCTCAGCTCCTCGCGGCCTGGACAAGCGAGTCGCGGACAGACTAGATTTATTTCGCATAGATCCGTCCATGGGGGATCTACTTTTTCGCCTCGGCGGTCTTCGCGAGTGTTCTTTTGTGCACGCCGGCGGTCACCGTCCTGGTCGCGTTCACGTTTTTATTCGCCTCGAACTTTTGCTGAAGGGAGGCAACGTTCGACTTCCCGGTGGCAGCTCTTTGGACCGTGTTGACCTTGGTCTCGGTCTTCGTCTCGGGCTTCGTGGCTACCTTGGCCTGAGAGACTTTGGAGACCGGCTCCTTCGGGGCCAGAGCTTTGCCTAGGTTCGCGTTCCCGCTGGTCGTCGGCGACTTCTTCCTCTCTGCCGGGACAGAGGTCGTTTTGGCGATGCCGAGCGGCTTCGGTCCGGGTCCCTCTTTCGCCGAAGGACTCTTCGCCGCTCTGGGCAGCGTGGGCACCTTCTGTTGCAAGCTCTTCGGCTGAAAGCTGAACTTCCCGCTGCCGCCGAGCACGTCCGGCGACTTTGTACTGATTTGGTTCGAGGTCGAACAGCTCGACACCACGTCCGGGCTGTTGAACTTACCCCCGCTATCCTTAGGGCTACAAGGCACAGTTTTCGAAGATAATCTATTAGAGGAGTCCGTCGTCGAACCCTTCGAACTCGCATCGGTAGACTGTTGTTGTTTAGTCCTCGAGGCGTTCTCGGGAGCCTGTCTGGTGTCCTTCGACCCTTTCACGATGCCAGGAGGCGTCTTCGTGCGGCCAAGAACAGGTTTCACCGGCGGCTCCTTGCCATCCGCAACGTCCTCTCCAGTCTTTGCGTTCGTTGCAACTCTCTGAAGCGGCCTGGTCTTCAACGAGATCGCCGGTTTCGGGGGATCGGGTTTGCCGCTCGGCTTCATACCCAACTCCTTCGATATATCATCGTTCAAGTTAGGATTCGACGAGTTCAAGGACACCAATTTGGTCTTATCGACCGGCTTCGATTCGACTTTCTCGGGCTCCTTTCGCGGGACGTTCAACACCGAAGGATTCAGATAGCCCGAACTGGTCGTGGAACTCGAAGAGTTGAACTTGGCCGATGCGGAGTTGGAGTAGATGCTACCGGGCGATTTATAGTGAGCGGAGTTCACGTAGGCTCCCAGAGAACTGTTCGAGCCGAGCTCTTCGGGGCTCTTACCCGCTTCCTCGTTCTTCTTCGACTTCCTGGAGAGAGTGGCCGTCGAGTAGATGGAGTCGAAGTTGCGGTTCGATATCTCCGAGACGATCTCCGACAGGAGACCCATCGATTCGGCGTTGGCAGGGTTCGCGGTGGGTTCGACCGGCTTCGGTTGCTTGTACTCGTTGTCCACTCGCTCCGGCAGGATCTTTCTTGCTTTTTCCGGGATCGTTTCCTCGATCACCGCGTAGATGTTGTCGCTGGTAGGCGACTCCTCTGTGATCTTCGTCAGGGGAGACTCGGAGACCAGGTTCATGCAGTCGTCGTACACGTCGTCGAGGATTTTCGAACTCTTCACATGCGGCGTCTGGTAACCAGGCAATCCTGGTATCTTTCCGGTCTCGTTAATCTTCTCAGGATTGGGGACCGTTGGAGGCCCAGGCGGAGGAGCCGTGGGCCTGGTGCTGGCAGGTATGCTGGTGGGCCTCTTTACCGGCGTGGTTTGCCTCATGGAGCCGAAGGTCTGAATGTTCGGCCTTGGCGTGACCTTGCTGTCCCTCATCGACTGAGCCCTCAGCACCACGTTCTTCTTCTCCGGTTCGGGGGCCACTGGTATCGCCGGGATTGGGATCTCTATCTCCTTCTGGGGTATCGGGTTCGAGATCTCCAGGTTCCTCAGGATCTCCTTGTTCGCCAGCTTGTTGGCCTTCTGGTGCTGCAGTCGGGGCAGCGAGTTCGTGTTCTTCTCCTCCTTCTGTATCATCTGCAGGCCCGCCTTCGTGATCCCGGAGCTGGGACGCAGGATAGAGGCTAGTCTGCTTAGGGTACCGCCTTTGTCGTGCCTCTTCTCCGGTTCCAGAACGTTGGTCAACGGAGTGCTGTTCGGCCTTTGGAGACGTTGGAGCTCCGAACAAACCGGTGGAGCCGGCGCTGGTCTAGTCGGAGCGTCCAGAGAGGGTCTGACCGGTGGCTTGGAGGTGGCTACCACTTCGACCGAAGTGCAAGTTGTCGCTGCCAAAACCGGGCTGCTGATCGAAGGACGACCCGAGTTCAAAGGCGGCAAAGCCGGGGCCGATGGAACCTCGTTGTTGTAGTTCGTAGACGGATTTAGGATGGAGTTTCGCGGCGCGGTACTCTTCGGCAACGTTCTGATGTTCGTTTTGATCGCCACCGTGGGGATCGTTGGCGGTGGAGGTGCTGGCTTCGTCGGCTCGTTGCTCTTCGGCTGGCTCTTGATCGGCTTGATCGAGAATCCTTTGAACTGGCCGAACAGATTATTGTTGTAACGCTCGTCGGCCTCCGGCTTCGGCAATAAGCTCGCGCACGCCGGGTCCTGGCTCAGGCTCGAATCGATCGTCTGGATCGTTCGGGGCAACGGGCTCGGACGATCGATACCGTTGTGGCCCCGATCGTTCCTGAAAATTTCAAGCACAAACAACGAACAATCGCGAGTGCACTTTTTCGAACACATACGTAGACCGAATAAGTCGCGTGCAGCGCGCCCGATCACACACAGGCACACACGTGCGAGAAGGTGTTCGGCTGGTGCATATGAGATGGCTTGATTGCTTGTGTGCGACCTGTTGTTATCTCTTATGTAAACGATTGCGCACGACGGAATCGTCGTTAACGGAGCCGCCGTTCTGCTCGGACAATTTTTTTGTACATCGTTTTTAGAATCTGTTCGAGGAATTTTTTAGTCGAGGCTGAATGTCTGTTCACAGACGGACATTGTGCTCAACGGTTTTGTAGAATGGCTTATAAGAATTTTTGCAAGAAATTTAAGGACTGGATAGATCTCGACCGTCTGTTAACAGGTTCACATTGTGACGAACAATTCTGGCACGAACGATCTTGCAGAAACCATCCGCAAAAGGACGAAGTGTTTGAGAAACATTCTGCGTTCCGAATACTTGGAACGATTGAACAAAAATGGTGTTGGAAACCACGTTGGAGAAACTGCGATTAAGTTGACAGAAAAAAAAAGAAAAACGTTGAGAAATACCACACGCCAGTCTCTAGACAACTTTAAAAACGCAAACTGTGATTTTTAGGCATTGAAAACCCATTGTCAAAGGTGTGCTCAAGTAACCGTGGCAAGCTTGAATAAACACCTTTGTACATCTTTCACATATTTCGCATTTCATATGCACCATTCTGACAGTATTTTCGGGAGTGTCTCATAGGGAAACACGCATGCAGCACACACACGCATCAGAGAAACACTTGCAGGAAGATGTAGTTAGTGAGAGATTAAAGTGTTAGTCGCAAGCTCTTTGGAAGAAGGAAGTTCGTAAAAATATATCTGTTCTGCTTTCGTTAGATTGGCAGACTGAAGAAAATTCGGTACACTGGTCCGTGTAAAATCATTACGTTTATTGAGAATAAAATCATGTACAAATCCATTCTGCTTAAGTGCGAGCGACTCTGTGCAGTTTTTCGAAATTCCCCTCGAGAAAGAGATAGAGAGAGAGACAGACTGTATTGTTGTTCCTCGTTCTTCGTACCTTTGTTTGTTAAAAAGATTATTAAAAAAAAAAAAAAAGTATTACGCGGTCGTTAACACGTGGCCCCAGAACACCGAATCGACTCGGGACGAGCCGAGTTCGGCGAACCTCTAGATGCAATAGTAATCGAGAAAAATAAAAAAAAAACATATCCACACATGCTCATGCTCGTGTCGCAAGTTCTAGGCATGCTCCAAGTCCACGGGTCGGAAACCTGTGCTTTTATTGAGCTACATACTTCTAGCTAAATAGAGTATTATAGATTAGGTCGCCCTTACGCACAGTGCGATAGCGTTCGACTACATTCATTAACAATAGAATGCTCGCGTTTCTTAAATGCACGAATCAGTCTAAGAAATAAACTGCAACGATCTGTGAACGCACTGGCCTTTGAAAGGATCTATTAAATCGGTAAACTTAACAATAGCGATATAATTCGTCGAGGAATATTTTCCTTCTCTTCGGTTTACTTAATCATTTTCAGACTGCGGACATTACTGGTACATTATTTGCTACTTATTCAAATTATTAAGAGAAGAGATCGATTATTATGTTACTCCTCTTTCTTACAATTAGTTTGCACAAGGATCCGCAGTCTAGTGATTTGAATTGAACAGGTGAGAATAGAAAGTTCTCATTCGGAACTGTCGTCCCAGTTGACGCGATTGGGCTGTTTCATTGTTCGTAGTGATCCTTTGCGCTTTCCAAGGTAATTATACCATTGTTCGCAGCGAAATTGCTAAAATATCGCACTGTGCGGCAAAGCGACGATCGCTCTATTATATTATCACCCACTTGCTTAATACTTTTATACGACGTGCACACTCTAAACATCTAACATAATAATAATAATAATAATAATAATATTCTCGAATTGCACGATGCGCGATTGTGTCGCGTCACTTGAGCACGAAACAACGACGAAACAAGAATAAATAAACTATACGGTGATCGCACGCGATCCTTCTAATATTTCTACGATAAGTACACGTGATAAGTACAAAAAGATTCTACGCATTTCGGCATGCTCGTGCGAACACGATCGTGTCTCGATAGGATATAAAAATTCTAAAACGGGACTCTGTTTTAGTCGTCGATTTTATCTAGAGAGGCAGAGTCCCGCGCTCTATATATAGTATATATACGTATATACATATATAGTAGTTAGTTCCGTTGTTACAAGTATAAAAATCACAGTGCATCCGTATTCTATCGTTTGGCAAAATAAGTCGATTAGTGCCGCCACCGTTACTGTCAACCTTGCTTTCGTCCTAGCGCGAAGATCATGGTCGAGATTCGGGACACGGGTCACCATGAACTCGGCACTAAAAGGAAACTCTTCGGGGTATTAACGCTTTATCTACCGCAATTACATCAACCCTGTACATACACCTGTTAACACTAGAAGTATCGTGTGCTAGGAACATGGTCCGTAACACTATGTTTATACAGCACTAAACGTGACTATATTACTTTATAAAAATAACGAGAATGCGTCGACCCAAATTTTGTATAACAATGACGAGACTTCGGAAAGCAAGACTTTAGTTAACATTTATTTTAGTAGGAACTCAATCTTTATGTTCTTAGCGATACAGTGGAATAAATAAATTGAGCTGTTTCCTTTTGATTTCCCTGATAGTTCTAGTGTTAAGCATGTGCTTGTTCCGAATACAATTTTAGTTCTTCGCTTTACTTGAAATACCGAGATGTTACGATGAAAGATATTAAAATGCACCGTGAACCACCCTATCGATTAAGGGTTAATCGGCTGAACCCCTTGCGCCATATAATTCAGCATAGTTGTACGATTATCCCGACTTCTCTGGCTTTAATAAATTCATAGAAGAAAGCAGAGAATTTATTAATGCTTAACTACTCAGGGCAATACAGCAAGGGGTTGGAGACCCCCCGTTTGGAATAACTTCCAGGAATGATTAGTTAATTGACCATAGAGTTGTATTAGCCAACCGAGCCGGTAGACAACGCGTTAATGTTGCTAGCAGGACACGGAAGGACATTACTAGGACTTGAGGACCGTTCGGATCTTTGGCTTGAGGCTTTGGTCGGGTGCCGGCGGAGGAGGAGGTTTTTTATTGTAAAAAGGAGCCTGGATTTTGACACAGGGGAGCTCGGTAGGCAGCAAGGGCTCTCCAGTCTTCGGCGAAGGGCTGGGAGGTTTGTTCGAGTGGTCTGGCTTCATGTCAGTTCTGACCGTGAGCCCTTTCACGTTTTTAACGGTCTTCTTCTGCATCTGTTGGATGCGCTCGGATATCTTGGCGCCTAATTCCGTTCGCAGCGAGTTCTTTCGTGGCCGAGACTCTACAGAGGAAGAGGTTGCAGCGACGGTGGCGGACCGATCGGGTTCGATCGATTTTCTGTCGTCGGTTTGACTCGGGGGCTTTTTGATATTAGTCTGGCTAGCGGCGAGCAGCATCGACTTCCGGCTCTCGATGCTGTTGCTGCAGCTGATCGCGTCCGGGTTAGTGGTCGAGATCAAGACGGTCTTAGTGATCTGCAGCTTCTCTTTCGACGGCAGATTGTCGCTGATCGTGAACACCCGATCCCCGTTCCCTCTGTTCTCGGTACGAGGCGAGAAGAACGTGACCACCCTCTCGTACACGTTTTTACCGATCGTGTGACCCGAATTCGGACCGTTCGCCGCGTACTTCGACTGTCTCCGCGGCTCTATCACCGGTACCAGGCAACATACGTACTTCGTGCTGAAGGTCTTGTTTTTCGTGTACCAGATCCCGATCAACGACAGCGCGACCATCGGCACGATTCCCAGGAAGATTATGAACATGGCCAACACGAAGTCGTTCCTCGCTGTAGCACGAATAAAACAAACCAAGATTAGAAGATAATATTCAGCTTCTCGTTTATATAGATGTTGAATTGGCCCGTATACAGTAGGTTCTTTCTTGTTGCACTTTCAAATGTAGCCTAATATTAAAACAACCTAATATTAAAACATCTTGGCAGCATCTTGTGAATATTACGACTTGAAACAACAAAGTATTAATTTAACCCCATCTTCAACCAAATTCTAAGATTGTGGATGTCACATCGTTCTCGTGCAACCAGCGAGTGCCTACTATATTCGATGATCCAATGGTAATGGTCGCGGGACAATTGAACGAGATCGATTCACCGTTTGGATCCTGCGCCGGGCCGCTATCCAGGGATCCACCCACGCCAGGCTGAGTGCAATCCGGCGGCCGGAAGCCCCGATTGCAGTGACAGTGGCCCAAACTGTTGCACACGCCGTTCCCACCGCAATTGTTCGGACACATATCCCCGTGGGTCACCGTCGCAGCACGCATATCGGCTACCGACATGCACTTCTGGTTCACGCACATCTAAATCGGTTTCATACGTTTATAGTAATCGCACGCACCGAGTGCATTTCAAACAGGGCACCCGACTATCTCCAATGCTACAGAAAAGAATGCATCCGCAAAGGAGATACGAGGGTTGACCGTGTTTTTCCTAAATGCAACATCGTGGGTCTTTATTTCTTTTCTGAGAGGGCGTTTCAAGGTGAATACGATGACCTATATATTGCGAAGGTCAAATAGTAAGGTTAGGTGATAAGGGACATTCGGGGAAATTATGAGGTTAATCGAGGTCAAGATAAAGTTACTCAAGCTCTAGTGTCTCTTATGAGGGGTATTAGGAAGTATAGTTTAATCTATGTTTGACAACGCCTCTTTGTTATCTATTATTTCGAAGAGTCTCTGCTTCGGAATACTGTTACCTTGCCAGGCGCGCACTTAGCGCCATCAGGAGCGAGACCAGGATCCACCTGGTTCAAGCCTAGATCAACGATCGCCGATCTACACGGTATTATCTTCCCTCCGTTGTTGATGAACGAGTGGCTGAGAATCGCCACGGACTCCATACCGAACTCCAGCCTCTCGTTCAAGTGTTTGCAATGCAGCATCCCGCAGAGGAGGTCCCTGAAAGCGATCGGGAGGTCTCTCGTTAAAATGCATTCTCTTCCCTTTGTAGTATAAACAATAGGAGGATCGGAAAAATTGTCTTACTGATCGGTGCACTTGACGTAGCTGGTCTCGACACGGTTGTACCCGCAGTTTCCATGCCTGGTGCCCTTGTTGTTCATGTCGTAGCACTGCGCGTCCGACGATATACCGGTGGGTCCCCAAAGCAGCTTGCACTGATCGTTGTGCGTCCTGCAGGAGCCTTGATAACAGAAAGCCTTGCCCACGTTACAGGACTCTCCGTCCATTTTGAAGATATCCGCCGGACAGTATTCGCTCTGTCCGGTGCAATACTCGGGTAGATCGCACTCGTGTTCCGCGCTCCGACACTCTGTGCCCGCTGTCTTTGGCTTGCAGGTCTTCAAGTCGCAACACTCGCCGGTGGCGCAGCTCGCGTTGCCGTGCAGCATGCAGGTGGTGCTGTTGCAACAGGGATTGTCGCAGTTCTCTTTCAGTCCGCAGTCGCACTGTTCGCCGGGCTCGACGAACCCGTTCCCGCAGAACGGGCTGCCGAACAGTTTCTGCGGCTTGTTGCGAAGACAGTAGTCCATGCCGTGCTCGAACGCCAGAGCCAGGTGCTCCAGGGAGCAGGTCGACCAGTGCGTTGGCCCCGACGAGCCGCTCGACGACGCCATTATGCACCTACAAATAAGAAAGGATGGTAGTACGTAGACTTTTGCGGTCTTTTCTTTTGTCGGGCAGATTTTTCCAAAAGACAGGAAAGACAGTTTTACTTCTCTTCGGGACACTCGCAGTCGCTGGAATCGTGCTCCATGCCGAAATTGTGACCCATCTCGTGGGCGACAGTCGCAGCCACCAACCCGACGACGTTCGAGTGATCCATGGAGACACCGCCGGAGAACTCGTACGTGCATATCGGCCCCTTAAGCGCTTTTCCAACCACGCCTCCCTCGAAAGTGATTCGCCTGCAAGTTTCCGGAACGATCTCACAGTTTACCGAATGTACAGTGACTCCAATTAATATTCAATTCAATTCAATTCTTTATTATTGTTCCCCTCAGGGTTACACAATCCTCTATAGGTTCACACCTATGCGGTCACCCATCTTTCGATGAGCCCCAAACCAACGTCGCTTAACCTCAACGATCCACCATCCCACAACACCACCGGCCGAGCCACCACTCGCCGGCGACTCCAACTAATATTCGTACACTCTTAAAAATCGCATAACTTTGTCAATATTGGACTACACTGCTTGAATTTTTTTTTTTTTTTTTTTTTTTTGAGAAGTTAGAACAATCGGATCGTTACATAACGTAAAGAAATTTTTTTACAAAAATTGCAGAGAAAAAACTAAAAGTGTACGAATATTAGAAGAGTGTACGAATATTAGTTGGAGTCACTGTGTGTATTACAGCGGCGCTCTTCTCCACGGGCTCGAGAGAACTCACGTTAACAGCTGGGCGTTGTCGTTCGGCATGTCCTGGACCAGCTTCTCCCTGCGGTAACGGAGGAAGTTCGAGAGAGTGTTGTCCCCGTTCGTCGACAGCGCTATTTCGTCCGAGTCCGACCAGACCTCTACGCCGACCAGGGCGATGAATATGTTCAGCGGCATGTACAGCTAGAAAACAACACATACTCTTCAAGTTCTCCGGATTATTACGCTGTCCTGCAGCTTTTCGAACTTTTCCGTCGCGCGCTTCGGTAGTTCGGCGGCGAGAGAAGTCAGAACATATTCTTCCACGAATGGTTCGCGGTATACTAACCGCGTTGATGATGTTGGCGATGTCCTTGCAGTGGTGGTGCACTTTGTCGAAGTTCTCGTCGAGCGCCGTGAACTCCTTCTTGTCGATCACCAGCACCAGCTCCACGTATCTAGAATGTCTGTTCGCGTTGTAGGGTCCTCGTATCATCTCGGACGACCTTTTGTGCTGCAAGGAAACGCACATTTTCCATGATCAAGAGCAGAAGGGGGGGGGGGGCTTCGTTTCAACGCTCATGCCAATAAACCAACGATATTCAACGATGTACTTTATCAACGTGTGCATTTTCATGCTTTAAATCGCTAGACTTTTACGCATTATGCGTGGGTACCCGGTTATTGACACAAGAGTCGAAGAGATTTATCCTTCAGGAACGTCTCGGGGATAAAAACTAGAGCCTAAGCTAGTTTTCGAAGCTAAACATTTCCATCATCGAAACACGCAACCGATGATTCAACGCGTCGAAGCACCAGGAAAGGTGTAAATTGTTTAAACAAGCAGGGGACCGTTCCCGAAGGACTAGTGTCCGAAGACAATGGGTCTGTTCGGTTTCGTTGGCATTGCAAAGGCAACGACTGCGTACCCTGGCGGCTCTGTTGTTGACAATCCCGCGGTGCTCGCTGCCAAGAACATGGTGCGGCGTTCCCTCGTAACCTGCGCGAAACAAAAACCCAAGATCATCGGTCGAGTTCTCGGTAGAGTTACACTGGACAAAGAGAGGCCGGGTAGCCGGCAGAATCTCGCTCCCACATTCGTTAAGACCGTTAAGGAGAGACCAGTCCGGGACAGGTCTTCCAGTCCTGGAAAGGAGCACAAGCGTCCCGAAACGGGCAAGGGTAACAGCTCCGGAACACGGCCGATCCCGTCTGCGTTTTCCTACGATATCGTTGGGAACGAGTCTGGCCACCAATCGGAGTCGAGCATTTCAAGGTTTAGGACACGGTACACGGTAGCCAAAAATTGGCGAAACTCCCGCCAGAATGAACTTCGGACTGCGGATTTTATTAGATAGTTGATTAAACTTGATAAGTGCGATTCAACGCGGTGCACAGATTAACACGTCGACTGCCATGTCAGGCATATAAGGGGGACGGAATTATTTGTTCAGGCTTTAAAATGAATTTTTACGTTAATATATTCATTGTACCAAAGATTGGGATCCGTAAAATGCAAGAAAGTTGGAGAACTACACAAGATCGTACATTTAATATTTTTTCACTTTCTATTTTATTAAACGACTTACTTCGATTTCATGGAATTTTTTAGCTTTCTTGTTTGGCGATCAAAGTGTTAAGGGGATCGAAAAATATCAACGAGCTACTTTCAGCTGATTAACCCCTTGCACTACTATTTATTTTGTGATTATAATGATTAGAGATTCTTCATCGTTCAGGATTTCATGGAAAGGAAAAGATAATTTATATTTATTGTATGTCTACGTTTTCTCCAAAGGATACGTATCGACTGCAACGAAATAGAATTTTATTTCGGTTTAATAGCAAACATATTTCTTAGACTTTGTTCAGAATCTTCGTCACGAGTCTGACTCGATAATATAGGGCAAGGGGTTAACAATCATTAAAGAAAGAATGTCTAAAGCAATTTTTCAGCCAGGATTTTTCGACGCGTTTCGCTACCGTGCTGATTTTAGGTGGAAAATGATCTTAATGAAATTTTTACCGCAGGTGTGATTGGCGACGAGATCTTTCTGCCTGTAGACATAATGCCTCGAGTCCAGGGATTCTGTTTCCGGATGAATGTGATGAAGATTCTCGCCGTCGAAGACGACTCCTCGCAATCCTCTGCAAGTAGACAACGCCACCCAGGATCCGGGCACGTCTCTCACGCTGCCTTGGTAGTGGCAGAGCTCCTGCGAATTTCAAGGAAACATTCCTTTGGTTAATTCGAGAAGGAGTGAAACGGCAACGCGAGCGAACGCGCGGAGGATTAATTAGACCGAGAGAGACGCCGGCGGTAAAGGATTCTCGGCGCGCGATGGTACCGACGAAACTCGAGACTGCATATTCACCGGATTATCTCGTGTTTCGCGCCCATCCGTCCGCTACAAATATAGTTGGCCCACATTCTGCCGGGCCAGTCATCCTTTCCTCCTTTTGCTCCTTCGCACGGGCGGTCGCGCTATCGAAACACAAACGAAACGTAGAACAGCGGTTCAAGACGCTGCTCCAGTTGACAAGGCGTGTGGGATTAGGTACGGGTGTCCCTTGCACGCGAAATAGAATCGGACACTGGGCTAGAGGAGGTCTACGAAGGTCCATATTATCTCTTCGTTAGCAATTTCCGCCTGATTCGTACGACAAGTAGCTTCGCTGTTCTCGTTTTCTACGCATTTGAAGACTAGTATAATCCGTGAGAAATTGAGGGACTGGAGAACAGTATGGTGCATAAGAATTGCAACAGTATCGTACCTTATGCATAATTAGGATGAGTTTAAGTCATCGTTCTTCCAGTTTCCAATTTGTTTGTAAAGTACAGACGCGTTTGAATATACACTACCGGCCATAAGTGTTTACCCACCTTCAAATTTCGTTACTATTCAAATAATAGGTATTTTATTGTTATGAAAATGTCCGTAGCATTAAATCCTAATTATAAGGCTAATAAAAAACATCCAAAATATTCTGTACATACACAATCAGGTACTGTAAATGAGTTTACAGCTTTTTATGAAAAACGACAATTTTGGAGTTCAGGTAAAGAAACCCATTTTTCTGAAATTTTTATAACGGTCAGTAGGGAATATGAACGCAGGTAATACAGGCATCTTAGTCTTCTCAAATTTCATACTGCATTAAGCTTTCATACAGTAAACAGTTGATTTTCACGTGCCTAAAGAATTTTGCGAAAATTTCAAATAATGTCAGGGAGAAAAGAAAGTTATTGAAGCTGAACCGTAGAACCGTGGACTACAATGTTAAAAAATAGGTGGGTGGGTAAACACTTATGGCCGGTAGTGTATGTATTTCCCATTTTTATTTGATACGTATTCGGAGACTAGCGGCGACTATAGCGCATCGAAATCGCAATAGTACAGTATGTACATAATTAAGGGCGGCTTAAGTCATCGCTTTACCAATTTCGGATTTGTTTACAAAATACAAGCTCTTGAAAACGTTGCAACTTTCCAGATACGTACACGGAGTGCAGTGAAAAGACAGAACTTATCGTAGAATTTAATATTTGGAAACGTTTGGATTTGGATTAGCGATTCGACGAATGGTAAACCTGTGCTGCAATCATGATTCTTTTCGTGGCAAAATTCAGGGAGGAAAGGAAGAACAAAAGGCGACGATTAGTCCATTTCGGCCGCGAGACCGCTCTCGCAGCATAACGAGTTGGATTCGCGGAATTTCCCCCATTTAAACGGCCGAAATTAGCTCGTCCGCTTGTCTTGGAACGGCGAGCACAAATAATTCGCAGCCGAGAGACAGAATGAGAGAGTGGAATAGAGAGAGAGAGAGAGAGAGAGAGAGAGAGCGGCGGGCGGCAACTGGACGTGCCAATTCATTTATTCAATTGCGTAAAATGTGGAACCGACGACAACGGAGCGCAACGAACTCGCTCGATGAAACACGGCCGACCATCCGCCTGCCATGCCGGCGCGATGCTTTATGCGTGTCCATTAACCGTGAATAACGTGGTTGACAAAAATGTCTATCGACGCCGGGTGTGCTTCGATCCCCGAACAACGTGACGCAACTATTTTTCTATTTCCCGGAACAATCGATGGAGAGTCGGTTTTTTTTTCGAAATAGATGAAATTTTTTCAAAGACAGCTTTGTGTGCGTGTAAACTGGGAACGGTTAACACGTTGACTGTCGGACAGATTTTCCATGATTTGTCCCAGGCGCCAACATGAACTTTTCATTATGCGATGCATATTATGATGAAATATAGTTCCCAGCAAATAATATGAGTTATAAAATCATGTTTGAAGCATTTTTTTTTGGTGGGGGTCACCGGTGCCCTCCACGGAGCTGTAGGCAAGTATTACTTTTTTTTTTTTTAAACAATCGTGCTTCGGTTGCTAAGTAATTACTCTCAGTGTTTCGAAAAAAAAAAAAAAAAAATTATTTTGTATGTTCTATATTGCATTAATTTCTCCAAACCATTATAGTAACAATGGTATTATTGAAAAATTGATCAGTATCCATATTTACTATAATTATGTACTTTTAGTATTGACCACGCCGCCGGTCACCGGTGGCCCCCACGGCGCTGTAGCAAAGTCGAGTGCCGGTCACCGGTGACCCCCACGGCAGTTAACGTGTTAAACAACGTCGACGGCAATTGTTTGTACCGACGTCTCGTGCTTCGATCTCTGAATAAAGTGGAACAAATATTTTTCTATCTCTCGTAACAGTAAACACAGCGTTGTCTATTTCGAGATAGTCGAAGCGTTGCAAGAGACGAGTCTGGCAAGCCGGAAAAAATGACAAGAAATTGTTAAACAAAGCGATCGTTTCTATCGATGCTCGATGCTTCAATGTCTGTCCAACGGGGACAGCTATTTGTCTACCTCCCGGGGCAGTCGATATCGTGTCGTTTTTCGAGATACATACACAGTCGAAACTCGAGTTTAACTCTCGACAAGCATGGAATAAGTCGAACAAAAACCGGAAGAGCATCGAGAGAGTTCGACCGGGTTGATCGTGGCAGCACACGATGTTCGTCAACGTTATTTAAGAGTGATCGATACCCTCGAAACGTCCCTGGTGCTGTCCGTCTACGATCTATGTACGTACTCTATACCCATTCTTGTCCTGGAAACGTACAACCGGCCCGGCCTGGCCCGTGAGTCACCGTTATCGATTCCGGTGTTCTTTGCACCTGTGTACCTTTGTTCAATGGTTCCGTCTCGAACTGGCAATCGGACGGAGACACAAAGAGCCTACATTTACAAACCTCAAAGCCCGAAGCGAAGCTGAAGGGACAACCCTGCGAGATTCTATGCAGGGCTTTGGGGCGTGGACGTGTAGCCTAGGATCTTGGGTAATCGGTTAAACTCACTGTCCTTGGAAGATTAACCAGAGAAAGGGACTGGTGAAACAAAATTCTACTCGCACTTTTCGACGGGACACTGATTTTTGAGGTTCCCTGAGGAGACTAGCATAGCAAGAGGAACCTGGCGGTAAATTTCTATTCGCATCTTTTGAAGGGACAATGATTTTTTCGGGTCCTAGGAGGTCTAACTTTGCGGAAAGGGACCGTGGAACGAAATATTCTACTCGCACTTTTCGACGGGACACTGATTTTTGAGATCCTGAGGAGACTAGAATAGCAATAGGGACCTCGCAATACATTTTTATTCGCAGTTTTTTGGACAGGTGAGTCACGTGTTCGGCTCTTCGGATGGCTAGAACAGCAGGTGGGACCTCGCAATAAATTTCTACTCGCACTTTTCGACGGGACACTGATTTTTGAGGTTCCGTGAAGGCTAGAATAGCAAGAGAGACCTGGCGGTAAATTTCTATTCGCAGTTTTGGACGGGGGCAGTAACATAACTTGGCTTCAGAGGATAGAACAGCAGGTGGGATCTCGCAATAAATTTCTATTCGCATCTTTTGACGGGACAATGATATTTTGGGGTCCTAGGAGGTCTAACTTTGCGGAAAGGGACCGTGGAACGAAATTCTACTCGCACTTTTCGACGGGACACTGATTTTTGAGATCCTGAGGAGACTAGAATAGCAAGAGGGACCTCGCAATACATTTTTATTCGCAGTTTTTTGGACAGGTGAGTCACGTGTTCGGCTCTTCGGATGGCTAGAACAGCAGGTGGGACCTCGCAATAAATTTCTATTCGCAATTTTCGACGGGACAGTGGACAGTTTTGGGATTTCTAGAGGATCGATATAAAACAGCCACGCAACAAAATTCTGCTCGCAATTCTTGACGGGAAAATGGATCACTCTTCGATTCACGGAGCATGGAATTCAGGATTGAGGACGGTCAATTATGTTCATCTCCGACGTCCTCGAAGGCAGATCTATCGGAAGACGGCACGAAATAAGTTTCTACTCACGACTTTCGACGGGACATGGACCTTGTACGATCCCTGGTGCTGATGTCTCTGTTGGTATCCGACCGGTATGAGATCGGTGTTGAGTCTTAGGTCGAGCACCCGCTTGACCCCGTCCAATTCGAAGCCGACGGTCAGCACGTCCGCGTGGTCGATGTCCTGGAAGCAGAAATCGGTCGAGCAATTAGTCGCCTTGTCTCGAACTACACACGACGGGTTTTCCAAAGATAACGGGAGAGCTTATCGAGCGTTGCACGCGTTCTTATCGAAGCTGCGGGTGTTCCGGTTTCCCTCGACCGAGTCACGAGATAAAATTTCGAATCGGCGTGTTCGAACGCGTTGTAATCGTTTCGAAGCTCGACATTATGCACCTGTTGCATTCGACGCGCGCGGGGCGACGCGACGTAACGCGCCAAGGAGCAAGATGAAAGAAGAGACGCGGGGCGGCTACGATCGTCGCGGAAATTGATTCCCCGTGCAATCTGTAATTACGGGAGCCGAGCAATTAGCTCGGAGAATCGGCTCGAACTGTACTTTCTCCTCCAGGATTGAAGAAATTAAATCGCTATGGCACATTCGGGAATGTTTTCAATCAAGTCGTCGCACGAGAGGAAGGTTCCTCGAACCTCTTTTACTTATTATTTTTACTGTTTTCATCCTGTCGAAATTATTCAAGAAAGAATGGCAATTTCATTTTCCTCCCGTTTCCTCCAACGTTCCGACGTTGTTATCAGATAAGTACACAATTCGACAGAGTTCTATCTGTCCACCCCAGATAGCACAGAGACGTCTTAAAGACGTTTTTAAGACGTCTATAAGACTTCTGAATGTCCTACGAACGTCTTCCGAACGGCTTCTGAACGTCTCTGGAACGTCTTTGTGAAAAAACTGTACGTCTTAAAGACGTCTCGAAACAGACGTAATCAAGACGTCCCGAAACAGACCCCTAGTAGCACAAAAATATTAGATAGATATGTTTGTCAAATATTGGAAAAATATTTTTTAAGCCACATTTTTTCTTATGAGAAAAATATTGAATTTGAATATTGTATACATGTACAAGAAATATAAATTGAATGTTTGTTATAACAAAAAACTAAATAAATAAAAAAAAATAAATTAAAAGGATGTTTTTCAGCATATCCGCGAACATTAACATTTTATGCTTTATTTACTTATTTATCTATTTATTTTAATGTATTACTTTTCTGTGCACTTCTTTGTTGATGGAATATTCAGTTTGATAATCAATTACAGTTTGTAAAGCTTTTCTCTAGCAGTTTAGAATGACTGAAACGTCAAGAAATGAAACGTCTTAAAGACGACTCGTAAAAGACGTCTTAAAGACGTCTTTTCAGGGCGTAAGATGTTTAGACCAAAAATGGACGTAAAACAGACGTCTTTAAGACGTCGGGTGCTATCTGGGACTATACCTGAGAGTAAAAATGTCCAGACTTTTGCTCTCGAAAGGATGCACAAAGAAAGCAATCTCGAGAGCGACAATCGGGAAGAACTCTCCAAGACTTCGAGCAAAAAGCACTCGAAATCAGATCGAGGCTCGTGATCGAGGCAGATCGAAACAATGAACTTTCCACCGTCGTTCCAATTTTTCCCTGGTAGTCCGGACTTTGACCACGAGGCCGAATAGTCGAGCGTTTAAACGCTTTTCGGGCTCGGGGATCGAGTTTTTCGGTGGGCGGGCGCGTGCCGACCCGCCGTCCAAATGAATTCACGGTTCTCGTTTGCGCCCTCGGCGCTCTCTCTCTCTCTCTCTCTCTCTCTCTCTTTCCCTGCATGTTTAATTCATAGGGGAACAGTCCCGACGGCCCAGTTCCACCCGCGACAGGAAATATCGTGAGTGTGCATACGTGAGCGCTCCTCGAACCTTGTACTTGTACCTATACGCCGTTCTGCCAGCCGGAGAAAGATCTTTAACAGGACCAACGGGTCTCCCCGGAGGATCTCGGCCGAATGCGAGTCGCCGACGCCGTCGCGACGCCTCTTTAACGCGTCGTTCTGTCCCGCTGGGAGATCAGAGCTACAGATCGCTGGCGCTGAATGCACTCGTCGACTATAAATCGTTGCGATAATGTGTGCGTTGTGCTTATTTATACGAATTTTGTCGACGTTGACGAAACTGCGGCATTGAATTGCTCGAAGAGATATAAAACATCAATGCTCGATGTATAAATTCTGAAGTTTGCCAATAATCATTGTTCGTCATTGTTACCATTAGATCGTCTATATTGCGCTCAGACTGTGTAGAAACATTAGGAAACATCGAACGGAATACAGTAAAACCTGTTTTTGTGCGGTGGATAGGGACCGCATGAAAGAAATCGTACAAAAAAATATTCGAAAATTTTATACATTTTTACATGTAATAAACAACTTTGTACGATATACCACCTACAATTTTTTTTTATGCGGTGGATAGGGACCGCATAAAAAAAGTCGGACTTAGAAAATACATTTATGAAATAGAGGAGAGAATGCTTTCAATTAAATTAAATAATTAAATTAGACTGAAAGAAATTGTAAAAATATTAAAAAATTAAAAAAAAAAGAAGAGTAAAAATATTAAGTCCAGATACATCGTTATCAAGGGGACCACGTAATCAGAGTTCGTCCACATGTACATGTACATTGATAGGAAACATTAAACTGGTGCTAACGCCGCTAAGATTCATATACCGCATAAAAATAAATCGCACGAAAAAAATTGCACAAAAATAAAATCGCACAAAAACAAAATCGCATGAAAAAGGACCGCACAAAAACAAAATCGCATGAAAAAGGACCGCACAAAAACAGGTTTTACTGTATATGCCAGTCTAGCATTTAGCTTAGAACTAGAAGTACGCTGATTCAGATCAATTTCTACCATCGATGTCAATTATGATTTTATTTGAAAAGAGGTATAATATAGTGCACACAAAATTAGGGGGGGGGGTTAAGTCATCACCTTGCCAGTTTCCAATTTGTTTATAACATACAAGCTTCTGACCAGAGCACATCCATGGTCCGTATGCTCGCTTCGTACATGTTACAGAGATTAGCATGATTCGTACGGATTTCAGAGGCTAGTGAGCAATATAATGCATCGAAATCATAATAGCATTGTAGTTCATGCATAATTCGGGAGACGTTTGAGTCATCAACTTGCTGTCCTTAAATTTGTTTATACCATTTCTATCGTCCTTCGCACTTGCGAATTTTTATCTCGAGAACCACGATTGCAATCAATTTAATTCTTTTCCTATCGCAATCGGAAATTTCTGTGCTACCGTAGAAACATAATTTTAATCAAAAAATTAATCTCCCATCATCGATAACACTTATACTATGCGCCAAGCCTTTGCCTCGAGAAGGCTTCCACTCGAATCTAATCGTTTCATCGACACTCTCCTCCAAGAAAAAGTTGCAAGTAGGACTCCATCGGTGGACAGCGTCATAGTGAGTGTCATAGCGATCGCAGATAACGAGCGGAGGTGCAGCAAGGGGTGCAGAGTCGATGCACTTCGGAGGCGAAAGATCGACTTCTCTCCTGGTCGAGAGGAATCCTCTCGAGGCACTCTCGCTAAGAACAAATACGGTTGCTGGTCTCTCAGCGCGAGAATGCAACAATGACCTTGGTTGCAAAGCATTGCAGCCTCTAAGGATTGATAGAACCGAGTTCCGGGAAAGGAAAGCTAGCCCGGGCGAGTCGAGGATCCGTCCGGAATAAACCGCGTCCGGAAGCGGATAAATCGGGGCCCGAAAGCTGCGGCCCGATAAACTTCCCTAGTAGCACAAAATATTGTATACACATTCATATAATATTAAAAAGAGATACAATCCTTTTTTAATATTCAAATATACATAGAATATTTATTTTATATTAAGTGGCAAATATTTCTTTTTAAATATTCAGGAAATATCTATTTCATGTTACGAGAAAAATATTTTTTTCTAAATATTAAATGAATCTTTATTTCATATTAGAAGTAGAATATTTTTTCCTAATATACAGATAATATTTATTTAATATCATGAAAAAAATATTTTTTCCCCATTATAAAACAAATCTTTATTTAATATTAGAAATAGAATATTTTTTCCAAATACAGATAATACAGAAAATATTCCCTCAACAAACAGTGCGCAGAAAGTAATACATATTCACAGTTTCTAATTTTTGTTATAATATTTTCTTAAATTTGAAAATTTTATTGAATGTTTTTTAAATATTGAATTCACATTTTTTAAATATTTACTTTATATTTTTTAAATATCTAGTTTATATCCTCTGAATATTTAGCTTATATTTTTTAAACATTCAATTTATATTTCTTCTACATGTATACAATATTTAGATCCAATATTTTTCTCATATGAAAAAATGTGGCTTAAAAAATATTTTTCCAATATTTAAAAAAAATATCTATCTAATATTTTTGTGCTACTAGGGTTTCGACGCTGTTTGACGGTTTATCCTGCACTGGAACCGCTGCACCGGGCGATAGCTCGCGACGGTGGTGTAACGCGCCGGAAAGAAAACCGAGGAAAAGGAAGCCTGGTGGGGGACGGGCGCAAAGGGATCGCTGCTCGTGAGCGCATTCTTTTATCCTGCTCGCTGTTTCCGGCCACAAAGGGAAAATGGAGTGGCTCCTCCATCGCGATCCTCTATACTTTACACGGCCGAAAAAGTTTTGCGGATCGTTCTCGAGCACAACCAAATTCCTCGTGTCTCGCTTTATCAAAGCGAAAACAGTCCGTTCGATCGGATCGCTTTATCGGATTTTAGCGTAACATCCGTCCGTAGACGCGTATCTGTTAAAACACGTTCGTCGCCCAGCCCGATTCGTTTCAATTCCTTGCGGGGCCCAAATCCGACTGTCGGAGCTCCGAAACGTAAACAGACCGATAAGCGGGAATAGCAACAACGCGACTCGAGTAGGCCTGTGCGTTGTCGATGACCTAATGCAACAGAGCCTTTGATTTATTGTAAACGATAAGGCTTTCGGCTAGAGGACTTCTGGAAACTCACTGCAGTGATCCCATATCCTTCGTTCAGTCGAGAAGCATACTTTTCTTGAGGCGCACACGTCGGTGACTTTTTTATGCTCAAAATTTTCATTGGACGGCGTAAAAATATAATTGAAAGTGAGGAGAGTAGTGTTGACGGGGTGGTGGGTTTTAGAAGAAATCTGATAAATAGAATTTCGTCGAGTTCAGACGAAATTAGTATTTTTATGTTGTATATCCTCTATTTATAGTTCCGTGCTCATTCCATTAAATTTCTTTGAAAAATCCAACTGAAAATCCTATGAACTTGAATACGAGGAACGTCACCCAGATCCGGGTGACGCGGCGACGAACGTGTTAAATGCCTTGCAAATTTAAACAATTATCCACAGTCTCTAGCAGTCTAGTGAAAGTCTACGCAAAGTAAAAAATAATATACCAACGTCGTTCGATGCTTCTACCGCGTTCATACAGTTTTATATTTGGCAAGGCCATTTTGGTCGCAAGTTGATCGTAATCGCAGCTTCGAGAGAGGAATCTAATGATCGATTAGAAATGACTGAATTCGAAAGAATAAAAGAAAAAATATGAAGCCTCTTGTTTTCCGTTGAATCGACGATGTAGCCGAATCGATAACGCGGGCGACAATCGTGAAGAGCACGGCCTAGGTTGCAGGAAGTTCAGAAAGCTGATAAAGACCGGACGTGTTCCCTCGTTGGGAAACAAAGAGGATGGTTTGACACAATGGAAATTTCCCCGTAGATTGCGTTAATCGTCCAGAAAAGTGACGTCCAACGATGTGTCGGCGGCGGTTTCTTTGACGGTATCGGGGCTCCTAGGACGCGGAAACGCGCAGCGTCGTTTCCTTCCTTCTTGCTTCTAGAGGCCGGTCTAGTCGAGATTAAAAGATCCCTTTCATCCTATGCCACCTACAAAGAACGCCTCTGTACGTTGCCGTACATTGTGCCCTCCGCCCTGCCGCGCACTACTCGTTAACAGCACCAATTTCCACGAAGCTTGAACAATTAACAACGTCCGTCATAATCGCGATATCGCTACTACAATGAATCGACTATTCGAAAAAAAGGGGGGAAAGCGATAGTATGGCGATAATTGAATCTACAATGTGATCGATGACTTTGTTACAACCGAGAACTCCTGTTGTTCTTGCTAGAAAATAGTGAAGATTGTGAAAAGATACGCTTCGTTACTGACCTAAATAGGTCTGTAGTAGAAGAACAATTCGATGAGACGGTAAGATACGATATTGACGAGCCAAGAAATTGTTTGCTAATGCAAATGACTTAGAACTTGTTGTTGCTACAAGATACATACATAGTATTGATCGGTCAAGAAATTGTTTCACAAGACAGCGATGGTTTCGTTGCTCTCGAGGGAGTAAGAGTACGAACTCAGAGGGCAATGTGTGTACATGGTTAGTCTGGATTGCATATCGACCGTAAATCTAGCTCCTAGACTGTGTACCCCCTAAACATTTAGCCTGTGTATCCCATTTACGTGAAGTGGGCGTGGTTTCGTTGCTCTTGAGGGTGCCACAGCAGTGCCCCAGAGAGAAATATATACTTGTAACCGACCTAAATATCGTGTGTCCCCTAAGAATCTAGCTCTCTGGGCACTCTTGGTGCCACGATTTGCATAGATTGCCCAGAATGGGCGTGGTATCGTTGCTCTTAGAGGTCCCACAGCACATATCCCCATGAAAAATGTATCCTCATGTAGATGGCGTATCCACTAAAAATCTATCTCTGCATATCCTTGCTCCCTCTCTATTCCCCGTAAAGTGGGCGTGGTTTCGTTGCTCTCGAGGGTGCCACAGCAGTGCCCCAGAGAGAAATATATACCTGTGACCAACCTAGATCGTGTGTCCCTTAAGAATCTAGCTCTCTGGGCACTCTTGGTGCCACGATTTGCATAGATTGCCCACAATGGGCGTGGTTTCGTTGCTCTTGGAGGTCCCACAGCACATATCCCCATGAAAAATGTATCCTCGTGTAGATGGTGTATGTATCCCCTAAAAATCTATCTCTGCATATCCTTGCTCGCTTTTTTCCCGTAAAGAACCGAATGTGGGCGTGGCTTTGCATCTCTCGCCGGATCTAGAGCAGTGCCCCAGGTGGCAACAGGCGTGCCCCGAGAGCAGCCTCGCGACGATGGATCGCGAGGATCGAGGGGTCAGACGGAAGGCCGCTCGACGGACTGAAATTGAATCGAGCTACGTCAGCACCTGGCTTATTTAAATACGTTAATGACCCGCGGAGCCTGGCGGTTTTAATTGCAGCGCGACTCGTTTGATTGCCGGGGTCGTGCGGCGAATTTGATTGGCCGGGCAGCAGGTCCTGTCGATCAATCGTCGCGGCGACGCGGCGCGATACGAACGAACGACAAGTTGTATTTGCCGTGCTCGATCGAACGCAAACACGGATCCCGCGTCCGGTTATCTCGCCCGGTTTTATCAGACTTTCTGTTGTCGGCTAGGGTACCGGACACACAACGCCGAATTCGACCAGTCCGGCGTGCGCGCAAAACCAGCACACCGTCGCATCGATTACTAAACACACCGGTAATACTAGCTGCGAGGCACCGCAATAATACGGCATTACGCCATAACCGGCGGATTTATCGCGTTAATTTCCAAAATAAACATCTGGCCGCGAGCGCACGCGATCGCCGCGGACGATCTATCTGCGGTCGATACGGTCGCGCCAGAACCGACGCCGGCCGACGTTAAACGAAAGTAATGCGGATTAGCGGTTCGCTAATTGTTTAGCGCGACTTGATCGACGAGGAAACGAAATTCTCGTTTACCCGTGCACGCGCGATCCATTATCATTCCGCGCGGTCAGCATGTTGTCAAAATCTCGAGAGAACAATAGCCCTCTTCCTACAAGCTTACATAGTGTAGAGAGCTCGTACAAAAATTGTAGGGCTTCCAAAAGTGGCTCACCGACCTAGGAAAAATTCTGGGACTAGGCAGAAGTTATTTTGAAGCGTGTGAAAAAATTGTAGGGCTCCCAGAAAAGGGCCAGAGGCTGTTAAAAAATTCTAGGACTAGGCAAAAGTTATTTTGAAGCGTGTGAAAAAATTGTAGGGCTCCCAGAAAAGGGACAGAGTATGTTAAAAAATTCTAGGACTCGCAGAAGTTATTTTGAAGCGTGTGAAAAAATTGTAAGGCTCCCAGAAAAGGGCCAGAGTCTGTTAAAAAATTCTAGGACTAGGCAGAAGTTATTTTGAAGCGTGTGAAAAAATTGTAGGGCTTCCAGAAAAGGGCCAGAGGCTGTTAAAAAATTCTAGGTCTCGCAGAAGTTATTTTGAAGCGTGTGAAAAAATTGTAGGGCACCCAGAAAAGGACCAGAGGCTGTTAAAAAATTCTACGACTCGCAGAAATTATTTTGAAGCGTGTGAAAAAATTGTAGGGCCTCCAGAAAAGGGCCAGAGGCTGTTAAAAAATTCTAGGACTAGGCAGAAGTTATTTTGAAGCGTGTGAAAAAATTGTAGGGCTTCCAGAAAAGTGCCAGAGTCTGTTAAAAAATTCTAGGACTAGGCAGAAGTTATTTTGAAGCGTGTGAAAAAATTGTAGGGCTCCCAGAAAAGGGCCAGAGACTGTTAAAAAATTCTAGGACTAGGCAGAAGTTATTTTGAAGCGTGTGAAAAAATTGTAGGGCTTCCAGAAAAGGGCCAGAGGCTGTTAAAAAATTCTAGGACTAGGCAGAAGTTATTTTGAAGCGTGCGAGAAGATTGTGGGGCTTTCGGACAGGGTCAAGAATTCAAGGAAATATTCCAGGGCCATTAGAGATTGCTGGAGGAGGCCGGCGATTCGTTAGTCGGGGGGAGGCCGATGAGAAACCCTGACCCCTCGGGTACATTTGTTTCCCGATATCGACGCAGAGTGGGCGCGGGTCACGGCGGGAACGGTAACTGGAATATCGAGAAACGTTTCCCGGCCGTTGGCGAGCGGCCAGGTATGGATTGCTAACCGTCGCTGTCCGACGACGATGATAGAATCCGCGCCGGGAGAATTCCGCGGATCCATCTATCGTCGATCCCGGCTGCATCCCAGCCGCGTGCCCGGAATACTCGAAACGTATGACCTGGAAGAAAGCTTTTTCTCCCGTCGTCGTAGTCGCCACGAGAGCAGGAGAGGGAGATATAGAGATAGAGAGAGGTAGTAGCCTTGGGGGTTGCGATCGATGAAAGCTTGGAGACCATCGTCCCGTGAATCCCAGCTTTTTGCCCGACGTATATGCTCCCGGCGTAATCAAACCCGCCGGGGATGTTTGCACGAAACATACTCCGACGGCGGCTGTATCGCCGACCACGAGTGCTCTAGTCGTTCCGAACCTCGACGAAACTCTCGCGTACGATACTGAGAAAATACTCGACACCGTGGTTTTCCATCTCTAGCTTGGTCTTGGACATCGTCGGTCGAGTTTGAAGAAGCAAAACGAGTATCTTTGAAAACGTGTCTGTATGGACAGATATTCCCGATAATGCCACTAAATAGTAAGGCTTCCAAAAGGGACTCAGACTCGTAGGTAAAATTCTAGGTCCTACAGACAAGCGTTGTAAGGTATATAGAAAAATTTTCGGGTTTGCACAATAAGACCAGAGCCTCGGAAAGAGATTCTAGGTTTTATAGAAGACATTTCGGGATCTTCGGTAAAATTGTATAGGGCTTTCAGAAGAGGCCCGGACCCATAGGGAAATTTCTAGGTTCCACAGAAACCATTGTGGGGTGTATGGAAATATTGTAGGGCTTCTAGATGAGGCTCATAGCTATAGGAAACATTCTTGGCCCTGTAGCAAATATTGCAGAACCTGTAGAAAATTGTAGGTCTTCCCGAAGCGGTACAGAAGCGGTGAGCTTCCAGAACCAAAAATTTGGAAAACTATAATGTACTTAGCGAAGAACAGTGAGAAGAAGAGACGGCGAACGAACGGTGGGAGATTAGGCCGGAAAATTCTATTTTTCTGTGCACGTCACCTGCGTGTCTATGCGGTGGAAATAAGATAAAGAGGCGAGCTTTTCTCTGGGCAGGCGTTTTCGGATAGCAACGTCCGATAATGTGTCTCTCGCGTGGGAGGTAGTCGCGTGTTCAGAGATTACGAGGCGGCTTCCAGTATAGCGAGGTTCTCAAGCCCCTCTCTTCAAACAAACTTCTTGGACAAGTCCGATCGCAGACAGCGCAAACGCGACAAGTGTGTTTTGACGCGTTCTCGATGGCCGCTTATCGCCTCTCTTTATGCGAAACTGTTTAGAAGAGATACGAACAGATCGAACTGTTGCAACGGTTTTAGATCACGAGTGATGTTTTATCGTTAGAGATCGATCGGTCGGGAGTTACGTTCGACGCCCACACACCCTAGGTAACCGGAAATTAGATTCATTGTCGCGTACAGACGTGCTGATAACGCTCATTCTTCCCGTGATAACGAGAAACGAGGCCAATTGCCTCGCTCCGTCGACGCCGCGAGACCGAGGCCGCGCACGGGACCATGCGATGGACTGCGATCTGTGTTTCTACGATCTAGAGTATCTGGATCCTTTCTCGATCATTCGCGGTACGTTATAGAGACGGGGGCAACAATTGTAGGGCTTCCAAAAAGGGTCTGAAGTCCAATCAAACTAGTCTAGGTACTTTCAAAAATATTGTAGGAGCCGCAGAATAATTGTAGGGCGCCCAAAAACATTCTAGAATCGAAGAAATTGTTCTAGGGCGATTCGAGAATATTGCAGAGTCCTTGAAAAATTGTAGGACTTCCGGAAAAGGCCTAGAGCCCACGGAGATATTCGAGATCCTGTGGCAAACATATTTTCGTGTCTGTACAAAAATTGTAGGGCTTCCAGAAAGGGCTTGGAGAGGCCATTGAAATTCAGCTTCAGGGCTTGAGGACAATATTTTTGAGCCTACACAAAGTTTTAGGGTTTTCCGAAGGAGTCTGGAAGCGGCAGAAAAATTTGCGGGGTTTACAGAAAGTAGTTCAAGGCCTAGAAAAATTCTAGGGCTTTCTGAAAAGGCTGGTGACCCGATGAAAAATTGTTCAACTCGGGACAGTGGCAATGTTTCTGGCAGGAAAATTGTTTTTCAAGCTTGCAGAAGCTACGACACAACTTTGAACAAATTAGGGCCTGCGATATCGACTCCCAGGGTTATGCCAGCCAGAAGAGGCTCATAGCTCAAGAAAATATTCTAGGGTCCGCATAAAACCTACTTTAGGCCTTGCAGAAAAATTGTAGGGCTTCCAGAAGAGGTTCAAAGTTGTCACAAATATTCTAGGTTGTACAGAAAATATTGTAGGGCTTTCAGAACAGGCTCAGAAGAGGCCATTGAAATTCAGCTTCAGGGCTTGAGGACAATATTTTTGAGCCTACAAAAAGTTGTAGGGTTTGCCGAAGGAGTCTGGAAGCGGCAGAAAAATTTGCGAGGTTTACAGAAAGTAGTTCTAGGCCTAGAAAAATTCTAGGGCTTTCTGAAAAGGCTGATGACCCGATGAAAAATTGTTCAACTCGGGACAGTAAGAATGTTTCTGGCAGGAAAATTATTTTTCAAGCTTGCAGAAGCTACGACACAACTTTGAACAAATTAGGGCCTGCGATATCGACTCCCAGGGTTATTGAACCGACGTGAACGACAGCGTTCGGTTTTTGTTTTGTTTGAGAAACGCGTGCAGCTCTTAAGGGGATCCGCAGCAGTCCGTTCAAAAATAGCTGCTGCACGCAACACGCGTCTCGGGAACATCTGTTTCTCGAGGTATGTATCGACCGTAAAGGAAAACTCCGAACGCGCGAACGTCCCGACGTCGACGTCGACAGCGACGACGGAAGGAACCGTTGTTCGACGAAATTTCGCCAGAAGCGAGGCGACCTCTCGACTTCTGCCGGCAGGTAGGTCGCAGTTAGCGAGCAGATCCTTGGATTTGGTATTCGCGGCGCGGCGGTGCGCGACGCGCGACATTTGCATCGAAATTGTTGCACCCGTCGACGACTCGCGACCCGCATTCCAAGTCGCGGGTAGACTTCGTCGACGGAGCCCGGCGACGCTCCAGATTCCAGCTTCCCCCGCGCCTTCTTGATTAAATGCACCGTCCCACGGTTCGAGGAATATTTTATTCCACCTCCTTTCCATATATTCCACCTTACCTCTCCGCCTGGGGTTTTGATAGTCCGGCGACTGTACGATGGAAAAAATCCGCGCACGGATGAAAAAGATCGCTAGATAGACTACGGATGCTGTGCATATTTCTGGATATGTATAGCGAAACGTCTATGTTAATCAGAATTAATGGTATGCGGGATAAACAGAATTTTTCATTTCGACTAGTATGTCCTAGCTGAGATGAACTGTATTTTAAATAATCCAGGACACTTATTTAAATTAGTAAGATCTGTAGTCTAGATATGATAATCGATGCATGTTACATGCAAGATTTCCCCTGTAACGTCGCAGCAAGACGGTCGAAAACGGTAGAAGCTATTTCTTCCTGGTCGCTTGCATTGACTGGTTACATTGTAAACGGTAAGAATAGTGGGGGTCTCGTGGATAGGTAGCGAGGAAGGGTCAACCAATGACAGAGATTATAAAATATCTTCCACTACTCCTGAATATCTTCTATCTTATTCGACTTGCACGTCGTTACCGTATAGCGATCGAAGCTTGCTCCAAGATGAAGTGCTTCAAGTCCTGCGCGATTAACAGGGAATTAAAGGTGCTGATTGAAAAAATGTGGTACTCACGTTCTCTTTGGTGGTCGAGATCTGCCGTTTGGTTCTCCCGTGATAGATCCGTGGCCTGACCAGCGTGTGCCGGCTGAAATCCTCGGATGGTCCTGAAACAGAAAACGTTGAAGGTTAGAGAGACTGTTCCCTCTCGGCTCCCTTTGTCTACTCGACGAGAAACGGCGTTCGAAGGGAAAAGGAGAGTTCGACTGTCGGCCTGCCTGCCCCGGAGTATTTCAGTCGCTGGCAAGTGTCCCGCGGGAACGCTTTTGTCCCGAAATTCGCGGACGGGCGGGAACGCCGCGCCGCGCCGTCCGACGGTTTACATACAGTGCTGGCGAGCACTTCTACGCTAATCACATCGAGCCGAGTCCTTGACACCGAGCCGAACAACGAGGGAAACGTAGAGAACGGGAGAGAACACGAGAGAGAGAAAGAGAGACGCCTGGAGGACCACTCAGACAATTTTCACGGGCGTTCCCCGGTAGCGTAGCTTTTTCTGGCGGGTGGTATCGATCATGGTTCCGGAAACTTCAAGGCCTCCTACTACAGAACGCCATGAATAGAGCAGCTGGAAAGGGCGGAGGACTCGAAGAAAAGGCTTGGAAAGTCCGTACAAGTTTGTCATGTCCGGTGGAAAACACTGTCAAACCTTCGGAAAAATTGCAGGGCTCCCAGAAGAGGCTCATAGCTGTAGAGGACACATTCTAGGTTCTACAAAAAGTATTGTAAGACATGTGGAAAAATTGTAGGGCTTCCAGAAGAGGTTCAGAGCCATAGGAAAAATTCTAGGGCTTCCAAAAGCGGCTCACAGCTCAAGAAAATATTCTAGGGTCCGCATAAAACCTACTTTAGGACTTGCAGAAAAATTGTAGGGCTTCCAGAAGAGGTTCAGAGTTGTCACAAATATTCTAGGTTGTACAGAAAATATTGTAGGGCTTTCAGAACAGGCTCAGATCCATAGGAAAAATTCTAGGGCTTCCAAAAGCGGCTCACAGCTCAAGAAAATATTCTAGGGTCCGCATAAAACCTACTTTAGGCCTTGCAGAAAAATTGTAGGGCTTCCAGAAGAGGTTCAGAGTTGTCACAAATATTCTAGGTTGTACAGAAAATATTGTAGGGCTTTCAGAACAGGCTCAGATCCATAGGAAAAATTCTAGGGCTTCCAAAAACGGCTCACAGCTCAAGAAAATATTCTAGGGTCCGCATGAAACCTACTTTAGGCCTTGCAGAAAAATTGTAGGGCTTCCAGAAGAGGTTCAGAGTAGTCACAAATATTCTAGGTTGTACAGAAAATATTGTAGGGCTTTCAGAACAGGCTCAGATCCATAGGAAAAATTCTAGGGCTTCCAAAAGCGGCTCACAGCTCAAGAAAATACTCTAGGGTCCGCATAAAACCTACTGTAGGCCTTGCAGAAAAATTGTAGGGCTCCCAGAAGAGGTTCAGAGTTGTCACAAATATTCTAGGTTGTACAGAAAATATTGTAGGGCTTTCAGAACAGGCTCAGAGCCATGGGAAAAATTCTAGGGCTTCCAAAAGCGGCTCACAGCTCAAGAAAATATTCTAGGGTCCGCATAAAACCTACTTTAGGCCTTGCAGAAAAATTGTAGGGCTTCCAGAAGAGGTTCAGAGTTGTCACAAATATTCTAGGTTGTACAGAAAATATTGTAGGGCTTTCAGAACAGGCTCAGATCCATAGGAAAAATTGTAGGGCTTCCAAGAGAGGCTCACAGGTAAAGAAAATATTCTAGGGCCCATTATAAAACATTCGAGGCCCTGCAGAAAAATCGTAGGGCTTCTGTAATAGGCCTAGAGTCCTTGGAACTCTGTTCTAGATTCTGTGAAGAACGTTACGGAGCCCGGGAAAAAATTCTGAAGCGAGCAGAAAGTGGTTCTAGCTAGCATTCGTGGCTCGTAGGTCTTCAAGGTATGGATCCAGTAACGGTACATCATGAATGGAGGATTTTCAAGTTTCCTATTGGACGGTATCTCTCGGTGGTCTGACCCAGGCTGGATTGAAAGCGGAGATTCTGCTCATCGAGCCAAAAAGCAAGGATCGCTGTTGCGAGATCACGGTCTAAAAATATTCATCATTGATTAGAGCCGGGGTCGGTTCGGCGGTGGCCTTGATCTCAGGCGTTGGCCGCTCGATATTCCATGGATCGGAGCGTTCTCTGCTCGCGGAGCATCATGCAAGCCGAGGAGAAGAGGAGGCTCGGCCGCGCGATTCGTCATTCTGTCTGACACACACACACACACACACACGCTTCTGCGTAGGCCGCGCTGAAGCGTAGGTATTAAATGGTCTGTGATTATTGCTCGTCGGTCTCGCCCGTTTCGCGCCTTCTCGTCTCTCTCGCGTCGGTCCAACGGTACTCTCCTCGCGTGTACTCTACTCTGCTCCGCGCTTTTAACGATAGAAAGAATATACTGCACCGTCGTCGTCGTCGTCGTCGCCTCCTTCCTCCGGAACA
Organism: Seladonia tumulorum; assembly: GCA_913789895.3. NCBI lineage: Eukaryota > Metazoa > Arthropoda > Insecta > Hymenoptera > Halictidae > Seladonia > Seladonia tumulorum. Next base: position 18,373,135 of record OU565271.1, read on the forward strand.
AAGGTCTCGCGTTGGCGCAGACAAAAATATTGTTCTTGGCGCGGATCGAGGATAAATTTTCGCGCCGCGAGTGCCCTCGAGAGCTTCTTCAAACAAAGTTTCCCGCCCGTGGTCGGCCGGAAGTTATCGAGCGATCCGGTTCGTCCGGAATTTAGCCGGGTCATTTGCGTCAGACGAACACAGACAACGCTCGAACTGCAAGCACCGGATTGCAAAATGGTGCTACGAAGATGTTGCTTTACCCCTAACGTTCCAAGCAATATGGGAAAGGGCTCTAAAAAATAGCTCAGAGTTCGAAGACTCGTTATAGTTGCTTCAGGAAACGTAGGGTGCGCAGAAAAATTGAAGGACTTCGAAAAACGGTCAAGAATCCAAGGAAACATTCTGGGTCCCTGGCGGGAAACATTGTAGGAGATGGCGAAAAATCGTAGAGCTTCCAAAAGAGACCCAGAGCCCATAGAATAAATTCCGGATACCCTACAGAAAGCATGTTAGGGTTCTACAAGGTCCCGAAGGTCTCTGTTCCCCAGGTGGGAACGCAGAACACACGTTCTCACCGGAACAATGTAAGTAGGCCTCCCACGATTTCAATGGCAGCTCGACGGTTTCTGGATCAATCGTGGCCGGTCGCCGAAGGTTGGATCCATCTGTCGATCGATCCGAACGCGGTGTCCCGCGGCTAGAATCGTGTCTGCTCGTCGCGATCGATCGCGAGAAGAACTGGGTCACCGTGGAATTTTGATTGGCCTTTTAAAACGCGGTCCATCATCGGCGGTACGAACACGACGGAGAATCGGGCGAGTGGATCGGACGAAACGCTAGGGCACATGTGCTTCGCTTATGGGAACGAGATTGACGTCAACGGGGTGGCAAAGCCGTGAAACCGGTGTCGCAAAAACACCGGACCAAATGTATACCCACGAAAAGAGCGGATACCCTCATGCCTTTATGACGCAGGAGAAAAAAAAATTGTATATTCGCTAGTGCAATTCGCGATTCAGTAGAATCGCGACTCTTCTTCGATTTAAAGCAATCCACGTACAACGCGATTCACTGTCAAAATAAAAACAGTAACGAGAGATTTCAACTACTACTGTATCTAGCTATTATCTGAACGCTTATGTTCCACTGACCAGTATCATAATTTATTTATATTATTTTAACACGTTCACTGCCATGTCACCCATATACGGGTGACGGAAATATTTGCCCAGGTTTTAAAATGAATTTTTACGTTAATATACTAATTGTATCCAATTTTTTAAGGATCTGTAAAATGCCAGAAGGTTGGAGGATATTATATATATACTTGTAACTGTAAGCTATCGATAAGGTAGAAATCAATGTAATACCTGTCTAACGACATCTGTACAATTATAAACACAATACTGACACGCGTCTGTACAGCGCACACGCGTTGACCTAATCAGACGTTCTAGGACCTTCGTATCATAAACACGCTTAAAAAGTAAGACTACTGTGTTATATATCCACATCCACTGCCGTATCCATATACCTAATTATAACAGAGAGGACTACTCAATATCGTAGATATAATTTTTTTCAATTTTTACTTCATTAAATAACTTACATGAATTTGATGGAATTTTTGAGGTTTCTAGCTTGGCAGTCAAAGTGTTAAACAGAGTATCGCAGGTTGGAGAAATAAGTGAAATGTCCATACAGCGTGGTGTCGGGAGTCATTTGAACCAGAAAAATGTCACGGCTGTTACGGTAACGGTTTGACAATGAAATAATTACGAACAAAGTTTCGCGAATCAATATAGTGGCAGAACAGTTCGAGGTTCGTCGCCGAGCAAAGAGTCGCATAGTTGCGGCGGCTAACGATTTCAATAGGTGCGCTAACGACACTGATCTCGTTACGTCTGAATCGCAACCGGTTTGCACCGGGCGCGAACATGCTCCTTTCGCCAGCGAACCGGCCCGAAAACAACCGTGTCCGAATCCGATCCGCGAATCTAATTGGATCGCGAGACCGGCCACGAAATTCAGCCCCGATAATTGCTTCCCGATCCACGGACCGATTTAAACCGGCACAGCGTTCGATTCGTCGTTAATTTCCTGTCGCCCATCCCGGAGAGGAAATCAAACCTCGTTCGAACGTTGCTCCTCGAGTCGCGACCGACCGGGGACCTTGGCGAGCCGATAATCGCGTCCGGATGAATCATCTAGGCTACCGATTGCGAACAACTCTTGTGCCCTTGCTGCAAGGCGGGGAGAATCATCGGACGCATCGATGCTTTTAATTAATTGCCTCGGAGTCGTCGGAAGTGTCGATTAATTCGATAACAGAAAAATTGCTATATATTATTATTCAGAATATTTTGCGCATTACTAAATTTGTGTGCATCTTTCGAGTCACTAAACATTTAACACGTTGACTGCCATGTCACCCATGTATGGGTGACGGAATTATTTGTTCAGGCTTTAAAATGAATCTTTAATGCAAGAAAGTTGCAGAACTACACAATATCATGCATTTCATTTTCTTTTCAATTTCTATTTTATTAAATAACTTACCTTGATTTCATGGAATTCTTTAGCTTTCTTGTTTGGCGATCGAGGTGTTAAATATTGTAAATTGGGAGGATGGATGCCATGCGCATAAAATGAAAAAAATGTTTTTCTGTTCAAGTTAGAATAGCTCCGGGCAATAGCAAAGACCTCGGAGAGGTCTGCGATGATCTCGGAGTCATCGAACGTATCGATTCGTTTAAGTAATTGTCTCGGAGTCTTTCGCGTTTGATAATCGATTCGCGCAAGGCCGACCTTTTGTGTCTTATCGCGACGACTCACGCGATCTAGGATGCAGAAAACAATCGGTTCACGCGAGGTTGAGCATTGATTCTTGGAAGTGGTGATAAACGTCGATCGAGAAGATAAAGAAGAGTCCCGCGCATCCTAGCGGAGGCATTCTTTAGGAGAAAAATGATTCCAAATGATTCTAGCCTGTTTGCAAAAATGAACGACCGGCTCTAAAATTGCTGGGTGGTCCAGTTGTTAAGGAGGAACGTCTCCAAACGATGTTATCCGATTTGCAAAAATGAACGACCGGCTCTAAAATTGCTGACGGTACAGTTGCTGGAGATAAGCGTTGCAGCAAACGATTCCACGCAATTCGCCAATGAGGACGCGACGATCTCGCAGCTCTGCAATTATGCGTTATATTATTGGCGTGTAAAAATACCCGCAGTCAGCGAGGATTGCGCAACATCCGAGCGAAATTCGGGTTAATGGCGGACCGTCGACGCGAGAAAGTGCTTGTAACGAATACGCTGCATGTTCTTCGGCGATCTTCGAACCGAAACGTTGATCCTCGGCGCGTTTAGATCCGAGAAACGGTTTGCGGGATAGCCGGGCACGATCGATGGATCCGGTTTCCCGTAAAATCGGATCCCGTAAAGCACCAAGGCGATGTTGGAAAACGATTTTCATCGTCCGGTGAGCGACAAAAGAGGAACTATTTTACTGCCTTCGATAGAATCATTGTAGAAAAACTGGTCAAGAATCCACGGAAAAATTCTAGGGTCTCTAGAAAAGTTCTCGAGGCCAGTGAAAAAATTCTAGGGCCTCCAAAAAGTGCACAGAGGCCGTGGAGAAACGTTTCAGGCCTTGCAGAAAACACTTTCGCGTTTGGGAACAAAATAGTCAGGCTTCGAAAAAATAGTTTCGGTTTAGGAAAATAATTCCAGCGCCAAGAACGACCTGGTAGGGTATGTTGAAGAACGATAGGGCTCCCCGGAGAGGCCACGAAGAAATTGTTCGGCTTGCGACTAGAAAAATCCTATATCCAAAGCCTATAAACGTTACGATAATTGGTTTACATCGTCTGGGTGGCGACGTCGAACGAGGATCTTGGACAGGGAGTATGTAGTCTGTTCGCCGAGGAAAGTTTGAGAAATACTGTCGGCGTTAACGACGTCCGCCGTGAAACGGGGAGGGGGAGAGGCACGAGGGAATTAGCGACGGTCAATTAGGTCGTCGTTAATTCGGTGTGCGCCGCGCACACGCTCTCGGCCGTGCAGAGAGCGTTCGGGCATATGCGAAGGCGGATCTCGCGCGTTTCGTGTTCCCAGGCCGCGTATATCCCGATTTAACATGTGTGCCGGGGATTTAGCATGCTTTGGGTGGGGGCGAAGGGCATGAGAAAATTTGACGGACCTCGCCCTCGGGCCGAAAGGATCCGCCATATAAGTGCCAACTGCCCTCTAGGGCGCAGGGAGCTGTTGCTTCGTACCCGAGAGCAAGGTAGCCTGCTTGCAACGAACCTGCACCCTATTTCCCCGATTGGCATCCTAGACGGATAATTGTTTATCAAAAAAAAAAATAGCCTACTTATGAAACTATCAACCCACCAAACACAAAATATACATACAAGTGAAACGCTTTATTTCCTACGAAAGGAAATTTAGAATTTCAATTTCAATTAGTGGAAAATAATTGCCTACTTATGAAACTATCAACCCATTGCGCACAAAATCTTTATATATATAAATTACGTGTCACAATGTTTGTCCGGGATGAACTCCTAAACTACTGAACCGATTTCAATGAAATTTGGCACAATGCGTTCAGTGTGGTCCAACTTGAGATATAGGATAGTATACATATAAGTGAAACGCTTTATTTCCTACGAAAGGAAATGTAGAATTTCAATTGTTAGATAAACAACAGTACACCAGATCGCGCCTTAGTCGGCGTTACCAAATAGCCATTAACGAGCCGATCTATACAATGAGGATGACACCGGAATTCGTAACGCTATTAGAGCAGTGTAAGTATGAGCTCCAAAGGCGAACAATATATGCGGTGCGTGCTATACACAAGCAAAGTAAATATATACCAGTTATTCCGTTAATAAATAAGTGTCTTGTTCAATACATAACATCGATAATTTAAATAATTGTGAAATAGAAAACCAGACCCCTCTGACCGTGGTAGGATCAGTGTCGAGCAACTCAATAAATAATAACTAGACTGCGGATCTTTCGATAGAATTTAGTACGATTTTTCTTTGTTTTGGATCTACAGAGACTGTCCCTACGAAAAATAGGATTTCATTTAATTCCATTTTCTGCAAGCAACAATTGGAAATGTGCATAAACATCCAATTGCAGTCTAATTTGACTTCCCTTTTTCCGAAAAATGGCTGCCCCAGCGTGCAGCTTATAATTCCACGATGCTTTCGCTCCGAACGCTGAGCTTTCAATTCCCCGCGATGCTTTCGGAGCCAAAATATCCGGAGACGAAGAGCGCAGACGTACTCGGGGGCAAAGCAGAGGCGCTGAAGAACGACCGAAGGTGTTCGGGGAGCCAAAGTTTTAGGGGATCCGGAAGTCTAGACCGTACAGAAATAGACGAACTGGCTGGTACCGTCCCACCTGTGAATGGACCAATATTGCATCGGTGGGATTTTCTGAGTGAACCGGATCGACGATGGTTTCGCTATCGAAAGGACAAGTTGAGCAGACGAGTCAAGAAACTATCTACGAGTACCGGCCGTGGAAGAGTCCCTCGGCTAGACGCTTTCGGATTAATTGCAACGTGAATGAACGAGGAGCCTGGGCTCACAGTGAATGGACCAATCAGGGCTCCATTTCTGCACTGGTTCGCAGGTCCCCGTCCGCGCTCGTTAGTCAATTAAACCTCGTAATTATAGCTGGCTCTCGGAGGTTTGGCTCCCCGAGCCCAGGAGAAAGAAAGAGAGGGACAGGGAGAGAGAGAGAGAGAGAGAGACTTGTTCGACGACCGATGACTCACGACGGATGTTGCGAACCGCTCGATAATGTACGTGCACGCGAGCGGTGAACTCTTCCGCGTTAACTCTTTACGCTGCGGGATGAGCTGGACGTTGTCTACTACGCCGATGTTGGACGAAGTTAACGACGAAGCGGCGTTTATGTGTCGTCGTTAAACAACCATTCCTGAATATTGATCTCATACGACTCGTTCGAACATTCAGAACGAACCGTAAAAGCGACCCCTTGTATGACCGAAATATGTTCAGGGGCTTGAAACATCCTGGTTCCCTCGGCAGCTCTTCAGACACCCAATTTATCTTCTCAGCTTCTAGCCAAGGACTTGAGCTAATAGACAGCGTTAGGTTTAAGGTCGCCCACTTGACACTAAACCTATCTACCACCACCGGTCAAATGACCGGTTCTAGATTTTTTATTTTACAATCACTGAAAGTATAGAGATACCTTACGCGCAGGAAGTTGTTGAAGATATATTCGTTGAAGTATACGCACTTCGATAAAAATGGCACAGAAACGGAATAAATTTGTATCTACTCATTTTTAACACTAGAACTACCGGATGCGACAAAATTACTTCCTCCTAATTTTTTCTTTTAGAGATATTGAAATTATACATATGTTTCTATGAGAATATTTTTTAATAAACTTCTCTATCAATTCTTTATTATTGTTCCTCTCAGGGTTACAATCCTCTATAGGGTTCACACACCTATGGGTGGTCACCCATCTTTCGATGAGCCCCAACCAACATTGCTTAAACCTCAACGATATCACCATTCCCACAACACTACCGGTCGAGCCACCACTCGACGGCATAAACTTCTCTATCGAAGTACATATTTTAATAAAACTGGTACGAAATCAAAACAAATCTAATTTTGTTGTTATTATAAGGCAATGTATGCCAGTTGCATTTAGTGCTTGGTAGTTCTAGGGTTAACACTAGAAAGACTGAAACTTGGTATATACCTATATTGCCCAAAAGCAGACAAAATGACTGCATTGTGAAAGAATAACTAATGTGTAAAGACATTTGTTAGTTAGCTTTTCCAATAACTCACTTCTATTCGACATTTCTTTCATGAATTTAGGGCGCAAAAGAAATAAAATAAACAACTTGTTAGAACAAGTATCACTGTATAAAGATTCGAATAACAAGTACTACTTTAGCTTATTGAGCAACTGCAACTTAGCAAGTATACGCCCAAATCAACAATTTATCATCTACTTGTATGTTATCATGTGACGGTAATCGAAAAAAAAATGAAAAATGTTATTTCAATACAGAGCCGAACTGGTCGTATAAGACATTTACTCAATTCAATAATAAGAGTCATTTGATTATTTAAAATTTCCCAAGCAATCAAAATGACTGCTTTTGGGCGATATAGGTATAACACAAACATATATATACCGGAAATGAAGGAGGGGGGAGGTAACTACAATTATTAATAAACGCATTTATATGTTGTTCAAAAAGTCACAAAATTCTAAGAAATTGTGTCATTATATACATAATTGTTTTTCTAATTGAAATTAAAAAGCAGTCAAAATGACTTCCTTGGGCAATCTAGTGTTAATAAAGAAAGCAACCACTTTCCAATGCTCGGTGAAGATACAAGTGTAGCGATCTACAGTCCAATTAAACGAGACACTTGAAGAGCATAGACTACCTATCGATTTTCCTCGATCTTGTTACCGATTTTCGGGCCAGCGCGTCCCGAAGAGACCCGCGAGAATCCATGTCGCGTATTCCGGCCCGGTGAAAGCGGGCTTCCGGATTTATTGAAATTGATTACCGGGGCGTACCGAGCAGAGCGGAGCAGAGCGGAGCGGATTCGGAGCTCTTTGTTCCTGTAGCACAATGCCAGGCGGAGCTCGTTAGCCGAAACCGGGTAGAAGAATCCGCGAGCACACCGGTTGTCTGTCGGCTCGCGGAAAAGAAAGGAATAGCTGAGGCGATTGCCTCTAAATAAAGCAAAGCTTCCGACCTCGAGCATGTCTCACTCTATTCCCCCCTCTCTCTCTCTCTTCCTCTCTTCCTTTCACCTGGTTTCGAAGGCGAAGTCCCGAGCGAGCTAATCAGCGATCGGCTTCGTTCTGCTCAGCTCCGCTTCGCTCTGCTATGTTCTGGCTCTGTTCTGCTTTGCTCGGCTTCAGCATCGAGTTTCCCCGCGGATCCGACCGACCGTTTTCCCGGACCCCCGCGTTTATTCGTCGGATTAATTCCCGCTCGAGCGTGAAATCGATTTAGCCTCGATCGATCCCTCGGAGCCGGTGCAAGACCGCTCTTCCTTTTCCGGGCTCGCGTGTCGATCGCCCAGCGGAATTTTAACGGGGCCTAGCCGTCTCTCTGTTTCGAACCATCCGCGCTCGCATTTTATCTTTTTTTTTTCTTTTAATCCGCCGATCCCTTTGTTTCGGATCCGGAAAAGGATTTGTCGGACCAGCAACCGAGTAATCCCCTTTGCGGGCTTTTTACCGTGTACCGGAAATCCGTGGACGAAGGATTAACATTGAATGCTTTATTATATTATTTTATGCTTAATTGAAGCATTAATTTACGGGTTCACATTCTATAATGGAATCCTGAATTTCTTTTCTCTCTGGCTCCCTTTGGAAATTCGTTTTAGGAAAATTTCGAAGACCCTCTCCCTCCCTCTCTCTTGCAATTTCTGGACACCCTTCCCCGTCGAAATTGCTGCCTCGAGCGCGGCCTGCGTGCTCGCAAAAGGGTCGGGTCGATTAGGCGAACAAAGCTTGCTCAGCGGTAAATCCGCTCGAGATTAATCCGATGCTCCAATGGTCGCGCGTCGATGCTCGTTTGGTCATCATCCCGTGGGCGAGATAAAGGCACGGACATTGCAGAGAGTTTGTCCAGAAATCTTCTTCCAACGACGTGCAGCTACAAGATTTTTCACTGCTACTAGTATTTTTTACCACTTCGAAAATTTTCTCATGTAGGATTCCATGCGTAGGATAGGATTCGAAAGACTCGAGGAGAGGCAATTACTAGATTGCGAATCTTCTGCATTTAAGGCAGAGAAACGGAGGAAATGTGAAACAGTTGTATTACTTGAAACGCGTTAAAATTATTCAGAAAAGCAGTAATTGCTGCAGTTTCTATTTTCCATAGAAATCTTCAGCTCTGCAGTTTCGGTTTTCTCGTCTAATTCCAATTTTAACCAGTTCACTGTGGAGCTCAATTTCAGAAATCCCCCACGGCGCGGAATTAAAATCATGCAATGCGGAATATACACAAAAAAAACGTTTAAAGAGGGGGGGCAGGGCAAGGGTTCAAAAATTACATTTTTATTCGATAAGAAATGAACAATTCATTAACGTTAACGGCACCGCAATAGAGTTTTGGATTGACGTGTCAAACACGCTTAACTGGTTTAAGGGTTTTTGCTCTAGGTGGAATATTTGAGAAATACAGTATCATTCGCTATTCTAACGAAAAAATTGATGAAGTGGGGGAGGGGGGTAGAATAGCTCGCAGTGTTCTCGAGGACTCGATCGATTCTCGAGTCTCTCGATATGACCAAGTGAACCCGTTGCTCTTTCTTCCGCGCGGGTTCTCGTCGAAGAGACAGGTCGCCCGAATAAATACCACCCTCGGAGAGAGAAGAGAAGAGAGCGAGAGAGAACTTGGTCCACCCGCACAACGCGAGGAGCAGCGCGGCGCATCCAATTAACTGGGGAGTTCAAGTTCGTCAACGCGGCTCGGGTTAATTGCCGTAAATAGGCGTCAAGTGGTGGTTTCGCGTCTTGGATTAACAGCGGGCGAACCCCGTCCCCTCCTCTTTCACTCCGGTTTCCTTTTCGTCTCTTTTCTTCTCTTTCGATCTGTCCTCCCCCAAGCTCCTCCTCGTCGTCGTCGTCGTCGACGCAAATAGCGCGTCGTTACTTCCGCTAACGAACGAGTCCTTTCGCGTAATCGGTGAATAAAAGATCCTGCGGACCGACCGACGTTCGTCGTAAACGACCGAGGGCTTCCTCGACGTTTCGAGCCCATCGTCGCTTAAAAATCGGGGACGCAATTATCCACGGCGAAAATCCAACAGTACTCGCATAATTGACGGGACCCCCTTTCGATCGGAATAACTCTTCCACGAGTGAACACCATTCTCACAACGATTGGCTAAATTGAAACTTTAAGCATGTATTATATAACTGAAAATTTTCTTTACGAGCTCAACAAAAGGTGAAAAGCAACTTCTATCCCCCCCCCTCCCCCGTAATCTAGACTAAACGCAATTTTCCAAAATTCCCGTAAGTCGTCCGATCTATTAACACGTTGACTGCCATGTCACCCATATATGGGTGACGGAATTATTTCTACAGGTTTTAAAATGAATTTTTACGTTAATATATTCATTGCACCAAATTTGATTAGGATCTGTAAAATGCAGGAAATTTGGAGAACTACACAATATCATACATTTAATTTTTTTCAATTTCTATTTCATTAAATAACTTACTTTGATTTCATGAAATCCTTTAGGTTTCTTGGTTGGCAATCAAAGTGTTGATAGAAAAGTAACGCTGCAAAGCGTGTACGATCGATGTAGGTGGAGAACTATTCTATTTATATTTCTCTTGAAAACTTATCGTTTTTCATAGATAATAGGTACTATCGTGATGTGCTGTGTGTGCCTATTTAAACAAGAGTTCACGGAGGAGTTCCAAGAGGAATTTACAGAAAATTGACACACGTTTGATTCGTGGATCCGACAGAACGCGATCGTTGCGCCGGAGATCTGAGAAATCAGTGACTATTGAGACTATTAAGTGGTGATTCAACGACGTCTTATACCTTCAGCTAGAACGACACAGAGGCTACACGAAACGCGAAGCGTCGCTATTTCTTCGCCGCGGCGAGCAACGTCGATAATTATTATCAATAACCTTATTCTCGGGCATCGTAGCCCGCGTTATCCGCTGTGCCGATAAAGCCGCGCACAAAGCTGCTTTTAATTGGCAGCTAGAACCGGCGCGGCGGCGGCTAGATGATAGTTTCACGACCGTGTTTGCCTCGCAGCTCCCTTTTCAATGATTCTTTTGTTCGGCGCCCCTTTACGGTAAACTGGCTCCATTATCGTGATCTCCGAGTGCAATTTTCAATTCTCTGCCACGCAATTGATACTCCGTTACCTTGAACCGCGAAACGTCTCGCTCGAATCTTTCCGAAATTACAGTAAAACGCTAAAGTGCTAAATTAAATTTAACATAATGTAATTAATAGACATCGGATCTTTATGCATTTATGGCTTATGGAAATGTTAAAAAAATGCTATAATATAAAATTCGAGAGAATTTAACACGATTTTTATTTGCTTTGGATCTACAAAGGCTGTCCCCATTAAAAATAAAATTTTATTTCATTCCACTTTCTTAAAATGTTTCTATAAAAATTGGAAATTGCATAAACATCCGATGTCTAGTAATTAATAATAAGCAACACTAATTTGTGCAGTAAGTTGGAACTATTTAACCGTTAGCACTCGAATGACGACTGTAAGGCGCCACTAAAAGTTGCTGTATCATTATTCAAAATACTTTTCACATTATCCGCGAGCCGCGATCGTTATTTGTCAGCAAAAGTGATGTGTCTTTGCCCTTATGGTATGAACTAAAAATTATTTGCATTGTCTCCATAGCTGAGCCCTCGAGTTTGAAGACAAATTTTAAATGGCTCCGCTCCGGAGCCCTCGAGTGCAAAGGGTTAAATGCTTATGTACTCGTATACCGAAGAATTCGATCGGTTCGAATTATCGAGGGTCTACAAAATCGTGGATTGCACAAACAAATACGCTCCGAACTGTGTCGCGTTGCGTTTAATTTTAATCAGAGAAAATTTCATAAATAGTTAAGAAGAAAAAAGTTCTATTGATCAATTAGCATCGACTTCCCGACAATTCGAAGCTTCTGAATCCATTCCCCATTGGAGATTTTTTCAAAATTTTTCCCTTCTATGCAAACAAACGAATTTCTCTCGATTCCTCTCTCAGGCTATTTTAACACTAGGTTTACGGGGCACTAAATGTGCCTACTCTACATTACTTTATAAAAATAACAAAAATGTATGTATCCAAATTTATAGTCGTTTCTTTTACAATATATACCCAAAGAAACCAATTTGTTGAATAATATCTTCTTCGTGCATCCTTACAATTTCGATAATTGTGAATTAAGAGGTACCAGAACCCGTCATTTTCACGGGTCCCGTAAATCTAGCGTTAAGCAAAATTTCGAATCGTTCCGCGGCCAAAGATTTCTTCTCGTTCCCCCGCGTTCCCGGCATCGGTCTCTCGAGCTTTCGGATCACGTAGCGACCGTTGCCGGTAAAAAATTCTGTACGCGAGAAATTCCAGCATTGTATAGGAACGGCACCGTGTTTCCCGTAAGGTCTCGCCCCCTTATAGAGCAGGCCAGATAGAATAATCCCGAGGGTCGATCGCGTTTGCCCGACACGTACGCTGGAAGCAAATTACGTCGGACATCCGTAACCTTTGCGCAGCCGGCTTTTGTTTCGTTCTCGTTTCCGCTAGCCGCGCGTATTAATTAAACACGAAACTGCCGGTTCGTTTTGCATTATCGTTGTTATTGTTTATCAGACTGTTTGCGGGAGAGAAAAAATGAATAACTGGACCGCGAGAGTCGTGGACTCCGCAATGCGAAGAGTATAGGAAAAACATAGTGAAGAACGATGGAAAATGAGCTGCGGTAATGAACTAGGAAGTTGTGAAAGTGATAATTATTTTTTAGCTAGGGTCGAGGCTCTTGGCTGCTTCTTCGGTGCTCGAGAGGCACAATTGAAAGAACGTGGGCGGATACAGCGAAGATATTGGAGAATGGTGAGATGAAAGCTAATGAGAGGATTTAATGTGGTTTTGTTAATCGTGTGTCTGTGTGTTGGAAGTATGCACTGGAGAGAATAATTGTGTTCTCTATCTAGAAAAATGGGTGCCCCTCTCGAGAAACGTCCATTGTTTCAAAAATAATTAACGCTTCGAATCTTCGTGAACAAGTTCGTGCAAAAGCTGTGGTATTTACACGTCTATTTTCCAGCAGAAGTGTACTCATGGAATTGTCCTGCATATTCTTCGCTGTTGATTATCATTGATTACTGAAATTTTTGCTAAAAAAAGAAGACATCTTTGCAGGTCCGATTAACGCGCGCAAGAACGTTTCTAGCTTATTAGAATCTCAGGGAAAAGCACAGAAAGCTTTCTTTCTTATCTCTCGGGAGGACGAAAGCAGAAATTGTTTAAGAAGCAAACTCGCGTTGTATCCGAGGCGACCGTGGATTTCTCGCGGAAAGGAAGCCGGCCGTTTAATTAACGGGCACCGTAAGAGGACACCGAGGCGATCCTCGAAGGAATTGCCGGCATGAGTCAGAGAGGAAACCCCTCGCGGATCGATACCGCGTCGGAAACTACCCCGGGCATCGACGTTGTTTCTTGCCTGGCCATTTTGCTTTTTCTCGTAGCCGGTTCCTCGATATCCCAGGGTAATCGCAGGCCGTTCAGGATCGTACGTTCCCATTCGCAGCTACGGTTTTGCACCTATGCGATCGCCGATGGCGATAGTAACGGTGGTTATGGCGGCGCGATGGCCGTTTCGCTCCGCGACCGGACAAAGTCCATTTTATTCTTTTACTCTCCTTGTAATAAAGATATTCGATAAACGGAACGTTCTCGGGCACATTCCAAAAATCATCGACAGCCTAGCGCAATGTATAACGAAGAGCAACGTCGACTAATTGCTAGAATAAAAATTCTAACGCAAGACGCAGGAGCTACATAGACGGTCTACTCCCTTTTTAACACTAGAAAGACTGAAACTTAGTATATACCTATATTGCCCAAAAGCAGTCAAAATGACTGCATTGTGTAAACTAATGTGTAAAGAAATTTGTTTAAAATCAATTTTTAATATTTTTTATATTATTTACAGTTATATAACAAGTTATTAGTAAATATTAACAATAAAAAAATTTACTTCACTTGGAAAAAAAAATAATTCGCTTCATCTTCAGATGGTAGTTCAGAATTTGTTGCACCTGATTCGATATCGGAGAACTCTTCACTTATGTTAGTTAGCTTTTCCAATAACTCACTTCTATTCGACATTTCTTTCATGAATTTAGGGGGCAAAAGAAATAAGATAAACAACTTGTTAGAACAAGTATCACTGCATAAAGATTCGAACAACAAGTACTACTCTAGCTTATTGAGTAACTGCAACTTATCAAGTATACGCCCAAATCGACAATTTATCGTGTACTTGTATGTTATTATGTGACGGTAATCGAAAAAAAATGAAAAATGTTATTTCAATACAGAGGCGAACTGGTCATATAAGAAATTTACTCAATTCAATAATAAGAGTCGTTTGACTATTTAAAATTTCCCAAGCAATCAAAATGACTGCTTTTGGGGGGAGGTAACTACAATTATTAATAAACGAATTTATATGTCGTACAAAAAGTCACAAAATTCTAAGAAATTGTGTCATTATAGACATAATTGTTTCTCTAATTGAAATTAAAAAGCAGTCAAAATGACTTCCTTGGGCAATCTAGTGTTAATCGTTTCTTCCTACGTTTTTATTATTTTGTACCCGATCTATTCATTTTTATCGTAAATCTAGTCATTGCATACGAACGTAAAGCTTAACCCTCTATGGGCCGAATTTTCTTCCGTTGATTTCTATTTGCAGACAACTATTTGCGAGGCATTTACTTTGATATTCCAAGTTGTTGGTGCAGCTAACCGTCGTCAATATTGTTATTGGTTATCTCAGAGACATTATATCTTATATCTTCTGAAAAAGTAAAATTATTTGGTAAAATGTCGATATATTAGCACGTGACCTGAAAGTTACACGGGGGCCCATAGAGGGTTAAATAAGACTGATGGTTGTATTAGGTTTTAACAATGGAAATAGTGAGAACAATCAAGTGTACGAATATAAATGAGGACAGGGGAGCATTCACAATGATCCAAAGGTATTGACATTTTCGATTTTCGTTCGCACGGTAGAGCCATTTTAGGATGCTTGTCGTGCCCGCATGCGATCGTTTCGATCTCGTGTATGTAATTGATATCGCGACTGTTGATCGTCGACCCCCTGCAGTTCTTCCGTGCCCCACACGGTCCCCTCCATAGTACTCGACTCGAAGGAAATCAGTTTTCGTCGATCGAGGAGAGGAGCTCTCCTTTCAATTCCAGCCGTCTTACGGACGTCCGATTTTTCCGCGTCGAAAAAAAAAGAAGAAGAAGAACGAGAGGAAACGAACGAACGGAAAGGAGGGACGAAGGGCGAGTCGACGGGGGTGGTTTTCTAGGGACGGTCAACGCGGGGCGGTCCTCGAGAGATCGATACCTCGAAAATTGCCGGAGAGGCGCCGCGGCTAGGGCCAGTCCCCGATATTCGGTAACCCCGAAGGCAGCCACGTAGAAAAAGAGGGTCCGAGGGCTGACCGAGGGCAACCCACGAGGAGAATGAAGAGAGAGGGACGACTCCACGACTGTGTGGAGAAGCGTAGGTGCGTGTACGTGAACGCGGTCTTGTGCGTGAAAGTGCGTGTAGAAGTACACCAGCGCGTTTTATATTGGGCGTGTGTCATCGCCCCGCTTCTTCGAGCTACTACGCGTCCTGAACGCATGAGAGCCCTTCGAAGATCCGACGGGCTTGCTCTTCTTCCTCGGATTTTCCACCTATCGCCACCCCCTTAATCATCCTTTGTGTCGTACAGTTATCTTCCTCTGCGAATTACAGGCTGGAGATCATCGAAAATCCGAGGCCAGCAGTCTTGCATCCGGAATGGTGACCCTTTTCGCGCTCGAATGGCAACTCCGAGGCGCTCGGAAACTATCGCGTTTTGTCATACTGTGTACCGGGACCTGTGACACTTATACTTATGAAATTATCAACCCACCAAGCACAAAATCTTTATATATATAAATTACGTGTCACAATGTTTGTCCGCGATGAACACCTAAACTACTGAACCGATTTCAATGAAAGGCACAATGCGTTCAGTGTGGTCCAACTTGAGATATAGGATAGTTTTTATCTCAATTTATGGTCGCAAAAATATATATAAATTACGTGTTACAATGTTTATCCGCGATGAACACCTAAACTACTGAACCGATTTCAATGAAATTTGGCACAATGTGTTCAGTTTGGTCCAACTTGAGATATAGGATAGTTTTTATCTCAATTTATAGTGGCAATATTTTTTTAATGCAAATTATTATAATTTTCTGTAAGCTTCACAAGTTTATAACAGATGGCGGTGTATAAAACGTCAAAATATTTTCCAAACAATTGCCAGATATTGGAAACGGTAGAATACAACTGCAACCAAATTTACAGAAACCAAAGAAGACCAACTAGCAATGCTGTGGTTTTAATAAGTTTCTAACAGATGGCGGTGTATAAAACGTCAAACGTCAGTGTATAATTTAAATTTAGGTTTATAAATTTTTACGGGTTATACACAGGTTAACAGAGACAGGTTAACCAAGAATATTGTGCACCGATTAGCGCTGAATTAAATTGTTCGAATCTCAATCCCCTGGGTTTTTACATTGGCTACAATGTTTTCGTCTTAGTCACAGCAACGCGTGACCGGGACCGCCAGTATACATATCAGTGAAACGATTTAATTCCTACGAAAGGAAATGTAGAATTTCAATTGTTAGATAAACAACAGTACACTAGATCGCGCCTTAGTCGGCGTTACCAAATAGCCATTAAGGAGCCGATCTATACAATGAGGATGACACCGGAATTCGTAACGCTATTAGAGCAGTCTAAGTATGAGCTCCAAAGGCGAACAATATATGCGGTGCGTGCTATACACAAGCAAAGTAAACTTAAAGACGAACACAACAATTGTGAAATATGTAAGATAAGCTGTAACGTATCCGCCACTGTATATATTGTTCATGTTGTTAACAAATATGTTCATGTTATTGATAAGACAAACGATTCATCGGACAAACGAATATGTTGAAAAAGAAACGAACAGAATGAAACAAGGACGAGCAGTCTTGTCAGGTCCGGCACCAGAAAAGGACGTGTAATTAAGTATTAAAACTGTTTGCTTTTATCCCGGCCATCACTTACAAATATATACCACTTATTCCGTTAATAAATAAGTGTCTTGTTCAATGCATAACATCGATAATTTCAATAATCGTGAAATAGAAAACCAGACCCCTCTGACCGTGGTAGGATCGGTGTCGAGCAACTCAATAAATAATAACTAGACTGCGGATCTTTCGATAGAATTTAGTACGATTTTTCTTTGTTTTGGATCTACTAGAGACTGTCCCTATGAAAAATAGGATTTCGTTTAATTCCATTTTCTGCAAAAATTTGTCGGCAACAATTGGAAATTGCATAAACATCCAATTGCAGTCTAATTTGAAGATTCTAATCGGAAGATGAGATCCTCACGAGAGTTGAGTTGTTCGAGAGTTCGATGAGAAACACTCGAACTATACTAGGAAGTTGTTCGGATTAAGAATCGAGAAAGAATTCGTATTGGAAACGGGTGTTTTCGAAGGTTGTTTGTTCCAAGTAACGGTAGCTGTGTATGCGAGTAGGCGAGTCAGCGGAGCGAGGCAGGGGACCGGGTAAGAATCGAACATAATTGAACGAGAAAACCGTGGAGGATCAGGGGAGGCGGGCGTGCTCGTCTCGTTATCGAAAATCCATTACTCGGCCGGAGGGATCGCGTTTCTCGTTCTCTTCGTCCTCGTCCTCATCCCGCTAATGGTCGTCGGCCGCATCCTCGAAACTTCGGCTGCCCTCGAGCGACCTCGTCGTCGTCGTCGTCGTCAATCCGTCTCCCAGACGACTTAACGACGTCTAATTACCGCCTCGATTAATCACCCACGGTGATTCGTTGACGCGCCACACACCTGGTTCTGCCGCCAACCAACAACCGATCACCGATTCCCGGTTTTTTTTTTAATCGTTTTTTAAACGTCTTCGTCTAGTCTCATCCTCGGCTAGCCAGGAACGGATGCAAACAATGACCGCGATACCTTATCCGAGGTGCGGCAGATAACCGCCGAAGATAATGGCGGCCCACGCTTTTCCTGGCACACGATTCTCCGGAATTCTATGGCCAAGAGCTCTTTCACGTTCTTTGTGCATCGGTGCACTGAATATTCCATAGTTCTCAAGACCTCGGAGAGAATCTTCGAAGATTCCTCGATGAAATTGAGAGCGGAATCGGGAAAAGATGGAGAGCTACGAGGCTGTGGCAAAGGATCCATACGATCCATGCAATCTCAAAGAAGCTTCGCGCCACCGCTCGTTTGTTATACATTTCTTTCGTCTGTAGTAGATTTTATGCATTTATGACAAAACTCTCTGTTATGTATAGAACAAGACACGTATTTATTAACCCCTTGCACTACTATTTATTTTGTGACTATAATGGTTAGAAATTCTTCATCGTTCAAAATTTCATACAAAAAAATATGGTTTATATTTATCGTATGCCTATGTTTTCTCCAAAGGATATATATATCAACTACAACCAAGTAGAATTCTATTTCGATTTGAAGGAAATTAGTAATGTTCACATTTATCAGTCTCTATTCATAATCTTCATCACGAGTCTGGCTCGTTATTGTAGGGCAAGGGGTTAACGGAATAACTGGTACATATTTCACAATTGTTGTGTTCGTCCTTACATTTATTTTGCTTGTGTATAGCACGCACCGCATATATTGTTCGCTTTTGGAGCTGATACGTAGACTGCTCTAATAGCGTTACGAATTTCGGTGTCATCCTCACTGTATACATCGGCTCGTTGTTTATCTAACACTCTCCTTTTCTGTTAACAGTAGATTGCCTAAGCAAGTCATTTTGACTGCTTTAAATTATTTTTTTTCGAACTGAAATACATTTTTTTTATTGCTAATACTTATTAATAACTTGTTATATGACTGTAAGTGATATAAAATATATTAAAAATTACTGTTAAACAAATTTCTTTGCGCATTAGTTATTTTTTCACAATGCAGTCATTTTGACTGGTTTCAGGCAATATAGGTATATACTAAGCTCCCGTCTTTCTAGTATTAATTTTCTATTGCGAAGGCGATCAGAATCCCTCTGGATTCCAATGCATCTAATCTTCCCGATTATTTCCGCAAAATATGCATAAAGCGTTCATGCTGAATATTCATCCAGGGAAGCCAAAAATCCGAGCAATCGACAATTAATCGCGATCCGAGTATTCGCTGCGGGTAAGCCGGAATTATTGTACCCATCCTCTCGGAATGCATCGAATCGCGAACGTATCGAGGAAATTCGCCCGAAATCCGGACGCGATTCGGGTCGCTTTTGAATTGTTGTTTCTGTTGCTGCTGCTCCACTCGTTCCATTAAGAAATCCGCTTCCGTTGACGCGGATGGTAAGCGAGAATCAACGGGGAACGGAAAGCCGGGAAGAAGAGTCGAGCAAAAAACCGGAGAGACAGAGATAGAGAGAGAGAGATGGGAGAGAGGAGAGTCGAGGGAGCACGGGAGAGACGCGGTGTTATTTCTGGATTCGAGAAACCAGAGGCATCGAGGCTTCTCTGCACCGTTCCATCGCGATGTGCATCGGAGATCTTCGAAGATGAAGACACGTGTCTTCGATTTACGCCTGAAGCGGACGAACTTCGAAGTATTCTTGCATTATTCTCGACCGGTTAACCCGTCAGCAACGCGTCATTTTTATAAACATTAAAATATTGGGTTGGCAACTAAGTAATTGCCGATTTCAGTTATAGATGAAAGTATAACTTGACTCAGTTTTTGGCCGAAAAGGATCAGACTTTCTACGAGCGTGGAATTTTCAAGTTGTCAGAAAGATGTCGAAAGGTCATCGAACAAAATGGAAAATACATCATAGATTAAAGTTCATTCCAAGTAAAAAAAAAACTCTTTTATTACATTGAACAAATCGGCAATTACTTAGTTGCCAACCCAATACTAGACTTGGAAAATTTGTACAGTTTGTAAAGTGAATTTTACGCATTCATGAGAAAAATGAGTAGCTGCAATTTGACACAACGTAAAGATTGAAAGGATCAAATAGCATTAACCCTCTACGGGACGAATTTTCTTCCGTTGATTTCTATTTGCAGGCAACTTGCAAGGCATTTACTTTGATATTCCAAATTGTTGGTGCAGCTAACCGTCGTCAATATACACAAGACATTATATAATTAAGACGTGTACGTCATCTTCTGAAAAAAACTAAAATTATTTGGTAAAATGTCGATATATTAGCACGTCACCTGAAAGTTACACGGGCCCATAGAGGGTTGATATATTACTCTCGATCTAAGAAAATTAGTAAGGAAAGGAAAAGCGTTTAGAAATTTTTCTTTTGCCTGAAGATTCGCGTTCTACTCAGATGTGGTGTGCTCGATCAAGGTAGGAGATTAGGCCAGTTGTTATGACAACATCAGTGTTCCCCGGCTCGTTGGTTTTTTAAAAAAGAGGCTGCCAGTGACTTTGCGAGCGACGTAGACAGTGTGCTAGCGGGTCTCGTGTCTGGCCAAGAACAATGGTACAAGCGTGCAGCTACGTGAGTCTCGATGAACATCCTGAATGTCTGAAACCGTCCACGTGGTCGGCAGGAAGTGCGCTTAAGGATGAATCGTCTGATAAATTATGCATTAGGTCTTCGCGGACGGTCGAACGAATTTCGAGAAGCAGGAAATCGACGAGAGAGAGAGAGAGAGAGAGAGAGAGAGAGAGAGAGAGAATCTACGGTACTTTGCCGGGACTCGGCCAATTCGACAATTTCGCGACCTGGAACAATGTCTGCGCCAGCGTACCGGCGTACATACATGCAGTGTTACGCGCTCGTTGTCATGGAAATGTCACGTTATTAGGAATTTTTCCCGAGTGCAAAGCGCGCGAACTGTAATTACGCGCGGTGCGTCGTCATTAACGGCCGCTGGGAACACCGTCGCGGTTCAATTAAACCCGTTGTAAATAACCGGGCTGCTCCTCGAGAGTTCGTACTCTCTGTTGCTCGCGGGTCCGCCGATTAACATGCAAATAACGCGTCGCGACGACCACCAACGGCACGCGTTAATTACAGGCGAGAACACACCTCTTCGACCGACGGATTATCTCTTTTGTAATTTTCGTCGGCCCGTTTCGCCCCAGCATCTCGCAACCGCGAACTACGCCTGTTCTCGCGCCCGCCGACCTTTTCTTCGTGATTAGGATTAGGAACTAGGGCTTTGATAATTTGATGAAAAACACACGAAGAGAATCTCCATCGGATTCTCTATCTCAATAGTGAGGGGAGTCGTTCTTGTCACCGGCATGCAAGTCCCATAAAAATATGACCTATCGTGAAGCACAAGTGTGAAAAACAAATGACTTCTGTTGTGAATTCTCGATACATACATGCCAACTCGAGACATACTCGGGCCGTGTTATGTTTACACTTCTCGGCGTCACGGTAGTGGGGACAATTCCGCGACGAAAATATATTTTTTTTTACTTCTTAGTAAGATTTTTGATGTATGACTTTCTTTGACGTGTAAACCTTTAAATAAGGAAAAATTTGTTCGCATCGTTCAACAATTATTTCATTTCTACAGAGTTGAATACAAATATGATATCACTGTCCTAAGACTTATGAGCGGAAGTGTACAGTGACTCGCAATTATATTCGGACGCTTTTAAAAATCGTATAACTTTGTTAATATTGAACCATACGACTTGGATTTTTTTTTAAGTGAGCACAATTGATTTGGCATATAAAATGAAAAGAATTTTTTTTACAAAAATTGCAATTGGTCGAAATTGCAGAGAAAATACTAAAAGTTGTATTTTTCAACTTTTTTATGCGTGCTTATATTAAAAATTTAAAAAGTACGTTTTGTACATCTGTATCAATTATACAGATTCTGAGAATTTCATCAAAATCGGTCAACGTTGCAATGAGCTGCAGATGTTCCAAAATGATCACATAAGGGCGAAATTCTCTGACAAAAGGCCAAAATTCTGCGACTTTCGCCCTTAAGTTTTCATCGTTAAACGTTTGTAGCTCAGTGCAACGTTGACCGATTTAAATGAAATATTCAGAATATGTATAATTGATACAGATGTACAAAACGTACTTTTTAAATTTTTAATATAAGCACGCATAAAAAAGTTGAAAAATACAACTTTTAGTATTTTCTCTGCAATTTCGACCAATTGCAATTTTTGTAAAAAATTCTTTTCATTTTATATGCCAAATCAATTTTGCTCACTTAAAAAAAAATCCAAGTCGTATGGTTCAATATTAACAAAGTTATACGATTTTTAAAAGCGTCCGAATATTATTGCAAGTCACTGTATATTGTTACGCAGTATTTGCGTAGCGCAACATTCCATTAGTTGCTGGGAAATCGCGCGGAAGAAAATGTCTGTGAGCTCCTCGCAGGTCGCGCAGGGGTGCACAGGTCAAGGAGAAAGGAGAGAAGCTGGTCTGCAGGGAGTAAGCCGACCTAAGAACACGAAGCCCTTCGACTTACGACGTCGTCAGACCGTCCGATAAAGGGATCTACGACGTCGGTTACACCGGTCATTGGACACCCGACCTGTCGCGGCTCGAATCGCGAATCCTCCTCCACCACAGACCTCCAATAACTTGCGCAAATCTTCGACGATGAGGGTTGGTTTACGCGTGGAAATTCCCTTGAAAAACGCCTCGCCGCTTTCTTCGTTGATTTCGCTTCGATATTAGGAAAAGTAACCGGGAGTCGTAACGGTTAGAGTCTAGAGAGCGTGTCTGCCGTTCTCTCGTAACCGTTCGGCGAGCTTTAGCCTGCGATCCTGTGATCCTCGGTTTTTGCTGGATCGCTGGCACACAGGCTCACCCGACCACGTTTGGTAAACGTTGCTTGCCGGGAGGATCGATAGGGTCGACAGAGGATTCGACCAATTGTTGATCGGGCTGGCTAGACGCTGGCCAAACTTTCCTACGAACCTGACCCAAACAGTTTCGTAAACTTGGCAAATTTTTAATCAAGCTACTATGTGCAAGATAGCGTACCTTGGCGCGGTTGTTGTCCTATCGTCCACAAAGATTTAGCTACCTTTGTTAGTTTACAGTGTTTGATCTCTTAGGCTTTTGACTCTTTGAAAACGAATGACGAGGATTGCATAAATTATAATGTGTTGGAATTTATTTCATAAATGTAGAACAACATTAATCTGTTACATCTTTAGAAGGAAGTATCGTTTGAATCGACTCTTGGTATAATATATTTACATTGTACGTTGTGCCCGGCATGGGACCCTCGATCCTCGATTGTTTATATTGAACGGTTGCCCCTCTGTTTCTGGATCTCTTATGTTTCATTCGTACAGTAAAGACGTGTCTCGCAACGTGCTTTTAGAGAACTATTGAAATATAACTTCTTTTTCATATTATATAAACGAGTGTGGTTACTTAGTATACCCATATTCCAATATAAAATGTACCAATATTAAATTCCTTTGATTTCCCCACGGCTCGTTTACTGTTCCAGGTTTGAAAAAATCGAAAAAAAAACGTCCGTGTGTTGAAGTCACTATTTCAATGTATTATACTCGTTCGAACGTCAAATGTTTATATTTTAAAGTATTAACGGGAAAAGATAAATATTAGAGGAAAAGAAAATTGATCTACCCAATTTGGTCACATCTGCGTCAAATCCGCTATTAATCGTGCACACACGAGTCACCGGTGTTCGTTTCCCTGATTACTTAGGGGAAGGCAAACATAAAGTTCGATGAGACGATGTTTTCACTGAAAGCTGCACTCTGTATGCACTCGGCGTGCACCGAACGGCTGCCCATTGTGCAACGGATAATATCGGCGGTCGTTTCTTCGAAACTATCGGAACAATCCCGATTGAAAATGTGAAAAGCTACTTGGGTTGTTCGGTTGCGACACGTGCCGGTCGTTTCGCCGGAACAACAAACGGTGGGCCGGTGTTGCGTGCGTGCCCAGTCGACGATGAAAAGTCGATAGAACGTCGGCGAAGCCAACGAACCTGTGAGTCATCGTCGTCATCGTCTCCCACCTAACGAGACGGCCGCTAAATCGGGCGCACCTCGTCCGTTTTGCTCCGCTTCGACAGACCACTCAAGAGTTTTATACATCGCTCTATACCTCGCACGATTCTTACTGTCATATCTTCCGAGCTCGACAATACAAAACACGTGCTGCGTTAGAAGACAATAGAACGCATTTACACCATCCAGCGCGCTGCGTAGAACGCGGCGTTCCTGTATCGCGACGCTAACGTTCCCTGCACAGAGTCCTGTAGAAATTATGATAGCACCGAAACATGGCTCACACGATTCATAGAAACTATTTTTTGATCCGCTGTTATTAGCACCGAACGTAGAAAAGAATAGCGAGCGGAACAAACCGTCCATTACATACCGTAAGATAACACTTATTTCTTGATAATACTCTGTTATTAATGATTATCTTACTGTCAAGCTTTTACCAATACATTCGTCACACTTTTCCGATTAAAACACGATACCATTCGGATCGTGTTTACTCCTGTAATCCACCATAAAGTAGAACCTCGCTTATCCGAACTCATCCACGGAGCACGCGTTATTAATGATTATGTTACTGTCAAGCTTTTACCAATACATTCGTCACACTTTTCCGATTAAAACACGATACCCAAAACACGATACCATTCGGATCGTGTTTACTCCTGTGTAATTCACGATAAAGTAGAACCTCGCTTATCCGAACTCATCCACGGAGCACGCGTTTTCAGACCATAGAACAGTTATCTAGCAACAAATGTAGATTAAATCAGAAAAGGCACATCATCGGCAATGAATAAAATTTTTTTAAAAAGTATATGAATAAATTTCCACTCCCCAGTGAGAACGCACCCTTCGCAAGTGCACAGTGGAAAGCAGTACGATTTGGAGAGATCGCCTAATTTTCACAGAAGCGTTCCCGATACGCCCAGCGATTCCTCCGAAGCGTGTTTTTCGATACTCGGCGAAGAGGCACGCGATGAGAGAAATTCGAGGCGATTGTTGTTGCAGTTGCGTGCCGGGTCTCGTCGGCACGTTCCCGCGAAAGCTGTACAAATTACCCGATTTTTCCGAGTAGAGAACGGCGAGACTTACACGGCGCCTTTCTAATTGTGAACTATCTTTCAATCCGCCGGGACCCCCTAAAAGCAGCCGAAAAACCACGAGCTTCGCCGTGGAATTGATTGCGATTGCCGGTGGCTTAACCGGAGCCTGTTATCTTAGATCGCGGCACAAATCAAACCGACGGCAACAATAATCGAGTACTCGTTCCGATTCGTTTCCCCGCCAACGATGCTGTGTGTTTTCTTCCAGCATCGAGAAGGAACAATTCACGAGAGCAATTACTCAAAGACGCCCCATTTAGCAGCCGAACAGTTCAAGTTTAATTCTTCGCCCCGTATTTTCGAGGATATTTTCCATTTCCCGCAGGATGTCCGCAGGAATAGGTTACCAGGTTACAGGATGACGGTAAACTGAACAGAGAAAATTCATTTCATTTTACGACGGAGTCGCAAGTTGAACGAGATGAATGTGTAATTTTTTTTTTCCAAGACAAATAAAGTTTCACTGTTTGTCTTATTCCTTGCCGTATTTTTCAGGACATTGTCAACTCCCTCGGGATGTGTCAGACGTTTTACATTATATTGAACAGAAAGTCCACTTCTATGTAGGAAGTAGACGTATGAAGTTCCATCTTGTGTTATTCTTTTTCGTTGCTGTGTTTTTGAAAGCATTGACAATTTTCACAGGATGTTAGACGTTTCATATTGTATCGAACAGAAAGTTCGCTCCATTTTTCAAATGACACTTCAAGCAGTTCAAAAAAATTGCATAAAATCGACGTAATGCATCTCATGAAATAAAAAATTTTTAAGTTAACACATTACACATTACGTTGATTACACTTGTTCAACGTTCCTGTATTTTATAGATCCTATCCGAACGTGGTGCAGCGAATGTATTCACACAACAAATTAATTTTCAAGTGTCCAGTTGCATTCGTCGCGTTAAACGGTGAACTAAAACGAACGAATAATCTTTGCGAGAAGAACAAAAATTGAGAAGAATCCCCGTAACATTTCCAGATTCGCTGGGTCACCTGGTATCGCGAGACCGACCATTTCCACCGGAGATTAGGTTAAAAACGGACCCCGTAACGGAGCCATAGGGGCTCAGCGGAGCAGAACACGCGTTCGTTATGAGATTGTTGTTGGAGCCCCATGGATTCGCGTTATCTCTCTCGCGGCCTGTGTAGCGTTATCTTGAAAAGCCGACGTCCGTTTCCTCGTTTTTCCGGAATCCCAGTTTCAACCATGACCGGCTGAAATAATAGAAAATGGCGGACGGTTTGGAAACACGGAAACGGAAGAGCGTACGAAATTTATTCCGTTTCCGGCCCGGTGGAAAAACGAGTATTCGTTTGCGAACAAAAAAAAAAATCCAACAAATCGTGAAAAGAGA
The DNA here is from genome assembly GCA_913789895.3 of Seladonia tumulorum. Lineage (NCBI taxonomy): Eukaryota > Metazoa > Arthropoda > Insecta > Hymenoptera > Halictidae > Seladonia > Seladonia tumulorum. Next base: position 18,399,476 of record OU565271.1, read on the forward strand.
GAAAAATGGGTGCTCGAGATCGGCCGTTAATCCCGTTTCTCGATTAAACCCGATCTGTTTCCGCGGATCTGGCGAATGAAAGTTGCCCGGTCCAACGATTCCGGGGGTAGTTTCTGCCCCCCGGGGTGGCGAACTTCTGACAAAAGCTGAAGCGATTTTCGCTCGGAAATTAACCGCGAGTTCCAACTTTGCCAACAATTCTTTCCGAAAAACGTCAGAGGACAGGTAAACGCGTCGTTCGTTCCATTCGAAGAAGAAAGCTTCTTTCTTCCGTTGTCTTGGCTCGGCATTTAAAATCGGCATTTAAAATCAATTTTTTCGGAGCAAAAATTGCCTTCGAAGCACAGGGGGGGGGGGAGCCAGTTAGGGGTTTCTTTGTTGCTTTAAAAATTCTACTAGATCGAAATTACTACCCTAGTAGCACAAAATATTGTATACACATTCATATAATATTAAAAAGAGATACAATCCTTTTTCAATATTCAAATATACATAGAATATTTATTTTATATTAAGTAACAAATATTTCTTTTTAAATATTCAGGAAATACCTATTTCATGTTACGAGAAGAATATTATTTTTTAAATATTAAATGAATCTTTATTTCATATTAGAAGTAGAATATTTTTTCCTAATATACAAATAATATTTATTTAATATCATGAAAAGAATATTTTTTTCTCATTATAAAACAAATCTTTATTTAATATTAGAAATAGAATATTTTTTCCAAATACAGATAATGCAGAAAATATTCCCTCAACAAACAGTGCGCAGAAAGTAATACATATTCATTGTTTCTAATTTTTGTTATATTTTCTTAAATTTGAAAATTTTATTGAATGTTTTTTAAATATTGAATTTATATTTTTCAAATATTGAATTCACATTTTTTTAATATTTACTTTATATTTTTTAAATATCTAGTTTATATCCTCTGAATATTTAGCTTATATTTTTTAAACATTCAATTTATATTTCTTGTACATGTATACAATATTCAGATCGAATATTTTTCTCATACGAAAAAATGTGGCTTAAAAAATATTTTTCCAATATTTGAGAAAAATATCTAATATTTTTGTGCTACTAGGGTACGTTCTTTTCATCTTCCTCTGCTTCGAATTACTGTACTCTGAAAAAAAACCCTACCGATCGCCATACTGTCATCAAGTTCTAAGCAATAACGTGTAGGAGGGAAATACTTTTTTAAAATCCTTGTCCGCGAGGGTTCGAAGCGAGCACAAGCGTTAGAATTTCCTTTTAAAGCTTCGGGAAACCGACACACGACTTATGGTACGGGATATAATGGTTTTGCACTTTATACGTCCACCTCGGTCCATTCCAGGATCCTCCATAGAACGACGTGCTATCCCATAATGGTAGGACGGACATCTCCGTCGAGCATCCGCAGCGTTTTTCTCGCGAGATTCATAGAGCTCCGGAGTTCCCGGTGGTTCGAACAACGAGGAATTTGATAGACGATCGCCAACAGCCAGAAGCAGCCAGCTTTGGTGAAAGAGAAAAATGCGGGCCGATAACTCTGCCAACAACCCCGCGTGTGCAGTACTCTCTCCGTCTCTCTTTCTTCGTTTTTCTCCGACGCTGTGCCCGAGAGCAGTCTCCGAGAATAGACGCCGCGGGTCTTGTTAATAGAATCCCAGCTTTAATTCAGGACTCGTTTCCCTCGGAGCAGAAAGACGCTGTTCTGCCCCCATGATGATCCAGAAGAGGGAGAAGACCCCGGCCCGTGTGGCAGATGTCTCGGGAATCCGTGGCGCGTGCTCGAATTAAACCCGCAAGAGTCGATTCTTCCTCCTCCTCCTCCTTTCCCCTTTGAAAAGCTGAAGAGAACGGATCCTTCCTCTCTCTCGCTCTCTTTCGTCCTCTGCTCTCCAAGCGTGTGTATATCGTTTTAGTTTTTACTTACGAGAGACTTGGACCGACGCCAACTCGGCCGAGATTTTTGTTCCTCGGTTTTCGGAAGCGTTCCGGGAAAACCATCCCCGCAGGCTGCTACTCGCACCTGGACTCACCAAATCGTTCGATTTACCTGCGTTTAAGAGGCCCGCAGCGGTTCACACTCGGCCCAGCTGCCCGCCGAACCGTCCTCCACCGTTGAGAGGTTATGTGTAAATAATTGTATATGAAGACGGTGGAGGAAATATATTTGAGTAAAAGAAGATGTTGTCGGAGGTGTCTACGAGACGAGCGGACTATTAGAACTAACGCCCAAAACGCGAGGACTACGGTGCGTACCTGAAGCGAGGACTGCATACTACAGGGTGGTCCAATCATAATGCACGATGTTAATTATAAGTCGCACCTAAACGTCAAGTTTTTTGCCTAACTTAATTTGACATTTCTTTGTTTCTGTGTTTAGCAAATTCAACCATGGAGAGGTACACAATTGAGCAGCGCGTTAAGATTGTTGAGGCTTTTTACGAAAATGGGCGTTCAAATCGAAATGCATTTCGAGCACTTCGTGATTTTTTTGGTCAGCATAATCGACCAAATGTGTCCACAATCGAGAGAATTGTGCGGAATTTTCAGCAAACCGGGTCTGTCGGAAATGTGAAAACATCGGTGCATACTCGTCCAGTTCGTTCTGCGGAAAACATTGCTGTTGTCCGCGATAGTGTGGATGAGAAGGATGAGATAATTCGGCACATTAACGACATTGATCCTCAATTATGTCTCAGAGTCATTGAAAATATGTACCATCGGATAGAAGTATGCCAGCGAAGCCGTGGCGAGCATTTGGCCGATATTTTGTTTCATACATAATTGTCATGGATCCTTTTATCATAATAAAAAATATTAAGATAATTTTCTGTAAACTTTTTGTTTTATTTACAATTAACATCGTGCGTTTTGGTTGGACCACCTTGCATAAAACGAAGGGGAATCAGGTATTTTCGAATATTTCTAGGACGTGGGATTTTCCACAGACAAAGGCCTAACGTTTTACTTTGACATCCAATTTGAATCTCTCAATTTCCCTCGAATGTCCAACCAAATCGACGCCCCTGCACCTTTAACGTATTCACTATTACCGCTTTTAACACTTTGATTGCCCAACTTGAAACCTCAAAAATTCCATAAAATCGAAGTAAGTTATCTAATGAGATAAAATTGTAAAAAATTGAATGTACGATATTGAATAGTCCTCCAACTTTCTTGCATGCAGATCCTAATCAAATTTGGAACAATTAACCCTTAGCACTCGAATGGCGACTGTAAGGCGCCACTAGAAATTACTGTATCATTATTGAAAATATTTTTCACGTTATTAAATTGGTTTGTATTTAATAAATTACTGAACATTTCGGTATTCAACGAGCAAATTGGATCATTTTCGTATGTATCACATGGAAAAAAATATATAGAACGGAAATATTCTAAGTCGGAAGAAATGTTTCGTTTTACAGTTAAAATAGCTTCGAGTGCAAAGGGTTAATATATTAACGCAAAAATTCATTTTAAAACCTGGACAATTAATTCCGTCACCCACATATGGCTGACATGGTACTCAACGCGTTAAAAGAACAAACTGTTATTTCAATGAACTGCGGGGCTAGCAAACCGTTTCAAGAAAGCCGTTTCCGTTTTCCGGGGCGATTTCCGTATTGTTGAACGCGTTCGATGCTAGGCGTCGTCTGCAACACTGCGATCGGTTGCGAGACACCGTCGAAGGGGCACACACGGTGAGCCGTGTCGGACGTTAGGAAAATTGCGCAATCGTTGCCGCATCGTATCGCAGGAAAATTGCGGCGAAAGTTTTCCCGACGAATTCCCGATGACTGCACGCGCGCGCGTTCACCGCTCTCTCGCTCCAGTTTCGATAAGCGGGCACCGGCGAGCAGTGGCGGATCTCCCTCGTAAGAATAGTAAGTAGACCATCGAACGAGAATGGAGGTCGATGCATCACGAGAGTGCATCGCACACTGCACACGCTTTTCCACGGGGTCCCGGGGCTGCCTTGCAACTGCCGTCGCCTTTACTCCGGGGCTGCTCTCTTTCGGCCCGAACCATTCAATGGGAACTCCGACACCTTCGGCTCTGACAATTCGTCGCCCCTTGGGACGCTCTTTCACACATTCTCGAATAGGTTCTTGCACATTGACTTGTTCGTCGATTATTCTTAGGATAGTGTTCTCTACTTTATCGGTGCTACTCGCTGCACAAAAGTTAGTACCACAGGAAACGCGCACTGTGAATCGCTGAGAAGAACAATACCCCAAACATTATTTCGTGAAACATATGATAAGTAATCGAGTACGTGAACTCTAAAGTTCTAGGAGAATTTTTCTAGGAGAAAATTCTTGAAAAACTCTAACGGATGTCGGATACATTCCCCTAATTAACCAGTTAAGCGTGTTTGACGTGTATACATACGTCAATTGTTAATTTCTTATCGAATAAAAATGTAATTCTTTCACACTTTGCTTCAGTTTTTTCGTGAAATTTATAATAGCGGCATTTGGCCTGCGTTCGAGGTGTATATTCGTCATTGTTTGATTTTAATTCCGTGCCGCAAGGGATTTCCAAAATTAAATGCCACAGTTAACTGGTTAATTCGGATTTTTACGTGGAACAGATCCTGGTTGTACACAAAAAAAAAAAAACAAAAATAATCGTGAAACTGCAGATTTCGCCGCGGAAGTTTAATATGTAGCAACGTCATTAATATATTTTCACAGTATCTGTGTGATTTGCTTTATACACGAATTTTGTCAGATTTTTCGGTAACTTCGTTGTCACACGAAAAATTGTTTCAGTCTAGGAAACGGAGGAACACTTCTGCGCATTCAATTTTTCCGGGAGAACGCCGAAATCCGTTAAATCGCGTAAAGCAGTGCACTGGGCAATTCCAGAGAGGGTGTGTATTCGCAGCAATTTCGTTGCGGAGAGCGTGGGCTCCGGGATCACCTTTGAATCGCGTTCATCCCGAGTGTCCGGAGAGAGGGAGAGAGAGAGAGAGAGAGAGAGAGAGAGAGAGAGAGAGAGAGAGAGTAGGATCGCGGCCAATCTCGGCCGATTATGCAAATGGTCGTGTTGCCGTTAAATTGCATCCGGCGAGCGCGACATTAGCGTCGAATCGAGCTTTCCACGGGGACCGCGAAAATTGTGAGGGAACACGGTGGCGTCGTTCGTGCCGGGCCCGATTTTTCCCAGCCCCCGTTGCGGCCCTCCCACGGCACGTGAAAATGGAGTCGCGAAAGCCGCTTTCACGCTCCCGGACGGCCACGAATTTATTCCTCCATTACTCTCCCGTCGACCCCGGACCGTCCATTAGAACGGTGCATATGAGCTTTGATGCGACGCGACGCGACGGTGCAACGGTGTGCATATACGAGAGCTTCGATCGAGGCGTTCTCGCGATCGCGAGAAGCCTTCGCGTTTTACGAGCTCCAGCGTCCGTCGTCAGGAGCTTTACGAGCCAAACAGATTCCCGGAAAACCTTTTTAACTCTCCGGCACTATCTTTGGTTCCGGCTTTATCGCCCTCGTAAACCACCGACCGACGACCCAATGCCTGCTTGTTTTCCCAAAATTGTGCGAGAGACCGTGGGGCAAGTTGATGCTATTCTTCAGTTTTTTGGAGAGAAAAAAAAAAGGTTTTAAAAAGAGCTGACGGATTTTTTGCACCTTCCTCTCTTTGGATATTGTCCGCGCGACTTTGAGAGAAGCGTGGTAAATATATGTTAACCCGTTGCACTACTATTTATTTTGTAATTATACTGATTAGAAATTCCTCATCGTTTAGAATATCATAGAAAAAGAAGATTGTTCTATATTTATTGTATGTCTATGTTTTCTCCAAAAGATATATGTCAACTATAGCAAAAGAGAATTCTATTTCGGTTTAAAGAAAATCAATGACATACAGTCGAGTCGGAAAGTAAGTTAACGACTGGTGTATGCAGGCAAATGAATATGACATGTCTTTAATCTTTAATAATGATAATATATGTTTTACTAACATATTTGTTTATTTCCTTACACCTCCTAAATAAAAACAATACAATAACTTGATTTTATTCATCATATTCATTGCCTACATATCACCAAATGTTAACTTACTTTCCGACTCGACTGTATATATTTATTGGACTCTGTTCAGAATCTTCGTGACGAGTCTGACTCGATATTGTAGGGCAAGGGGTTAAAAACGTTTACACCCCCCGTTGGGGAAAGCCGGTACGAATACAGTGAATTCTCGATATACGTCAACTACACGGGTCTTGTCAGCGTCGTGTATCGTCCAGGAGACGTATTTATAAACATATTATGTATAGAGAAATCGCTGGTACTTTGGAATTCTAGTTTCTAAATTAACGTATCGCAATATTGTCGTTTCATCTATATTTTATTACGTTTGCAGACTGCCTGCCATGACAATAAACCTTCTTTCACTAAGGCTTTCTCAAAATAACGCCACGCAAATTTGCTTTCCACTATAATTTTGAACCACTTTTCTGGAAATAGAATAAAAGGACCCAATTAAATAAAAAATAGTGGAAATTTGTACGCTGTATCATCCTGTCCTCTGCGGTCGAGGAGCAAGATGACTTCCGTAGAATTTGAGCCTTTTCGAAAAGGGAGCCAACCATCGCTTCCGGTCAAGAATGATTCACGTGTCAAGAGTTCCCGGAATTATTCCCGGAGCCTCTATCTTGATCATCGGTCTCCGGTCGTCACGCGTGACTAAAGGTACAACGTAAGCGTGAATCATCGAGATGATGTTCTTTTTTTCTCTCGAGAGCTTTTGGATGGTGCATGGATGCATCGCTGCAGGGGCGCTGAGCATCGACTGGGTATGCACATGGAAAAAATACTGGTGCAGTTTATCTTCTGAGGGAGTCGACTTCGAAGCCGTGCATTTGCTGCGATTTTGCATAGTTCTTGTTTTTCGTAAGTCTTGTGTAGTTCTTACAATCGCATTTCGTGCACTTCAAACACCTTTTACCTGAACCATTCGTGCTGCAAATAATGCGAATTTCATTCTGCATTATGCGAAGATGAGACGCAAGAAGATAAACCGCGAACATTGTTCCGTGTCGTTTCAACACGTTGGCTGCGGAACAATCCGAAAAAATGAGTTGTTAAGTAAAGGGTTACTTGGTTACACTCGTAAACTAAATCCTCGCTGATTTATACAACGGAGCCCGTTGCATATGGATCCGGTGCACTTTCCAAACTTTCTTCGGACGCTTTCAAATTCGCAAAACTTTATAGAAAGTTCACGGGCGAATAATCGCTTGAATTTCGAGAAAGCGTGAACCGAGAGTTTCACAGCGTCGGTTCTCGAAGAACGTAACCTTCCATTTTTTATTGAAATCTCTAGTAGTACAGTCGACTGGATTAATTGCATTAGGCTATGAAGGATGTAGAAGAGCAAAGGCGTAACCAGCACGATAAATTACGTCTTTCCAGTTTCGGTTCCATTAACACTAGAACTACCAAGCATTGAATATGCAACTGACGTACGTTGCCTTGCAATAACAACAACATTGCAATCGTTTAGATTTCGTATCAGCTGAAATATTCGCTTCGATGGAGAAATTGATTAAAAAAATTTCTCGTGGTAACATATTTATAATTTCAATCGGAACTTCTAGTGTTCATTGAATTCTCTTGATCCCGCGGACTTTTAGGATTCCATTCCGTCAACGTGTCAACTTCGCATCAGACTGATCCGCGGCATAGTGCTCGGCGGCAGCTGTGTAGTACACGCAGAATTTTCCCCAGCGGCGGGAAAAGCGAAGAAAATGGCTGGTGCGCGCGAGCTTTGAGCTTGGTCAGCAGTGCGTCGAGAAATAAGTCGAAAACTCGCGAGTTTTCTGCGTTTCGGTCTCTCTCCTAGACGGCGCGGCTTAGGACCGGGGTTTTGAACGTTGCGGGACGACGAGACGGTGGTTAATGGAGAGCCCGGAGACTGAGAAAAAAATGCCGCAACACAACGGCTTAATTATTCACGGAGGCGAGCGATCTCGCTCCGCGTTCGTTATTTCTCGTCCTTCTCGGAACGCTCGACGGCCCGTGAAGCCACTCGTCGCCGAGTCCTTGAGAACACGCCCATAACCTCGCTCCGTAGACCACGTCGGCTGCTGCGGATGCTCCCGGGAGACGCTCCCGGGGCCAAACGAGGGCCAAACGGGCACGCGACCCGCGGTTTTCCACGGTTTTCTTTCCGCGCGACTGCGATCTGTCGCAATCCGGTTTGCAGGCATCCTTGTGCTTGTTTTGCGACCCGAAAAGAATCGAGGATGAGGGACTCACGGCCGAAAGGAGAAAAACGATCGGATCGATCGACTCGCGGTAGGATGTGCAGTAGGATGACCCTCGATTGTGAAAAAAATTTCTCGTGCTTTTTTCTGTTTGAATTCTTCATCGCGAAACTGACTCGATACACATCAGTGCAAGGTACATGGGTTGTCTCACAATTTAGGGAGACTCGCGGTTGGATGTGCAGTAGGATGGCCCTCGATTGTGAAAAAATTTCTCGTGCTTTTTGGCTGTTTGAATTCTTAATCACTCGAAACTGACTCGATACACATCAGTGCAAAAGGTACATGGGTTGTCTCACAATTTAGGGAGACTCGCGGTAGGATGTGCAGTAGGATGGCCCTCGATTGTGAAAAAAATTTCTCGTGCTTTTTGCTGTTTGAATTCTTCATCGCGAAACTGACTCGATACACATCAGTGCAAGGTATTTACACGGGTTGTCTCGCAATTTAGGGAGACTCGCGGTAGGATGTGCAGTAGGATGGCCCTCGATTGTGAAAAAAATTTCTCGTGCTTTTTGCTGTTTGAATTCTTAATCACTCGAAACTGACTCGATACACATAGTACACGGGTTGTCTCACAATTTAGGGAGACTCGCGGTAGGATGGCCCTCGATTGTAAAAAAAATTTCTCGTGTTTTTTTCTGTTTCAATTCTTAATCACTCGAAACTGACTCGATACACATAGTACACGGGTTGTCTCACAATTTAGGGAGATTCGCGGTTGGATGTGCATTAGGATGGCCCTCGATTGTGAAAAAATATTGTCGTGCTTTTTTCTGTTTGAATTCTTCATCGCGAAACTGACTCGATACACATCAGTGCAAGGTACATGGGTTGTCTCACAATTTACGGAGACTCGCGGTAGGATGTGCAGTAGGATGGCCCTCGATTGTAAAAACATTTCTCGTGCTTTTTGCTGTTTGAATTCTTAATCACTCGAAACTGACTCGATACACATAGAGAGTACACGGGTTGTCAGACAATTTAGGGAGAACGTAAAAAATTGTTTAACCTCTATAGCCGGCCTAATATACAGCTTGTGAAAACGGGGACGTGTACCGGGGCGCCGATTACGTCTATCTATCGTGTTCGAAACCTGCCCAACAGGAAATTGCATTGTCACCTGCGGGGTCAGAGATCTCTCGGGGACCAGGTATCGAACGGTATTATCGCCACGCCACTGATTTAATTAACCGATGCTTGCACCGGGGCGCACCGTGGCCGTGATGGCGCGAGTGAAACGGGTTTCTCTATGCACCTTAAAAATCGACGTGCTCGGCTGCCATCGAGCATCGCACTGGTGCACGGTAGCTGCGAGGGAAACGCGAATATAAAATGTTACTTCTCGGGAAAAATGTTAAAGAAGTTTTAACACGTTGACTGCCATATGTGGGTGACGGAATTATTTGTTCAGGCTTTAAAATGAATTTTTACGTTAATATATTCATTGTACCAAGTTTGACTAGGATCTGTAAACTGCAAGAAAGTTGGAGAACCACACAATATCATACATTTAATTTTTTTCAATTTCTATTTTATCAAATAACTTACTTCGATTCCGTGGAATTTTTGAGATTTCTTGTTTGGCGTTCAAAGTGTTGAAAAGGAACATGGGTACCCGGTTATTGACGCCTCGATTGCCGAAAGTGTCTAGTACGACCAACACCTAGGGTCTATTAGCGAACAGTGTTTTCGATTGCTTTGTACCGGGAATCGTTGTGAAAGCCGTTTATCGAGCCTTTGATTCTCTGCATCGCGTCTTTTGCGAGCCACAGAGCGTCGTATCGTCGGCAATCGAGGATCAAAGAGCCCGCTGAAACGAGCGAATTAAGAGTAAAGGTCGCACACGTTTCCGCGCAACGAGCCGCGAACAAAGAAACTCTCTGGGGAGTTTCCCGAGTGTGTGTCTACATACAAGTTTAGGTGTCAACGCGGTGCGATGCGACGAGCGAGACCAGCTAACAAACTGCAACGAGACACAGGAAACGCGTTTAGCTTTATGGACGTCCGTCGCCGTATAAAATCGTTGTCTGTGGCCTCGATCCTTGCGTCACTAGCAGCGCGACTCTTCTGCTCTTCGTTTCAGCCCGAGCAGATTCGTCATACCGAGCGGAACCGTGCCGCCGGTGTGCCGTCGTAATTAATTCGTGGCGCGATCTCGTCGGCGCGAATCATCGGCGAGTCATGGATGCTCGCGGGACGATCGTAGGAAATCTCAATTACGAGCCGGGGATTTAAAGCGGCTCGGAACCCGCCGTAGGAAAGCCGAGAGAGCCGTTAAGGCCGGGCTTAGCGACGGGTCAAGAGCGTTTAAGCTCAATGAGAATCGGTCCGGCCCGACCCGGCCCGACGAACTGACTCGTGCCACGTGTGGGCAGAATTTTCTAAACGATTCGTGCCCGTTCCGCTCGTGGGCGAAATCTCGTACCAGCCGACGCATCGCTCGCGACATCCGCAGATTATTGCGATTTCAGAGCTCGCTGGTTTCACCAGATTTTTCCATCTCGTTCCCCGGTCCGATCCAGCGAGACTTGATTGTTCGACCCGATTTCGCATTCTACTTTAAATCGAAGTGCTTAGCTTCAATTTCAGTCCTCTAGCGTTTAGAAATTCCTATCGGAACGCGTTCTAAAATCGATTCGAAGCAACCCCGTAAAATCGAGTGAATTTCTGTCCGAACAGTCGGGTTTCCACAATTTTTCTATTTAATTTCGTACTTTGTTGTAAATGTACACTCCCGCTCATAAGTCTTAGGACAGTCATCATATTTCTATACAACTCTGTAAAAATGAAATAATCGTCGAAGGATTCGAACAAATTTTTCCTTACTTAAAGGTTAACATATCGAAGAAACGATGCTGCACTTGCATATCAAAAATCTTACCAAGAAGTAAAAAAATATATTTTCTTTTCATCGAAGTATCCGCAACACGTTTCTTTAATAACAGTTTCCACTATCCTTGGCAACCGCGTGATTAATTTTTTCATACTTTCTGTCGTCATATTAGTTCATTCTCGTTCCAAAATTTTCCTTAAATTGTTTTCAAAGCAGGGCAAAAGTTCCGCACCTGCCTGTCCACAGTTCATCCCCTAATTTTTCTATGGAATTCAAATCTGGTGATCGATCATATTTTTTAATGAATTATTACGTTGAAGTTGGAATTACTACTGAACATATGAGGATATTTATATTATGTAGTTAATACAGTTCAAGGTTCATAATCTATACGAAATATACCAGTGTATACCAGTTTATTAAAAACCAGAGGTGTCCTAAGACTTATGAGAGCGGGAGTGTAAGTACACCGATCGTAAAGTACTGTTTCCTATCTTTAATTTAAGCCATCAAAAGCTCGGAAACTCTCGCTTTTATATATTGGAAACGTTTTATATACAGTGAGTAACGAAAGTATTCGAACGCCCTTTAAATCGGTATAACTTTTTTTTTTAAGTGAATCAAACGACCTGACTTTTTTGAGGAGTTAGAAGAATTGGTTTTCCAAATGATGTGTAAAAAAGATTTTGAAAAAATTGCAATTGGTAAGAATTACATGAGAAAATAAAAATGGCACTTTTCACAACTTTTTTATTTGAACCTGCAGTGAAAATTTAACATATGCGTTTTGTAGATATATGTTAGTTATATACATGCTGTAAATTTTATTGAAATCGTTTAATATACACACGAGCTACAACTAGTTAAAAGTGGTGAAAATCTACGCTTTTTTCACGACTTTTGGCCAGTTTCTGCTTAAAATCCTCGGATTCTAACATATTTTGATACGTGCCATTTTTATCTGCGTCAGCCGATTTCGATGAAATTTTCAGTACGTGTATAACTAACAGAGATCTACAAAACGCATATTTTAAATCTTCATTACAGGCTCAAATAAAAAAGTTGTGAAAAGTGCCACTTTTTATTTTCTCATGTAATTCTTAGCAATTGCAATTTTTTCAAAATCTTTTTTACTAACTCCTCAAAAAAGTCAGGTCGTTTGATTCACTTAAAAAAAATGTTATACTGATTTAAAGGGCGTTCGAATACTTTCGTTACTCACTGTATTTTCTACCGATTGTCTGGCACGAATTGCACCTTATGACAAGCAAAAGGGACGACGAGATGGAGAGCGCGTGACTTCACAGTTCCTGCAAACAATCATAGAGGCTGCGGCGTTCGAAATTCAGTTCGCGCCTGGTTTCGCAAGTAATGAACGTTCGATAGGCGGCCTTCGGGTCCCCGTCAATGGTCAGACCTACATTCCGCCGTAGGTGTACGTCCTCAATGTCGGAATTTGTTTCGCCGCGAAGGAAACCAGGCCCGTAGCCGATCACCACGGGGCTCCGAGCCTCGTTTTCTCCGTTCGTCTCGAGAGAATCATAAAACGGTTCAAACCTCCGGGCTAAAAATGGCAGACGCCCGCGGCATATGGGCGCCACTATCCCGCCTCTAAATTGCTATCAGTTTACCCTTTCGCCCTTCTTCTTTTCCCGGCGTTCTCGTTCTCGCGAGACCGACCCTCCGAATAATCCCCGTCGCAGACCTTTGAAATATAAACCGCGTTACTTAAGCGTGCCTGCTCCGAGGACGAGAGCGAGCTCTCTCTGTTACGAAATCATCCCTCCTGTTACCGGTTTACCTTGTTTACCCTCCCGTGTCTGCTTTCTTCCGGCCCAGACTCCGTGGAAACGAAGAAGCCCTCCTGCTCCCCGGGAACGAAAGAGAACCCGCGTAAACCCACCCCCGTAATCCTCTTCCTACGCTTCCACCTTTTCTGCCGGCAAGACACGGTCATTCTTTGTGTATCCGGCAACAACGTTTCCCTGCAAAAACGGTTTTCTTCGCCAGACTTTACAGTTCTCGGATATCGTATGCATTCGAAAAGAAATTCCAACCGTCCAAGCTAAAAATCCTGTTTACCCAGCTTCGACAACCAGGCCAACACACACCCTAATCGAAGCCAATTCCAATTGTCCGAACCGGCCGGCTCAAATTGGGCCTGCAGAAAGTCCCCGGCCACGGATCCCCCCCCATTCGCCCGTTCATTGTAGTTCCGACTCTCGTCGAAGCCGGCTATTTCCGTTCTATTTGATTTCCGTACACGCATACGTGCATACAGAGAGACCCGGCGCCCATTGGAACGAAATTATGCGACGCGTGCCAGCGTCGACCATATGCCAGCGAATCGAGGCGCGTTGGCTCGCGAACAGACAGCAGAGACCAACAGCCGTGTCCCCCCATCACGATCTCACCTCTCGGCTCTCCGGGATAATTACGTGGGGGAGACAATGGTTCCTATGGGGGGACTCTGGTCTCTCTCTCTCTCTCTCTCTCTCTCTCTCTCTCTCTCTCGATCAGCCTATAGTTCCTTCGAGTTTAATCGTCGGACGACTTCGGCCCTGGTCACGTAACGTCGCAGATGTTCGCGATGTCTGCTCACTCGACGAGCTGTTTCGGACTCTCGTTACTTGTTGCACATTCCACACAACATTGATCGTTAGACTGCTGTATACACGTTTGTGACGTAATTTCCTCAGGTCTTCGGACGATCTTACGCGTGATGGAAAGCTTTCGCAGTGCCTCCGAAGGCGTTTGTAAGATTGTTTGGAGCATTCCTCGGAGTGGCAAAAATATATTCGAGAAATTTATTCCATTAACCCCTTGCCCTACAATAACGAACTAGACTCGTGATGAAGATTCTGAATAGAGTCTGATAAATGTGAACGTTATTAATTTCCTTTAAATCGAAATAAAAATCTGTTTGTTTTTTTTTGTAGTTGATATATATATCCTTTGAGGAAAACGTAGGCATACAAAAAATAGAAACTATCTTTTTTTCTATGAAATTCTGAACGATGAAGAATTTCTAATCGTTATAATCACAAAATAAATAGTAGTGCAACGGGGTTAATGGAATTTTTGTAATTTCAATAAGTGTTGCATATATGGAACCGGAGTCATTTGACCGCGGTAGGTTTACCGCTAAATAATATATCTAACAAAGTAATGTTCGAGGAACTTTGAACGCGGGATAAGATAAATGGAGACGGCGAAAGAACTTGTTGCCAGTAAATACAAGCTTTTGCACATTACTTTTCGTAATCGATAAGCGAGAATCGGAGAAGTAATCGTGAAGGTGTGTCAGCACCGGCGCACAGTGAATTGAAAACTTTTGGCCATTAAAAATAGCGTTCTCGGACCGCTATGGCGGCGATCGGGATTATCCAGTCGCAACGAACGTTCCGAAAACCGAAGGCTCTTTCTCCATTGCGTAAACGCGATTAAATGCTTCCTTTCTGCCACAACGACCGACGGCTTCGCTTACTCACCGCTTAACGAGCGGACGATCGTTTCGAGCCCGTGCTATTACCGACCCGTTGACGTCGCGATTTCCGTTCCACCGATTGCAGGTACGATTTTTACCTTTCGAACACGCGCCTTCGCGATTCGCGAGCTTCCGAGAACGCCCCGAGCATTTCGGAATCTTTCCTTTCGCCAAGGAAAACGCTTTATCAAACGTTGACCCCTCAGCGATTTACGTCAGTCTGCAAAACTGACGAGTACACAGACGAGTTTCGTAGAATTTTTTCAACCTGACTGCATCGATCACAAAGTTGGATCTTTCGCCTTTTACTTTTACAAAAATTCCCACAGGAATGCATACTAATTTTTCTGCATTTATTTTTTAACCCCTTCCCGTACTTTAGCGAGTCTGACTTGCGATGAAGATTTTGGACCAAACATGACTATCGCGAGTCTGACTCGCGACCAGATACTTGGGCCAAACGTAAACATAACAAGCCGAGCTCGCAGACTGATTTTTTTTTTCTATACCACAGGTATCGCTGATTTTTTTTTTTCTATACCACAGGTATCGCGGGCTTCTACATTTCGGTTCGTATTGCGACTGTTTACAAGCATCAGTCTGGTCTGTTTAGTCGAGCTAAATGGCACGGGAAGGGGTTAAGGAACAGAGAATGAATGGAAATATATATTTCCGATAAGTGAAAAATAATTCTCAATTTCGTGTGTTCGTTTCGCTTCTAAATGCGTCAACTCCGCAGTTTATATGTTATATTTACATTTATTTTGGTAAAATTTTGATAGAAAGCGACATTTCGCCTAGTCGACCGACCTCTGCCGCGTTCTATCCAGAACGAAATTACAATCCCAATCGGAAGCGAAACGTTTCACTGGAAAATGTACGGGAGGGCGGGGAATCACCCGTGGATTTAATTCGATTACCGATCGTTTCCCGTAATCGTAAACGCGTCGTGATTGCCTCGATTACAATCGTAGAGCGGCGATCGACCGCCCGAGAACAGGATACCTCGATCGAATTAATTAACAACTGTGTAATCAGACTTTGCTCAACTTAGGTTGCTGCTGGTCCGCCTCGAAACCCGAACGGGGTCTCGAGTACGCGGATGATGGCGTCGACGATCGTTGCCAATAAAATCAGCTTTTCAGTTGATTCAAACGAGTGAAATGATTCAAATGATTCAAGTCAGTGTGACGGAGTTTTCACACGGTTTTCGGACTAAACTCTCTCGGTTTTGCGACTCGTCCGTCGCGCCGATCTGACGCAACGAGCAAATACGACGTGGACACGTAGAATTTAAAAACCGGTGACAAATCCCGATGACAGCGAGCTCATCAATTATTGATTAGGCGGGAGTCTGCGACCAGTGGTTTCTGCGTCCTTCTGAGGATTTCAAATGATTGCTGCTTCTAGATAGAGCGCGGATGATATGCAGTTATGAGAAAAATGAGTGGATCGGATAGAAAATTGTACAAATGACTAAAGAATGTGCAAAGCGCTGTTGTATCACTTCCAACTTCCATTCAATCTATCATGAAATGAATATTTATGTAGCTCCTGTATCTTAAGAATAATGTAATTTTTATTCTGCATAAACATCCGCAATCTAATAATTAATTAGATTACATCCACTGTATGTGCCTACTATTATGGATGACGATTGCACAAGTTCTCGATTTGAGAATAGAACACAAACTGTTGAAACGGTATCTACCATATTAACGAGTTTTTTAATGCATAAAAGAAGCACGATAAAAATTTGTTGAATTATGAATGAAATTGCTTGTAACTGATTCACTGAGTCATCTGTTGATCTTTGCCGTTTCAGAAAATTAAAACATTGCCGGTAAGTAAATTATTGCTCAAATAACAGTCTGTTACTCGATTATACAATCATTACGACTTCCTATAATTGTCTCCCGACGATTTACAAGCTGACAGGATTCCGTTTTCATCGCAACTGCGTGGTTTATCTCGAAAGAAGCTCTTCCTCTGATGATCGGGCACGAACGTTTGCGATCATCCAATAAATATCGATGATAGAGAAGCGCAAATTGATCCCACTTCGAGATGAATGAATAATGCACATATTTAGCGTGGATTGTAGACGATGGTTTAGATTCGCAAATTCCGTAGAATTTGAATTAATTATCGCTCGGGGCTGAGCGCCGAATTTGATCGAGGCTTCGATCGCAACACATAAATCACGGTGATCGAGTAACCGGGATGCAAATGCGGCGGGTTTGTTTGCGCGGCTCGGTCGATCGCGTCGGTGGTTCTCCAATTAATTTGTCGTAATTGCGACTCGCGTCGCGAATCGATAATCCGCGAACCGGAGCGTTTCTTTATCTCCGCGGTACTCGTTAAAGTCCCCAATCTCTTTCGCGGACGATTCTCCGTGTGATTTTTTTGTTTTTTTCGCTTCTAACGCAACCGAGGCTCCTCGATCGAATCGAACGGGATCGCGTGTCGATCGTCGCACCGAACGAGTTCTCGTTCCCGACTTTCGATTTAAACGGCTCCCTCGCGGAGAGCTCCGTCTGGTGACGGGACAACAATGCGGCTGCTAGAAAGGCAATGGAACCTCGCCCCCTCCCCTCCCGCCACTTTACATTCTTCTTCATTGTCTGCCCGTTAAAACGAGCTGCCGTCGCCGACGACGCCGCGTCGAGATCACCGTCGGCCAAAGAAAAAATTGTCGCGACGCCGCGCCGCGACGGTGACGAGGGTGCGACGACCGCCGTTTTCGCGGAAAACCGCAGACTACGAGCATCCCCTCGATAATTGTCCCCCTTGCTGTTTCAGCGCTCTCCAATTCAATTTAATAGCGTACGATGCCCTCGGTGCATCGCAATTGTTAGAAACACAGCTGACTTCTTTCCACTCTGAACCATTTTTTGTCAACAACCACAATTTTCTACGATATTCAATTATGCACTTTATAGCTTCAACGCATAGTTTCGTGACTCAAATGTTGTACAGTAATCGGTGATCGCTATACTGCGGATGTTCAATTTTTGTATGCATTGAATCAAATACACAATCTGAATTTAATCTATTATTAAAATCCGCAGTCTAGTGATCACTGAAGAACATAAAATTCTACAATAATTTTCATATTTGTCAACGAAGATGTTAAAAAAATTGAAAATGCGTACTCGGTTATTGACATAAGGGTTAATAACTTTAACCCGTTTCTATGCTAAAAATATCACATTGATAGGTCTAAATTCTTTTCACATTACTACTGTTTAAACTGCACACTGCTTCTCCATTTCAACAAATTAATTATTCTGTCGACACCACGCGTTGAACCTTTTATAATCGTTACTTCATAATTTTTGCAGACTTTGGAATGTTATTGCAATGAAACTCTGCTATTAATACTACAGTATTGACTTTTACTTATTCTCCACATTCCCAAATTAATTATCTTTCTGCCGCCTCTTTCCAAATCCAATAACTGCTTCTTTTCTATTTTTACATATTTACGAATTCTATTTCAATGAAATTCCAATATTTATACTGCAGAATCGATTCTCATCTATCCCTGATATTCTCCAATTAATTATTTCGCTGCACCCCCTCCAGCCGTTCGTCTATTAATAACAATTTCAATTATAAACCATTAAAACATAATCTAATAATTTCGTTTGAAATTACCATTCAAGAGAAGTCCTGCAGCATTCTTCTTCAAAGATTAATTTCACAATTTCAAGAAAATTTGCACAATTAATTTATCCAATATTGAATCAGTGAACAGAAATCCCACCCGACACCGTAAACAAGAAACAAGACTACCTTAATTTTCCAATCACTTGCAAATTAAGGAATCGCTACTTCCAACTTCCGCGGAATCGCTTGACTTCAGCGATCGGATAAGTTTGCGCGCGCAGTTTAAAAGCCGAAGAAATTTCCTCCGAAACCCCGTGGAAAATGCAAGAAGAAATCGACTAACGGGTTTTGTCATCGTTGAACTCTGTTAATGTTACATTGCGAGCACGTGTGCCTGCCTCTGAGTCAACGCTCTCCCTTTTTCATTCACGCTAGACTAAAAGTGAGACACTTCCGTGAAGTCATTACGTGTTATGTACTCATAGTCACGACCAACTTCAAAATTCCCGCCTTTATTTACGTAAAGCGTCTCCGACAAGATATTCCCGAGACAGATACGATTGATACATTTAATCAGCAAATAACGATTAAACACCGTTGATCGATTAAATATGTAGACGGTGATTAATTCTTTCGATCGCTCGATCGACCAAATGTATCGTTCCGATTAATTCGAAATCGCGCAAGGACATCGGTGTTACTACGTACGGAGTATGTACGTCCTACTCTACAATGAAGAGTCTACACTCTGCTAATCTCGCTGCGAATCTTTCGGTGAAAAAAAGTCAGCTAACAGGTTAACGGGCTGGGTTCGCATTGTTCGGCTAATGGAGAGGCTGTCACGCTTGATCAGCGATACGTGCACACGCTCCCGTGCAGCATCCCCTATCAATCTCATTTAAACGAGCATCAACCGTAGCTTCCCGTAACGAGAACACCTACTCTCTACCACGAGAATATCTCCGGACTCCCGTGTACGAAACCGAACAAAAACAACGCGCCACGGAATCTGCATGTGTGTCACGGTGCAGCGTGACTTTGGTCTCCGCATAACTGCACGGCTTACTCTCACGGCTACGTTTACTATGCGTCCGCTCGAGTAGCGTAGAGCCTGACTAATCCTCATTGACAATGGAAACGCGAGACGTTTAGTCATTTCGCGGGTGAACCCGATAAAAATGTCTGGCGAAACGTGCTCGCGGCGACTAAACAATCGAGAGAGAAACACAGACAGAGAAAGAGAGAAGGAGGGAGAGCGTGACCAACGGCGCAAAACAAACAAACATCGAGATGGATGATCGTATCCGAGAACCGAGGAGTTTTCGGGGGCGATTGGTCAATAGAGACAGGTAGATCGAAGACTCACCTTGGACCTCGGCGTAGACGTCAGACAGGACAACGACTACCAACAGAACCAGCACCAATTTCCACTGCACCGTTACACCACCGAAGGTGCATCGCGGACCCGAGCACCGGTTACCGGTCGGCATGTTTCTCGGACGGCGATTCACAACGGTGTACACGAGCCTCACGCGAACGTCATCACAAGCTTTTCTTTCTGTCTCGCGTCCCGGGTCCTCGCTAAACCCTTTCGTGAAGCGCACCACACTATACTGATCATCCAACCCGATTCCTTTACCGGTGCAGACTGACGCGACCCTCGGAGGACCGTACCCCCATCCCCACCACCGCTACGTATCGAGCCTCGCCGAAACTCGGCGACCGCGCACGGACATCCCCGAGCGTCCGCCGCGCGAAAACCTGCGCCGTTTGAACCGGAATTTGCGCGATACTACGCCTACGTTGATTCGCGAAGAAGGAAGTCGTAATTAGGGGCAGAAATTAACTTTCCGCGCTTTGATTCGAAGATGTTTCTTTTATTGGTGGATTGACGATGCTTCCTAGACTCGAAATGCACACATATTTCGCCTTTTAAGCGATTCTTCGACAATATGTAATTTTGCGAATGTTGTAATCGTATAATTGATCTCAATGTATGCAGTTCTGTTTGATTCGATGTCAATATAACGCCTTTTTAAATACTGGCATGAAATAATGTGGAATAATTAAAAAGGTATTATTAAGTATTGTAGAATTTTATTTTGAACCACTGTGTCGCTCTTTTCCTCCGAGTTTCTTTTATCTATCGACTCCGTCGATACGAGTTTCAGAAACTTTTGACCTTCCGACGTGGATCGTTATCCGAGTTCTCCGCAGCGAGTGCGCAATTTGTTTGCTTTAAAAAAAAATGATTTACGCTCAACGGAAAAAACTGTGCGGAAATGTTTGCTCATTAGCGGGATAAATTTCCGGACATCGATTGGAGAAATTCCATCGGCAAATCTCAGGTTGACAACTTAGGTTAACATAAAACACAAAATCAGATCACTATTTCTAGGAACGAATCATTGAAATAAAGAAGCTGCTACGATCGAGTAAACTGAATTGTATTCTTTTAAGAGGATCGACTCATTTTCTCTCGATTCGAGGCATAGTCTAATGCGTACACAGAAAATGTATAGGACTCTTGAATTATTCAGTTTCAATGAGATTCACGTAGGAATTAATTGGCAAGAAGGTTCTTTGATCAGGCACAGCAATGAAACGTTTCTCTGTTTTACATAATTGCGTGGATGGCCAGGAAGCTTCCCACGTATCGATCAAACAGCAAGGACGAAACGCGGTTCTCTCGTTGAACCTCGTCCGAATAATAACTTTTAAGCGTGCACGATGGATAATACACGAAAAGAAGTGATCAGAAGAATAACGACCGAGTGCAAGTCCATTGGAGTGCATGCAACCAAGGATCTCGCTTCGTTTTTGGTACTTTGCGTGGAATTTTTATCTTGAACCTCGGAAAACGAACGATTTTGACGATTGTAGACCACAAAGGGCAATACTTGGCTCCATCTGGGCGATTTTAAAATTCTTTCTTTACCCTAATTGATTCTCTAACTTTCACATACCGAGTCAAAATGGACCTAACTCCGTTCCATCGAGATTTAACGCAGCCAATCATTGATAATGATCAGAGACTAATTCACAGATCACTCTGTTCCTATTAAACCCCGACTATGATGTCACAATCGACGAAGGGAACAACGAGAAACTCATCGAAGCAATAGTGAGGAAGATATCCGCAGAAGAATGTCCCAGCTTGACGATCCTAAAGAGTCAACTATACTTCGCGAAACATTATCGCGACAGGGGTAAGCAATCAACCCACGTCCGTCCATCCTAAAAAAGAAACCATGCCGATGATCTAGCGCAGTATTAAGCTAGTAAAATTTCTTTGTCATTTCGCAGACGAAACCGTGAAGCGTCACAGGCTGCGTCTCCACCAAAAAACGGGCCCTATGGTTGCTGAAATCTGCGAAACTGAGAAACTATCGAACAAACAAAACTCTGAAAGACTATACCAGAAGATGCTAGTCGTGATCACTGTCCTCAGCGGCCTTGGGAATCCAACAGTTCCATCAGTACTGCGGTAAAACTCTCAAACCAAGAATCGGCACCAAACGAACCTTCAACCTGGAATCAGTACCATTGATCATATTCGCTGCTGCGTTTAGGGAAGTTTCAGTGGCCCTGCAGAGCGTATTCCAGCCTTCAGAGCTGGAGGCTTACGTGAAGATGTCGAAACGAGAGAAGGAGGAACAATTGATGGAGCTGATGTGCATAGTCGCGGGGATTAGGCTATTCAACAGAGACTGCCAGCGCGGGGGCGAGGGCATCGACGATCGTGAGTATGTTTCGCGATCTACGGTGACTCATCGGTGACATGAAATACGTTTTCAGTGCCTGCTATACTGCAAGAGGCTACGAAGAAGAGCCACAACGCTGTCGTCGATCTTTTGGAGCGTCTTATGATGAAGATCTACAGGATCACAGCGGCTTTAGAAAAATCAATTTGCTACTGGGAAGTGTTGCCATTTGGCGTTTTCACTACGGAAAATGTTTACTGGCTGGTTAAAGTTCTGGCAGCTTGTAGGCAGCAGGAGATCTATGTCAGGTTGGCCTCAACTTTGCCAGTTTCAACCCTTACGTTCACACCCCTCGATTTGCCTCTGAAATCTTCTGGATATTAAAAATTAATTTACATTTTACAAACTGTGGTGTCCCCGGGACCCAGTATGTAGATCTTTCCAAAGAATAACTGTCGAAAAAGAACTTTTCTTTGAGCAGAAAAGTGTTGAGCGACCTGGAACGCAGTGAAAAGGAACTGCAAGTGCTCATGGAGCGTCTTCAGGGTCGACTCTTCAAGATCCACGACACCGTAAGGTACAGGACCGCCATCCCCACGGCTCAAGTATACGTAAGCTCGCGTTTCATACTCCTTTTCAGAGTTGTCCTTACAGAAGGTCCTTACTTAAAATCTTGTTTTGACCTATCCAGCCGCAATTCATCGACCTGGCGGACATCTGGATGAGTTTTCAGGACGAAGTGATCATCCTGAGCAGCACGAACAGCTTCCTGTGGGAAATGCAGAGCCTAAACACCAGGGTAACTAGACTGCTGATCTGTTTATGCAAAACAAAAATTGTCTGCATCGATTGCAAGAATTAAGAGACACATTGCTTTCTTTTATTGGTGACGAAATTGGGTCATCCATATTTTTGTAATTGATATGGGCTACGATTGTAGTAATTTAATTCTAGAAGATTTCAAAAGTATTGTTTCTATTGATTTCTATTTGTGATATTAAAATTGAATGTGTGTCGCAGACGGTGAACGTAATCAACGAGACGATACTGGACGACATGCTGGCCAAGGAATCGGTTCTAACGGATGCTGAGCGATTGGAGCAGTCAATGGGCGAATTGATAAGTAATGAAACGCACAGCGTTAGACCGCCGATAAGCTCGCGTGACTGTTAGAAGCCGGCACGTGCTGCATCGGTGATCTCTGTTCGCAGCCGAGTGCGGCGAGTGCACCCTTTACTACCCCGACACCACCAAGGACTTCGAGAATATAAATCTCGAGGTGAGATCAACACACGACACAGCGAAATCAATGTTTGCAAACAGAAAGAGAGTGATAGAGTGAGAGATAGCGGTGGGAGTAAGAAGGGGTCGAATCTGTTGTGTCACCCCTAGGTTAATTAATTCGCTCTGTGCCTCAGTTCCTAGGATTTTGCGCGTGGACGTTCGTTTTCGTGGAAGGAGCGCTAATCCCGGGAAATCCGAACAATGGGGTGGCCAAATGGAAAGGAAAATACTATGTGTTCAGCTCGAAGAAGGCCGCTGAACAGTTTGGGAAAGATCCGGACAGGTAGCTTTCTCGTAAATCAAATCTCAGGTCAAACTAATCTACGGTGAATCTCGTCGTTCGTAGTTGCATCTACAAGGCTCTCGATTTTGTACGACGGCGTCCCGAGTACGTCTACCTGTTCCAGGTGCTCGACGATGTTCAAGCTCTGAAAGCAGAGAAGCTGTGAGTAAAGATCTCGGTAAAGGTAGCACGTTATGTTGCTCGAGGTAACTTGTTGATCCACAAATTTAATTACAACAAGTCAGCCTCTTGAAATCCTCTATCGTACTCCTTTAATCATGCTGTATAACAAATTTTCACGTTTTCTTTCTGGAACAATTAATTTTTCTATTGTTCCCAACTGAAGAGACAGCTTTGCCTTTAAGTGGCTGATGAGCACTAATGTCGACATCGGTACTGTTAATTCATCAGTATAATTCGAAACCTACATTACTAAATGTGTTTGTGTTTAATAAATTGCTGCTGAACGTTTGCTAGATTCTAAACGGAGATGTTTCCATAACAATCATCCACTGTTTAACAGATCTGTCGCTCTAGCAAAATTGTACAGTGTTTTTAAAGAAACATTGAGTATCTACCGCTGGTAAAAGTAAAAGTATAATCGATCAGGCTGTCGGGTGAAGGGGATAAGCTGAAGCAGCATCAATCGCAGTCGGTTCAAACGGACCTGCACATCCTGCCGCCTTGCATTGACAAAGATTATTCGTCGAACGTGTGGGAGCTTAGGAGAAAAGCGTTGAGTCTGGTGAGCGACGGTTTTTCTGCATCGGATAATAGCTATTGCTAGTCTCTCCGCTTTCTTTCAGGCGAGCGTGAGCCAATGCGTCACACGTAGCACGCAAACAGATAAGTCGCACTTCCGATACGGCGTGTACGTGCAAGCTGCACCAGCCCGAGACAAAGAGGTGCAGACAAGAAGAGACAACTACATGAACACGAAGAAGCTCCTGGCATACATCTTCGGGCTACGTGGCAGACGGGATGACAATCAGCACGTCCTCTCCTTCCTCGAAGACGATCTCGAACACCTCTGAATCCTACAAAGTCTACCTTAAACGCTATCGTTTTAGGATGATGATGATGATGTTTATCTCGCAGAGGAATAAATGTACAGAGGACAATGTTAAAAAAAATGAAAGCAATATCTTTTAATGACGATCTCAAATACATTCACGGAATATCAGGGCACAAACCGCACATCTTTTCCATTAAAAAAAAAAAAACAAACTGCTATTAGAATTTGTTATTCCGTGTGTAATACGCGTGTTATACTTATCACCCATACTCCGCGTAGTATTTTTCCCCTCGATCTATTCGTCGAGTGAATATTTGCAATGATTTTATCTCTCTACTTATACGTTTTTCCTTTTTTTTTTTTGCTTTCTCCAGAGTCAAGTTAGGCCATCACTCGTCAATTTAGATTCCAAAAAACGCACGAATTTTTCACGGTATTTCCTTTTGTTTTCGTTACACGTCGAGGCGTAAGGGTGTGTGTCTCTTTCGCTATCTGCGGCCAGGATCAATTCCGTACCTCGCGCCATATGAGCCTATCTTATTTTCTACATTTCAACATTTCTGCGCAATGGCTGCGCATACTGTGTGACGTTTCATTTTCAGTTTTTTAATATGCATACATTATCGTACCTTTCACTGAATACATCGCTTTTTACCATTACATCTTAAGAGTTAGGTCAATTTTTTTACACCAAGAAACCTATATTACGACAATAATTAGTAATTACACGATAATACAATTAAATTTCGCTTAGTAATAATTTCAGTGTATAATGTAGCTATTATACAGAAGAGGTACAGAATATTGATTTCTTTTTTCGCATCGTGTTGTTGTTTTTCTCTTTATTTTTATATACCGCACGTTTTTTTCCCTTTCTAATTTCATTCCCCTCTTTTTCTCACTCTCTCTCTTGTTGGTCAACAGAATCATTTGCCCGTTTCCTTTTTTCCTCTTTACTCTGTGTTACACATCCTTTTTTCGAAATGTATAATCCATGTTTAAAAACAAAACGAATGAAAATATCGTGTGATTCATTGGCGGCAGCGGTACGCGAGGGAACGGATAGTTTTTTCTCTGAAGCGGAGAAACGCAAATGCACTAATAGAAGAGTCTTCGGAAAATTGTTCGCTTATCGGAATAGCACGTAGGCTCGCCGATCGTTTACAAACGAAATGTCATACAATAAAAATTGTTAAACGACCGTCCTTAAAATCATTCCGAGCATAGTTGCTTCGACTTCGCTGCCACGGATCGGCACACCGTATTTTCACGCTTGGCGGGAATGGGCAGTTCACGAGAACCGCCGAACAAACGATAAAATATTTAATCCTGAATATAGACTTAAAACCAGCTTACTGACTATCGGCCACACTTCGATGTTTTCCCCACAATTCGAAAATCATCCGACGTCCATGGTTCCGTCTCTTCCTCCCATTTCTCTCTCATCCGGCGTTTCTAACCGAATTTCACCCAAATCCTCGAAACTCTGTGGGTCATCATTTTGTATTAAGATTGTTCTTGGTCACCTCCAGTGATGTTACACGGCGCCGTTAATTTTACTTTGCTTACTTTTCTTAGTTTGTTTTTCTTTTTAAATAATGCCCATAACTTAAGATGCTACGTTTGCGAACGTTTCGTGAGAGGAAGCGACTAACCATGGACAAACAGAGTGCATCGGAAAACGGTGTAAACATGGCTAAAGTCTTAAGTCGCAAATATGTTCTGTGTGTTCGTATGTATATGTACTTTATGTATGTTTCGTGTGAGAAAGATGGAGAGACGCGATTCGCATCTTGGAATATGTTATACAATGTTTTATAACCTGTCGGAGATTGTGGCTCAGGGATGATTTAATCTACAAAGTGATTTTTGAGGTATTTCATCATACCGAAAGTTCTGAAACGTTTTACGCCGATTACCGTCAAGAGCTCGTCGTCGCAGATTGCGAACTGCTTGTTCTTGGGATCCTGCAAACACAGCGCCAACGATTAACTACCCAGTCTCTTTTTCAAGTAGCAAAAAATTTTCCACGTGAAATATTCTCAAGACTTTGTTGAAATTTGGATATGTTGTGGTCTTTAATACGACAATACAACAAGTATAAGGCGATTTCTATGTGATTTAACGTGGAATGGCTCATTCTCCTGATACTTACATAAAGGTCTCTTTCCTTGATGATGCTCCAAATCTTCTTGACGACCTCGTGTCGTGCCATCTGTTCTGCGCCAACAACAGCGGCAAGTTCTGGAGATAGTGTAATGGCACGAGTGTAGCCACCCTTACCTGCACCACCACCACCTTTCTTTCCACCTCCACCACCACCACCTTGGGCTTTCTTGTTCTTGCCCCAATCTTCGTCACTGTCGCTGTCACTACCCTTCTTCTTTCCCTTCTTTCCAGGCTTGCCTACGCAGAACAGACAATCAATCGTGAGAACATGGTATAAAAATGTATAGACAGCATTGTACATCTTCACAATATCTTGGCATACACACCTTTCTTCGGTGTAGCTTTTGGTTTCTTTGGACTATATTCCTCATCGCTCGCATCGTCATCGCTGGCGCTTTCCTCGTCATCTGATGATCCCTTCTTGCGCTTGCTCAACGGCTTTTTCGCGGGACTTCTTTTGGCTGGCTTTTTTTCTTCCTCTTCCTCCTCCTCCTCAGATCCTTCCTCTTCTTCTTCTCCATCCTCAGACTCTTCGCTAGTTGTCTTCCTCTTCTTCTTCGCTCCGTCATGTTTCTCTTGTAAACACTCCATGACTAGACTGTCTACTTCCTTCTTCCTGTGTTCGGAGTATTTTGATTAAAATTTGGTGTAAGCGTTGAAAAGTAAATTGAACTCTATTGTATTTTTTAGTGTAGGCTGTGCTGGTAAAGAATATTTTCAGCTTCATTGTCACACTTCAGGAAAATATTCTTTATACACAATGCTCCGCGAACTTGCAGCTTGAACATATTTGGGACCACGAGAGTAAAAGAACAATTGTTACTTTCAGTTGGAAACTTGTCCTTTTACTCACTTGATGTCTGAGATGTTCAAGGTGCTCATTTTTATTAGTGTTTCATAGAAACACAATAAAATTCAGAAAATACTCTTCATGAACCCGGCTTAAAATGTCGAAAGAGGAACGAGGTGGTAGCCATCAGAAGCATTACCACGCAGAGATCCTTCTTTTTCTCTAGGACACAGTAGAACTCACTCTTGAATCATTAAGATTCTAAGAGTGCCTGCTGCATCCACATAATGTCCATAATTTCTTAGAAAAATAATTGCTCAAAGAGACCGTTACCTTTCTGTGAGATCTATGTCTAATTTCCCCTCGATCTGTAGCCTGACTTTTTTGGCAGACATTGTTGTGAGGTCGGCATCCTTAAGGATAGCTGCAAGCAGAAAATTGATGTCGTATGTAAATAAAGTTATGTCATCTTGACATGCTGTTACACAACAAAATTTTGTGAATACTAATTCTCGATAACATATTTCAAGATAATTACAAATGCATATATCCTTTTGAAAGTTGTGCTTACGTTTTTTCAAAGTACATTCATTCTAGTACATATTTATGTAGCACACAAAACATAGAGTGCCCTTCCAAGGTTCATTTCAAGTGTATATTTCTAGCTATTTATTTAACAATCATCAAACCACAGACGATTGATTAAAACCGAAAAACGATTTTTAAAAAACAGGAAATTGTGGTGCAGCTGTACAGGGGAAAAATCTAGGGTAATATGGTTTCCCGCGTCAAGCGGCTAGTAAATAGTGAGCACAAATGGCTGCCGTCGTTCGGCGCCGGTTACCGATTACCCGGAATATCGTTCGGAATCGGATTTCTGAAAGTAAGCTTCCCGGAGACAATGCTCCGCGTCGATTTCGCTCGGAAAATTGCCTGCTTTCCATCGGCCGATCGATTCGGTCGCATCGGCTAGTCGAAAGTCGAGAAATTGGCAAAACTCCGCGGCGCGGTATAGGTAAAGACTCGACCTGGTTCGGCGCAATTCATTTAAATACTGCGAAAAAACCGCACGGGAGACAACAAAATGAAAGATGGAACCTTCGACGATGAAATCGCATCGACGATGAGCGTGCATAACGGCGGGAAAATCCTCGTGCCAATGAACATTCTGAGCGAACAACGACGTGACCGCGAGAGTAACGTACGCGTAAAACTGTCGGAACGGAGCTATATTCGTCCCGGGTAAACGGAAAAACTAAGAATCGTATTCACGGCAATATCATGGAAAATGGAGCCGCGGTTCTGTCTCCGTGGATAGGTTTCGCAAATGCCTTCGAACAGAAGTGAAAATGAATCAGAGATACGAAGCATGCGATGGCTTCTGGCGCGCGCCACCGCAGGCCAGCCGCGTCATGCAACACTACACTATGGTCGAGGCGACGTAGTAAAATCGTTCGGTTCGAAGAAAACCGAGGGAAAACCGTAAAATTTCGTAGGCGCGGAAAAATTTTCTCAAAAATCTGAGGACGGGTTGCACTGAGCCGTTTTCCGATACATGGGCCCGATAACGCTGCTCGTACGTGGATATACGAGTATCGTATCGCGGTTGTAATGGCCGGCGTGGGGCACGCCACTTCGTCGCATACGTGCGCGCTAAAGTCTAGGTATCGCAAGAGCAAAGAGCCCGATTTCCTACGTATTCCTACTCGCGAATTCACGGATAAATCGCGGCACACATAATTAGAAGCCCGGTTTTCCAATATTCGAACACCGTAGACAAGTAAATCGAAGGATATTCCGACTTACCGGTGATCTCCTTGCGAAGTTCTTCGTTCGAGATATCAGCCATGGTCGTACTTCTTGCTGTGCGTACTGCTGCTAACTGAACCTACGCCGGCTGCGGACTCCTGTGTAGCGTCCGTTGGTACAGTCACGGGTAAAACCGAGTCGATACGTCGCGCGTACCAGAATAGTCGAAAACGGATAACTCGTAAACGGTCCCGTGAAAACGAATACTATATACACCAAATCGTGTTAGTTTTTTCCAAGCTACAAGTTTCTCATGACGCCCCACTAGTAATTTTGCGATCGAACAATCGTATTACGACGTTCCGCCAACACGTTCGCCGGATCGTTTTGATTATGAGTGTACCGCAAGCGACCGCTCGTGGCTGCCGGTGGCGTCTACGGTACAGTCGGCTCATTTACCTAGTCTCGTTTCTTCCAGAAAATACATTTTCAATAATCCATAACGTCGTTGCACGACGTTTAACCAGAATATAATATACACCAAATCGGGCCAGTTTTTTTTTCTCTACAAGTTTCTCATGACGCCCCATGCGTAATATTGCGATTTAACGGATCGAACGAGAATTAATCGGGATCCTTCGGATGATTTTATCGCGGCTGACTGTACAAAGCGACCACTCCGGGATTCGCAGCGTCGAGCATATAGTCTCATCATATGACAATCAGTATACATTTTACAGATATGCCAAAAAAAAAAATATTGGTTTATTAAATTTCAGATGGCGATCCCGAGTTCGCATTGCTGTTACGCGATCATCGAATCCCATTGCCGTCGGGGATCAGTCTTTTTTTCTGCTCTAGTTTTTTCTGTATCATCTACATCATCAACTTCATTATCTTTGCCTATCACAATTGCACCGTTCTGTTTACGGGACCTGGAATCACGTATGTTATGGAATAGAACGACTCGTGATTTCGTAGCTGACGAAACGTACTCGGAGTGCACGAGTAGCAAACATGCTGTTATCATATCTAAAAATTGATACATTCATATATAATTGTATCCAATCAGTGCGATATTTTAATAGGCTGCAACTGTCGAAGCGACCACTCGGTTTCTTCCTCGCTTCGGTGGTACAGTAACGTCCAACACGTTCAGAAGGATACCTGCGAGAAATGATGTTTTGAAAATTCATAACTCTTTAACCGTACGTTCTAGACGGTTACTGTATTCACAAAATCGTGTTAGTTTTTCACGAGGAAAATGTTTCTCAGGAAGCGCCTTTCACGATTTTATCATCTAACGTGTCCAGCCGAACTACTCGGCCTCGCTGACGTAAATACTTTTGGCGCTAGCTGTAGCCAATCTGGCAGGTTCGTTACAAGACGAATTTCTCCTTAAAATTCCATGTAAGTTTATTTCGTGGAGTCCACTAAAATATTTAAACAAATTTTTCGAGCCGATCCATGCATTTACATTCTTTTATTTCGATCTGGGAAACATATTTACTGATGACACGTCGGAACATAATGCCGCCACGGGTGTTTGAACGCTTCAAAATGGCGATACCATTCTTTGCGGATTCATGCCGAGTCAACGGCACGTTCCACGCGATTATGCTTGCTATCGTAAACTGATAAACCGTTTATCGTCCAGGCTATGTATCACTATAATTTTATTTACATATTCCGTCGAAATAAATGCAAATATTGTAAGCAAATTAACATTATTGTTAACTTTCGCGGAACAGATATCGTTTTCCCTCTAAATTTCAGTCACTTCCGGTGCATTGACATGAACGATTTTTTAATCGTCAAATTATTTATCATCCAGTTGCTAAAGTTCGTCAAATATTTCGAAACGAATTAAGAGAATTTTGTTTAATGGATTATAAATTAATTTGTTGTTCATTTGTAATGTACAGAAGGGAGGTTACACTTGTCCAGTTATCTTGGAAATATTGATATTTCTGAACTACAATTGGATTTGTTCTGCCATCTGGGGACGCTGTATGCAATACTTTTATATTATGAGGTGAACATTAAATATCTTTCGATGATAATGCACATGCGGTTGTTGGTAAAGATACACTAAAATCGAAATATAGCGCCATTCCAAGTAGCGGAAAATTCCTCAAACTGGTAGACGGACGTTACCGATGCAGTAGGGAATCTGGTCCACAGTAAAGGCACAGACGAAATATAGGAGTCGACCAGTCATTTATAATTTCTGTTCTGATATTACCATCTAAATTATAAATTCTAAACGTTCTTAAACAGTTAATTTCTTCCGAAAAGTATTTCAGTAATCGTAGATATATAAAAAATTATCATTTTATTTCATAGAAATAGATTTAACGCACGCCTGTGAACGGTACTTTAAAACAGTCTCCGTTCTACGCATGCGCGAGTCTTGCTGTGTCGTTTCCGTTCGCGTCCTTCTTCCTTTATGACCAGGTAAGGCGTGCGAGCTGCCTGGTTACAGTAGGGCTGATGCGTGAATAGTTTTAAAAAGAACGTGAAATGGTAAGAAACGTTGCATTTCATTTAATTTGAATGTTGCTCTGTCCATTAATATAATTTTCGCTTGAAAAAAATCTCGGCTCCACGGTATTTTTCTATAAATGTGGAACCGTAGTGTCTGCCGCATTGTTGACCACGTGTGATAATTCATGGCACAATAATAAATCGTATAAACTGTTCTAGCTCGACACTAATGCATATTCTATAGCTACTTACAAGTTCCTATATTTTTTCTGCCTCGTTACTTGTTAAAATTATGTTATTTGATGTTTATTCGAAGATTTGTTGATACTCGATTCAATGATTTCGGTTCTTTCGTCCGCCATGTGCCGTGTCACTGACTTCTTCCGACTCCGATCACAACAATATTTATCTTATAGTATTTTAATATTTTACCGCTGTTATGGACGTCTGTAATTTGTGTTTAATTATTGTTTTATATTTTTCCAGTCGTTATCAACGGCGCGACCGCTTGTTACGGTCTATACCGATAAAAATGAGGCCTCGGGAGAAACAATTTCTTTGCCGGCCGTGTTCAAAGCACCGATTCGGCCAGATATTGTAAACTTCGTCCATCAGCAAGTTTCAAAGAACAGCAGACAACCGTATTGCGTGTCTAAGGAAGCTGGTGAGTAATCCGTTAACAGATCTGGACAATATATTAGATCAGTGCAAAAGTTTGTGCCAGATTTCATATTAAATTACAACAAGAAATCAGCATAAACTTTTGCACTGACTATGTATAACTAATCAAAAAATTGCTTGAAAAGAATATTTTCTGTTACACTTACACATTTCTGTCATAAATCCATAAAATTTTTGTCTATTTATAAGTACCAAGTTCCTCGCTGCTCATTTCTTTTTTACAAAACTAACAGCACCATTATTAAATATAGGTTTCTTTTGTCAGGTCATCAGACTTCCGCCGAATCATGGGGTACTGGACGTGCCGTAGCACGTATCCCCCGTGTTCGTGGAGGTGGTACTCACCGCTCTGGTCAGGGTGCCTTCGGTAACATGTGTAGAGGCGGTCGTATGTTCGCCCCAACCAAACCCTGGAGACGTTGGCACCGTAAAATCAATGTTAATCAGAAGAGATACGCTCTGGTTTCCGCTATTGCCGCGTCTGGTGTCCCAGCTCTTGTACAATCCAAGGGTAAGCATCAAATTACAGCATCAATTAGTTTCATTGATTACTTTTGTTTTTATGATGATTTGCTTGGTCCGTGTTGCTGATTGTTCATTGATTATTCATAGCATTTTGCTGAACATTTGAGCAAAACGTTCGATCACGTTCTTCTAAACTAGAACAGCACCTTTATGCTAGTATTTGTTCATAGGTCACATGATCCAAGAAGTCCCTGAGTTTCCCCTGGTAGTTTCCGACAAAATCCAAGAGTATAACAAGACTAAGCAAGCCGTTATTTTCTTGAGACGCATGAAGGCGTGGAATGATATCCAAAAGGTGGGTAACAATATACAGTTTTGCTGTGTATGCACTGTAGAATGTCCGCATCTATGTTAAGATACATTTAACTCAGATGCTCCATCAGGTGCTAGAGAAACATGGTTGTCAGGCGTTCTTGACTAGCTAGTTCAGTCGCTAGAATGGGGTATCGATGGCCAAACAAAAATGCAATCAAATTTCTACGTGGATGTAGAAGACATTAATTGTTCTTTCATTTATAGGTATACAAATCGCAACGTTTCCGCGCTGGTAAGGGTAAGATGCGTAATCGCAGACGCATCCAGCGTCGTGGACCTTTGATCGTGTACGGTGAAGACAAGGTACGAATTAAATATAGGAAAAAAGTACTTCATTCTATAGTTCACTTGACTAATAACCTGTTTGTTATTAGGGTATTCGCAAGGCGTTCCGCAACATTCCTGGCATAGACCTTATGAACATCAACAAAGTGAACCTTCTGAAGCTAGCACCCGGTGGCCACGTTGGACGCTTCGTAATCTGGACGAAGTCTGCTTTTGACAAGCTGGACGCTCTTTACGGAACCTGGCGCAAGGAATCGAAACTGAAGGCTGACTACAACCTGCCATTCCCCAAGATGGCAAACACAGATCTGTCGAGACTCCTGAAATCCGACGAAATTCGCAAAGTCCTGAGAGCACCAAGGCACGTACCATACGCTGTTTCATACTTTAACTATTTAGAGCTCGTAATAACTACACTGCAAATCTGTATGCAAAATGCTCTACAATATTAATGCAGAATGCTCTACATAAATTTCCAAGTACTGGAGGTGAACACAATTAAGTTATCTGTTTAATAATTTTAGTAAGTCGTTGCAAACGTATTGATACGCTTAAATTTTTATATTTCACCCATTCATTTTTGTCATAAACGCATAAAATCCGTAATCCAATAATAACAAATCTATCCATGATGAGTCTATTTGGTCCGTGTTACTGACTGACAGTGATCATTTCTACCAATACTGATTATCTTCGCGATTTTATTATAGCTATCAGCATACGTATACCACATGAAAAATAAGAATGTATAATTTTGAATTATAGGAAGAGAGTAGTGCGCAGCGTGAAGAAATTGAACCCACTGACCAACACTCGTGCAATGTTGCGTCTGAACCCGTACGCCGCTGTGCTGAAACGTGCTGCGATTCTGCAAGCGAAGAAACGTCAACAACAGAGGGATGTTATTCTGGCTGAAAAACGGGGCGTAAGTATCATCCCCAACTGTCTAAGTACCTCCCACGCAAGATCACATTAACTCGAAAATTTTCTACGCGCAGATGAAGCTTCCAAAGAACCACCCCGCCATGATGTCGAAGCTTCTGCAGGAGAGGCGCACAAAGCAGCTGTTGGCCGTGAAGCCGACGAAGAAGTCGAAGCCCAAACCCGCGAAGAAGCCAGCGGCAGCAGCACCAGCACCCAAGGCTAAGCCAGCGAAAGCTCAGAAGGCGGCTGCGAAGCCCGCAGAGCCCGCGGAGCCCAAGAAGTGAACAGTTTTTATCGACAACGCGTTGTTGACCCACTAGTTCTATTTGTTTTGAATAAAGATGGGAAGACAACTGTAGGACCGTGTGGCCTTGTAATTGATCTCCACTACCTACGACGAGGACACATACGCACACACACCATCATCATCCATCATCTATTTTTTCCTAAGCGGAGCGCGCACGAAGATCTTGTCGTTGTGCACCTCCACCGATACTTTCTTCGCATTCGCCTCCGGCGGCATCTGAAAGTTCAGGTTCTGAACGCGTGACCAGTCTTGCGAACTGTGCAATTTTATATTCAACGTGTTCTCGGTGGCCAGGGTAACCGCACCCACTTTTAGACCGTCTATCTTCATCTCCGTCTGTAATTAGAGAACAATAGAGGGGTGCGGGAAACCGAAAGTTTTCTAGAATACGTTTTCCGACCCGCCATTTTCGGGTTCTCGTGCGCCTCTAGAGAACAACCATATTCAATCCCGCCGGTAACAAAAAATAATCACAAGTCGAACGTACGGCGTAGCACTCTTTATTGTCAATGATGTAAAAGTTCGGAGCCTTGTGGAACCGGAGGCCCGTCTTAATCCCGTCCGACACCATGTCGAAGTTAATGTAATCGTTCTGCTTCAGGGTGGTCGCGTTCTCGAGACAGTGCGGCGGCAAATTGTCCATAACAACCGACTCGAATTTAAATACGAAAAGAATCTGTTAAAGATAAACTATGTCGAATGTCGTGGCCTGTGGAATTGACAGCGAGCGACCATCGGTTGTTCTCTCGTCTCTCGATTACCGACAGCTTCACGCGAAATCATTAGTCCTCAGCTCTGCGCGATCAGCTTTCTCCTAATTTTACTCGGTTTTAGCGAAGGCGCTGTGAGAACAAGCATCCTGTGTTTGTTGTCCACGACAGCGCGGACCCTCTCGCCGTCTATGTCGTCCGGGATCAGCAGGTTCTCGCAGTGCTTCATGGTTCGTTTAACTAGGTCACCGAGGACCGATTTCTCGGTGATCTCTGGTAGTTGGCTCGCCAGTTGGTTGTTCAGCGGCTTGCACGCGTTCACGCGAAGGTTGCTGCCCTTCACTGTGATCTTGATCGAGGACATGTCCACCTCTGGTGCTAGCAACATCCTCGCCTACGAGGAAATAGACTGTATTAATGTTCTCAGCCATTTAAATCTTGCGAGTTAATTAATCCTTTGCACTCGAATCTATTTGGCCTCCAGAATTCGAAAGTTTCGTCTTTTACTCTTATCACACTTGGAAGTTCGGCAGGTTATCAAACACAAAACCACTTAGTAATGTATAATAGGAATTGTTTTGAATTATGATAATCTTTTCAGTGATGTCTGAGAGGAGACATTCAAGTGCAAAGGGTTGCTGATTAGCTTCATGATTTGTCGAAGAGCACCTCGTAGACATTGTCAGGTCTAACTCCTATGGAGACGATCTGCATAGCGTATCCCGTCTCCGGGGCCTTCACAAGCACTTTCGCGGACTCTGGTCGCGCGTTCACCAACACCGGTCCCGATTTCTTCAAGAACCTCAACGAGGTCGAGCACTTCGGACAGTGGCCAGTGTCCAGAACCACGTCCCCCTCGCACTTTATACATTGACTGGTCTTTGCATCCATTTTACAGAGCCGGGGACGAGCGATGTCATTGCACTGGAGTCATCAAGGATTACGAAGGGGATCCTCGGCTTGAGACAGACGCTCGCAACCCACGGTTTTCAGAGAATTTTACGAACCTGGAGGAAGAACGGGGGGTCACTTGTCAATTTGAATTTTGTACGGCGACAGGAGAATGTCGAAACAGAGGAATACCAGCAAGGTTCAAGTTGTAAAGGTGCGAATACATTAGCAAGTGAATTGCGACATTTTCTTGCGAGAGCAACGTGCAGGAGCGTTTACACCTGATTGCAAATATTACAAATCTATTTTTGCTCTTTGAGAGCGACTGTCACAAGTGTGTTCAACTTGCTAGTCGTTCTCGCAAAAAATGTCACAAGTTACTTGTTAGTGTGTTCGCACCTTTAGATCTTGTAACTTGAAATGGATTTCTAATCGTTCGAAACTTGATTGTGCAGGCGACTCAGTGTTGATAGCTTGTATATTTTGTATCATTCTAATATTTATACAAGTCTTCGATTACTGTTATTGTCTTTCTTCAATTTTTAGTTGTCTGTAAATTTTGCAGAAATTGTATAGACTGCCTTCTTGGTTCCGTCAGAAACACGTTTAGGCAAAAGTTGTCTGGTATAAACGGGCGATGCATCATGCGGAGTAGATTATTTTTCTACGGGCTCGATAGTGGAAGAGATTTTAAAGGCAAATCAATTTTTTTTTTTTGTGGAATCGTGTATTTGTTTTTCGAAGTATGATATATATATTGCCTTGCCAAACTTCCTCACCACTCGGTCTACAAAAAATAATTTACACTATATTATATAAGCCTTTATACCATACAATTTAAATTTGTTTTGTATATATACAAAAAATAATAATGGTAATCGAGAAAGAATGATCAATATTTCCAATCAATCAAGTAGCGAGCGTTTAGAATCGTATTCTTTTAACTGAGAATTTTTTATTTTATTTTTTAGTGGTCACACGAGACGCTGTAGGATAATGAGGATATTATTCAGGTTTTGCGAGCCGGGATAAGTAATTTTTATGTCAAAGTATAAATATCGAAGATGGTTCCGGTATTATCCGAGGTTTTCGTTTGATAAGAAAATTAAATATTTCACAGCGGACAGGTTAATTACCATTGTTGCGGTTAATTGCGTGTCGATCGGTAGAGGTATCGAACGAACAGGAGAGCAGACAGAAGAGGGACGGAACCGGTTAGTTTGTTTAACATTCGTGTCTGTATTGTTTGAAACGCCTGCGCGAATTTCCTTGGGAATGGACGCGTTGGAGTAGGGGTGGCGCGGGATTCAGGGTCGAAATTGCACGGCGGTTGAAAAGCATCGGACACCAGTCGAGGACAGGCGGTCTCGCGTTTAAGTGGTCCATCAATTCCATGTCGCCTTTGGCCCTGTTCTTTCATTACGGAGTTTTGGCCATCACTTTCGGTTGCGGTGAGTCTTCATCCCTCGCGTTTCCTACCCCTTCTTGTTTTCCGTCCAACCATTCATTCGCGTTTCAACATTCTATTCTATCTTCGCGGCTTTTCTCTGTTTCCGCTGTTTCTTTTTAAATTTCATGTGGTCATTATAATGGGAAATCGAAGCTCGTAATTAAATGAAAGCTCAAGTAGAAGGTAGTTAAAAAGAAAGTCCAGTGAAATAGCTAAAATTGAGCTGAGTCACTGAACGGTATTAATTAATATCGGTTCGGTTTATCAACTAGTATTCAATCCACAATTGTTCTCAAAGCAATTTTTCTCCCAAGAAGATAGAGTTAAAAATATTTGTGAATTGATTTACTTTCGTTCCTTTCATTAGTGTGCTTTATTCTAATGTAAATAAAAATTGAGTGCAAGTTAAAAATCACAGCGAGCCGATATTGATTAAATATCGAATTTCGAAAAGAAGTTAAAATCACAGTGGGCTAATATTGTAAATTTCTAAGCATCTACTCGTCGCATGACTGTTTCTCCGTTTGTTTGTCAGTGTACTCCACGGAACCGCTCTAACGTCTCAATTAGATCAATCGGTTGCAAGTAGTTCGATTTGCATTGTAAATGTAAGGAACGTAAATTGTGAATGTAAAGAAAATCGTAGTGCAAAGAGTTAACTTGATTGAACAGGGACGAGAGTCGTTAGCGAGAGGTTTCAATCTGCGATCGGTTACGAGATTCGATGCATATCCAAGATCGAGTTAGCGATCGTCGAGGTAAACGTTGATTAAGGACGCCGGCCTAGCGACGATTAAGGCCAATTTCTTCTGTCTATTCGGTAACTGGATTTCTCGCGGCAGGATTTCCGCAGCCAGTCACTTCGTGAGCGACGAATTGAGTTTCTCCGTCTTCGAAAATTTTCCCGCCTGCGAACGGATACCGGTGGGTAGACCCTCGGATTAGTCATTCGATCTTTTCTACTCCTCGTGATAATCTTTTACATCTTCGACGATTTCCAGTCGCTCATGAATATTTTCCAGCGAGCAAACGCTTTTAATCTCTGCTGTATGAAACATAATTCCCTGTCGTTAATTCGCGATTATCGAGCTAACACTGGAAGAGTAAAAGCCGCCTGTACAATGCAAATATCGGCGTGTACACTCGCATAACGATGCGGCACCGTATTACACCCGGGATCATCAATCCTTCGAAGCAGAACTCGCTTTAGTTAAAAGCTATTGGAACAGTGAGATTAGTTTGGGTGACGTTATTACTGTTGCGCTCCTTTTTACTGCAAGGTTTGCAAAAGTGCGGACTCGGAGTTCAATTACACAAATGTAGAGAACTTTGCTGGAACAGTTTCGTGGCGGTCTTTAAGCAGATACTTAAAGATAAAGAAAGATTAAGATAATATAAAGATTTATATTGCGAATTTTTATAAAATTGAAGGCTTTGAATCTAATTAGGCTATTGTAGCTCTATTGAGACTGTCTTTGATGGTCCTGCAAGAGATGATTATTGAAAATCTTGGTACAAAAGTCACACAAGTCCACTTCTCGTACAATTTTACCTACTGAAGTTCTATATATTTTTAGATTTTATGCGTTCATGATGAAAATTGAACAGATCAAATACAATACTTGATAAACATTAAGCGTTTTTATACCCAGTGTTTCAATTATTTTGTAAAATAGTTTGCTATTGTTTTTGTAGGATCTCAGACAGTCGAGCACAGGTTGTTACCGTTTGTAGAAAGAATTGCGAAGAACTCGGACAGGTTGGACAGTCCCCGGGTGTTCGATAAAGGGTCACAGAAGTTTGTTATCGAACGTTTACCTTGGCCCTTCGGCGTAAACGTTTGCAGACGTCGCGGCGAGGGCGAGAGAGCCAGCCGTTTCAAACCCTCGCCACTAATTCGCGACCGGTACACCGTCAGGATTTGCATACTTGCTCTCAGAAATTCCCGAGCTCTCCGTTCCGGGGGAGTGCGTCGAGCCGCTGCAGATCGATTTGTTTGTTTACGCCGCCACGGCGAAATTATTGGTTAAATGGGGGAATTACCGATCGCCGGAAGATTCCCGAGTTTCGAACCCGGGTTAGTTCAAAACTTCGGGGAAAGTTAAACACCCTCGGCTCCTCGTCTCCATTAGGCGGATTAACCTGTCTCTAGGGGCCGCTGCGATTTTAGGCGACTGTGAACTTTCAAGGCCGCCAAAAATTCCGGGCCATCGAGCGAAAATAAGAAGCATCCACGCAAACTGCAGAGCCTAGGTTTCTGGATTTATTAAGAAATTGGCTTCCATGGAAAAATTGTGGGCGCTTAGGAAAAGATTAATAGGGCCCAGGAAATTTATAGGCTTCATAGAAAAATTATAGGGGCTTTGCCGGAACATTGTGGGGCCTACAGAGAGGTTGTAGGTTTTCCAGAAAAATTGTGGACACTTTGGAAAGCCTTCTAGGACCTAAGAAATTAGTAGACTTCATAGGAAAATTATAGAAGCTTTCTCGAAAAATTGTATTACTTGGGAAGACATTAATATGGCTCAGGAAATTTGTAGGCTCCATGGAAAAATTATAAAAGCTTTACCAAAGAAATTGTAGGACGTATAAAATGTGTAGGTTTCGCAGACAAATTGTAAGGTATATAAAAAATCGTAGGGTCTATGAAGATTACAAGCTTCGTAGAGTAGTTATAGGGTGTGATAAAGAACTTTAACGATGAAAGAGCAGCCCCCGTAAGGTGAGTAAATGTACCCTACCTTATCCAGCGACCATTATCCAAATTTTTATTTAATTTCTTCCATTTTTCAGACCGTTACCCTTTGCCTCAGAAGACGAGACTCGCGCACGCTAAGGACCCTGTCATCTTTCTCTCCTCTGTCTTCCAATTTACCTCATCAACTCCTCATCTAAAACGCATTTCCTCCGGTGAGAGACGAAACGCGGAAGAAACAAGCCGCGATAAAGCTCGCGGACAAAAACGGGTTCCGTTCGCGCGGATCAAACGCGGAAGTTCTGCTAAAAGCAACGGGGAAAGAAATATCATCGGGAACACGGGAGACGCCATTAGGATCCTCGGGATTCTCGTCTCCGCTACAAATCCGACAGATATTTCGATTCGACGCTGAGAACACGGCAGCTCTCTCTATTCCGCGGTCGGATAGCTTCACCGAGAGCTTTCGAGGATGAAAGAGAGCCTGATCGCGCGTTTATGCGACAGCCGCCTCCGAGCCCCGTCCCGCAAGAATGAAGAGCGTTGTGCATTTCGGCCGCGTATCGTTTCATCGATCGCATCGATGACCGATTCACAGGTACCCGGCGTTGCATTCCGAATGCAACCGGGTTCAGGGACACTCCAGAGCCGAGCCCCGTTGTCAAACTCGAGCCTCGAGTGGCCCCGACTCTATCGGATCATCTTCCTTCGGCCCCCGGATAGCTTTTACATGCTTTTTCTGCGACGTGTTTCGAGCCTTCTCTCAACATGCACCCGCAATTTCCTTGGTATTTTTTTTTTTTAATTCACACAATGATTAGAACTGCTATTTTAACATTTTTAATAATCTTTGGAAGTCTATGACCCATGGCTGAG
This sequence comes from Seladonia tumulorum, assembly GCA_913789895.3. Lineage (NCBI taxonomy): Eukaryota > Metazoa > Arthropoda > Insecta > Hymenoptera > Halictidae > Seladonia > Seladonia tumulorum. Next base: position 18,440,845 of record OU565271.1, read on the forward strand.
GATTTTTTAATAGATCCTCCAACAGAAATTCACCCTCGATAATGTATAATCTCAATATGATGGAAAATATTTGGGTATCTGCATGAGAATTTATCGTGCTCCGAAACATTCCAAAAAGTTCAGGCATACTCTTGCCAATTTGTGCAACATCATCCAATTACTTCGTAAAATCGTTATGTTTGTATAAAATTTCGTGAACCCGATTGTTTGCCGAAGAGATTGCTTTAACGAACTCTACTTTCAATTTTAACTATATTAATTCCCGAGTGATGGTATTTTATCCTCAATTTCTAGATAACGAAGCTATATTATTATGTAACTTAATAGCAATTTTCTCTCAACAGCGTGAACAAGTTTATAAAATTAATTTAAAACTGAAATCAATAGCACGTGGTATAGTTAGAATTAATAGCAAGTTAATAAGTATTAAACATTTTATTTGGACAACGTCCTAGTCCAAGCTACACGAGCTATTGTTACCAGGAGAGATTCGTTATAAAATCAAAATTCCATATGAACATGGCATCCTAATTTCGGCGACGTTTATCGACGGCGTTAATTAGCGTACCCTTGTTCTCCCGCGTCGGCTAGCAAAGTTCTCGACAATAAGTGTTGGTGTAACAATCGTCCGGAAACGTGGCGGTAAACCAGCGAGGTAGCTAACTGGATTTCCCGTGGAAAACTTCGCTGGCGACTATTCTGCGAGAATAAATACCTAATTTCGTGTAGGTCGCATTCAAACGCAAAAATTCGACTAACCGCGCTGCCCGTCGATTTCAAACAATATTTACCAAGTAAGCACATTATTCGCTTCACGTTGATTGCCAAGCCAGCGTCCTGGAGAATCTTACAAAATCAAATTTATTTAACTTGACTCAAACAGCAGAATTAAAATTTTACTAACCACTCCTTTAATTCGTTTAGGTCCTACAAAATTTGAGAAAGTCTGGTTAATTAATTTCTTCATATTAGAACATTTTTAGGGGACAAAAATTGATTTTTGGAGATGGAATATAAATTGTGTCACCGTTAAACAATTCTCTTTTCTCCGGGAAAATCGTAAGCGTCCAAGCAGTTCTAATCATTGTACTGTAGATTCAATCGTCGACACACAATTGCATTAATTTCTGCAATATAAAGAACGTTGACTACAAAACTCTCTTAATAGTGAACGGTACCGAGCGTTGAAAGCAACTGCCACGTGAGCAGCCTTATAGGAGAGACAATATCGAATTGATTTAATTCACCTTGGACGTTTCTATTTAATCATTTTCTATGGGACCGTCTACGGAATTTCAAATAATTGTAAAGTTAAAAGTGGGCCATTCGATAGCGGTGCGTTCAGTATTAAAGGAGAATGCGTGCGCGAGCAGTTTCATTCCGGTGGATTGTCATCTCGAGTGAAATCGGACGCGCGGGAAGCGCGATTTGGCGGGCCGTTTGTCTGCTTGCGAACAAAAAAAAAAAAAAAAACTGGAGAATTTTTGGTGGCGTAAAAAGCTCGCGGTCCGATTGGCCCGAATGCGGAACAGTCCGGTGGAAAACGTCGTTACCACCGGATGGGATATCCGGCGGGAAGACCGGTTTTTCCGCGGCTGTTTCTCGAGAGCAGCTCAATTCCGGCCATCGATCGAGTGTTTTCGAGCGATAAAAGTGGCCATTTTCTCTCCCTCTCTCTCTTTCTCTTTCTCTCTTCTCGCTCGAAACGAACGATCTCCGGCGGTGGAAAACGAATTTCCACGGGTGTAGAACACGCGAGAAACGATTTTCTTGCCGCGGTGTTTCGCCCCCGTCGCCTTTCTGCCCACGTGAAAAATGCATTAGAACTATTTTCCGGTAATGTTCTCGTTTGCTCCGAATACTTTTCAATTCCAACTAGCTGCCTCGGTTTCTTTTTTCTAGGACATTGGAAAAAGGCTGTAAGGTTGACCAGGGACATCGAAACGCCTCCACCTACACACCGACACGACCACATCGCTATACCGCGACGCTGACGTAGATTTAACGATCGGAATTAACAGGGTTTTGGGGGTGAGACCTCCCTGGAACCGCGGCAATCGCGCGGCCACCTACGTTTCGGAGCCAGGATCCCTCGAAACGTTCGATGGATGGCTATTTAGAAGACGTATCGTGCATTAGATCCTCCTCTTCTTCAGGAAATTACAGTGTTTACTGGCTTAAGGACCTCGCAGATAGGTTGTGGCGCTTTACTTTCTCAGTGACACTTTTCTGGTCTTTTAGAATCCGCTTTCCGGTATAAATTGGTAGCACTTCCAGCTTTTCACTCTTATCAGAGCCTTCGCAGCTAGCTGTTTGCTGTAAAGTATTATTTAAATCTTTTGTTACAGTTCCTTAAACAGCAATCTAGAATCTGGAGGATCGCTTTCGACTCTTATCAGGGCTCTTCTATTTAAATGATGCCCTCATCGATTTGTGCAGAAAAATCGATGATTCCACGAAAAATTGATGCTTATTAATTTTCCCCGGCAGTAGCCATTCATAAAAATGGTAAAAAAAGTGCTTCGCACCTCGGTAATTTGATGCAAACTGTTTAAATTGATCTAGAAAAGTACCCATCCATAAAATGTTAAACAAATGCTAGTTACTCCGGTAATGCCATACACAAATGTGCTCGTGTCTAGTAGAACCAACGGCTCTCCTAAAAATCGATGCTTATTAATTGTCCCCTGAAGGTCCTCTCCATCCAGAAAAAGTGGTAAAACGGACCAGCTATCGAAAGACAAAGATCTCCCGCTCCCGGAAGTAGTCGATCTAGATCGGTCGCGATAGTTTCACGATGGCGTTTTGCGGGCAGCTTTCATTCTCCAAGATCAAAGATCCTCGATTTCCTACCAGCCCCCGTTTCATTAACGGAAGAGACGATCGTGGCCATTCTCGGCATTGTCTTCCGATGTCCCGGCATCGTGAGATCCTTTATCTAACAGCGATTTCAAGGCTGGAGTGAAAAGATTCTGCTCTAAGGGAAAGATTAGCTTTGATACGTCCGCGGGATGGCTTCGGTTCGCGTTTCTGCGGCACAATGGCCGCGGATGCTTGAACGTTGCGGATCCGGGATGGTGTAATGGATACCTTTGATGTAACGAACGGAATTAGATCCGTGATTTCGGTGGAGGGGAGCATTGTGTCGCGTGTAATCCCATCAGACGACGTGTTTCAGCTCGCGATCGATTTGATTATCCCGAATCAGCTCTTTAGCTTGTTTCTCTCCTTCGGGAAGTGTGTCAAATTATTCCGCCAACCGGTGTATCACGCTTGTAAACATTGCGAACAGGTTTGTTAATACGATTGAGGGATTGTAGATGGCTTTTGCGGTGCAGGGCTCGGCGATGAACACGAGTACAGACTGACGAAACACCTCCTCGATGGATACGACGCCGGTGTACGACCAGCCAAGAACTCTTCGCAGCCCCTAGCAGTGGTCTTCGGACTCTCCCTTCATCACATAATCGATGTCGTGAGTATCCGATATTCAGCTCAACTTTCGTGAATAAACTGCGAACTTTTGTTTAGGAACTATAGGTACGTAGACATTTATTTTGAGATTCTTTCGATGCCTCGTTGTGCAATTTATCTACACATTTTTCTCATAAATGCATAAAATCTGCAATCTACCGATTGCGCTAAAAATTCAAATGTTCAAATGACAGACAGAATTATTCCCGCACGAAAGTTCAAGTTTCAAAATTAATTTGCACAGTACAAAGTTGGTTTCTTTTCAGAGACAACTCTAAAGTAATTTAATATTTAATCTTGCTTCATTTATTTTTGCAGTGTCTTTCGAACACGTTTCACCTATTTACACACGGTTATACTTCAGCTCCGACACGTTCCTCGATCATTTTCTATTTCTACACGCACTGTAAAATGTTTAATACACGCGTCACAAAGTGCATATCTCTGGAACAAGAAGCTGCAAATGAAATGCAATTAGATGATTGAACGTGTAGATTGAAACCAGGTGAACGATTAGCCCCAACTTTTTTCCACGGCAATTTCTCAGGAAAAGGGAGGTGGTAACAGGGACGGCTTTATGGAAATTTGTTAAATTGCAGTAAATTGGCCGGGTCAGCGTCGTCGAACCGTTCCGTTTGATTCCGGGCCGATAGAAAATCCTGACGTTCGAATTTCCGAATTTCCCGCGGAATTTCCACGGGCTCTCTCTCTTTCTTTCTTTCGGCGCGGTGGTGTGTTCGTCGCATCAAAAATTCGTTTGTACCCGAGCGGTTTCGATAATGAGCTTCCCGCTCGCGGTGAATCGATGTTCTCTCCTGGAGTAGAAGAAACTTGAGCCTTTGAACCCCGAGACGCGAAGGAACGGTGTCTCTTTGAGGGTGGAAAAATACATTCCGCCGTATAGCGGGGCACAGTGAAATAATCTCGAACTCAAAAGAGCGTGAATAAAAGGGACAAAATCTCTGCCCGGAACGGCTTCCGACGAATAATTTTCCTCTCTCACCTGACAAACAAGACAGAGCGAGGAGACGCTTTCGAAATATTTTGAATCAAGTCTACTTGGACCTGTATTAACATCTGCTTGGCCGGAAGTATCGAATTGTACCGTGGCAAAGTGAAATAAACTGGAAGTCGGAGGAACACGAATAAATGGAACGATCACCGAGAAAAGAACAGCCGCCAACGAAGAATTTTATTTTTCTCGTGTATCCAGACTTGAATCGAGTCTACTCGCACCAGCGATAACATCCAATTCACCGGAACTATCAAATTCTACCGTACCAAAGTGAAATAATCAGGAAATCGAATGAATACGAAAGGAACAATCCTCCGGGAAAAAGAACAGCTTCCCAATCAAGAATTTCGTTCTCCCCGTTTTCCGGATGAATGGGAGACTTTTTAGATATCCGGGTCAAGCCTACTCGGATCCTGCATTAACATCCACTTCGCCGGAAGTATCGGCAGTTTGCGATACGGTCCGCGTTTCAAGCTCAGCTAAATATCGATTTATATTCATTACGATATAGATATATTTCTTTTCACTGTCGCGGACACCGTTGACAGGAAAGGAACAGAGAGAGAGAGAGAGGGGGAGGCGGGGAGAGACAGGAAGTATGATCCCCTCTCGTGGGATTGTGAAGCGTCGGGTAACCGGAAATATCCAAGACAAATTGCCGTCGGAACACGTAAGCCCAATGGAAACTTCGAAAGATTTATCTCTCGTGTGTACCTAACGAGAATCATCTTTCAACCCACATATTTTCATCGCGACTCGCCTAAAGACACTTATTCTTTCCCGGTGATGCGCCAACAGTGAATCCTCGAGCTTCGGTTGCCGCGATTTAAACCGGCGATTTGTCAGAGAGTTGTGGAAGCATCTCTCTCCCTGCCGAGAGAGAGAGAGAGAGCGAGAGAGAGATACTACTCGGCACCACAGTGATTTTTCATCTGCGATGAGCTACTAATAAGACCGAAACAAAAATATTCTTCACCGAAACCGCAATATATTCTCTCTTTTGCAGACTACTTCTGTCATAATATTTGCATTTATTATACTTCTGATACTGTGGCTGTTTGTTATGTCTTCTCGAAAGACTAAAGTATTTATTTTGTGCAGGTAGTCACTAATTTTTAATTCATTTGCATTTGGAAATGTCTTTTATTACGCAGATATCATTTCATAGTAGCAGTTTTGAAGATACGAAGGGATAAATAATTTTCGGTGAATATTCTTGATAGGTTTAAATTAATAGACTCTTGAAGCTACCCGTGACTATCGAAAGACTAATGTATTTATTTTGTGCAGGTAGTCACTAATTTTTAATTCATTTGCATTTGGAAATGTCTTTTATTACGCAGATATCATTTCATAGTAGCAGTTTTGAAGATACGAAGGGATAAATAATTTTCGGTGAATATTCTTGATAGGTTGAAATTAATAGACTCTTGAAGCTACCGGTGACTAATTTTCCAAAATCAATTGCGAAGACATGCAATGGTAAATAATGTTCTTTAAATGTGAGTTATTTCACATGGGAGAAACAGAGATTTTTAATGTCGTGGAATTGTCAGGCTTCGAACCTTTCTGCTTTTTCGGCTTTCAAGTAATTTCAGGGCCAGCTGATGCGTTTGTTCAACGCCAACAGTTTCTACTTACGTATCGGATGAACGTTGAGAGCACTCGCGGGACACCCTCGTGTTGGCACAAAGAAAATATATCGCGTTCACACGCTGGTGTGAAAAGCGCGCGTCCGTATCGGTTTTGCGCCGGGAGGTATTTAATTGCACCGATGGAAAAGCACATTTCTCTCACCTGTTTGATTTCTGCTCGCAGGACGAGAAGAACCAGATACTCACGACGAACTGTTGGGTCACGCAGGTCTGGACGGACCATCATCTGAAATGGAACGCCTCGGAGTTCGCTGGAATCCAAGTGATTCGCGTTCCTTACAACCGCGTTTGGAGGCCCGACACCATTCTGTACAACAAGTGAGAAACAGTTTACGCATTGTTTTCCATAATGCGCACAATTCAAATTAAATCTGACTCGGGGGAAGCAATTTACAGTCCCTGGAAAATTCCTTGATGAAGAGAGAGGACAGTATAATCCAACTCTCTCGTGTGCGCTTTTTCGGTCCGAAGAATGTTTGCGAAGAATCGTGTACATAGTTAATTCGTGGTCGAAACACTATGAAAAGTAGTACCAGTTATCGATTGTACGAGAGAGACTCGTTTCGATTTCTTCTCCCCGATATTACCCAATATGCTCCGCTTTGTTTACAGCGCAGATCCGCAATACAGCTCGGCGGTCATCAATACGAACGTGATCGTCAGCCACACGGGGGAAGTGGTGTGGCTCAGTCACGGAATCTTTCGCAGCAGCTGCGATATCGACGTTGAGTTCTTTCCCTTCGACGAGCAACGCTGTGTCCTGAAGTGGGCATCGTGGACCTACGATGGCTACCAAGTAAGATTCACACATACACACACACACAGTCTACAATCTCTGCATGGAGATGCAACTCGATCTACATTCCTCAAACGAAACAACTTCTAGCTGAAACCGAGAACAAATCAAGAACTCAATCCCGGGATCATTGGAAACCGAATAATTCTGGATTGTAGGAAAGTTGGCATGCAGTCGTGTTCCGTGCAGTTAGCCGTATAGTTAGTTCCATCAAAATATATGAAAAGATTACTAGAAAGCGTAGAATTAAATTTCCTACACTGTTGGTTTCGTGAAAATTAATCTCAAAGGTTTATTTGGATTCCTGTAGTAAGTAGAACTGGTAAGGATTGGTCAGACAAGCCGAGTGCTGCTAGCATACTGAACTTATTCTTTTTACTATTTCTCGCAACACGTAGAAGCGGTAAGGATCAATCGGACACACTGAATCTATTGAAATGCAGTCCTGAAATATTCCATTGGAACGCCAGGGTTCATCAGACACACCGAATCAATTCAAATGCAATACCGAATTACTCTGTTGAAGTAGAAGTGGTGCGGATTGATCCGACACATAGAACTAATTCAAATTCAGTACGGAACTACTAGGAAACTTGATTCTACAATTTCTACTTTTCTAGAGATTTTCCACGTAAAATTAACAAATGAAGTTTCTGAAACAAGTAATTACTAGTCTGAGAGAGAAGATTTCATGAATTTACATAGAAAAGGAGCAGGTGAAACCTGAAACAGAGAAAGATCGTAAACGTTCAAAAAGATCGATGCACGGGCTACAAGTTTTTAAAATGATTTAAGCGAGAAATAAATTCCTGCATGGTTTCCGTGTTTCGCGGTTACAGCCAGCAATTTTTATTTCGCTTTTAAAACCTGCAGTATACTAATTACTCACCCGGGCAAGACTCGTAAGATTTCCCGGTCACGTTCGTTACGCGGCCGCGCCGCGGAAACTCGTGCAAGTTCGCCGGTTCTTGCCGCGATGGACCAATGCAAATTCACTGGTGCCAGAAGTTCTTGATCGGCGGTTACGCGATTTAATCGGACAGCTTGTGCGACCTGCATCCGTGTCTCTGTTGCCCTCGATTCCCCGAACAGTTTCCTCCCTCGGGACGGCATGCAAATCGGGAAGCGATATACAGGCGAGGGCGTCCCGACGTCGTTCGGACAATAAACAATATATATGTTGGGTACTGGGAACCTTGAACGCTCGACGCGGTGACCAACTTTTTTTTCTCTCTTTCTCTCTCCTCCCCCCTCTCTCTCTCGCTCTCTCTCTCTCTCTCTCTCTCTCTCTCTCTCTCTCTTTTGCTTTTCCCGTCTCTGGAAATCCCACGATCGGCCCGCCTCCATTTCTCGAGGAACCAGCTCTCTCGGATTAGATCCGAGGGATGGTTCTCTTCTTCGTTATTGTGCTCGCTTCCTCTTAAGGGGCAGGGTGAGTCACGTGACTTTTCAAGATTCGGAGGTCGGTATCTGCCGTACAGTTTTCTTTACAGAAATGGTATTACCTACAAACGTGTAGCTGATTGATGAACACGAGATGGAGCTACCGTCGCATTCTATTTCGAATCAGAAAGAGAACTCGATTGACGTTGCAACACAAGATGTGTGTGACGAGGAAGCTAGATTTTGCTGCGTTGTCAGCTTTCAAAAGGGCAATGTTGCCGCATCGTATTCATACAAACACCGTCGATGCTTGCATCGAAAGCGTTCGAGCTGGTTCGAGCGGTTTCTTCTCTCCCTTTCGGATCTGTCGAAATTAGGAGGCTTATTCTTTCTTAATTTAAAATATGGAATTTTCAATTGTAAATAATTGTATTAAACGATCATTTGAATAGTTGTTGACTTGTTTAAAAATCTTCTTAATTTTTTAAACTTTCTATACGAATATAACATTGTTAAATATTTTTAAATTTTTAATTCGTGGATTTTTAATACATCACGCGAACCTGATTATATGTGTACATCCTATGTAAATGTACAAAAGAAAAGTATAGGTTTACAAATTATGTTTTGTATATATTTTTAACAAATGTTAACATATCAATATAATTGATTTGAATTTTAATACGAAGAGTATTATTTTCCGACGTGGAAATAAAAGTTATAAACAATCACGGCATGATAATTGTTTCAATGTAGACAGCAAACATAAAAAATGTAATTAATTTATTGAATATATGAATAAACTAATTGAATAAACTAATTTATTGAATAAAAGATTGGTAATAAATAAAATAAAAAATAAAATATAAATATAGAGTATAAATTATTAATAATTCTTTTCGCAGTCAGATTTTATGTTTTATTAATAATATTTTTTATTTTTGTCTTTAGCATATGTCGCGGTCATTATTAAAATTATTAATTATTATTTTATTTAGATAAAAAATTATTTAAATAACGATTCGAATAAAAGATACTTTATCTTTATTCGTTATTGTTAGGTTCGAATAAAGAAAAGTATCTTTATTCGACGACCATCGAATAAATAATTTTATTCGACGAGAATTTATCCGACGAATAAATATAATCTTTTATTTGAAGCCGATTGATTCGAAACTCGAGAGCTGTCGCGGCCACAACATTGTCGGCTATATCGGTGTGAGACTAGAAGACCACACTAATCCAATTACAAAACTTCTTTATTTCTCATTATTCTCTCATAAAACTTTTACCAACATATTCGTGGCAATGTTCTGATTAAAATGATACCAAATATGATATAATTCCGACGATATTTAATTGTGTAACAAGCGATAAAAATTACGAACACAGAGAAGGACAGCGTATATGAAAGAAAGAGTCGCAGAGAGTCGCGGCCGCCGGCAAAGATCAAAGCTCGCGTGATCGCAGGCCTGAAAAATTTAACTTCTCTAATATTAATTATTTTCTTATGAGACTTTCACCAATATATTTGTGGCATTATTTTGATTAAAATGATACCAAATGCGATATAATTCGGATCACATTTACACTACTTTTCTGTTAATGTAATTGTTATGGGGAGCAACGTTCATCGTTCATTACAGAAGTAAATATCATCGGAATTGTGTCATATTTGGTATCATTTTAATCAGAACAATGCCACGAATATGTTGGTAAAAGCTTCATAAAAAAATAATGAGAAATAAAGAAGTTTTGTAATTGGATTAGTAGTGGTCTTCTAGTCTCACACCGATATAGCCGACAATGTTGTGGCCGTGACGGCTCACGAGTTTCGGCCACTAACAGCGGTGGTGTGAGGTTTTTCACTGCCATCAGCATGGGCATCCGAAACGTGCCCAAATTGCCTCATCTGGACAAGCTCTGAAGGTTCGACAAGGAAAGCGAAGAGGCATAGCGAAAGTGAACAAGATAGACATACTACGACGACGAGCGACCGCGATCGAGCTCCAACACTTGGAAAAGATGCCGCGCGTATTACAATGCAGACGTGCAAAGTTAGATATTGATAATAATATAATTTTGATATGTCTCATATTTTTTACTATTTCTATACTTACTATACTGTTCCCTTACTGTTTTCTTTTCTTCGTTTTCTTTTTAAATGAATCTTTCACTTATACAAAATCTATAATATCTTTAATATCTTATAAATATAATATCTCATGTTCTTATACTATCTTTTCTTTCTTTCTCTTTCGCTCTCTCTCACTCATTCTCCCATTCACGCCTGTCTTCTCATCTCCCTTCCTCTCCTTTATATTTTCCGTCCTGTACTTCTTTTCTTTCCCAGTCTAATTTTTTCATCCACTCTTCCCCCCTCAGTTCATCTTCTCGTGTATCCCTGCTTTCATTCCTTGTTCTCTTGCGCACCTTTCCAGCACGTATGAAATATAATTACATGATAGTATAAGAATATAAGAAGATATTATAGATTTTGTATAGGTGAAAGATTAATGTAAAAAAAAGAAAACAGCACAGTGTAAAGGGAACGGGATCCTTTGTAATCCGTAAGGGAACAAATAAAAGATACACATATTACATTATAACTTAGAACTAATTTAAATAATTAAGTAATTTAATAATTTAATAAATTAAATATTTAATTAATTGATTAATTTCATACTTTAACTAATTTAACGTATGAAATCAGTATACAAATTTGAACGCAATTTCATATGATACACATTGCTTACATGAGTCCAAAACATCAAACTAGCGGAGTATTTGCATGTATAAGAAAATTATATACATATACAGACATACACAGACGCACGTTGCTGATGAGCGAAGGGTGATGCCCACTTGGACGCCGTTCGTTTGGACGCGTCCCGATTGGACGCGTTCCTTTTGGACGCCGGGCCGATTGGACGCGTTCCTTTTGAACACGGTTCCTAACCCTAACCCTAACACTTTTTTTCACGAAATTAATCACGACTTGGCGCGGCGAAAATGAATTTGAGGAGGGCTAAGGGCAAAAATTTCGTTATTTTTTGTCTAGGGCACACGGTTTAGGAGATACAGCGATTTTAAAATTCTGTAAATGTGTCTAATTCACGGCGTCCAAAAGGAACGCGTCCAATCGGCTTGGCGTCCAAAAGGAACGCGACCAATCGGGACCGTCCAATCGGTCGGCGTCCAAGTGGGACACCCCCATGAGCGAATAGGCGTCGTACGTAACCACAATCTACGCAGTTTCTTTCAATACCACGTCGACAGTCTTTCGACTTAGACGCCACCTGATGAAATTCAGCTCAACTAAATTTTTGCTCTATGTTATCGGTATTCTCAGATATCATGAATTCTGACGCTAGAAAGCCACGTCCAAATCGCTCCCAAACTTTTCTCCTTTATTTCGCAGAGAATCAAGACAAAATATAGCTCAATTTGTAGCTGGAGATCTCCTCGAGTGCGCGTGACTCTCGATTTTGTCCAGAAAACTCATCCAATGGCATAAAAATGCTTGGATTCAACCGCATGCACATCGTCAATTTTTGGCCTAACTTCTAACGCTTATATCACGAAATATCTGCATAATTTCGGCATCTCCTGACCAGCCCGCACTCGATTGAACCTTCCTCTTTCGAATAAGCCCTTTACAAGCGACAAAATATTCTTATTTAAGGACGAAAACTTTGGGAGCGTAAACCCATGTTTTCGACGGTAATGTAGGCACTCTACCTTATCGCGAATTTGCCATCACCCTGCCCCTTAAAAATCTCGGCGTTTTCTGGCTTCCTGCGGATCCACGGAATTAAAAAGCTCTTGGTCCGTCAATGCGCCACGACGCGACAGCAAACTTCATTCGCGAAAGGTTCGAAACGTTAAGAGAAAGTTCGGTGAAACCGGAATTTCCTTCCCCGTATGACTGCTCCGTTCTGAAAATGACCATTCAGTTTCTTAAAGCTTGCGATATTAAATATGCGATATTAAATATGAAAATGAAATATTTTTCAGATCGTGCGTGTTCTCGAACGGGGAATTTCATCGAATAAGAAAATCGCGAAGGAAGATTTGTCACGAGTTCGTTGTAATTGCCGAGACGGAGGAATGTAATTTGGAGCTTAGAGATGGTGTTACATTGAATTACATCCGGCTATTTGTTCTTTGCGGATCGAGTACAAGCTGTTGGACGCCAGACGAGAGCAGTACAGCCAGATTTCCGTGAAAGAGGCGGAGGTTTCGCGCGTCCAGAGACGCTTAACCGGGGGGGGGGGTGGGGGGCAAATCGAAAATACCGGCTCGGCAAGTCGCGAAAATGGCCCGGGCAAATCGAACAGCTTAATCCTGCATGCGAGAAGAGTTGAATGCGAGACCGAAGCCCACCCTTTTCACCGAGTTTTCCCATTTCCTATTCCGACGTTGAATACATTTTGCGTTTTTGTCGTCTAAAACGATGGGAATACGATTCCGGGATTAGGCGCTACCGAAATATCCATCTTCGAATGATCTTGCGACGCCCATTGTGTCCGGTGACGTACAAAATATTTATAAACTCGTCTTGACTAATCATCGTACGTATCGAAGCTCGAATCGTCAGAGATTGTCTCTGAAAATGGTCAGGTACAATTAAAATCTGTTAACAAAGCTGAGCTCTTCCTCGTTTAAAATCTTTTAAAACATTGCCCAACGTTTTCAACTTGTTGGAAAATGAGCAAGCTCGGAGATCGTACGTTACGAATCAGTGTGAACAGATTCTTGAATAGTCGACGAGAAAACAACAACGGTTCCCATTCGCAGAGGTTCGTAAAGCGATCCGTAAACATTGAAGCGACGCGACGGTAGAATTTCGCGGATATTTTTCAGCGGTGTACGGGGCATCTGCCAATTTATTTTACGCTCGGAAACTGTTCAGTCCGGTCTTTCGAAAGCTATCCACGTTAACAGGCGGCCGTAGCACGTAAAACGTAAAACGCAAGCGTCCTCCGTCACTGGTAATCCGTCCGGCGGATAGAAGTATCCTATTTCCGCTGTCCCGTCGCGTCAAACACGGTTTCCCGACCGCTGCGTTTTTCCTGTCCGACACCTATCCACCTGGCTACGGCTTGTCCCGGCTAGACAGTACCCTGGTGCACCTACCCGGACAACGTTGACACGTAATCGGTTCCCGTACCCGCCGCCCAGGACTCTAACTCGAGAAGACGGTTTAACACTCTTAATCCGAGACCGGCAATTGTCCGTGGTCACGAACACTTGTCACGATTCGACTGAAATTACTCCTCACGCTTCTTGGATGTATACCGGTTTCTTAAAATAGTCAACTAACAAAATCAATGACGTTCATGACATTCGTTACGTCTGTTTAACTATATATATATATATTTCTTTTATAGCTCGAATTGGAGAAACAGAGTGAAAATGGAGACGTCAGTAATTACCAAGCGAACGGCGAGTTCGATTTACTCGCTTTCTCCGCTCGGAGGAACGTCGAGTACTATTCCTGCTGCCCGGAGCCTTATCCCGACATCACCTACGAGATCCGACTGCGGCGACGTCCGATGTTCTACGTGTTTAACTTGATCCTGCCCTGCATACTCATCAACGGTGTCGGTGAGTCTTGGAAGTTAGCTGGATAAGTATAATACAATCACGGGGACGAGCACCCTTTTCCTCTTCGTCGTTTCTCTTATGAAAGTAGAGATATCTCCCGCGTTATCCGCGAAAGATGCAATCTTCTTTGCAAGAGGGTCAAGTGTCCTTATCTTTCCTATTCTTTTATGGAACTTTCATTAAAAACCCTCGAATGCGTGCAGAGGGAAAAAAAGGCGGAAGTATGGCCGTCTTATAGAATTTTTTTCTGCACCGTCGCGAATGTTGCTAAATAGCTACTTTCTGATGGATGGCCCTTTGGATTAAGGCACGGGGTCTCGCACAAGCTCCTTCTGCATTCATTTATTTGCGTAGTCGTCAGACTGCGGCTCTTGGTGCAACATAAAATTTTTATTAAAGTCGTTCATTTATATTGCATTCTCTGACTGGTGAGTTTATTTCAACGAAAATACAGAAACAACAAAAAAGTAATAAACTCTTTCATTTTCAAGTTATTAGAGTACCGATTGCTAGAGATATAGTTTCGCATTTTGGACTCTTCGCACGATTTTCATAGATAATTTTAATATTTCATCGTTGAATACACATTTTGATATTTTCCATAAAAATGCCGACGTACCGTGCCATTTCGTATTTTAATATGCTCGATAGAAATGTTCACGTACTACATACTTGTATCTCATATTCCAATATGCTAAATACAAACCCTCGGATACACGGGTATTTTGCATTTTTATGGGTCTGATATAAATGCAGAATTCTATAAAAATTCTAAGACCCCCCGGAAAAATGGAATTTCCATTGCAACGGGTCAAATTCTCATCGTACCCGCTTTCGAAGGGTCAAACTCGATCCAACAACCTTCAGATTCCATTATCCTTAGCCTAACTTACGGCTGTTTCAAATTTTCAATTCGCTGCGTATAGCCAAAAATTCGTTTCTCATATTTTAGTTAACTTGAAATTCATAAAATTAATAAAAGTGTTGTCTATTCCGTTGTAAAATATTCGACCACCTTTCACAGTCTCTACTTGGTTTTAACGTCCAGCTTAAGTGAATAATAACATCATTAACTTGGAAAGAAAAATGCTGGGACTCCGTGTAATAATGGTACCATAAATATTTTAATTTCTCGGGTAGCGGGTACTGTAGAAAGCCCCATGATTAAACTAGCTTAACGAAAAAGGTTCGCGGTTGTCCTTCCGCGGGAAGAAAAATTTATGCAGAACTTTCTTCGCGGTCCTTCGGTGTCCCCTTCTTTTTTATTTCTCCGTTCGCCGTGCACCGAACTTCTCGGAGAATGCCTTCTGTTCGATATTCCACGGCGAGAATGGGGGGCACACCGGGCGAAGGGAAAACTTTCTTAGCCGATCTGTTCTTCCCCGACGGTTTATTCAGCGCTGTTGGTATTCTACGTGCCGTCGGAATCGGGGGAGAAAGTCACCCTCGGGATTTCGGCGTTGCTGTCGATGACTGTCTTCCTGATGACCATTCGCGAGACTTTGCCGCCTACTGAGAAGACACCGCTCATCAGTGAGTATAGTTACAATCTTTCGAATCGCTTGGAATTGCTGCTGCAATCCCAATTATTCGCTTATCTGCAAAACTACCCGATTCTTAGCTCGACAAGCGTAGAACAGCATCGACAAAAATTACTTAACCGAAGGCAAGATTTGTGAATTTTCAAGGTACCGTTGCAAAAAGGAGATTTTAATCTTCGTAATCACTAGACATCGGATGTTTATGCAATTTCCATTTTTTATAGAAACATTTTAAGAAAGTGGAATGAAATAAAATCCTATTTTTAATGGGGACAGCCTTTGTAGATCCAAAGCAAATAAAAATCGTGTTAAATTCTCTCGAATTTTATATTATAGCATTTTTTGAACATTTCGAGAAGCCATAAATGCATAAAGATCCGCTGTCTAGTAATCACATTGATTTTAGTCGCGAAACAAATTTTTCTAGCCCTCTAGAGACTTCTGAATGTGAAATTGTGTGATCACAGACATAGCGTCCACTTTTCAACGGCTCTCTTCAAAGGAAAATTTTTTCTCCAAAAAAAGAGCTCAATGTGGTAAAACTAGAGGCTTTACCCTTTCGAACGAGCCTAAGTACATCGTTGTACAATTTTTTTTGTCGCAAAGATACAGAAAGTGGAACACAAGGGATGATTTCAGGATGAAACGCAATAATCAGCAATTTTCTCAACTTGCCTGCGTGAAGAAGAATTTCAAAAAAATCTGACGCAGTAGCCAACATTACTCTATTGGTCTACATGGCCTATACTGCCTCAGAAGCAACAATTTCTGTCAGGAAAATTATATAAACCTCCGCAGTAGAAGGAACAGGCGCCCAGACCGCGGCCATTATCTGGATTCATTGAAACGTGAACCTCTTTTTCCCAGAGTATATTTTTATTTACACCGTTTTCTGTTCGAATGGAAAGAGCTCCGAGCGAAATAATCAGCGGCTCCAGGCTCCAGATATAACGAGAAACGAACCGATACAAGGTTTCCACGGACGGTTCGCGTAACCGCGTTGATTGAAAATTCCCAGGTGTCCCGTTTGCGAGTTTTCTCCGATGACCTGGACTGGCAGGATAGCTTTCAAGAAGTGTCTCGCGTGGGCACACCCGGTCCGGAGAAACTCTGTAATTGCAACGGCGAATTAATTTATGCTAGCACGTTCCACGGGGCTCTCGGAATTAGTTCCGGTTAACTGAGGATTTAAGGAGGACCCATCGTCGTCTGTACTTGTTCCAGGTCTCTACTACGGGGTCAGCATATGCCTGGTGTCATTCGCTTCTGGACTCGCCGTGGTCACGTTGAATCTTCATCATAGAGGTGTTCGGGGCACCAGGGTACCCGCCATTGTCAGGTCGTTGGTTCTCGACAAACTCGCCAGAGTGGTTTTCCTCAACTTCCAAGAAGAGAAGAGATCGGTAACGTATCTTGTTTCAAGGTAGACTGCTTTTCCATCAGCGATTTTATCAGTTCTGAAGACCCACGAAGGTTCTTGAACCACAATCATAATTTAGCTTTATCAGAAAAATCAAGTTTTGCTGTTGCTGTGAAAGTTGTCTTATAGTTTTCAAAGAGAAGGTGAACATATTCAGTGTAAAAAA
This sequence comes from Seladonia tumulorum, assembly GCA_913789895.3. Lineage (NCBI taxonomy): Eukaryota > Metazoa > Arthropoda > Insecta > Hymenoptera > Halictidae > Seladonia > Seladonia tumulorum. Next base: position 18,457,905 of record OU565271.1, read on the forward strand.
TCAGGGTCCTTCTAGCCTTCAAGAACCATCTCAAATTCCAAAGACCTGCTACGAATTGCAAACCAGAAAACTTCTATTTAAAACAACAAATTGCTTACAGGAGCAGATGGAGCCTCCTCGGAGAAGAAACAACTGTCCGCTGCACTGCAAACCGGAAGTGTCGCAGCCTCAGTCGTCGCCTAAATTCATGAGCAAACGCGAGGACAGCAACAGCAGCAGTCCGAGTTTGGGTGAGTCCTCGATCCGTCACTGGACTTGAACCGAGACCACGTACCGCGTCTGATTCGCAATAAATTAGAGGCAAACAAAAAACCTGCAGATCTCGGGAAAGAGGGTGGCCTTGAGGCGCAATGGTCCCGGGTGCTGGGAAGAGTGCACGCGACCATAGAGAGAAACGAGAGAAGGCTGACGGAGCAGGACCGAAGAGAGAGAACCGAGCTCGATTGGAAACAGGTCGCTTTAGTCAGCGACCGGGCTCTGCTCTGTGTTTTTTTCCTGACGACCATTGTCAGCACCACTGTCATCCTATGCGGCTCGCCGCCGACCACGAACATTGCCAAAGAGGGCTGAGACAATGGCCGCTCGACCGGAAACTAGGACTAATTAAGGATCGAATTAACGCGTTATCGACGGGGCTGGACCGCCTGGCTACTTACACCTGATAGGGGATGATCTTTGACCTAGGAAATTATAAAACTTTGGGAATATACGTACAGGGTGGGCCACTTAACTATAACATCTGAATTTACTCGTAACCTATTCTTTGCACAACAAAATGGTTCAAACAAAAGTTCCTTTATATCAAATACGACATGCAATGTGATCATTAGTTTTTTGATGTCTTGATATCGTATCAAGATATAAAGGTGACCTTGAGTTCTTATATTATAATGTGTGATATTTAAATATGCGATTCGAAAGAATATTGAGTTCCAAATAAAAAAAGCATTAAATTATATAAGATGAGAAAGTAGTAAGTACTGAGATAATGGTACTTTTGTTTGAAACATTTTTTTATGAAACAAGTAGGTTGTGAGTAAATTCAGGTGGTTCAGTTAAGTGATTAGTATCGAGCATTGTAGTTGTATACTTCACAATTTTTTGACTGTCTAATTGTACCACAATATTTATTCTATTCCTTACTTAAAACATATAATTAAAAAGCAGTCGAATCTTCAGAGATTAATTTCAACCCCCTAGGGTGAATTTGAACAGTAAAAGAATTGTGAGATATATAAGTACGTATGCTTTGCATATCCCCAAGCTTTCATAACTTTCTGAATTTCTAATTAGGGATAGCTTTGACGCATTTCTGCGTCATCCGTAACAGATGACAATACTCATCGTCTCCGTCGATAGGGTGTTGAGGTCTGCATCATTTTTCGACGCGAGTCAGCTTCAGTTCGCTTTTAGAAACGGAGAATTCTGTCTCTCTTCCTTTTGTATATGGCAAAAGGCGAACGAGGTACATTCTGTAAATATACACGCATCGAGAGAGAGAGAGAGAACGAGAGTGAAAGAGGAGAGACTACTTTTAACACTAGGTTTGCGGGACGCGTTCTAATATTTTTAATTTACTTTGCAGAGATTGTGAAGATGTATCCATGAGGAATTATTCAACAAATTGATTTGTTCGCGGAAAAAATTATAAAAAAGGGCTAAATGTTTGGATAGACACATATTCCCGTCGCTTCTATAAAATACCGTAAAACAGTAACTTTTAGTACTCTGTAAACCTAGTGTTAAGTCCGTTGGGTGTAAGTGTTCTAGAGGTGAGACGTATGGTCTAATAATAAACTCCTTTCTCTGTGTTAATCTTAAGGATAATGTACCTTTACTATAAATATTTGTTATAAATACATGTCTGGGTATATTATAAAAATTTGATTGGTGTAGAAAAATACTTCAGTAGTAGTCAGGTACAGGTGCACAGGCTATCTTCACAAAGTCCTCGTATTTTACTTGTCCATTCAACGAGACATTAGCCTCCCGAAAGATTTGTTCCACTGTAAATAATTGTATTAGTTATTAAGTTCAATTGTTTCGAATTGGTTTTGTACATTATGCGCGACCTTCTTTGTTGCTCAGTTGTTCACCCCAGTGAAGCAGCATGTGGGCTAGCTGTCGGGCAGGTATGGTACCATTCCTAGACTTGTCTGCGGCTTGAAAGGCCTGTATCACCTCCTTCGGAAGATCCTCTGCTCTAGTCTGTAGATGCATGACCTCCAAGAAATCAGCGAATGACATCTTGCCACCTAGAAACCTTGTTTCAGTTCCCTCCATCCATTGTAAGTCCTTCTAACTAATTTATGTTAATTCATACCCTTGTCCTTTAAATATTTATTCAACTCTGCTATGGTAGGACTCAGTCCCAAGGACCTCATGATGATAGTGAGTTCGTCCAAGGTTCTTATGTGGCCATTTCTTGCAAATAAATAAAAACATTCTCTGAATTCTGCAAAAGGGAGTATATATTAATTAGAAAATAAGTTATAGTATTTTTATATAATTCTGGCTCGGATTTTAGCATGAACGAACCGTCTATGTCTTCTTCACGGAAATAACGAGCCTAAAATAATAATGATTTCAATTAATTTATGTGAAAACATTTGTTATATATATTAGATAATTTTTTTATAAATGTGTAGATATTGCAGTGAGGTAATCAGCGTTTAAATACGTGGGGCATAATTACCATAACTAATTGTTTATTACAGAACACTTATTACAAGTTATGCTTCGCTTTCTACCTGTTGTTTACGTGTCAGGTAACGTTACCTGAGGTGAAGGTAGGTGTGCATGGTCGACTGACCCAACTGCACCTGATTTTCTGTTGTTGTATGGAGGCGACATCTTTCTGAGTATTCTGCAATTTTTTGCCGAAAGAATCGGTTATCACCTGTGGTACAGCAGTCTTTGATTAATTTTTTAAATATATAAAAATCGATTTTATGAATAGTATCGTTTATATTTGAGAACCAGAAGTCCTCCCTATTTAACTACGATCCATTAATATTCATTCAGTTTTCAGCACCCCGAAATCGAATTTTAAAATGTCGCCACATTTAAATTTGATTTTGTTCCAGTTATTCTGACATTTCGAAGCCCGTTGTTTTCGTTTCTTCGGCATCTGTGAACCGGAAGTAGGTACGCAATAAAACGCAATCGAACCGAATAAATTGTGTATTCAATGGGATTAGTTCCTTTTGATCGGAGAAATTGTATTAGGTAATTCTAAAGAGCCGAATATATTATAGGAAATGTCGTTATAATCATCAAGGATCCTTACCAAGAAGACAACATCATTTTCCATTCCCGAAGCGCCTTTGCACAAATACAAAGACACCGATTCACCACTATGAAACAAAGAAGAGGGAGAAAAAAAGGTATACAAAACAGAAAAACGACTACGACGCAGTATCGTTAAGGAAACATTTGCACATAAAGACTCAGGTATCAGGTCCGGATCTATTTTGACTCATACTTTTAGAATTATTTTATTACTCGGTCGTATACTTGGTATGAATCTGTAACGGTTAAATAATTAACTACTCGAACAGAATAATCGAAAAGGTCAGCATCTCCAAAAATAGACAATTGAAGGTGAAGGGAGTCTATAGATAATAATAAAATGACCTTTGCGACCAAGAAAAAATTGTACACACGAGGATTGTTGAGGACACAGGCTCTGAGGCATCGGTACACGGGTCCACCTTGACCCGAGTTTTCAAAATCACCTTTCCACTCAATTAAAAATCCAGCAATGTCTTCAAAGGTCTCACAAACCTCTCAGCTAATCACCTATCCAAACAGAAGCTCTAAAAAGGTCAAGACCATCAGAAATCTGCCTCGAAAAATAGACGATCAAGGTTGTAAAACGGATAGGGTTGCCGCAAATCGTTCGGTACTCGGCTCCACGCGTTCTCGGGTAGAAATGCACCGCCCCATGAGGCATGGCTTACCGTGTTCATCCCCTCTGTAGAGGGAGGGGGGGTGGTCAGAGGGGCGGCAGAAGCGGCGGAGGTTGATCGCGGTCCCTTCGATCGCCCTTCCGCTTCGGGAGAAGCGCACCTTTCCTTCGACCGACGGCTAAGGTCAAGTTACACGTGTAGGTGGGGGTCTCGAGCAAGCGTGGGTGGTAGGTTGCGAGCGAGGGTTCATGGTGGTGGAAGATGTTATGGTATTGGAGCGGCGTCGGTGCGCGTCGCGTCGCGGGGAAAGGACTCCTACATTGAATAAGGACAGCGTTATCAGGGGTAGCGGTCAGAGTGAGATAGACTGAGATGAAACGAGAGAGATGGGGGTAGAGCTGATAAAAGAGAGAGAGAGGGAGAGGGTGCAGCGCACAGCTGGGTCGAAGGCGAGACTGGTAGGGGAAGTCGTTGTCCTCGGAGAGCGTTGGTTCGGCGCGAGTCACGAGTGATCCCGTCAGTGCGACGCGGAACGCGTTCCTGCTCGGGTTGATGCTCGTTGGGTCACCTCGGACCCATCCTGATCTCCCCGTCTCTCTTTTTCTAATTTATTTTTTCCTGTCTCGCTCTCTCTCTCTCTTTCTCTCCCTCTCTATCTATCTATCTCTGTCTGACCAAAGACAAGAGTTATTCAGTTTTCATCGGTCTCTGTTTCACTTTGTTCGCGACTTGTCGAGGAGAGCGAGACAACCACGTTGTGCGCCAGGACCACGTAGTAGGTTGTTTGATTGTGTGTTGAGTGCCTCGTCGGACTCGCGAGGGTCTCTGTGTGCGTGATCAGGGTGCGTAGCAGTTAGTGATGGTGCGACAGAATGCGGTACAACGACCGCATAAATGAGTAATCGAGCGAGAACCGGTCGGAAGGACGAGGATCCCGGCGGAAAGGACGCCAGACCGTCGCAGGACTCCAGCCGCTGTGCATAGGTAGGTGTCAGATAGTACGCGAGAGCCAGCGAGCACGCGCAATATTCTACGTGCTCCTCTCCCTCTGTATTTCTGGTTCTCTCTCTCTCTTTCTCTCATTCTCCTTCTCACTCTCACTCAATAGTCCTCTCTCTCTCTCTCTCTCTCTCTCTCCCTCTCTCCTTTCAGCTTTCTGTTCTCTCGTCGTCTCTGTCACTCGTTCGCGGAACAGAGCACCAACTTACGCTACCTTCCTCTTTTTTATTCCTCTCTCTCTCTCGTTCACTCTCTCCTTCTCTTTAACTTTCTGGTCTCTTGGTCCTCTCTGTTCTTTTAGTGTTCTCTGTTCTCTTGGTATTTCTCTTCCTCGTTCATGTTAGCAACTTTGACTTGAATCCTCCTTCTAACTATTTCTCTCTCTTTGATTCTTTACTATACTTCCTCTCTATGGTTTTCCGTTTTCTCTGTTCTCTTGGCTCTCTCTCTCTGTTCCTCTCGGTCGTTCCCTTTCTCGATCACGTTACTAGCTTCCTCCTTTTTGCCATTCCTCTCTCTCTCTCTCTCGCTCACACTCTCCTTCTCTTTAACTTTTTGTTCTCTTGGCTTTCTCTGTTCTCTCTGTACTGTTGGTTCTCTCTTCTTCTTGGTCCCCGTCTCCGGTTCGCGGGACCAACTTGCGCTAGCTTCTTCTTTTCCAGTATTTTTCTCTCTCCCTGTTTCTCTCTCACTCATGGTATATCTCTTTCGTCCTCCTCCACCTTGAGAGAGATGTCTCTCTTTCTCCGCGGTTCTGCGTCCCTCGCACACATTCTCCCGTACATATACCTGTCGAAGGGAATGGTAAGTCGTCCGAGAACCATGCCAGATTTCTCTCTTTCTCTCCTGCTGTCTCTTTCTCGTTTTATCTTTCTCCCTGCCTCTCCCTTTCTCTCCGACTGTCTGTACGGCCTGGCGGCTTAGGGTACGTTTACACTGACGCGGTTATTGTCGGTTAGCTTGGAATCGTGACACGTTGACTTTTCGGTGACGGAATCTTATGGGTTTCGTACGCGGTGGTTATCTCTTTTCACAGTCGATTCTGTGTTAAGGATAAAAACTGGAGAACCGAGAGACTTCCTTTAAACGGGGAAGGCTTAGGAAAACAATTGAAAAGATTCGTTACGCTAAATCGATTGTAGGAATTTTCGAAAAATCGCTGCACTCTGTTGGAAATCTTTTCAGTCGCGTTTTCTGGGCGAAGATATAGCGGACTAGCTTACTCCATACTACAGGTTCGATTGTTTTATCAAGATTCTGTGCTGTGAGCATTTTTCGATGCCATCGGCAACTGCAGCTCTTTTGTAGCGAAGCTATCGAAAATCATAAGTTTTGCGGGGGGTTATTTCGTTCGTTTAGTTTCGATTTTGTTTTAGATAGACATTGTATCGGTTAGGTGACTCGTAGGCAGAGCACAGTACGAACGTCTCCTCATAGGTCATTGTCCACGAGAGTATAGACAGATCAATTTATAGTATGTCAATCTATGTTCCACGATATTTAGAAGCCGCGCCGGAACGTACGATATTTAAACCATATTTCATTTCGGTCTTCAATATGATACAGATATCGTAGCGTAATTAAATTCGGGGATTGACAGAACTCTCAAATTAGGCGAAACAGACTCGATGCAACCATAGTCTCAACAAAAATCGTAAGACGATTAAACAAAGCAGAAGACTGAAAATCTTTTTGATGTACCCCAAGAGTCCAACGTGTGGTCCAAGAGGTCAAGCAAGTTTCTCTACTGTCGAGTAAATATGATACAAATTGTTGAAACAGAACACGTGCTTCTCCACAGAGAGTGTAACAATCGAAGTAACAACTTAAAATCGAAAGCCAGCGTGAAACGAGCTAGGTTTGCATTCGTGTCTGATTCTCTCAGCTCGGGACTCGAAGTTAAAGTTTGTTGTACTCTAAGAGCGGAAGGATGCTCGAAACGTTCGAGCGGAGGCGTGCAGCGTATTATAATTCTTACGTAACGAGACACCGTTACACCGTGTCCTGTTACACAACCATAAACATTGCTCCCGACGTTAAACTTTCCATAGAAATAGGCACCGTGTAAACGCACCCTTATCGTCCGATGTACCGGCTGTTAGACCTCAGCAGCGTTTCCACAGAGTGCGTTCAGCCAGAATTCGATTTCTGCCTTACACCTGTTACTTTATGTAGTTCATTTTTCTGTCACCTGGCTGCATACGAAATGACTCTTCGTTTCCATTCGACCGGGCAGGGAGAACTACCACCTATTTTCACGCACGACGGTCATTTCCCTTTTCTGCAACTGCGACACCCTGCCGCCATAAGAAATCCCATGGACAAAGGGGTTTTTTCTTGTTTCAATTTAACCATTCGCACTCCGAACCGTTCTGGCAGAAATTTACAAATCCTCGTATTATTTAGTATAATTTTGGAACCAAGTAACGTATTATAATGATATTGGACTTATATGAATTGGTTGACATCGAGGAATATATATTTGCAAAAAAATCAATATTTTATTTAAAGTTGCGCTGGAATAAATTAATTCCCCGTAATCGTTAATAAACTTTAATGTCCCCCGAGAGGGGACAGCGGAGTGCAAATGGTTAAAACACATTGCCAAACAACTTAGCTTCGAGAAAAATACTTTGAACGATCCGAAGATGCTGTTGCATCGCCTTGCAACAGATTGAAATGTTGAAGAGACTTTTTCCGACAAAAATCAGGGTCCTGGGGATCGATAACGCATAATTCACAGAGAGATATGCATTTCGTGCAGCTTTTTACGATTCCGGCCGGACACGAGGGCTGTCGGCAATTACACGGTTCCGGCGGAAAGTTCATCGTCTGATAACGCTAATGAGTCTTGAAGCTGCTTCTTGAGGCCGCCACGGGGAGTTCCTTAAGGCCGCAGCTTCTCACAGGGAGAAAGAGACCAGGGGAGAGAAAGAGGGAGCAGCAACGTAGAGCACCGAGGCAGTTATTTTTTTTTTTATTATAATGTAACTTTCACGCAGATAAGCATCCTTATGCAACGCTCGTTACACGCGCTCCGACCCGATATCCGACCGCTCGCGTTTAACGCTCGCTTTTCCCGTTAAACGACAATTAAACTCTCGCTCCCAACTTTCGCAATTTCCCACACAGATAACCGTCGCGATCCCTTTGACTCTCGCTCTTCCCTCTGTCCCTCTCTCTCTCTCTCTCTCTTTCTCTCTTGTCTCTTCCGTTCCTTGCTACGAGAATCCACTTTTCTCCCGTTTCTTCGCTCCCTCCGAGAGCCTTGAACCCTTTCGCCGAGGGATTCGAAATCGTTACGTCCCAACGGTGCGTGCTCGATTGTACTTTTCAATCACCCGGTACACGTTTTCGACTATTTTCTAGTTTAATTGTCGAAAGAGTAGTCGATGGGCTGCCCAAAAAGATAAGGTTCAATATCGACGGGTTTGCAAAATGATCGTTGATTTATTTAACCCTGTATGGGCCCGTGTAACTTTCAGGTCACATGCTAATATATCGACATTTTGCCAAATAATTTCAGTTTTTTCACAAGACGACGTATACGTCTTAATTATATAATGTTTCTGAGATAACCAATGACAATATTGATGACGGTTAGCAGCACCATCAACTCGTGATATCAAAGTAAATGTCTTGCAAGTTGTCTGCAAATAGAAACCACCGGAAGAAAATTCGGCCCATAGAGGGTTAAGATAGTACTTACAACTATTTTCAATCTAATCAAGTCATCAAAGAACGCGCAATTCTTGTTTCCACGCTGCACAGTGGGCAAAAACGGCCTTTTTCGATTCAAAATCAAAGAACCTTCGATAGGAATGAGGTAGAGCGATGAAATTTTTTTTAAATGAAAGCTGAAACTTTGTAGAATATGGGAAAAATAGAGAGATTACGGTACGAACGTTTTTAACCTTGAGAAAATTTAACCTTAAAATTGCACAATTTCAAGAAAATTTTGTTTCTGTGGCTAATACGCGCGGAAAATTTTTTTTTAACATGCTATATATCGTTTCCCATAGATTTTTTCACGCTGATTTCAAATCTGTTTTCAAAATTTGTCTGCGACCTCTGGTTTTTGAGAAAAATAGATTTTTGTGACACAAATTAATGAAATTTTTTCGTTAAAATGACTTGATAACACACTAGTTTGAAAGTATATCGTATTCTCATATATAAAACACAATAAAAATAATAATAATGAAGTATTTTAACGTTTTGAGTTACTTACGAAACATGAAGCACTTCGCATCTCGTCATCACTTGACGTATCGCTGTCGTTACTACTGGCACTTTCTTGAAATTGTGCAAATTTAACGAATTTTCTCAAGGTTAAAAAACGTTCGTACCGTAATCTCCCTATTTTTCCCATATTCTACAAAGTTTCAGCTTTCATTTAAAAAAAATTTCATCGCTCTACCTCATTCCTATCGAAAGTTCTTTGATTTTGAATCGAAAAAGGCCGTTTTTGCCCACTGTGCGCTGTCGCTACAAACGCTTCTGTGTTAAATCATGTTTAGAATTCGATTTTATATGTATCTGTCAGATCAACCGCTACCTCCGGAGGTTTCGAAATAAACATTTGCAATTAACCCCTTGCCCTACAATAACGAGCCAGACTCGTGATGAAGATTCTGAACAGAGTCTACTAAACATGTATATTATTAATTTCCTTTAAACCGAAATTAAATTCTATTTTGCTGTAGTTGACTGTGTATATGCATCCTTTGGAGAAAACATAGGCATACGATAAATATATCTTTTTTTTCTATGAAATTCTGAACGATCAAGAATTTCTAATCATTATAATCACAAAATAAATAGTAGTGCAAGGGGTTAACTCGCGCGGTGTACAATTAAAAAAGGTACCGGCGTTGTTTGCGCACTTATCAGAGTGTGTTAAGAATTTTCCCGTGCAGTTCCCGGTGGCCTTTCGACCGCGAACGGGGTATGAAATATTTGGTAGCGAGGCATTCGGTTCTCGGCTCGCGTGTTTCGCGTCGCGTCGCGCATCCTGCTCGTCGCTCCATTGTTCTTTGACGCGGAGGCGTGCACCACCGGGCCTCAGGAAAAGAGGACACGGAGAGGCGTATCGCCGCGGTTCTACGTGGGACGATTATCATTCGTGGATTGTCGGCCGTCTCTCGCAACGCAATTTCTCTCAAATTGCCAACGGAAAGACGTGTTGTCGCTGCGCCCTCGTCCCGAATTTTATCGTTCCGCGATTCCGCGAAACACGAATCGCCACGCGCGAGTCGCAACGCCGACTAATAAAAAGCAACGCGTTCGGAACGTTACGATCGCACGGTAGGCTGGGCTCGCGTCGAGATTCGAGGAGAAACGGAAAGCCGGCTGGCCCGCGCCGGTTACACGGTCATCTGGTTTCCTTCCCTGCTTCCTGTTTGTTTCCTTGATCGCGGCCTAATTGCGGCCTCGCAGTTGCCGATTCACGCACCATAACCACCCTCTCTATCATTCCGACAATTCCACATTTTCTACAAATTTTTATCGAGTCCCTAGAACCTGTACAACATTCGGTCAAGCCTAGACGCGCAAGCGTTCATCTTCGAGAGACCACACCGATTCTCTATATCGAAATGATTTTTATTTATCTTCTTACCAAGGTGTAAACATTTAGTTCTTAATACATTTTAACCCTTAGCACTCGAGTGGTGACTCGGAAGCACCACTAGAAATTGTTGTGTTATTATTTCAAAGAAATTACAAAATATTTGTTACACCACAAAATTTGTATTTAATAGATTACTAAGCATTTAAATATTATATGTGGAAATCGGATCAGTTTCGTACGAATAAAATGAAAATATTCTAAGACGGAAGGAAAATTTAGTTTTAGAAAGAAATTAGTGCCGAGTGCAAAGGGTTAATATTCAATTTCTGTGTACAGAATACGAATGTTTAAATAAATGGCTTTTTTGCGGTTCCGTTTACGCAATTTGTCGCTTTACCACATTTTGTGCTGTCAGTGTGATAGGTAGACAGAGGTAGTGTTCGCAATGTGTGTTAGGTGATGTTTCTAATCTCCGACTTTATGATATTTTTAAAGATATTTCTGCTCACGCAAGTATCTCGGTAATATACCAGGTCGTGTACTGTACTTTCAGCTAAACTGACACATTTTTGTCGGTGCGACTAGCGCAGAGTTTACCCCGGCAATTCCCGGAGTTGCTGGAACCGGCCTTTTCATTTCGCGCTTAATGTTTCTCGCTCTAGTCTTGGATGCGCTCGGCAAAACGGCCGGCGCAATTCTCGGAACGCTTACCTTCCTCGATAACTGTCGCGACGGAGACCCGGCTCGTGCAATTAAGCGGGTATTACCGTAATTAGATGAAAAGAGAACGGCCGAGCTGCTCTATTCGGTTCAACGGTCCCGATTTTTTTTTTTTTTTTTTTTTGTTTAAGCATTCGGACCATTTGACGTACAGTTAGAACGAATCGAATTATTTTCGGAAGCTAGAGTACCAGCATAGAAACGCATTCGCACGCAAGCGCGATGTTCTAATTGCTATTCTTTCAACAATTATGTTTCATCGACGCAAAGTTCTCGGACGTTGAATTTCGTCGACTCGGAGAGCTTCGCTTTAATTAGCTGTAAAAACGTTTCACAAAAATGCTAGTACACATCCGGTGGCCACTGTGGCTGGAAAACTGCGGATGCATCTGCAATTCCAAGGAGGGGCGTCCTCCCGGCACAAAATAGAAAATTATCTTCTTCGCGAAGAATATCAATGGGGACGACACATATAAAAAATTGTAAAAGAAGTTTATTCTCACGCGTGGCCCCTGTGTTCTTTATTCGACTTACAACGCGAAATATAGTGGAATTATAAGAACAGTGGAAAGGAGTTGTATCGGAGAATGAATGTCCGCATTAAAAAATTACCAGAGAAAATCGGGAAATTGGCAGAAAATCGTGAAAGAGGAACTGCTTGCCCTGATTTAATATTCGCAGTAATTTATTCGTTGTAGCAAATTTTTCTAGAATTTGCAAACTCCTACTTTCCTCGAAGAATAATTTTTCAATCGATTGGGCAAATCAGTGACACATGGACCGTTTATTTTCGAAATTGGTGTAAGTCCTTTAAGAAAAAAATATGAGATACGACGTAATTTATGCTTAATTTAGTGTAAACTTTTTGTTTATAACTAGTTAGTATTTAATATCCTAACAAAATGCCAATGCTTTGTTGAATTTTTTCTTGCTTTTTTTTAATTGTCAGATCAGCTAACATTTAATTTTCTCGATACAAAAGAAAATGGACTTGCACCGGTTTAAAAATAAACGGTCCACACTTACCACGTAATTTATGCTTAATTTAGTGTAAACTTTTCGTTTATAACTAGTTAGTATTTAATATCCTAACAATATGCCAATGCTTTGTTGAATTTTTTCTTGCTTTTTCTTAATTGTCAGATCAGCTAACATTTAATTTTCTCGATACAAAAGAAAATGGACTTGCACCGCTTTCAAAATAAACGGTCCACACTTACCACGTAATTTATGCTTAATTTAGTGTAAACTTTTCGTTTATAACTAGTTAGTATTTAATATCCTAACAAAATGCCAATGCTTTGTTGAATTTTTTCTTGTTTTTTTTTAATTGTCAGATCTGCTAACATTTAATTTTCTCGATACAAAAAAAAATGGACTTGCACCGCTTTCAAAATAAACGGTCCACACTTACCGATCATCGAGGTTGCTCTGTAGCGTGTAAAGTATCGTAGAAAATGGCGGTTTTCCGCAGCGCTTTCGCTCGTTCCCATCGTCTAGAACCGGAATGATAAACACGCTAACGCGTCGACACGAATTCTTCGCCCGGGATCGCATGCAACACACATCGATACCGTTACCGGCTGTTCGATATATCCTCCCGCGGTCACGAGACAGTCGACCCGGTTTTTCCCATGGAATCGGTTAATTTAGCAGCGTTGGCCGCGCGGAACGAGGTCCCGTCCAGAAAGAGAGGAAGGAGAATCGTCCGCCGAGTGTTTCGAATAATGAGAAACGCTTCCCTGCGCCGCGGCCCGGATTAATTCTGCTCCGTGGAAAATTAACTTCTGTGTCCGCGCGAGCGCGAGCGCGGAGTGGAGTAGACGAAAAGAATCGCAATCAGCCGGGAAAACTCTTGCGTTATCATCGCTCGAGGTCCCGTTACGAACGATACTGTTAATAACACCGTACCGGATTAATACGTCGCGTGTGCGATCGCGTAATTGTCTGTCGAACGAATCTAGTCCCTTTGAAAAAAATATCAGCCCGTTTCCGTATCGAGTGATCCTTAATTAAACAATTTACGAGTTTCCGAAGCTCGGGTCCGATGGGTGAATTGCTTTCTTTGGAAAGCGGTTGGCATCAGATTGGAGATCAAATTCCGCCTGGACTGCTGAAATAATTGTTTCTTTCTTCCATGTCCACGAGAGTTGCAAAAAGTCAGAATTTCGAATAATTTCGAATGATTTTCCGAACGTCAAAAGAAGTTGCATTTGCAGGACGAATAATTTGGTATACACTTTCGAGTGGCGCGAAATAGTGAGCGAGTGAACATAGAATGAAAAATGATGAAGTCATGCGCGCGCGGCGTACGTATCGATGAGAGTTGTAGAAAATTTGTAGTCTGGACGTAAGAGTTAAATTGCCACGAAACGAGGCTGTGGATCACCGTGTCGGGTACAACTGGTTGATTTTCGCTTTTTCCCAAAGGCAGGCTGCACTGTCGCCATTCAGCGCCGGCCGTGTAACCGAAACGAGCAATTTGCAACCTTTTCCTCTCCATTCCGCTCCGTTCCGCTTCGATCCTCCTCCGTGCGGCCGGCTGCGGTACAATTTTTCGAAATATTCGAGCGATAGACACTTCTGCGGTCTGACCGGCGAAAAATCGGCGAAATCCCGCGCGAAATCCGCGAGAGCCTTCTAACTCCGATATTGCCTCACCGTCCGTGCCGTGCCAATCGAAAGTGTCTTTTAGCGTCGCGAGCCTAAACGAACGTAAACCGCTGTTGGGCAACGCGGTTGGATTCTTTTTGTTCGACTATCTCTTTGAAACGACGGAACGGCTCTCCTTTATTCGACATTTCTACATATTTTGCGAGTTTTCACACACCGTAGCTGCGATGAAAATCATTTTTATCGAGCGTGTTACACACCTTGCGCTCGATTCGTAGCGCATTCAACGCTTCTCGTCTGCCAAAAATGGGAGACGGAATTACTTGTCGAATTTTTACATTAACCGGTTATGCACGTTGGACGTGTATACACGTCGGACCAAATCTCTATTTTTTTTTTTTTTTTATTATTAAGCGTTTTAAACCCTTTTGGGTTTATTTCGCTTTACAGTAATATTCGCTTTACAATAATATAGAATACAGAAATAATACAAGAAGAATACAATAATGAAACAAGTGAATACAATAACAATGTCCGTTAACACTAAATATACAGATTACAATTTTTGAAAAAGGAATGAATACTAAGACAAGCTTCAATATTTGGCTTTGCCAAATCTCTATTGCGATGCAATTAACGTTAAGGAATTGTTAATTTCTTATCGAATAAAAATGTAATTCTTTCTTATATTGATTTCTGTTTTCGCAAAATATATAACAGCGGCAACATTGTCCCGCGTTCAACATGTATATTCGTCATTATTATTTGATTTCAATTCCGTGCCGCGAGGAATTTTCAAAATTAAACTCCGCGGTTAACTGGTTAATGCCAGATGCTAGAAGGTTGACCGAACATTCTTAGAGTCGGTCTTCAGCGTGTCTCGATTTTTATATCATTCGAAATTTTGTCGGAACGCGGAATTTCTAATTTGAAAAATACTATTCTACGCGAGGGAGAGTCTACAGAAATTGTTAAAGCTGAGAGTCTGGCTTGAAAAATTAAATTTTCAGAAGCAGCGAGCGATGTAGGAGAGAACGATTTGCAAATTCTGTTGATGAACCGCGACCAGAGAAGAGAACGTTTTAATTTTGTTGACCCGTGGCTGGCCAGGAGAGGAGATTTCGATCGCGTCGAATCGGTGTGCATTTTTCCGAGTATCGGGATTCGGGAAGTCGTTCGAGCGACCGCGAGGATTTTCCTCTGGTAGACGAGGCGGAAAATCGTCTCCGGTCGATAACCGAACCGGCCCGAAAAAGGGAACAAACAGTATGAACGCGAATAAATAGGAAAAACTGGGCGGTGGAACCGCGGCCGGAGACTCAAGGGCCGGAGAGCTGCTCCGCGCGGCTCCTGCAGCTGGCAACCGAGGTCAATTAGGGAATATGGAAGCAGAAAAGCCGCAGAACCGGATCTCCATTCGCTGTTTGCTATTTCGACTGACTGGAATTCCGAGAGAGCGCACGGATTCGTCGACCATGCTACGTGATCCGCTCGGGAAACAAGCCGAAGCCACAGAAAACGCGGAAAGGCGCCTCTCTCTATCTCTCTCTCTCTCTCTCTCTCTCCACTCGAAAGATAATCACGATTATGACCATGATGATCATCATCATCCTCGTGATGATGGTAATGGTGATGACGATGATCGCGGACCCGTGCTCGGACAATTTTCCGTCGAGCTGAACCGTTACGTGCACATCTACCTACGACGACCAAGCTGCGTGTGCACTTCAGTGCAGAAATTGTAGCGAATGTTACCTCGAAACTGTTCTTTACAAGTGGTATTTATAATAACTTGTTACCTGTGTTGCACGATTTTTAAATCGATTCTACAGACTCTCCCGAATAGAACAGTATTTTTTCTTTTTTAATAGCATTACGAACGTTTAAACCAGTGTAATTAATTTTTATGGAGGCGCCATTAGTGCAGCCTTCTTTTTCAAAATGTTCGAGCGGACCTACCCCCGAAATCGATTAAGAAGAAAATTCGAATACAGACATTTCAGAGAGTAACTTGAACCGAGGAAGGAAATAAACAAAGAAATTGTAGTGTCATCACTAGACATCGGATCTTTATGCATTTATGGCTTCTGGAAATGTTCAAGAAATGCTATAATATAAAATTCGAGAGAATTTAACACGATTTTTATTTGCTTTGGATCTACAAAGGCTGTCCCCATTAAAAATAAAATTTTATTTCATTCCACTTTCTTAAAATGTTTCTATAAAAATTGGAAATTCGAACATCGAGCATAAACATCCGATGTCTAGTGATCACTTTGAAAATCGAGCTATACGACAGCTTAATAATATACAATCGACCCGAAGCATTTTTATTCCGCACGAACATCCGCAGTCCAGCTAAAGCGCAAAAAGACTTAAGAGAAACGCGTTCGGACATTCTCAGTGACGCCTCTTTTAGCCGGTTGAAAAATTTATTTATGACGATTCTAACCGGCCAAATTCCGATTTAGGAGCACAGTGGGATCTCGATATCGGTTTTCGACGGAAGTTTACCCGCCGTACCAGAACACGTTCGGCGTGTCACGGCGTCATTACACTTTCACGGGTATCGCCCGTGCGTCCTCCGTCCTTGCTGTTCTCTCTCCTCTCTCTCTCTCTCTCTCTCTCTTTTCTATTTGTTTTTTTTTTTTACCGACAATTCGCCGGATCCGCGGAAACGGTTTTAACGACCCGGCCCGTTGTTGCCAGAACGTTTCTCGCTGTTTAACCCTCCGCGCCGCGTTTCGCGCTGCGACGCGCGCCAATGAAAAATTCGAGACAAAGCTTGCAGCGCTCACCGGCCCCCCCGAGCTACAAAATATACTGCGATTCGGGGACGAGCCCATGCACCGGGTGGCCTGTGAATCCGTGAAACGATCGCGGAACGAGCACACGCCGTCTAGGCACGGCGAATCTCGAAACACAATGGCAAAAGAGAGTCGACGGCCACCGTGACTTTTCAACGCGACGAGCAGGATTTCGCGCGTTTTGTGGCACAGATTGTTTTTTGCTTGACTGTTCTACCGTTACGCGGATTTGAGAGATTTATCGCTAGACTTTGTCCTCGTGACAAAATTTAGTAGGCTAACGGAAGAAAAAGATTGCAGGAATTCGAGATATTCGGTGGGGATTTCGTTACAGTGGAAATTCAATGTTTTCGTTCATTCACCTTCCTCGTTTACAAGACTGTCACATCTTCGTTTTTGAGAATAAGAATTGTTTGCATTAACACGTTGACTGCCGTGGGGGTCACCGGTGACCGGCGACGCAATATGCATCGCACAATGAAAAGTTCATGTTGGCGCCTCGGACAAACCATGGAAAATCCGTCCGACAGTCAACGTGTTAATTGCACAACACACGGGAACCAAGTAGGAATTTATATTTACCTGTTTAGCGGTTCTATTAAGTTGCAAGAAACGTGTGAACGCTTTTATACCGTTTGAAAAATTACCTTCTGTCATAAATCAGATGTATGCACGTTCCTATCAGCTGCCACGTTTACAGCACTCGATCCTAAACGTGTATCAGTCTAAAATGATACGATGACTTAGATATCACTCCACCAGCTATTTATCGATCCCAGCATCGTATCCATCTACAAACCTACAACTGATCTTTTTCGCGGATTGCTCCTCAGGGACCATTTCCGAACTCCCATCATCCAAAAGCCCGGGAGAACCGGCAAAGAAGGGAGGTGGGGGGCAACCCATTCGTAAATTAATCCAGGCCCGTTCTTGCTTGCAGGAGTCGGTGGTAGACGTCATCAAAGAAGAAGAAGAAGACGAAGAGGAAGAAGAAGAAGAAGAGGGCGTGGGGAACGGGTCGCAGAAGGATCGATCGTGGAGGACGAAGAAAAGAGGTGGCCGATCGTCGAAGGTGAGGCGGCCAGCCAGAGAGTAGGACCGGGTGAAAGAAAAAAAGGCTGCGGCGGTGGGGTAGGGTCGGAAGGTTGAGCGACCTACGGAGGAGAAAGAAGAGAAAGAGAGGACGTGGCGGAACCGTGTTCCCTGGAGGAGGTGGAAGAGGAGGAGGAGGAGGAGGAGGAGGAGAAGAGCAGAGTAGAAGAAGGAGAGGAGGGAGTAATCGCGGGACTTCTCCTCTCTTCAGAGGAGGAGAGAGGAAGAGAGATGAGCCTGGCGGGTGACTCGCAATGCGCGGTGGTCGGCTGTACGACGAAAGGCAGATAGCGCCATTAGTTGTTGCTGGGCCGGAGGACCTCGCGCCGATGCCTGCTACGGCCCTGGCCATCGGCGAAGAAGGGGAAGGGGAGGAGGAGGAGGGCGAGGGGAGGAGAAGAGCTCGGAGCCGGAGCCGGAGCAGACTGGCACCGAGGGCCACGAGAATGCCCCGCTCCAACGGACGACCGTTGTCTTCTTCTTCTTCTTTTTCGCTCCTCAAGACCCTGATGATCTTCCTGTTGCTGGGTTGCCTCTCGATCGCCGCCCATGCCTCGCCTCTCCATCCCGCGCCACCTCACACAGGTGAGTCATCCCCGAGATTTCACAGGTATAGTCACCGGAATTCCACGAGGCGGATCTTTTACCGGAGACCTTGAGGGGAGACCCCGGCGACGACACGTGAGGTTGTTGACTTGGCGATATGTCAGTCGGAGAACTTCCTTTCGCTGGGAACTGATGATTGTGGACACTTTTAGTTTGGTGCTCGGAAGCAGACCGTAGATTTTTAGACGAAATTAATTACTTTTTTCGCGCCCCCTTTTCGGTTGTACCATAATTTCCCTTCAATGCATTTTTTGGCAATCCCAATCAATTTCTCCTCAAAATTTGACAGTGTGTCTCTGTTGGCACATGTGGCAGAAATTGTTCAAGTAGGAAGTTCGTACCGAGCACATCGTCAATTGTACAGTTCCAAAGAGTTCTTCACCGCCGTACGATTAACAACTATTTTTAGAGTCACCCCGAGTATTCACCGTTGTTAACACTAGAAAGACGGGAGCTTAGTATATACCTATATTGCCTGAACGCAGTCAAAATGACTGCATTGTGAAAAAATAACTAATGCGCAAAGAAATTTGTTTAACAGTAATTTTTAATATATTTTATATCACTTACAGTCATATAACAAGTTATTAATAAGTATTAGTAATAAAAAAAATGAAATTCAAAAGCAGTCAAAATGACTTGCTTAGGCAATCTAGTGTTAAAAATCGTCAAATAGAAATTGAGAACGATAGCCAGCTGTTCGAAAATACACCGAATCATCACCAACCACGTATCACACCGAGCAAAAAAAAAAAAAAAAAATGATAGATCAAGGGATCAAAGCGAGGTCCCCAGGATCGTTCGCCCTTATTTTCTTAGAAAATCGATTTTCATATACCGACGACCGGCTCTCGGAGTCAAGTGACTCTTCCGAAGGGAGCTCTATCATACGAATCGAGGACAGTGCTCGGCTAGCCTCTAGCCAACCCCGCAATAATTTCACTCTGCGAAGTCGGGGCCATAACTCGTCAATAAAACCCGGGCGAAACGTGCAAGGGAACACGAGACGCCGCACCAGTACCGGTGCGGTGTGTGCCCTACCATTTCCAACTTTATTCGCGAACCTATGCTCGTACGTTTCTCCCTTCTGAAGGGTCTTTCAAAGGGTCCCGGAGACTTCGGGATATGGAAGAAACCGCCCCCTCCCCCACGGAAAAAGAGAAACGAAACGCGTTCTCGCAGACGTATTGGGGAGGGTCACGTTCAACGGCCGTTTCCATAAAATGGCTCAAATTAATAGGAGAACCGTTCACCGAAAATTGAGTGGAGTAAGTCAAAAATACCGCTTATGCAAGCTTCTCGATCGAGCAGGACACGGACCTCCATGACGTTGTTAAACTGAAACACACACAGAAACGTGTAGGGACGCGTAGAAGCGTTGCTGATGCTCTGGGACGCTTGCAGGAACTTTCAGAAGCTCGAGAAAGCGAATAGAAGCTTTCATAAATTTTCTGAAATTTTCAGAAGCTTTCGTAAGCTTCTAGAAGCACGCAGAAGCTCGGAAAAGCGAGTAAAAGCTTTCACAAATTTTCTGAAACTTTCAGAAGCTTGCAGACCCATGGAGATCTGTATAGAAGCTCGGAGAAGCTTTCCGAAATGTGTGGAAGCTCTTAAAAATTTTTTAGAAGCTTGCAGAAACTCGCAGAGAAGTTTAAAAACTTTCAGAAATTTCAGTCGCGTGTAAAAGTGTGTAGAAGCGATTTCAAGCGTGTAGGAATGTGTGAAAGCTTCCAGAAGTTTGGAGAAACTTGCAAAAACGAGTAGAAGCTTTCTTTCAGAAATTTTTCGAAGCTTGCAGACACGTGTACAAATGTGTCGAAGTGTTTCCAAGCGTGTGAAAGCTTGCGGGATCCCGCAGAAGCGTTTGAAAGCGTGTAGGAAGCGTGCACAGCTTGTCGGATCGAGTTTCGTGAGTTTCGACCGATTTCCGATGGGAAATCCCATGCGAAGTGTTAGTTTGGAAGCCAAGAGCAGATCTCCCGCGGAGTCAAGGCGTCGATAACGAGTTTCGGTAATTAGATTGTATCGGACGTCGTTGCGTAATCCGCGAGTTGAACGACGGTCACGAGGCGTAGCGTCGCGACGCTGGAATCGGCGCGCGCGTGCTTTAATAGTCAACACTCGACGCTTTGTCCCGCTTGAACCCTTTGTTCTTGATCGGTGCTTACCGCGGAACAATGGAAACGCGACCCCGAATGGTACTCTAATTGTAAGTACACGATGCCGGCCGACCGAGCCCTGTCTCCTATCCTATCCTCTCCTCTCCTCTCCTCTCCTCTTTTCTCCTCTCCTCTCACGATTTTCCGGCATCCCGTTCCGGCTTTGCTAACTCTCTGGTCGATTATTGTTGTTCAGGCGAAGTTTCGACGGATCTTTTTACCGACGAACTAATTATCTTACTTTGCCGAACATAGTTTAATTCGTCGCAGTGTAGGAACGTTGTTTTAATTTTTCGTTGGCGAAACACGGTGGTTTTTTGAATATAGTTTTGACGAAAAACTGTACATACATATTTTCGGCGAGTCGAGAAATATTTTCAATCGAATGGTAAACGAGCTCAGAAGAAGAAAAAAAAAACGTGAGAATGAGAATTGCCACCTGTTGCCCAGTTTCTTGAAATAACACCAAAGTACAGTACCAAAGCCAGTTGGAACAAAAATCTGTGCAATCGCACCGGTGTCTTAGGTCTCCGGATCCCATAGGTAATTTCCTCTAGATCTTCATGCCACGAACCTAAGTTCCATGCTACAACTTCTTATGCTGTTTGCTCGCGGAGTATTAAAATAATCTAGCATCTGTTCCTTACAGTGGCCCCGCTAAAATACCAAAACAACGATTCTGGGGAAATCTGAAACGCGCTGAAAGTAATTCCAGTGAAATGACGTGCTGGGAATAATGTATGAGACTTGTGAATTTAACCAGTATAATTTCGTTAGATGTATTCGGTACTAATGTAATTCGTTGCTGTACACTTAATTGACATGCGAGTGTCGAAACGGGTATTTTAAGACCGTGTGAAGATTACTGGAAATAATATCTTCTGGCTAAACGAAGGTCAGGGAATAATTTATGAATATTGTGCAAGCGTTTCTTTATTTGTCCAAATAAAGCATGCATCAAAACTGCTTTGTATATTCATGAAGTATTTGCACTGTTTATGCATTTAACACGGTAATTTATTCAAAATTCACTGCTATTGAATATCTCAATCAAATAACGTTACTATGTTAGAAATTGGCTAGATAAAAACTAGCCGAGCCAAATCTTTCACTCGTGCTTGTGTACCCGATATTAAAACAATTTGTTCCCAACTGTGCAGAAAACAATAAATAAAAATAATATAATTAAGACACAAAAATGTCATCGTAACTGTTCCCTGGTATAAAAATGTCGTGGTAACTGTTCCCAGGTACAAAAATGTCGTAGTAATATTGGGTTGGCAACTAAGTAATTGCCGATTTCAGTTATAGATGAAACTATAACTTGACTCAGTTTTTGGCCGAAAAGGATCAGACTTTCTACGAGCGTGGAATTTTCAAGTTGTCAGAAAGATGGCAAAAGGTCATCGAACAAAATGGAAAATACATCATAGATTAAAGTTCATTCGAAGTAAAAAAAAACTCTTTTATTTCATTGAACAAATCGGCAATTACTTAGTTGCCAACCCAATAGTTTTAAAAAGCGTATCAGAATAACGTGCGAGACTCGCACATATTTTCTAATGGTTTCCTTACGGTTTCCTTATGGCGGACGATAACGGCATCGTTCAGGGTGCCTGTTGGTTCCGATAGCACTCGGATCAGGAGCCCACTAATACGTATCCGTTCTCTATTCTCTCGATCGAAGTTCCGCATCTTTGTTCACCGCGGCGACAGTGAAAGTTTCCCGTCCCCACCCACACAACGGCCCCGAATTTTGCAAGAACCTCGAAATCGCTCGGAGCAGTTTCTCTTTGTCCCGATCCGTTCTATCGAGACCATAAACAGAGAGAGAGAGAAGAGTTTTTCGTTAACGAGCCTCGTAATTCGACGCTTCCCGATGGGACGTGACAATGCAGCCGTGTGCAGGCCACCCTCATTATTCGATACAGACTCGTATCGGGACTTTTAACGAGGCTAGCTCGCGTTTTCGTTTTCCCGAGACTCGTTGGAGATGCTCGACGGAAACTTCTGACTGCTGTACTTTCTCACCGTTCCTCGGTCTTATTGGCTAATAATCGCGTACACTTTTTCCGTGCTCGACGACCTCGATGAAAACTATTACCAGGCGGCAATAATATTGTTGCAATATTATCGATGGACTGCCCATTTATTACCGAATATTAGCCATCTGTTCTCCGACCCGTAGAGTCGCAATACGCGTAATCAGTAGGGGTGTGCGGGATTCCCGAAAATATTCGGGATTCCCGTAATATATCCGGGATTCCCGAAAATATCCGGGATTCCTGAGAATATTCGGGATTCCCGAAATTGTTCGGGATTCCCAAAAACATCTGTGATTCCCGACATTTTAAGTTTCTCCCTACTTCCAACAATTACCAGCATCCGAAAGTCCGAAAGCAATTGTGTTCTCGAAGATTACATATCTTTAGGGGTGTGCGGGATTCCCGAAAATATTCGGGATTCCCGTAATATATCCGGGATTCCCGAAAATATCCGGGATTCCCGAGAATATTCGGGTTTCCCGCGAATTTTCGGGATTCCCGAGAATATTCGGAATCCCGAAAATGTTCGGGATTCCCAAAAACATCTGTGATTCCCGACATTTTAAGTATTTCCCTACTTCCAACAATTACCAGCATCCGAAAGTCCGAAAGCAATTGTGTTCTCGAAGATTACATATCTTATTAATCGGGAATGTTCATGTTCGTTTTTTGGGAATCCCGAACAATTTCGGGATCCCGAGTGGTTTTGGGATCCCGAGTGGTTTCGGGATCCCGAAAATTCGCGGGAATCCCGGATGTTTTCGGGATTCCGAAATTCTCGGGATTGCATCCCGATCCCGAGAAAAATTCCCGTCCCGACCGGGATCCCGCACACCCCTACATATCTTATTAATCGGGAATGTTCATGTTCGTTTTTGGGAATCCCGAATGGTTTCGGGATCCCGAAAATTCGCGGGAATCCCGGATGTTTTCGGGATTCCGAAATTCTCGGGATTGCATCCCGATCCCGAGAAAAATTCCCGTCCCGACCGGGATCCCGCACACCCCTGGTAATCAGCTACAGAGTTCGATGATGTTGCACGTCAGGTCGCGTCAGGAGACTTTGCACAGACATTTTCTATTCTGCTGTAGCTGTGGGAACGAGCTTGATAGAACCATAACCGAACGGAACAATGTTTCAGGTATCATTCGGAGCTCGTACATCGGGTACTACGAGGCAGCCTCGTACGACACCGCGGCCTTGAGACATCATCGTAACCGGATGCGTCGCGATGCCACCAACGTCGTCGACGAGCAGCCTTTGCTGCTTCACTTGAAAGCGCTCGACAAGTAAGTTTCTGCTACTTAAGTTTCTTGTTTCGCCCGGAAAAGTTACACACAGAAACGTTAGAGGATGCTTCAGGAATCGCGCGGTGCACGATGACTTCTTCCGGCAAGGAAAATCAGAGGCTAACAACCCTTATTCGACAGACACTTTTCAAGTTTGCATATTTTAACGTGTTTAGAGGAAACATTTATTTCCACGTGGAAAGTGTTTATAATTATACTTTCACAGACTGTCGAATAACGTTTTATAGTTTCCTTAAAATTTTCCTTCCACCGCTTCATGCACTAGGTACACTTTCGCTGAAAAATTCCGAGCAAATTTCGGTCCCGAATTGGCACGCTTCCGGGAGAACTGTTCCCCGACGAAACCAATTCCGGGATCCCCTAATAGCATGGAAAAGGCACAATGGCTCGACAACGGTGTTCCATCAGCTGTAAAAAGATTTTTAATTGCGTCAAATTGGAAACGTTAGCCGGTTAAAAATAGCGCGGACCGATAACACTGGCGCAGCGACGGTGGTTCCTTGGTCGAAATAGGGCAGAGAGGTTTGGTAGCACGCGCGGGTCGTCGAAGGATTAAAACTGGCGTGGAAATGGACGATCAATGATGCAGGAGAGAGAGAGAGAGAGAGAGAGAGAGAGAGAGACTCGGCCGAGGGTTTCGCGAATCGATCCGTTGTCCGCCGAAAGTAATTCCCCGCAATTATTGAAGGCTCGCCCGTTAATCGGGACACGATTCCTGCGGGGTATATCGGAACTCCCCGGTAATCGTATCAGCGTACGCGCAGCATCGTCCGGTTAGGTCAATAGGCCTGCACATCCAATTAAGGTCAAGTTCGTGTAGACGGTGCACAACGCGGCACCGCACCGCACCGCACCGCACCGCACCGCACCGCACACCGGTCTGCACGCGTGCTCACATTTCAACAGAGGGGACGTAGATGCGCGGGGGTAGATTAACAGGGTTGCACGGGGAATGCCTGGCACTACATCAACCGGGGAAACAAAGCCCGCTTGACATTCGAAAGCGATACACCGGCCCGAGAGCAGAATATACCATTGTGTCGCCTGTCTCTCTGTGTTCGCCGCGCGTTTCGCGGAAAACCGCGCCGTACCGGGTGTCCCATCCTCCCTGGCACGATTCAACGGCAAACGGGCCGATTCTATGGGAAAAATTGAGTCGAAAATGTGTCCACAGTATTTTCTCCCACGAGGCTCCGTTTTCGAGAGAAAATTGTTTGAAAGTCTGGAATTTTCGTGTCTGATCACCGCCGGGCTGTTTCTACTTCGGAGAGTGTTCCTTTAACGTGGAAGCTCGTTTGCTCCAACGAATGGCCGTTCGTACGGGGAAAATTTAATTGGGCGGTTTTTCGCGCAGAATCATTTCCCGTTTGGGTAATTGCTTTCGCAAAATTCTCCGTTGAATGAAAGTAATTATGCGAGTGGACAGGAATCAATGCGGCGCGCGGCCAACAATTCGTCATCGGGCGACGTTTCGGGCACGGGGCCTCTCTCCGGAACAACGTAACAAAACGGCCGCGAAATTCCATTTTAAACCGTACCGCCGGCCCCGGCTATCAACCGGTTAATTATTCATTCCTTTCAATTACATTTCGTTTCTCGTTACGCGTCGACTGGTTCGTCCGCGTGAGCGCGCGCTTGCGAGCGAGCGAGCGAGCGAGCGACACTTTAATTCGGCCGCGAATATGCTCTCCGTGGATTTTCCTGCTGACGAGCGTGGAAACGCGTTCTCGATGAGTCGCCGCCGCGCCGAGCCGTGCCGCGCTGATTAATCAAGCGGAATCGCGATTCGTTGATTGCCCCGCGACGAAAACCCCGTCCGAAAATATCTCTCGTATTTCTTTAAATCAATTTACCCGAACGGTAACGACGAGAATTGAGAAATCTCGTTTTCGGGGCTGTGTTGTGCTCATATGTATACCACACGTACACGGTTGACTTTTTCAAAGTTCTACTCTACCTGGTTGCGTCACAACGTTTGCTTTTTTCGTTTTCTACCGGCGGTAGATTCTTTACGACCTCCTGTGGCCACGGGTCCTGGAGGAAACCCGCCGCGGAGTTAATAGAATTCGAGGGGAAACGAAATTGCCTTTGGCCGCGGACTCGATCAGTTTTCGAGTTCCGGTCAGGCCGTTCGTACCGCCGTTCCCCTTTCAATCGGTCAATGGCCGATCCTACACGAGCCTCGCGGAGTCCATCAGGGGTAGTAAAGTACATCAGGATCGCCTAGAATGTATTAAGATCATTTTGCAGTCCCATCAAGGCCTTCTAGTGTCCATCAAGATATTCTAGACTATACGAAGATCGCCTGGAACGAATTCAGACCTTTCTGGAGTCTATCAAAACAATCTAGAGTCCATCAAGATCTCTCGTAGAATCCACTAAGAACTCTCAGAGTCCAGTGAGGTCTCCCAACGTGTACCGAGAGCTCCCAGACTCCGCTGAGACTTCTCAGAAAGCTCCCAGGGTTCGGTGAGATCTCCTACAGAGTGCACCGAGAGTATTCTCGACAACATCGATGGCTTCCAGAATCTACTGAGAGTTCCCAAAATGTATCGAGGGTCTATCGAGAGTATACTAGAAACTCCCAGTTTCCATTGAGAGTTCCCAGACTCCGCTACGAGTTTCGAGACTGCCTCCAGAGTCTACTGAAAGCTCCAAGAATGAGAATTGAGGGTTCCTATACTCTATTAACCCTTAGAGCTCTATGGACGCATATATGCGTTTGGCGAAAGTCATACCTGTGGCCTACGGACGCATATATGTGTTTTCTCTAAGTCATTGGCCTGGACTAAGGGCGCATATATGCGTTTGTCGATTTTTTCAATCAATATGCAGTCATTTTCGCGTAAAATTAACACAGGGGTACTCGTTAGTAATTTGCCTTCTTTTGTAGCGGTTGGGCAATATTAGTGTCATAAAAATCCCGGGAATTTCCGAAACGGAAATCCCATTTCCAAAAATGCGATGTCGGTCTATGTATTGATAATTGTTTTGAAATTTTTCACACACAATTAAATTATTGATTCCTGTTGTAAATATCAAATTAAGTTTTTTAGTTGATTGTAAAATTTAATGTTTTAAATTTTAATGTTTATAATACATAATTTTAATACTCAAAAACAACAGTCTTTAATTATTTAACATTCTGCAAAAAGAAACACTATAATTTATTACTGTTTGCGCCTTGAATAGTCACTTCAGTGTGGCGAAAAAGTATTCCGGCCCCAGCGATGGTCAGCGCTATCCGCGCTTCGTTCCTACGGACCGTTTCGGCCAGGAGTGTTCAGAGCTCTAAGGGTTAAGAGCACCCAGAGTTCTCTTAGAGCGCATAGAATCTATTGAAAGTTCCCAGAACGTATCGAGCGGACTCCTAGTTTCCGTCGAGAGTTCCCAGATTCCACTGAGAGTTCCCAGAATCTATCGAGAATTTCTAGAGTCCACGAAGGTGTCTCAGAATCTGCGGAGAGCTCCCATAGTCCCAGCAAGTGTTCTCACAGTCTACGAAGGACTATACGAGCCCGCGACACCGCGGAAATTCGCTCGTCGCGACGCGCGACAGCGCTCGCTCTCGTCTCTTTATGTAAATCGGTCGAATTCACGGCAGGCAATAAAATGTAAAGCAGCAAGCGGGTAGCTGGGGTTCTCTCCCCTCTATCCTCCGGTTCGTGTTTCCTCTTTTTCTTCGCTCCCCGTCCCCACACACCACCACCTCTCCTACCCCCCCCCCTCTCTCTCTCTCTCTCTCGTTGTTTCCGCCCCGATGCACCTGCTACGAACTGGCAAAGATAATGGCGAAGGAGGGAAAAGTACCACCGGTGTGCCTCCGCTTGCTGTTTTCTTCTCTTCTCTTTTCTCCACCCGGCCCCCGACCGCTCTTCCGGTTTCTAGCGCTCTACGTGTCTCCTCTACGGACGGTTCACTCTTGGCGAAAGTGGCTTTTCGAATTCCTTGATTACGAATTTCAACTAGATCTATCGCTTCTCTCTCTCTCTCTCTCTCGCTTTCTTTCTTTTTATCTCGCGGTTCTGCTTTCGACCCCGTGTTCGAATTACTGCCGTCGTTAGGGGGCCAAGTGACCGAGGACTCGAGGACCTTTGCCACTGATTATTTTTCCTATAGCTCGCGCACGCTATCTTAAACTTGGACGCGTTTAAACGACGATCGCAGATAAGTCGGTACATTTTGTTAAATTGAAAATTATGGACCGGACTTTTTGGAAACTAGTTAGCGATAACGTCCTTTCTCTCGATCTTTCTTCGATTTTATTTTCTCTGGCTCGGTGTTGCTCTGCACGGTAACTAGCCGTCTAATACAACGTTCATGTATTCATTTAGAACCTTAATTTAATAACACGGAAATTCGCTACGCGAAAATCACACCGATGGCGCGGCGTAAGGAAAATTATTTGCCTGAAAAATTCCGTGTTCAATTTTCTTTTATCACGCACAGTTTGGCTGTTTAAAGTAAAACGTCCGTCCTAAACGAGGCTGAAATATTCTTTTAGAACTCCGGTTTAATAAAACATAAATTCATAAAGCGGAAACGACGGGGAAGAGACTTTAAAAAAGAATTAGCAATAAAGTTTTTTGCCTCTCACTGTCTTTCTGCAATTTCATTTTACGTCTTGCTTGTTGAAGCAGATATTTGTTCAATATTCTGCTGGAACTGTAGTTCGCGCGAAACACAAATTCACAATCTCAATCAGTCAGGACTCGAACTTGTCTGTTCGTTGCACACCTATTCTCCTTAGAAGAAGCATTTCTTAGAAAAACGCATTTCTCCCGATAACGGGGCGTAATAATAAAAAAAAAGAAACAAATTTTATTCCACATTCTCTGGCGACCTTCGCACGAGCGATCCATGTATCTTTAAGGAAACAGCCTGTATAATTCAGTGCGGTGCTGAAGCTGGCGACAAAGTTCGCTCGCCTGCACCGGGCTCTAAATAATATCTCGGCATTATCTCTCGTCACTCTCGCTGCACAAAGCTTGTACACAGTATGGCGTTCGCAAATAGGAACACCTAAATGTTTCGCGAACCCCTGACGCATTGAGAACCGTCTACATTCAAGTTAAACCTTCCAAAGAACCGCAAAGAATGCAACTGTAAATAACGATCATTCGTAAAAAAAGTGTGGGACAATTGAAAATACTAATGCCATTATACTTCAACAGCAAAAATACTTTATACCGATGCAGGATAAACTGCGGTCTTTTCCTGTATCGTTCAACAGCGGAGAAGCAAACATCGTTGTTTGCATCCTTGCGTTTTCACTATTAATTAAATATCGATGACAGAGACCCAGCAATTTCACTTCGGTCGAACCGAAATTAATCACACACTAATATAATCGCTAATATAATCATACGAATATAATCACTAGACATCGGATCTTTATGCATTTATGGCTTATGGAAATGTTAAAAAAATGCTATAATATAAAATTCGAGAGAATTTAACACGATTTTTATTTGCTTTGGATCTACAAAGGCTGTCCCCATTGAAAATAAAATTTTATTTCATTCCACTTTCTTAAAATGTTTCTATAAAAATTGGAAATTGCATAAACATCCGATGTCTAATAATCACATATATCAGTATACATATGACGGACGACTATGAAATGAACCCTTGTTTCCAGAGAGTTAATAAATGTCATGTGTAGACAGCGGATCTTTATGCAAAATAAAAAATATTTGCATTGATTGCAAGGTACAGGAGCGAAATAAAAATTTCTTCCTTCCTTTAATTATTTTATCAAGCTAAAACCAATATGCTGGCACCCTTAAATCTTTTTAATATGTCCACTGCTTTAAATTGTGCTTACCAATTTTTTGTCATAAATGCATAAAGATCCGCAGTCTAGTCATGTGATTTTCAGACGATCCTGATTTTTAGAAAATTGTTTTTACCCGTCAAGGATTGAAAAAAGTGGTTCTTCGGGAAGGTGCTTGTACGGGCTCCCGTTTCCGTGCCACGCCCGGCATAATTATCTTCCGAGCGTCACAGCCTAAGCGTCGACGTCCACGCTATTTATACAAAATGTTGAACCCTCGACTCTCGGCGACGCTGCAGCGAAATGCCATAGCCGTAACTATCGACGTTATGGCTCGCCAGTGACACCGGATTTCCTGTTAGGTTGTTTCTCGGGCGGGGTGGTGCGCGTGCACCTGTGTGCATGGAACACAGAAGCATAATTTCTGTCGGGTGTCCGCTTGTTATTTAAGAACTCGGCCGCGGGCCGGTCTTTACGAGCTTGAACGCGAATCGCTCTTTCCGGTACATTTCTAACCGGCTTGTCGGCATGGTGACCGCGTTTTCGAGCACGTATTCTCTTCTTCTACAGGACACCCCCTTCGTCCCTTCGCCCCAGCTAATGTCAGGGAATTACGGATGAATTTTTCCCGTGGAACGACGGAATCGGCCCTCTGGCCAACCTACTTCCGCCCCGGGTAAGCCGGTGCTCGGGTCTCTTGCTGCCTTCGAACGGAACCGCGAGGCTTTACAAGTCGGCGAGAAATTCTATGGCGAATTTGATTCGGTTTTTTTTTGACACTGTGATATAGGCGTGATCTGGTCATGGAAAGTGGTCGAGATTGTGCAGTCATCGAGCGAGTTTCTAAATTTTACTTTCTGAGAAGTAGTCGAATCAAGCCGCTCATTAAATTACACGGAAAGAAGGCGATCTTTGGCAATTTATTATAAAACATCTGATCGATGCAGGGAGGAAACACTTTTCGCAATCTGTTCGTGCATGATTTAGTATCGCAGACTAATTTTTGCAACATGTCAGTTTCAACGGTGCTCGTTCCATACAGTGCTGATTGACTCGGTGAGAAAGGCTACGAAGCTATTTCGAATCAGACGAAAGTTCATACTTAAAAATTTATTACACCAGACGATGTACGGATAAAAAACTTCTTGCAATCTCTTCAGACACGATTCAATATTGTACACAAAAATGTTTGTAACGTGCTACGTTCAATGGCGCTCGTTCTGCAGTGGGTCGATTGACCTGTTGGTAAGAGGGCATTAAAAACGCACACATCCTCGAAACTGAAAACGTTCACCAAACAACAAACCGCACGTTATCCTCAACTTTTGCACATCATTGTGCCGGTACTACGGCGCCACGAAATTTCATTCCCGCCGCAAAATCTCCCTCGTTCGGTACACGGATCGTGGCCAGCGCACTGAACGTGTTCCCGTTCGTTCCTCGTCCGATAAACGATTTGCAAGTCCGCGAATCGGCAGTACAACGAAATGCGAGAGGGTGTGTAGCGCGGCTCGGAAATTCATTCTCGCGAGGGTGGATCCGGTAATCCCGGGCACGCCGGATTTTTCTCATAAACTTTTTACGTCGCTAGAGACGGTCGCGTCGCCGCGAATCCCGCTTGTAACGAATCCAATAACACGGCCGTCCGCGAATCCGATTTTCTCTGGCCGCCGTGGAAAGAGCGCAAAGGAACGACGGGAAAAAGCTAGCTGAACAAGAGACAGAGGGAGAAAGAGAGAGAGAGAGAGAGAGAGGGAGGGAGAGGACACATAGAATAAAATAGAGAAGAGAGGAATCTAATAAATTCCGTGTATTTATTCGTCGAACGCGATTTACCGGGGACAACGTGACGCGACGCTTTAACGCCGCAGCGTCTCGCACATGCACATGCAGCCCGTATGCAACAATACATAGAAGAGAGAGAGAGAGAGAGAGAGAGAATGAGAGAGATGAGGGACGAATTTCCTTTCGACGTGATTGATGCTTCCATCGTGGGACGCTTAACCAACCCCGACGCGCAGCGCCGCGCCGATTTTGATTGATCGCTTTCGCGGCTATTTAACGAGCTCGTCGACGAATCGACGAGCGTCGAGACGCGTCAGGGATATTGCGAAAAAGGACGCGCGTTTTTGCAATTCATATGCGGGACCCGCGCGGCCCCCGCGACATCTGCGTGACACGGGACACGGGATTTTTATTCCGACACTGAAATTCCAGGAGAGAGGCAAAGAGAGAGAGAGAGAGTGAAAGAAAGAGAGAGAACCACAAGTCGCACAAGTGATAAGGGAGCTTCTCCGCGTGTTCAACCTGAACGAGTTAACTCCACGATTATACGATTGTCCCTCCCGTCTACAGACTTTATGCAGGTTTTTCTCGCACGTTGAGTGAGCGATTTAATTTGAGAATTTCCAAGTGTTTTATGGGTGGTTTTTCGTTTTTTCTGCGAGAGCCGAGAGAGAAGGGAAGATCGGAGTAACGAATAGAGTAATTAAGTATTATAAAGATTTATAATTAAAAATTATTTCGACCGTTTGAAATTACACCTACTCGTATCATAAATTCGTATAGTCCGCAGTCTGGTAATGAAGATCTAAGAAATTAAGTGTTGTAAGTAGGAGTAATGGTAAAGGAAGTAAATCGGTGAACAGTGGAAATATTCCAAGTCGGAAGGAGTTTATTTTGCGTGGGAATTAAGATATACACTCCTGGACAAAAAGATAGCACAAGTGTGCTATCATTTAGTTTTCAAGGATGAATCAAGAATTCTCTAAATTTAACAAATGGTACGTAAATATCATCTTACGGTAATATATTAAACAGCGATAAACTGGAACTACGCTGTCCGTACTTGTATTTATTAACAACAATCTCGTAGCGGTGGTCGGCGAAATGATAGAACATGTTACTAAATGAAGCATTTATTTAACAAAAATTAAACATTTATGTAACAAAAATGACATAAGTTGAAACAAGTACTTTATTTCTCAGTATTGTGTAGGACCTCCCTTATTTTCAATGACTTCGATCATTCTTTTTGGCAAGGAATTAAACAATTTACGAATATAATTTTGTGATAATTTAGTCCATTCATCCTTGAGACACTTTTTTAACTCATTCATATTTTGACATTGTCTGTTTTCCTTGTACACAAAACCTTGCATTACAAAATACTAATGTAAAGTGTACAGTATGTGAGATGGAACATAATCGTGTGCATGCCTCAGGACAAACGAAATTTGACACTAGGTTCACGGGGCCTGTCAAAATGACGGGATCTAATATTTATAATTTACAATTATTGACATTGTGAAGACGTATCCATGGGGAATTATTCAACAAAATTATTTTTTTGGGTATATATTATTTAAAAAATTGATACAAATGTGGATGTAGACACGTTCTTGTTATTTTTGGAAAATAATGTTAAGTCGTCAGTTTTAGTGCTTTGTAAATCTAGTGTTAAAGGGACATTGAAGTTGCAAAATATGAAAGAAAACCTTGCATCCAACATTCTATTATACATACGAATAATAAAATATAATACTAATGTACTAGAAACTACATTATAAAATACTAATGTTAAGTGTACTTACTTCTGAATCTTCTGTACCTCCGTCGGATCCACAGCACACAATTGTTGACTCTGGAGCATAGGTCCGAATAATTGTACAACAATCACTAAACAACACACATAACACACACAACACGCAACACACACAACACATTTTATAAAATCGTGACAACGAACGAGAAGATGTCACTCCGACCACGAAAAAAATAATACTGCGATTTTAACAATGATCCCCTCCACGGAGGTGGTACGGTCAGGTTAAACGCTGGGGGTCTATAAAAACTAGATACAAAACCAAGGTGAACAAATTATGGCGGGGCGCCGACCCTATTTCCCGGAATTCCCTGTTTTCGTATCACACGTCCGTGGGAGGGGGACGGTTAAAATCGCAGTATTATTTTATTCGTGGTCGGAGTAACATCTCGTTTGCTGTCACGATTTCGTTAAGTGTGTTGTGTGTGTGTGTTGTGTAGTGTTTAGTGATTGTTGTTAAATTATTCGGACCTACTCTCGTGTGTCAACAATTGTGTGCTGTGGATCCGACGGAGGTACAGAAGATTCAGAAGTAAGTACACTTTACATTAGTATTTTATAATGTAGGATTAGTATTCGTATGTGGAACATTGGATACAAGGTTTTCTATCATATTCTGCAACGTATATTAACGATCATTAATAATTTGGTATATAGTATTAATTTAATGTGGTTCAAATAAGATACTACTTTAAATCAAATATTTTTATTTTGATAACCAGATACATAAAATCAAATATTTCCTTACAATGAAAATAAGTTCCTTAACACGTTGAGCGCCACGCGAATTCTTAAGGAAATTCCCGTCAGGCCACGCGCGCTACTTAGAACACCTGGAAAAGCTTTGTGTCAGTCACCGGTGACTGACGCGGCCTGAACGGAAAGTCTAGTGTCAACCACCGATGGCTGACGTGGCGCTCAACGTGTTAAGTAGTTAATATCATAAATTATAATTTTTAACATGAGAAGCTATAATAGTTAGCAAAGTATTATTTGTGCCCATAATTATGAAAGTGGTCTGTCATAAAAAAAAAAAAATTACATTGAATAAATTTAGTTTAAAATCATGTCGTGTGAAATAAGTGATAAATTTATTTTTTTTTAAATTTTGACAACTTTCATAATTATGGGCACATTTGTAGTTTACTTACGAATATGTAACATGTTGATAAACAGACCACAATATTGTAATAACATTACAGGCAACAAAATATCATAAAAATATAAGTTACTGTCAACTATTTGAAATACTATTTTACACAGTCATTGAAACTTTTTTGCGAATATCTCGGAAACTAAAGCTGAGCGGCGGTAACATGTATAGGAAAAAGTTGTTCAGAATGATGGCCTTGACAACATATTTCAAGGTCATCAAAATCGGCGAGGAAGCCCCTAATGTAAATAATTACCCTTAATTTCTTGCCGCGTCCCATTCTGTTCAATGATGATTGGAAATTCTACCAAGACCGAGTGTCTACACAACGTTATGTTTATATGACTCGAAACGTAGAAACAGTGAAAAATCCGAATAGAAAGTCAAGTGTGCTATCATTTCGCCGACCTTCTGTTACACGACTTTTGTTGATAAATACAAGTACGGACAGAGAGTAGTTCTAGTTTGTCGCTATATAATATACTACCGTGAGACGATGTTTATGTACAATTTGTAGAATTCAGAGAATTCTTGATTTTTCATTGAGAACTAAATGATAGCACACTTGTGCTATCTTTTTGTCCAGGAGTGTAGATTCGAGTGCAAAGGGGTTTGGTGCTTGCCAAATTCGATGAAATAATTTTTGCAAAATGTGGCACGTAAGATCAGCTCTAGAATATGCAACGAAAATTGCGTTGCACGGTGTGTAGAAGTTTCGGAAATTGTTCGACTGGCTCCGCCTCGGTGGTGGAATTTTTTCCCGCGGAGGCAGTGCATAAAATTCGCACGATGCTCGCGGCGATGCGTGTTCCAGGACGTGTTCCAGTACGGTTTGGTTCCCCCGCGTATGAAAACGCGGGTCGTTAGATGCCTCCGTGCGAGAGCAACGCGCTGGAACATGCGTTGGTTGGATCGTGGATTCAACCTATGCCTACGTACCGGGGAACCGGATCCCCAACTATATTCGGAAGAACTATACTCGGCGAAGAATGCGATTCCACGAGCGTGACTCGAAGCCCTTTCGCTCTGAAAGATTTCATTTTACGTATCGGGCTTGTTCCGCGCATAATGTGAATTTTCTTTTATTTATGGAACGCGGGGAACAAAAACCTAATCATGATCCTTCTGCAGCTCGCGTAGATTGTACGAGGAAAATAGGGTCGCTGATGAAAGTATCCGCGCGGGTATTAAAGTAGCTTTTAATTGGATAGTTGCATACAAAGGTGAAGAACGTACCTGGTTAACTAGTCTAGAAATTGTAAACGCTATCTCCATAACAAACCACACGCGGAATACTACATAAATTAATTTACCAACTTTATACTAGGTGTATAAGTTAGAAGTTTTGTGTGAATACATTGTGGATTCTGTTTATCACAAAAATATCTAGTTTAAGTAATAATTAGGTTGCGGATTTTTAGGTAAAATAAAAATTGTATTATTTACAAGAGACAGTTTTCAGTTGAAAACAACATTTTTGTTGTAAATGTATAGAACCCGCAGACTAATCATAATATTCTAACGAAATTTATTGATCAAGGGACAATGTAAATTTATAACTAACTCGTTTGTTTTCCAATTATTTCTTACACTTCTTCTTCTTCTTTCTCTACACGCGAAGTACCGAGAAGAAAATTCGCATCTCTCACGGGGACAGGCCACGATGCGAACGCGATAAATTTTTTTGTTATTAGTTGGAGCCTGGATAGGGCAGTCTAATTTTTCTCCGACGTCAGTTTTTGCGAATTCAACTCCAAGGATTTATGTTTGCGTGAACAAGTCCCGGAGAGGCCAGGCAATGAATAAATTACTGCTCTGTCTGCCGGCGAAATAAAAATTGGAACAGGGTTAAACAAGGATTTAATATTCGAAACATAACCATAACGTTTAGCGGGGTAGTAAGCTTCTATGTAGATGCTGGTTGTATTAATGGACGCCTAGAAACATTCATTTGCATAAAGATCCGCAGTCAGGACACGAGACTATTGATTTTCGACAAGCTCGTCTCTCTCTCTCTCTCTCTCTCTCTCTTTCTCGCCGTTTCTACGACGGCAAAAAGTCAGTTTTGTTAGGAGTAGGACAGAGCGAAGGGATTAATAATTGCGAGTCTTCGACAGGGAACCCGAAACTCTCGCTCATCAAAAATGCAGCCGCGACAACACCCCAGAAATGGATTACACCGTTTGTTCAAGCAATTTTTGCCAAATCTTTTTGCGTCAGCTTGCACGGTATTTTATTTAATCGAACAGAGGTCGCGAGGAAACTTTCACAAAAATTTTCAGTCGTTGAAAGGAAACAAATTCTGTTCGCGCGTAATCTGATTCTAGGTGGAAGAACCTATCGAAAATGTAGAACAAGATTTTTCGTTCGTACAAGGCTTCGCTTCTAAATTAAGATATCTTCGACTACAAAAGTTCGATGGGCGCATGCGCAGTTAATAAGGCTAATTAAAAATTAAGTTGCACGCAGACTGATTCTACGCCAAAAAACTGAGTCGAAAAGGTGGAATAATATTTCTCCGTACAGGGCTTCGTTCCCGGGATAATCAACTTCGAAAGTTCAAAGGCGTGTCTGGTGTTGGCTCACCGTTTCTACTGGCCGAAAACCAATTCACGGTTCTCAGACGTTCGACTCTGCTTCTCTCGGAAACGACGCCTCGTACAAAAAGATGTTATTCTACATTTTAGACGTGTCTTTTCCCGTCGAATCCTCTCGGACGGAATGTTGTCCTCGATAATGAAGCACAAGGATTTTTTTAAGCGCCTTTCCGCAACGGGGGTCGATGTCGATTCGCTCGACAACCGACCAAATATTATTCCGCAATCGTCCCGGACGTGGAAAAACAAAAACCCAGCCTGGCAATCGGGATCACCAATCACGAGAGTCAGCTGTCCAAGCATCGCGAATCGCGTCGAACGAATTACACGCGCCAGCGGAGACGTTCCAAGCGGTTTTTTAATACGCAAAAAACGCGCGAAGAGCAGCATGATTTGCGACGCGATTCGATCCAGCGGCGAGTGCATGGCAGTTCTTAACGGTGTCGATTTTAAGCACAGATTGAAAGTCTCTCGGAACGTTTTAATAGCTTCTTGTCTCCCGCCTAATCCGTAGAAAATTTCTTAAAAATATCCTCTCATTATAACTTCCGATAATAGGACAAGACCGAGGATCAATCACGTATCAATACGAGAATAGCCAAGGATCCCTTCAAGTTAAATTTCGTTTAAAATTAGTGGATAGATGAGAACATTTATGAGAAAGATGAGCGGCAGACGTTGAAAACGATTCCTCCTAGGTGACTCCTCTGTCCCGCAATTGACGCAGACAATTTTCAATTTTTGCACAAAGATCCGCAGTCTGGTTATATAAAATTATATACGAGCGAAAGGGGTAGTCCTCGCCATAGCCGAGGGGCAGATAATTAGACTGTGGATCTTTATGCAGAATAAAGATTTTCCGTCTTAATTGCAACAAACAGTTAGTGTCGTGTCTAGACATCGGATCTTTATGCATTTATGGCTTATGGAAATGTTAAAAAAAATGCTATAATATAAAATTCGAGAGAATTTAACACGATTTTTATTTGCTTTGGATCTACAAAGGCTGTCCCCATTAAAAATAAAATTTTATTTCTTCCACTTTCTTAAAATGTTTCTATAAAAATTGGAAATTGCATAAACATCCGATGTCTAGTCGTGTCTTTCTATTTTTTTCTTTTTTTTTAATAATTTCGGTAGATCGAAAGTAATATATTGACACGCTTTGACTGCCTTCCAAACTACAGCTACAGATTTTGAATGCATAAAAGCGATGGCAGTTTAGTGATAAATAATAGACGCGATATAATATTTGAAAACTGGAAGGTAACTGGTTATTTCAATATGGCTGATTCGAGGAAACAAAGAACTTCAGCTCGCCGGTGGGAAGCAGGCAAGGTGAGGCTCACCGTTATCACCGGTATCGAGTTATGAGAATAATTAGAGCCGGGGGAGGAGCTGTACAAGGATCCGCGACTAATTGTTGCTCGCGCCGTTAATGCCTCGTGCTGGGCTCGGCCTCGTTCCTCTTCCCTTCGTTTCTTTATGCTAATACCGCCGGTATTAAATTCTTTCCGCGAGACAAAGGAACGAGAGAAGAGCCAAAAGGATCCTCCATCTATCCTCTCTCTCTCTCTCTATTCCCTTCTGTCTGTGTGTGTGTGCTTCGCTATCTTTCGCTGTCTTCTCGTGCGAACCATCGCGCGCGCGATTATTTTCCGAGCGAAATCTGTTCGCGCCCGGAAATGGAAATTGTCCGAGCCGCGGGAACACCCGGTCCTTTTACACGCAATACATTTTTTCCCTGCCGGGTGGTCTATCCGGCACCCTCTACCTTTGTGCGATCACTTTTTCCGCTGATCGAGCTCTCCCACCGGCTCGCAATTTCAATGATTCGCACACCGGATTTGCATCCGAGCCCGAAAAGCCCGCCGATTGGTGCGGGAAATCGCTTGGTAGAAAAATAAGCCCTTCAATTTCGTGATTGCACACTCGATAGACTGGGAACATAATTGTTTTTAGGAGTGGTTTGTTGCTGTTTATTAGATACCTGTGCTGGTCTTATCGGTCTTCGGCTTCACGTGTC
Organism: Seladonia tumulorum; assembly: GCA_913789895.3. Classification (NCBI taxonomy): domain Eukaryota; kingdom Metazoa; phylum Arthropoda; class Insecta; order Hymenoptera; family Halictidae; genus Seladonia; species Seladonia tumulorum. The sequence goes on from OU565271.1 coordinate 18,496,896, forward strand.
CAAGGGATCGAAGTATACAGGGTACTCTCTGGATATGATTTTTGGATCGGTGTGCCCAAGTGTGTCTTCAACTGTCCTAGTAAAAATTCCCGGCAGAATCGTGAAAGTTGAAACTGTCTGAAACTTGGAAATATTAAGATTTAGGAAAATTGAGTGGAAAATTTTCGTCTTGGGAGATTGTACAGAGACAGAAAGCTTCAGACATATAGAGTTCAAGAGAGTTAAATTGAACAAGGCGTTGACCCAATAAAGAACAATTGAAATCTGAAGGCGCTTCAGATTCGAGAAAGGTGAATATCAAAAGATCTTACGAAGACAATTAAGGAACACCTAAAACTCTCGAGAATAAAATTTCAGGGTACGATCGCGTGGTCTTTCGAAGAATAAATAAAACGGTAAATCGTAAAAATGGAAGAAAACTATTTACCAAAAAATGATCGAACGAAGACGATAAAAGCTTCGAGTATTTCGAATCGCGATAAGCTGAACTGCACTACCGGCCATAAGTGTTTACCCACCCACATATTTTTTAACGTTGTAGTCCACGGTTCTACGGTTCAGCTTCAATAACTTTGCTATTTCTCTGTTACTTTTTCCGATGCTATGATGGGACACTATTAGAGCGCGCGTATCGATAATTCTTTTCTCCCTGACATTATTTGAAATTTTCGCAAAATTCTTTAGGCACGTGAAAATCAACTGTTTACTGTATGAAAGCTTAATGCAGTATGAAATTTTAGAAGACTAAGATACCTGTATTACCTGCGTTCATATTCCCTACTGACCGTTATAAAAATTTCCGAAAAATGGGTTTCTTTACCTGAACTCCAAAATTGTCGTTTTTCATAAAAAGCTGTAAACTCATTTACAGTACCTGATTGTGTATGTACAGAATATTTTGGATGTTTTTTATTAGCCTTATAATTAGGATGTAATGCTACGGACATTTTCATAACAATAAAATACCTATTATTTGAATAGTAACGAAATTTGAAGGTGGGTAAACACTTATGGCCGGTAGTGTAGATGTCTAAAGTGTATGCAACGGCGGCGCCCGAGAGATTAGATCTTCGGGCTCTAAATAATAAACAGCAATAAAATTCGATCGCGATCCCACGAAATGAATTAAAAGCCGGTGCACCGGCTATCAGATCAATTAAAAAACAAACGGAAGGATAATTAATTACCCCGTGGAAGATAAGCGTGTTGCGGGCTAGGACAGAGGTTGCGCAACGCGCTATTAATTCTAAACGCGAGCTATCGTTCCATCAAGATCCTCAAGATTCCGGGCGGGTATTCCACGGTTGGCGGATTTCGCGGACCTCGGTGTCCGTCGGTGTCCGTCAGGGTCCGTCAGGGTCCGTTCCGGTGATTCAGCGATTCTTTCGAAGCTGAACTGTAATCTGTGAAGGTTTTCTCGGCGGTGTGTGGCGATTAGGCGGTCTCTCGACTCCGTTCCCGCGAAAGTGGTATAGCGGTGACTAGACGGTTTGCGATCGAAGGACGAAACCAAGCAAACGACACGGTGCTGGTACCGGTCGTCGTGTCTTTTTCTCTTTCTCTCTCGTGCACACACACACAATCGGAATCAGCTCGGATCGGCTCGGCTCGGCTCAGCTCGGCAGACGAGGCATATTAAATTTAGAGACGTGAAAGGATTCGAGCGGCCGCAGAGTGACATTGAAACGCGGATCGGCCGCGATTGCGTACGTGCCGATGCCGTATAATCCCGGATCCCCGGATAAATGGATTACGTTTAATTAAATTCGCGATAGCCCGAGACACGGATTAGCCGGACCGCCAGCGAAATATTACGATTTCCCGGCCGCGATCCCGCGCAAACCCTCTTCCAACGCGCTGGTTCGCATGAGCGACGATGAACTATTTATGTGGGAGAAATTGTAGAATGAGAAACGCTAATCCCACCGCCCCCCCCTCCCTCCCTTTGACGCTCAAGTTAATTTTTCTACAGAACAAAGATGAGATTACGACGTTGAGAAACGTTGCTGCTTGCATTTTTAAATGTGTTTCAAGGTTCAGCTTGTCGAGTACGAATGCCGAGATTAAATTTTTTTAAATATTAACGCACAATTTAATTCTTTACACGGGAGATTTGCGTGTTTTGTTGGTTGTTCGAGCATTTGAAGCTTCCAGTGTCCTTTATATGGGCGGACGTAGCAAGCTTTAATCCGTTTGCCTTGCATTTGTTTGAACGAAGATTTTTGCATTAAAAATGACGAATGCATGATTCGATTGAAAACGGGACGAGGAAAATAAAACAAATGAAATTTGCTTTTTAAAGCGACCGCTGGTTAATACTAATTATGGCTCCAGTATCGGTGATGAATGAAGAAGGATCACATATTATTTTATAATGATATAACGAAGACCGTAGAGTCGGTAGTTGCATAAAATATTGGCATTCTATTTTCGTACGAGTTTCATTGAACCGTATTCACAGCCAAGTAGAAAAGGTGAGCGAGGAGCAGACGCGTCGGTTGGGTTCTATTTGACAGACGATGGACGTTCGCATTCCATTTTCTAGGGAATAGTTACCAATTAGTTACCATTTCCTACTAACTATGACGGCTCTATGAACATCCTCTTGGATTATTCAAATCTCAAATCGTCTCGATGAAAAATCAGATTATTTGGAGCTATAGATCTTCTTTCGAGTCTTTCCGGACTTTCAAGTTTTCTCTCTTCCCTGCGATTAATTAAAAGTGATTTTTCGATAAATACGATTCTGTTCAATATCGTCGAGTATTCCTTTTCTTTTCGTTGAAATTATTTTCCTAATTTTACGTATACTGTGCTCTCTCACCATTAAAATATTCCGAAACAAACAGAATACTATTTACGTTGTTCGCAAACTAACGGGATCTCTTGTTAACGAGAAACGAGCGTAACGAAATTTACGTTTATCAAACGATGCGAACGAGCTCTATACTTTTCAACGAAATCGTCATTTTTGCGAACGGTTAGTAACAACGTGACTCGCAGACAGAGGTATACAAAACTCTGGAAAGGCAACACGAATGGAACTCGGCATGCATACTAATTTTACCGAAATACATCTTCTAATATTTCAGATTAAAATTAATTGCGTCCACAGAGATGCATTAAAGGGAAATTACTCGTTGAAAATCTACTTCTTCGAGTATGCAGGATAACCGGTGTTACACCTGAAAAACGGGGGGGGGGTGATTTTGCATACAAAAATAAGCCGAGCTAGGTATACATAAAATGGCGGTAGAAATAGCGCGTCGAATACAATAATGTGGGATCCGTTATTTTGACGGATGCTGCCGTCCCAGCGTCGAGAGAACTGCCTTTCTGAACGATGCACGACGCACAGTGGGCAAAAACGGCCTTTTTCGATTCAAAATCAAAGAACTTTCGATAGGAATGAGGTAGAGCGATGAAATTTTTTTTAAATGAAAGCTGAAACTTTGTAGAATATGGGAAAAATAGGGAGATTACGGTACGAACGTTTTTTAACCTTGAGAAAACTCGTTAAAGTTGCACAATTTCAAGAAAGTGCCAGTAGTAACGACAGCGATACGTCAAGTGATGACGAGATGCGAAGTGCTTCATGTTTCGTAAGTAACTCAAAATGTTAAAATACTTCATTATTATTATTTTTATTGTGTTTTATATATGGGAATACGATATACTTTCAAACTAGTGTGTTATCAAGTCATTTTAACGAAAAAATTTCATTAATTTGTGTCACAAAAATCTATCTTTTTCAAAAACCAGAGGTCGTAGACAAATTTTGAAAACAGATTTGAAATTAGCGTGAAAAAATCTATGGGAAACGATATATAGCATGTTAAAAAAAAATTTTCCGCGCGTATTAACCACAACAACAAAATTTTCTTGAAATTGTGCAACTTTCACGAATTTTCTCAAGGTTAAAAAACGTTCGTACCGTAATCTCCCTATTTTTCCCATATTCTACAAAGTTTCAGCTTTCGTTTAAAAATAATTTCATCGCTCTACCTCGTTCCTATCGAAAGTTCTTTGATTTTGAATCGCAAAAGGCCGTTTTTGCCCACTGTGCGACGCACCTGCGAAAACGGAAGAATTTTTGCGTGTAGAAAAGAAAAAAAAACGTTTGCAGAGACCTGTCGACTGTTTGCCGTTGACCCGTCGACGTTCTCTCTGGTCTCTGGCCCGTCGATTCGCAAGGTTGCCTGACGTCGGCGTTTCGAAGGCTTCCCGACGACCGTGATTCATCCTCTTGAACGATCTCTCTTTCTCTCTCTCGTTTCTCGCGGCGGGGACCGATAACAGAGAGGATCACGTCCGCGCATAAAACGTTGATTCCATTCCGGATCGGAGAGAGAATGATCAGAGAGAAAGAGAGAGAGAGAGAGAGAGGAGAAACGACGTTTGCATAAACGTCGGAATTTTCTGCGAAAGAGCGGACAGGAAAATGAAACTCGTTCGCGATAGCGGCGCACGCTAATCGTCCCGCGAGTACTTTTCTCATAGTTCCTTTCCTCTCTTTCTCTGTCTCTCTCTTTCTCCCTCACCCTTTGGTACCTCTTTCTCTCTCTCTCTCTCTCTCTCTCTCTCTCTCTCTTTCTCCCTTCAGCTTTCAAAATCTCTCCCATGTTCTCGTTCCGTCTTGATATCGGATTATCGGGGGCTTTCGTGTTCGGAGCCGAGATTGTTATTACGCGGACGGAAATCGATAATTAATCGGAGCTGCACAGAGAGCCACTTTGTACCCGGGCTGTATCTTTTGTCCAACGGAATGCTAAAGCGCAAAGCCCCGGCCGCTGCCTTTGTGAGCCCTATTTGTTTCGCCCCGACGCGAATTACAATCAAACCGACTACGCCGATTTTTCGGAAAACGGTCTTTAGGCGCGCGCGCGGTGTTTGCTCCCGCGATGCAACTGATTGTGACCGACGCTCCCCTTTTATTTTTAAAGTCTACGGAGAAAATGGTATGCAGAGCTCCGAAGGCTCGTTCTACAAAAGCTACAGCCCTTTCTCCATCGTGGAAATTTAACCCTTCGACTGGGGGGATGATGAGGTAAATTGTCGCTCGTGTTTCATCTCACCTTGCAGAAAATTCTTTACTGTAGCTACATAAAATACGTAGGCGTGACATGAACTACTATTACACGTTTTATATTAAATTTTTACCACACTGTTGTGGATCTTTACGCAAAATAAAATATGTTTGTGTAAACGTTTCTGTCGTAAGTGCATACAAAACGTAGTCTGTAATTGTTGTCAGTATTATGGCTAGACGTCGGATGTTTATGCAATTTCCAATTTTTGTAGAAACATTTTAAGAAAGTGGAATGAAATAAAATCCTATTTTTTATGGGGACAGCCTTTGTAGATCCAAAGCAAATAAAAATCGTGTTAAATTCTCTGGAATTTTATATTATAGCATTTTTTGAACATTTCCAGAAGCCATAAATGCATAAAGATCCGCTGTCTAATTATGGCTGAAGAGAGTGGTCATTCACGATGCTAATGACCAGGTATTTTTCTGTTGCAGACAATGGACATTGCGTTTGATTCGAGACAGGGGCCTGTTCAGCACAGATGCGACGTTCGAGGGCACCAAGGGTCCCATCCCCTTCGACACTTCGCATTCCTATACGGGCACGGTTATGGGTAAGCTACCACCCCCGTAAAAATTCTTCAAACTTCATGATCTTCATTTCTTAATACCTCTCCTAAACATTCTTTGAATTTCTGTCTTGAAATTGTGCAAGATTTTCTATTTCTCCTCGATTCTAATCGCAGGAATTAGTATGAATACCTAAGGTTGCAAAATGACAACTATTCCATTTTTTACCACCAGGAAAATGCCCCTAGGTGTACTAAACTGATGAACGTAATTTCGGTTAACAACTTCGAGGGTCTCCAGGCAATTCTCATAACGGAGAGTCACACTCTCTTCGTTATACCGGAAAGCGTTAAAAAACAAAAAATTAAAATTGCCAACAGAATTCATGTTGCAACATTGTTTTTAATACGTAACGAGCTTTCCAGGAGACCGAACATTAATCGAAAACATCAAATTTCGCGCAAAGTACCGACGAATCGAATTGAAGAATGAAAAGAGCCGGTTCATTGTATTTTCATGAAGCGCGCGCGGAGATTAACGCAGTCACCAAAATTTTTCGCCGAAATTATTTCCGCCGCGAATGGGCAATTTGTCGCAATTACCGAAAACAATTGCCCAGCCTCGTCCGTGAGAGCATCATCTACGAGCGTTCGCAATCCCCAGTCCATCCTGTTCAATTTAATCTATCTCGCGGGTACGAAAAGAGCCGGCCGAATCACGATTTCCCGTGGAAAAAGCGCTGAGGAACGAAAAAAAAAGGGAAAATAGGGAAAATGATCCGTAGGTGTTATTTCTGCGGCGAGGGTCGCCGCGTATCGAATTTTCGCGGCTCGACAGTTTCCGAGCTGACATTGCGAAAACTTTCCTGCAAAAAAAAAAAAACAACAAAAATCCATAACTTTTATTGCATTCGTAACAAACAGACTCGATAAACCGAATTTCTGAATATATGAAACGATGCTGTTCCACAATATCCGGTTACCGTGGGAGACGAAGAATCGTCGGATATTACAGGAAGATTGACCACGTTTCAGTTGCTGTAACTTGGTGGCAAAAAATCGGAACTGGCTGTGCTTGGGCTTGTTCGAAAGCGCGAATCATGCGCTTTCGATCCTCTCTGAAGTGGATTTTGAAAAAAAAATTTTTTACACAAAGTGGGAATATAAATTGTACGTTATGGTCTGTTTTAAATATTTTTTGGAGTTCGAGTGTCTCCGGGGGATTGGACAAATTTTTGTTGGTCATTGAAACCAACACAGAATGAAAGATTAGACTCTCGCCTTCACAAGGACACCTTAAAAATCGATGCACGACCTTTTCTCGCGATTCAATTGAAAATTGTGACGCAAGTATTACAACGAGTCTCGTCTTATTTCCTTTATTCTCACAGAACGTTCTTTTAATTCTCTAAAAATGATCGTTCAGAATGTACTACGTACTTTGACGTACCATTTTAGCAGTATTGGACCAACGTCTTTCCGGATTTTTCCGCGCGTTTGTCACGGTGGTACAATAAACGTAAAACCGTGTTACGAACGCGGGTAAAGCGCGTATTCAGCCGGTCCCTCAAAGGACCCGGGGCTTCAAACGACCCGGCTGTCGGGTTTTCCGACGACCGATCAAACCGGCGTGAATTTTCGGACGGTGCGCACGGAATTTCGATCTCGACAGAGCAGGGGGACCGTCAACGGCAAATGGAATCCGAGATGAGCGGCGAACAGGCGGGTTCCTTGGGCCGGAATCGCGTTGAGCCGCGAGTACTCGGGTCCTCGAGACGGGTCGAGACGGGTCGAGGCGGGTCGAGACGGGTCGTGACGGGTAATCCTCGCCGGTGGCCGACGTTCGAGCCGGGGAATCTCATTTCGATCGGCGTCCGCTCGCACACCCGGTCGTTTGGAAGCCAGCCAGACACCCTATGAAAAGGTGTACCTTTGCTGCAGGTCGGGACCCGCGATGTACACGCTCGATATACACGGTGGGACACCCGATACCGTACTGTATGGCTCATAATTTAATGAAATTTTAATTACAATCAGATCTTAATTGGGAGGCGGGGGATCGATCGATGGTGAGGACAGATTGGCCATGTTTGAGCCGCTGTAACTTTGGGAAAAATAGTCAGAGAGCGATGTGCTTAGACTTGTCTGAAAGCGTGAAGTCTACGCTTTCGATCCCCTGAGATCACTTTTGAAAATATTTTTTTGATGGAATATGGGAGTATCGAATGTACGACAGGTCTCTTTTCGAACATTATTCGATTCAAGTCTTTCCGGATGATCTGAAAAATTTCTTTGCGGATTAAAACTAATGCGAAACTAAAGATTAAAGTCTCCTCTTTACAATGACACATTAAAAATCGATGTACGATTTTTTCTTACCATTTTATCGCTGTTCTGCGCTACCACTATTGATAGGTAACATATAGTCGAATTGTAGGCTGTTGCACTTTCGATTTATGTTTCTTCGTGAAAAAAAAATCGTAGAACCATGAACTTAGGCTTATTGTAAATCTTCAAACCTCTACTTCGATCTCCGTGAGGTCTTGTTTGGAAATCTCTTGGTACTAGACATTTGACGTAGAAAAAGTATATCTCACACCCCTTCTCGAGGTTCTTCAAATTCAAAATTCTCTACGGAGCTAAACAAATTTTTTCCACGAGCGAAATTAACACGAATTTGTAGCTCAGAGTCTCCTCTTTACAATGTCACTTGAAAAATCGATGTCCGATTTTTTCTCGTCACGATTCAAGGAAAAATTGCGCCGCTGCTTATCGACAACCGGAAATCGAAGAGCACACAATTGACTCGTTTATTTCGTTGATCACTCGCACCAGGATAAAATGTTTATTGTCACACACTTTCCAGCAGTAAATACCGAAAGTTTCGTAGATTTTCGCGAATTTCCATGCGGATATTCTAAGCAGCACACCCAGTACACGCGTTCACGTTCACGTGTCACCCTCTCGTTTTTCCGGCGCGCCGTCATGATATTTACCCCCCGGCCGGGGTGCTGCTGCGGGCTTCGAAATTGCGAATACCTTCGACGTCTGCGAACACCACTATTCTTCCTCCCCCGCGGCTACGTCCGCCGAAAACGTTATTGTTGTTATTGGACTGCGGATGTTTGCGTTTATAGCATCCCCTAATACCGGCGAGAACCGGCGTTATAACTCGGATCGTTTGTCTTGCCGGTAGCTATCGCGCATCCCTTAGCATTAGTCATCGGAATAACTGCCTGGCGAACGAGATACGTACTGCTCTGAGTCATCCACCCCGAGTTTACGATCTTGGCACGCTCAGGCAGCTCAAACTAAACAACAAACGATACAGCGAGCGGCAGAATCTGCTGAAACCATTTTTGCGATGCTGCTTGTGCTGAGCATTTTTAGGAAAACTCATCGTTTCGTATTATTATTCAACAGGGTGCTTAATTGCCTTAGAATCTGTGTGAATTTCATGCTGTTTATATTTCATAAGAGTCGCTCGCTTAAATTAAATTCACGTTATTTTCATTCTGCCAACAAAAATTTTAGGAAAACGCACAAAAACGAATTCCATATTTTCCTGTACTATTTTCAAAGTATTTACAGTCGAGTCGGAAAGTAAGTTAACGACTGGTGTATGCAGGCAAATGAATATGACATGTCTGTAATCTTTAATAATGATAATATATGTTTCACTAACATATTTGTTTATTTCCTTACACCTCCTAAATAAAAATAATACAATAACTTGATTTTATTCATCATATTCATTGCCTACATATCACCAAATGTTAACTTACTTTCCGACTCGACTGTAAATAAAATCAACGTGGCGTAGACGATGTATTTCGACTCTGCCAGCACAAAATTTTTACAACAAAATAGAACGGCAACTAAAACTGCAGCTTCGACCTAGCTTGTATTGTTTTAAAAGCACCGTTGCCTTCGTCGGGACGAAGCAAATTTCATTTCGCCCGGTGTCTGACGTCAGGGCAAGTAAATTCCAGTCGGCAGGTTAATTCAATGGAAGTCCAATAAATTGAATAAACATCCAGCGAGCTGTTCAAAAGCTCGTCCCCGCGACAACGAATTCCCGCGGTCCAATTACCATTTAAAAATTCCGATACGCAAGTCCTTTCATACCGCCGTTACTACCGACAAAAGGAAGGGCCTTTGGGTCCTGGTTGTGCGATCGTTACACGAATCCCACGAAAATTTACTAAAACTCCTGGGGTATAGTTATTCGAAACGCGTTTACGCTAGTGGTCGCGACAGGTTTGACTGCCGGCGTTGATCCCCGCAGCATCCTACAAATTTATTCCATTATCGTTCATTCGGCAGAGACAAGGGGGAATAGTGTTTTCGGTTGATAACTAATCAAAATAATTGGAACCTGTCGAGCGTTGACAAAGGAGGCAACGAACGGACGAAAACCGGGATACACAGCCGAGAAATGCGAGCAAACGACTGGAAATTTCGTTAGACGGAGCTCTCTCTCTCTCTCTCTGTTATGGCTGCTGCCGTTCCACGCGAAAAAATATGGCGACGCCAGACTATCCGATAGCACCGCGGAGCGGAAGGACTAAACGAATTCCTGTTTTATACGGCGTATCGGGCGAAACCGGTGGACCGGAACTAACGGAGACGATTCTACGCGAAAAATTGAATCGAAAATAAAGAGCAACGTTTTTTCGCAGAGGGCTTCGCATCAGAGATAATCGACTTCGAACGGAGGACCGCGCTGGCTGATCAGCGCTGGCTGTTTCTACTTACTGGAAACGCTCGGACATGTTCGGAGCCGGTTATCTCCGGAACGGAGCTCTGCATTGAAAAATTGCATTCTTTACTTTTGGCGCAGATTTCCATGGAGAGTTGCGTGGACATTTTTTTAAATTTAAATATTGCTTCGGTGCATCAATATATTGGGTTGGCATCTAAGTAATTGCCGATTTGTTCAATGAAATAAAAGTTTTTTTTTTACTCGGAATGAACTTTAATCTATGATGTAGTTTCCATTTTGTTCGATGACCTTTTGCCATCTTTCTGACAACTTGAAAATTCCACGCTCAAGTTATAGTTTCATCTATAACTGAAATCGGCAATTACTTAGTTGCCAACCCAATATAATATGAGCCGTTTATTTTGAAAGTGGCCTAAGTCCATTTATCTTAAAATCGAGATATTTAAGGGTTTACGTTTCAATGAATTTAAAAATATACGTATAGGACATTAATGAGTCGCACGGCTTAAGTGTATCTAAGGGTGTTAAATTTATAGTTCCTATTAAAATAGTGGCAATATTATTAAGTGAATAATATGCGTTTTCTTATCAAGAATGGAGTTAGGCCACTTTCAAAATTAACAACCAGATTCATTATAAAATTTGAAGGTGCCCAAGTCCATTCAACATAATTTAAGATGCTTCAAATTGAAAAAAAAACAATACTGAATTTATTTTACATATCCTTAAAACACTTCAGGAACATAATTTATGCGATTCAATTAACTACATAACGTGCAAAATTACAAACATAAATTTATTACAAAACAATTTACTACTCATCTACATTTTGTGCGTGTAAAAGGGATTTGAAGTAATCATGATGTTCCGGTGGTATATATCGTAATAGGTCCATCATGTCCTTGAATTTTGTTGTTGTAATTTGTCTGATATTTTTATACAGTGGTGTCAATACAATATTTTCGAACTTTTTTGGTCTACCCCGAACTAAATAATAGTCTTGTTCTGTTCTTCCCCATGGGTGAAATAATTTCTAAAATTTAATATTAAATTTTAAGTTTTATATTAATTAAACGTACTGGTTATTCAACTAACGCAATTGTCCAAAAACTGAGGTTAAATTGTAAATACTAATTAATTAAAATTACCTTCATCACTACTTTCCGACATTATCAATAGTAAATATATTATCTTGATTATTTAAGTATAAATGGAGTTAGGCCACTTTCAAACTACACGGTTCGATTATTAAACTAACTCTGAAAACTTATGTGTCAAGAATTATCGTATTTGCTCGGATTATAAGCAACCTGAAATGCTTTACTGATAAATAACATAAAGTTGTACACGTAACCATGATAACCGGAAAAAACTGAAAAACGGAGTTAGGCCACTTTCAAAATAAACGGCTCATATATTGTAGAGACAATCGCACAAGGAGTCTGCCGAATTAGACAATTACCGCAGACGTTGGCGAACGAATATCGCTGAAAATTGCTTCGTGTATATACTTTGATGCCGAAGCTGAAAAGCGGCATAAAAATTGTGAGCGAGACTCGAAGGTATAAAACTGCAGAAAAAATTTGATTCCTGACGATCAAAGCGCTGATGAAAAGTTCCTTTTCGAGAACATCGCAAAACAGCATGTTCGAGTAAAAACCGTGAAAATACGGTTTCCCGGAGAGCCGGCTCGAAGTATAAACGACTTTATGGAAATTTCTCGTGTACGAGCGGCTCTCGCAATAGAATTTCGAGCGTCGGACGGTTCGGAACCGTCTGAAACTTGATCGAGCCGTCGAGACGACGGCGGACGGGGAGGGCCGACGTGTTTCTGCCAGAGAGAAACGTCATTATTGCCTTAATAACGAGCGCGCCGGGAACCTTCGTGGAATTTCAGGCCTTGCGGAACTTGTTGAATCCGCGTTCCTACGCTGTCGCTCGCGATTAACTCGTAACGCGTGGACCGAGATCCTTCGGGTGGTCCTAGGATTCTACAAATACTAGGATACCTCGAGAAAGATCCTCCGTGGTTCCGAGGTCTCCGAGACTTTTCGGTTTCCGATAGAATAACGAGTCGGGGAATGTTTACGATACATTCGAAGATCGCTTGGATAGCGGTTCTTATCCCTTCGCAGTAACCTGGCGGCGCAAGATCGATCCCTGCGCTTGCTATGCTTGCAAGATCCTTATCTTGTCTTGGTATGATCAAGAAACTGTCCCGAAGTATTCTTTTCTGCTTGGAGAAGAATTTTCTCTGGCCATTTTAGGGTCGCTGGATGTTGGAGGAAGATTGCCGATGTTTCGACTGCTGTAACCTTGGGAAAAAATGATCGGAGAAGGACGTACTTGGGCTTGTTCGAAAGCGTGAAATTTGCGCTTTCGATTCCCTGAGGTGATTTTTGAAAATATTGTTTTGGTAGGAAATAGGAGTATGAAACGTATTAACGGAGTCTTTTCGAATAGTTTAGAATTCACGTCTTTCTGGATGGTCTGAAAAATTTTTGTTGCCGACTGAAAGTAACGTAGAACGAAAGATCAGAGTCTCCTCTTTACAACGACACCTTAAAAATCGATACACAATTTTTTCTTGCCATTTTATCGCCGTTCGAGTGCAGTAAAGACTAATGTTTAGTAACGATATAGTCAAAGTGCCGTCATTACCCACTCTTCCCCTAAGTTCCAATAATTCGCACGAGCGGAATCGTTAGCGGGAATCAGTTATACGAAGCAATTAGCGCCTTTCCTAGTCAAAAGAGGGTTTTCCGTTGTTGGGAAAGGACCCGGGGAATCGTTAGGCGTCGGAATCGACGAATTAAGGCGTCGTCACGAAGACAATGGACGAAAAATTTCGACAGGGGCCTGGCGCGAGAACACAATGGCCCCTCTAAAAAGGATGAGTTTCTTCGACGGGAAACGGGAGGTTAAAACGTGGGGTAGGAGGGTGTTGGTCGGGGGTGGGTGGCGGCTCGCCGCCCTCGAATCCCGGCTTAATTAGCCAAAGTACCGTCGCGTTAAGTACACATTTTATCTCCGCCATTTCTGTCCCACGGTAATTTGTAACCCTCGAGTGTGAAAAGCCCCGGGACCCGAGAAGCGGCGTCGGTTGGTTATGAATACGTCGTCGTGCCGGGATTGGCGAGTGGCCAGAAGAACCTGCCGCAACTACGTCCCCCGAAACTCGCCGCCCCTGCCTCGAAATTAATCGACTCGACGCCGGCGAAAAAGCGACAACGCCGTCCCCAGATTGCCAAGAAAACTGTCTACAACCCTGTCGGGGCCGACGACACCCCTGTACAACGCGATCCCATCTCGCCTTTGGCCGGAACATGCTCCGGGGGGTTGCAACCCCCCGGGCGATCGCCATCGGGAAAATCGGAGGAAGACGTGGCGGAGAGGAGATTGAAGCGAAGCGAGGACGTCCGTCGAGACGTTGAAGAGTCGGACTGATAACTGGAAACACGTTCGTTTAATCTTGATCTTCGTTAGAGCGTGAATCATCCCCCGAGTTCCACGACTTCGAACATTACATGGTTTCTATATTTTTTACTCTCTTACGAACGGTTGGAAAAATTCGAGAAAAATACACACGTTCATCCATCGTTGAAGGGCGGAGCATGTTTCTGTAAATTTTCAACGAGAGATATTCGGTCGTTTGGAAAATGTGGACGCAAACAGGGGTTGTGTCCTGTAGCCACCTACGAAGAATCACACATTTTTTCAACTAAGATAAATTGAAGGGAAAGTACAGGGTGGGGCAGTAACTATTAGCACCTCAGATATCTTTGAAACTATAAGTTTCACAGAAATATTTGCTGAAATAGATTGCACAGTACGAAGGGCGCCATTCGGTGGCGATAGTAGTTTTTTTGCAGGTGGAGGTACTTCGGACATTTGAAGGTCATCTCCATTTTTTTAAATGGAATCATATATTTTTTATTACATCAGCTGATGCTCCTTCATATTCTTCACAAAAAAGTATTAATCTATTTGTGTAAAAAAATCATTAGTTTAGGAGATATTTTAATTCTAATTTGTTAGGAAATCTCGACTTTCTGGTCAATATTATGAATTCAATGTGATAATGTAGTAGGAGACCAAGAATTATCAATGTAAATATTTACATTTTCTGTGTTGATAATTCTTGCTCTTCTACTTATTGTGAAATTTAGTCTCTTTTACATCTCTGATACGGTGAATACTGCGATACGGTGAATCACTTCATAATGAAGTATTTTAAAGAAGAAAAGATAGACATGTTATCAATTTATTTTGAAGCTGGGAAAAGTGCTACACATGCAGAATGATTATACGCCAATAGAGAGAGAGAGAGAGAGATTTCCTCAACGAAATCATCCATCACGCCGTACCTTTGATTATATTTTTTAAAAATTTCACTAGTCGAGGCAATTATTACGCAAAACGCAAATCGTAATGAAACAATAACAAATGAAGCAAACGAAATTGTAGTGTTAGCCGCAATTACGTTAAATCCATCCGTTAGCTCTCGCGAAATCGAAAGACAAGCTGGAATTATAGCTGCATAAGCATTTTACGCATACTCAAAAGGCACAAATATCTCCTATTTTTTAGCTAAATATCTCCTAAACTAATGATTTTTTTACACAAATAGATTAATACTTTTTTGTAAAGAATATGAAGGAGCATCAGCTGATGTAATAAAAAATATATGATTCCATTTAAAAAAAATGGACATGGTCCTTCAAATGTACGAAATACCTCCACCTGCAAAAAAACTATTATCACCACCGAATGGCGCCCTTCGTACTGTGCAATCTATTTCAGCAAATATTTCTGTGAAACTTATAGTTTCAAAGATATCTGAGGTGCTAATAGTTACTGCCCCACCCTGTATAACGAGGATTTTCTTCTACGGTAAATAAGACTCGAATTCGTATTACGAATATAAGAATAAGGGTTGCAACCACCCAGCAACTATGATTTTCCGGCAACGATATTCAGAAGCAGATAACACTTGTAACAGGAAGCATTTAAAAGTTGCACAGACCCGATTAGAACTTCGATTAGTAACTCGGACACGACCAAGAGGGTAACCACCCCCATTTTAATGATTCGACCCAGTCACTATCCTCTCCCGAGGATGATACCGTCGCGAACTAGGGGAAAGATACCACAAAGTTGCCTCGCAGTAGATAAGAGTCTGATTAATAACTGAGATACAAGACGAAGGGCTAGCAACCCCTGCGCTGGTAATGATTTTACACTAGTCGGGACTATCCGGGGGAGGGAGGGGAGGGGGGAGATGATACGAACTTTTTCTGAACGGTGTAAGTCAGATTAATAATTTAGATACGGAGGGGGTCGGAGCCGGTTAATCATTTTACTCTGGTTACCGAGTGGAGCGAGGTTGTTTTGCCATGAATAAGAGAACTAATGATTCAACGTTGAACCCGTGGAGCCGGAGCAATCTCCGGCTGAATCTTGGACGGCCTCGTCAAGATTTGATGGCGGATAATGTTAAAGTTGGCCGGGTAGAGCGACGAAAGGATTAATAAAACGGGAGTGAACCGAATAACAATTACGCTATCGCCGACGACGCGGTATTAAAACTTGAACGCGTCAGCGTGAAAAGGATAAACAGCGGATGGTCCTTCGGGAGAGCGCGTTTCCGCGAAGAGGATTGCCTCGGGAGGAATTTTCCGAGCGGATCCTGCCACGCTCTTCGGCGACCAGAGATATCCGGGTTTCCCTGTTACCGCGGCCCGTTGATCGGCCGTTTCCGGCCGGCGCAATTACGCGCGGGTACACCGTCAATTAGCCAAGTTTAATCGGCAATCGGATTATCAGCGATACGCGTCATCCTGCGCCACACTGCGCTTGCGTTCGCCGAATCTGCTCCGTTCACACCGAACAGCGACGCTCGATCGCGCGTGCACACTTTCACCCCCCGAAAAGTCGGGGTTCATTCGGTAAAAACTCGCTTAACACTAGAAAGACGGGAGCTTAGTATATACCTATATTGCCTGAAAGCAGTCAAAATGACTGCATTGTGAAAAAATAACTAATGCGCAAAGAAATTTGTTTAACAGTAATTTTTAATATATTTTATATCACTTACAGTCATATAACAAGTTATTAATAAGTATTAGCAATAAAAAAAATGTATTTCAGTTCGAAAAAAAATAATTTATACATTATCTGGACATTTTAAGCAAATGAAATGAAATGGAAAAGCAGTCAAAATGACTTGCTTAGGCAATCTAGTGTTAAGTATCGTTTGACGAACACACCGCGCCGCGCCGCGGTTTCAACGTTTCTCCCGATTAGGCCAGTCCCAGATTATATCTGCATCGGCTGTAGGCCAGCTGTGATTATCATTCTGCACGCGTCACTTGCTCTGCCTTTATCGGCCCAGCATTATTTGTTTCTGGTTGTCCGGAACACTTGTTACATTGTCTCGTGATCGAATGACGAGGTTTGCTAATGAAACGTGTGTCGGTCAGAAACCGCTGACCAACGTTGGGAATTGCGAACCAGGATTTCTTTTCAGTGAAATATGTGTAACGAATGGCCGGGATTAAAGCGGACAGTATGTAATTTATTTATATGTTCTTCTCCGATGTCGGATCTGACGGGACTGCTCGTCCTTTTTTCATCCTGTTCGTTTCTCTTTTTTCGACACGTTCGCTCGTCGTTGGCGATGAACCGCTTATCAATAACATGAACATATTTGTTATTTATATGAACAATGTATACGGTGGCGGATCCGTTACAGCTTATCTTACATATGTGCCCATAATTATGAAAGTGGTCTGTCATAAAAAAAAAAAAATTACATTGAATAAATTTAGTTTAAAATCATGTCGTGTGAAATAAGTGATAAATTCATTTTTTTTTTTTAATTTTGACTTAGACCACTTTCATAATTATGGGCACATATGTCTATTTGACATGGAGGATGTTGGACAAAATGTTGATCCTGAATTGGTTTCACTCGCTTAACTCGCTCGAAGCGCCATAAAACTGCAACGAAGAATTATACGTCCACTTTTAAGGCATCATTGCAAAGAGGAAACTCTAATCTTTCGTTTCGCATTGATCTCAGTCGAGAAAAAAATTTTCTCAACGTTCCAGGGACGCGTGAATTCAAAAGTGTTCGAAAGGGACCATGGTGTACATTTTATGGAATCGTTTACGTTGATCGCCATGTCACCCAGATGTGGGTAACGGAATTATTTGTCCAGGTTTTAAAATGAATTTTTACGTTAATATATTCATTGTACCAAATTCGATTGGGATCTGTAAAATGCAAGAAAGTTGGAAGACTACTCGATATCACACATATAATTATTTTCAATTTTTATTTCATTAAATTACTTACTTTGGTTTCATGGAATTTTTCAGGGTTCTGGTTTGGCACTGAAAGTGTTTAAAAAGATATTTTCAAAAATTTTGCAGAAGCAGGATGCCTTTTAATTCACGGCACACAGTTTTTTTATTCTACCGGTTTGCCTTTCCGATATCGTACGGCGTCTTGTTCGATTCGGAAACGATAATCTCGCGGTTCTGGAAAATTGAATTTCCACAGAGCGGGACAGCGCGGGTACAGGGAATTCGAATGGAAATTATTTATTCACTATCGCGATAACGAACGGCGAGCGTTAATGAAAGCTCGCCGGCCGAATTGGACGAAGACAACGGTCCCCGGAACGGCGTGTTCGCTGTCCGGGCAGTTTGCAAATTTGACTGGACAACGGTACCCGGCCCGATTGTTGATTAACCATCGGTTTACGCTGATCGCGGGCGTTGTTTTAAATCACCCCCGCGTGTCCGGTCCCTATCATTGCCCGGTTTCGCCGCTTAATCACCGATGGGATTCCATCGGCTCGCGATCCATACACTGCTCGCCGGAAGTATGCGCACGGTTCCTTAATTTCCAATTTATACGGCTGCGGGATTGTTCCTGGAATTTTGCTAAATTTTGTCCGTCACATTTTTCTCTACATTAACATCCGTTATATATACACTACTGGCCATAAGTGTTTACCCACCTTCAAATTTCGTTACTATTCAAATAATAGGTATTTTATTGTTATGAAAATGTCCGTAGCATTAAATCCTAATTATAAGGCTAATAAAAAAACATCCAAAATATTCTGTACATACACAATCAGGTACTGTAAATGAGTTTACACCTTTTTATGAAAAACGACAATTTTGGAGTTCAGGTAAAGAAACCCATTTTTCTGAAATTTTTATAACGGTCAGTAGGGAATATGAACGCAGGTAATACAGGTATCTTAGTCTTCTCAAATTTCATACTGCATTTCATACTGCATTAAGCTTTCATACAGTAAACAGTTGATTTTCACGTGCCTAAAGAATTTTGCGAAAATTTCAAATAATGTCAGGGAGAAAAGAATTATCGATTGAAACGCGCGCTCTAATAGTGTCCCATCATAGCATCGGAAAAAGTAACAGAGAAATAGCAAAGTTATTGAAGCTGAACCGTAGAACCGTAGACTACAATGTTAAAAAATATGTGGGTGGGTAAACACTTATGGCCGGTAGTGTATATGAATACACTTCGCAAGTCGTATAATCGAATGTCACATCGGTAGACTGCGGATTTTATCGCATTTATGACACAAAAATTCTGCAATTTTCAACATACTGGACAGATTAAAAACAGATTGAAAGATACAACAGGAAGAGTAAAATTTCTACTTGGCTTCTACTTTGTTGATTGTAATCTTACACTTTTCATTGTTGACGCATAAGCAAATTTTGCCGTAAAAATTACTACAACATAATTATCCCTATAAGAATGTTACCTAACTCGTTCTTAACGATGCTGTCAATAGGCGTGGCGTAGCGACTCTCGACTCTGAGGGAGGCCAGGCCAATGTCCCAGGGGGCAATGCTCGGTCTCTGTGTGTCTGCTCTAGATCCCATAAAAATGCTCTACATGCCCTAGAATTGATTGTGTTTAATGTTTGAATATTTTCTTGAATAATCCACTGCACTTTGGAAAGCGCCACGTGTGCACAGGGGATGTTCCA
Organism: Seladonia tumulorum; assembly: GCA_913789895.3. Classification (NCBI taxonomy): domain Eukaryota; kingdom Metazoa; phylum Arthropoda; class Insecta; order Hymenoptera; family Halictidae; genus Seladonia; species Seladonia tumulorum. The sequence continues at coordinate 18,516,261 of OU565271.1, forward strand.
AGTTCGAAATCGACATCGCCACGGAGGAGGATTTTATTTACGACGTCTAGACGGGGCTCGGCCGGAGGGGTAGAAATCGGTCCTGAAGGCGCGAGGGTGGGCAGATCGAGACCCGTCAGCGTACACGGCCGCGTGGTGGGGCGATAATCGATATTCTTTGATTAAATTCGACAGAAATCCGACGTGGCGCTTGATATCGCGCGATATTACGTCCCGGTTGCAGAGGCCGGCCTTTAATTAAACCGTCCGGGAACGTCGCCGGGACAACGTCGAGTCCGTGAGCCGGCCTCGGCAAAAAGAATAATCAACTCTTTTCTCCCCCAATTAACGGCACCGGAAATATTCTATCGCGACGGCTAAATACCTCGCCCCCCCCTCCGAGAATCCGGTTTAATTTCATTTCGTTGGAGCCTCGCGAAAATCAGGACCGGCTCAAAGAGAGATCAAAATTGTCGGGATACATTAATTCGTCTATACTCTGCCCTAAAGGACTACGACGATGTTCTATTTCTCGCTGCTGGTTCGTCTGTCAGTACAGGGTGTAACAAAATTTAGTGTTATGGTTTTGACAGATGTTTGTACACCTTCGGATCGGTGGAGATTTGTTAAAAGAAATTGCCGCGAAATTGATTTTGACCTTGAAATTCAAGGTCAAATTTTTTATGCTTGTATCGCATTCTACTCACCATGGGGACTAAACTTGTCAAAGGAACCGTAGGTCGCAACTCAACCGTTCTCTTATAAAACAATGTTAAATATTTTAACGTCGTCTTCCGTTCCTCGGATTTCTCGTTCTTTGCCATAGAATAGAACCATCAAGGTTTATCGCTCTTAATAGTCGTGCTTGATCACCGGCTTCGATATGGCCACCATTATTACGCAAACAGATCCTTAGTCTTTCTTCCAAATCTTTGCGAACTTTTTCGTAAATGTTCGGTATAGACTGCACATGGTGAAAAGCGTCTTCAATTCGTGATTTTAATTGCTGCATAGTTCTTATTTGCGGTCCTGTCCGGTTAACAATATGCTTCACTGCTCCCCCAAAAAAGAAGTCGAGGCGTAAGGTCTGGGGAACGTGGTCTTCGTCCTATCCATCGACTTCCAAACATTTCTGATAACGGAAGACGACGTTAAAATATTTAACATTGTTTTATAAGAGAACGGTTGAGTTGCGACCTACGGTTCCTTTGACAAGTTTAGTGAGTAGAATGCGATACAAGCATAAAAAATTTGACCTTGAATTTCATGGTCAAAATCAATTTTGCGGCAATTTCTTTTAACAAATCTCCACCGATCCGAAGGTGTACAACCATCTGTCAAAACCATGACACTAAATTTTGTTACACCCTGTACAGTGAACTCGAATTTACCGATTGGAAACGTTAAAATAATTAGGAGTACTTTTTGTGGAATTGTTCGAAACTTGTTGCTAGAACTTGAATAGCCGGGTACACGCTATTATTGTTGCAGGTATTTGTATAATATTGTACATCCAAAATATTGAACTGAGAGCAGCACTCAAGTCCAACGGATTCAACGCAGTCGACTACCCCCAGTGCTCTCCAACATCCATCCAAAACCATAAATTGATTCAGACCACCGAATCACTGATTAACTCCGAACAAAAACATTTAGACTTCATTTTGAACGGCAACTTTTTTTTCCGGGTCGAGTCCTCTATGAGAAGACGGACCCTTCAGCTCCTCTTCCCTGATCCTTTGACCCCAAAAGAAAGAGCGAAGAGAATATAGATGAAGGGGTTGAAGGGAATTTAAAAGGGATGATGGTAGAGCAAAATGAGAGGCAGAGGTCCTCCCGACAGCCGCTTTCACGGAGAGAAAAGCGCTGGCGCTCGTTAGTGGAAAAATCCAATTTATCCGAGGGGACGGTTAGCGGGACCGGGCCGGGTCGGGCCGGGTAGGGCCGATTCGGGCCAGCTTCGAATCGCGAGTTTCGGACAATAGGTGACAAGCGACAAACACACGCTGCCGGTAGAGAGAAAGAGTGCATACGCGCGCGCACGCGGCCAACTTGTTTTTTCATTGATTAACAATCGAATTAGGTCCAATCGCGGCCGCATTCATTTGAACCCACTCGGCACGGCATGGGCACATGGTTTTCACGCCCACCAACGTTTCCCGAGCCCTTCCGGGGTAGGGTCTGTCTGGCTGTCTGTGCGTCTGCCGGGTGCTCTTCGAGCTCTCGTACCCTCGACTATCGATCGGTCGCCTCTTTTTAATTAGTCATAATCCCATCCCGCGGTAATTAATTCCGTCGGACGAAAGTGTATCGACGGAACCCGATTTCGACGGTGTTAGAACTTTGCTTCTTTTTCAACTATTCCGTCGCGTGGAAGAGACAAGATAGGTCGCCATGGTGGCCAATGCGTTGGCCCCGGTAATAATTACGGCCCACCAAAAGCCACGTCTACTCGAACCATTTTTCGCAGAAAAAATTGCAAAACGAATAATTTCTCGACGCGTGAATTTAAATCTCATTTTAACCCTCCGATGGGCCGAATTTTCTTCCGTTGATTTCTATTTGCAGGCAACTTGCAAGGCATTTACTTTGATATTCCAAGTTGTTGGTGCAGCTAACCGTCATCGATATTGTTATTGGTAGACATCGGATGTTTATGCAATTTCCAATTTTTATAGAAACATTGTAAGAAAGTGGAATGAAATAAAATTTTATTTTTAATGGGGACAGCCTTTGTAGATCCAAAGCAAATAAAAATCGTGTTAAATTCTCTCGAATTTTATATTATAGCATTTTTTTAACATTTCCATATGCCATAAATGCATAAAGATCCGATGTCTAGTTATTGGTTATCTCGGAGACATTATACAATTAAGACGTATACGTCATCTTCTGAAAAAAGTATAATTATTTGGTAAAATGTCGATATATCGGCACGCGATCTGAAAGTTACACGGACCCATTGTAGAGGGTTAAAACGATCCCACTAATCAAATTGAAAAATTAAACTCATTGTAGCCGGCCAGACTCGGAACAAGTCAAATTCGAACTCGTTAACGCGTCCACTTGCGAAACGCGGAAGGGAGTGCGACTGGAAATTGCCTGAGCTTATTCTCCGTAAAAAATCGAACAGAAAACGCGCAGAGTATCCTTTCCCATCCGAGACTCGGTGATCGAGAGAATCGAGTTCGAAGAGCGGCATCTCGATGAATCTTTAAGCTCGATTTTCTCAAAAACCAAGCCTCGGATGGTAAAACCTGATTCCACGTTTTTAGAGTGATTTTGTACAGAGAATAATCCGAAGCCCGATTTTGCTATGCTTCCCGTGTACAGAGACAGGTTCTTCGAGCCCGGGATATCCGGCGAGGCGGCTCCGCGAGCAGAGCACCAAGTAATAATTCAAACGATCGAAGCGACGTCGTTAAAATAATCCGTCGACCCGAACCGCAGCAGCCTCGCGTCTCGGCATTAAGCTGTGTACACATTAGAGCACGAGTCTCGCGACCGGCTACGGCCGCAAACCTCCATACACATTTAATAGAAATCCTCGACGGGGTTGCCAGTCTCTTTCTCGAAGATACCGGGATACTTTTCTCTATAAACAGACGGCGGATCTCGGTGCATTTGCGGCTAGAATAATATAAGAGCTCTCCGAGAATTTTCCCGTGTTTTCTAACCTTTCGCGAGAACCCTCCTCCAGCCATCGCGAGCTGCATAAGTGGCTGCATTAACAGTAATAATTAGCCCGAGGAGATCTTTTGTGCTGCGGTACACTGCAGTTTTATGGGGCCTGTTTTACTCACCAGGAAATATTATCGTAGAAAAATATAATCCAAATATTCCTCTCGGTTGCAATGGACTTCGGGAATTTGCATTAATCCCAGGAACGCTGATACTGTTCTTAATTGCGTTAGAGCAAGGCAGTGAATTGAAGCAACGAACAAGACTCTGCTCGAAACAAAATTTTTGGCCTCCGACAAAATTCTCTATATACTGGTAATTAACCAGTTAACTGTGATCGACGAGTATACTCGTCATGGAGAAGTGGCACGATTTTGTGTATTGACGAGTATACTCGTCATGCGTAAAATTTTAATTCTGATGAAAACTAAATTATATTCGTAGAATTTTAATATGTTTAAAATGTTTAGAGGTCAAAACGAAATGAAACGAACAAATGAAAATTATAAATAATTTGAGTTGGATTTATAACTATAAATATGACGACTATACCCGTCATCGCTTGATTATCGCGACACACACTGGTGGGCGCTTTGCAAAGAGATCGCCACAGTTAACTGGATAATCTATTGAAATTGCTAGAGGATCGTTGCGTCGAAATCAATTCTATTTGTTCGACGAACCAGAGGTCGAAAAATTGGACTTCCCCCGGGGAGATTAATCGTAGGAGAATTCCCGTTTGGAAACGCGATGAAAAGCTAATTTTTCAGAGCGACGGGAAAGGAGTCGTCATAGTAGATTCTGCTCTGCCAGACGAAATGCAAATTCTAATTCCGTCGGAAAAATGGAATTCCGACGCGTAAACATCACCGTTTGATTCATAAACGCGCCGCGGTGTCTACGCCGCCGACCGAAAGTTTGCGATCGCTCTCCGAATCGATGGAGATAGAGATGTGCTTGTTCAGTCAACAAGTCGAGCCAACTACAAACAAGTCCGCTCGTTTACGAAAGGTAAGAGCTCGAGAGTTTCGGCGGTTGTTTTTAAAAATATTAGACTCGGAAGGAAATTAATTGCCAGAACGTTTCGGATATGTCTGTGGATTATTCTCTCAACTCGGAAACAAAAATATGCAGGACGGTCTCTTTGCTATGCATCGCTCCGATATCCAATGAAAACGATAATTAACACTAGGTTTACGGGGCACTAAATGTGCCTACTCTACATTACTTTATAAAAATAACAAAAATGTATGTATCCAAATTTATAGCCGTTTCTTTTACAATATATACCCAAAGAAACCAATTTGTTGAATAATATCTTCTTCGTGCATCCTTATGTAGAGTGGAAGGGTCTTCTCAGGAGATTGACTCGTGTAATCTATAAAAAAAAATGCTTTATTGACTGCTCTCTACAAAGTCTAAACGTTAACTGTTCCTTGCCGGACGGATTATTCAAAACGAAGACTAGTGTCTGTGGTTTTTATATGTTTGTCCTTATAGTCGTCGTCGATCAGTTATTGTGTCGAAATACGGGGCGACGACCGCGCGTCATAATACTGTTTGAAGAACGACACTTTTTACATGTGTGTATACATGATAGCGCAAGGTGTTTCAACTTCGATAATTGTGAATTAAGAGGTACCAGAACCCGTCATTTTGACGGGTCCCGTAAATCTAGTGTTAAATAAGTGCTCGAAAGTAGCTTGACCCTTCGCAAATCAGACAAAGAGCGTAACGCCTCGCGAGGGGGTGGCTAGTCGAACATTTTTTAAACATATTTCCCTCGCGAGAAAAAATTGGAAAAAATTCCACGTTCACTCCGAGACCTTGCCAGAAGAGCGTAGAAAAATATGATTTCGTCGGCTAAAAGGATCCAGCCTCGGCGCGACGATTTATCCGCTAAGTCTTGAGAAAAATCGAATTTCCTTCGGGCCCGGAGGGGTATTACCAACTAAAAACTGTTGATCCCCGGGCTAGAGCCTTCAGAAATGGCATTAGAGAGATCTTGTTTGCGGCGGTAAGGGTATTATGCGTGGAAAACCAGCCTGGTAAACAAATGATTATGTCGGATAAGTCGCTTAGTCCGCGGCTCAGTCTCTGGAGGGTTGAGCCAGCACGGTTACGCAACCGCGCAAACATTGCCTGACAGGGTTGCGGGGAAAAATAGGGTTACGCAACGGGCAGCCTGTGGACGGGGCTTAATGCGCGGCCCGGTGTCCAAATTAACCGAAGTTAACCGGGGTTCCTCCAGCGAAATGGAATATTGAATAGAGGGTAAAGGTCGGATTTTACTAGACCGGTTCACCGTGGCCGGGATGGGCACGGGTTTTGGCTAGGCCATACCGAGTTCACCGTGTTCTAGAGGCGCTCAAGTGATCGCAACAAAGGCTAATGCCACGCACCACGGGGGTTAGCTAGCAGAACCCCAAAACCGTATACAGTAAAGATTCTACTGAAGTCAGTACCGACGTTCCCTACTTATGACAGTGGAACACCTCACACCACTCGAGAACCGTCGTGTCGCGGCCACCACATTGTCGGCTATATCGGTGTGAGACTAGAAGACCACTACTAATCCAATTACAAAACTTCTTTATTTTTCATTATTTTTTTATGAAACTTTTACCAACATATTCGTGGCATTTTTCTGATTAAAATGATACCAAATATTGTATAATTCCGATGCTATTTACTTGTGTAACGAGCGATGAAAGTTTCGAACGCAGAGGAGGACAGCGTATGGGAAAGAAAGAGACGCAGAGAGTCGCGGCCGGCGAGTCCCCTCCGACGTTCCCTACACAAGTCAGTCAAAAAGAACCAAAAGACTGACTTCAGTATAGAATCTCTACTGTACTTTCCTCTTACCCCTCGGGGTCCTAGGTTAGAGTCCACCGGGCCATCTGGAAATGGTCAGACGCTCGAGGTAATGACCCAACCGGGGCGAGCAAAAATATAGTCGAGAACACTGATGCCCCATCGGTTTTAAACCCTAGACCCTGTTTTCGAATCTAGCGACCTTACTAGACGACCGGTTTCCCGGTCTAGTAAAATCCGACCTTAAAGAAGCGGTCCGTCCGTGTTTGTCCGCGCGAGCGTGGATTCTTCTGCCCGGTTTCTCTTTCCGAGCGGAACGAACCGGTCCTGGAGCGGAATATCGCATATAAAGCGGAATATCGAATATAAAAACTTTTCTGGAAGGATGTTCGACCCCGACCAGTTATCCTTGAAGCTCTGCTTTCCCTGTCGGCGTGTCCTGCCGAGCCTGGACTATTCTACTTGCCCGATTATGCACCGTCGCGTCGCGCAATATCGCCTGTGTTCCTCTCTCGTACTTTCGGCGTCGGACTCGACTGATTGCGAGCTCGTGAATCTGTGGGAAAGTTCGCGCTCCTTTGCGCAAACTTCGCCTTAAGCCGCGTCCTCGCTGGCGCAACTACCATCCGCTGGATATGGAACGGAAATCTACGGATCCTTTTTCGCGGGAGAATCGATGTTTTTGAACTTTCTCTGTTCGTTCATGGGATGGTGAGCGTCTAGGAGAATTGGTTGGGTCTGTGGGGACCCATACTACTACTCCGCCTCGTGCAATTATTTCGCACAAGATTCCTGATATTGCCAGTGGGCTAATTGTGCCCATAATTATGAAAGTGGTCTAAGTCAAAATTTAAAAAAAAAATGAATTTATCACTTATTTCACACGACATGATTTTAAACTAAATTTATTCAATGTAATTTTTTTTTTTTTTATGACAGACCACTTTCATAATTATGGGCACAATTATCGCTTGGATTAATTCGAGTCCGTTTTAGAAACTATTTTTCTTAACTCCCGAATTTGCCGATGATTTTGAAGACTATACCAGAGCTCCGTAGAGACTCTCTCTCCTCCGCCTATGCATTACTTGGAAGTTCCGAGGCGCAAGATATTTAATTATGCAATTATTATGCTCTAAGCTGTTCTCCGCTTTAAATACCTCGTCTACATTTTGCAAGCCTTCTGTTTCGCAACCTTTGGAGCATCGACTCTTCCAAAGACCGTGCCAGGCCTGTAGAGACCTATTATACCTACGCCTATGCAATTATCTCTAGAAACTGTGTACTATGAATATTGTTCATTTTTTAATGCGCAGCAACGCTCTAATTACCTCGTTCCCTAAAGTCTTCCCGCTCTTTGATTCTCTAATTGTGGATGGTTCTGAAGACTGTAATCCGTGGGGATCCATAGCACTTCCGCCAATGCATTATTTCAAAATTTCCAATCTCTAGATCATTAATTATTCCATCACCGATACCTTATTTATGGCCGTCTCGAGCTGTTTATCAATTTAAATATCTTGCCCGCGTTCCGAAAGCCTCTCTCTTCTCAGTCCTCGCAATACTGAACATCCTGAAGACTATACTCGATCTCTGCAGGCTCGCTACACCTCCAACTATGCGTACATTGTTCCTACTGTGTGTTCTTTCATATCGAAAATCATGAATAGTGTGCCAAGTATTAATAGTATCCAAATTATTCCTCTTTGAATCGTAAAAAAATAGTCAATAATCATCGAATGAAATGGACTGGGTCACAAAAGACCCAGTATCAAACAGAAATGCATTTCACGTCTGAAGTCTCGGTCTCGACCATTTTCAGGTGGACACTTTAAGACGAGCGTTCATTTCCCTCTGGAATTGAATCCGAGGTTAATATTTCTTAATTACGTTTCCCGCGGGTGAGCCAGCCGGTTCATCTAGCCATCGCGTTTCTTTTTCCGAGACGTCGCCACGTATACTAATCGTATTACCGAAACGTGATTTAACCGGGGTGCTGCTACGCTCGGAAATAATTTCGCGTCCCCGCTTGTTTTTCTTTGTTGCCAGTTTTAGGCAGACTCCAGGGAGGAGAGGACATAACCACTGTCTCCCACCCCCTCTCTCTCTCTGTCTCTCCCTCTGTTTCCTCTACCGCTTTAATCTAATTCCCAACAACTCTGATAACACTCTTCCCGCTTCGCACTCTCATCTTCCACGCTATTTTTGCGGTTCACGCGTCTCGGATTTACCCGCGCGTAAACAACGCGTTTAAATTCCGCGCTCTCGCGAGCTCTATCCGACAGTTACACTTTTACTCCGGTGCCCCTCGGGGACAAGGACTGCTGCAGAGGTTTCTTCGTACTCTATTCTCTCTCATTTTCTCGGAGAATTAGTCTCGTATGTTTGTAGGGAAGTTTCGAGTAAGTAGAAGTTGCCTGCATCGATCAGACAGATGAAACCGTACCGAGTAAAACCATACGAATCATAATACGTAGAAGTGGCAATAAGTGGTCAGAGACACGCAGAGTCGATTAAACATTCAGTGCTGCATTGCTTAGCTGGTAGTCGAAATCCGTTTCTTAGAAGTAGACATCGGATCTTTATGCATTTATGGCTTATGGAAATGTAAAAAAAATGCTATAATATAAAATTCGAGAGAATTTAACACGATTTTTATTTGCTTTGGATCTACAAAGGCTGTCCCCATTAAAAATAAAATTTTATTTCATTCCACTTTCTTAAAATGTTTCTATAAAAATTGGAAATTGCATAAACATCCGATGCGTACTTATAAGTTTTCAAAAATCATTGGTAAAGATTCTTGAAACGTTGAAGAGTATTCAAGAATTTTTTGTAAATGTTTTCACAGATAAATATAATCGTAGAAAAATAATTTTCTAGATTCACAAGTTCTCTCTATGTAACGATTATTTCTAAAATATCGCACGTATATTTAACCGTTGAAGCCGTTGAACGACCGACCATAACCGATCGATAAACCATAACGAAAAGCGAACGAAGAGCGAACAAAACGCCCGCTGAGCGTAATAACAAATTGAATGAGACAGCTTTTAGCATTAATATCCATCAATGAAGAGGGAAGCTGACTTTTATTCATCCGAAGTCCGTAAAAATACGGTTGCAAACCGGATGATTAATCCTGGTTGATTAAATAATTGAATGCGAAGCAAAGTAAAAGCGGCTGTCGACGGTAAATCCTGGCAAATCCGAGGCGATTACAACAATACGAGAGTGTCGGGGCGAGAGGCGATAAAAATTGAGAAGATAGTAGTGAAATCAAGTTGGAGGGGCTGGCAAGTTGACCAGGGTCTCTTTGAGGACGATCAGAGTGACAGGAGCTGCGAGAAGAGACACAGCGCGATTCCGATCCGATCCGATCCGATCCGATCCAATCGCGCGAAAACTTTTCTTTTATCGGCCAATGACGAAAGGAGGGTGCCCAACGAAGGGTTCCCTCGGGGGAGCACGGGAGGGGTGGGGCTGGCAAGGAAATAAAAAGAGTCTCCTCATCGGCTCGACTTACGTTCGCCGCGGACCGTGAGAGCTCTCGGTTAATTCGATCCAATTTCGTGAGGTGACTCCGAGCATCGACGGCGATTCCCCTCGGGCGAGCTTCCGCTCAATCGACGCGGGGTCTTCGACTAAGCTCGTCGATACGGGATTCTTCGGAATTACAGTAGGCTCCGGCTCGAAAGCCACCTATCAGCTCGGTCGGAATAGCTCTCTCCCCTTCGGCTAGACCTGCCATTATGGCAACGATTTTTCGAAAGATAATTAGAAACCGGGAAAATGATGGGTGTTTCGTAGACGAAAAGGGAGGAGTTGCCGCAGAAACGTACACTACCGGCCATAAGTGTTTACCCACCCTCAACATTGTAGTCCACGGTTCTACGGTTCAGCTTCAATAACTTTGCTATTTCTCTGTTACTTTTTCCGATGCTATGATGGGACACTATTAGAGCGCCGCGTTTCAATCGATCATTCTTTTCTCCCTGACATTATTTGAAATTTTCGCAAAATTCTTTAGGCACGTGAAAATCAACTGTTTACTGTATGAAAGCTTAATGCAGTATGAAATTTTAGAAGACTAAGATACCTGTATTACCTGCGTTCATATTCCCTACTGACCGTTATCAAAATTTCAGAAAAATGGGTTTCTTTACCCGAACTCCAAAATTGTCGTTTTTCATAAAAAGCTGTAAACTCATTTACAGTACCTGAATGTGTATGTACAGAATATTTTGGATGTTTTTTATTAGCCTTATAATTAGGATTTAATGCTACGGACATTTTCATAACAATAAAATACCTATTATTTGAATAGTGACGAAATTTGAAGGTGGGTAAACACTTATGGCCGGTAACAATGTTGATGCTTCCTGGAGAAAATGTGGAAGAACAAAGACAAAGAATTGCTCTTTCGTGGAGAAAAAGGACACGACGTTGCTCGTTAACGAAGAAAGAACATCAAGAAGTAACTCCCTGGACTCTGAATTCTCTAGAATTCCAATTTCCAATCCCCCTGCCCTCTGTGTATAATAAATTACTCCAACTCTAGGCGTCATTTTGTTCCTCTCCACAGAGTAAAAACTATGCTCCATGGAGCAATTCTATATCCCCATTCATCCTAGGCTCTGTATCACCCAGAAATCTAGATCACACCTAGCTTCGAATCCACCTACTCCCCACATAAACGCGTTGGTCTAAGTAGGCGTGGTTTAGTTGCTCTCTTCATAGCCAAGGAAGTGCCCAACAGAGCAATTTATGCGTCCATGCAGCCCCTAAAACTCTATGAATTCCCCTGCAATTTATGCTACCATATTGTCCCTAGACTCTGCACCCCCAGAAACCTAACTTGGCCTACCTTCTTACTCTCCACGCGCATAGATTGCTCTAAAAGTAGGCGTGGTTTCGTGGCTCCCACCATCGAAATTCTGTCCCCATTAAACAATCTATACCTTCCGCTCATCCTGAGCTTCGTATCCAGAAGACATCTCGCTCTCAATCCCCCTTGTATCACTTTCTACACAGATTGCTCTAAAAGTGGGCGTGGTTTCATTGCTCCCGCAATAAAAGTCCCATGCCCATTAACCAATACATGACCCTCGTCTATCCTGTGTGCTTCATATCCCAGAGAAATCTCTCTACAGCATGCCCCTTTATTTCACTTTCTGCGTAGATTGCACCGCGTAGGCGTGGCTTCGTTGCTCCCGATGTACACTCCCCCGTGCCCCACGGAGCAATCACCGTCAGACCGGAGCATTAGTCTTCCGAGGACTCGACTTTCGGCGTATATCGAATCGGTAAAGAGGGAGAGGGAGAGTGTGTGCACCGATTGCGACTGGCCAAGTTTATTGCTCGTCTCCGGACGGGATAGAAAACAGTGGAACAGTATAACGTCGGTGTAATAAACTACGGGTGGAGACGGGACAGTTTGCGCGGTCCTGAATCGACGTTGTCGACGGTGCTGGCAGGGACTTCTCTTGTCCTCTGCCTTTCTCTCTCTCTCTCTTTGCCATTGGGTTTTTGCCGGTGCTCGGTAAACAACGGAGCCACGTCGTCGGGTTCGTTCGCAGTCTGCACGCATATCGACGTCTCCCGATATATGTATATACATATATGTATATATATATATATATATATATATATATATATATATAAATATAGCACATATGTGTATGCTGGGCTCGCACACACCAGGCTGAATTTAATAACGGTCCCCCCGGTGTTCTTTGTAATCTCAATATCCGGCGCCGATCCTTTTTGACCCCCGCCTCGATTGACCGTCGTCCGGCGTCCAGCCTGTTATTTTTCGCGGAAACGGTTCGCGGAGCCGGGCTATCGACCGTGTGCAAACCGACGACCGTTCTCAATCGGGTACCGGTCCACGCGACCCGCCGTGCTCGCAAGGACCCGAGCGATATCGTTTCATAAACCATCCCCGTGGGCTCGCGCGCTGCTCGCATTCTCTCTCCCTTACACGCGCGGTCGTTTTTCAAATGGATTTCACGACGAAAGAGAGACAGACCTCTCTTTTACCGTATTTTCAAGCACAAAAGGTACAAGAGGAGAAAGTCGTGGAAACAGTCGATACGGTCTCTCTCTCTCTCTCTATCTCTCGTGTACCGCGTGTGTGTCCTTTTTCAATCGGAGGAATTAAAACCGTCGAGCTTAATGAGCACGCACGCTCCTCTTCCTCTCTCCTGTTCTCCATCTCTCTCTCTCTCTCTCTCCCTCCCTACTCTCTGTTCGTTCTCTTCCTGTTCTTTCACCCGCAGTTTCCCATCACGGCGAAATCGTCGGCGTTCGAGGGGAAATTTTCGATTCTCGCTTAAATGGTAATTTCATTCGAGCGTGGTTCCGCAGCGGAGAGGAGAGGAATGAGTGAGGGACAGAGAGAGAGATGCTGGACGACGGGATCGTTTGAGCCCCGGAGAACCCTTTGTTCAATCGTTTCCTTTGTTCGGGGGTATCGATTAGCATGAGGGGTGAATTTACCCGTCCACGATTCCCGCCGAGGGATTTAAAACACTTAATTGCAGGGAAAAGCCGTCCGATAATTCGCCCCCCCCCCGGTCCGTCCGCGCTTCGGCGCGTTTACCCATCGTCCACCTTGTTGTTAGCCCTCCTTCCACTTCTTCGTCTTCTTCTGCTTTCTCTTTTTCTTCCTCTTTCTCCCAGAGTGCCGTCCCGCCTAGCCGTTGCGCCACGACTCTCGAATCCGTCGCGCGAGAAAGGTAAACGAACGACGAGCCACGCGCGCGTACACCCCGTTCGATTAATTATGAAGAACGTCGCGGTAATTGCTCGCCCGGCGAGAGGGTGGGAAAGAGACACGAGCAATTACGGTGAGTTACGCCCGGCGCACCGACCAGAGCCACGTTTCGACTTCCGGTTCACCTCCGATCGTCCCGTTTAGCCGCGATTTACCCCATCAATTCCTGCGCGTGGAAAACCGTTCGATTCGAGGAGCATCACCGCTGCAATCTTCGCTGTTCCGTTCGTTATACTGGCCGATAAGTTATCGAAGCAAAGCAAATCTCTTCTACCACTATTTACAGGCTGTATAAAACCCCCAGTGGGCGTGACTCCGTCACTGTGATTGTTTGTAGGCGTGGTTCCGTCGCTTTCTACATACATCACTTTTAATGGGCGTGGTTTCGCTGCTCTGCATGTAAAGTGCCTCAAATGGACGCAGTCTTGTTGCTCGCTGTACCCGAAACGTCTCGAATAGTCGCGATTTCGTTGCTATGTAAAGTGCCCTAAATGGGCGTGGCTTCATTACTCATACTGTCCAGTGTGCATCGAGTGGGCGTGGTTTCGTTGTTCGGTGTGTAGAGCAGCCCAAGAAAACATGGTGTCGATGTTCTTCGAGTATAGACTCTGCCCTAAGCAGATGTAGCTTCATTTTTTGTTTGCATAGAGAGCCCCGAGGAGGCACCATTCATTGCCCTCTATGCAGAATGCCTCGAATGGGCGTGGTTTCGTTGCCCTTACTGTACAGGCAACTCTAAGCAATCGTGCTGTCATTCAAAGCAGTCTAGACGACGAGTTCTTTTCGAATCTTGGCACAATCCTCTGGCAGGAAACTTTCCATTCTGCTCCCACTGTCTAGAGTATTCTCCGTAGGCGTGGTTTCGTTGCACTTTCCGTATGGAGCATTCCAAGGAGGCGATCTATAAGTAGCTGAACTTGTTTGAATCTCTTGTTATAATCCTGTTAGAAAAACTTTCTCTTTTGCTTCCAGTGACTAACACGCATTTAGTGGGCGTGGCCCCGTTGCTCACTGTCTACAATGCTCTGAACAGGCTTTATTGTTATCTCTGTGTGTACAAAGTATACTCAGAAGGCGTGTGTCTGCTTCTAGAGTGATCTAAGAGCAGCCGAACTTCTTCGAAACTTGTTACAATCCTGTCAGAAGAATTTCTATCCTGATTCTTGGTGTCTAGAGCGCCCTGGGTATGCTTAACCTCGTTACTCTCACTACCCTGCGCGACTGTGGTTTCATTTCTTTTGCACATTGTGTCCCGGGAAAGTCGTGGTTTCGTTGCCCTTTGCATAAAACATCTTACACGGTCGGTGGTACGTTGTTGCGTACAGAGATCACTTTGAGTAGGCGTGGTTTCATCTAGAATTGCACATTGGGCGTGGCTACGTTGCTCCCGACGATTCTATGCGTGTTAAGACGACAAAAATTACAGAATTCTCATATTTTCAATTACTATTTTCGCAAATCGATACCGAAGCAACAATTGGGTTCGAATTTTGCATCGGGTCCCGCGATTTCATACGCTTCCCTGACCCACTGGGCGTGGCTACGTTGCTCCCGACGATTCTATGCGTGTTAATACGACTAAAATTACAGAATTCTCATATTTTCCATGACTATTTTCGCAAATCGATACCGAAGCAACAATTGGGTTCGAATTTTGCATCGGGTCCCGCGATTTCATACGCTTCCCTGACCCATTGGGCGTGGCTACGTTGCTCCCGACGATTCTATGCGTGTTAAGACGACTAAAATTACAGAATTCTCATATTTTCAATGACTATTTTCGCAAATCGATACCGAAGCAACAATTGGGTTCGAATTTTGCATCGCGTCCCGCGATTTCATACGCTTCCCTGACCCATTGGGCGTGGCTACGTTGCTCCCGACGATTCCACGAACTTGTTGTGATAACTAAAATGACAACATTCGAATACCTTCGAATCCTATTTTCGCAAATTGATATCGAAGCAATTAAAGGGTCCGAATTTCCGTCTCGTCCCGCGATTTCTCGCAGTTGATCGACCCAGTTCTCGAGAAGGGGTGTGGGAAAAGGATATGCCGGGGGTGGGCGCGTCCCGGAAATTATGAAATCGTCGAAACGGTGTAATTCCCTGCGAAGACGACGGCCACGTCGGAAATGGATGTAGCTCTCGTCTCCCCTTCTTTCTTGGCTATCTGCTCGTCTCCCCTGGCTCCTCTCCGCTCTCGATTCCGCTCTGCTCTGCTCTGCTCTGCTCTGCTCCGCTCTGCTCGCAATTCCCGGCGCTGTCTCTTCTCACCCCGAGACAATTTTCGATTCCGAGAGTTTGCCACGGAAATCTATCGCCGGGACCGGAAGCGAAGCCGTCGACGACGAACGCCGCGGAGAACACGGAACGAAGTTAGCCCGTAGTTCCCTGAATCTAAATAGGGGACGATTCGCTCGATTTCCGCGCGAGTCCCGGACGAAACCCGACGCAACGATTACCTGTACAAATCTGTCCAGAACACCCGATGTATCCTCCACGTTAACCTGTTAACACCTCGCACGTGCCTTGGAGCAAAGATTCACACTGGTTTACTTTTATCGAGATTCACATGATTGATCCTACGTTGTTGTTGAAAATTGTTCTGTATCCGGTAAACTTTCTACACAGAGAACTACGAATATCCGCGCGAAGGGACTCGCAGAAAATGAAAATTTGCAGTTTCCTCTACGAAAAGCGACATTCCAAATGTGAAACAATTTCGAGCAGCAGAGAGGTGGACGAACGAAAATGTATACGATTGTAATAGCGCTGGGAACACAAAAGTATGAATGGATCAAAGGGAAACTTGTTAAAGCGACATAATTAAATAAAAGTAAAGTTTCATCGCACTGCGCGGGGCTGCTGCAGTTCCACCGTAACATTCGTGCCGGCGTAAATTGCATCGTAATTGCGTTTTTTCTCACGGAAAAACCTTCATGTAAAATTGTGCTCAATTCGAGAATTGTTTAACTTGATTTTAGGTTGAATCAAGATTATCGAACTTGGTGGCCTGACTCGAATAAAAATTATTGTGCTTGATACGTTGGTTTGGTTGAAAATTTGTTTTGCTCGATTCTCACCCAGACAGAAATTATTGTAGGTGATTTTGGCTTTCACTTGAATAAAAATTAATGTGCTTGATACGTTGGTTTGGTTGGAAATTTGTTTTGCTCGATTCTCACCCAGACAGAAATTATTGTAGGTGATTTTAGCTTTCGCTTGAATAAAAATTAACGTGCTTGATTCTAGCTTGGGTAAGAATGATGGCGCCTAGACTCGGGATTAAAATTATTAGACCAAGCGAAACAGGGTTTAATTTCTTTCGCGGGGAGGATTCCAGGTAATTAACGGATGAAATTCCTGGGGAACGGTGTTAACAAGTCGCCGCGGAGAAGATTACGCGTCCGCTGGACCGCAACGTCGACGATTCCGCGGAACAAAAGACGCGCTAACTCTGCGCTGCGTTACATATCTTCGCGGTGCCGGCGTTCGTTAGCCAGGGTAGAAAAAGCCTTTGAGCTTGCCGGGAGCTTATTCACGATCGGCGAAAGCCGCCATTGTGGCCTACCGGAGGAGGATCCCTCCGGAGTGTACATACCCGGCTCATTTCCGGCATCGATTTTCGCGGGAAAAGAGCTTCTCTTCCGCGCCCAAGCCACGGAATTTACATTATTCTTCTGCCGAGGAATCGCATTCAGGAAAAAACGCTCGACGTAGGAACGCGCGAGTCGGCGCTCCGGGCTGCCGAATAAATTACGGTCTCGGAAGCGACGGAGACGGTTTATTAGGACGCGGACCTGCCGCCATTTTTAACGCTCTTACCACCATACCGAGTCCCACAAAAATCCCGTTGAATCGACACGATTTATTCCATGAAACTCGAAACTGAAATACTCGGATTCGCCATGAACTCTTCTGAATTTTCTCTCCGCTTTAGCAAGTGTTCCAAAATTTGGAACAAAAATTAGGGGAGTTACAACTAAGATCTAGCTAATATTTGCCTTTCGGTTCCGTCTGGATATGACAAGTGGTTGCCGAGAAAAATGCTCCTGAAGTTAGGGCGTTTCAACTTCAAAGTTCACATTTATCTCAAAGACTGTTCTGTTCTGGATTTTTTCTAGCCCCGTCGAGTGATCTAAAATTTTTCGAAAAATCTGTATGATACAGCTGGGATGTAGCTAACATTTGCCCTTTATTACGTTAGAATACCTTGAGTGGTTGTCGAGGAACATGCTTCTGAAGTTAGGGCGTTTCAACTTCAAAGTTCACATTTATCTCAAAGACTGTTCTCTTCTGGATTTTTTCTAGCCCCGTCGAGTGACCTAAAATTTTTCGAAAAATCTGTGTGATACAGCTGGGGCGTAGTTAAAATTTGCTCTTTATTACGTTAGAATACCTTGAGTGGTTGTCGAGGAACATGCTCCTGAAGTTAGGGCGTTTCAACTCCAAAGTTCACATTTATCTCAAAGACTGTTGTTGTTCTGGATTTTTTCTAGCCCCGTCGAGTGACCTAAAATTTTTCGAAAAATCTGTGTGATACAGCTGGGATGTAGCTAATATTTGCTCTTTATTACGTTAGAATACCTTGAATGGTTGTGGTGGAACATGCTTCTGAAGTTAGGGCTTTTTCAGGCATGCCCATCAGTCTCGTCCCGCGGACAAGCGAGAAATATTCTGGCTCCGTGAAGAACGGATTCCCCGGCGCGATGATTATCCTCGGCGCGAGCTGTCACGCGTTATTTCTCGTCGAGCGAAACGATATTACGTCGATAACGGGAGCCAACGCCACGGCCAATTCGTTCCGGGCGGGCGGAAGGAACGTCGATCTATCGGCAGATAAATTCCCTCGATCGCCGGCTAAGCGGCAATACCCATCGTCGCGTGTACGGTCTGTTCCGGAAACTTTCGGAGCGTGTGGACCTCCACGGTTTCGTAGATTAGCTCTCCTGGACCGCATATGTATCTGCAGATTTCCTCAAAGCACCCGATACCTTATCTTTTTCCCCGATCCGAAACCCATCGAGTCATTAATTTCCGACAGCTCTCTGTCAACGTAATCGCTCGTGAAATCCCTGGGAAAACAGAAGAAACGGCAGAGTTTAGAATTTTTCAAAAAATGGAAATTTATAAGCTAACGTACAAATTCAGAAACGCTGAATCTCAATTAGGTGTACGAAAGCTTGTTAAGCTGGTTAAAAAATTGGTCAAAATTTACCTTCTCCTTTTAACACTTCAGAAATATTTTAGTACCGTCTCCAATTTAAACCTGCGTCTCTAATATTCAAATCTGGAAATCATCTGTTGAATATTTGATAGTCATTCCTTTTTAATAGTTTTATTCTCGGTGCTTGGATCGTACCACATGAAATTCAATTCGACAGGAAAAAAGTACAAGCATGTCTGAATCATCATGGTCACGTTTTAAATAGAATGATGGTTCAAAGGATACTGAGGACTCACCGGATCAATATTTCCGATCCGACAGAAACCATAATTACTCGTCTAAAGTCGCGAGTCTATCTATGTAGAAGATTCCTTTGTGTTCGAAAGAACATTTTCATGTATACACCTGGCGTTGATGATTAGGTTGGTTTCTTACCGAGCATTTGTGTACTTTGTTGTTGCAGAGGACGAGAACGCCGTGGTGCAGGGGATCGTGACGGAAGACGGCTTGTTCGACGGCAGCGTCGTCACCGGATTCGAGGAATATTACATCGAGCCTACCAGCAGATACTTGAATAAAGATGAGGACACGTCACCGTCCTATCACAGCATAGCTTATCGTTCCTCGGACGTGTTGCCGCCAAGGCGGTCCCTATCATGCGCGAGTCATCACCTACATCATGGGAATCTTCAGGATTCCTTGAAAAGGTCAGCGAGAAAAATCCACCGTCTAGCCATACATAGTCACGCGGCTAAATATATCCGTGAAATGTCTAATTTATTGAGCTAATCACATGATTCATCCGCTGCTTTCCTCGTTCCCAACTCTCAAACTTTCGACTCTCAAACATTTCCACATAGACTGAATCAATCTGGACTGGTGATGTGTTAACGATCAAGTCATAATTACAATATTCTTTGAATTATGAATAACGACGTGCAGAAAACGAATTTAATTTTCTTAGTGTGATACAGAAAATCGTACAGCTTAATATGTCAGAGAAAGAATTGTACAAAAATTTGAACGGGCTTTTAGAAATTAATCTATACTATTTTATGAACCGTCTCTGTTTTGTATTCCGCGGAGTTAGTCGATTCGGCAAACGAATGACCAAGGAACAATTTGCGAACGAACAATTCCGGCTTCGACATGCAAAACGGACCGAAACAAAGAGTAATCCGTTAGCAACAGCCAGCAAAAGCAAACGAAGACAAGCGCCCTGGTACAAGGCAACCCCTCGTGCTCCGGAGTATAATGCTACGCTTCTGCCCCTCGCGACCCGCAACCCGCTGTACTCGCGGGTAAAATTGGACAGCGATACCAGGGGTCGCGGGGACAGGGTCGAATCTTCTCGGGGTAAATCCTAGTTAGTACTGGTAGAGTGTCTCCGAACGAGGCGCGGATTTTCCAGGTCTCGTTATAGGCGCGCTCATTAACGTAACAAGGTAACAGCTCTAAAACATCCGGGGTAAATCGCGTTACGTTAACCGAGGATGAAAATGGATATAACGAGAGAGAGTGAGAGAAAGATAGTGAGAGAGGGGGTGAGAGGAGACGATCGTGGGCTGAACGTCTGCATCGTCTGAGGTTTATCAGCGTCGGAACACCGAGGCGCTCCTCTCCTTCAGTGTTAATTTCGTTACCGATTCCTCGGGACGCGTTATGCTCGTAGGCGTGCGTTAAACGCGTTAGAACCACGCCGAGGGCTGTAACAAGGTTTCAACCGCGGATCCTCAAACATTCCCAGACGAATCGCCGGCAATTAAATTAACACCGAGCGTAGACCGTCGGCTGTCGGCTCAGAGTTCTCAGTTTTGTACACACGCTTAACGCGAGATCGGTATCTTGCCCGCAGGCCGTCTACCATTGTTGTAACACCTGTTTGTACGCACTGTTATCGTCCATGGACAAACCTCGCGATCCTTCTTGGCCGCCTGGTTGAAAATTCTTCAAACTCGGTCCTCGCACACGTTAACTTTTTCCGGGTGTTTGCGTTGTGCCCAGACGCCCGTGTCCAAAAACAGAGAAAAATTGCTGCTCGATTGAAACGCGAAGGGGGCCGGCACGAATTTGACCTTGACTGTCACGCCATTCTCGCGATGGTCCTCGAACGGCTAGTAGGGAAAACAAATTGTGGAATGCTAAAAATTTTCCGCCAGTCGCGAGGCAAAATCTTTTCAAACTGACGCTCCAGTATTGCAATGAGCAGTTTATAAATGGTCAAGCGTCTTTCCTAAGGGTTCAATCTGTGTCTGTGCAGAGGCCAATATTTGAATTTCTGCCTCATCGCCGAGTAATTTGCAATATCGTACATACGTAAACCTATACTATCGATCTGCATTATCGACTGTCACGATTTGAAATCCATATACGTGTACGGGTCAAAATCTCGACAAACTGACGCTTCAATATAGCAATGAGCAGTATAAAAGTGGTCAATTGTGATTCCTAAAAGCCCAATCTGTGTCTGTTCAGAGCCCAAATTGCGAATTTCTATCTCATCGTGGAGTAATTTGTAATATTCTGCAGAAAATTCGCTTTCTGAAGAAAGTATGACGTCACAAGATGGCTGCCGCTGAGAGTTTCTCTTAATTTCGAGAGATTTAGAGTTCATATCGAAAAAAGGGCTCTGCACAGACATAGCAAATACATAAACAAACACGGTGGTGTGCATTTTTAATTGATTAATTACTTAATAAAGACGTAATTTGTCGAGAAAAAAAGGCACCATTTCGCGGTTCTGTTTACTAGCGCCACGGTCGTTGCGATAGAATACGGTCGATAATGCAGATCGATAGTATAGGTTTACGTATGTACGATATTGCAAATTACTCGACGATGAGGCAGAAATTCAAATTTTGGACTCTGCACAGACACAGATTGAACCCTTAGGAAAGACGCTTGACCATTTATAAACTGCTCATTGCAATACTAGAGCGTCAGTTTGAAAAGATTTTGACTCGCGACTGGCGGAAAATTTTTAGCATTCCATAATTTGTTTTCCCTACTCGCCGTTCGAGGACCATCGCGAGAATGGCGTGACAGTCAAGGTCAAATTCGTGCCGGCCCCACACACGGTACAGCGCCAGGGGTTGCGTCTCGGTGTTAATTTCCGTCTACCATTGTTGTAACACCTGTTTGTACGCACTGTTATCGTCCATGGACAAACCTCGCGATCCTCCTTGGCCGCCTGGTTGAAAATTCTTAAAACTCGGTCCTCGCACACATTAACTTTTTCCGGGTGTTTGCGTTGTGCCCAGAAGCCCGGGTCCAAAAAGAGAGAAAAATTGCTGCTCGATTGAAACGCGACCTAGTTAATCATACGGCACACACGGTACAGGGGTTGCGTCAGGTCGTCTCGGTGTTAATTTCTGCTTGTCGATTAGGAACGCCTCCGCCTCCGTCGGCCGCGTGTGTCCGAAGGAATCTATCGAGCATTCCGATCGCGCGCGATCTCTCGCCGCGCGAGCGCCCGCGCACCGCAAGAATTCCGCTTCTCGGCTTTCCTGCTGGCGGATTCGCTTTCGCCGGGCGACACCTTGTCGTTCCTCGTCTTGAACACGGTTTTATATGTTTTTTTTTCCAGGGAGCAACGGCAGCAGCGGCACGACCACGGGAACGATTCCCGGGCGTTTTACGAACCTTTGCTCGGCGAGAACGTGGCTCTCTACTCGAGGGAGAACAGCGCACGGGTTTCAACTTCGGAGAAGGATCGCGCCGCCGCGGCACGTACCGAAACGTGAGTTCCTAGAGTCGAGCGTCGAAAAATCACGAGGATCTCCTAACGAAACTAGAACAGAAGCTGAACCACCGAGTTTCAGAACCGAGCTGCTAGGCCCGGACCGTTTTCGTTTCGCAGATTCGTGAAAATCGCGAGACGAAATTCTGATCCTCTGCTGCTGCGTTCGCCTTCCGGGGTCCAGAAAGATAATTTGCAAGTCGACTTCGTTTCAGAAACAACGGGGATCGCGTCGCGAGACATCTGCACAAACGAGCCACCGTCGATCCAAGGAAGACCACCTGCATGCTCTACCTACAAGCCGATCATCAGTTCTTCGCGCGTTACGGCACCGAGGAGGCCTGTATCGAAGTGATGACCAGACACGTGCAGAGGGTCAACTCCATCTATAGGCACACCGGTATGCACACCATTTCTAACTATTTCGCCGGTCACCCTAACCGCCGATACTTTCACTTCCTCCTGTGTGTTTTGCGCCCCCTCGATTTTTGCAGACACTTCGGTCTGGTGCAAAAGGTGAAATTCAAGAATTTTTCCTGCCGGAACTGTGAAAGCTAGGCGGATAATTCTTGCGTAGAACAATTCTTTAGACTCTCCTGAATACGATAGGAAATTTTTCTGTAACGTTACGAGCATGTGAAAACGTGTTTGAAGAATCTTAAAAGAGGCCTGTGTCCGAAGCAAACTTTTAACTACACTGCGATTTCCAACAATATTTTCGAGCGAGATAAAAGTGGATCGACGGCGGTTTTTTTTTACGGTGAAGCGAACAAGTTCACGGTAAGGACGCGGTGATAATTGCTCGACGTCGAGCAGCAACGTTCGCCCGAACGTCACCGAGCACGCTTAACGATCCCTATTTGAAATGGGATTAGCCAAGTTAGTCAACGCCAGGAGGACCCCCCCACGGCACGGCACATCTCGGGGTGCTTAATCCCGATCTCTCGTCCGGCTATTAAGAGCCCCGGGGAGATAGAACGGATCCAGAGAAATCAGATTCTTTATTGTTCGCAGATTTCAATCAGGACGGCCGACCCGACAACATCGGCTTCATGATCAAGCGTGTGAAAGTTCACAGCGAGGACGCGCTCAACGATTCCAATTATCGATTCCCCGGCAACTACGGTGTGGAAAAGTATCTGGAGCTGTTCTCCGGTAAATAAATCCCCTCGTAACACGACCGTGTTCTCATATCCTCCCGGTTTCGAGGAGAAAAATCGAGGAGCTACCCCAATTTAATCATTTCGATGTTTGTGTCCGGCAAACTCCCGTGAAACGATGCTTATTCTTCTGGTCCGGGGACTAATGAAACCCTAGAAAAATAGTACCTGTACATTTCTCCAAAGACACGTTAACTCCAAGATCAAACATTTCTTTCTGACTTATGCTTAGCTCCATTCAATACGATTTTCTTCACTTTATGGACATGAAATTGGTTAATACCTAAACGCAATACTTAAATGTTCAGTAATTTATTATAATTAATATTTGAATAGCGGTAAACTCGTGTGCTAAGGGTTAATATCGATTTTGGAAAATGTATAAATTAGAAGCTGAGTGGATTCAAGCTTGAAAGTTGCTAAACAGTTAAAAGCACGTGTGTGCGGACTAGCAAAATTGACTTAACCAGTTAATTGAAAACGTTCTTTTGTAATGTTTGCAGAGGAGGATTACGACGCGTTCTGTCTGGCGTACATGTTCACCTACAGGGACTTCGAACTGGGCACGCTCGGGCTCGCCTGGACCGGCGATCTGAAGAACGCGGGTGGTGTATGCGAGAAGAATGGCGTAAGTTACGCTAAAAACTCGTGGAATTTCACCTCACACCGAGGCCGTAGTCCCGAGTGCTTGTGCGAGCCGGCAGAAACCCGAAAACGGACGCTGAACCGCGAGAAAAATCCACTTTCTTTGAAAAATTGCCGGGGGTAGTCTTTCAACCATAAGCAGCCATACACAGCAGGTCTTATCTATACTTCTCTAAGTCATCAGTCCACGATTCTCCACTTTTGGTAGACGTGGCAGTCAAAGTGTCAAACGGCTCGTACCCATTTCTGATCTAATTTCAAGAAAGAGTTCAGAAACGGTTTCAAGAATGTGCGATTAGAATTTCCAGCTCATGTGCGTCCTACTTGTAATATCAGTTGCCGGCTCGCAGACACTCGCTGGAACCTCGGTTTCAGAATTAAGGATGAAAGCGTCGCCCGCCTAAATGTATGCCGAAACTTTGCAGTTCTATCGCAACAGCATGAAGTCCCTGAACACCGGGATAGTGACTCTGCTGAATTACGGGAAGCACGTGCCGCCCGCAGTTTCTCACGTCACTCTGGCCCACGAGATCGGTCATAACTTCGGCTCGCCGGTGAGTAGCCCCTGGAACAGAGTGCTATTCGCACGCGCGCGAACGAGTTTTGCATAGTTTCCGGGGCACGCGGAAGCCTGTGCGACGGAACGTAAAACGTGACACGGTTGGACAGGTGTCCGGTTTTTTTCTCGCGGCGACGACCGGACCCGGAAAAACAACCTCGATGGAAGAGAACGGCCAACTGTCGATACACGAAGTGGCACTTTACTTTGTTCCAGCACGATCCGAAACAATGCACGCCGGGCGGGGAGGACGGAAACTTCATTATGTTCGCTCGCGCAACCAGCGGCGACAAGCCTAACAATAATCGTTTCAGCCCGTGCAGCTTGACTGCCATCAACCCGGTTCTGAATAGCAAGGCTCGCTCACCGAAGGGCTGCTTCACTGGTCAGTACTCTCTCTCTCTCTCTCTCTCTTTCTCTCTTTCTCCCTCTCTCCGAAGCTCGTTAATTTTAAATAGCCGGGTCCCGGAACGCGATTTCATTGTCCGCGCGAAAACAATTAGGAGACGCGGCTATTGACAGTCGGCGATCGATGCTAATGAAACTGGAGCTACAAGAAAAATAGCTCCCGAGTCGCTGCGTGAATAATAATAACACTGTTTTAATAATGCTCCGGTAAGACGAGGGAGAAGAGAAACAAAAGAAAAAAAAAACATCTAGAACGGTTGTTGCGCTCTTTGAGTTGGAGAACACTCCTGAACCTAAACTGTTTTGGTAGCAGTTAATTTCAGAAAGACGATCAATTATACACCGTTTGAAGTACCTAGATGTCCCTCAACGTTTATTAACTTCCTTCTGGAGCTTCAGTTTCATTTGATTTTGTGAGAATTATTTTTGAAATTGATATATTCGACGTTTAACGAGCTAGATGAACAAACTGACCTATAAAACTGGTGAATTGCATAAACACCCACAGACTAGAAGTCCCAAAATGACTGTCCAAGTGTGGACAGGTGTGGATAGGTATGATTGTCTCTTCGAGGACTCGTGCCTCGTATCTAATAAAGAAAAAGGAGTTAGAAAGAAATCTATACAATCTAGTGAAAGACTAATACCAGTCAAATCAGGGAAGGCTAATGCTGACGAATCGACGGTGTTTTCAGAACCGCAAGTATCGTTATGCGGGAACGGCGTGGTGGAGGAGGGTGAGGAATGCGATTGCGGCTGGGAGGAGGATTGCAGGGACTGGTGTTGTTTCCCTCAGCGTCGGTACCCGCCGCCAGGTGAAACCCCGTGCACCCACAAACCAGGAGCCATTTGCAGTCCGAGTCAGGTACGTACCAGTCCCGAAGCACGAGAAAACAACCGGCGCTTAAATATCTTCCCCGTTCCCGGTGCTGAAATAGCGTGTAATCGTTGCAGGGTCCGTGCTGCACCGTCAAGTGCAATTTACGGTTCGGAGACAAATGCAGGGACGACAATGGATGCCGGGACGCGAGCTTCTGCGACGGCCGCACGCCCTACTGTCCTCCTTCCATCAACAAGCCCAACAAGACGATCTGCAATCGTGAATTCGTATGCTTTATGGGGGTAAGCCTGTGCCCGTGTGTTCCTCTGGCTGACTGCTTGCAAACTGCAACTGCAACGTTTCTACAGATATTGTTTATCTCTTCCCACCCTTGCAGGAATGTACCGGCAGTATATGCCTCGCGTACGGCTTGGAGTCTTGCCAGTGCATTCCCGGACCGAACGACCCGTCCACCAAGGCCTGCGAACTTTGCTGTCGACTTCCTGGAGAGAATCAACCCTGCCTGTGCGTTGGTAGCGCCGAGCGTGCGTGGTTGCATTCCCAAGGGGTCGTTCAGAGGCTAAAATTTTCCGAGCAAAAGTTAAAGATGATCTTGAAAATTTACCAATTCTTTCGGAACAAGTAATCGTCTCAATGTATAGAAACATATAAAACCTTAACTGGAAGGTACCATCTTACTGGAAAATGGACTTGCCCAGTTTCTGCATCTAAGTTTTCAATTTCACTTCATTGATCTGTTCACTGGCTCGATCCTCTAAAATTTTTGCCCAGCAAAATTACCCTCCGAAATGCTAACCACACTCGGTGAGGTGTTCTGTGTACCGGTATAGTGCCAAGAAAGTTGTTCTAACTATGGTCTCCACGTCCACAGATCATCCTTCGATTGGAACTCGCCACCTTACGACATTCCGGACATGTTCTCGAAGCCAGGGACGCCGTGTAACGACTACAATGGTTACTGTGACGTGTTCCAAAAGTGTCGAGAGGTGGGACGTCACCATCTTTTAATGTTTCCTCTTCGTCTCGTTCCATGGTTTGTTTAACGCGTTGTTGTTCGTTATAGGTGGATCCCAGCGGTCCATTGGCTACTCTGAGGAAGTTGCTGCTTTCCGACGAGAGCCTGGCGACCTTCCGTCGATGGGTAGTGGATCACTGGTACGCGGCCGCTTTCATAGTCCTCGCTGCGATATCTTTACTGGTAGGTATCCTCGCGTTGGCCTCGGTTTCTCCTATCTACGTATATAGAACCAACGTTCGTGTAAGGTAGCGGACGATATTACAGTGTCAATCATTTTCACGACAGAAACGGTCGAGGAGACGTGACAAGTGTAAGTTCTGCGAGACGGAGAGTAGAGTTTTGTATCACGTTCATGCGATTTCTTCAGCACCTAAAACAATCCTACAAAATGACAGTAAATTAATTTCACAAAATAACCAATTCCAGGTCGTTCTGTACTCAATTTTAACGAACTTCAGTGAAATCTGCTGAACGTTCATAGTTTGATAGTTGGACTGCGGATTTTTATGCAAAATAGAAATTTTTGAAAGACAACTTAAGGAAAATACAACAGTCCCTGAATTCTTCTGAAGTTGTTATTGTTTCATATTTCAGGCAATCATTTTTCACATAACTGCATAAAATCCGCAGTCTACTTAAAAACCAATCGCTAGTTAATAGAATCTAGAACCGCTAATTCTCGTCTCCCGATCATTGTAAGCTGTTTGGCGATCATCCGTCAGTACCAGGAGAGATTTCAACACTGTAGAACGTAATTTGTATCCGCGTCATCGTGCTGCTAACATTGTCAGAGTTGACGTATTTTCCATGGTAGTGCTTGTAAGGTTCCCGAGGACAGGCTTTGACGAGACTTACGTGTAATGCAGGTTGCAAGCACGAGGGTGCTGGGCAAGCGGTCGGACCTCAAGCTCAAGTCAGTCACGATAATACACAGCTCGACGACGGAAACGGTTCGGTTGCCACCGGAGGGAACCGAGGGGGTGACAGTGCATCCCCCGGCAGTGAGGGCAAAGCTTCCGCTGAGCAGGAAGGTCAGGGAGAAGAGGAGGCACCGGAAGCATAAGGACGCGGTGCATGGAAATGCTGACAAGACCGGCAAGGTGAGAATGGAGATAGACAATCTATTAGGGTCTGTAGACTGCGAATTTTATGGAATTTATGACAAAAATGAGTTGTCGCAATTTCAATATCAAGTAGTAGATAAATTCAAAGAATTTAAGAACGTCAGTGTCAGTGTCGGTTCTCTTTGAGCTTTATCTAGCCGCGACGCTAACACCAGTCTCTTTTAAAGGATGCATCGAAGAAGAAGAAGCCGCCTCAGCCGCAGCCGAAGAGAGCGCCGGCAATCCCTGCGGAAGACTTCGCCAGGAAACGATCAGCAGAAGCAACGGCAGCCGTGGTTCCGGAGAACAAGCGTAAGAAAACGTTCCCAGCGAGAGAGAAGCAGAGCTCGAGCAACGCGGCGGCCAGTAACTCGGAGAGTGACAAGAGTAAACGAAAGAAACAGCACAAGAAGGAGGTGATCGACTATTCCGCGATCCAGGCGGAAAAAGAACCTGAACCAAACGCGGATCCGAAGAGCAAGGTTCGATCCTGGCTGTTGGCTTCGTCGCAGTGTAGACCAGAGACGATTAGAACAACCGGCACGGGTCTGCCGAAGAGCAAATCGACTCCGGTTGGTCTGACCAGCGCAGGAATTAGGCTACCAGCCACCAGACAGGTGAACGTCACGCGACGACCTCTGGAGACCAGGGAACCAAAGCCTTCGCCTGCCAATGCTGCGAGAAAGGAGAGAGCGAAGCTGCAAGTGGTGTACAAGCCGCCGTTCAGGTTCAGCGTGAAGCTGAAGAAGTCAGACAAGGTAGCTCAAGTGCCTGCCCAGCCAGCGAACACGAGCCACCCGAACGGCAGATCGAAGCTGCCGAGGGCCGGGGTGTTGCTCAGAACCGCCAAGAAGAAGGACAGGGTCAGAATAGGCAGGGCCAGACAAATAGCGCCTACAGGAATCGGAAACGGTGCGGGTGATTTACCTGAGCCGGCCAATTCTGACCTGCACACTGTCCCATCTGACCTGGAGGTGCTGTTGTCCGAGAGCGAGTTTCTCTTCTCGGATACGTGACACCGTCCGCAGACTATGATGTTCCGAACGGGGCTTCTTAACTGTTATCACGGCGATTCCGACTCGTGAGACGGCCCCGAAGAAACTTTACTCCGAACGACTTCTACGGGGAACCGAAATGTCCAACCGTTGTCATCCCCATAGGTAGTGTCATTGCTTTATTGAAATGTTAAAGAGGCTCGTTTAGAAGTAATTTCGATTGCCATATTTTTGTAGAAGCTTCCCTCTATGCATTTCAAGATAGTATCCCTTAAAAAGTGCATTTGAAGCATTCAGATTGTATTTAACCCAATTTGAAAAGTTTGAGATGATATTTGGAAATTGTGGTTCTTCGTAACAGCTACTCTGGATAAAAGTTCTTCGAAACCGTCTCGATCGGAACCTTCGTATAACAGTTTTAAACAATTATTTTCGAAGCCGTTTCAAGCCTTGGTTCCGAGGAATCCCGTCCGATTCCATCTTGTAGTTTTGCCTTGATCTCGCTGACAATAAGCATGTTACGGTGGTTCTTACTCTTCAACCCAAACCAACCCTAAATCGTGACACTTTTCAACCTCCATAGCTGAGAACCACCCTGGTTAGACACCGTAGAGAATCAAAATGCAATGAGAAACGCTGGTTGTCGGCGAGATCGAGCAACGGAGAAGGCACGGCTCGTTTTCGATGCACGATTCTCCCTCGTTTGCGTCGCTATACCGGTTCGATTCTTATCGGTTGATTCCGGGGGAGACGTGGCAAAGGGCCGGACCAAGCTCCGCGACGCTAACGAGGAAAAATCGTAGCTGTTAGTTAGTGCGCGGCTGCCGCGCGTTTTTATTCCGACGACTAGGACAAGAAAGAGAAACGCGAAAGCCCCGAAACGAGCTTTTTCAGTTCTACCGTGCTGGAATTTATTTTTCTACGGGTATGTGTAATGCGAAACGCAACCGCCGCGCGCGTATTTACACGTATTGCGTACGCTTTCGCTCTTCTTCACGTCTTCCTAGGGTAATGTGTACGCGCGTCAGTACATATACGTGTCGTGTGGACGATGACGGTACCGTAGGACATAGTACGCGTTTTTTAAATGGAAGAATGCACCTCGTAACACCGCGCGCCAGTGCTAGTTTCACACGAGACCCAAGCCAAGTTTTCTTCTTCCAAGGAAAAGGGGCCAAATTCAACTTGTAAAAATCGAAAGACTACTCTACGCGCGAGGAGAAGCCGACGAACGCGTTAGATCTCGCGCAGAGTGTGCCGACAGTTTCACTCGCCTGCGGACTTTATGCATTTGTGACAGTACAGAACAGTAACAAGACTAAGCAATTTGAATAACATCAACACGTTATCTGGCAAATGTTGCCCTATCAAAATGGCAACATGTAATTTTCCATATAAAACCGGTCGTTTGACCCCGTAGTAGGTCCAGTATTATTTCCCATCGTTTAAACTTACCAAAGTAAAAGTTAACTCTCCATTTAGTTGCCATTTCCTGCAGTCGCTGCAAAGAATTTTGCACAAAGATCCGCAGTCCAGCGATCGCTATACTAGACCTCGGTTATTAATTTTTCTTTCGGTTTGCGTCGGAATTTTGGGACACACTCTGTAGCTGTATGATCGATACCGAGAAACGAATTACAGCATTTCCTCTATAACGTCGCGTTAGAAAGCAGATCAAATTGTTTCTGTTCCTCCTGGACGCCTAGCTGAGCGTTCTGAGGAGAGAGACGTTACAGAGGGGATACTGTAGAGTAGTTTCTAGCGCGATATACCGTCGTATTTGCAGGACTATAAAAGACACTTGTAAACTATCGCTGTATCGTGCCTATTATCGTACACCGCTCTTCGAAACTCGGATAAAAGGGATCTCGCAGTCAGAGAGGAGAACACTCTTTGCTTTCCTGGCGACGATAGTCGTCAGAGAGACAGGATGTCCGCAGGCAGAGGTCCTCGAACGTGTCTGTACAATTGGAAGTGACGATAGCGAGGCGGCTGGACCGTAATCAGAAGCTTCGCCCTCTGAAAAACTTGCCTAAACTAATATTAAATCTAAACTTTATATAACAACAGCTGTTTCTCAATTTATAAAACAGATCTGTGTTTATTCTTCTGATGTCGAACAGACCAGAGACAAGTGATAATTCGCGTAAAGATCTGTTAATCATGAGTAAAGTTAAAACGAGTCGAAGTAATTAAATGGATGGTCAATACGTTAGTTTGAACTTACTAAAATCAGTAAAGAGAAAGAGCAAATTTCTGCATACAATTTTCATTTTGCGCAAATATCCGCAGTGTAATCATGCGAGGAGCTGAACCTCTGCTTATGGTTTTGCGTTGCAGCTACGGCCACAGCATCGTTGCGTCCAAGTGCGGCGGGTTGCCTGCGCTTGCTGTTGATCTAGCGTACTATTCTCATGGTTCCTATTTGGCCGGCAACTCCTAACATTGCGGTGTAAACCTTGCCGGGTCATTTGCATTTTCCAGTGCATAAGTGATGATGATGTTGACGACGACAACGACGATGACGACGACGACGACAACGACGACGATAACGATGATAATTACGATGATGACGATGGTGTCGACGACGTGAACGGGAGCTCGTCGAGCTATTTATATTTTTGAGACTGTATAAAGAATGCGAGATCGACGAACGACACGCTCTACTAGCTTCCCGTGAGTTTCATTTGCCCCGTCGGATCGTGTGTAGATCAATTAGCTAGACACTCAATCGCGGTGCTATTAGTCGATACGCGTTAAAACGGATTATTTCTCGTCCGCGAGACATTCCCCCGCCGCGCGCGTTAAGTATTTAAACAAAAAAGAAACTCCAAGAGCGCAGTCCACGAGTTTTAAGTTCCTCTCTGTCGCAGATCGCTTCGGGAAAATCCCCCCGTCGTAGACAAACTACTCAACGCCATTCCGAATTCTATCCGGCCCACGTCTGAGATACTCTTCTGCCTCTTCTCGATCATTTATCCCGCGGACTTTTGCGATTCCAAGAACGGTGGAAGTCCCAGATTCGCTTTGAATCGCATGAGAATCGCGACGGGCGTTCCCGTTGGCCGGTATTGTCGGCAAAAATCTCAAAACGATTGTACACCGCCGATGGGACGCGCGAAATCATTCGAGTGCCACGCTGGTCGCATGGGCCCGCTATTTGGGACTCAGAATCGCGAAGCGTCTGGAACAGCGCTCTGACGTTGAATAGAAAAAATGCTGAGTCTAGGACTGACAATTTGGACCACGCACTCGATTGGCTACGTACTTAAATTCTAGACAAAGATTTTCATAAGGAATACAGTCGGCGTGGTCCCGTTGTTCAAGTATAGCGTCAAAGAATGTTTGGCCTAGGGCTAACAATTTGGGCCACGTTCTCGATTGAAAGCTCGCTGAAATCCTAGGCGAGATGATTTTTATGCGAAACCAACGCGGTCACGCTGTTTACAGATGTAGCGTCGAAAAGTGCTAGGGCTAACAATTTGAGCCGCGAGCGTACAGCACGCTTAGGGGATGTAGCCTGAGCACTTTTCAAGCAGATCTTGAAGAACGTGGCACTCGAACGGTTAATTAGAAGACGGGGGTGGGCGGACCGTTTCCCCGATGATCGCGAGGATCCCGGACAAATACTGCCACCGGAACGAGCGTGAGAAATCATCACTCGGTCCCTCGTCTCGACCCTGCTCGTTTGCTCATCTCCGACTAGAGCCCGGCTGCCGCGATGCGAAACGAGCAAACACAGAGTCCGCTTGTGTCTATACATACGTGCGTGTGCGTGTACTTAAGCCGTAAGGATATGTGATTTTACTGTTACGCGAGTTTACTAATTACACGTATAGCGGCCGCGCGCGCGTGGCTACCACTTAATTGACCCATTGGCCTAATACCGTCTAAGCAGTTAGTTAGATATACTCTCTCGAACGGGCCGCGAACGTCCCGTTCAATTTCTACCCTTCGTTTCGTCAGAAATCTCTAGAAATAAATTAAAAGACAGGAAGAGAGAGAGAGAGAGAGAGAAAATGTGTCGATAAGCAATTAACGCGCGAGTCAACGTAGGCGAATGGGTTGCGTAAGGAAATGTGATTTTACTTTTAAGACCGATCTGTGTTACATTCCGGGAGACTTCGCCGGTTCTGCGCCAGTGGCCATGTCGCCTGACACCCTTGTTGTTCAATTGTTACCCCCCACCCGGGAGAGCTGTTAGGCAGATGATGATTTAGTTCGCTGCGATAATAAGCAGCTGTATAATAGGCCAGAGCCGCCCGAAGACATACAGATCCCAGGCGTTAGGTGTAGATTATAGTACTTGACTCCCCCAGCATATCCGTTTTTATCGTAAATCGCGTAGGAGATCCACGAGGAAACAATCAAACCAGTTTCTTTTCCACGATCTCAGTGATAACCGGACTGCGAATCTTTGTGCAACGAAAAAAAAAACGCATCACGATACACCCCCCTTTTGCACTTTCGATCGTTTCTCGCATTATCCCACGCGCTCTTTTATAGTGACACTGTTGAAATCAAACAAACAAATCCTCCGGGGAGAATTAGATAAATGTCTGACTTTATCTACTTTCAGTTCAAATTAGCATTAACACTTTTAGAGCTAACGAAGTGCAAAGGGGGTATAGTATAACAATATTTGAATGCGTGTCCAGTAAAAGGGCGTATGTTACATTTTATGAACGTCTAGTGCCATTGTTGAGTGGTAAATGCTTTTCTAAAGTAGTTTGTACATCTCATTGGCACTCGTTGCACGGAAGAGTCCATTTCAGATAACTGGTAACATACGCCTCTTCTCCAGACATTCGTTCATTTGTTATTTGCTGAAACCATTCGCGAAGAGGATGGAATTCGAGTTGAATTTGCATAAACTTCCGCAGATTAATTTTAGTAATTCCAACGCGAATCAGTTGTTCGCGGGCGTCCATTTTCCTCGGTTAACGACCGATTAAATTAGAGAGCGACCATGGCGACTAGCCAGTTCACCGAGGAAACAAAGCTAACGTTCGTACACATTTTATAGTCATCCCTCCGACCACTCGGGTGCTCGTTTATTTCGCTGCTCCGAAAAACTGTTCCCCGCTAGCGAAGCCAGTGTGAATGGGATATGTATTCGTGATTCGGGAGGGTTCCTGGGACCGGAAGTGACGGTTGTAGCGCGGAGGATCCCCAGCGAACTCTTCCCCAACTGCCAAGAAAAATCTGATCGGCGGAACGGAGACACTCGACCGGTTCCCATCCGATTTTTCTCTAGTTGAACACGCCCGAGGCGCGACTTTTTTTATTTTATCACTGGACTGCGGGTGTTATGCATCAATACCGTATATTATTACCGTGAAAAATCTGCAAAATCTGAACGCGATTTACATTTCGATTTAACCCTTAGTTGGTATCGTTGTACCGCAAGATTTAATCGTTGATTGATTGCTAGGCAATTTCATAATCCTCGCGTTCCTTCGGTATGAAATATAATTAAAATATTCGTTAAAATTGGAAGTTCGAGAATGCGAATTTCGAGTTACAATGAACAATCCAAATAGTAAGAGTCCTAGTTAGAAGATTAGTTCCCCCTCAAATCCTCGGCGTTAATCTCATTGTTTTCAAACCAACTAAGAGTTAAGCGAGCCGATTATTTTCTCAAGTTCTTACGCGAGCCTGGCTTGTCACGTGGATTTGCATGAACACCCGCAGTTTACTTATTACGTACATACTTGTATCTTATATAAGATGGGGCTGCTGTATTTTTACACGGACTTTGTACAAATAACGAGAGCCACGAAAGCCGCGAGGGCGACGCCGTTCGCGCACCATTGTATATAACTATATACCAATAAATAGACGTAGAAATAGTCTGAGTACCTTTCGGAGGGTCGTGTATTCCTATACCTTCTTCAAAGCACTCTCGGAAAAACATTTTACTCTCACTTTTTCGCAAACTTCGCTGTCTCCGCGTTTTCCTGCGCCATCTTGTCTTGCTGCTTCAACCTTGACTCGCCTACGTGCGGTTTCATCTTCGTATCGCAGTCTGTTCTTCGTTATAGTCTCTCTCAGCTCGTTCCCGTACCGTATAACTACAAGACGATTATTCCAGGAACCCTGTTCCATAGTTTACACGCAAAAGCAAGTGTGTAGATTAAGAATACTTTCTTCTCGACGCTTTTCTTCCTTTTTCCTCTCTGCTATTTCAAGCTTTCTCCGTTCTTCGACAAGGTATCTTGCAAAAGCTGCGTCGATCGCGTCGTCTTTTGCTTTTCTCTCGGCTGCAGCCGTACGGTGCCTCACCTATAATTATTTTAAACAGTGGATCGAACCTTCAAAATTCTATCTTACAATTGGATCTGCGATCTTCAACGCAGGTGGCAACATTTCACGATCCACAGATTGAGAAACGTTTCCGTAGACATTACCATGTCCTGCAGAAGCTCCTTTGCCATTCGTTTCTTCTCCAGCGCCAGTCTAATCACCTCGTTAGCCAGTTCACTATCTTTCTCAGCCAGGAGCAAATCCCGACAGATTCTCTCACGCTCCAGTTTCTTAAATTCCGCGTCCAGGATCTGTTTCCCCACCTTCTCTGCCATTGCTTCCTTCCCTGATTGTGTATCAGTCTTCTGCTCGGCTTCCTGCTTCTGCTGAGTCTCCTTTTTGGCGATGATCTTCTCGATTTCATCGTGCTCTCGCTTCAAAACATCCCTGCGCTTGCTCTTCCAGATCTGTCTGGCCTTCAGGAAAGCGTCCCTCTCGGCTTGCTGCAAGGCAGCCTTCTCCTTTTTCTGCTTCTCTGCCTCCACTTCCTCCTGGCGCAAAGCTTCCCCGGCCTCTTCCATGATCTTGCGTTCTCTGTGCTTCTCTTCCTCCAATTCGCGTTGCCTGCGACGATTGTCGATTTGTTGGTTCTGCAGTTCTCTTCTGTAACTCAACTTCTTCTTAAGCAGCTGCTCCAAATCCTCCTCGTCGCGATGTAGAAAGGTATCGGGCAATTGTGAACGCGTTGCGTCCTTTTGTTTCTCTTCGGTCAGCCTTGCTCCTAAATCCTGAATTACGTGGTCGGGAACTATCGGGCGGGTGTTCCTTGCTTTCAGCTTCTGGAAGGAGTCCTGTTGCTCGTGATCTGTGCGATGAAATATATTTTTTAGCACAATCTCAATAATCGTAAATCAAAAATATTAGAACCCGTCATTTTTACGAGTCCAGTGAACCGATTGTTAATTCGGAAATTTACGTTTGCGAAGCGCCAACTCTTCAGCAAGTTTCTCGTCCCGTTTCATCCCACGTAACTTCAAGTCAAAGGCCTCTTTGGCACGCTGCAGCTCTTCCGCTTCCGTCGCAGCCCTCCGCTCGATGTGCTGTCGACGCAACCGTTGCTTTATGTCACTTTTCTTCAACAACAGTCGTCGACGGTTCGCCATCTCGTCTTCCTTCTTCTCCCTGATCTTCTCCAGCTCTTCATCATCCACTATCACCTGCATCTTGAGAATTCACTGAGAAATCCCCTTCCTGTTGTACTGTCAAACTCCGTATCGATGCCGGAAACATACACGCATCGCTTGCGACGCATTTAAAAAATTGGACACGCGTGTAACTAGCGTAATATACATTTTATTCGCTTACGAACTAATTTTTAAAAATAGTAGGAAATTATTTACACGCTTCAGAATGATTTCTCCAGCCCTTTCTATATTCTGTTTCTACCAACTATCTCGCTTTGAACCGACGGAGATTAATTTGAGATCGTTTGAATAAAAATATAATATTTCTTACAGTATGGAAAAATAACTCGCGTTATGCATAAGTCACTGTAACGTGTAGATTTATGTGACGAAAGAGCTAGAGAAAGTATACAGGAAATATTTGATTTAATAGTCGGCCGCGTTGCTGGCCAAATAGTCCCGACGGCCAATGTTCGACGCCTGTTTGTTTTGGATTGCCTCCAGCTTCGGACACTCCGTAATTCTGTGGCCGAGACCACCGCAGTAACTGCAGCCACGTTCGTCTAAGACATAACACGATTTGTCAATAAATAACCAATTGATTAATTGTAAAAGTATTCGAAGAATCTTACCTCCCAAGTTGAGGTACTTCTCATTCTCGGAACAGAGCTCCAACAGAAACGGTGGAACCTTCTGTTTCGCCTCCATGAGCAAATGTTTCAAATCCAACAACACGGACTGATCGTTCGCCTTATTTATGAAAGTAGTCGCTATTCCTGTACGCCCAGAGCGACCAGTTCTTCCGATCCTGTGCACTGTAATCACCATAACGTAAAGCTCGTTAATTAACATATAATTTCTTCCACGCACTCGTGTGCGTATAATAACGTACCATAATTTTCCACGTCGTCAGGCATATCGTAATTGATCACATGCTGCACATCAGCGAAGTCGAGACCTTTAGATGCAACATCCGTCGCAACCAACACATCTTTTCGACCACCGCGGAAAGCTTCCACGGACCGTGATCTTTCCTCTTGATCTGTAACAGAGAAATTTGTCTAATGATTCCTCCGCGCAAAAACAGCCTCGAAAATAAGAGTACCTCCTTAACATCGCCTTTTAACGATCCCAATACCTTTTCCGCCGTGTATCGCCACCGCTTCGACACCCTTCAGCAACAAATATTCGTGAATAGCGTCTACGTCTTGTTTCTTTTCCGCAAATATTAATACTGGCGGTGGAGTCTTTTGCAAGCACTCCAGCAAATATACAATTTTAGCTTCTTGTTTAACATATTCCACCTCCTGGATCACGTTCATTGACGCTGCACCGGCACGACCAACGTTGATCGTCACGGGTTTCACCAGAGCGGAGCGAGCAAAATTTTGGATCTTCTTCGGCATGGTCGCGGAAAACAGTAACGTTTGTCTTTGTCCCTGAAAACATGCAATTTTTTAACATAAAGCCATAGAAAAATACTGCAAATTCTAAGGAATCCCGATCTATTCGAGAACCCTAATATGCCCAGGAATCCCTAATCTCGAATAAAAATTTTCTAGAATCCGTCCAAAAACCGGATAAAAGTCTCGACCCGCCGCGGTCCGACATTTTCGTGTTCTCGCATACCTCTACAAATATCGCGTTGCAAAATGATTACCCTGAAGAACGAGAAAATCGTTCGCACGTCTTCCTCGAAACCCATATCGATCATGCGATCTGCTTCATCCATGCACAGGTAACGACACACGCTCAATGTCACCATTTTCTTGTCCAGCATGTCCATCAAGCGTCCAGGTGTGGCTACCATGATATGTACGCCCCTGTAATCAACACAGTTACATTATTACATAATACCGAAAAGTCGCTCGGGTATTAACAATTCACGTACATACTTATTAATAACTTCTAAGGACTCAGACACAGGCACGCCGCCAATAGCCAGGCAACTGCGGATTTCGGGGCAGTCAGCTTGGCGTAAACTATTTGTATAGTGTCTAATAATATCGTAGGTTTGTTTCGCTAATTCTCGTGACGGACAGATGATAAGGCCTGTAAGACAAAAATGAGCACAAATAATACTTCCACATAATCGAACTCTTTAATTCAGTGAACAAAATATGGAGATATTCACCGTACGGCCCCTCATTTCTTATAAACGGCATGGCTACTTCCTGCTCGAAACAGAACATTATAATTGGTAATACGAATACCAATGTCTTTCCGCTACCAGTGAACGCAATACCGATCATATCGCGACCAGATAATCTACAATGTTTGGAAAATAGAATTAGAATAGTGTTCTACCGAATCGAGAAAGAAATTGATGCTTGTAGAGTAGAGACTAACACCGTAGGTATCCCTTGGACTTGAATCGGTGTGGGTTTGACAATGCCCTTCTGTTCCAAACCATTCAGGATCCCCCTGTGGAATTTCATCTCCTTAAAACTCTTGAGAGGCGGTGGAACATCGTCTCCTTCCACCAGAATTCTGAGCTTCCTTCTGACCCTCTCATGCCTCAATTCGCCAAGAGCTAACACTGCTCTTGGTGGTTTCCAACTGGTTTTTATTGGATCTTCGTACTGAATACCCTTTGCCAATTCTGCTACACCCATCAAAGCCTTGTTTTCGGCTACACTCTCCAAGATCTTCTCTTCCTCCTTCAACTGCTTCTCCATAGCACTCTCTTTCTTGGCTAAATATTTTGTCGATTAATTAATTTATATTTAAACATGATTTTGTTAATAAATATATACCTTCCGCCAGTTTCTTTAACTCTGTATGCTGGTCCAATAGAGAAATATTTGACTTCCTTCCCCATACTTGTCCATCATCATCATCCGCATCGTCTCTCTCATTTTCACTGCTACTTTTTCCTATACCAGCAGCAGCTTCGACTTTGAGCTGTCCAATCTTACGAAGTTTGGCCAAACGTTGTGTCTTCCGTACCTTAACCGGTACGTAGGGAACATAGTCATCTCCTTCCACAGGGCTACCCTCCCGCCCTTTTTCTCTTCTGTACTTCTGCATGACAAAATAAATTAAAATTTAGTTCATCAGCTGTTAACCCTTTCGTTACGGGTGCCGACTATAGTCAGGTACGCTAGCGCCGCGGCAAGGTGCAGAAACGCATGTGGTCCCTACAGCGGTGCTCCGTTCAGTGGCGTCACTCCAGCGGAACGGACTGCCGTAAGGAAAGGGTTAATTTAAACCCGAAAATATATTGAATCGATAAACTAACCTTTCGAGGCACCTCATCCCTATCTTGTGACATTGTTGCAAATTTGTTAAAATATTTCGCAGCCGACGATATATTCAAATAATGGATATATACCTCCAAATATAATAATAATACTTCTGTCCATTGTTTAACATTAACAATTGGTGAAACCTGTACCGAATTTACTCCAAAACATTACACTGTTTCCAAACTTATTTATCGAGTGTGAGCACCCTCAATGTTATAGATATTGATCACTTTTAACCACTGTACATATATTCACAAATTATACATACATATATTCAATTTAGAAGTTAACAAAGGTGCAAGGGCAAGTTTACACGTCTTGTAAATATTTTTATTACATTCAATTCGATACTCGATAACCCTCGATTCACCGATAAATCGAACAATTGTTCGAATCGAGATTTATCAATTCAAAATTTGTTGTTGCAGTCGATATTTTGGTTGATTCGATTCTCGGTGGCACAGTGAATCGAATGAAATTGTTCGAGTCGATTTATATTATACATTTAAAATTTGTTATTGTCAGGTAATTAACAGCTTTGAGTACCATAAGAAGGAGAAATTAAAAAATACTTGTAATTGAAATTTACATTATATAACTTCTAG
Organism: Seladonia tumulorum; assembly: GCA_913789895.3. Taxonomy (NCBI): domain Eukaryota; kingdom Metazoa; phylum Arthropoda; class Insecta; order Hymenoptera; family Halictidae; genus Seladonia; species Seladonia tumulorum. The sequence continues at coordinate 18,556,433 of OU565271.1, forward strand.
TATTTTCTAAGATATGTATGTGGTTTCGAACAATGTTCGCACGAATCGAACGAACACGAATTAAAGAAAAGTAAAATAATCTATCAATCAAACAAATCGTAGATAAATATGATAATAGATACAAGTTACGAACAGCGATAATCGTATCTTCGTGATCTTTTAAACGCAATATATCACGTATATACTGGATCGTCTCATTGGGTGATATGACAAACAATACTATTACATACTGCGTGATAGTACGTCTCGTGTCGTAGTACGATGATCGCAATACGGTTATCTGAGTATTTCTTGTTGTACAAACATTATTTATAAAGACTTTATGCGTGAACATCAACCAAACGACGAAATCTTCCCACAGTATCTTCCTTTGTTGGAAAACGTCAAAACGAACAATGATTAACGGACCTAAAATTATTATTGTCGGTGCCGGGGCTGCTGGAATAGCTGCGGCGGCTAGATTGTTAGAGAAAGGCTTAGAAAACATAACAATTTTGGAAGGAAACAATCGAATCGGTGGCAGAATACACACTGTAGAATTTTGTAAGTTAAATTGCATATTTATGCTTGCTTTGGTAAAATTCAACGATCGATTTATATCAATTAATGATATTTTTCTCACGTATATAAATTACTGAAATAGATCGAGATTTTTACGAGAAACTTCTCAACTGTATTTTTTTATCATTTAAAATTGCTTTCAGTGTTATCACTAGATTGCGGATTTTATATTATAAAACGGTTTATATTATTCTTGACTTACTAAGACAATTAGGAAAAGAATTGTTATGTGTGTGTGTGTAGCTCCAATATTTTGCAATGAATGCAAAAAGATTTCATTTTGCACAGTCTAGTTATCGCTTTGTTATTTCTTTAAAAATTAGCAAAAATATTTTTTAACTTTTTTAAGCTGACAAGGTTGCGTACTCCCTTGATTAACTGTAAATTATTGTTTCTTCCAGCTGACAATGTTGTAGAATTAGGAGCACAATGGGTTCATGGTGAGAAGGGAAATGTTGTTTTTGATCTTGCATCACAGGAAAACTTGCTGGATTCGTCAAGATGTTTCAATGATATAGATGCACACGTCTTTGTTACCGCAAAGGGTACAATAATACCCCAGGAAGAGGCCTCAGAGACATTCAAAATTTATCACGATATATCTGAGAATATAACGGAGGAAATAAACAATGCAAGTTCATACGGGGAATATTTTGTAAAACAGTAAGTAAAACTTTATTTCAAATGTTTTGGTAGAAGAATATTACTGATGAATGTGTCGATGCAGCTCTCCTTAAACCATGCTTGGAAAATTGGATGCAAATTTGCTCTTAGAATTGTATGAACTTCTTTATCAGGTACTATACATCTAAACAGAAACATATTCATTATATCTGCAGTAATATATCGATATATAAAGGTAAAGAACACTGAAGAGCACACCTTACACGAAAATTGGCGCATGCATTTTTTACATATTCAAACTTCATTAAGGAGTATATATATTTGATATATTTGCTATCTAATTTATTTTGATCTTCACTGTATATCTTTGTATGATTGTGTATCCTTTCCAAGTATCCTTTGGTTAGTATCGGTATGATAAAATTCACCTGGTTAGAATTAAAGAAAATGAGAACTTATAACGAGTATTTTAGTTACAGATAAACAGTCACTTTACTTGTCCGAAACAATCGTCTATAAACTGTTCTGCTTTGCTGTACACATGTCTTTCCTGTTCTTGAAGGATTAGTACTCCAATCTTAGACTGATGAGACCTAAACAGTTTGGATATATATTCTACTGTTCCTAGACCATCTTCTGCAAACGTTAACATAACTATACACCCCCACGAATGTTTATTCTGCCAACAAAAAAGTCCAACATTTTTATCTGCACTCGAACTCACTGAATTCCCTTTATACCTTCTGAGCTCCAGTTTGCATCTGTTGTACACTTTCCAGTGGAGTTAAAATCAAAGGAGCCCTTGGAATGCTTTTAGTCATCAGTATAGTAGAATCTGCACGAATATAAATTTTTCCAATTATTCGGAGAACGTGAAATCATTTATATTTCGAAGACGATGATTGGAGTACCAGAAACCGAAGTTTCCTGTTGAATAGCATCCAACAAGTCGGAAATGTTGTCCTTTATCTGATTGATCACATCAAACCGATGCATTTGCTGCAAGGCACTCAGGATCTTGTCTATAGTTGCTCCAACATGTTGCACATAAGCTAACAGTACATAATAAGTAGGGTCCTGCAGGCCTTTGAAGGCGTAATCTATGCTCTGCGATGAAACAGGTCATTAGACAAGACAACCGAACCACATTTCTAACTAAACGTGTTAACATGGCATATATGCATACACGTATTTGCTCTATTGTCAGGCCCATGTGTGTTGCAAATTCCTGCCAGCCACTGTACGCCTTTCCTGTGGCAGTAGAACTCAGCAGCAAGCATAATTTCTGCAATGTTGGTCGCCCAACCTGTTCAAACAAATAGGATGCATGGATTCTGCATGTGGCTCTTTGAATACTTAATGCAACGGTGTCCAAATTCGGTGGACCATCAACTTCGTTCCTCAACTTTTCTAATTCTGGATCAACATGTCTGAAAATCGTATATGGATATTGCAAACAGAGTCTTACCTGTGTTTTTAACAGGCATTCTTATCTACTTTTTTCGAGGAGAGTTAATCCATATTTGAGTTGTATTTTTCCTGGGATATATTCGATCAGGAATTAAGGCAGGGTCTTACCTTTTGGCAAACATGATAAAAAATCGGTGGGAGGACAAAATATGTTTTGATACTATCTCTCTTTGGGTGTAACGCGACGCAGTGTCCGCGATATAATTGGAAACATGTATAAGCGTATATACAGTTTACAATGCAATAGGAGAACGCCGCGAAGAATTGTACAAAATGCTCCCTATATTCCGAGAAGCTGCAAGCTTTACGTCACACGTATGCACGTCCGCATCTTTAATCAACGCGACAATCCAGTTGCAACACATCTACTATAGCTTCCCCACCACTGTTTACATCAAGGTCGATGACTCAACGCGTTCTGGTTTCGTCACTAGAATTCAAAATCTGCGAAATTGAGCGTTCAATCAGCTGCGATGTTAGAAGCTCCTCAAATTTTACAATTCAATGTTTCAAAGATAAATTGTCTTAAAATATCCCGGATATTTTCATCGCGTAAAAACAGAAATAATGTCCGGTTTATTTGAAATTTAAATGCGATTCAACTAATAATAATAACTCTCTCGTTTCAGATTTTATAAGAATTTTGAGGAGAATCCATTTACTACTCGAGAGACGGCCGAGCAGCTTTTAGACTGGATACACAAATTTGATAATTCGATTCAATGCAGCGATTCTTGGTTCGACGTTTCTGCAGAGGGGATTACAGAGTACTGGACATGCGAGGGAGATGCTTTACTTAATTGGAAATACCATGGCTACAAAACGCTGTTCGATTTGTTATCTGTACGTCCTATTTTAAACGATTTCAATTATCTCTGAACGCTAATGTCTTCCGATAAACCCTCGGACGACGGTCAATTCTTATGACTCGATATAATCGATGACGTTCAGGACCATTCACTGCTTTAATTATAAACTATTTAAAACAAATTTTCATAGTCCGAGTCAAAGTAAACTTAGATTCTGTCTATAGAAAAGACACTTTGTACATTTTACCGATTTTTTCGCAGAGACTATCGAACACGAAACACATATTGCCCATAATGGAGAAAGTAGAGTTCAATAAGGACGTTTGTAACGTTGATTATACATCCAGTAACAATATAATTGTGAAGACAAAGGATGGCGCAAAGTACACAGCATCTCACGTTATATTCACTCCTTCTCTCGGTGTTCTGAAGGAGAAGCAAGCTACAATGTTCACGCCGAGTTTGCCTGAGTCCAAGCAACTAGCGATAAAGGCACGGCAAAAGTGTGCCAGTAGTTGCATACATTAAGGGGCTACGAAAAATAGTAACTTCTATAGTTTTATCCGAAACAAATAAAGAAAGTTTTTGTCGTAGCCGTTTTTAAAAATGACTTTTCGAAAAATGCCAGCAAGAATATACATAGTTTAAATGTTCTACAATCTAAAATATTTTTTAAAAAATCAATTTTTTTTATCCACAAAGGAGGATGTAGCCCCTTGAAGTGTCTGTAGCACGTGATTACATTTTATATTTACCATAAAGTTAACACACAATGCATTGTTTAGGGTCTGAACATTGGAACCGTGAACAAAATCTTCCTCGAATTCCCGCACAGATGGTGGCCAGAGGATTGCGCTGGCTTTAGTTTAATATGGTCCAAGGAGGACAAGAAAGAGTTTCTCGAGTCTCACGGACAAGTAAAGTTGCATTTAATGTAACTGTGTGCGTTTTGCTATTGTCTCGCGAGTGTATTAAATTTGAATTTGATATGTAACTTAGGAATGCGAATGGCTGTGCGATGTTTTTGCATTTGTCTCGGTAGACTATCAGACCCGGATATTATGCACCTGGATTTCCGGCAAGTATGCGAGACACATGGAGATGCTCTCCGACGACGAAGTGTCCGAGGGATTATGGTGTTTGTTGAAAACGTTTCTAGACAAAATGTACAATATCCCACGATTTGATAAAATGATTAGGTAATAATTATTTACGACCGGACTGCGAACTACTGTTTCTTTCGATCGACAGAAAAAGTTTTGCATAAAGATCCGCAATCTATTTATGACATATTTATTAATGCGGGAGCACGGGTACAGGTGTTCTTTGTTTGTAGATCATCATGGTATAACGATGAACATTTCCGTGGGTGCTATAGCTTTAGAAGTATCACGACTGAAAAATTAAATGTGGAGGCCAAAAATTTAGCGAACCCGATCCTCTCAGCTGATGGCAAACCTGTACGTACGTCTGACGATTTTGTACTTCCACAGCGAATTAATTATCATAATTGTTTCTAGAGCGTTTTATTTGCTGGAGAAGCGACACACGATCATTATTATTCGACCGTACACGGAGCGGTTGAAACGGGGTTCAGGGAAGCGGATAGAATAATCGACTTCCATAGGTAAATTCGGAACCGTTTTGATCAACAATTAATTTTTAAGACTTATTCAGGATCACTAGCTGTTGCGTAGACTAGTACAGATTTTCTCGATCACTCGTTTTAGTTGTGATAAAGGATTTTTAATTGCAAGTAATGATACTGCGGATGATTAAACGATAAGTAACACCGAGGTAATGTCGTTGTGCGTTATTTGCATTCGCAGCGTTAGTTTGATCATCCTAATTTTCATTATACGTTAATTTGCGAATCATATCTTTTATCACACACGATTCATTCAATTTGCTTTGACGTTATAGGGCTGAAACATTACATATAAATAATATACATGTACATAGTGTTCACGATCATCGCCAGTCATTTATACTTAACTAATCTTTCACTTTCTTTCCTAACAAGGCGAGATATTATTATTGATTAGCTTGCTTTTTCTCAGGCGATTAAAATCACAGCTCTAGCCAGAGCCACATGTCTCTTCCTAAAGGATGATGGTAAACCATAAACTCACTTGATGCTTTGCAACATCCGAGCAAGGGTCAATGGCTTCTTATACATGCACTTTTTATCATTTCCAATAAACAGCGTTAGGTCGTGAGTGAACTCTATCGACGTGCCAACTACTTACTTTTTATGTTCTCTTTATTTTATTTCTTTAAGGGACACAACTTAAACCGGGTACACGTCTTTGTTGAATATTTATAAACATATATGTATCGTTAATCGAGGGAAATATTTTCTATTATTTTATTCTTGTTGTTTTTTACAATTGTTATATTATATACACGTATATCTGTATATATACACATATTTGTGCACATATATATTTACATGTACCAAATTTTTGCGTAATTGCAATCAAATGGTAATAAAAATACTCACAATTCAAATCATGTAGAACGTGTGGTTGGTTAAAGCAAGTAGTAAACAGCTTCGATAAAGTGGGGAGGATGTTGAATACCGGAAACGAAATAACGGAAAGAACAAAAGTTGTGATAGTAGGCGCGGGTATAGCAGGATTGGCTGCAGCAAGGACCTTGGAGGAAGCAAATTTCAAGGACTATCTGTTACTCGAAGGTAAATCCAGGCATATTGAATTTAACGCTAAGTTTAAGGAGCATCAGCCCATTTCTAGTGTAATATCGAGTCAAACTTTATTTTGCAGCCGAGAATGAAATTGGTGGTCGGATACAAACGATACCGTGGGGTCAAAGTTGGATAGAATGCGGTGCTCAATTTTTGCATGGCGATCAGAGCCCACTCGGAGAACTGTGCTACCGAAATAACCTAATCTCCGACATTGACTTTCGAGAGGGCCAAGGCATGTTTATGCGCAACACTGGTGTCCCGGTAGACGCAGCCTTAGTAGAAGAAATACGCGATCTCGTTCATAACACTCTAGAAGACTGCGAGAACGAAACGAAGTATCTCGAAAAAGATTCTGAGAGTATGGGTAGAGTCCTCAAGAACACACTGAAGAATCACTTGCAGCAGAGGAACGATCCTCCGGCTGTGGCTAGCATAAAAGAGGAATTGATGGACTGGCATCTCAGATTTCTTGTGATAGATAACGCGTGCTCAACGCTGAACGACTTGTCCACCAAATACTGGAGCAAATTTAAGGTGAGAATTAAGATGAGTTTCTGTATCTCGCCTGTTGGTTGATTTCCCGGTATACATCTGTGTTTAAATGGTTGCAGTATGTACGGCGCTTTTTAATGAAAAATATCACGAAATGATATCGATGGATCCACTATTCAAGCATACTAAATCCTGTATTTTTCAGTTTGTTGGAGGCTCCGAGAATCTCTTATTCAGAAATGGTTACCATAGCCTAACGAAAATCATCACGAGCGGTATAAATAAGGAAAATCTACGACTGAACACCGCCGTGGATTCCATCGAATGGCACTGGGTGGTCGATAAGGATGTCGAGGCACCCGTTGTATTGAAGTTATCAGATAACACTCGGATCCTCTCTGACTGCGTGATAGTCACTAGCTCGCTCGGTTACTTAAAGGACAATTACAAGACGATGTTCGTGCCTGCTTTGCCGCAATCGTTCAGTCAGGTGATAGAGAATCTCGGGTTCGGTTTGATCAACAAAGTCTTTCTAGACTTCGGTGAAGCTTGGTGGAACGGCGACACGAAGGGATTCCAGTTCCTTTGGCCGGAGGGCAAGCCCGAGATCATGAGCGGTACAACAGAGCCCTCGTGGATTAGGGATCTGACCGGATTCGACATTCTTCCGGATCGGGAAGGTGTTCTTCTGGGCTGGGTGGGTGGTCACGGGGCTCGTATAATCGAGACCTTGAGCGAGCAACAAGTAGCAGCCGACTGCGAGAATTTGCTGAAACAGTTTTTGAATCTCGACTCGATACCACCAGTGAAGAAATGCTTGAGGACTAAATGGAACTCGAATCCGTACGCCAGGGGTAGCTACAGCTACATACCGACCTGGTGCGATGACAGTGGGATCACACCTGGAGCTCTGGCCGAGCCTATATGGAGCAAAGTCTCGGGCAATCGCGGCAATAAGGTGGGCAATTGAAAATCACGTATAGTTTACAGCAGGAGAAAAGAACTGGCGGGCAGTGTGGAATATAGGAATGTCATACCCATAATACTCTCTTTCGTACACGATTCGCTATTGTTTATATGATCATTGCACACACGCTTCGCGCGCACAAGTCAATCCCATTCGCTCTTTTCTAATCGAAGGTGAAATCATAAATTATACGGCCAGTGGCGGAGAAGTTTGTCACCTCTATTGTACGTAGCATGGTTGGTACTGTTCAACGCAGGATTTAAATGGCATTCCATGAATTTCATGTTTCAGGCGATGCCCACGGTGATGCTCGCCGGCGAAGCAACCAACGACAATTACTTCTCGACGACGCACGGCGCTTACGACACCGGTGTGAAGCAAGCTCAAATTTTTCTACGCCACCACGTATTTAGGTGTTAATCAAAAATACGTGCGACATGTTCCTTGTATTAGACGTATACGCACAGAGTTCTAGCTTAAAAGGGAAAGTTATATTTGATACGGTACAGCGGTGCCAGTTATTTTGCCGAAGTCAAGCGTGGCTCGTATATTTGTAAATATAATCAGCTACAATAATTATCTGGTTATTCTTATTTCTTTTTGATCAGCTTCATTACTTTATTCAGTTGTACTGTCGGTTTTAGTGTACAGACTAATCAATCTCTCGGCCTCCCGCCATCCGGTTTCGATGGCACCGTGCACTGTTGCCGCATTTTTCGTAGTTGTAGCCTCCCCAGCGAATAGAACAATCTGTGAATAAGCAGTGAACAATTGAGTCTCGATGTACCAAAAGCTAGTCCAAGAGGAGAACCCACCGGTTTCCCATTTTTCGTCACGGGCTCAGCTAGCTCCTCCGCACCCACGTTCGCTTTCACCGATTCTGGGCTCCTGTAGCTATATGTGCCTCGGAAGTGTTTATTTTGATGCCAGTTGGTCCTGCGGGCAAAAAGAAACGCGTAAGCACGAGATAAGCACCGAGAGAAAGAATGTTTCAGATAGCCAACCCAGATGGTACCTTATCATCGCCACTGGCTCGCTGACGTTATAAGACTTTGAGAAGAAGTTCTGCAATATCTCTGTGACCTGCTTCAGAACTTGATCGTCAGTGTACTCGTCGATAATACGCGCACCCTTTCCGGACACAAACAGCATCAGTAAACGGGGCTTATGCTCGAGGATGAAGAAGGTCATCGAGTATGGCGTCCACATCCTTTCCGGCTGGAAAATGCAGCGAGATCTTATGTAACAACGTTGCATAACGTTTTGTTTATCACTGTAGTCATTTAACCCTTTAACCCTTTCGAGACATCGACGTTGCACAGTGTTACAGATGTTAATCATTAGACTGCGGATGTTTGTGCAAAATATATGGTGAATGATATGAATTATTTCATTTTGATAACGCACGAACGAGTATACTCGCGCAATAGTAATTAATTGATCGTGTTATAGGAGGTCCTGCTGTTGATCTTATACGCACATCCTTCTTGAATACTTCCAACTGATCCTCGGTCCACACGAGCTGCAACAACTTGTTCTTGGCACCCTCCTGGTTGAACCAACTGTCGTTAAAGGCCAGGTGCACTTTACAAGCGTTTCCGTATCCATGTGTCTAAGCAACGAATCACATTCAGTGGAAAGTCTCTCTCATGAACAAATTGTTAACCCTTTGCACTCTACTTTAACTCGAAGACCAAACATTTCTTCCGATCTCGAATATTTCTATTCTATTTATATAATTTTTTTCATTTTATTGAAACTGATGCTAAACGTCTGAGTTCTGATTATGAAGGCATAGAGAACAAATTTAATAATACAAAAAACATTTTGAATTTTTAGCAATTTTTAGTGGCGTCTCAGAGTCGTTATTCGATTGCTAGGGGTCAACTATCTCTCGAGCGAGGAATATGTACTTTGATGGCCTTGATCTTCGTGTCCGAAAGTTGGGGAGTGAACAGCGTTTCATAGTCAGCTTTTAGCACTCCCAACGAAGGTGTCATGATCACATGGTCGGCGGTGTACTCGTTGCCGTCTAACGTTGTCAATTTTACCGTACCGTCTTCGCTCGAATAGTCCACTTTGGTCACCTCAGCGTTCAGGATCGTTTTGTTCATCACCGGTAGTTCCTCTTCCGGGTTCGGGATCTTTTTCTGAGGAGAAATTGTTTGGTTCAGATCTGAGCGATCTTTAATGTTACAGTACAGACCATCATTATGTCCAGAATAGTGCTGTAGCCGCGCGACTTCCAATTAACACTCCGGTCTCCTCCCGCCATCTCATCATAGCCCTTCATTGGAACATCGTACCAACTGTCCCCTGGGCGGACGCTCGTCGACATCAGATTCATGGTCCACAGTAATTGCTCTTGCATTGTGGTGTTCAGTTCCGGATATTCGGCGAGGCGCTGTTTCACTCTAACAATGCAAATTGAACGTGTGACGCGGTACCGCCAGTGAACAAAGAATGGAAAGGTCGTCTTTCAAAAGTCTTTAGAACCGTTCTAAAGACCGAACGCAGAAATATCAATATCAACTTTTTCGTAAATTAGAATTTGAATGAACCTAGGCACGAACATCTATATACCACTTTTAATGTCATTTGTCTTCCAAGGGTTGAAGAACTTGGGGAAGAATTTGTAAATTCTTCAGCGGATCTGACTCGATTCTCGTACCTGTCGGCTACGCATTCGCCGAAGGAAGCATTGCAATATTTGATGGTCGGGTCGTTGATAGGCCCCAGGTATTCCATGAAAATTTTGTTGATGATAGCCACGAGACCAGGGTCAAGTTGTTCGCCGTTGGACGCAAACATCTCGAATCGGTACGGATCCGAGTGGTCTGTGAGGTTCAACGGGGCCGCCATATCGTATGCCACGTTCCCTATATCCCCATCGATCCATTGCGCTCCTTGATCGACCAGGTACTCATCTAAAAAAATCCAAAGTTAACTCATTTCTCTCAGTAATGCAAAAACTCTATATTTATTGCAGATAATAAGAAACAACGTCAGGAGTAAACAAAATATAAAGGGGCGAGGAGATTGTGTCAAGGAAGCGATTCGTCTCAAGTTAAGTCATCGAGATTTCAAGGTCATCAATGTCTTTCAAAATTGTCTGCATCAATTGCAAGATATCCTCTATAAATAACTAATGTCGACGACGAATCCAGCGATCTGCGTTATCACTGCTGTCCAGTGACCTCGAACACCGAAAACGATTATAAAAAGATAGAGGTAAAGAAGGTCATGACATTATAGATTGCTGGATTCGTGTCGAGTTGGGTTATCTTTTGGTAGATATGAAAATTTGGCATGCTATAAATTAGGTCAGAGAGATAGCTACAAATAAGACGAAAATCCAGAACAACCAAAATTGCGTTTGAAACTTCATTTTGGAGAAAATTGGCTTTCAAAATTCAGCAGGTTCTCACACATGAGTATTGACGAGAAGTAGAATCGACAGGTCATGATCAGACGCTTTACCTGATTTCTATCCAATGGTACGGATATTTGATGAATCTTCAAATCTGCTTTTCTCAAAAATGAACTCTCCAGTGCAATGTCGTTTTGATTTTCGTCGTATTTTTCACCGTACTATCTCCCTGACCTCTAATTTGTTTAAGCGCCCTGTATGTGGTACCGTTTATAAAAATGGCAATGGTCTTGAAATCTTGCGAAAGATGAGCTTGATACTCACCGAACTTGACACTCTTGACTCGACCACCGATTCTGTCCTCAGCCTCCAGTATCAGGATATCCTCGATACCGTTCTGCAGCAGTTTAGTTGCAGCTGCAATTCCCGATGCACCCGCGCCGATGATCACCACCCTCGGTGAGCCTATCTTCGCCTGAACCAGATTCAGGCTCGCGATCAAGCCGAAAAAAAGCAAGATCACAGATCGGTACATGTTCGCAGAGCCGTAACGACTGACTCTTTGAACGTAGAGATTTATGGGTGGGGTTTGAATGGACACTCTCGTTTCACACGATAACCCTTCTTATATATAGTTCCGTGCTACTGTGCGAATTGTAATCTGTCTCTGTGTTAGGCATTAGGGCAATTGGTGGTGGTATATCAACCGCATCAACAACCGGGGCGGCAGATCGTCGAATTACGATTAATTGCATAATTTTAAGAATGGATCAGTTATTTCATATCAATGGTGTCAGTTATTTTGCCGAAGTCAAGCCAGGCTCGTATATTTGTAAATATAATCAGCTACAATCATAAATATAATCATCTAGTTATTCTTATTTCTTTTTAATCAGCTTCACTACTTAATTCAGTTGTACTTTCGGTTTTAGCGTACAGTTTAATCAATCTCTCGGCCTCCCGCCATCCGGTTTCAATGGCACCGTGCACTGTTGCCGAATTTTTCGTAGCTGTAGCCTCCCCAGCGAATAGAACAATCTGTGAACAAACAGTGAACAATTGAGTCTTAATGTACCAAAAGCTAGTGCAAGCAGAGAACCCACCGGTTTTCCATTTTTCGTCACGGGCTCAGCTAGCTCCTTCGCACCTACGTTCGCTATCGCCGATTCTAGACTCGTGTAGCTGTACACACCTCGGAAGTGTTTATTTTGATGCCAGTTGCTCCTGCGGGCAAAAAAAAAACGCGTGAGCTCAAGATAAGCGCAGAGAGTACGAATGCTTCAGATGGCCGACAGAGATGGTACCTTATCATCGCCACTGGCTCGCTCACGTTATAAGACTTCGAGAAGAAGTTCTGCATGACCTCTTTGACCTGGTCAAGAACCTGATCGTCAGTGTGATCGTCGATAATACGTGCGCCCTTTCCGGAGACCCACAGCATCAGTAAACGGGGCTTATGCTCGACAATGTTGAAGGACATAATGTAAGGGGTCCACATTTTCGGCTGGAAAACGCAACAGGAGTCGGTGTAAAAACGTTGCTTATCGTTTTATCTACCACTGTAGTCATTTAACCGTTTAACCCTTCCGGGACATCAACGTTGCACAATGTTAGAGATGCTAATCATTAGACTGCGGATTTTTATGCACAAAATATATGGTGGATGAAAATATATCTAATGTGTACAGACGTCGTCCCCGGTGGGTTGACTAAATTTTGTTTTATTTTCATAATGCGCGAACGAGTATACTCGCACAATAGCGATTAATTGACCGTGTTATAGGAGCTCCTACTGTGGATCTTATACACACATCTTTATCGGACACTTCCAGCTGATCTTCGGTCCACACGGGCTGCAACAGCTTGTTCTTGACACCCTCCGGGTTGAACCAACTATCGTTGAAGGCCACATGCACTTTGCAAGCGTTTCCGTATCCTCGTGTCTAAGCAACGAATCACATTCAGGAAAGTCTTTCTCATGAACAAATTGTTAACCCTTTGCACTCTACTTTAACTCGAAGACGAAACATTTCTTGCGACCTCGAATATTTCTATCCTACTTATATAATTTTTTTCATTTTAATGAAACTGATCCTAAACATCTTAGTTCTAATCCTAGCGATTATAAATGCATAGAGAACAAATTTAATAATACAAAAAACATTTTGAATAATGATATAGCAATTTTTAGTGGCGTCTCAGAGTCGTTATTCGATTGCTAGGGGTCAACTATCTCTCGAGCGAGGAATATGTACTTTGATGGCCTTGATCTTCGTGTCCGAAAGTTGGGGAGTGAACAGCGTTTCATAGTCAGCTTTTAGCACTCCCAACGAAGGTGTCATGATCACATGGTCGGCGGTGTACTCGTTGCCGTCTAACGTTGTCAATTTTACCGTACCGTCTTCGCTCGAGTAGTCCACTTTGGTCACCTCAGCATTCAGGATCGTTTTGTTCATCACCGGTAGTTCCTCTTCCGGGTTCGGGATCTTTTTCTGAGGAGAAATTGTTTGGTTCAGATCTGAGCGATCTTTAATGTTACAGTACAGACCATCATTATGTCCAGAATAGTGCTGTAGCCGCGCGTCTTCCAATTAACTCCCCGGTCACCTCGCAGCTCCTCATCGTAGTCCTCCATTGCAACATCGTACCAAGTGTCCCCTGGGTCGAGGCTCGTCAACAACAGATTCATGGTCCACAGTAATTGCTCTTGCATTGTGTTGTTTAGTTCCGGATATTCGGCGAGGCGCTGTTTCACTCTAACAATGTAAATTGAACGTGTGACGCGGTACCGCTAGTGAACACAGAATAGAAAGGTCGTCTTTCAGAAGCCTTTAGAATCGTTCTAAAGATTTCCGGCTGATAGTGTTTCGTTTTAAAAATCAATGAACGTTTCGAGCACAGTTTAAATGCGCTCTCGAGCTAGGTGTCTGCCGAAATAATGAGTTCTAACTATGCTAGAAAGAAGGGAGAGTCTAATGCTTAGAAGATGATATCTGGGTCCAGTTTCAGCTAATTCAATGCAACAATTTTTTCGTAAATTAGAATTTGAATGAACCTAGGCACGAACATCTATATACTACTTTTAATGTCGTTTGTCTTCCAAGGGTTGAAGAACTTGGGGAAGAATTTGTAAATTCTTCTGCGGATCTAACTCGATTCTCGTACCTATCGGCCACGCATTCGCCGAAGGAACCATTGCAACTTTTGAGGGTCGGATCGTCGTTGGTCTCCAGGTACTCTATGAAAATTTTGGTGATGTTTTCCACGAGACCAGGGTCAAGTTGTTCGCCGTCGGACGTGAACATCTCGAATTGGTACGGATCCGAATGATCTGTGAGGTTCAACGGGGCCGCCATATCGTATACCACGTTCTCTATATGCCCATGGATCCATTGCGCTCCCTGATCAACTACGTACTCATCTACAACAACCAAAAGTTAACTCATTTCTCTCATTAACTAACCCTATATTTATTATAGATAATAGGAAACGATGCCAGGAGTAAACAAAATATAAAGGATCTAGGAGATCGTGGCAAGGAAGGGATTCGTCACAAAGTCAGTCATCGAGATTTCAAGGTCATCAATGTCTTTCATCATCGTTTATAAAAATGTCAATGATCTTGAAATCTTGCAACAGATGAGCTTGAGAACGATGCCCTCGAGTTAGATGGTCTGTGAGATAATTACCGAACTTGACAGTCTTGACTCGACCACCGATTCTGTCCTCAGCCTCCAGTATCTGGATATCATCGATACCGTTCTGCAGCAGTTTAGTCGCAGCTGCAATTCCCGATGCACCCGCGCCGACGATCACCACCCTCGGCGAGCCAGTTTTGGCCTGAACCAGATTTAGGCTCGCGATTAGGCCGAAAAAAAGCAAGATCGCTGATCGATGCATCTTCGCAGAGCCGTAAAGACTGACTCTTTGAACGTAGAGATTTATCGGTGGGATTGAATGGGTAATCTCGTTTCACTCGATCTTCTTATATATAGTACCGTGCTATTGTGCGATTTGTAATCTGCCTCTGTGTTATGGATTAGAGCAATTGGTGGTAGTATGCCGACCGCATCAACAACCGGAGCGGCAGATAATCGAATTGCTATTAATTGCACAATTTTATCAATGGATCATTGGGTCGAGGGTAAAAACAGATGCGTTTTTCATCGCGATCGTACACAATTTTCCCATTTCTGAGTCGCTAAAATCATCGCCAGGACTCTGCGGAAATTCCGGTTTCATCATGAAAAAATATCCGC
Source organism: Seladonia tumulorum (assembly GCA_913789895.3). Lineage (NCBI taxonomy): Eukaryota > Metazoa > Arthropoda > Insecta > Hymenoptera > Halictidae > Seladonia > Seladonia tumulorum. The sequence goes on from OU565271.1 coordinate 18,571,695, forward strand.
CGTTCTCGAGGTGCAAAGTGTAATCTTGCGGCAACGTGAATGAGCCACATTTGCAACACGTAAGTTTTCTTTAATGATCTTCTCTTATTTGTACACGCAGCAAAGACTATAGTTACATAATATCTCTGCCAACGCTATTTTCAACTGTGCGACCAGGAAAAAATAATGTTGCTTGACCGTTAGGAAAATTCCTCTACCAACAGCTGATTAGCGATTACCATTTTTCTGTCTCGTCTTCGTCGATCGTGTCGAAACTGCTTACAAGTCGAAATAGAATATTATACATTTCTTATGTTTATGTTTAGAATCTCGAAACTGCGACCTGTTTTTGTAAAAGAAAAAGCGCTTGAAACATCCTTCTGGACATACATAATTGCTGTTCGCCCCACTCCTATGCTGAAAAGCGAACGAAATTGTGGTTTTTAATACAGATACCCATTTTTTAGAGAAATATCTTAGAAATGAAAGATAACCGTTTATTTTGACTCTGAAATGAAACTCGTTGAATTCCATTTGGATTCGTAAGATTGTGTCGAGTTTGATCACATCCCTACTACCAACAAAGGATACTTCGACGGCCAATTGAACGTTGTTTTGAAACGTGTTTACTCATTGGCGCTGAATCTATATGGATCGACAGATCGGGGCAATCATGGTTTCCTGAAATTCAACTTTTCATCGATGAAATAAGATAGCCACGAGTCATGACTCAAACGGCCAGCATACACACCATTCGATTATCATCGTATCAATGGCAATGACGCGGACGATCCTTTTTCCTTTTTACATTCCAGCTGATTCCGGCCACAGGCAAAGATCTGTCTCGACCGGTATCGGCACGATGCCGCTGCGACTGAAAAACGTTCTCGCGATACTTTTGTTTATTTTCTTTGTGTCGGTGCTGGCTGCCAAAAACACAGGTAAATCATCTCGATATTAACATCCGCATGCACGCTTCGTATTTTGATACGCTTTGCACGGCTTTGTAAATAATACGCCACGTGTATATGTCCTGGATTGTGTACCGTTAAACGATCGATTCTTTTCCGCGTTCTCGTCGATCATTCCCCGTAGGTATTAATAGATACGTCTATTCTTTTTTAGGAAAATCAAAGAAAAAGAAACCTAATGAGAAATTGAAAGATAATTTTAGCAATAATCCGTTTCTTCAGAATACGCAACTAAACAATAGTAGCGGGGGGAACGTATTCCTCCAGGACCGTAACTCTACTATAAACTGGAATAACATTTTCCTATCACCTGCTACCACCTCGTCCCCTCCTAACAATGGCATGAAACAGAATCAGAGCCCATCTGTAAATAACACCACAAAGACTGCAGAAGCCACTGACAGTGTTTATGTTCCTGCATACAGTTCTAATCCCTTCCTTCAGCCTCTAAGCAACTCGGAGAAAAATACTGCATCACCTTTTACCATTAACCCAGGTGGCAATGTAAAACCAATCAGTGACAATGTATCAGATAGGATCTCTGGAGATTCAAATAAATATGGGAACTCGAGAAGAAAATCAGAAATCAGTGAGTGTTCCTGCGTGCTGAGAATAATGATCTATATTTTGTGATACTGACTGGTCTTAATCTGTTTCAGTGTGCCAGGAGTATGGAAGACAAATCTCAGGCACAGCATCTGTGTTACACTTGGTTTCTAGTCCAACGGTGGTCACAGTTTCCACTGAAACCTGTTCCGATGCAAACCAGCTTGTTGTTGGAGGTGTTACTGCTACTCCTGGTGAATTCCCTCATCAGGTTTCCCTAGGCAAATTCAGTGAGGGAGTATACAAAAATCTGTGCGGTGGTTCACTCATTGCACCGCAGTGGGTGCTCACTGCAGCTCATTGTACTTACGATCCAAGGTACCGTCTTATACTTTCTCTGTTGATTTAATTGTAAGTAGACTATGGATTTTCCTAACATTTTTATACGATTTTTCGCGTTTTTAAAAAAGCCCTTCAGACGTACGTATCGGTTTCCATGATCTACGAGACGAGAACCGCGGTATTACGACAAAGGTGGACAAAATGGTACGGCATCCTGGTTACAAACCTCCTTCGATGTACGACGACATAGCTCTGGTGAAGTTGGACCGAGTAATTGGATTCAATAGGAGCATCAGGCCCGCCTGTTTGTATCTACGGTACGATAGTGTGCCTGTGCAAGCATGGGTTAGTGGCTGGGGTGTTACTGAATTCGGTAGGTCTAACATTTAAATATCTGGTCACTCCATTAAGCGGATGATTCTGGTTTTTCATCTTCAAACAATCAATTTTTCATTTTTTGCATTTCCTTTAAGTACAAGTGTTGTAGATTGTAGAATATGTGTGCAAAAGTGAAACGAAATTAGCATTAATTAAGAGATGACCTAATAATCTGTGCGCAAAGAATTCTTCCAAGTAGAAAAACATTTGCAGGTGATGAAGAGGGAAGCAACACGCTGCAGAAAGCCGAGCTCAGGATTCTCGATAACATAAGATGCGCGATAAGACACAAGCCATCGATACAGATACCATATGGGATCACGCCGAACATGATCTGCGCCGGAGATCCTGCTGGTGGATGGTCCAGGGACTCTTGTCTAGGAGACTCGGGAGGCCCGTTGCAAATCATTCATCCAGATAACAAATGCCTCTTCCAAGTATTCGGCATCACCAGCTTCGGACAAGGTTGTGCGTTTGCTAACATGCCTGGAGTGTACACGAAGGTTTCGCATTACCTTAATTGGATAGAGGATATCGTTTGGCCGTGAGCTTGTATTCGCCTCATGAACGTACGCCTCGCTTTGCAAAGATAAAAAAGTTCGTTTATTTCTTCAGCAATCGACCCAATCGATCTCAACATTGAAAAGTTTAAAATACATTTAATGGTAAGATTGTTTCAATGTACAGGAGAGAATGATATACGTTTCTTAGAGGTACGGTAAAGAGTACATCTTCGAGAACAGTGAAAATACTTTCCGAAATATTTTACAAAGCGTTCAGTTGACATTGTTAAATTATTTTTATCTTCTTTTTCTCTTTCTCTTCCTGTTAGAACGAGAAAGAAAATTCGTTAAATGTACTGTGACGCTAAAACAATCGTAGCTTTGACTAGAAGTGTTTGAAATCTGCGGGAATAGCTTCTTCGTGACTGTTAAAAGTAATAAATGCGCGTACCGCCGTGTGTTCGGCGTGAAAATTACACTCAAAATATCTTTGTATCGTGAATGGTCCTCCATGTAAGCGCATCCCCGTACGGGCCATGGTTCGACGGAAAAAGTATGTACCACCAGCTTCTATAATAAGGGAAGAAGCGGTAGCATTATTTATTGGATGATCGTATTAAACGTGATTTAATCAACGACGATGGTTCCTGATTTACCTGTCGACTATGCCTAAGAACAACTTCCAGTTCTGCACCGTACCGAAGTTGTACGGATTCTCGTAGACTTTCCCGAGCTTTTTATACTTCTCAGTTTCCGTAGCGTTGATACGCGCTTCTATACTCGTTTCTCCCTTAGTGATAAGGGTCCCGTGCCACCACATTAACGCTCCCAAGGCGGCGAAAGTCGGCACGCAAATTAACGCTGCGAAATTGATAAGTTGTCGCCTCCAATCCTTAACTTTTACGTCGGCTGCCTGCTTAGCTATTTTCGCTATCTCCTCTTCGCTTAAATGATCCAAAGACTCGGACTGAAATCGATACCAGTACCGGCTATACTAATTCTGTTCGTTCAATAAACGTTCGTTATAACGATCACAATGTTGTGCAGTAATTACCACGGGGATAATCTCCGAGTTATTGATTCGCACAGGATGGCCGTCCAATTCTGGATCTTGCGCGGGGAAGCATTCTTGATATGCTATTTCGACTCCAAACAGCATAATAAATATAATACCTAACACCATGAAAACCATGTACTGGAAGAAGTACCGGTGATTGTAATGGCCGACGCAGTTGTTCAGCCACGCTGTTTTTTCGTGAATCAAGGAATTTATCGAAAAAAAGTCGACTGTACAGTTTAACGTTTTATGTCGAAAAACTGTAGATGAACCATTTTGAAGATAGAAGTTGGATCAGTGACTTTAACACGTTCGCTACATGACTAACACGAGGTACATTGCATTTAATCAAATATTTTAACGAAGAAGGCAAGCAGTAAAATAAATTCTGACGGCGTATGTGTTAAGAATAAGTATGGAATTCTTTCTGTGCACCTAATAAAAACCTATTGGAGTGTTAGTTTGATGTTTAACCTAGAAGGATACGACAGTGGTGGTCCATCTTGAGAATACATCTATTGCACACAGAGCAGTGATGCGTTCTGGGTGGTTTTGGTTTAATGCATTTCTTACAAATGCTCACAGCCTCTGGAATAAGGCCACCTTCCGGTGGGAAACCAGCCGGGACATTAACGCCCATATAATAATGGAAACAGACATTCGCTAGCAACCAGTTTCCGACAATGAGGAGGATTATTGTTATTGCTGGACTCTTCTCCCACCAATATGGCAGACCGATGTAATAGGCAATGTACACAATACACGCGGTTAAAAAGGTTACCATTACTACAAACACCTGTGAACTGCAAAGCATAGTAAATATATTGTGACCGATACGGGATTCGTTTATAGTTGCAGAGACCATAACAAACATTTTGTGCATGGACTATATAAAGAATTATGAAAGTAATTACCGGTCCCAGACAGGAGACGAACATCTCCACGAACACAAACATCGGCTCTAAAAGTATATCACAGACGTAACTCCAGTTCAAGAAGTGGTTGTAAAACAAAGATTTCGTAATGATTTGAAGCTGCCGCCATTTCTGCTGCAAGTGTACTCTAAAATCGAAATGTTCGATGAAGAGATAAGAATCGTTCGTTAAAAAACCGTAACTTACTTGACGGTGTTCGGAGTCTTTGTTATCGACCACTTTATCCGAACCATTTTGCTTAACATGTAGACCTTACTATTCTATAATTCTATTAGAAACTAAATAGTTAATTGTTACGAGATCTACCGCCCGATATCGTGTTCGACTTCACGTCCAGAAACTTTGTCTGGTCTCTCATGTAACCATGAACGTTTCTTTCCTTGCAGAACATTAGCTTGAAGTACTTTTCGACAGTTATCGGATAGGGTTGCTGATAACGATTTTAATCGAACTTTAATTCCGGGAAACGAATTTGACAACACCAACACAGACACGTCTTGTAGATTGCTCTTGATTGCTCGCAAGGCTGCGCTCACAGTACAGACCAGTGCAGACAAACTGCAAGAATAAACACCTCGTGGTATTGAATGACCCTTGTCGACTGCTTTACCGACCTACGTTTTCAAAACTGATTATAGCGACCTCTTCTTATGGTTTGGAGAATTGTGTTCTAAAAGGGTTGGAAGGGAAAGGGTATTGAACGAATTCTTCTTTACCTACCTCGTTGCTTACCCCTTGTAAAGGCAACTTGCATGCATAAGTAATTTTATAGTTTGAAAATTTAAGAGATCCTGCATGAATTGTTAGTTTGAAACCATAAGTCTTGAAACCATAATAGTGTTCGAAGATGGGACATTTAAAACGTAAGAAAGTGTTAAATAAAATAGTAAACTAAAGTAAGCTTGTTAAATAAAGGGTGAAGGGATTGAATCTGGTAAACTAAAAAATATGTAAGGTTACAATAAAAATGTTAAAAATCATGAAAAATCTCCCAGCCTTCCCCGGAGACCCTGAAATGAAAGACTATCGATTCGTTTAGCAATACTGTACCTTTAATGAACTTATAAAAAGTCAGAAGACATTCAATTCGATGTGCATGTGCATTCGATCATAGTCCTGCGTGTAATGTACAGCATAATAACGAATGCGGATGTATGCGACGTACCAATTTAGTAAAACAATCGATTCCTTGAATGGCATGGGTCGTACCAAATATATATTTATATATATTTTAATATATATTTATATATATCTTAATATATATATATTTATATATGTCGAAGAGCAATCAAAAGGAAACCGATATCTCTTATACATTTACAATCACGTGGGAACGTGGCTCATTCCGCCCCGAATATATTATGGTACAGACTTTTACGATAAACTTGAGAAATTCAACGGGCTCGATGATAATTTGTACACAGTAAAATATCGCTTTAGAATGCCTCGAGTAGACGCCAACAATATCTATATATAGGTATGATATTCAACGACAAGGTCTCGTAGTTCAGAGATGGGCAAAATCATTCTTCGATTAAAATCGTTCCAAACCGTCTATACGTGGGTTACTAATTACTACAATCAATTTCTCAAATTCCGTAACACTAGGTTTACGGAGGACTAAAATATCTCCTGTAAACCTCCACTTACAAAATAAATCAGTGACTCTGGTGATGTTTTAAATGCTCCAAGCCTGTGTAATATACTTTTTTAAACGATAGATTGAATCTATTGCTTCAAATTGAAACTTTTAATCACTGTTTTGGTTTGATGGGAGTTATTAGAATAAGATTCTGCCCGTCTCTGGCAAATAGAGGGTTAGAGAATACTTGTATCGATAACAATAATCTGGAAAGGCGACGGTTATAATAATTATTAAGGTACGAGAGAATCACACGAACCGTGTACCACGCCAGGCCACGTTTCTTAGTTGGTCGAGGGTATCTAAGGTATAGTTAATGGTTATGCTATCTACTTTATCCCCATCGGAGATGTCCCATGGGTCACCGAAGACGTTCTGCCTACACTCTACACAGCAGGCATATGCGAACACCACGGAACCATGAGCCTTCGCTTTAGAATTCGATCAACATTGGATGTTGCGATTAAAAGAGGAAACTTCTGTGTCCTGGAGACACATGACAGGTTTCATCGATTGTCGAACATATAATTTCGCATCTGTCTGAAGCCTAGTAATTTCAAAACCGAGCAACAAGATTCAAATGTTTCCTCAAGCAATTGCTTACTATTGGACTGCGGACATATATGCAAATAGAATTCACAGAAAATTCGAACCGGTTCTAGATAGAACAAAAACCTGTCTTCGTGTCGATCATTCCAGCAATATTTTATCCTGTTTGCAACAAGCTCATAAAATCCGCAGTCTAGATATCGTTCGCTCTTTATCCGTACGTAATGCAAAAACGATGTCGAAGCTCAACTGTTCTATAAACGATCATTTTCGGACAAAGTGCGCGGCCTGAAGATCCTGAGAAGTTGAATCGAGGATAGTCGCGAGACCTTGCAAAAGGGAAGGTGCTAGAGCGAATAGAAGAGGTCAAAGATTAAATTCGAGCAGCTGAGCATCGAACCGACTGCCTAGCCCTCGGCATTCATCGCCGCGACTCGGAAAATGCGGTTCGAATGCAAATAGCAAAGAATCGAGAGACTCGGAGTTACTCTCGACGCATCGATCCTGGCTAACGATCCCTTGACTCATGCTACACGTCTTGAATTGCCAATAAGACGCATACATTTCTATTAGGTTATTGCAAAAGTTAGCGATACAGCTAGATACCGAACTCAGCGGGGAAAAAAAACTTATAACGCTTCTTTGAAATCTGGTTTTAAATAATAATCCCGCGACAAATTACTAGATTATATTACTTGGCGCGATTCATTGTTTCGCGATTGAAATTGCTACTGCTATAGAAAAATTCATTATGAAATTCTTAGCGTAATCGTAGATTTTTTAAGTGTTGTGAAATAATCACCGGTAGTTCCCGCTAGCTGCGCTACCTTGTTCTATCGTGTATTATCGCACAAGTCAAGATCTCCGTCGTCGAGCGCGTCCTTCGTCGCGTTATTTACAAAATGTTGCAGTTGCCAAGAGCGAAAGAGGGGAATGAACGATCTCTGCGCCAGTGGTTCGATAATACTGCTAGCATCGTCGTGCTTTCAACAGCACGGTTGAAAGACTGGGTAGGTAGGGTAAATACATATTTACAAACGGCGCTCGAGAAGCTCCGGCAAGAGGATTCACGCGTAGAGCTCGCTCGAGCGCCAGGAAACTAGGGAATCCGTGACCGTCGGGAATCGAGCGATGGTTTTAGAATAGTCATAGCGATCTCATAAGACGGTGTCCAGGGTGTCGAGACTTCGCAGGAGCTGCTCGTCCTTGGAACACCACTGTACCAGCTCCTCGATGGTCACCACGCCGTCCTTGTTGGCGTCCATTAACTGTGGAAGGAAATTCATAAATAAGCCACACTAAATAGAGAAATAGATTTCGATTTGGTGCCTATGTCTTGCAATTAATGCATACAATTTTTATTTTGCAGAAAGACCGGCAGTCTACCCATGCCTAATACTAAAGGAGGTAAATACAGACGTGAAAAATGCGGTCTACGTGTTCCCGGGCAGCCAAATGCGGCTCGACGATTTGCGGCTGAGTGTACCGGCCCAGCATCTCGTAGATGGACCCAACCACATCCAGCATCTCCTCTTTGCTGATCAGCCCGTCCCCGTCGAGGTCGTAAAGCCCGAACACCCACTGCAGCTTCTCCTCCACCGAGCCCCTGGACACTTTCGATAGGATCGTCAGGAACTCCTGAAGATGAGGAGTTGTTAGCAGGTTGTAGTCATCTAATGCTAACTATCTATCAGCAAATGGGACACATTAATTCATGGAATCGATAGTTATTAGGTCAATTCGAAAGTTCGTGCCCGATTCTGTGTTCTATTTTAGTACGAAATCGGGTACGAACTTTTGACTTAATATTTTATAATTAGAGAAGATTCGAACTGCTGGTTAGATGCACGTCCCTTTAGAAGCTGTAGTCGAGTACAAAGTGTTAATCTAAACTCGTCAGTCCCTCTTCACTATTCATAGACTATGTTACTACCTACGTGAAACTGACCCATCCCCTTTAGACGATATGGCAAATAGAAAACGGATGCAGTCACCCAACCTAGACCCAACAACTAGAAGATACAATGTCTACTATCGAGGTTTTTCTCGTTGTAAGCTTCCTATCACAATGAAGCTAGACGTAAACAATTCCAAAGAGACGTGGCTTGCACCCGGAAACCTTAAGGAAGGAGAGACTGTACGAATGGATTCGCACCTCGAAGCTTATCTTCCCAGAGGGTTTCCTCTTCATCGTGTTGAAGACGTAGTGAGCGTACTGGCTGGCATCTGAAAGAGCAGATCGTATGTAGATCGTCGTAGACGCCAATTGCTGAATATTCGAATGCTCACCTCCCTGCGGGAAGAACTGGGAAAAGATCTGCTTGAAGGCCTCTTCGTCGACGAGTCCGGTCGGGCACTCCTGCTTGAACCCCCGGTAGATCAGCTGTATCTCCTTCCTGGAGAACCTGGTGTTGGCCGCGAGTGTCGCAAGCTCCTCCGGCTTGTGCCGGCCGCCGAGGGCAAGGGCGCCGGCGGTGGAACCCCCTAAAACGCCCCCGAGTTCTTCAAGCTCGCCCTCTGTAAGTTTGCCAACAGGCGGTTCGCTCCTAAGACTGTACCACGCGTTCGAGAGTACTCCCCTCTCACCTTTCGGTCTTTCTCAAATGTGCGTGATCCTCTACATCAGATTTTCTAAAAGGGAAAAAGAGTTCTGCGCGCCGCCGACCTCCTCCCTTCTCCCTTAAATCTAGAGCAGGCAACGTAATAATCCGAAGGAGAGGGGACGGCGCGCGCTCTCGGTGTCTACTTACGAGAAACAGGGTGCAAACAAGAGCTCGGAAAGATGGAGAAGATACGCCGGGTGCCCCGAGAAGACAGACACAGGCTGATCCTCCTCCAGGCAACCTGCTTACGCTCCCCCATAGAGCCTAGAACTGGGGTCTACACGGGCAGTGGAGGACGCCAGGGCCTGAGCAACTGTTGCAATCTCGGTTCTCGGCACGTTGCACAGTGTACCGAACCATGGACGAAAATCGAAAAAGTAACTGCTTCATATCGATTTAAAACTATGTTCGTATTATGTCAAAATGTCCAAATAAATCATTTTTTGAAAAAGAAATTCAAAAAGTTCAGTAGGAAATTAGTTACAAGCGAATTTTACGAAGATCAAATAGTACATACCTCAGTTCAAAGCGTAACTTGTTCACGTTATATTATGATCCAAAGACGATTATAAGAAATAATCTTTTCAGAAAATGACGGCTAAGGGTTGGCTAATTGTAGTTTATCGTCAAGAATTGTGTAATACATATATGCAATATAATAATTAACCTAAAATGAAACCATTCAGTTTCATTGGTTTCCCTAATCTTTGGAAGAGGATAAAAAAAAGTTCCGCAAAGTTCCGCTGAGATTTTGATTGCGTTGTATTGGTAAGATAGTATACTTTGAATTGTATGAGTTTTAGCTGCAACTACCTGCAAATCTCAGAGTTATTTAACAAAATATGCAGCAAGAATCGGTCAGGAAGATCAAATAGTGGAGAATTAGATCACGAATAGATCACAACGAATTAGCACAACTCTTATTTGTGTCGAGGAGACGAATGTTATAATAGTTTAAAACAAAGTTTCAGTTTCGGAAGAACTGAACTAAGAATTCATCTACTGAAAACCAGCAATAAAAACAAATTTTGTTTATAAATATCGTTTTTCAATGTTTAAATAGATGACTATATTTATAATAATATCATATTGAGATTGCTTTCAATATAAATAAAAAAACCCACTTTGTTTCATATCTCTATCATAAACAGAACAAAAGTTATTGAATTTTGTCCAAAAAACAGGCATTTCGGTACACTGTGCGTTGTCGCGAATAAACTTCCGATTTTATACGCATTTATGACGAAAACGAGTGGCTGCGATTTGACACGAAGATTACAAAAAAATTGATACGTTACTTTCGACCTAGTAAAATTATTACAGAAAACAGAAAACTTTCCAGCTACCAGCTTATCTTATAGTTCGCTTCGCAACTTATTCAAAGATAGTCTAATTAATTTTTGTACGCTAAATCGTAGGGCTCAACGTTGAGATGCTTCACGACGTTCTTCTATCGGATTACGTTTTAAGAATTCGCAAAGATGGTGCGCCACATTTAGTCTCAAGCCCTGGGAGAGAAACTCTGAGGCGAATGTGCGCGTGGACACAACCGCGTCGATAATATCCCAAGGTGTGCACAGGTGGCCCGGAATTGCAGGCGGAATAAAGACTCTCGGGGAAAGAGGCCTAGAACCTAACCCAGACCCAGATGAAACCAATCTGGCGTGCGGATCGTGACTCGACGACCAAGAACTTGAACAAGATCGTGTTTCACTTGGGCTGGACTCGGATGGAAGCGCACGGTTCCATCCTCTTGCCGGTGATCCACCTGTTAACCGACGAGATAACTCGTCGTTTGTGACGCATCTTTGGCTAAATACCTGGACTCTATAATTATTGGAAGCTTGTGAATAGAGATTCTCAATGACCGGAGACGGATTTCTGTGCATTTATAGATATTTAAACATTATTTAAACGTAAGTATAACCTTCTATGTTGGACAGTCTATCGAATTTTGAACAGAAGAGATTCTTATAGTTCTCACAATTTACCAAGTTTCTTTGAAACTGTCACAAAATTCGAAGATCTACTCTTTCAGACATACCTTGTACTATAGAGAGTCATGTATGTTATTAATTCTCTTTAAATTGTAATGATGTTCTACCGTATCGTAGAACCACTTATGGACTTATCCATTGGAAAACACGAGGATGTACAATAAATACAAATTTTCTTTTTTCCTAGTGGATAAATCGTAGTACAAGGGGTTGGAACCTTAGTGTACTGTTCATGTTGCAAATAATAAGAACAGCATAATCCTGAAGGGTTAGTATAGACAGGGTTTTACCAACGCGTGTCGCCGGTTAACGGGTGAACAGTTCCATGGCTCGACGACGGAAAAATGCTCGTCGTTGGAATAGAAAGAGATAGGCCGCTAAATAGATTGCAGGTAGCTCGAGCGAGAGAGAGAGAGAGAGAGAGAGAGAGAGAGCTGTTGGACGTACGGATAATATCATAGTTCAAAGTCGGAAGGTGGAGAGAGCCAGATGATCGGTTTCCAGCCGACTCAGCGTCGAGCGATCGCTTTCGTTGAGGATCTAGGAAACGTTTGTCAACGATCCGAGTCAAGATAAAATACAAAATTCAAGATGGAATACACACGGGCTAGTCTAGACTCTCGGTCTCATATATATGTATAGGTATACCGAAGCGGTTGCAACATTTCTGATCGATACTGATTAACGCAAGCCGCTATTAATATAACGTATAATTGCCGGCGGGAAAATCAAGGCTCAAGAGCGAACGAAAGCGTGACCCAACACTAGAATTTGCGGAATGGGAATTCGAGAGCTCTAGAATGTCTATAGAACAAATGCAGCTATATAGAGAAAGGACCTAGCGAGCCACAGTCTACGCAGAGCTCTACGGAAATGTGTTCTCTCAAAGCGTTCCGTGAACGATGATTTAACGTAAGCAATGATTCGCTCGAAAATAAGTTGGACGTTTCATGGTCATTTTGTCTACTGTTCATGGGACGCCTTGGTAACACTGCTACGGTAATCGTTCGGTGTGCAGAGCGAAAGTCAGAGCATTGGTACATCTGGTACAGACGTAAAGACTGCGGATTTTTATGTAAAATAAATACTATTCCAAGATACGGCAGCTGCATAGACATTTATACCTTTTCTGATATTTTCTGAAAATTTCTTCTCCTAATAATCCTAAAATGTTGACTTTGAAGATAACAGTATTCTTAAATTCCTCTGATGCTTCCGCCATTCTGTATTTCAACTAGTCGTAAATGCATAAAATCCGCAGTGTAAAAATTACACAGATGTCAGACGTGTTATCTTCCAAACGGATTGAAATTTTAATTAAGCCAATTTTTTTTACCCAGCACACCGAATGCTACGTGTTCACTGAGATCTACAGAACGAACTCTCTATCGACTAATTCCTCAATCTCGGAACTTTCAACTTCGGTAAATACTAACCCTTTGCACTCAAAACGAAACGTTCGCGGCGTTCTCGGTTGCTACTGCGAAAGCGTTAATGGAGCCCCGTTCCGGGTGGTGGGAAGAGGGGAGACAATGGCTTCAATTAGCGGAAGTGGCGTGGGAATAAGGTCGCGGAATCGCTAGTCGCTCGTAATAAAAACTGCTCGAAGTGCAAAGGGTTGAAGCGTTAACGAAAAGAGAGGGATGCCGATCGATCAGATGAGCAATTCGCAGGCGGATTCCGCGGATTCGTGTTGTCTACCTGGCATGCAGTCAAAATTCTCTTGTAAGTTACGCATGCTGCCGTTCAGTACTTGAAAAACGACCGGGCGAACCGTTCAACCGACGTTCCTTCTCGATAATGTCGCGTGAACCGGTGACGAACGGATCGAGCTACCCTCTTGGGGATCGTACACGTCCCAAAAGCGACCGGTCTCTTCCCGTTACGTTTTCATGCTCTTCTACTAACACGTTGACTGTCCTGATCAATTACAAGCTGTGCCCGTATTTGTAAATTAATTGCAAAAAACGTCCTACCGAATAGAAACAAATTTTCACCTTGCTCCAATTTGTTCATAAAACAATATATAAAGATTGGTAGTTTACACGAAGATCTACAGATTGGTAAAAAAGTAGTAAAAGAGCGTTTCATCGATCTATTGTTGTAGGATAGTTAACGTGTTAATTTTAGAACGAAATAAAATCGGGCGTTTTTGGTCATTTCGGAACCCGGGTGGGTTTTGTTTGTAGAAACGGTATAGCGTTTGCGGCCAATATTTTAGGGTCTGCATAGGCACAGTGTCTCCTAAACGTGTACCAAGTTTCATCCAAAAAGCGCTCGCCCGATTCACGATCTCCCCTCGTAAGGTAGAAGCTTCCCATTGATCGTTGCTAAAATTACAATCACGGAACTTGCTGAGGAGCGAGCAAATATTAGCCCATTATGGAGATTACGCGGTGCTACACGATGTGATCTATAGAGAGCCTGCGTTAACCCATTTGCATCGTTGGCGTGTATACGCGATATTTTCCTGGTTATTATCGCCAGAACGTATATACGATACGTGTGCTTTCTCTTGGATAACATTGTGAGTCTAATATATAACAGTATGTATAAATTACTGAAACATTATCACTAGGCTTAACGGAGCACTAAAAGTGACTATTTTACAGCAAATAACTCCAACTTACATTACTCCAATTTTAGCCATTCCTTTTATAATATGTACCCAACGAAATTGAATAATTCCTCATTGATGCGACTTTACAATTTCAATAATCGTGAACCAAGTGTTAAGCTTTCATTCATATTATAAATAATTTCTGACAAGAGTATTTTACTCTGATTATCTGATACAAACGGGTTAAGATCGTACATACAAGGTGTTCCCCGAGTCGTGGACCGAATGCCAAAGATAGATGAGTGTTTACGTTAACGATCGAGCGCGTTTTCTCTGTCGAGGCTTTTTCGAGTGTAAACGGCAACGATGAGGAAAAAATAACTCGACGGTCAGCTTCGCCAGGGGTCAGACACTCTGATAATCCGACGAAGCTACCCTTTTAACGTGCTCGGACATTCTTTCCAAAAAGATGCGGCTCGCACGAGAAACTCTGAACAAAGAGGACTGTTCCAACCCTCGACAAAGACGTTTCTGATACGTCGAATGTTTCTTATACCGAGAGGCAAACATTAGCTGCTCTGGGGCGCAGTTCGTTCGCAAACATGTGCTAATTGAGTTACTCTATAACTTCAAATACTACGCAGTTAAATTACTATAAATTCAGGAACAATTTGAATTACTCTATAACTTCAACTACTGTATGTAGTTAAATTACTCTATAAATACAAGTACATTTGAATTGCTCGATTCGACAAGCTTTTGAAATACAGTGTAATAGAATTACAGGTCAGTTGAGGAATATTCATAACTGATCATTAAACGATTCTGTTCGAACCGTCAACACAATTGTTCGACATCTTAATGAATTCATTGTTCCGAATCAGTTACATCATACTCTGTAATTCGGCAATTCTGTAATTCAACTACAAACGCGTGTCGCATCGATATTTAATTAAACGAAAGAGTTCTAAAAGTAATTGGGTTACTCTGAAATTACAATTTCGGGAGTAATTAGATTACAACGGTGCGCAACCGTGTCGATAGGTCAGCAGGATCGCCAAGGGAGTGCTGGGCTGGAGATCAATTTTGCGGAAACCCGTGAGTATTGATCAAATGGCAAGCAACCGGTTGCCCATATATTTTTCCTGTCAAGACGCTGGACTAACGACATTGGTTTTCGAAGTTGGATCCTCGTGCGAGCAAACACCAGATAGAAGTATGGGGGGCTGGCGAACATGATCGCGAACGAGGAGTCGATGAGGGGGCTTTCGACAAAAATTCTACACTGTCCCGAGGCTCGAGAGAAAGATCGTCCGAAACGCGGCCGTGCGCTTTGGAAGTTTCTTGTACATGTACGACGGAACGAGAAAGAGAGTGAAAGAGACAGAGTGAGACGTACGACCTGCACCGTGATTCGACTGGCAGCTCTGGGTCCCGGGCATCCGGGGTCACCATAGCAACGGGGGTTGGAGCTACCCCCGTGGCCACCCCGTTTCACTTTCCGAAGGTTTTCGTCAATCACGAAACGCGGGAATCCGAGGCAAGACCGGATTCGGAAAAGAGACTACCGAAACGTGTCAGAGTTGTCGCCATCGGTCGGTTCCCTAGCTCATCAACTACCAAATCCAAAGAAAATACAAACAGAGATAGAGAGAAAGTGTCTAGGGTGGTGTGGGAGGCTGAACCGGGACTTCGAAACTGTTATAATATTGATTCCGGGTCCCAAAGAACCCTCATAACTGTTGCGGGGAACCCTAATTTCCAATTTGTATCTGCTTTGGTTGCAGGTCCCATTTCTATTCCCATTGTGCTCCATAATCATTTTATTCTTTTGATTCTATGTATATATATCTGAAACGATCTCAGCATGGCAATAATTATTGCAACTATAAATTACTGTGTATGTGCGCAGACTTTACAAAATTACTATAGAAGAAGGAGAAACATTTACACATGTTATTGATTTCTAATAAAACGCTGGATTAATATAAAGCTGCTACATATTTTTCACATTCACACGCACACTATATTATCCAGGACAGGAAGTTAATAAATAGAAGCTTCGATTTCTTGTTTGCTATCTTTTACTTCATTTTATAAAGTAGCTAACGTAGAAAATGAAACAAAAATAAAACATAAGAAACTTAACTGATTGAGATATTTAGAGATGCGTTAATATTATTCTCAACCTCTAAAATTGATTCTAAAACGTGTATAAAATTACGAACATACATCTTGTTTTACTTAAATTTTACTTTTTAATAGCAAAAGTGAACATACTCGACAACAATATGTACAGAGTTAATTGCACGTATTAAAGTTCATCAAATAATTCCCTGCACTTTTCTGTCTACCTAAACGAAAACCCTTCACAATCTCAGACCTCATTAATAATTCATGAAAGCTCAGAATAAATTTTGAGGAAAAAGATAAACAAGAAAGCTACAGGCAAAATAAGAACAGGTAGTTGTAAATCCCGGTTCCCTGTAACAGTTCGACTAGGAATCTTTAAGTATAAGATTTCGAAGACGTTCATCTCGTTTCAAGCCTCCTGCTAAACCGTTCAACAAGGACTCGTCCGGGGCAGACCAAGTGTGTCGGGGGTGGTCAAGAAAACAAAAAAAAAAAAAAAAACAGGACAGAGATACAGAGTTGAATTCGATTGCTCTGTCTGAGTCGATGGGGAGTCTCGCACCTTGCCGTTGCATCTTTGCCAGCTGTAATCACTGAACACGCGCGATTAAGGGGGAGATCAGTCTGTAGGGCCGGAGGGCTGTGTGTGCAATCCCTTGGTTCTCAATCTCGGATCAGTTTTCCACGGCGTATCGACTGTCAGGCCTGCACCCGGCTTACTTTGGAGAGGAAACTCGAGCGGCACTACAGTCCGCCTGTATGATTGATGGACTTACTTTTCTCGCGGCTCTTACGTGCCTTCATTTGCCGGTTCGATCGTACTCTCCTAGAGAATTACAAACAACCCCTACGATCCAAACCGGTCTGCGAATCGAATCCCAATCTTACGGTGTTGTTCTCTAGTGTCGGTTTCTCTATCTCTATATATTCTGCTATTTCTCTCTCGGCTTCTTCGACCTCTTCTACAGGTGATCCTTGTACAGGTAGCTTCTCGCAGGGCTGATCGTTTAATCTCAGAGCAGCGTTGTTCACCTGTCGCTCGCCTAACCGATCGACGTAATTGTACACCCGATGAAACCAATCGATGGTACGCGACCGACTAACGGAACTCACGGACGTTATATGTTCTCGAGGGAACGAGACGCGCACGACCATCGGCACGACCACGATGTGCATCGAAAGCCAGCCTCTCTCTGGCCACGCAAAAGCACGGCGCCAGCCCGCTGACGCGCAAGCCCGAAGCCGTTTTTCTACTAAGCGTTGGACCACGACGCACATAGTGGGCCAGAATATCATGAAACGATGGACGAAATTCATGACATTCTCCTAATCATACGTTATTAATTACTAGACTGCGAATCTTTATGCGTTTATAGCAAAAATGGATGGACGTCGCTTCAAACGATAAAAATATTACAGGAATTTAACACGTTCCCTACCAGCGTCACGGATACGTGACGTCGAACAGTTTACTCAAAGATAGTGGAATTAATTTTATCTTCTTAAGTATTGAAAGTCATAGTGCATAGCATATCTTTTTTTAAGCTGTTTATTAACGCTGTTAACGAACAATTGCTGGTAGCTAAAGAGGGAAATAAATTCCTATTTGGTTCCTATGTCTTCCAATTAATGCAGACGATTTTTATTTTCCATGAAGGTCCGCAGTCTATTAATTACAATCCCTGATTAAAACATTGGAACTGTCTTTAGGCTTGGATGGAATTTAATTGCAAAAACGACGTCGACGGACCGCAGCGCCCACATTATTTGAATAAACGATGATCTTTCGTCGCGTTATCGACGAATTTATTTAGCCAAGTGCTCCGTGACCACGTCTGGCCTCTTTCCCGTCCGAGGAGCACAGCCTAGATTCAACCGGATCACTCTACCTCTGAATATTCACGATTCCACACCAGACGTGACGCGGCCGGTCAATTATTTCCGAGGCGGTTAATTGGGCTGGTCAACGACTGCCGTTGGCAACTTGAACCCTCTCAATTTTTATCTAATCTAGTTTTCCTAACGGCTAGCAGTTGTATCTTCAAGGCGAATATAGTCCTTGGACTGTGTACGAGTCTCTGGATGAGCAAAAGAGTCTATATGTTTGGACACAAATCTGCGGGATTTTCTTTAAATGTCTCCACTGTCTTGATAAAATCCAATAATAGTCTAGAAACAACTCTAAATACAAATGGCGACCGATAAGAAAAATGTTTAAAGCAAACGTACAACCATAAAGAGAAATCCAGCGCGTTAACAAATGAAAAGCAGAATTAATCCGCAGTGTATACTAATGGAAAACGAGCCAACTCCCTAGCCAACAGGTGTACAGGGCAACAGGGAAGCCAACTCGTACACAGAAAAAGGAATCGCCTCGAAGGAACCATTCCGGAATAACGGACGGTCGCGTTAAATGCGCCTAGTCGCGCGAGAACGTCGTAAAGCGGTCGTTTCGCCTCGAACAAAAGCCGCGCGAAAGCTCTCTGTGGCTTTATCGATGGCCAGACAATAGGCTGCGAGAAGCGTGTGCATCTAACAGCCGCCTTTGCATCCGAACAGATACCTATCGCGATGCTTAAGTAAAGACGCAAACTTTAAACAGGCGCTTATGCCGGCGGTAAGAGCTGTTTACGATTGGATTCCTACTGGTGTAACTATCGCTGGAATCTTCGTCCCACGTCTAAACTTGCTTCTGATCGAGTATTTTGATTCCTGAGTGGCTGGTTAGCTTCTGAACGTCCGAGGCCTGACCACAGGCGATTTTTCTACAGCGCGGATATCGTTGACCGTACTACTTGCTGCCTGTTACTTTCGTTCTACTGCGAATTCACCTAAAATAGTACGCATCTGTGTTACTACCGATGGATGGAAAATGATAAAATAATCAACAGTGCCCTTAGAACCCTAACCTGTTGACCTGAAGTAATGAAAATTAATATTTATAGATTAACTCAATTTTGTATGTAAGTAATAATAATCATGCACAAGTTACTGAATTATAGAGGATAATAAAAAACAGAAATTGAGGATAGGAGGGTTGATTAATTTTGTTAGCAACTTTGCAGCTCGTTGCTTGATTGTAATTACGTTTAAGTGCGTTCTTGTTTCGGGTTTTCAGTCGCCGATTTTTAAACACCCGGTACATGTGCAACAGGAGAATTGTCTGGAAACGACTAGAGCATCATGGTTTAGTGGTGTAAACACGCTATGAAGCAACGAGAGATACTGCTCGCTATCATTAATTGAAACCGAGCCAAACGCGTGGTCGTCGAAAACCGGACGATTCCCCTAATTTATGTTGATCTTTGATAATCGCACGCGGCGAACCACGCCAAACGTTGTCGGTGCACAACAAGTAGTAGTGGACGTTTATGCATCGGCCACTCGGACCGGAAGGAATCAATTTGATCGGGAAGTCAGGATGACGAAGATATCCTTAAGACTTGTATAATGAAGACTATGTTCCAAATTTCCATCCAACCTCACTTTACCACAAGAAATAATTCTAAAAGGTTACATAAACTATTTTACTGACCCCATCGGATTCGAAAGAAAGTAACATGAACTTTCATACTGTACTACACGTTGCACAGTACAACATTTTAGTCGATTATAAATGTTATTGATGTATCGATGTATGTAGATTAATAATAAAACGAAATTTGATTCCATACCTGTGTAATTTGATTAAAAATCATCATCCGCCTCAAGCCAAGTGCGATAGAGAGGTAGCCATGTTTGAACGTGTATCGACAATTAGATCTATCGTCAATTTCACAAACTACCCCGTCTAGGTACTTGCTGATAACAAGGATCCAAGTATTATCGATCGATACCATCAAATTTTGACTTTGATTTCCAGATGGCAGGTAAATAGAACTTGCAACCGATAAATCGTGCGATTTTTAACGGTGTGCAGAAAGTTTTTTCATTAAATAAAGAATCTATCAATACCGAGGAGGGCGTTCGATCTTTCCGTTGCGTCGTCTGATTCGCGATCGTGTCGGATCCATCCTTTTTTCGTAGATCAATGTAAATTAGACAGAGCAAAACGCTCGGGAAATAGAGACGCACATCGTGTGGTTTAGTTAGCAGACGAATTTTTCGATCGGCCATATCAGAAATGTACAGGAATCGGGAGAAGGATTGCGGCTGAACGCCTCGATATTTGAAAATGAACGGCAACGATATTACAAGATTATCGTACAAAGAATTGCAGGCCCTAGCAATCAGATACCGTGTGCCAGGTAACATTAAGGTAATTGATCTGTTCTTTCTTTATTTTTCGACATGGGAAATTCGCAAACTCAAGCCGCCGGGTAATTCCCGAACTTGAGACAAGTGTACCTTGGGTAATTGATTTCTCAAACGATCGCGATTTTCTCGCCGTAGAAGAAATTACTAGTGAGAGTGTTGCAAGCCGCGAAGGGCGGAAATGAAAACGAGGTCGACAGGCTACTTCAGGATTACAAGCAGAATCGCAAGAGGAAAGTCACGAAACTCAAAAACCGATCGCTTCTCGGGTTAACCTCCACACCTCTGGATAGTCCTGACTACGTTATGGCCGATGACTATTACTTCCCGCAACAGCAACCACCTTATCAGTGGGTGAGCCGACTTCACCCTTGAATAGCGTACCTTTTTCTTCACTAAAGAATTCATGCTTAGGACCATCTCATTATCTATTTCTATATTTCAGAGGCATATAGAAATAAAAAATAATATAGAAATAAAAAATAAATTCCATCATGGTAGTAATACAGGAATGGACGTAATATCATTTTTAAGTTGTTATAGTAAAAATTAAACAACTAAAAAATCAATTTTATTTTGCACTATTATTTTGAAACAATGGACCTTAATATATTCTAGCCCTGGGGTCCATGTGTTTATCAGTATTCTAATTAATTACCCTGTGTTTTGTAATTATACTTCAATTACGTATTTTATAACTTCAACAACTTATAAATAATACATCCGTTTTTAGATTTTTTTAAATTTTCCTGTTCTTTCAAGTTACACTCAGTTTTGTCATAAATGCATAAAATTCACAGTCTGCTAATTACCAATGTAGTTTATGGAGTAGTTCAGTTGTAATTCTACTGAACCATATGCTCAGGTTGCTGCGGAGGAGGAGATAGTGAGCAGAGACGATGAGAACAGGATCCCCCACTATGAAGAGTTCAAGCAGTTTCTTCTGAAGAGAATACAGAGGGAGTTTCAGACATGCGATGCAAATAACAATCAAATACAAGACCCAAGCATTGTAGATTTAAGAACAGCAACTGTCTCGTGCGAGCCGCAGAAGGATCCCTTGGACACCATCGACTATAGCAAGTCGAACATCATTGCTGTTAGCAACGCTGAGTCGTTTGTATACCAACCCAACGATCACGTGGAGTATCAGACACTGGAGGATACTAATAGCAACGTGCAAGGGTCCGTACTGCTAAAGAAGATGCTGCAAGCACCAGTGGGTGCAAACTTGGGGGAAATAGCTAGCCCAGTAGTCAGCGGTTACAGGGTTTGGCCGATGGATCATTATCAGTCTAATGATCTGTTGGACAACTCTGACACTCTAACAGCAGAGTCGGACAATGAAGACAATGAAGAGAATTTTGAAAGCAACACAGAGTGTTATGGACTGCTAAGCAGTATAAAGGGAGAGTATTTACTGAACGAAACGGCTTTCGTAAAGAACGTGGACGAAATTGGCCAGCAAATCTCGAGTGTACTCACAAATGAAAATGTTAATCAGTTCAAGTATTCTTCCTCGAATGTGGACATGCAACAGGATTACGAGAACTGGACCATCGCCAATGTCATAGACACAAACGAAGCGAATTGCACGTCGTCGGGTGTTCAGTCCTCGAAAATATTCCAGTCCATGTACTATGATAACATAGGTCCCAGTCCGTTGAGCAAGCCCATCAACGACGAGAGCTTAACGTGTCAGTACAGTATGGTCGAAAATGTACCTACTTACAACTGTAATCAAAATTTATTGAATCTTAATTCAACCGAGGAGAACCAGTACTACGACACGACTATCATACCAAGCGTACAGTCCGACACAACTAACTCGTCCTATTTACAGAACTTAATTAAGTACAGCACAGAAACTAGCGGAGAGTATTTAAGAAGTACACGCTCGTTCTCGAATGCAAACCAGGACTTGTATTCGCCCGCGGTCTCGCAAACCTTCCCCAACATCAATCACTACAACTCTGTCCCACCATATGAATATGCAGGCGCATACAGCAATCAAAGGAACGTTTCCTTGCCCGCCAACTTAGAACAGCAACCACAAAATTGCACTACTTCCGTGCAGTCTGATTCTAACGTTAACAAAATCAATTCTGGTACTCTAGATAAGATTCAAACCGGCGGTACGTTGTTTTCGCATTATTTCTAATCAACCGACTACACTGCCCAACACCCGCTCGCTTTGAACATTACTTAATACATTCCCTGTCCCGTGACTTTTGCATACACCACCAGAGTTGTTCATAATTATTATTAGCTTTTTGGTAATAAATTTTGCACGTTACACTATAATTTAGTTCATTTCAGAACGATTAAATTGATATTCAGAGCTACTAATGTTATTACCAGAGTGTGCAAGAGAGAGCACGAGACGCCCTGAACATTTAAATGTTTTCAGGACTGCTGGACTCGTTTTGGCCCACGAAATTCCCGAAAACTCCCGGGGACCCGGTGCTGGAGAACATTCTGAACCTGATCGACACGAAACGCATTGATCTATCGAAACTGGATCACACGTCCTGCGTATATTGTTACATAGCACCTGTAATGTCGCATACGCCGGTCTCGTCGAGCGTTGTTTGCTCGCAAAAAGAGAAGTTCATCGCTGAATACAGACAGCACTCTTTCACCCCGCACTGGCTGCTGTACAACGATACGTCGAGTGGCACACGAATGGCCAATCTACAATCGAAACTGGAGATCACACCAGAAGAGGTTCAAATGCCGCGTACATCGACGCCCAACAATAATTCCGATTTACGGGAATTGGAGAACGAAGACTCCGTGCCGAAGGTATGGCAGGACTATGAAAAAGATGCGAAGATCCGCGAGGATTTAAAAGTCGAAGTCACAGACTGTCTATTCTCAGTAATCAATACTGTGCCACTGGTCACTCAAGCTGATGATGTCTCCAAAAATCAAAGTCAATAAGAAACATGTACAGTTGGTAGTACATAAAATTGTATGTAGCAATTTACGTCGCAGGAGAAGAAGAAGTACAAAATCTTTAATATTATGTAAATTAGAGAAAGTACAGCGGGACCATCGCTGTATAGCAATCGGAAAATTACTCCCCTCATAGTGCCATTGCAAAATTGTGAGATTCTAACACTATGTTTATTTAAGCTATTATTTAAATAACTTTCTACAGGAGCAGTAGCAATTTTTTGATCGCGTCACGCGAAGTCCTACCGTACTTGGATACTCGTTATTTATATATTTAAGAACAAAAGCGCACCAAAGTTCTAGCGAGAGATTATGTTTAACCGAATTATGTTAACCGAAAGGGAACAGATTGTTACGTTTTTGCAATCGTGGATGGTTCACTGGTTTACAATGTTGAACAGACGGTCCGGAATTACGTGATTATTGAAGAATATCATTTTCGTTTCCTCGATGTTGAAGATCGAGAAGAAAACCGCTCAAGCATCACCGAAGAAAAAGAAGAAGATGTGGAACATTTTTTTTTTACAAAGAATCAAATCGTGGAGATTACTTTCGATCATGTGTAATTAATTTTCGCAACGAAGCGTCGCATACACTTTTTTCAATCATTCGCTCTCTTCGTCCTCGACTAGCATTTGTAATATTATATATTTTACTAAGGAAATAAATTGTGAAGCATTAGAAAAGTCGGTGCTCTTACTCGGTATACCATCCGCCTGCATCTGCGTCTTCAGATAATTGAATACTTTCACCGGGATTGACTCCTTTCTTCGGTTTCTGTACATCCCCATTTCGGTATCAACAGTTTTCGAACTTTTCTCTGATGATCTACCCGGCGTCACGTTGACACTGTACATTTTCTTATTCTGCGTCTAATCGTTGCCGCAACTCGAATATCTTTGTCCCTTTTTATTTTGATTGTTATGAGGCGATGGTTGATGCACGACACATTTAAAACCGTTTAACAAGAGGGAGACTACGGTGCACACGGGGTTTGGATGCACGATACAAACGGAGTAGTCAGCGAGACCAGATCTCTGGCCGCACTGCTTTAAAAAAAAAAGAAGCAATACCGCAATGTAGGTGAGAGTGCAGTGGCGCATTCGCCCTGTATCTAATGAGGCCCTCGAAACGTGTGACTAATTATTGCACGGTCTCGTGCATATCTTTCTTCCGCAAACAGCATGCCAAACAAAAACATCTTCATTTCATAAAATTAAAAAAAAATGGCTATAGAAAAATATAAAACGTTTTCCGACTCATATTTTCCTTCGGGAAAATTGTAATCACCTATAATCGGTTCGTTAAAAAGCTTTGGATTTAAATATTAATATGTATTTGTTTCTCTAAAAAGAAAATGAGTATTTAAAGTATTTTATAATCTACGATGCTTTGCAAGCTTTGCTTTGATTTGCATCTTTGGTTGGGAGGACGATAAAATTTTCCGCTCTCTGTAAATAAGGAGCATAAGATGTTACAATAACGATTTGATCAGTTTATTTTCGAAATGATGAATTTTAAAAATTCGTAGGGCTATCGCGCGCTTGATGTTTACTGGTGTCGCTCGAGGCGCATTGAATCATCTAGAATCTAAAAGATAACAAAGATAAAGATAAAACTCTGCGCAACAGACCTAACCTAACAGTAGCAGAAATCATAATTTTAATATGAAAATGAATACAATGATATCCTGGAAACTTTAATATTTCTGATATAATCGAGTTCGGAAACTGCGTGAGGATACAAGGAGAATATCGCAGGTAATTCTGCGATTTTATAAACATCTGTTCGATGCATAAACATTTTTATTTAAAAGGTTATTGTAACAATCAAAGACAATGATACGAGTTACCAGCTCTGTAATGGGTACCAGTATATTGACAATTAGAAATTTAGCTGGTTACGATCATTTAATATCCAAAGCAACAACTATACAATGTGTACGTTGGAAGAGGAAACCGATTTGGTTGCCTACGGCTAAATCGAAAATATTCAGGGTACCACAGAAGCCACAAATACCGGAGGACGAGCATATAGAACTAAAGCGTCTGCATAACAACTATAAAACATTGATGAAATCGTTAAGGTATATTATAGACATTCATTCAATGCCTATACGATAATATTGCATTATTTAATTGCCACACGTTTCGGTTCTAGGAGCTTCTTCGTAACGAAACTCCAAGAGGAGAAAGTTAAGTCTAATGTTACGACTTCGCAAGAATATACAGATGAAGATTTCTTGGTTCGTTTTCACGTAAATAAAGAATGGAACAAACAGGTGGCTGCTGAGAGAGAAGATAGATTGATAGCAGAAAGGAGTAGACGTACAGAGGAGATTATGATGAAATTAGAAGAGACAGCAGAGAGGAACATAAAGATTCAACGTGAAGTAGACGCAGAAATTAGAAAAGCAAAGGAAGAAGCTCCTACGTTCATTACTCCCGATAATATAGACCAAGCTATCGCGAAAGCACTGGAGAATATTGTAAATCATAATGCAGCTATCGATCTCGAAGGCAATTACTATATAGAACACAGCGAAGAAATACCGGAGAGTGAAAAGAAAGCAGAGAATGCTGTATAAATTATAGAATAAATCGTTTATATCTTAAGTAGTTTCTTTTTAATAAACACAAAAGTACTGCAATTACATTTGTACATTTGCTTCTCATTATCATCAAATTTAATTCGGTCAATTCGTCTAATTCACAGAATATGTTTATTGAAAATGATCATATATAATAATGTAATGTATTAATAATATACAATAACAAAAGGATTTGTAAACACATCCATTCAAGTTCTCTTAACATATGTGCTTTATATAATTATGGTACACAGGCGTTGCATCAACTACCGTAATCACGCATCCTGCCACACCACATTGTCACAAATTCTATCCAGCACATACCTAGGCAAATTTCATTTCTCAACAATCTAATAATGTATTATCGTCGTACAAGTTTTGTCACAAACGTGCGCAAATATCAATTGCGAGTAGAAATCATTGTATAATCTTCTCTTCTCGACCTTGTCTCAACGGTAATCACAGACGTTAATTTGTAATTTGTTACACGTTTATCATTTTATCATACTTCTTCTTTATTTTTTTTTTCTTTTGTAGCGATCACCGGAATTTTAACACCTGAATGAGATTGTGCTCGAACGCGTGGTTTTTTAAAAAATGTTTATATGCGATTCTACTTGCATTATGTATTGCGACATATTTGTTAAGAATAATTACTTTTACATTTCATACATATTCGTAACGTATCATGATGTGTAATCGTACCATCAGAGTATCTTTGGCTTAAACACACACAATTTGTTGAAAAAAGAGAACGAACAGAGAATAATAGATTAATGACTTCATAATGAATTCCCAACTATTTCATCAGAACGAAACGCGAATAAACACGTGTGAAAAACAATAATATTCGCGATTAAGTCACGGCTGCGAAGCCTCGAGTAAAAAACGTATTTAATATATTATTTTACAAGATAATTCATTAATCCATACGAATAGCAATGGTAAATGTATAATTCTATTCTGATATTTATTGTACGTGCTTGTGTATAATGTTCCTAAAGTTTAAGAACAAGTCTTTGAGTCTCAAGATCTGTAATTAACGACGAAGCCTCACATTAAAATACATCATTACGACTACGGGTTCAAG
Source organism: Seladonia tumulorum (assembly GCA_913789895.3). NCBI lineage: Eukaryota > Metazoa > Arthropoda > Insecta > Hymenoptera > Halictidae > Seladonia > Seladonia tumulorum. The sequence goes on from OU565271.1 coordinate 18,598,782, forward strand.
TAAAGGATGGCTATATAAATTAAACGAGTCACAGAATGGAATTAGATGAGAGTTGAACGAACCGGTTTCGGACCAATTCACAAAGCAAACTCGGCTTGACAATACTATACAGAAAGAAAAATCCTGAAGCATTAGGCTTCGTCATCGATCGTGACATTATTAAGCAAATCGGTTGAATCCTTAAATAGCAAGATATAACGCATACACTACCCTGGTAAAAGTGGAAAAAAGCTGTAATAATTCGAGTATAGTTTATCCCTTATTTAAATCCTTTCTTTTTCTCGCGATCGTTTAACGTAAGTTACATAGGCGTTTTATTTTTTACAACTATCAGCTATGGTATCTTTGACATGAGACAGGGCTATTGCACTTTGATACCGGTACTAATTATATGAAACTATTGTTCGGAGGCGTCAATAAAATATCGTATGAACACGTTCTGCAGAATAATTTCCACTGTAAAATGAGTCTTCTATTATACTTTGTGTGTACCAATTTCTTTTCTTATCTCATACCTACATGTGTTATACATACAGAGTGTGTGGAATGAGGTGGTTGAGGGCTCGATGAAATCTATTCGTGAATGCTACAATTGGTTTTTGAATGCATATTAGCTTTTTGCAATGCACATCACATTCTCGCATACATTTAATTCAGCTTAAATTGTAGATAGACAAAGTTTTTCTTTCTTTCTTCCTTTCTCTCTCTCACACACACACTTTCTCTCCCTCTTTGCTCACTGGATCCCGTAAAATCTATGGGGGTCTAGGACGTTCCGAAGCACCACAGTTAAAACGTGTGTTGCATCCGCGTCTCATGAGCTTGGTAAAAAATAGGATTTATAAAAAATCTTACACCTGTTCGTTATTTTGCGTACACGGTATGTATGAAAATGATGGCACATATGTTTCTAAAGCGAACTTGGCGGTAAATATGCTTAAACGTGATTTTTTCCCTTATTCTTTGTCGTTTTTTCATTTTTTTGTTATCATTATCATTATTTGAACTCTGTATCCTTCCTCGTTTGGTATGGACAGAAAAGTTATGGAAATAGCGTTCCATTTGTATTTGCTTTTTTTTACTATTAAATTACAGGCGTTGTAAAAATTAATTTAGTCGATATTCACATTTTGTCATTCATCAACAAATGCATCATTGTATCCCTCCTGTTACTTTTTACTGTACAAACAGTATGTATTTTGTTTCATTTTTTACCCTCCATTTAATCGTCCTATTCTCATCCCTCCGATCTTTGTCTTTTTCTGTTTTTAATTAGTGGTGCTGATAGATTGCTTCTTTCTGGACTACATTCTCGCCACGCAAGGTGATCCATAACTTTACAATCAATTAGAAGAACAAAACAGTTCACAATAATCGAATCGACTCTACTCAATGAAGAGTAACTCCACCCTTTCACTTGTGTGATTTCGATGCTCGAAGGAATTTATTATTCCTTACAACGATATATGTACAGATATCGGGTCAATGAGAACTTGTCTTGATCAAGTATAATCATAAAGAAATATAAGAACAACATGAACACAAACAGCTAAATAATCTCTACTCAATTTCAACAAAGAAGCAAGAATTTCTCGAGTACATATACTGTGCATCGATTAGTTTCTTTTTTTTTTCTTTAAAAACAAGCAGTAAACTCTCTCTTCTCTTTGCCTAGAACAAATGAGGACAATATAACGTTTGTTGCGTACATATACATATGCGCACATATATATGTATGTATATATATACGGATAGGTATAAAATTTGGTCAACGTTTTTTCTTCTCTGTATGATAATATTATCAAATATAGCATATATATAAGAATATTTTGTACGAATATAGAGTAATAAAATGGTTGGTAAACAGTAAGTATAATTATTCAACAAGTACTACATAGTAATCGTAGTAACATCAGTGGTCGATTAGAGAGGAGACAACTAAACAGATTCTAAAACCCGCTAAGAAAACATGATCAGTTCTTTTTATCGATTTCTTCCTTCGTTTTTTCTCTCTCTCTTACTCTATCCTCGAATATACAAGATCGTACCATGTTTCGAACGTTCGCAGAACGGCCTCATCTCCAATAACCACGCTAATAATAATTATAATAATACTAACTATAGAGTTAATTCATGTCCTTCGAGGGAACGTAAATGGTAAAAAAGAAAAGACATGAAACAGCGTTCTCAATGAAACAAAGATTGCAGGTATTCGTGTAGTGATATTTTTTGGTTGTTAATTATAAAAAAACAGACACGACAATATAGAAGGTTCTTCCAATAAGCATAGTGCCAAACTACTGTCAGCACAACAGGGCGTGATAAAAATATGGCTTTCTAATACAACTATATACTTTTCTCAGTGTTGTTGCTCCCATTCAAATATTTTGCTACGCGATAAATCTATGTTGAATTCTCTGCATTACTGTATACCCTATCAATACCTCCCCCCACCTCCTCGATACTACAAATTTATAGAACGGCGTTATTTATTTATTTATTTATAATACTTCTATGTACTACAGCTGTGACCCGACAGTACTTTGAGACGTATTGCGTTTCTTTAGAAAACCTTCCTACTGTGCACACATATACAATCCATTTTTTCTTTTATCCATTGTTCGTTTATATCCGACCATAAACATTGAGCTTAAAATTTGTCATTGTTTCCTTCTTTCTTTCTCTCCCCGTTTTTTTTCTTCTTTTAAGTAGGATGTGTGTCAGTTAAACTATCTTACAAAGCTAATCTCAAAAAACGAGATTATGACTATTAACGTTTCCGAAAGTATCACGTTTTACTCACGCATTTTGCTGAGCTCACCAGGCCACGCCGTGGGAAATGTATTTATTCTTTCTTTTCTTTCTTAAGTCGGACTCCGCGACTGCCTATTAAAATAGAAGTCTTTCATCCTACCTTTGTTTCCTCACGTAGGTGCACTCTCGCCCATCTTCTTAAAAAATAACTTCTCATAAAGAAAAATAATATTTCCTTTGCATAACGTTTGTACGTTGACGGTAATGCAAGGCCGTGGCACACATTTTCATTCTACGCGACATATCATGTGTGTAAAATATATAAAAAACCTCGACGAACGTTCCAATGCTGACGGCAGCAATCATTCTCGTCCGGGATCGAGCCTCGCACTGTTCCTGTTCCTCAATCAACTCTGTTGATCACTTCGCGAAGATACCCCGCATGCTGCTGCGTGTATGTACTCGCGCTTTTATACATTTTGCACACTTGATGCAGAGTGCAGCAATGTGATGTCTTTTGTTTTGTATCGCATGTATTATTTCAAAGATAAATTAAATTATTCAATTCCCCGAGGACCGTCTATTGGCATAGTGTGTAAAACTTCGTCTAGCAACTGAAGAGCTCTGTGTAAATGTACCTGTACCACAGAAACACAATGTATCGTATCTTATTCTCTTAAATTTCAGTCAAACAATTATGAAAAGATGAATAAAATATACCTCTATCCAGCAGGGAGTTTCCTTTATACTTTGCCGGGGATAATCAGGGCCCCAACCTTTCACGAAACTTAAACGCAAAATGCACAGTCGTCGGAGATCATCTACGCCTATTCCAGCTGCTGCACTGAGACCTGCGTTATGATAAAAACGAGTAGGTGTAATTTAAATAAATAAAATGTAAATAAATTTCTATTTCACTCCAGTTCGTTACAACTCAGGTAGAAAATTATAATTTTGCATAAAGATCCGCTGTCTAGTCATGAATGAGCATATGATTCTTAGATTAAAGCTATCAGTGAGGATTGAACGTTAGAGATTATTCGTTTAGACGATTGAAAGAATTTTGTACTGACTTTTAGTAATCGGTGCACCATGCGTCAAATGTCCCGCAACGGCAGCAGCCTGTGCCGCGGCAGCGGCTTGAGCAGTGGCGGCTTGTCCTCTCATTTGCTTGTGACACTGTCGTAAGTCGAAGACTTTAATATACGCGGAGGGATAAATTTTGTGTACCGCGTCGCCGGGCGCGCGGCCTGCCTCTCTGTCTAAATAATAGGATTGTACAAAAACGCTGTGTTCGCTTTGGCATCTTAACCAAACGTCGCCTTCTCCCCTTAGATCCAGCACGACTCCTTTTCCTAAAACATTTTCAATCATGTGAAATATAACCGTTTCAACAACGAGAAAGAAAAGAAAGTATGCCTAAAAATTTACCTATGTGAAGACGTGCCTTCTCGCTCTGCTCCGTTCTGTGTACATTACTCAACGCCCCTAAACAAAATCTATTACCGCCGCTCGGATCGACATATCCGTCTACTGTGACGGTCGGACAACTACTGCTTACTTTAAACGTTTCGCCTACTTGAGTATCTAATTCGAAATAGCCAACGGAACACCAGTATTCGGGTGCTGGTTGCGTGGAGAGCAAACCGCCTATGTTACCGCCCACGTCGCCTCCATGACCACCCCCTAATAAACATGGGAGTTACAATTTTTTGCAAACAATACTTCATCAGAACACAGGATGGCCCAGTGTTTTAAGAACTGAAGTCAGTTTTCAAGCTTTAAACAGTTTTCAAACTTTACTTACAGTAAGAAGCAGGATGGAGGTGTCTGTGATCTGGAGGTTGCATGCTCTGAGTATACGTAAGAGTATTAGCTCCAGTCCACTGTGGCGCTCCCGAGTTGTAAGCAGCCGTGCCCACTGGAAATCCATTTGGATGATGAATATGTACAGGTGATACAGGAGAGTTCTGGCCTTCTCCTGTTAGAATATAAAATTTCAGGATGAATGTAAACGAGCACCGAAAAAGACTTCAGGATAATATCACATACCTAAGGATGCCGTTAACGCGTCCACGCTCGGAGGTTGATTCAGGTCTTGAGGCGGCGTGCTAGTCCCGTAGAAAGTTTCTGTAGACTGGCCCTGCGAAGGGCTGAGCATTTGCGCACCGTTTCCTCCGCTAGGTGTACTCAACGACTGCTGTTGGCTACCTACGGTGTGACTCATTGGATGTACTACTGCTGTAAAATCAAATTTAACTCGTACACAATACAGGCAACATAACAGAAAATATCGATTATACAGAACACTTTCTCCAGAGTCTCTGAAATTCATTACAGAAAATGATTCTAGAGACTATTTGCAAGTTTCAACTAGCACAAAGCAAAAGAAACTAATCAGCAGTAGACGGAAAGTATGCTGCTTGAAGCAATTAGGGGATCTTCTACTTTCATATTACAGTTTCAGCTTTTTGTCTTGTATCCCTTAATTTTTTTGGAGCAGCATAGCAAGTATATAACGAAGCATTCTATCATATACGTACGATGATGAATGTTACGCGTCGTAGAATGATGAGGTGTAGGAATCCAGGTTTGTCTGGGGCAATTATTGTCGTCCAATTTATTGTGGGGGTTACCAGCATTATTTTCTCCCCCATTACTGCCAAACATACCCTCACCACTAGCTGTGCCAAACAACAAAAGAGAAAAGAAAGCTAAAATGAAATAGAACTAGCAATGCAAAGTAAATACCAGATGAAGCAATAGTGAACGAGAAACAAAAAAAAAGTTCGCCACAGACGAATGAAATCACCTTCTAATCTACAATAACAAAGCTTTACTCATCTTTATTGTATATTTGGTGCATTTACCGCGGTATACGAACGTACAAACATGCTTTGTTCTCGAATGCATTTCATATACAGGAACACATTTATAAACAAAAATTCTAACTAAAGATAGGTGCTACTTTGATGCACAATAAATAGACTGTGGATCTTTATGCAGTATAAAAATTGTCTGCATCAACTAAAAAAAGAGGAGTTCCAGAAAAATTGATTTCTTCTCTTAATAATTTGAATAAGGTGTAAGTAATATACCAGTAATACGGAACTCGTCTGATATTTCTTCTGTTTTGTGTTTCATCTACTCATTTTTGCAATAAATACATAAAATCCGCAGTCTAATAATAAATTATTAACATATTCGCACCAGAGAATGGATATGTGTTGCAAAGTTCTGCAAAATGCACTGATGAGAATGTGTTAAAATATAAAATACCCAGAATGAACGAGTATCGTTAACAAGGATTGTAGTACTTCGCTTACTTGGATTAGGGGGTGCTAGGCCAGGTATAAAAGTCTGCTGAGATGGTTGAGTGTTATTGGATGAAGTAGGTTGAGCAGGTGGATGGTGCTGAATGGTCTGATTCATTTCACCGTCGACGTCCATCGCGGATCCTGCTCCAGCCGCCGCGGTACCTCCGCCGCCGACAGAGTACTCATCCTTCACCAATCTACCACCCGGTCCTACGCCCACGCCTGACTGCAGAGTCAGCCCAGACAGGTCTGTAAAGAACGGGTCTGTGCGGGGGAAACCAACCCATTCCATCATACACCAAGGCCACAACAATGAATTGTTTAACACTTATGGTGCTATACAAATGAGTTGACAGAAGCTTCACGAGGATAACAACACAACAAAAGGAAGTCTAATTCAAAGTACGTGATTTTTCTAAAAAAAGACAGAAACTAGAAATACATTTCATGGACATACCTATGCCAGGAGACACAACTCTCTCGTAGTGATACGGATTTACACATACCGAATCACACTTCAAATCAAAAGCAAATTGGCAGTATTTGACGTGTTTCAATTCGTTTTTGTGTAAATCTGGCCACCTCCAAATCCGGGCATAAATAACATGTGGGAAACCCTTGCGTCCTGCAACCTGTAGCCTACCATCCAGAGTTCTCTGTATGGTAACACATTTACTGGGATGCGCCCCATTGGTAGTGATAGCTGTTATTAAGCTATCTAACTCATCTCGTTTTTCCTAAGCAGAGTAACAATCTTAGCACAATTTTTGCAACAACAAAAGGAACATTCAAAGAACAGTACTCACTTTAAGTTTTTTAACTAAGGATTCTATGGCCCTTTTACTGAATCCTTCGCTCTCTCCTCCTTGCCGATGGCACATCAATGAATGGACTATGCTTAGGCAAGCATCTGCACTGGTCGGAGCACTGGGAGCGATTCCGGTAATTTCTCTCACTGCACATGTAGCAGTAGCATGTCAATAGTGCACAGGGTAAATATATACTTGTCGCGGACGTTCGTAAAGAAAATAACGCAATCAAAACTTACATTCTGGATTAGGCTGCATTTGGGGCGAGGGATACAGATGACCTCCCCCGCCCGCCAATCCAACCATCTCTGTGAAAGCCGTGGCGAATACCGTTCCAATTCTCCGATTGAGACACTATTCTTATCCTTGGCTTTGCGACGTTCGAGTTTATTATGATTTACCATCTAGTAAGCGATCCATGAGCCATGTGTGTCGCGTATGTAGAACTGAAAGCGGCGCAGAGAGACAGTTAAACAAATCGCAGAGCCTGCAAATGGATCGGTTATGAAATATTAACAGACAGACGGGACGAACCTTATCGGCCAACGAACTAATTACCAGCTCGGTCGCACAGAAAATAACCTTAGACGAGGTGTTTCGTGGTGACGTACTGTGAACTGACAGTTACCTCGATCAGGACGCTGCTGGTTTTTTTCAGGAGGTTAGATTGTGCTGTTGCGACATCGGTAGCAGAACCTGGCAGAACCGCACTTATCTCTAGTGTCTAACTTACACGATTGGCGAGGCGACGAAAGCGCCAAGACTATCGTGCGCGAGTTTCCAGCAGCTCGCGTCCCGTTCTGTCTCATTTATACCTTTTTCTCCCCAAGCATACCGAAACCGAATGCACACTTGCAGCAAGTAACAGTTGTTCGCTCTGGTCCCGAGGTCTCACCTGGTCTCACCTATGCACTCATCTTTCTTCTAGCTTGAACCGCCTTCGAACAACAGCGATGTTGCACGGGAACAAGGGTGACACGAACATCCACAAGCTACTCAATATCATGGAGGTTGACAACGTTTAACCCCTGTCGGGGCGGTTTTGAAATGTATCCGAATCTACCCAGCCGGGTACCTACCCTCTACCTCTACCTGCTGCACCCCACTCTTTTGACTTGTTTTATAAGGAATATGCGTGAACTATAGACGGCGCTGTAAATCGTATTTGTAGCGACGCTTGCAGCTATTTTTTCAAACAAATGGCAGCAAAAATAACATATGTGGTTGTGGAGAATAGTCTAATAAAATTTGTAAAAATATGCAAAAAATGACCAAATTTGGTTTTCAGCCAATGCAGTTTGAAGGTTTCAGGAAATCCGTTAAGGAGAATGATCAAAAGGTATTTATTGCTGGTCACGATTTAAATGCCGTGGAACATAAGTCTTTACAATTTTTCATTGGCTTCAGATTGCAATTGCAAATTAATTTGATTCTTTATTTATCGACGGCGGTCTTGGACCGTTTCGAACTTAATCAATATGCGATGCAATTAATGACTACGGATTGTAATCCGACTATCGATCCGATTAATAATTGACCATTTGTTTATTAAATGCAATTGCAATTTAATTTCGATGAACAATAATTAACAATTAACAATTATTGCTTCTACAGCGAGGACTTAACGATTGATGATCGACGATATTTATAATTGCTTTAAATTTTTTAATACGGATAAGGCGTATTAATTAAAACTAATAAATGTTTTCTAAATAAACCTTCTCTTACATTGTATGGAAATTAGCGTAATCAGAGTGTCTCGAAAATTGAGCATTCGATTACCATCCGGGGGTGTAACTCAGTGGTAGAGTGTCTGCTTCGCATGCTGAAAGTCCTGGGTTCAAATCCCAGCTCCTCCAAGATCTTTTTTTTTCGTTCTTTTCCATTATAAAAAAATCCTAGATCATCTTAGAAACACAGCTACCGTGTTTGAAACAAGTCTAAAGCACTTGGGGGTGTAACTCAGTGGTAGAGTGTCTGCTTCGCATGCTGAAAGTCCTGGGTTCAAATCCCAGCTCCTCCAACCCTTATTTTTTCCATTTTTTAATAGTGAAATGGCATTAAACGGTTTGTTCTGTTAGTCTTTCTATTCTTTATTTAATATTTTAAACAATTACAGTCACTAATTAAAGGTTATAATGTAAATATTAGTTGATGAGCACGTGGTCGACCGTTCTTCACGGTTTGGGGATTCTCGAAAGTTTCATTTCTCTGATAAAGATGCGCGCCCCGACCCATTGATAAGCACTTGAGCAGCAGGAGATGTGGCAATTTCTAACCAAACCTAACCACTCCTGCGGCACTAGTACTTAGGAACGGGTTAGGATTTATTTCTGTATCTATCGCGCTTCTGCTCATCACTGTAGACTCGTCTGGGCATCGCCTTCTTGATCCCCGACCCCTACAAAACAAATCACACTCTATTATTCATTGTTAATTAATTGCCACGCGATTCTAATTCGTTTAGAACACGGACAATTTCTCAGTTGATACGGTTATTCTCCCTCGTACATACAAGCTGCGTCTCTTCATATGAGTAGTTACAATTACTCTTAAATTATTGTCAGTATCAAAAAATATTTCCAGCAAAAGTTACACAGTTCCAATGGATTTACATGATGCAATGATTCGTTTCTTGCTATTTCTCATTTTTATCAAAATATAAAGGTCAACATCATTTTGTAACCCTTATGTAGGCAACCAACATGTATAATTTCAAAGCTTATATTTATTCAAGATTTCCTGCAGAAATTTATATTTTGAGATTATAGATCGATGTGAAAGTGTCGGTAGAATGGATATGTTTCGGTTTTATATTTAGGAGGACATAAATAATTGTTGAAGGAAATGTGATAAATGGACACCTGTACACCTGGTTGCTTACACACGGGTTGAATTATTACAACATATGTTTGAAATATTTTTCCATACAGTCAATAATTTGCACGGAATCCTTCATTTGTTCAGAAGATTAACGAAGCAAAGAGAACTCCATCTCCGCTATCTAGTCATTAGTCATTAGTTGAGACAGAGTAGAAAGTCGCGGAAAGATAGGACTGACGAATAAACTCGTCTTTCTCGAGGCAGAAGGTCTACACGCCGATAAAGGAACCGTTGCGTATCATCCTCAAAGAAAGAAGTATCGATCGGGGTACTTCAGCGCCACTACACAGAGCCCATTCTCCTTTGAGGTATAATGAGGGCCCTTGTTGGTAGCGTACACGCGTCCTCGCTCGTGCTGGCATCCACGAATCGTCCGGGGCAGTAAAAACAATTGGCTCGAATGTACAGGGTGTATAAAAAGGTTTGATTTTGGCAAGCGTAGGCGTATTCTACATCTTCGGATCGATGAAGATCTGTAAAAAAAAATTGCCGCAAAAGTGTCCTTGACCTTGAATTTCAAGGTCAAATTTTTTTTTATTGCATTGTATTCTACTCATTCTGAGGATAAAAAGTGTCAAAGGAACCATGGGTCAAAACTTGACCGTTCTCATAAAAAATAATATTACAGTTATTACTAATAAAGTAAGCAGTTACTATTATTATTATTATCAATTACTAACGTAATTGATCACAATCAATATTACCTTTCATGTCATGAAAGATATTCATCTTCTATTTCTTCTTCTAAGCCAAAGAACCGATCCATTCTGATTAATATTGCTTAACACATTAAGGACCTCTCACGAGTTTTCTCGTGTTTCGCGTCCCATCTGTTAAGGACCGCTCACGAGTTTTCTCGTGTTCGCGTCTCATCTGTTAAGGACCGCTCACGAGTTTTCTCGTGTTTCGCTGGGATCGATTCTTTGGCTTAGAAGAAGAACATCTTTCATGACTTGAAAGGTAATATTGATTGTGATAAATTACGTTAGTAATTGATAATAATAATAATAGTAACTGCTTACTTTATTAGTAATAACTGTAATATTATTTTTTATGAGAACGGTCAAGTTTTGACCCATGGTTCCTTTGACACTTTTTATCCTCAGGATGAGTAGAATACAATGCAATAAAAAAAAAATTTGACCGTGAAATTCAAGGTCAAGGACACTTTTGCGGCAATTTTTTTTTACAGATCTTCATCGATCCGAAGATGTAGAATACGCCTACGCTTGCCAAAATCAAACCTTTTTATACACCCTGTACAAGACATCGGGACGGAACTATAAAACGTTTCCACTGGTTAGCAACAGGCGGAGGAAATGGCTGGGGACTCCGAAACGAAACGAACAACCGGCCGGCCGGCCACGGGTGATTAATAGATAATTAAGAAGACCGAGGGAAACCCTAATACAGCTTGCCCACGTTTCGCTGGTAATTCGCCGGGAGATTAGATAATCGACTTAAGAATACTCTGTGCCCGGTAGATGTTGCGTGACGCATTGGCTGCGTGCACCGTAATCGTTCAACGAAATGGACAGAAGTCTTAAGTCAATTAAGTTAGTCTATTTAGCAGATAAGGATTGCTCGTTGCCGGACAAAATGTTCACCGAAATAATTATTTAATCAGCGACTGTCAGCGACACCGTGAATTAGAAATTTATGAAGAGAACAATGGGAGATCGCAAGAGGCCCGGCAGCGTGTAAAAACAATATGTCACGGCACCGGTGTCGATAGTAAGACACACGGTATAATTATTAGCCCGGACGTGATGCTACATGCATGCAGACGCATATACACGCTATAATGACGCGATGACACACAGTGGTACTCATTGAAGCGACCTCGACGACTCATTAAAGTCGCCCACCGCGCTCTCGCTTCACTCGTTCCTTCTTCCCGCGCGATTCTCACCCCCCCTCTCTCTCTCTCTTTCCCACTCGCGCTTCGTCCCCGAGAAATTTCGAGCTGCCCCTCGGTGAAACCTGTTGCATCTGCAGAGGATTTCGACGCGCGACGCGCATCTGGACCGAATGCACGTCTCCGCGACACAGCCGGGAACACTCGAACCGTAGACACTCGCTGTTGACAATCTCTGTTAACGTTGTACGTCCTTGGTATCGTTAACAACCGATCGGCTGCGCCTGGCCTGGCCTCCTCTATCCGGCTGCGCTGCAAAACGGAAGAACAAATTGATCACGTGAGTCAACACCCGGTGTCGAATCTTGGGCCTGATCGATTCATCGATACACCGATCGTTAACCCGGTTCCCTTGAATAAACGTGATGTAATTTACGTTACCGTGGATCAGTGGCTCCCAATCTTCTTGTTTACAGTCGCCGGGATTGTGTTCGTCGTTGATCAAAGATTTCTATCTGTACATGGGGCACGTTAATCGTTTTGTTTGCGTGAGCGGATTTTCTGTTTTACGATAAAGATGCGCGCCCCGACCTATTGATAAGCACTTGAGCAGCAGGAGATGTGGCAATTTCTAACCAAACCTATCCACTCCTGCGGCACTAGTACTTATGAACGGGTTAGGATTCGTAGAATATTAATAGAACAGTGTTAGGTTAGAAATTGGGACCTTTAATTCTGTCACCCTAGTCACTAGGGTATAGTGAAACAGGAGGACAAAAAGGAGTGGAATACAACCGAGTTGGCTCGTTCTTTCTTGCTGGCAGCCGAGTCCCTTGTGTAGCCTGAATCCTGGGGGATGAGCAATTGTTTTAATTAGAGGCTGAGAACGGTTTCTATCTTTAATACGGTACCTAGGAGTCAGGAGCTAATAGATTTCCGGTAGACAAAGAGCGTTAACAAATTGAGCAACACGTCCTATAAACGTTAATAATTCCCCTCGTTACCTTTGCATTATTGTAACTGGGCGTTATCACGCGTCCCAATTAATAGCGAGGGGTTAATACTCGATCCATCGAACGAAACACAGCAGAACGAAGGATGAATCGCGCGATGAGTAGTATCGCTCGCGGAAATGCGAGTGCCGGAGATAGGGAGGAGCCAGGCCACAATCGAATCTTTGATTTCTCTGACCCGGGCGTCTCTTTCACGATTCTCGGTCGGTGAAACGGCGTATTCATCGTCTCGCGAGGCACGTAGCGACGCCACAGCTTTTTAGGATAGTGCACAGCTCCTCTGAAATCAAAAGAAAACGCCAGATAGGACCGAGGAGAAATTCTCAGTCGTTCGCCAGGCCAGTGGCAAACAAAGAGGACGCACGCCGTGTTAAAATGCAAAGCCGCATTAAGTCGAAGCGGATTAGCCGGACATGCTGCGAGCATGGCGAGGCGCGTGGCCGTCTTCTGCCGGAAGACTTCTGTCGCACAGCTTGCACACATTGTGGGCCGTACATTTTCGGCGACGGATTTTTTCGTCGGCCCAAAGAAAAACCCGACAACGACCGAATTCCACATCCTCTTACTCTAACGGCCGTAAAATGCATAGCGTTCTTCATGAGACTATGAGCAAAAGCGTATAGAAGTATGCATTAGTAGCTTTCTTTGAACACGTTGAATGCCACCAAAAATGAGAGATATATTTTTACAGATTTTACAAGGTGCTGGAAGGGTGATACAGAATATTCTTAGAGTGATTCTTCAACTTTTCGATTTTTATTTCATTCAATAAAATACTCCGATTTTATGGAATTTTTGAGTCTGCTGGGTAGGCACTCAACGCGTTAATAGAAACTTTTAAGTAGATAGAGTACTAATTACCGAGAGAAAATTAAGCTCCTCCCGAGCTTGTGGCCACCGCTGTTATTTTTCGCAGGACAAAGCTGAAAGGATTTTAAGTTGTTAGTAAAAGAAGACAAAACAGATTTATTGTTAGAGATTGATAGGATTTGGTCTTCTATCGGCTACATTTTTCTGCAAAGCGTAATAAAAATTGGCGTGTAACGCATCGTGCGCTCCCCTCTGTCAGTGATGTAGGGGTGGGGTGATGAGACGAGACACGAAGAGAGGGGAGTGTAGACGAGAGCGGAAGAAGATCGGGGGAGAGACGAAGGGAATTGCAGAAAAGGGGAAGATGCAAGAGATCGGCTCGGGAAAGGGAGGGGGCGGAACAGGGAGAGCAGACCAATTAACGCTAATTTCTGTTAATGTCGGCTCCCTCTGGACGCTCGCGAAATAGCTCGTCAACTTATTAGGCAACGATGCACAAATTGTGGGTGGATGGCGGAATTCCGGGAAACGGCGAGGGATAGACGGCCCCCCGGGCCAGCAAAAACCGATTTGACCCTTGGCAGGATGGCACCGAGAATTTACGGGTATCCTAATTCATATTTTAACTTCTCGCCCCATCAATTATTTCATTTTATCTCGGATTAAAATACTTCACCAGGAGTCCGACTTAATATCATAGGACAAGGTGCTAACAGCGTATATTAATAAATTATGGAACATAGCAGGTTTCCGCACAATGAGATAAAAAGATTGCTGATTTATACTATACCTCAAATAATTAATTGATTCGACAAAAATGGCGAATTTATAAGAATAGAGCTGGGTACGTTTGGTCTCCAATTTCTGCGCGTTGAACCGGTCATAATTCGATCCGTAAATATTGAGTCACAGCGCTGGCAGCTTTACAAAATTCAGACGAAAACACGCGTACGAGTGTACATGCGTCGCGGAATTGATGACTCGCCTCGACATGGAAGGCCCGGAGGACCGTTAGCATGGATGTATTTCGTACCAGACAAGCTTCCCTCGGCAATTACTCGTGGTCTCTGCACGCTATCGTCTCGTGAAGGGTCAAGAAGTCGTGAAGATAAAGTCGAACGGTTAGTTGTATACTGCTACATTTTCCAGCGGGCAACAAAATGTCCGTCTCCGATCGCAATGCTCGTTCCCGCGAGATCGGACCGGCAAGGATCGTCGTAACGAGGTAACAACGATTCGATTGTTTTCCAAGGATCGTTTCGCGAGGCCTCGATACGAGTGTCCGGTTCGAGAGATACTCGCGAATATGCATATAGGGTGTCCTAACATTCATAGTTTAATTTTTCGTGAAAAGAAAAAGAAATATTTTTGGATAGATCAACAATCCATTTCCGATTGTATCGTGAATTCCGAGTCACCCCGTATGCGTCAATTGAGCGTACGAAACCCATTTCAATGTACAAAGTAATCAAGATGTATAGAACTAAAAAAAAAACATGACTCTGCTATTGCAACGGCTTTCAACCTAACCTTAATGGTCTAACGATGCAATGGAAATTAGTTACATAAAAGTAACGGGACGAAAATAAGTGGAGAAACGATTTAATGGTTAATTTGTCGAGGAAATAGGTCCGCGACGATTCCGCCGAGGGTTCTCCGTTTATCGACGGAGACACCGGTCGCGAATTAATCTTGTTTGCGAGCACGGTGCCCCGGAAAAATGGCTAGACGGTTATAAACAAGCCGATCTATAGCCAGACGTGAAATATGCACCGTTTGTTCAGAAACTTATCTGTCCCGAATGATAACGGCGATAGTGGTCTCCCTAGGCTCGAAAAAAATAACGATATTTATCGACCGAGCAACGCGCATGCTGGGCCTCTACCGAACAATCGGAGGAAATCTCATGACCTTTAGCTTCTATTCGACACTAGTGGACATTAACGTGCTCTTCCGCACTTATTAACGTAATAACACGGTGAGCTATTCTTGGAATCACTGTTTTCTATTCGGTCTTCGAATGATGGTAGGAATGTCGCCTCGAAAATATATACATATATGTACATTATTAACACTACACTATTCTATCGCCGGACCTTAACCAGTTAACCGGATAAGACGAGTTAATTCGAATACAACTTCACCGGTTGAACAATTGTCGTTTCCTATCAATTTAACTAGTTATTCAACTGCATCGTGAACTACTTCTTGTGACAAAATTGTCGTCGTAGTCGTCGTCGTCGTTGACTCACAACGATTTCTCGTCGAATAATACCAACGGAAGATATTCAATAGAATAATTCCACTGTTCCTAAACGAACTACGAATCGTTAAGTGTCCACAATCAGAAAATCACCCGGTTAACAGGCTAATGGTCGTCCGCTGAATGAAAAGATTCGACGAATATGACGGAGGAGAGAGAGGGACACCCGATCTCTCGGGATCGAAATACGAAACACCATAACCGGAACAGTGAATGAACATTAATTACCGTGATACGTACGGGTCCCGTGGATCGCATGGTCGAGCGTGCGTTCCCCGGATAAAATTCACGTGCTTCCCGTTTCCCGCGTGTGCACAGTCCTTTGTTCCACGTGGTACCGTGGAAAAATATCGGTTCGATTTCCGGACCGATAAGCCGGCTCTCGAGGGATTCGAATCGCGGGACATACGATTTGGAACGATTGCCGATGGTCTAATCACTGAACGAGATCGTAGGCGACAAGTACGCGGCTGTACAATCGCGATCGGCGGCGATCGGCTCGCGATGACAAGTGGAGTAACGATGTTCGGCTTGTCTGTGTCGCGGATTCTTCTCACGCGATTCTCCCTTGTACCACGAGACATCAAATGTTTTTCAATTGTTTTTCTCTTAAAAGAGTAGTGGTCAGGCAAGCAGGCAGGCAGGCAGGCGGGCGGGCGGGCAAGCAAGCACGCACGCACGCGCACGACACTCGCGTCACGACGGCAGACCGACGACTGAGCGATAAACTGTTCTTGATTGGCTTAATATACTCGGACGAGGGCTGTAATTGGCCGCTCCTTGCCGCGGCGGGAAATGATTGGTCAATTTAATCCTAGAAGCTCGGTGCATTAAGCATTCAAGCAGCGTTCAGTACCTATTAACAGTTCGCAAGAGAGGCACTGCCGCTGGTCACCACCGCCATCGTTTCTCTGCGCTGCTCTCTGCGTGTGCCTTCTTCTCTTTGTCCTCTCTTACTTTCTCTCTCTCCCTCTCTCCTTCTCCCGGTCTCTTTCGCGACACGTAGAAAACCGTGTCTCTCTCTTATTTTTTCAGGTCTCTCTCTCCAGCGCGCCGACGTTCCAAATCAATTTACCAATTGAAATCAGTGCCGGACAGTGAAGAATCGCGTCACTGAATGGGTCCGGGCAACCGACGGGGAATATGCGTCTCCCATGTGCAATTCCTTCCTACCCGCTTGTTATCAAACCGTTCACCGGGCAGGCCCGAGTCTTTATTGCCTCGCCTTCATGCACGAATCGAATCGCGCGGCTAACGACACGATCGTCCGCTAGATTCCCTCTATGACAGTGCTTTTCAACCTTCCACCCCCCATCCCTCGCTGCCGCACAGCAGCCGAATTCGAAAGACCCGCGCGAGCCGAACGCGCGGGAACCGAAACTTCGATCGTTCGTTCGGCCACTTCCGGTTCCAGCGAACAACCGCCTCTCTGCCCACTCGGTTCATTCGTCTTCATCCTAACCAGAAATTATAGATGACAAAAGGACAAGGAGTATTCTATTTTAGGTTAGTTGCCTCTCTGATTCACCTTTCACTTTTTATTTATTGCCGGTCGAATTTCTGTACGCAATGCGACATCGTGGTCATCGAGGTTTTTTTAACGTTCGCAGAACGTGAATAAATTACAATTGAGAAATAATATCACTATTTACAAGGATTGTTATTGTTGCTATTATTGTAGTAATACATTCGACCTATTTTACTGCATGGTAATTGTTTATAGGTTGTCTTGTATGTAAACATGTATAAGTAAACATTGTCGTTTATTCCGAGTCTGCTTAATTGTAAGTAACGAATAGATTAATGTTGATTAACCATGTTTGTTCGAATATTCGAAACTTGGCAGTTATATAAAGTCTTGTGGGTGACTGTACGCTCAGTAAATAGTATAGCAAAATATATAGAGTTGTATTACAATTTAAGCTTATAAATTATTAATATAAATTTAAAGTTTATTAATATAAACGAAAATGAAGTGTTTCGAGAAAATAATTCGAACATCTCTTTTCATGTCCTGACTTGACCTTAGTGGTGCGCAGTTGAGAATCGCGGACTCGTCCGACTCGTCGTTGATTGGTCGAGAGGTTCCCCTTCCGGTTTAGTGGTGGTGTTTCGGTGGTGAGATTTCCCGCGCCACTATCAGCAATTTCTCAACTAAAATTTATGTTTATTACAGCAATAAATCGAAATATATACCAGTGATACTTTTAAAGTGACAATGACAATCGATCGAAGTGAATTTATTGGTTAGGAAAATGGCCAATCGATTAGTTGTCCGGAGAATTGCTTTCGATATTGTTCCCGGGTGCAACCATTTTCGAACTTGGCCATCTTTGAACAATGCATCGACAATTGGTGAGTAACAAAGGTTTAATATACTGTTGTATATTAAAATGTATATATATGTACTATAAAAGACAGTGTATAATATAAAATTGCTGCTGTATAATATATAGCTGCTTTAATGTTCTGGAAGCTAAAGCAGCTCGCTTGCCCCTGATGTCCATTGTAGTCTTTGCGTGCCTGCATGAAAAGTAATCGCACCGAGGTGAATTTCTTATCGATCACCTACGGCACCACTACTTAGCAAACAGATCAGCAATGATCGAGAGCGTCGGAGACAGTTTCACGTCGAGAGCTCTTACGTCTTCGACAATTGCCGGTCGACTGTGTTTCTCCAAATTCAAGCCGAAATATATACGCCTCGGAGGGGGTACAGTTCGAATTTTCCTCTGACATTGTTCCCTCGTTTTACTGTCTCTTATCTCGTGCATTGGTCATTCTTCAAAGGTTGTTTTCCATGACTGTTAGGTTCGATATCTTGTTTTCGTGTCATTGATTAGTCGTGCGTTTGTAGGTTATTTGTACTATATCTCGAGACGTCTGTTGGGAAGATAGTCTAATTCGCGACCGTAACAACGAGCGTTCGAATTTAGCGCACATTGTTATGGTCACAAATCGAAATATCTTCGAAGGTTGAATTTTTCGATTTACCTGCAAAAAACAATATTTTTCTAGTTATAAAGCAACTATGTAGTAAATTTTTCAATCTTTATAATAATAATTGCAATGTTTCTACAGGAGGAGTTACTGGAGGTGAGTTGTCGATTCACGGTTGAAATTGTTATTGCTGTTAGAGGATTTATTAACATATCCTTTGCCATGGACCACAGATTTGTGACCAGACCTTAGCAATGGACCAAAAATTATGAAATAATCACTGGTAGAATAATCACTGGTAATGATATGTTAAGAAGACTTAAGATTCTCGAACCTGGAGGTTGAAATAAAAAACAATTTCTTGGACGTTGTTATCAGTAAACGAACTTAATGTATTTAAAACAAAAATTCAAGAATACTGATATGTCTTCCTCGACCTACCAAAATGATTAAACAAAGAAAGAAATTCACAAGTTGCTAATTTCTCGCAACAGACGCAGAAAATGTTTATTTTGCATAAAGATCCGCAGTCTAGTTATCAGCGAAGCAGTATCTCGTTTTTCCCTGCCTCAATCTCTGTAACCATAAATTTGTCCCGCGGTGCGCAGTTCAGAGGTACTCAAACAAACAAGCGAAATCGTCTTGATCGCTGGCAGGGCAGAGAGTTCCTCAAACAGATTTATCAGACTAAACAATGCGCTCATCTGTCGTATGAATCATCGGCTTCCGTGCGAGTTTTTCGATCAGTTCGACACGGTTACGCCACGGGGGCGAGTGGAAACAATGTCGCCGGGTCGAATAATTGGTCGAAGGACCCGTGAATAGGTCCGTCGTGCAAATTGACGACGAACGGACAAAGAGAATAAAGAGAAGAGAGGATAGAGGACAGAGAACAGAGAGCTGGCTGATTAACGCGTGTGCACAAGGCGCGGTGCCCGTATCCCGCCGAATGTGCTCCGACAGCTCGCACTTTCAAATAGCATGACTATTCCATAATGATCATTGCTTCGCCTATGCCTGATCCGTGACCGTCGGATTTTCTCATGCGGGCCCATTTTGTCCAGGTTTTTTTCGAACGTAACTCGACGGCAATGGGCGCTACGAGCACCACCTTTTATTAGGACACAATCCCTGTTGCCATTGCTGCTGACGATCCATTGTGTATCGATTAGGATCCCCAACTCCCTCGAGTCTCAACCTGTTAACCGTAGAAGACGCGGCCACTCGTCATTCCTATTCAGCCGTGGGCTCGCTCGATCTACCTCGTTTAATTCGTTCTTTCATTACGCAGTCTCTGAAAGACGATGTTCCGGGACAATGACGGATGTTTATGTAAATAGATCACTTTACACTACTCCGCAAAAATTGGGATTGTATCAACCGTTTCTACCGCGCCGATCAGTAAATGCTTTCAAGTCTATATTCCTCTGGTGGGCAAATTCTAATTACAGTAGATTCATTTAGGAAAACAATTTTTGAAAGTTTTTGGAGACGCTTGTACTGGTAGGGTATTCTCATTGAAGATACGCGAACGTTCAACCTTGAACCAAGCAACGTTTATATATTAAAAATGCGCGTCAGGTGTTTTGCGAAGTATAGCCTGATTTTCGCGTAGTAAAACGCTTTATGGTGCAAGATCGAAGTCAAGATTATAAACTCACTTTGCAATACGGTCGGGCCATATGTTCTTCAGGGTTCGCTACCAATCCTCGTTCAATCCTCGGAATAACGATTGCCGCGTGTACCATGGAATGATCTTCGAAAAAATTGTTTAACACACAAAGTTAACGCAGTGGAATATTATCGAACACTCTTTGATATGTAGTAAACGTATGCATCGCAGTTTTGAGATGGAATGGACACCCGTGTGCGCCTCGAACGCAGCCTCTCGTACGGAAGTCGCACGTGCACAGGTGTTTTCTGTGATCATGTGTGCCACATATGCCAGCCCGGCAATGATATCGATTCGGAGCCGATCGAGGGATCTACGTTTGTCTAGTTGTTCGACATACATGGCCGCCAGAAGGTCTCGCATTGTATTTTTGGTTATCGAGACACGATATGTACACAGGAAAAGGAAAAACTCCGTCTCTCCGGCTGGCTTCGGCGAGTTGGAAACTCTGTGTAAATGTAAATGTAAATGTTGAGACTGTGGATAGCCTCGGGGACGATGACGACGGCGACGGGATTTAATCCTAGTCGGAGGGAAATTCCAGAGGATTTTCCATGGATTTCCAGGGAAAATTGCTGATTGAACGAGGGAACGGTCGCGGCCCCGGCCCGAGTAATTTAGAAGAGTTTATTAAATTGGGTAGAATGCTGTGCGTAGGCCCACGCCGGATACTCGGAGAATGAATCTCATCCAACGAGAGGAAGTTCGAATTAACTCGAGCCACTGCCAAGGGGGTACGGTAGAACCCCATATACGTTATAAGCTCTTGTCCCATTTATTCTTTGCACATTTGTGCGACGCGTTCGTTCATCGAACGCTCGATCCGTTGAACAACCCTTCCATATTTTATTAGGTGCACAAATTCGTTCGTAGCCCTTCCTTCTTGAATATTTGAATCGAAAATAACGTTTGTGAGGATTGTCAGGGATTAATTTGTCCATCTAATGCTTTAGCAATGCTTATATTTTACGTTAATTGAATTTAGAATGTACAGTGTACTGATTGAAATGGAGGAAAAATTAAAAATGCTAAAAATAGAGAATGTAACACAATGTAGCAGAAAATTAGAACTTGTTTGTAGAATTTTTGTTGTCCGTTACAATAAAGGAAAATTGTAGAGCTAGGTGAGGATGAGAGTGGACCGCCGAGATTTACGCGATAGTAAGGTTCAAAAGCGCAGAATGTAGCAGAGAATTAAGACTTATTAGAATCATTTGACCCTGGGCTTCTTATAGCGTACTAAAGACTTTGATGAGTTTATTTTATCCGGGATCGAGGTGGGGAGGCTGAAGAAAAGGAGAGGGATCAATGGGTAAGGGAACAGAGGACAGAAACTACACACAGCGTGTCGTGCTATTCGCGTGTTAGGCGGTTCACGACGTGTCCGCGCGTGGGCGAGGATCGCCTCACGAAACAAATAAAAGGATACAGAAATTAATTAGATCCGAAGAGAGAAAAGGTCCGTCACGGGTCTTCGTCATTAGATTTATTCGTGGAATGTACAGGGTTCCCCGTCGGAATCTCCACGTACCAAATATATGTACAAGAATATACGATGTGTGTTCGCTTACATCTAGTAATAATAGAGAACAATACGGTGTACGCTAGAAAAGACAATGTGTAATGGAGCGACAATCGGGCTCTCGACGCATTATAGCCGTCTCCTCCCGGCCATTCATCCTCTTTCGCAAATAACTTCGACCACGTTCGGGTCCATTAAGATCGGGTCCAAACATCTATGCATCGCGCTACCAAGTATCTCGCCCAGCAACCGGTGCATTACGCTAGAAACAAAAATTGCGTTCATTAAGGTCTATTTATAAAAATGATAAAGCTATATTTATTCCGACTTTGAGAGATTTATGTTGTACCCTGCAAGCAATTGATAAATTTATTCAATAATTTTCCAGGCAAGCATTTTTACAATTTCAATAATTGTTGAATGAAAGAATCTCAGACCAGTCTTTATGACTGGGTAGTTTTAGTGTTAAAAGATATACTGGCCTTGGAGCAATTGTTTGCTGACACCCGGAGCAACTTTAGGCTCGGCTCGCTCAAACATATAATAAAAATGGATCTCAAGTGTTTTATGGTTTAGAGAGGAACTTACTCCTCGTCGAAGACGAATCTCCACAGGTACTGCTGCAGGTAGTGCGTGTCGACCTGGATCTGTTGCAGCCCGTACTTGCTGAACGTCCGTAATCTGACGCATTCTAGGAATGTCTATAAATACAAAGGGACCGGTGTTTTATTGGGCCTGGTCGATCATTTCTCGGTAGCGTGGCCTCGTGGTGCGTAGTATGCAACGATACGCAACGCGGGCGATGCAGCGCGCAACGCGAGGAGAGAACAAGGTATTCTCGCGTCGCGCAAAGTGGATAATGGCCGTGCCATTTTATCATTGTGACCGGTCGACCAGCACCTGTCTCTCTATTACCCGGTACTCTGTCTGCTAAAAGTATTTTACCTTTAAACTGATCTTGATGATCCCGGTGAGAATCGAGGTCTTGTTGAACTGGACCGATGAGAAGATCTCGATCCGTTCGGAGAACAATTTATGAATGTTGCTGGCCAACGAGGAGTCTATGTGGCTGGGAGTGTAGGATGATAAACTGGTCCTGTAATGACGCCTCGACACGCTCACGCTGGAAATTCAGTCTCACGGTTAGCCGAGAGATGACATGATTTCCATGACCCCCTTAACATCGCGTGTCTGTCCCCCTAATCTCGTATACCGTACAATTGTGAGGGAAACCGATCAGGAAGGAAACAAAGTAGCTCTAGTTCCTTCCTAGCGTCTTCCAAAGTTACGCGACGTTATGGGAGAAATGTTAAGTCAGTGCAAAAGATTTCGTGTGAAACTTTTGCAATGCTCTAATATTTTACCGATATTACCTATGAGCTTTCCTGCTGCTGTCGCTGCTTCTGTCGACCTGGCCCTCAGAGTCATCGTACAGAACAGCGACCTGAGAATCGATCACCGTCACGTCCTCCACTATTCTCTTCATCACAGGCCTCACAGTCCTCGGTTCAATAGTGTGTAACCAATCTCTGGTCTCCACCGATTTTCTTATCAGTCGCGACACCGCTAATCCTTGGATGCGAACATAATGGTTTAACAAGTTCTGGGCAGCTTCCTGAAACTTCTCACATAATTCTGAGTCTGGTGTAATTACATTCCCTGAGCAGGTGTATTGGTCGATGTTGAACAGCTCGTCGGTTGTAGAGAGCTAAAAGTAGAAGAGTGTTATAGTTTCATGGCTTACGGTTTCTGGTACAATCCTGTCGCTCCTTACCAGGTATTTTACGTTATTCTCTTTGTACTCAATGCACATTTTACTCAACAAGAGTAGGAGAGTGGGTGGACATTTGGGGACGTCGGATCCAGCACAAAATCCACTCGCTGTCGCCATCAGATGGTGTAGAAATCCCACTATCAACCCTTCTCTGACCTCGTCCACGCAGAAGTTATGGAGGAACTGTGTTTTCGAGCTGAAGGACAGATCTGGTTGTAAGAACACCTGAAATTGAGTTTTGTTTTAATTTTATTCGGGATCGGAACGGGTTTTCGAAAACTTTGGGATTCCCGAGAGTTTTCAGGATTCTTGAAGATATTGGGATTCCTGAGAATAATCCCAGTACTTTCGAGAACCCGACTCCGAATAGAATTCTCGTCCCGATCACTATCTTGTTAAGGATCTTTCCAAGACGAACCAACAAATCCTGCAAAACTCCCTTGACTTTTTCTATGGTGGGCATAACGAGTAAGGCTTGGAGCTCCGCCAGGCTACCATCTTCGTCCTGGGAGACCTTAGTCGCCACTGTTTGCCTAACTTTGCCGAGCCCCTCACTCAAGTGCTGCTTCAAATTATCTAAATGATTGCGGCATTGTCTTCTGCCTGCATTGACCACGATGTCTGTGCCTATTCTGATAACAGAGGAAATGCGTTCGATGATTGTCTTGATCACTATCCGAAGATGTTTCTGTCTAGTACCTTACAAAGTCTGTCTCTTTGCACAGCATGTTTACTGCTTGCAGTCTTCTGTGGAATTTATCCAAGGCTCCGACTAGAACTGCCGTGTCAGACACGTTCTCTACCCTTTTACCAATCAGTTCGAAATATTTCATCATGTTCTCCATAATGAAATTGTTCAGGTGCGTGATAGCTTTCGTTTCAAAGTCGTCCGAGAGCTCGTTGTCTTCGGACGGCAGTCTGTCCACGAAGAGATCGTTGTAGGATCCAACGATGAAGCATAAATCACTGAGGAACCCGTAACTAGCCATACCTACGAATTCTGTGATGTCGTTCTCGTACATGTCTTTCAGATTGTGTAATTGTTGCGTCAGTTTCTCGCCCGCGTTCGTTAGAAATTCGGTGCACAAGGAATCGGCTGGTTCTTTCAGCTGTAAGAGGAGGTCCACGTTCTCAGCTAGAGCCTTGGTCGACGAGTTGCTCTTGTAGAACTGTTTTCTCAGTCTTGCCTTGAGCTCTTCTAAAATAAATTCACAGTCTTTTTGTATTCCTTGGAAAGAGGGTAAGTTGCCGTACTGATTTAACACACGCTGTGCGTGAATGTAATCCTGTACTGCCTAAAAGAATAAGAAATTACATAGTCGAATCAAGGAGTCATAGAATCGATAATACATTGTAGAGAAAGATATAAACCTGTGCATAATTCTCTTCGTTCATTTCGTCTTTCAAATTGCTAGGCAAGTTGAAGAGGAATTGCAACTTTTTCAAGAGGGCATGAACGGAAGACAGTTTTGCAATCTGCTGTCTGGCACCCTGAAGAGTCGACGAAATCTGTTCAGAAAAGGATGTAATACTGTCCATATTTTTTGCTAACATGTCCATGCTCTCTTCCATTTCTTTGAAATCAGTCTTCATCTACATTGAAGAAGGATGCTCTGTAGATTAAATAGCAAATACGATAGATGCTGCACGAGCTGTTTACCTTTCTGATAGTATCCGTGGCAGATATAAATTTATTATAATTCTCGTACACAAGCGTCTGCATATCCGAGTGCAATGTTTGAGCGTTCCTTATAATTTCTGACTCATGATCCATGATTTGTTTCAACGTGCATTCCTGTCAGAGTAAAAATAACATTTATAACAATATATTATAAAAATCCTATGAAAATTTCTAGCTTACTTTTAACAATTTGTGGAAGTACATATCAGGATTAAAGTGCTGTCCATTAATGTCATACGGATTGCTTGAATTCTCTGCCATCGTGAGTATTTTTCTTGCCACAACTCTGCCACTTTGACAGTCAGTTTACCCTTTACACGCAACGTTAGGTTAGTTCGCGGACTACCAACTTGAGGGTCTGTTTCATAGAAGGTTAGGTGAGACGACGCTGCGACCAGTAACATAACCTCTTCGAGATTACGAAGAAGGCACAACAAGTGCAATAAACCGTGAAGAAAGTGAGTCCGCAGCATTTCCTTTCAGAGTAAAAGTGTCTGAATGAAATCTCGCCATTTTAATCTCTCTCAGAAACACAGCGATTCATGAGAACATCGAAATCTGGTCGCATGCGAAGGATCGAAAAGAATGAAGGGGTCGTTGTATTTTATCGCTGAATTTTATAGCACAAGTAACCTGAAATTGTATCACTTGCAGAAAACCTATGAAAAGATTATTTAAGAGTCGTTTGGCATGCGAAACATTCCGGTGACAGTTGTCAGAAAAATTTTCTGACTCGGAGATAACCTCCATCTTTGCGCGTTTGTGTCAAGATGATATTTTTCATTTGACAAAAACGCGAAGACAAAAGTGACCGAGAAAATGCCGCACCCTTGCGTCGTGTGCGGTCGTTCACGCATGAATCCCAACAACAGAGAAGAGGAGTATATGTTCTTTGGGTTTCCTGTCAACGATGAGCCCAGGTGTAGGAAGTGGCTGGAGTTCTGCTGCCGCGAGGATTTGTACAAGCTCACGAAAAAGCAGCTGCTCCAACGAATGGTCTGCTCCAAACACTTTGAGAAGAAGGACTTCCTGAACGATTACTTCGACAGGCTAAATGGTAATGCTGTGCCTACAGTCTATGATCCCAAGCAAAGTTTATATAACATAACGTGCGTACTCTGTGGTCATTCCCGTCACGATCCACCAAGCGCGGATTACGATGGTGCAACCTTCCATCATTTTCCTGGAGAGGAATTTCGTTGCCTGAAATGGTTAGATTTTGTAGGGGTTGATTCATATTATAGATTAACGAGAAAAGAGATTTTGTTCTGTTACATTTGTTCAAAACACTTTGACGATTCTCAATTCATGTCTGGTTACAAAAGTAGGTTGATAGACAATGCTGTTCCTAATATTCGCAATGCCGATCAACTGGAGAGTCCTGAACAATATATTATGGAGTTTGTGGAAGTAAAGAGCTTTGGGTCTCCGGAGAAACCGAAGAAGCTGGAACCCTTGCCACCTGCTGTTCTGGACAGCCAAGCGTGTGCTGCTTGTGGCAGATCAAGGTCTGATCCCAGAAACAAATTGGAGAGGTATAAGTTTCATCCTTTTCCCGCATACGAGATTGGTAGGTGTTTGAGGTGGTGCCAGTTTCTGGGTAGAGAAGATTTGTTGAAAATGTCTCCTAATCAGATAAGGAAATTAGTACTTTGCTCTAAACACTTTCAAACAGGGCAAAGCTTCCACAAAGTAGGACCGTGCGATGCAGTTCCAACCATAAAAGATGTATCAGAAGTAGACTCTGTCAATCCTATTGAACAAATTGAAGAAGAACAGGATGTCATGGATGAATCTAATTGTACCAATACCGCTAAGGGAATTAAAAGACAAGGGTTCACAAGACCATTAGTATCTAGTAAAAAACCAAAGGTAGATAATAAGCCTACTCCTCTCGCCAAGAAACGTGGTAAGTCTAAACGGCCGACGCTTATTAACATTCCAAGACCAGACCCAAATAACATTGAGAATCGCATAATAAGGAAGCTGCCTCTTCCACCGAATTCGAATTGGAAGATTCAGTTCGCAGATCAGATCCAACCAATCACAATAACCAACAATGTTGCACCAAATATCACAAATAATATACAGGGAAACATAAAGAAAGTAATCTTGCCATTTACTGGGGACATATCAAACTTAGGAGACCCTATCCCAGTGCATAGTTTATCTAGCATCCCTCCAGGCTTGCTGATCAAAATTAATCTTCCTGGGCAAGAGCAACAGAAACCAGTAAAGACAAACAAGAAACCAACCAAAACGAAAACCACTCATAGTCCTGCTACTTCTAATGAGATCGACACAAAGCACCAGATATGGATAAATAATGGAACAACATCGGTCTCGCTGCCTCTAATTAAACCGGACAATCAGGATGAAGATAAGAATTTCGTTGAATTTCTATCAATGTCGCCTGAGGCAACACAGGATAAAATGACCGCTCAAGAAATGGATGTGCATGAGGAGATGATTTTACCGCATTCGTTGGAAGTATTAGACGAAGAAACGGATAATGTGAATCACAACGATAATTTTTATCAAAACTTTGAGGAGGTGGAACCTTCGTCCCCGAAGGAAGACCGGCAGGATAGGCCGGCACCTCGCAAAAAGGTGTCAGGGACAATGCGTAGAACAATTATTCCTATTAAAAGCGAAGTCAGATACTTCTTGCGCAAACTTGCACCCTATACACACAGACTACCTAGGAAAGCTAGAGCACAGATAAAACTCTCGATCGTCAACATGGTGATCGATCAATTGTAAATTTCATTAGGTGTAAACAAATGATAGTATTTTTAAGGGATTATACTTGGATGCAAACATTTTACATATATGCACATATAAACTATATATATATATTTCTTGTATATTCAACGATAACCGAGTACGTAGTCTTTAACTACTAATAGCTAAGAAATATTATTTTTATTATATATTTATAAAAAGGATGGTGATAGGTGCGATAATAATACTAGATTAAAGAGACGATTTTGTAGAGTACAAATAATGTTTGTGGTACATAAGTTCGTCGACCATTTTTATGTCATTTGTTTGATCTAATTGTTGAGATGTACATTTTGGAAAACCTTAAGATATATTGCACTGTTGCAAAAGATCGAGAGAACCAAAGAAAACCCTTCCAGTTGTTCCCCACGTGTGTATGTTAAAACATGTTGTTCATCTCGTTAAAATCCTCTGTGATTATAATTGGAGTTTTTAGTGGGAAAGATATCATTTTACTATGTACATTTATGTGGATGCGATTATAGTTATTGTGTATGTACATAGTACGTATGTATATGCATAGACGCACTTACGCGAAAAATTAAACTATAACGATTACGTTGCAAGGAAATTATGTAAAAAGGTTTACTGTATGATAAGGTTTCGTGAAAGGATCAAATACACGATTACAATGATTTGTTTAAACGTAAATTTCTCATCAATTTGAATGCTTTTTTTAATTGTACAAGATTCAGTATTTATTTAATATATTTCGAATTCTTAAGACGGGCATTTTAGTTATTTCCACAATTTCCAAGATATTTTCATAGACTTTAAGGAAAGTGTATCTTCCGATACGGGTATCCATATTTTGTCTACGTTGCACGCATTAATAATTGATTTTTCTCGAGGATACTTAATTACAGGCTTCGTTACGTCTTCGTTCACTTTCATATGATTGTTTATCCATGAAACTTCTGCAGATGCAACTGGTTCTACAGAAAATCGATCGCATTCAAATATTTCTATTTATTGTAGAATATATAGGGTGCATACTATTTAATTTGCTTACCAATGTTTACCTTTGGTAATAATTTATTCCGTGTACCAATGTTGCAAGATATAAATTTTTCAATCACGCTCTGATATTCTGCACACTTACACAATATGCCAAGCGGATGCTCTGTACAATGTTTATTGATGATCATGTTGTGACGATCATGAATCAATGTTTATTAATTAAAATAGCTCCCGTTTTTGTGACATGAATCGATAAAAAATTATTGGAGTTCAAAACATCTGAATTGAGCAAAATACACATACAATAATTTATAACTATAAGTGATAGGTGTGAATTGAAGCAATGCTGATAACAATCGAAATTATGATTTATGTTCATACATATTAATACAAGAACTTGCAATTATAATTAAATTATACGGTGTGTGTTCAAATATAATACAACTAAGAAGCCAGCTTCTTATCGCCTGTGTCAAGATAAAATGGTGTTAGAAAGAGTTCACATAGATTGTAAAAGGTGGATACAAAAACTGTACAGAGAAATGAAAATGTTTAGTTTCTTTTTCTAATACTTAAACGCTCTTCTTTTTTGGAGATACAATACAAAGCATTGATCACACGTTTCTCAGAAATATGAAAATACGAGGCATTTATTCACTGAATGTGTATATTGTGTACGCGTGTCCTCGGTTAACGTGAGCTGATTTAATACGGAAAGTCAATGCTGATTAAATATTTACAATATTAGAGCTAACTACGTAAACTTTGCAGTCTCATTTTCATTTCTTCGAGCTCGTCCTCCGCTACTTCTCCTTCCTCTTCCACGGATGTGGACGCTACCACCGATCCTGGGTTTTCTGTGACCACTGCAGGTGCTGTGCCTAACTGACCTGCTGTCACTTCCCATAAAATCTGAAAGAATTCGTTATAACATTGCTCCATTCTCTGGTCGAGAAAATTGTCATCTATTTATATACATATAAATAGAAATTACTTTATCTACTTCCTCGTCTGCTTCGTCTTCCACATCATCAGCATCTTCGATAGAGTCCATAGTCTCGTCTAACATTTCTTCTATGATACCAGCTTTCATCATTTCTTTGGATAATTCTCGCATTGTGGCAGCCACTTCTGGTACCCTGACCAGGGACTGCATTGCTTGCATCACTTCTGTGGATTTAGAAACGGAGCCAGCAACTCTTATCGTTGCTAATTGATTTTTCATTTGTAGGGACACTGAGTTTAGATGAGCTTTTGAGGTGTAGATTTTATTGCAGGCTTTACGTGCACGTATGATCTCCTTGGCGAGTATTTTGCACACATCCTTGTCCCCCTTCTTTGCAGCATCTTTCAGAGAACGTTTCACTTTCTCCTCTTCGCGTTGGATTGCTGTGTGCAAATATAATTATGCGTAGTTTGTGCTACTCAGGCTTTCGAGTGGAACTTCAAATTTAATTGTTGGTATCAGGCTCTGGTTACTCTGGTTTATTATTATTTTGGACTGACTCACCTCTAACCTGTCTGTCCAATTGATAACCCTCCTTCCTTAATTTGTGTGTCCATTCTTGAACCTGAAATAACGCTCGGTATAACAAACATCGAGAATTTATGGTAATTCGTATCTAACCATGTCCTTCGGGTTTTTATCCTGGGATTTTCCAAACAGGCCCATTTCCTCCGTATCTTGACAGAAATGTCAGATTATGTGCATTCGAAGCTCCTACCTGGCGAACATAACCAAACAATCTCGTCCATGAACTGAGATAGTAAACTATTCGAGGTAACCACCAAGATTACGTCATTTCTAAATGATTCACTGATGTTCTTGAAAGATAGAAGCCGTCGAAGATAACAATACAGATAAAGGAATGAAATATACGAAGAAAAATTAGTCCGCACAATAAATTACCGACATTTTCACTCCTTAGGTTTCATGAATCAAATAGAGAGTGCGTTGATTTTCTAGCAGAGAGGAAAGTCTTTTCTGCAAAAGACGGCCAAGGTTCTTTTCCTTGCTAAAAGACGGCCGGGGTTCTGATCCAGAAAAGACGGCCCAGGTTCTGTGCCATACCACCGACGAGGTATAGGATAGACCTATCACCCAATGCATTTTCGTGGCCACGTTTTCGGGGGTCACGTAACCCCCTTACCATTTCCGTGTCACATCCTGTATTACCAACTGGAACTAAAATTTGCTGACAGCGTCCTTAGTGGTAGAAATTGAAATTAAAAATAGCTATATATATAGCTATATATATAGTCACTACAGTCTCGCGAATACAATAGAATATTGTTTTCTAAAACGCTTCAACGATTTCAAATACTAATTTCGATTATGATTAGCTAAACTTTATGTTGGGTATAAATAACAAATGAATGAAGCTGTACGTACAATAAAGAATATGTTTAACTGCAAAATTCGAAATGTTGTAAACAGCCAAATATTAATATGTACTTTATAAATTTCATGTTATAGGGTGACATAATTTTGTTCCTATTATTAATTATCTTCATTGCTTTGAACAATAAGAAAAGAAATAAATAAGAGTGTTGTTATATAAATCATATGTGCATTATATAGCATGTGGTTATTATGAAAATTTTCATGAACATTAGAAAACGAATGTTTTAATAACTTACTAAAAACTACTAAGTAAGCCAAGCTTTATATTTATATTTGAAATTTGAACACCAATTATTACTATATATGTTAACAATAAATAAAAGATTCGTCTTAACATCAACTACAACAATATGTAATAAAAAATACTTAGTTCTATATTTACTTAAAAAATTAAGATGACCATAATTTTTTATTAAAACAAAATATTTTGTAATTTTTTTCTATTGGAATTTATAGATGACTGAGTATCGATTAACTGTTGTTAAAAACATTTTCCCACCAGATTATCCGAAATTTTTAAAACATCCGTAGATGCCTTCTTTTGGGTCGCTGATGATAGGCCCAACAGAGCTGTGCATTATTTAGATAAAAAATTATTTGCATTGATACGTAATGTTACGATAAAAATTACTATCTTATTGAAGACGGTCCAAACGATGTCGTGTTTGGACTCATTTTCATCCGGATAAGTTCTACAACTTATTCGTATTAACAATATTATTTTGATTAAAAATATAAAAGTTCAAATTGCCAATAATGCTCGATTCTCCATCTGTTTACATTGTAGGCTGTTTGTCAGTCTCTGTGTCTCCGACGTTCGGCACCCAACGGGTGTTGTCGGCCGTGTCGTCGAGCTGACAAAAGTTATCCGAAGATTTAGGGTCGCCCCAGACAAGACAGGCAAGATGCCGAAGTTGTTTGGGTGCCCAAAATCGTCACCCATAAGGGCTGAGCGTATCCGTTGGTCGCTTGAGAGGTACTCGATGTGCTCGCAACAAAGGCCAAGTGCCGAAAATCGTCTCATTTGCTAACAGAACCCCAGTACCGTCCACTCCCCTCTACACCCCTAAGATGCCAATGCTGGAGCGTGTCGGCCACGGGCAGGTAACAGGCCACAGACAAAAGTTAGAAATCTCTGCCAACACGGACGCAGTCACGGTGCAGAATTTAATGAAAATATTCAATATTCGTGTATATCACGATATGAAATACATTCCTTTTCCATAGAATGCGTATGAGGATGGAAATTGTTATTAATAATTATATAATAATCATTTCCATGCATAATACAATTTTGCAATAATTATATGTCAATCATTTTTATTTATTCCCAATTTGCTTTTACTATATGTTTTATACCTATTCGAAAAGTAATATGAATGTAAAGATAGATCGAGATTGTTCTTCCAAGAACGTGAATGGGGATCACATTGAAAACACTGAGAATGAGTCGGATAGCGAATAATAACTGAATGTTATTCGTTCTGAATGTTATAGTTATATATAATAGTTTTTTCAATAATTGTTAAAAAGTGTTACTTCGATACTTCCCCTTCGAAATTTCGTTTTTTAATTTTGCGGAGCCTAAAAAATTGCGGTCAGGTAAGACCGGCGAAGGATGCGGCGTTCGGCGATTCAGGTAGCTAATTGCAAGTGCACCGACTGATCGACCCCTATTCACCGGCAGGCTTGGAAGAACCAATGTCCTTTGTACTATGGATTGCATTACCTTTACTGTACACTCGGAGTGCACAACACCCTAACAACAGTTTAGGTAAAATATGTAAATGAGATCCCCGATAACTGTTTCAGTCAGAACTGTTATATATGTAACAGTTTGAAACAGCTATTTGCAGAACATTTTCAGTCCCTATCAGAAAAGTATAA
Organism: Seladonia tumulorum; assembly: GCA_913789895.3. NCBI lineage: Eukaryota > Metazoa > Arthropoda > Insecta > Hymenoptera > Halictidae > Seladonia > Seladonia tumulorum. The sequence goes on from OU565271.1 coordinate 18,632,113, forward strand.
TTGCGAGGAACAAGTGAGAACGAACAGACCGATGTACACATATAATGTGTATCAATATATCATTTCTTTCCTTGAGACTGTCTACATTCTGAATCCTACATGTATTACGTATGACTTTTTAATTAATTTATTAAATACATAAAATGGTACTATTTATTACATCCTGTGTTTCATATTAGGTACTGATATTCTAATTGCAGACAATTAATAAAAATGTGATTATTAATAATCACTGTATTATTTTGTGGAATTAAATACAATGTATTAAAATTCCTCCGTTTAAATACAATGCTTTCTGTTTCTATACTCATTTAAATTTGAATAAATGCTTTTTCAATTTATATAAATAAGCTTTTATTTATTGATAGTAAACATAATAATAATTGTTGTTGAAAATTGAAATACTTGAAATAAATAAATTGAAATAAATAAGAAGATGATGATGATGATGATGATGATGATGATGATGATGATGATGATGATGATGATGATGATGATGATGATGATGATGATGATGATGATGATGATGATGATGATGATGATGATGATGATGATGATGATGATGATGATGATGATGATGATGATGATGATGATGATGATGATGATGATGATGATGATGATGATGATGATGATGATGATGATGATGATGATGATGATGATGATGATGATGATGATGATGATGATGATGATGATGATGATGATGATGATGATGATGATGATGATGATGATGATGATGATGATGATGATGATGATGATGATGATGATGATGATGATGATGATGATGATGATGATGATGATGATGATGATGATGATGATGATGATGATGATGATGATGATGATGATGATGATGATGATGATGATGATGATGATGATGATGATGATGATGATGATGATGATGATGATGATGATGATGATGATGATGATGATGATGATCATCCTCATCATCATCATCATCATCTTCTTATTTATTTCAATTTATTTATTTCAAGTATTTCAATTTTCAACAACAATTATTATTATGTTTACTATCAATAAATAAAAGCTTATTTATATAAATTGAAAAAGCATTTATTCAAATTTAAATGAGTATAGAAACAAAAAGCATTGTATTTAAACAGAGATGAAATATTCAGGTTGAATTAATCATGTAATGGCTCGTTTGGTTTAGTTTTCCAGAATGCGACTGTAACTTGGAAAGTAGCTGAAATACGCGCTGTGCATTACACGTCAGTAACAGTAAATTGGCAACTATGCGACGAATATTCTCCGATGTGATTTGGCAACTACGCCTTCGATGTCTGTAATTCAATATAATTCCTAAACTCACCACTCTAAATCGTAGAGGGCATACCAAAACCTCTGATTTTTTGAAGAGTCGGTATTTCAGAACGTGAGACACGAAGTCCCATAAGATGATAGGTCTATCCTATACCTCGTCGGTGGCCATACTAAGGCTGAGCAGATGTCAGCACTATAACGGGATCACGAAAACCGGGGCGTGAGCACTCTCCCATCCTCTCTGTTCCTAGGTTCTGTTTCATGCTAAGTTGTCCAGATTCTTTTCCATGCTAAAAAGGCGATGTCAGAAAAGTGGGAACGTTGAAACCCCGGGCGCGAGCACTCTCATATCCTCTCTAACGAAACCTATATAAGTAATATTTTTATTAATAATATATACTATTTTCAATTCGAACCTTCATATTTCTTCTTCAAATTACGTTAATCAAATGGTTCTTGCGGACACACTACTTGTTTACTGTATATGGTATAGAATACTTTATCACTACCTCTTATCTCTTACGAATACTTATGTAGTCCTCTATATAGAAATATGCAATAATCATTACACGCACAATATCTTATGTGCCAAATTTATTATTTCTGCGAAAAGATTGTTATTGTTTTTATAATTTAAAAAATATAGTTTTACGAATTAAGAATGTTTAAAATCCTAAGTGTTAATAACATATGCAGTTTTTCTGTTAAATATTCAAGATCATTTGGTGATTTTGTAAAAGTAGTTGAAGTTGGAGCCAGAGACGGACTACAAAATGAGAAAAATATTGTACCGACTGAAATTAAAGTTGAGTTCATTAATAAATTGTCAGAAACCGGATTGAAGAGTGTAGAAGTAACCAGTTTTGTGTCTCCAAAGTGGGTTCCACAAATGGCAGACAGCACTGAAGTTTATCAAACGATTAACAAAAAGTCTGACGTATCGTATCCTGTACTGGTTCCTAACTTGAAAGGTTTAGAAAGTGCCTTGAAAGTAGATGTAAAAGAAATAGCTGTTTTTGGTGCTGCATCTGAGACTTTTTCAAGGAAGAATACTAATTGTTCTATCGATGAGAGTATCAAAAACATTGAAGCAGTTGTCAAAGAAGCTAAGGGACACAAAATTAAAGTTAGGGGATATGTTTCGTGTATCGTTGGCTGTCCCTATGAAGGTAAAATCAAACCATCGGTGGTAGCCAATATATGCGAATCATTGTTAAAGCTTGGATGCTATGAAATTTCTTTAGGAGACACCATTGGTGTAGGATCTCCTGATAAGATAGACAAAGTCTTAGGTGATTTGAAGCATGTATCATATGATACAAATGTATTTGCACTTCACTGCCATGACACTTATGGACAAGCATTGGCAAATATTTATTGTGGCCTTGAACATGGTATAAGAGTATTTGATTCATCGGTTGCTGGATTGGGAGGATGCCCGTACGCAGCAGGTGCATCTGGGAATATTGCTACCGAAGACTTGCTTTATCTTCTCCATGGACAAGGTTTGGAAACAGGAGTGGACTTTAATAAAATAGTCAAAATTGGGGATTTCATTAGTAGTCATCTTCAGAGGAAAAATCAGTCCAAGGCTGGTGTTGCAATTCTTGCAAAAGAACGATTGAAAAAGCAGGTGTAATTGTATATATTTAAGGAAAATATTAATACCAATGCAAATAACATTGTATTTTTGTATATATATTCTGTAATTATCAAAGAAAAACCCGAAATTATTTATAATCAATTACTTCCAATTTTGTACTTATTAAATTTTAATGACTCTTGAAACCTTTTGTATACACAAATTCATAAAAATATAGCGTAATGAGAAAACATATTATGTCGTGATACTTCGTAACTCCGTAAACTACGTTCCTTGGGATATTAAGGAAATACATGTAAAGCTGACTGTATTAAAAAAAATACATTATAATACATCATGACAACAAATCGATGCACAGGCCACAATTTCATATCTCCTGTGTAACCTGTGTTACGAAATATTCGATAATTCCTGCAATATAGCCTGCGTGTCTAATGCGCTCAAGTCTATCGATCCTCTTGTATCAATAACAACTCCAGTTACCTGCATAAAAACGTAAATACCACTCAATCATAGTTTTAAATTGTGCGCCCGTATATTGAATAAAACGTTACCATTTCTTCAAAAAATGCAACGTGATCAGGCTTTTCAGAATATCTCTCATATTGATCTAAGTTATCTTGTAATTTCAACGTAAGGCTATCATAATTCTGTATTATGATCGCTAAAATCTGTTGTTCCGTCGGAGTCGACAAACTTTCGCTAGCCAACCATGCCGCTATCTTTGGTGGAAAATGATTTACTATGTCTCTCATGTTCACCAAACAATTTGTTAATTTCAGCGCGTGCTCTTTGTACTCGTAAGCTTCACTTGTTGAATATCGGAGTGCTTTGAATAGAAATTGTATTCTCGTTATTTATTGGCGACAAACAAATTTTGAATATATGCTAACTTATTCGCATTCTACCTACTTACCCATTGCATTCAAATTTGTGAAAATAAGTCTCATTCGTATTATCTCATAAAACAGTTCATCGTAGCTGCTCGGTGAAGATAGAAATGTATCTCCATAAGTAATAAACAAATTTAAAATATTCACAACCTAAAACATTAGTTCGAACTGATCAATATAGTATACGTCTGTATTTGCATTATATCAATTTACCTGAATGGCTAACGGAAAGATGTTCATTTTCTTAATAAGGTGGCTTTCATGGGTGGTTAAGAACTTGAGTAGATTAATCAATGCTGTCCAAAGATCTCTCCATTGATAACCGAGTCGGACTCTACATCTTTTTTGGTAACAGAGCAGTCTTTGCAAAACCCCAATGCACTGATGATAAAGTTCAAGTGGGAATTTTTTCATCATGTGCGATGTAATGAATTCAACAAGCAAATCTACAATAACACAACGATTATTCATTCATAGCTGAATGCTAAAATAAAAGATTTTCAGCAAATTTCATGTAGTTCTTATTCCATCTTAGCCAAAGAAAATGATAAAGGTGAAAAAACTTCCGTACGAACGTTTTTACGGCAATAGTAACTGTACCAAGTAATGTAGCAGCCAATGGTTGTACAGGTGCTGTTTTATCTTGAATCTTTCTGTGGTGCATTGGTACTCTATGAAGCTGAACTCTGAAAGCCAAGTTTGCATCATGCATCAAGCTATTTGCGTACTGATCTTCCGCGATACAGCTTAATATAAGGAAGCACAATTTGACATTACTCATTATTGCTTCTGTTCTGATAACTTGCATAACTATCGAACTGCAACAACGTAAACATTTTACAGTGAGAAATGCGATACATTCTTAGAAGAATGAAATACTTTGAGAGAGAGAGAGAGAGAGAGAGAGAGAGAGAGAGAGAGAGAGAGAGAGAGTTACCAATACTGTAAGAATGTCGCCAACAAGTTAAATGGTTGGGCCATCACATCTGGTAATTGCGCTCCAGGAGCCACCGCGTTTGGCCCTAATGTATTGTTAGGAGAGGGCGGAGCACTTGTATCGCTTTGTGTATAAGCCAAAGTTGTTACAAAATTACGATTTAAGTGTGTAGACTCATAAAGCGCTAGTAACAATGCATTATTCGCACGAACTTGTTGCGTTTTTGCTTCTTCTTCTCCAACAAATATGCTTCCTACTATGCTAGTGAAGGAAGACAGCCAAGATGCTTGTATTTCTATGTACACACATATGTTTCATTATTGAATAGATATACATCTATTAATGTAGCTAAGCTAGTTTAATTCGACATATTCTGTACCTGCTCTTTGTTGAGCAAATTGCCTACAAAAGTCCATCAACGAACTCGATATTACTTGACCATATCCATTTAAAGCTAGTTCATCGTCTAAAATTGACAATTTAACAATATAGGGATTTGCTCTTTCATGCTTCCTATAATTGACTAGAAGTGTTAAGAGCAATACCGCGTCATGACCATGACGACTTCTAGCTGTTGTGTCTCTCAGCAACTGCACCAAAAGTGTCGAAATATTAATGGCTAATTGTAATCAGTGTTCTTGAACGATTGTTGTTTAAAATACTTATTCGGAATTAGCACCTACTTGAACCAGAGATTCAAAAACACTATTAAGCATAACATACTCCAACAAAGTGTTCTGACTAACATTGTCCATGCCAGTTACAATAATTAACAACAATTTCAAGCATAAAGCTTTTAAGCTATCAGGGTATTCACCTGGAATTATGTAAAATTTTAGTTTTTAGTTTTTTGAAGATAGCACGAGATGCATATTTGAATCTTTGATCGTTTAATGAACATGAATGAATAATAGAATATAAGTCTTAATTAATGTATACCTGTTAAAAAATTATTGCAATGCTGCATTAATGTTGTCATCCTTTGTTCAGCTGAATCAAATCCCACTAGGATATCGATTAAGTTAAATCCACAATCTCCTTGACTAGCTTTCTTATACATGGATTGTATAACAGCTGCTAAAGTTTGCAGAGCATAGACAACTCTGAAAGGATGCTCATCAACTAATGTATCCACGCAATGGCAGACCAAGGCATTTAAGTTTTCTCTACTTGCATTTAATTGTTCTGCAGTCATATGTAAAATTTCACTTTCAATGTGTGGAACCTAAACATATTAAAATAAACATTACCTATTTGTGTATATTTATACATGTGTAGGTAGTTGATATTTCATAATCACTAAGTATATTGTGGCAGTTCATCTGTTTTTCCTTTGACAGTTTTTTCTTTTCTTGTCAACAAGAAATTTGTCATCCACTGAAGTCTCTCATTTGATTTGGTTAATTAAAAAAATTCTTTTTTATATTGAAAAATGCTACTTCTTACTTATGATTTTAATGATCAAAGGTTTTTATACTAATAGGATATAAACTGTAGGTGGTCATAATGATTGGTAAATTTGTTACTAAAGTAATACAGGTGAGTGTGCACAATTGTTAGAACATTTTAGAAGAATATCTTCACGATTGATACATATGTAATTTTAGTCATTGCCATCATGGGAAGTGACAAAATATTATGGAAGAGTATGTATATATCAATTCAAATGTTTGAAATACAAAGTTCAGACAAGTGAAGCATGGTTTAACTTTAAGTGCAAATTTATGCCAGGTAGTCTTCGTAATGAACTCGAATGTGAGGACGTTGTTCAACCAAAGAGTATGTATATTCTACAATATTCCAGAAATTTTTAGTCAACAAACTAATGTATTTTATTTGTATACTTCTAATAGGTAAAGATGACAAAGTTAAACAGAAAGCAAAAGATATAAGCTTAAAGACTCAGACTTGCCAAAAGAAGCAGCCTGATACAAAGAAAGAGGACCGTGAATGTTTAAATTCTTATGTTACTGAGGAAAAGTGTCGAGAAGATTATACAAGAAAGAAACAGAGAAAGGTACTGTGACATTTTTACACTGGCATGAACCGCCAAGTGATTTGAATATTGTTCTCCGTGAACATGTTAATTCCAACTGGCTAATCAAATTTGAATTTCATTATCACCTGAGAATTTATGAACTTTTTCTATCACAGATGAAACATGCTCGGTAATGAGTAACACCAGTGGAAGACCTAAAGAATTTCCAGACTTCCTTTGTATTATATCGATCTTTTATTATAAATTTGTAAAACTTATAAAATTTTTTGTTTCTTAATGCTATGTTTTGTATAATACAGAGTAAAATTTGATGTGAAATAAAAATAATTTTAAAAACTACTGACCATAGGTTTTATGAGGAACAGTTCATTCCAAAAATTTGGATGAGCTAACGTTAAGTCTTCTCCTTTAAAGAAGCTCTCGTATATCGGTACGAGCTTCCCCTTATGCTGGCGTTTGGAGCCAGAACCACTCCGTTTTCTCATAGCCATAGCCATAGTTTCTTCACTTTATCTCATTTCACCAGTAAACATACCTTTGCACAATAAAAAATAGTTACACTTATCAACATTAAAATTTTTGTGTTTAATTAACCTGTAATATAACCAAGACATTCTCAATTTCTTTCGAGAGAAATGACATAATATTATAAAAATTATTTTACAATTTTTATCACCTATAAAATGCAAATTTAAGCTGCGCAATATAACCTCTAAATAGAAAGTTTATTTATTTTCGAAAAAATAGTAATAATTCACATAGTTTCCAATGATTACGTAAAAATGATTTATATTATTGTGAAGTGCATAATAAATAGAATGAATGTCAGATGAAAGTATCATAATATAAGTATTTACTTACTGAAAAAACAACTAATTTCTTGGTAACGAATAAGGAATTTCTATGTTCATTTGAAGGACGGTCTTAATTGTATTTTAAAGTACTTATATTAGCTATAATTAATTTATTTAATATTTCATTGAAAAACCTCTGGGTACTAGGGTGAGAAAAAACAATAAGGCAAGGAACTACGAAAACACCGTCGCTCGTGAATGACAGGGAGCCATCATCAACGAAATAACTGATACAAATCAATTATCAGCACATGCTACTTCAGAAACGATATTGCAAAACTAGAATAAAAAAAAAATCTTCGATTTACTTACATAAATCATTAATATGCGGATTTGGTAAAGTTTACGTCAGAACATCGCACAAATGGAAAACGAATGATTGAACTATATAAATTTTGTACGTATGTAGAGACACACGTGTGTTTTTATTATTTACCGGCGCTAATATTATTTTAATTTTCATATGAAATTTATGAAGATAACAGTGATCGTTAAAATAATCTAGGAATCATGATACTGAATTCGAGGCTTTTATACCACTTGAGGAACAAGTATACATACATACATATATTTTTCATAATTAGTATTTTTTATATGTTTATATAAAAAAATTTAATTTCAGGTCTTTGACGCGGGCGTCAAAAACTTATGTACAATATTATATTGAGCCATGTAGACAATATTCATCGAAAAACGAAAAAACAAATAAGCAAGGAGATTGTCCTAAAAACAATTCCTATTTTACATATGCTGCATATACCACCCTTGGTGCATCTATATTAACCTACATTTGTTATTATTACATGTTCCATAAAAAGATACATGCACTGAATAAGACTGATATGCAATGTGGAGAATTTAGACCAGATTTAAAAACATATAGTTTAGAAGAAGTAGGGAAACATGATAATAAGGACAATCGTGTATGGGTAATATTTAAACAAGGGGTGTATGATATAACAGATTTTATAGATCAGCATCCCGGTGGTTCTTCCAAAATACTAATGGCAGCTGGCAGTTCTATGGACCCTTTCTGGACAATTTATGCTAATCATAACACACCAGAAATATATGAACTACTCGAATCAATGAGAATTGGAAATATTTCAAAGACAGACAGATTTTCCGATAAAACAGATCAAAATGATCCATACGCAGGAGAGCCACAAAGACATAAAGCTCTAAAAATTCATGGAAGCAAACCTTTTTGTGCTGAACCACCCTCTTCTTTATTAGTTGAAAGCTTTATTACACCAACGTAAACACCTATTTGACTAAAACATACTTTAGTATAATCTACTCTACCAAATTTTTTAAAATTGTATTTTGATTTAGAGAATTGTTCTACGTAAGGAATCATCTTCCCGTTCCTGATGTGGATCTAAAAACGTATACTTTGGAATTGGCTGTAGAGGAAACAACTCGAAAATGTCTTAGCTTTGAGGACATACAAAAGTATCCAAAATATACAATAACTAATGCTGTAATGTGTGCTGGTAATAGGCGGTCTGAAATGGCACAGGTAATTTTAGAGAACATTTCCGATGGAGTACCTCAACTAACTTCCTATGTACTACCTCAACTCATACAAAATGATGAATAAAAAATTTGATGTGAGCCATATCAATGGTATCTATTAGAACTTACTCATTATCAATTTTGTTGTAGGAGAAACCATTAAAAGGGCTTAGTTGGAATGTAGGAGCAATTGGTAATGCTACATGGACAGGTGCAAGATTGTGCGATGTTCTGAAAGATATGGGAATAAATGAGGATGATTATGTTCACGTTCAGGTATCATTACTAATGCATTCAGAATATCTCAATTACGAATATTTTCAAAATATTTGAAATTAGTTTGAAGGGCATGACGTGGATCCTTCTGGTACACCGTACAGTGCAAGTATACCTATTAGTAGAGCTATGGATCCAAGAGCAGATGTAATTTTAGCCTATGAAATGAATGGTCAACCAATATCAAGAGATCATGGTTTTCCCATTCGAGTAATTGTTCCCGGTGTCGTGGGCGCGAGATGTGTGAAATGGCTCGGTAATGAAAAACACAGTCGTTATGTTTTTAATGACAATTATAAACGACTTCATTTTCTGCATCATAAATTTTCAGATAAAATAATTCTCTCGAAAGAAGAAAGTCAGTCACAATGGCAACAGGGTGATTACAAAGGCTTTTCCCCTAATACTGATTGGAACAATGTAGATTTTTCTATGGCACCCGCTATACAAGAAATGCCTGTAATTTCTGCGATATGCACACCAGAAGCATTGGACACAGTTAAAGTAAATGATGGAAAAATAAACGTTAAAGGTATTCTACATCTTGGAACTTTCGTTATTTCATGTTAATCCATTTTCATCACTATAATTGTGTACAATTCACAGGATATGCATGGTCAGGAGGTGGTAGAAAAACTATTAGAGTCGATGTTACAAATGATCAAGGTAACACTTGGCATACAGCTAATTTAAATGAGGAAGACACCAACGCCAAGGAGGGTCGTTATTATAGTTGGACATTATGGAGTGTAGATCTTCCTGTACATTCCTCCTCTCAAGAATCAGAGATATGGGCAAAAGCTGTGGATTCATCCTATAACGTGCAACCAGAAAGCTTCAAACATATTTGGAACTTGCGGGGCTTTCTTTGTAACGCGTATCACAAAGTCAAAGTTAAATTGGAACATTAAATCGCTACGTTGAATTAAACGTGTATATACAAATTTTCAATTTTATTAAATACTAACTGCATGTACAAGTTTTTTTGTATTAAATCAGGTATCAAATAGACTTTTTGTAATTCCACACGAGAAATTTAAAATATATTAATTTTTTATATTCTCTGCATTAAAATAGCTGAGCATTCCTTCTAAACTTAAATCAGAACTTGATGAATCATTTATGTTATGAACCTCGAATGTAGGTGGTGATTTTGTAGCAGTTTTACCAATTATTATAATGTATGGATATCCAGTTAAGCTTAATTCCTTAAAACGGTATCCGATAGTTAAATGTGTTCTATCATCGAGTATAGCATCAATATTTAATTGATTTAAAATTTCTACTATTTTGTCAACGTATTGAGCTGCAATTTCTTCTTTGCTACCAGTCTGAAAATGTGTAATCGAGATTTTTAGTAATTTTAACATGTATAATTTACGAGATACAGTACCTTTGGTGGTATTATGCACACAGTATAAGGTGCTAGATTCTTTGGCCATCTAAGTTCATTTTCTGTAGATAATGTTTCAGCCATGACAGTAAGTATACGACTGAGGCCAAGTCCAAAACATCCCATTACTAAAGGCCCACGCTTGTTTTGTATGTGACAGTGTGCTTTTAGAGGCTCTGTGTACTTTGTGTCTAACAAAAATGCATGTCCCACCTTAAACAAAAAAACAAGCTTCAATTAGATTAAACACCCTGTATGCATTTATACATATTTATTCAATTACCTCAGCAGTATTTTGCTCCAGAAGTGTACTATTACACTCAGGACAATGTGATTCTTTACATACAGTTTTGTTAATAGCATGCTGACAAGATGAACATATACAAAGAGTATCATCACCAACTTCACATTTATAATGATACTCATGGGACATTAGACCTCCAATCGATCCAGTATCACCAATAGCTGCAATCCATAATAATATTAATTTTTATATAAACTCTATAATAATATTACTTCCACCATATTATTTCAAACTTTCTTACCATTATAAGCAAACAATAGTAACACTAATTCATCTGATTACCTTTAACATATGAAATCCCTATTTGTTTGAATATACTATCATAAGCTTCACCTATTAACTTATATGTCTCGTTAGCATTATCTAAAGATGCATCAAATGTATATAAATCTTTCATAACAAATTCTCTACTCCTGAAAAATCCAAGACGCGGTTTCATTTCATCTCTCCATTTGTTAGATATTTGATACAATTTCAAAGGTAAGACTTTAGGAGATAAAATTCCGGTGGATGAAATTAAATCACAGATTGTTTCTTCGTATGTCTATAATAAAATAGATATATAAATTGACAATTTCATATAAACTTTGTATAACTACATTCACATTCAATTTCTATTTCTGCAGCTTATTCTACAGAAATATGCAACTCAGTGTAAATGCTACTAGTTATTACTCACTGGACTAAGTATATAGTTCTTTTTGTGTCTATCATGGACTTCAAACAATTCTTTTTTATTACCATCAAGTCTATTCGTTTGTTTCCATAATTTCGTTGCCGTTAATGCTGGAAGCAGCATCTTCTGAGCTTCTATTTTTTCCATTTCATTGTCAACAAGATCTGTTAATTTATCTAAAACGCGTAATCCCAAGGGAAGATATGCATACATGCCGTTGTTAACAGATTTAATAAATCCATATTTAATTAAGCTCTACAACAAATCAATAGTAATTACGGTATTTAAAAAAAAAGAGAGAACTTAACAATGGTACATCATGCCGTGATCAATTGTCGGCACATACATACATTGTAACTTTTCGAAGTAGCTTTCGATGTCTGCAAAGATTGAATCATCGTAGTGGTCATCGGCTGAAATATTTGTGATACTCTCCTTATTTTACGAACCGACATTTTAGACAGTTTTCAATTGTCAGGTATTCTTTCAGTTTATAGTCGCATGCACTTCAATGCATATACTTTTACATACGATAAATACAAACACAATTAACACGTGGTACGAAGCGCTACAACATCTTCTCGTTACGCGTCGCTTCTCACTGTATAATGGTACACATTGAAAGCTCGTCGCCATGTTATCCACATTGTTTGAGTCATAAGTAATGTCCAGTGTGGGTGCTGTGTTGTTTCTGTTTGTTTTTGACTCAGTTGTTTTGTTAAGTAGTCTTGTTTACATTATAGCGTGAAAATCGTACCTGAAGAGTGTTCTATTCAAATCATTCGAAATGGAAAACTTAAGGGAGCATATTCGACATGTTATGTTATGGGAGTTTAAATTAGGCAATAGTTCTGTACAAACAGCAATTAAAATTTGCAATGTGTACGGCGTTGACACGGTAACAGACCGAACAGTACGAAGATGGTTCAAAAAGTTCCGATCGGGAGATACGTCCTTGAAGGAGGAGCCCCGATTAGGCCGACCGTCTGATTTTGATAAAGGTGTTTTGAACGAATTGCTAGAACAAAATCCACGCCAAACTACCAAAGAATTAGCGGAAAAACTAAAAGTATCGCAATCCACTGTTATACGTCAACTTCGCGCGTTAGGGAAAGTAAGCAAATTAGGTGTGTGGGTTCACAGACAGCTGAGCGATCAAAACAAAGCGGAAAGAATGTCTATTGCAGCAAGCTTGATCTCTCGCCACAAAATCGAGCCGTTTTTAGACAAACTTGTAATTGGAGCAGAAAAGTGGATCAGATATGAAGCTATTGTTCGCAAAAGACAGTCGAATGATGGAAATGAGAAAGATACGAACGTGGAACCAAAGATTAAGTTTCACAGAAGAAAAACTTTATTGTGTGTATGGTGGGATTGCTTGGGTGTTATTCATTTTGAACTTCTAAACAGGAACTATACAGTGACACCTGAAATTTATGTTAGCCAACTTGATCGTGTACAAGAGAAACTCCAAGAAAAGCGTCCTTCTTTAAATGAACAGAAGAATGTTATTTTATTACATGATAATGATAGACTACATGCAGAGAAGGTGATCGAACAAAAAATTTTAGAATTAGGCTGGTCTCTTTTACCACATCCGACATGCTCGTCAGACATAATGTCAACAGATTACTATCCTTTTCGATTATTACAAAAGGCACTCGATGGAGACTCTTTCAAAACCGCTGACCAAGTAAATGAATTTGTTTCCAACTTTTTTGATTCAAAGTATCCTGATTTTTATGCTCATGGCATTAAACAACTACCAGACAGGTGGCAACAAGTCATTGATAACAATGGTGAATACATTTTGGATTAAGATAAATCTTTATAACTTTTAAAAGCATTTCAAGATTGAAGAGAAAAATGGACATTACTTATGACTCAATCTAATAAATTTATCTATTATGCAATATGGGGTGAACCAACCTTATAAAACTCATTGGAGTAAATTGATTTTATATTTTCCAATTGTTTAGTGTATTCTTCTGGGGCAGTAACAATGATTAATTGTGATGTTAACTAATAATAATTAAGTAATTGTGATTATTGATAACCAAAACATGTATAAAAAATGTGTAGAATGATATGAATCATTGTAAAAAATTTATTCCTATAATCCGAGATTGTTTATTGCAGTCTCCTGGAGAGATATTGTATGTATTGTGTGAGAGAGATATGAATACTATGGAATATGTATTATATAAAATGTATATTTTGAGTTGATATAATTAATTAATAAAGTGCTATTCCATTTGTGTAAAATAATATGTTATTATTTTCATCTTTTCAAATTGTTTTTATCAGGCGCGGAGAACTATTTCAATAGATTCAAGTTGTACTTAGATGGCGTTGCAATCTGCAACATCTGTCAGCTGACTCCATATTTGTATACGCATGTAAAATGTGTTCTGTATAAAATTGTCAAATAAAAAGTGACGTTACAATAAACCTGTATAATTTATTCTTATTTTTTTTGTCAGACACTGTAGTAGTATATATAAGAATTTACTCCGTTAAAAATAGAGTAATACCTTAAACAGTTATATAGTTATTAACAATGTTCACCGATCGATCACTCGATGCTGTAAGCTTTGATTCGCAAATATCAACTGAGAAGTACGTTTTATTTTATATAATTTTCGTTGAAATTATCTTTACTCTTGCTTTTAATTATAAAAATTCTTTAGATCGGAATCATCGGCGAACATACAAACAACAGAGATTGTTTATAATGAAAACCCGGTTCAAACAGTTGAAACAAGAAGCATCGAGGTATTTATAAATATGTGACCTCTCAATGATTTCCATTGTTGAGAGGAATGGTAATTTGGTTTATTACTAAAAATAATTCTTGAAAGACATTGCATTTATATTTATGTTGATGATGATATTTATAAATTTATAAATACCTAATAAATAATTTCCTCCTAGACACAAACCGTTACTGTAGAGAAGAAAAAACCAAATGTGGACTTCGATAAATTAGCTCAGTTTTTAAATCGTGTCACTCCAAGTATATTAGAAGCTTTAGACGAGGCGTACGGAACTGATGCTTTTGAGGACTATGACACAAAGACCAATGAAGATTCTGTCACAAGCACACAGCTTGTGCAGAAAATTAATACAATCGAACTAGAATCACATGTAATTACAATCCCTATAGCCTCTAATATGTACCTAACAAATAATTAATTTAGATGTATTTCTAGATGAAAGTAACAGACATGTGTTGGAGCATTGGAGGAGGAACATTAGCTGTTTCTTATGGTATTTCTTACCATGAAACATGGTGTGATCACCTCTCGAAAATACACCTGTACAATCAAACAAAGGACAGTACTTTTACAGACAGTCCAAATAAAACATTAGAGACCAATGCATGTGTGACAACATTAGCTTATCATCCAACTGAACCATCTATTTTAGCTGTTGGTTTGTTTAATGGTAATCTAACAATCTCTAAAGGCAAACGTACATTAGTTTATTAGATACAGTTTTCATAATTGTCATTTACCATAGGCGATGTTCTTGTATGGAACTTGAGGAACGATGTATCACCCACATCAGTATCAGTTTGCACTCACGGTGATACTGTATGTCAAGTGTATTGGAAAGCAAAAACGATTAATGATGCATCCTTGCTTGTTACTGCTAGCAAAGATGGATACATTTACATCCATAAAATGGTAGCAAACTTTGCTATTGCTCATGTATATACAAGGTAACTATTTTAGTGAAAGGTTTTAATCTCGGAAGGAGTATATTTGATTTTACAACTTTTTCAGATTGAAAATAGCCAAAGAACATAATCCAATAGAGAATATAAGACCACGAAGTGCTGGTGGATCTCGGGAACGTGCAGTGGAGTCTGGATTATGTATCACCACGTTTGATTTTTCATCTGTAGATCCTATATTTTTTATTGTTGGTACTCTGTGTGGTGGAATATACAAATGCAGTATAGAGCGTATTGCTCCTATAGAAGGTTTGTATGCTAATTAACATTATTGCACCGATTGAATAATGAGTCTTTTTTCTAAATTATAGGCGATAATACTCTCATGGATCCAGTGATAGACGAGTATGAGAGGCACGATGGTAGCATTACTTGTATCAAATTCTCTCCTATTCGTAATCTATTTATTACTTCCGGTACAGATAAGGAAATGCGTATTTATGACTTCGAAGAGGTAAAGTAGTGAACTAAATCAGTGATAAAAATCTATGCATCTATTATTTTACTTGTTATGGATTATTTTACATTGTATAGCACACGTGCCTACGATCAATTTCTTTCGAAAATACAATCGTCGGATTAACGTGGATGTTGGGAAATCAAGATGTATTAGCAACTTATGGCGCGGGTTCGGATATAAGATTATATAACGTCACCGATGGTACACCTGTGACTGCTATAAAGTTCGAGACATCCGGCAGGGACAATACAAGCTGTTTGCGTGTCAACTCTAAGAAGTATGTTAATTGTGAACACGTAATCCATGATTTGCAAATATTATCTTTTACTTTTTCCAGAGATTTGGTGGGCATTGGCGATACTCAAGGGAACATAGAAATTTGGAAAATTCCTCGGCAATTACTTTAACGAAATTTCGCAATAAATGTTCTTTATTTAATTTACAAATTATACTAGACAACGCATACGCTGCTTTTTTGTGATAAATGTGACATAAATATATATTTGTTAAATATATGACACATTCATAGAAAACTGTCTCTAGTTTCTATTTTTACTCCGATAGATATAATAATATATCACAACAATATTGAAATAGATATTTCGTTGTACGAAAATAGCTGTATGCGCTGATCGCGAAAATGCATGCCAAAAGAATGGCCAAGAATTTAGTTAAATACGATGTCAGAGCTATTCGCAGAATTGGAATTATTAAGGGAAATGGAATAGCAAACACCGCAAATATAACCATAGGATTAACAATAATATTAAATGAGTCTGCGTTAAAAAAAAAAACATTTATTACTCTTCTTTTTTGGGTACAAAAATATATTCCTCAGTCTTTCTTTGTTTAAAAGTATTACTGCCATAGAATGACTAATGTATTTCATCGGATAACAGTTACAATCGTCATACACATTTTTTTAAAGTTGAGACGTTTAATCGTCTCAGTGAATCATACTTCGACGTCACTTTTACGTGCCTCACAAGACACAAAGAAAAAGACGTTCAAGGTCTGTACTTGCGAAAAGAGATATAGCGTGATCAAAGAATTTAGTAATTTATCTTTGCTGACCAATGTTTAAGGAGGCAATGCGAAACTCCCGATGAACAGGCACATTTTTCCCCACCATTTTACATGGCTTCAAGAGTTGCCACTGTATGCTGATCTTGACGAAGCATCGACCAAGGTTTCACGACGCCTAGAAAAAGTAACACAAATGATTTGACACACTTGGAAACAATATTCTGTACTCTCGCATACGTCGTTCATTATTTTTAAGTGCATTTGGCAATTAATGTTAAATTCTACGTAGAGATTGAGTTCTTCTTAAAATACGACGCCATACGTCGTATCATAAAAATGTTTCTCTTCGAGTTGAACGCGACGTGTCGTGACGTAGCACACTTAAAACTTCCGTAACATTCTGCGGCGGATCTTTCCTTAATGACCTTCTCAGGTTTTTATGCAAATAATACTATACTCGTGTTGACTAATACTTAATGTGCCTGCACATATACCTGCTATTTGATCGATAGTAAACTATTGATTTTCAAAGTAACTTGCTCCTAAGATTCAAGACTGATAGCGATGCAAACAACGATTTCTCTGAACAGTAATGATTACAGAAAATTGTTTCCTCTGTAGATCTCTAAGACGTTAAAAGTAAAAATTCCTCTTTCCATTAACACGATTTCTAAATAAACACGTTAAAATTATAAGATACTAAGGATAAGGAGAAGAATTGGACAACAATTTTATTAAAGAGGGAGCAATACGTACCCAAGTAACGTTGCTTTTAAAGAAAATATCACAGCATATCTCACCGACTAGAATACTTGACCTGGGAAGGACTATCTTCTTGGATGCTTCATAGCCTTCATTTCTCCTTGCCTAGAAGTATGATCCCGTGGAATCCCGCGGTAAAACCCGGAACCGTGTCCTAGACAAGGACACATTTTCCCTTGGAGAGCAATTTAGTTCGCCAGCTCAATCTAGTAGAACGGTTCCCACGATGACCTTGCCTAGGCTAGATATCTTGGAATCCTCGACGAGGAAGGATCCACCTGTAATCGTGTGCGTTGTCCTGAGAAGGACAGATTGATGGTTGCCCTGAAAAGGGCAGTTTCCTCGAAGATCATAGTGAATTCAAGACGTTGCACCTGCGTGGCTGAATCATTTGCGGGCCCTGGTGGGGCCCTAAAGAAAAAATGGTATAATAAGAGGGAAATGTGTACAGGAAAAATGCGTAGTTGAGTATCGAGATAACAGGAACTAAAGGTGATTCTCGTAGAGTGGCGTTGAAGTACGAAGTCAGGCAGCTTCGTGGAGCGAATCTCGCCATTTTCGTTTGAAACGGTCAACACAGAGTGGGGTCAAGGAAAAATAAAGTGGACGGGGAAAATGTGGTGGAAAAACTAGGAAAGCAGAAGGGTCGTCTACGATGCCGGAGAACGTTGGGAAAATTTTTTCTTCGTTCCTTCCTCCATCACGTTGTCCGAGAATTGTCCTCCGTCCTCGTTCGGTGATCATCAAAAGAAAACTTCCATAATGTTTTCGGTGTATCGCGTTACTTCTGGCGTAACGGTGCCTTCTCTGCTGGACACTTCCAGGCGTTCCGTTACAGGGACAGAGAACTTTCTCCTTGCTTCGTTTAATATTCCGAAGGTTCCCGCACTTCTTCCATGGAACGTGACGTCGTACGGTGGCGGATATGTGCGTCCAGCGTGTTATGCTCATTTTTTGAATTTTGCTCGCCGTGACTGGCGTAAACGTGCGTGTTGTTTTCTCTTCTTCTTTGACAATCTCGATACGACCTTTCTTTCGCCTCTTTTAGTCTGTTGCGTTATCTACATGTACATGTATGGCGGGCAGATGTGTCTCCTTTCCTCTGTATCCATGCGTGTCCGTGTATATGTTCATGTATGTATACGTGTATGGTATGAAAACCGTGTTCGATGACACTGTACCCAAATACTTCCTCCTCCTTCGAATACGTCGATTCTGTGTAATATACGTAACGCTCGGAAAACTCTCGTCCGAGTCTGCTTAAAAAAGATCCTCGCTCTACACATACATACTCTCCTCCAGTCTCTGAAGTCCCAGAAAATCTGTTGCTCCTTCGTCTTCTGCGACCGGAACTTCAGCTCTTCGCTATTGCACACTGATTCTTTGTCGTCGTCTGTCTTCACTCGTCTTGCTCTCTCTTCGTTCCTCGAACCATCATTCAATCATTCTTCCTCGCACAGATATATCCAGGCATTCTCAACTGATTTTATACACAGATTTTTTTTTTTTTGGTGCTTTTTGTTCTCAAAAAGACATTTTTTTCTGATCGCTTTTTTTTTAAGAAATCCTCACACATTCGCTCCGACCTAGCGCGCCCGAGCTCGAGGGCCCTTGGAACAACGTTCGCGTTCGCATAAGCTCGCCGCCCCCTCGAGTCCGTCTCCATCCATTCCGTTTCTCATCGATCGAATCGACGATCCTCCCTTGAAAGACATTTTTCTCATCTGCATCCGCGGCTCTCTCTCTTCCGTTCTTCAGTGCTGCCATTTGTACGCCCCGTGACTCCATTCTCTTCTCACACGAACACGTGTAGTCTTGCAATCACCCGTGTACATGTCGAACAGTACCAAAATTACGATATAAACGATTACGGTTTTAGGTACACCGCTCTATGCTTAAACTGGCTCTCTCTCTCTCTCTCTTTCTCTCACTCTCACACACACTCGATCTCTCCCTCTCCAGTCTCCTATCATGCCCGTAGGATCTATCGATCGTCGCCGTTCTCTGTTGAAATCGGTACGCCGTAGCTGGTCTTCCGTCGACAGAAACCTCGGTTTCCTCTTACGATAAGAGATAAAACGGCAAAAAATAACTGTGTTCCTCTATCGAGCCTCGTATAGTGGACGATTATGTGTAACCCTCGAAAGCATCGAGGTATCTTCATCTTCATCTTCTTATTAAACACCCCCGGAACTGACTCTCTCTTTCTCTCCTCCTTTCCTCCTCCACCTCTGACTTTCTCCATCTTCTATCTCTCTTTCTGATATACCTTTCATCGAGCAAACCACGTCACACGTCGGACGCGCAAACACGAGACGCTTGTTTCGTCGTGAAAACAACGGGATGCGCGTCGAAAGGTGGCCAATCGATGATCCACAATCAGATCCCTCTCGTCGATCGCGCCATCATCAGTCCTCCCGTTATCCTCCTCGTCTCGTTCCCCCAGGTTCAGTCTTCTTGGTCCTCCATTTTGCTTCCTTTTTCTTTTTTTTTTCATTTTCTTTTTTAGCACGCCGAAGAAGAAATTCCCGACAGGAGTTGCGTCCGGTCGAAACCCTTTCTTTCTTCTGCTCTCTCCTACTCTCTCCCCCCGTTATCATCTTCACCACGGTAAAAATATGATCGTGTCGCGATCATGAGATCGACGGTTCGACTGGAATGTATATATATATATACATACACACGTATATAATATACACATATATATTCTTGTCGATCCTCGTTACAGTTTCATGTTTTAATGACGGACGTGACCAAGACGGTGGATGAGCTGCGGAATGATATAACAATGAATCTCGTTCTTTGCGCGTAACGACGGCGTAATCCTGCCAATTCTTTCTATCCGTTTGCCACCTTCCTTTCTTCCCTGACTTTTGACCTCTCTCAACGACGAGGCCCAAATATACAGCATCCTCGACTTGAAAATGGCGTCGACGAGGCTTCCGGCGCATTTGAAAATGCCGCGCCTTCGGTCCTCCCGACGATTCGAACTTCTTCATCTTTCTCTTCATCTTCCTCCTCGCACTTCTCAATCTTCGTCTCACATTGTTTTTACATAACAAAATATTCTATTCCGTGCGCGGTAACCGCAGCTCGCACGATCGAATTCACTTCCTCTTATGTACAATCTGTTATTGTTATCCTTATTATCAATCGACCGGCCCCGTCATCTCTCTCTCTCTCTCTCTCTCTCTCTCTCTTTCTCTCGCTGCTTCGATACGGGCACCCCTTAATACGCGTCTTTGTTTTACAGTGGTACACATTAGTCGCGTATGTTAAACGCGCTCGAGTCGCATCTTAAATGTACTTCGTGTGTCTTCTTGTATGTCAGTACGTGTGTCTGTGTGTGTATGTATGTATGTATGCGTGTGTTTCCTTGTGTTACGTACAATAGATTATACATTATATATAACTCTATTCTTATGTACCCTAAAACTTGACAGCAAATTGCATTATGTCCGCGACGGACTTATCAAAGAGACACGAAGAGAAATATTCAATTATCGATCGGTTTGTGTCATTGTTCTCTTTCTTTTTCTCTCTCTCGGGTATCGCTAACTTTCCATGTGTGTATCTTTGTCATCGTGGGGACGCGCGTCTCTCGACGCACGTCCGTCTTCATCACAGAGATCGCGACTCGACAATCCTTATTATCTACAATTTATAACTGCCTACGATAAACTCGCCACCTCTATTCGTTCGAAACGACAGGACGATTCGGACCATATCTGTCTCTCCTCTTTCTCTTTTTTTTTTTTGTGTTTTCTGCAATCTCGTCGGGCTCGTCGAAACCTGTAGCCTCGGGACACAACGCGAGGCAAACGTTTATTTTCCGTTTGTCGCCCCCAAACGGCCTGCGGGGTTCGCTTGTCAACCGAGTGATTTTCTTTTCTTTTCTTTTTTTCTATGTTCGCGAAAAAGTGCCGGAGCCGGAGAAAATTTTGAAATGCAAAAGCAAAAGGACCCATATCACGGTGTCCCTGTTCGAGTACAGGCCTCGCGAACCCGGACGCAAACGTCTTTTGGTCGTCGTCGCGTCCAGTCGTTTCGGTACAAAGCGGACCAGAGTACGGCCGATGCTCGGTGGAGATTGTTTGTAAGCTTCTACAAGACAGAGGTAAACGTAAAATAGTATTTATAATCGTTCGAAGAAATGCCACGTGGTTTTGTAGGACAGCCCGTTGCTCGAGCGGGCGGACGCCTGCGCGCTGAGAGAAAGGCCGTTTTCATCCAGACGCCATTTTATCGTCTGTGTGCAATTTCACCGGCAACAATTCCACGATCGATTTTTTCGTTCGCGAGGTCCTGGTCCCAGGGAATAAGGGGAATCTCCGAGGGTCGCCTGGTGCCGCCTTCCGGGACTTTAGACTCTCGTTCGGGGAACATATTCCCGGAACCACCAAGCAAAACTTGCCGGCTCGCAAACGGAGAATCTCGGATAGAAGGTGGAGAGAGGCTTCTCGGATCTTCCTTTATGTAGGCCTACCATGGAAGCAGTCCAAAGTCCTAACCTTTTCGTAAGCTAACCGTGAGTCCCCCAGATCCCGGGGAAATTTAAATATGTTCGGTACATTCGATCGAGGCGATCGGTGAAAGCGTCGTTTCTCAGTATGGGCGACCAGTGAAAACTGTTCAAGAAACTCTATAATAATTTGGTTCTCGGACCCTTCGACAACGCAAGCGGATCGGAGAAGCAGTTTGTTGAATTTCAGATTTACAGTACACCAAAGATAGCTGCGAGAAATTGTTTCGTTTGACTTTCCTGAACGGTATATGTATATCGAATAGCGTGTGTGTGTGTGTGTTGAGAGATTTGTAGGCAGATGTTGAAGGGTCCGAGGAGTCTGATCTAAAGAATCTCTGCCGGCCAGTCTGAGAACGACGATTAAAAGCGAGAGGTATCACAGCGACATACAAAAAATTCGTTCCGCCGTCGTGTGAACGCGATTTGCGGCGCGCAGTGTGTATCGGCAATGATTGATGATCGACCATCACTGCTTCCACAGCGCTTTTCGTCCAGGATTCGTGTGAATCCTCGCGGACATATATCCGGAGACCAGGACCCCCGATCTTTACTGGCCAATTCGCAACGGAGACAAACTTAATCGATTTAATAATTGACGGGCCACCATCGTTGGCGAGATCACGTGTGAGCTGTTGTTTCGTAGGCGTGAAAACGAAACTCGAATTCGTTTCTTCGAGCCGGCAGACGTTCGGCACCCCTCGAGAGGGAACGAAAATATGGGTATAGAGGAACGCGCGAAAGGAAACAAAAGAGGCGACCCTAACCGGGCTTAGTTCGCGCGCGCCGCGTAACGATTTACACACACGGTCCTAGGAAAAAGAAACCGTACGGGTTTATTGTCTCGCGCACGTGCGGCCGTCGCGACGGACGCGGTCCACGTGTTCGTATTCGAGCGACCAAAAACAACACGCGATCGTGTTCTTCATATTTTCCGAACTGATTTTCGCATAAGCTGCGGCCGCGCGCGTGCGAGAAAACGAAAATCCGAACGGTCGCGTTCTTGCGGCGCTAACTCTTTTCTTTGTCCCTTTTTTATTCACTCTGTTGTGTTTGGGGGTTCTTCGCCTTCAAGATACGCTCGAAGAGAGGGGGAGAGAGGGGGGTGGGAGACAAATACACATAGGGAAAGAGATCTTATATGTTTCCGTGAGACGGAACGCGACCGTTCGTTTGCTCGCAGAACCAAGCAACCCCTGAAATCATCCGAAGGTACGAATAAGGGAAACGCGTGTCGATCGTTTCGACGATAGTTGTTGTTAGAAATTTGATTTTTCTTCGACTAATGCTTCTGCACTGTTTCGATCGAAAGACGATCTATCCTTGTCGCATGCTCGAGTTGCTTGAAGCTCCACCAAGCCGCCCCCCGCCATCTTGAAACACTAGAATGTTTGGCCACTGACGGCGGAAAAGCTTCAAATAACGTTCCAGAAAGGATAAAAAAAAAAATATGGCGGAATCAACCCCCACTCGTCTCTCGAATAAAGAATCTTTTCGTCGAGACTCGCCTCGACCTGTTTTCCCTTATTCGATTTCTGTGATTCAGATTTTGCCCGATTTGCTCGTTATCGGGACTTTACACAGTTTCCCTCCGTGTATCGTTTATTACACGCTATATAAGATAATGAGCAGAGTACTGTCGCTTAAAACCGTACATCCGGTAAGTGTAAAAAAATCATGCCAAATGATTGCTCGTAATTCGTTGCAAGACTCCGATGAAAATGTTTATCCGACAAACTGAACGAAACACGTTGAAGAACGTTTGCTGTTAGCAAAAATCGCGCAGAAAACTGATAAGATACGTTTACCATTTTTTTTTTTTTAATCATCCTCTTGCGAAGCTTCTCGGAGGCTCTCGACAACGATCCGCAAACTTTGTTGCAGCGGAAAGTTGGTCACTGTATAATCGCTTAAAAAATAAGACTACGTGATATTACAAATAAGACAAGCCGCCGAAGAAGCTTCGCCGGAGGCGTGACCCGAAAACAACAAATTTTGCGTGTTTAATAAAATCAATTCCACGACGTCTGAAATATATGTATATAGAAAATCCACTGGGCCGTGCCTTGCAATATACTGCGGTGCAAATAATGCAAGGGACGCGTTTTTTCTCTAAAAGAATATTCCTCGTCGTCGTCGCCGTACGATTTTTGCTGGCACACTCGAGTTTCGTCTGCGTAATCAGAAATCCGATCCGCACGATCTGCACGGTGTTATTTGGTAGTTTCGATCATTTAGCAGGATCTTTACCGGCGGAACGCAGGATTTTAAGCGACGGTCGCTGCATATATTCATTTCTTTCATTCAGCCTCGTTAAGTTTGGCACTCTCA
The DNA here is from genome assembly GCA_913789895.3 of Seladonia tumulorum. NCBI lineage: Eukaryota > Metazoa > Arthropoda > Insecta > Hymenoptera > Halictidae > Seladonia > Seladonia tumulorum. Next base: position 18,656,684 of record OU565271.1, read on the forward strand.
CACGCTCGCACTCAGATCCATTCGCACCTCAGAAAATTCTTTCTCCCTCTCTCCCTCTCTCTCCTCTCCGGTGCTGGGTCACTCTCTCTCTTTCTCGGACGCGCACATACTTTCTCAAAACACGCGCAAGGTATATTATATATCAAGGTACATGGTTGAATCTCGATTCGCTAAAATAGTCAGTGCGTTTATCTCGCCGCCGCCGCCGCCGTCGAGGCGGCCGATCCATTTCCCCTACTTTTTAGCAGCCGTGTCCGCCATAACGACAAGAGGATCGACCAAGCGTACAAGAAGACGTTTGTACAACTTCTCTCTCCCTCTCCCTTTCTCTGTCCCCTCTCCGATCAAGAGAAACCGGGACACATATTCTTGGTTTGCAAATTCGAGTCGGCCCGCCGAAAGAGTGCAAATTGATCTCGGGGTCAGGCGGGGCGTGGCTCCGCCCCTGTTTTTTTTTTGGGATTGCGATTATGTTCGTGTTGCGTTAAAAAAATTTGTCAAATTCCTCCAGAAGGAGAAGATGCGAATGAAGATTCAGCTGGTCGTTTCCGGGCGGACCGACGTCGGTGTTAAAAAGAGACAAAAGTCTTAGAGAACAATTGTGATCGAGGCAGCGTGTCGCGATGGCGTACGGCCGCGAACTTTCACGAGCAGCAGCAGGAAGAAGGATAAAAAATATTGTCGTCGACAGGCTCGTGTCAGAGGACGCGCGTTAGCGATGGGATCCCGGTTTATCGTTCCGCGAGTGAACAATCGATAGATCGCGAGAGCACTTCTCCTTGCTACCGTAGGTAAAAATCGCGCATTATCCTCTCTCTCGCTCACGAGAACGATCCATTCTTTCTTTCTCTTTCTTCTATCGATCCCCTCGGAAAAATGTCTTTTCGTTTCCTGCTTTCGGAGTAACCGTACAATTGTATACAGATACATTTTTTGATCATGGAGAACCACGCATCCGGTGAATCGTTTTTGTTCTCGTTACACATTCTTTTCTCGATGGACAGTACGTACAGTTTCGTCGATGGAGCGTCGTCGTCGCGCGCGCCTTAGGCGAGTCGAATTCGAAATCGTTTCGGGACCTTCGGCGACGAGGCGACCGCCATCTTCTCGGCATCAAAAGAAAAAAAAAAAGAAAAAAAAAAGAAGAAACGGCCGTTTGAACTCGTGCGTGCGTCGAATTTGTAACCGTAAGTGTACAAACGCGCGCGCGCGCGCCGAGTCGAATCACTTATCTGTTTTCATCGAAAACTTCGAAAAACGAAGAAAGAAAGAAGGCGTAATCGAGTATGAAAAGCCGTGGGAAACAATCAAGGACAGTCGATCGAATTAAAAAACCGTACGTTTCTCGTTTCGTTTAAAAAAATGAAAAGACATTCAATCATTTTCGACAAATCGTTCAGTACATCGATGCTTTCAATGACAGAGCTCTCTCCCTCTTCTCTTTCCCCTCTTTCGCCTTCCTCGTTCTCCTTTTTCCCCCCTTCTTCCGAATACAACGGTTTCTCGAACCGTTTCAACTTAATTCTAAATTTAAGGCTTAATTAATTAATCGACATAGTGTTTCATGTGGCTGTGTTCTTGTGTCCCTGTGTATGGATCAGTGCTTGGTACGTATGAAAAAATTGACGAGCGGCTGACGTTCCCAATTTTCTCGGAAAAATTTCAATGATTCGCTTCTTTTCGTGGTGTTTCAATGTATACATGTATATATTATATATTTAGACGCTGGTTGATTTTTGCAGCGTGGCGAACGCCCCTCGCGAAAAACACAGTCGAGGGATGTCCGCGGACACGCTCTCGAATAATGCTTCTTCCGTTTGACGGCTGTTCGAAGACGCTTTCCTTGGTACTCTTTTTTTTTTATCATTTCTTTCTCGCGACAACGGTGTGGTCGCGCGCGCTCTCTTTGACAAAACGAAAGGACAAACATTCGACAAACGGTCTCACTTTCTGTCCGGTATTCTTTCTTTACATGCGAAGTGGCACGGATATGCAGAATTCCTACGAAATTTCTCTCACTGCTCTTTAACGTCTACGCATTGCGAGTTTCCTCGAAGATACGAAAAACAACGTCGGGGAAAAAGAAAAACAGACGCGGCCCGCTCGGGCGATCGTTCGCTTGAGAGAAAAAAAAAAAAAAAAAAAACGTTTGCCGACCGAAAGCTAGTCATTCCTTATCATCGAAACCTATCATTAAATCACGACTTACGAAATAAACGACGACTACAGCAAGCAACAGTTTCCCGGGTGTCATACACCTAAAAACAATTACGCGAACGACTTGCGTTTTAAAACGAAGAGCACACCGTGATAAACCTAGTTAAAACTTAGTTTAAAAAAAAAAGAAAGAAAGAAAGAAAAGGAAGAAGAAGAAGAAGGAGAGAGAGAAAATCAAGGTACGTGCACGGCAACGGATAAATACCTCGCTAGGGAAAAAGAAAGTACGAAAGGAAACGAGAAGAAATCGCGGGGACGCACTAAAAATATTCGAAGAAACTTAAAAATTAGTGGACTAAACGATCACGGTTTCACTGGGAACAAACGCAGCCCTCCGTCGCTCGGAGGAAGCCGTAGAAAAACGGCAATACGCTGTTTCGACGCGTCATAGAATAATCTAACGAACGAGAACTAACATTTCGTGGAAGCTCCAAAGCTGATTTACCCAAGGCAGGAAAAAGACAAGAAAAAAAAAAAAAAAGAAGAGGAAAGAAAAAAACTAGAAGAACATCTTCTGACGCAACGACGAATTCCACTGGCGGGAAATCCGGTTAACAGAGTCGAAGACAACTAAACGAGATATGTAACGTCAATTGTTTTTTGCCCCGCTTTCGCGGCTGGCTTATCGCGGAGACGGGTAAAATTTGATTCCGGTCATCAGCAGAACTATACCGACGCAGGACACGGCAACATTATAATACAACACGCTCCACCACCATACTCTCTCCGACGTATACTCGCTCAATCTTCGCGGTGCGAGTATACAGATCGTGTGAAATGCAACATATCCTCCACGCGAATCATTCGAAAAAGAACGCGTCTCGAGAGTTTCCCCGAATCGAAGAAAAAACGTCATTTTCTCGATTGTTGCGCGAAACGTGAAAATCGTGATTGCCACGATTTTTTCTGACGCCAGACCAACCCCCGCGGGCGGTCGGAATGAATTGCTTCTAATTACTCGTAAAAGTTAACACAGTTTTCTCACTAATTCTTTTTTTTTTGTTATTGTTGTAAATATACATAAATTAATCATCTGTAATTTGAAAATATCGCACCTTCACAAGGTGACTAATTTGGTGTGGTTCTAGCGCTGAACAGATTCGAATGTTGTCGTTCGAGATGGTAGTTTTACATGCGAATGTGAATTTCGAATTGTTATTCCGCGATGATGTTTCAGTATGAAATTCGCCCGTCTCGGGCGCGTGATTGTTTGATCACGCGAATGAAAGTGTAGAACACGGTGATTCGAGCTGTCGAAGAAAAGACCAGCGAAAGAAAATTGTTCGAAAGGTACGAAGATACCGTGTGTAGGTTGAAACGAGACGTGCGAGCGCAGTTTGCACACCGTGTGCGCTCGCATGTCGCGTAATGTTCGTCGACGGATGCATCACGGTGTAAATATGGCGGAGTTGTTGGCAGTTTTTAGTGCCGCGTTCACGCTGGCGTGAACGTCTGCGAGCGTCAGGTTAACTATAGGTATTCGTTTCATTCAGTAACCCTTGAACATTCCTCGGCTCTACTTTCTCTATAAACGAAGAACAATTTCGTTGAACACACCGTCCGATTTGAATTCGGTAAATACGACGAAAAATATATAGTGAAAGCTGTTTTCGATTTGAAAAAAAAAAAGAAAAACGCTACCGAAATGATATTCCTTCGAATGCGACTTTCGTTATATCTGAAAAATGAAATGTTTCTTGAAGACTAATACTGTTCGTGAGCTTGATTAAGTAACGTTCCGTGAGAGTCTTAACATGTCCGCTACCATCATTTTGCACGGAGCACGCCGGGATAAGTTTCGAATGTCTTTTATCGTACGATACGATGCGTGTCTTGTTGTTTCGTTAAAAATGCAACGATGAGGTTCATATCGGTATGTTGGTTCGGTCAGCGAGACGCGTGGGCGTCGTCGTGTGTGCACGATTTTACATGTGCAAAATGCAAATTCACGTGACGTCGGGTTTAACGAGAGAATCGACTTGACGTCACACTGATAAGCACGAGATCCGTGGATAGCGAAGATGTTAAGCGGCGGAGAATGTTCAACTAGTATGGCCCACCACACTCGTCTCTTAGTTTTCCGAAAATGGACCCATGACACATCCGTGAAGCCTTCACGAGAATCTGAATTTCTTTGAATTTTTTCATGTTTTGTTGTCTTATCGATTATTTCTCGATCTTTCGTGTAACTCGCGACGAACGATTTTGTACGTTACAATATCACAATAAATGCCAGTCGAGCATGGATCGTCCCGTCCCTTCATCCTTCCCCCTCCCCCTCCACGACTTCGACGACTTCTTTCCGTTTCCGTTGACCTTCGATCATCTGGAGGGGGTAACCCCCGAAGGATCAGAAACGGAAAGAAGCGTAACCCGTGAACCGGAAACGTGGATAAAATTCCCCCGACCGCTCGTGATCCCGTTTTTCGAAACGACCCAAGTTCTCGTTGGCTCTTATAATTAGAACTACTAGCTATATTTCTCATCTTAAAGTCACGAAGGTGGATTACGACACGTTGATGGACGTACTCGAAAGTTCCTAAATAATATATATACATATATATGTATATATATATAATATGTATATATATATATATATATATATATATATATATATATCTTTCTCTTTTGTCCTTGTAACGGAAAACGCATTACACCCCCTCACAATCGCGCAGCGCTTTCGAGCATTTCTTTGTTTTGTTTTTTGTTTCATCCTTATTTGCATACCACGAGCACGCGAGAGTGCGTCGTTCTAACCACTAGAAGTTATTACCGATAAATTAAACGTAGTAACACGTGATAAGTATACGGGGTCGTGATATATTTCCCCCCCTCCGCCTATCCCATCGATTTCTCAACGCGGAAACAAAGGGGCGAAAAATTTAGGTTACTTCGTTTTCTTGTCTCTCGACAATTAACACCCACGAGTATACATGTCTTTCTATCCCGTGTTACCGTTCCGAAAGAAGTGCAACGTATCCACCGGTACTTGCACATTCTTAAATTAGCACATCTTATCATTTATCATATAGATTTAATATATATATAGTATATATATACATATATATAATATATATGTTGATCAGTTACCAATTAAAAATTAATAGTACCTATAGGGTCATCATCACAGCTAATTTCTTATCCTTCTTTTTCAATAAACATTATCAATTGGTTGATTATTCCGCTTTGTAATTCGTGCCCCTCCTCCTAACACGCGCCGACTTTAGTTTCCTTAAAGTACTCTCTCTCTCTCGATCATTTCGCCTCATCCTCTATCCTCCTTCCACCTGCCTAACTTCCCAATACATTGTCTGCATACTGCTACGTGCCACGAAAAGATACGGCAACCTTCAACCGTCTTTTATGCCTCCTCCTCCTCCTCTTGTCTTCTCCAATGCTTATATGTTTACATATATATATACACATATATATGGTATGTATATATGTATATATTTATATACTGACTATTTTTCGCTCCTCCGCGAGACCCGAGCAGGTAAAATACGCGTATTGTTGCACTTTCGAAGTATCGAATCCCCCTAGTCACGATCTCGATCGGAACGGAACAAAACGCCGTTGCCACCGAGAAACACCGTACACCATTATTTCGTCATCGGCTCTCTTACTAGTACGTATATATTTATATATACATAATTTCCGTGCCCGTTGGTTTTCTGCCTTTTTCCATCTCTTACTCTCGCGCTCTATGGATCGTATATACACTAATTTTTACAGGACATTTATACACACACGTGCTGCTCAAAATTACAATTTGTTTTGTTTCGAACCCGTCAGTCTGTCTCGTCCTATTTACATGACTCTGACGAAAAAACTCAAAGCATTTGGCCCTGTGCGCGCGCGCAATAATTTCCGTTTGCACGGTATTTTGCCTCGAGCTTTCTCTCTCTCTCTCTCTCTCCCTCTCTATCTCATTTCGTTTTCTGTTTTGAGTGCATCGATTTCCCACAGGACGGCAGTGTTTAATTCGTTTGCCTCTCGCGCGTCCGATAAACCGTAAGAGAATTCACGATTTCCAGCGCTCGTTGCAAAAAATGTCGACCGATCCCCTGGCACGTATTTACAATTGTTGAATAATTCTGTTCTTTTTTTTTTGTTCTGTTTAAAGACTAACGGGTTGACACGATAATTCGTTTCAAATAATAACTGGACAAATACTGAGAACGCCTACGAGCTAAGAAGAGAGTGACGCGTGTTCGCTTCGAACGAAACATATGGGAAGAAGAAATGTTCGCGCAGACCTTCGGTATCGAAGATTGTTGTTCCGAAAAAAAGGGGGAAAAAAAAAGAAACATAAACGTAACTCGAATGATTTTGACGTTTCGAAAGAATGTCCTCAAAGTTTAGACGATTCCTCCTCCTCCGTCGAGAGCGAAAACTATTTTGCAACGATGGCTGCGCTTCGTTATCGCGCCTGTGCCGATGAAGATGTTTGCGTCTTTCGCAAGATTGAAAACAAACCAACGGGAGGGAAACAAATGCCATTTTTGTAATCGCGGTGAATTTATCGATCCTTAGTTTTTTGGTTCAAAGGAAAACGTAAGTTCGAGGAAACTACGCAAATTTCGAAGGGAACAGAGAAAACAGAAAAAAAAGAGACGTTATGCTCTTACGAATAGTGGTAAATCATGAAAGTGAGAGGAACGAAGACGGATGTGTGTTTTCTTTTTTCCACACGATAGTTTTGTTCTCCCAATCTTCGGTGCGAGCCGCTGCACGGCACCGGCTATCGCAAAAGAAAAGGAGAACGCGAGAGAGGTTGAGAGATCGAGAGATCGTGTCCAATGAGAACCGGTTGCCGATCGAAACCAATGAAATTCTCGTCGAACTTTACGTCAGAATTTCTATCGGTTGTTTTGCACGCGCCTCGTACACGCGCGAGCGAGGCCATGGAAACAATTTAAAATTTCGCCATACACAGCTATAAATACAGAGAAAGTAATCGAAATTGTTTTCGAAATTTCATGTTTCTACTTGCTAACATTTTTCTTCTCTCTTTCTCTCTTGCTCTCTCCACCCATGCATACACATTCACGCGCTCAAGTACACACACTGATTTCTGAGATCTGCATATACATACACCAAAAACCTATTTTGTAATTCGCTCTACAAACTAACTTACGAGAAAAGAAAAGAAGTATCTCTAAGCAAAGAATGAAACCGATGCAATTTTTAAAAGAAAAAAGAAAGGGGAACAAAATTATATCTCGATCAAAGGTAGGAAGAAAAATAACGTACTGGTTAAAAACTTCGCTTCAAAGTAATTTGGTCAGTCGATATGTGTTTAAATGTGCTTTGGGTCAAGAAAGGGTGGGCTGGAGGGAAGAATATGCATGGAAATTAAAAACTATCATTGTTACTTCGTAATGTAACGTCAAAATATACGTGCAAGATTATTGGGGAGAAAATAAAATTAATTTTTGTATGCACGAAAAAAGCAAAAGTTCTTCTTGTTTTGGATGTTAGATATCTGTTAATTCAAAAAAAAACGATGTCCTGAAGTCCTATATCTGATACCAGATTAGAAAGAATAATAGACACTGTTTTACCCAATGAAACCACAATTCCAATGTTGAGGAAGAAAGTCTTAGTAATAACCTAACGACAAATTCCTCGTTATACCTAAATATATTATGTAAAAATTAATTTTGAAGTTGTCACGTGTAAGAATTTTTCATAAAAACCTTTCAATTTAAGCACAAACATTGCTCAATCGTGAACCTTCCGGGGAAAATTAATATTCATTCATCAACATACACATCAGATCATTTTCTTCATCTTCTCATTCACTCGATTGCATTTCATTCCTTCATCAATGAATTATACGAATTTCAAAAAATTAATCCATCTGTATACATATCAGAAACTTGTCATTTAAATCTTAGCATATCGCTTTGCACAAACATTGCAAAGCTGCGAAAAGAATAAGTATATCTCCGATAAAAAGAGTGGGATAAATAGAAAGAAAAATTTTTCACTTGGAATAATCTTGTAGGGATAATTTGATTATCCCTCTAAGATTGAATAAACTTAAGGAGTATACCAGAAATATTGAAACCTTAACAGAAACTGGGGACAACAAATTAATTATGTGTTACAGTAAACTAGTCTGAGACATACTGAATCGATATCTAGGGTTATGCTAAAGAGCAGTAGATGAATATATGTGACACTTAAAGTTTAAACCCCTATTCATAAGTATAAAGTAATTCTTGACGAAAAAAAAATGATAGTGTACATTCTATGACAAAACATGAAAGATTTGTTAGAATTATTTTAGAAAGAATCCCGGAAGTAAAAGAAAAGAGTAAAACCATATTTCCATGATCAACAGTGCTAAAGTTGTAGCAATTTTGATTCATAAAGGAAAAAAATTAATTATAGCTATCGTTTTTAAAAATAGCTAATGCAGCTTTGCCTGTGTCTTCGTACCATTTCGTCAAACAGATAATATAACAGTGTTTGTGTACATGTGTATGTGTATGCGTCTCTGCAAGTTAATCATATATAATAATAATCTAAAATACATACGTTTATATCTTCATAGACGGCGCATAATAGAATCGTTACAAGTTATCATATACTTGAATCACGGTTCGCGGTAGACGCACCTGCGTCATTATTCTTAATGTTTTTGTAATGCTTTGTATAATAGCTTAAAGAACAAATGATGGTTTGTTTCTTTTTTCACTCAGCATCCATACCGTGAATCTGAAGACACTGGTGCCCTGAACTAGTTGCATCTTACTCATATCGTCTTTAGATTGTGTTATCGCGCAGTTAATCTTGTATGTAAACACTTTCTCCTCTTTCTTCTCAAATGATCAGCTTGATATATAACGTACAAGAGAAAAATACATCCCTAATTCAAGATTGGGAACGATAATGTCGTACCTGCCTCTCTCTTTTAGGAGCTGATAACCGTTTATACCGGTCCCTTGTTGGTCTTTGGGTATCAGGCTTGGACGTTTAATATCATCTTCAGATGATTTGAAATATCGCAACTCCTGTCGGCTTGCTGACAACTGGTCATCAGTCTCGTAGTCCAATGGCTCGGTGGTTTGGGAAGGCTCGCAGGAGACGGTGGTTCAGAAAACTTTGCACCCGCGTAAAAGCTGTTCGTTGGACTGCCCCGAGGACTGTAATCATGCCGGAACAAAGAATTTCTTGTACTTTTGGACGAATAGTGTGGGCTGCAGTTCAATCGACCAGTAGAATTTCTGCTGTAAGACCTTCCACCATTATGGAAGAACGTTGACGATTTGATTGCACTGGAGCGGTGGTGTCGCTCGACACCAACATTTGGTGAACCATGCCGCTCTACTTTGTTGTTCAATTTTGGTGCAGAATTCGTCATGGCTTCTTTATTGTGGTTTTGACTCTGCTATCACTTATAAAGTGAGCCAACCCGTCTGCAAAACCAATCACTTTTAAAATCTCCATTCTGCAAATAAATTTGATCAAATAAAAAATAAATATATTCGATAAAATGACAGGTGAGAGCCATTGATAAAATAATGTCATAGATTTTGCATTGACAGTGTAAACATTGCATAGTTGCTGACTCAACAGAACATTATGGGATAGAAAATAATGGTTTTCTTTTTAATATCAAAAATATAAAAATATATGTTGTAAAATATCTTGGTATTCTTATTACACAAGAATAATATTTTTAATGATATAAATTCAGAAATTGTGGGAAATTAAAAAGGTAATGAATTTCATGAATATTCTTACTTTATTTCTAATGTAATCTAAAGCCTACAAGAATAAATAAATATCCGTTTTGACAAAGTGATACATAAAAATTTGAGTGCTCATAAAAATCTATAGTGTAGAAATGAATTTTGAACAAAACATTTGAGATACAAAAATTGTTTATTTTTCAGTGAAATTATAAACATATATTCCTGCTATCTACTTTTTAATTACCTTTCTGTTTTTTGTAACTTACTTTAACGTTTACAAAGAACGTATTGTTCTTTATCTAGTTTATCGACAAATGTAACGAAATTATCTTATATTATCTTCGACTATTAAAAAAAAAAAAAAACATGTTTTGAGTATGTTTACTTATCTAATGCATCCATATACGCATCTTATACCATTATCATCGAAAAAAACAGTAATCAAACAATCCAGAATCTTACAAGATACGTGTACATCATCTATGCTTAAAATTTACTTCAATCTGGGACAGTTTACACGCCGAGGCTATCCTATTACGGGTTATCAAATAAATATTTACTACTTAAACAGTAAGTAATGATAATGTTCTATTGTTACAATTAACTAAATTCGAAGGTTCACTTTATCAATAGTTACGAAGAATTGCGCCACTTAAGATAAAAACTACTTATGAGTGAATCCGGTTTATTCAAGTCGTATAAACATATTATAGGAAAGGAGAATATGCAATTAATTGGAGTGATAAATACAATCGAAACATACCGTACTATGTCTGCGGGCCACTTTTTACAGATGAGACCAAAAAGTTTCCGGTGATGTTTGGGTTCAGTGATTTTTCTAACTGCGCAATAATCTCGGGATCCAGGGCAAAAGGGTAGGGGGAACGCGGAGGAATAAACTTGGTGGGGTACCCCACGAACCTCCTGTGTAAGCGCAATGCTACCTCGCCCCGCTTGCTTCGAGTTCTCTCGCAGTCCTCCCTATTCGTATTATTTGCGAATTTGACCACATTCGGTGACCGTTGGCCACCTTTTACACTTTTTCGCCCCACGAAAATGAAAACACACACGTCGTCCGACTTCTCCCACTTCTTTTCAACGCAGCTGGAGAGGCGCAAGATGGCGGACACGATTTGTTTGTTTTCGGTACCCTATACACGGATCTTTCGCGCAAACACGATCACCGTTTTTACCCGACAGCGAAGCTTCTCTCTAATCGTCCTTTCACCACGCGCACGCGCGCATACACATATGTTCGCAGATGTGAAATTAACTTTTGTATCGTAATACCCCGCGTACGTAACTGTATATATGCACATGCACTAAACAACGTTCGATCTACATATCATGGACAAAAAAAACTTCTGATCATCCTCTTTTTTCTAAAGACGATCAAATATCTCGGTCTTCGCTTCGTCGTTTCTCTCACTTTGAACCTTTTACCTCTCCACTGTGCCGACTCACACAACACACTCGCTGAAACCGGATACTGCGATCGAACTCGTAAACTTATGTACTCGTAAGCACGATCCTTTTCCAACACTGTCTCTTGCCTTTGTGAAAACGCAATCCTATCTTAAGGGTTATGAACGACCCCCTCCACTCGGGCTGAACCAATGAGCGACAGTGTTATGGTGCACGTGTCTTCCACCGACCAATCGCCGCGTTCCCTTATCGGCTGTCCTCGACTATTCTCGTGGTATCTATTATGTTCTTTGAAAAATCGTGTTGTAAATGTAATTTTGCGATTTCTGCTATATCACAAAGTTGTTCAATTTTTTTATCGCTCGATACGCCGTTCCGATTCGATAATTTTTAATAAATCGACGGCATGAATTGACATTGTGTATAACGATCGGAAGGTGGTGGGAAGCCGATTGGTGGGATGCAGTGAAGCACGACACCTCGTGACGCTGGTCTGAATTTAAGAAATGGTTTTACACCCCTTATTATTTCCTTCCTATATTTATCGGATTATCATTATCAAAGGTGAATGCAAATGCATGCTGTAGAATTTCAAATATATAATAATATTTGAAAAAGTAGCGTACGCAAAATGCAGCATAAAACAAGTAATAGGAGCATAAAACATCAAGACGCGTATCGATCATATCAATCATGTTTCATTTTTACGAGCGTAGAATGTCATAAAATGAAATCGACTTTTTAGCTGAAATAATTTGAATTATATTTACTTTTCGTTTGAAATTCACGTCATTCAATGACTAGTACTGATTTCGAAAGTTCGAAGAGTGTTCTCAGAAAGAGAGAATGACTGGGTATTTCGGTATTCGAATTCAAATAGTGTCTCTAAAATATTCAAATTCTGTTTTCGAGTCTCGACGCAGGATGACTCGTAAAAATCAACGGGGACTGGAACTGAGGTAGAAGTAGTCTATGGAGACAAATGGTGGGGAAAATGACCTGCCTACCGTTCTCCCACCCCGGCGATCTTTTTAAACCCGACGAGAGCTATACATGTGCATAGGCTGATGATGGGGCAACGTGGTATACACGGGATGGAAGCGCTCGAGTATCAACAAAGATAACAAAGAAACTCTCCGTGGTCTCGAGGCTAACCGCGATGGTTCACCGTGAGTCGTTTCTCTACATTGTACGGGGGAGATAAGCTCGAACAAATGGGAATAAAATAATATCGGAAACGGACGGTATTTCGCAATGGGAAATCCGGCCGCGAGTTTTTTCTCCGTCGATATATTGGTGCAGGAGGACAACAACGGTGACTATTGCGTGCGGCAAGCAAGTGGTGCCGCCATTAAGCTACGGCGAGGTATACGAAGTACGCACGAGGGGCTTTGACGTCAGTGGCCAAGAACGCTGATAATCTTGCGACGCAGATATCGCTACGCGGAATATCAGACGATATCTACGGTGGTTTACGGACGGAATTAATCAGATATATGAACGTATTCGGTGGTTTATGGTTTAACATACGACCTCGAGAATATTATCGGGCCCACAATGGGCGGGGTCGTGGCTTGGGTCGAGTGAGAGACATGGAGCGACCTCAGTGTTCTCAGTGGTGAGCTGCACGGCCATCGCCGACCGTCGGTTTCGCCTAGAGCAACCAACGTTACTCTGCTATGACATCGCTCTGAAAACCCCAGATTATCCCAGTAAAAAGGTAGGAGGTTTTCCCACCGAAATTTGGATGCGCGCTATCTATTTCTATCTCACTCTCTTTCTCTCTGGCTCTCTTTCTTTGTCTCACTGTCTTTATCTATTTCTCTCTCTTTCTTTTTCTCTCTCTCTCTCTCTCGCTCGCTCGCTCGCTCGACCCTATCTACATTTCACCCTGACACGGTGTTGCGCTGTCCCCCAACACTTCCACCATCGCTTTCTACGTAGTACTTTCGAAAACGCAGTTTTTTCTGCTGACTGAACTTGAAAATTTTTAGCCCCTCTTTCTCTCTCTCTCTCCTTCTCCCTCTCCCAAGTACTCGAAAGCTTCCTGCTTCCCCACCATTCTCCTCTTTTCGTTTTCCTTTCTTCCAGCTCCCTTTTCGTCTCCCACCCGTTCCTATAACCATTTTGCCAACCCTTTTCCTTTGTCCCACTCGGTTCCCGTACACTCATTCTTCGCTTTCGTTGTGTATACCACCTTCGATTTTTGATAAATGTCCGTCGTAAACAGAGGATGCACAGCGTGGCGATATGTTTTTCTCTTTCTCTCTCTCTATCTCTCTCTCCTCCGCCCCCTCCTCTCATACCATGCACACACGGGATGGTTTATTGGTACTGTTTGATTTGCACTGGTGCACCTGCGTTCTACCCTAGGGTTCTTTTTTTTCGCTCTGATAACTGTCGTTGCCCTTTGTCCGTCGAGTACTCTATCCTCTATCACGCTCGCATCGAGATCCGTGTATGACGGAAGCACATGTGTATGCGTGACACACGGGTTTGTTTATATCGACTGTTTCATAATACGGCCTGGCGTCACTACTAATTTCATTGACCTAATGAAAAGTAATAAAAAAATGTTGTAAAAATGGTTGTCTCTGTGTTCTGTATATTGTATAGTCGACGGATTCTTCATTGTACAGTATGAGCGAAACGCATTTGAAGCAAGTTTTTGATTGATCTTAGCGATTTATGTATTATTGTGTATCTAATTTAGACGTTCCTTAAGTAGGATATTTTATTTTTGTAGAAAGAATGCAACGTGTATTTCACTTGTTTGTTGTTAGAAAGGGAGTTGTTCGTTCGAGTTATTACGCATATAGATTTCACTGCTGCGTATGTAAACGGTGTTTACAAATGGCAGCATTAAAAGTTCGCACGCGTAATCCCGCAGGAGCAAGTCGTAGGCGACAATCGCGATTTTCTTACCACCCTATAAAGTCTGCACTCATAAATGCATAGAATTTTTCAAAAGTGCTCGGCAGGTGGGGCCCTGCTCATACATATAACTTGTCGCACCGACGTATAACGATAATCGAAATCCTCTATCTGCAATGTTTGATTCGCCATTGTATATAATCTAGTCAATTTATTAACACTAGAACTACCAGCAGTAAACGCAACTGGCATACATTGCCTTAATTATCTGCTTCGATAGAGAAGTTTATTACAAAATTTTCTCACGAAAACATATTTACAATTTCGTTATTTCTAAAATAAACAATTAGGAGCAAGTCATTTTGACCCATCCGGTAGTTCTAGTGTTAATAAATGTCATTGCTCGTCAATTCATCGAAGAGTGTTTCACATATGATGTAATATTACGCAGCATTCGCCGAATGTTTTATAAACGACACGCAAAAATCGTTTTCGTTGCCTCCTCCAAATGCGGGGGAGTAGACATTTATTGCGCGGAGTGTTCTACGAAGCTATTCTCCACCGTCTCGAGACAAACCCTAACGATGGTTAGAGTGTCCGAGCATCGACGAAAAGTTTCGTGAAAAATTCTCATCGTCGATGGGGACGAATCAGAAATTGCGCCAGACAGTCGACGCTCGTAGCATATTTTTCAAAACGTGAACTGGGACATTGTTTCACCTCTAGCTCGTTGCAATCGTCATATCGTTTCTGTGCAATATTGTCCGAGGCATTATCAGACGGAGCTGAGTCAATCATCGACGCTCGTACTCTTAGGACGGCATACGCGAATTGCACAATCTTTTTCGTTATCTTAACGTTGAAGTACCGAGGAGTAAACGTCGACGTTACTGTTTTTACATTACACGTGGATTACTTTTCCAAGCGTCGTCGTAGACCTGAAACTGGGGCGGTATGCTAACTAATTTACAAAGTATACCGAACGCGACAACTAACAACAATACAGCATGTGTGTTCACGGTTGTACATATTTTATTTCAACTTTGTTTTATTTCTTAGGAAATTGAATTCGGTGATTGTAAATAAATATTCGATTCGTTCGACCGATGTGGTTACATTATAAGCAACGGCACTTATACGAAAGCTGATCGAGTCGAAATTTGAACCTGCGTGAATACTATCTTGGAGCGAGTGCTTTATTGAAATTTATGTAAATATTGTCCTAATTAAATAATTCGACGCAATTTGGATAGAATACGCCCGAGCAACGCTACGGTGCGATACTGTATACACAAAACCAAGGGTATATCAAGATTACAGATTACACGTGTATATACATATATACAATAAGAAACGTACACACGAACGTAACTCGGCGGTATTCGAAGGACTCGATTTATATGCAATCTGCTTCGAATCTACTATTTCCGATCCGATAAAAGTACAAAAAATATCAAACCAAAAATAGAAAATAAAAGATAATCATATCGGGGACCAAACTAAATATTATATTCCCTTTTCGAATGGAACTTCTTTACGAGGAGAAATATTTCTTCTGTCAAAATTTAAATTTCCCCTGGCCGTATCCATCGACTGTGATCGGGTCTATTTTGACCTGGCGTTCGGAAACCTTCATCAAGCTTGAAACACATAGTCGTTAGCTGAAGTAGGTGGTTGTTTGTATTAGATCTGATAAGGGATCGACGGGTCTGAAGAAGTGCGCTCCGAAACGTACCCGTAGCTACTGGTGGGGATTCAAGGGGGTCTTCTGGTCTAGAACCTTGAAAAAATCGATTTTCATTGCATTCTCTTAAAGCGCACGCCTTTAAAAATACGTCTGCCAAAGAATTGGTCTAAACTCGCAAGAATAATAAAGGTATAGTTTGAAAAACACGGCTATCGTGTTTACGGCTACCGGGATCATGTCACCCACAATGAGACACTAATTTTAAGTATTTAGACTCCAAAAAATTCTATCGTATAGTTAAAACAGTTATCCGATTCCTTTACAAAAATTTCCAAAAAAAGCCTACAAAATGCCGGTCTGTTTAGACCAGCAGATAGCCTTCCAGTGTACGGGTCCAAATGATACATTCTTTGTTGTCACATCTTCTATAAACTCAGAGCTTTTGTCATATAATAATGCCATTGTTGGTGTAGCGAGAAATTGGAGGATAATTTAAACAAAATTCAAAACGGCACAAGTTCAATTCGTGGATCCCGCAGACCCGATCCCCCGGTCACTGAAGGGTTAAAGGGGCTGAGCGATCCATCGTTCGTGTGAAGTCGTGCAGGAACGTCGGTGGTCCGACGGTTAAAGGAGTGGTTACATAATTAAAGTAGGATCCGTGGATCGATGAAACGGAATTTTTGGCCATAGTATTTTTTCACGATTTTGGAGTACTACTGCGGGCGAACCCGCAGCATGGGAACCGCATCGACGATAACGCGGACGTCATGGCATTAGAGCCACAACGTTCTCTCGGGTTCTCGTGTCAACACATTCCCGACGCCCACGACGAGTGACGCATGCGCTCTAACCGCCTTATCGCTCTTCCTTCTTCTTCCTCCTTCGGTCAACCCTCGATCCATCTCCTCTTCTCTGTCGCTGATTCACTTGCCTCGGTTCTCGCTCTTCTCTCTCTCTCTCTCTCTCTCTCTCTCTCTCTCTTTTTCCTCTCTCTATCTCTCTGCTCTCTGTGGGTCTATCTTCCTCTTTCTCTCTCTTCCTCTATCCCTCTTTTCCTCCCTGCCTCTCACCCTTTCAGCCTGCACACAAAGGCTCCCTTCTATTCCTTGGATACGCCCCTGGCTTTTGTACGAGCACCCTTCTCGCCAGCCAGGCCTCTGGAAATGTCTAATTCTCGCGGAGGGTGCATAGACAATGCGGATCGTTAAAACAATTTCGGACTTTACAGAATTCCTCCTCTGCATCTCGTAATAAGCGCGCATCGAAAAGTTGCGAAATTACGCCCACTCGCCGATACACCTATGTAGTTCTTTTTTCTCTCTCTCTCTCTCTCTCTCTTTCTCTATCTCTTTCTCGTTTCTTTTTTCGCAGAGCTGCTCGAAGCTCTCCCCGGCCTCTCGATGTAGATCCACTCGGATCGGTACGGCCCTGCTGGCAAACCTAATCGTTCTCTCCTCCCCTCCATCGCTGAGAGCGTAGTCGAGTCCCCTCCTCTTCCGCTCCCGCTGCACACACCAATTTTCCAATTGATAAGGGTGCACAGTTGATACAGAGAGACTAACCCTATCCTTCCATCCTCTCTTTCGCTGTCACTCCCGCTTTTGTCCTGTCCCCTCCTCCACCGTGGAAGTTAACATTGATAATATCGGTTTGTTTTTCGAAAGCACGTCCGAGACGGAGAGAGGGAGAGAGAATAAGAGAGAAGAGAGAGAGGGGGAGAGAGAGCGAGAGAGAGAGGAGGAGGAGGAGAGAAGCGAGCCTCGAGCCGAAGCGACTCGTAGTTTCGAATGGAAACGTTCTCCCGAGGAGAGCGTGAGAACTTCTCTCTCTCTTGAGATATTTACGAAGCAGCTTTTCATTTCTCTCTCTTTCTTTCTCTCTTTCTCTCTGTCTCCCTTTCTCTCTTTTCTCTCTCTCACTGTCGCTGTCTTTCTCTCACACGCTCTCTCCTTCTTCTAGGGTCGTTTCTTTTTTCCCCCGTGTTCGTCGATATCGGGAAACCGAGAGAAAAGTTCTTACTCGAAGCTCGGTATCGAGCGGAGATCTGGGTAAACGCAGGAGGGGAAACTTGTTCCTAGCGAGCAGCCGAGCTGTACGTTACGTAAAATTAACAATCATGTTCCGAAACTCACTTTCCCGTCTGGGATTTCGGGAGAGGGAAGCGGATGGCATGAGAACGCTGTGAGTCGACGCTGGGACGCCCCGAGAAACGATACCCCAGGCCACGCAATGCCTGTCCTTTGACTCACGAGGGAAGTCTTTGGGATGAGCTGTGTTTCTCCTTTTATTTTTTTTTTAAATTGAACACGACGCCACCGCCCGATGAATATAAAGATATACCAGAATATTAACCGCTTAATGTTTCATTATTTTTCACCCCCTTCGACTCCTCAGCCAACCTGGCAGGTTGTATGTTTTTTTATGAGGTAAACCAAACAGCCAATCTCTTAACTAGATCTCTAATCTCGACCGATTATTTTAGAAGCATTTCGGAAGGTTTGTACAGACGGTTTCAGAATTGAGCAGCCCTCTCTGCGGAGGTCAATGCACTCGTTCTCATACTCTGCAACGATGAGCAACGTTGAGTAGACTGTCTACCGTTGCCTTTTTTTTTAAATACATTTTATACATTTTTTTATACATTTCTATGCATTTGTCTCATAAAAAAACCTACGAATCTACTATCTTTCATTTAACCGTGTTTATAAGAAAATAAAAATCTTGTTCTATCTCAATGGATTTCCTACTTGTTTTCCCACTTTACACCGTTTCGGTAGTCGGAAAGTTACTTTGAATTTAAACGATCCGACTAGCATATTAACAAGTTCGCCGCCATTTTGTTCGAGAACCGTTCGTCGAAGACCACCGTAGATTCCTGCCGCTAGATTTGATACATCTTGTTAACCAAGTACTAACAAATACAAGAAAAAAACTGATGTACACAGGACGTTTCATTTATCTAATCCAATTCCCAGTTTCTTTTACACCTACATTGCGAACATATTTCCTCGAGCATCGAACCAATCGTCGAATGTGAAACGAGTTTGAATAAAAAGGACCAAAGCTCGACCGATTTGTATTATTACCGTCGTTGCTGCAGCTTTACCATTTGGGTGTATTTATTAAAAATTCCTCAACGTACAGGGAATGTGCATTTGCGACTTGAACAAATGGAAAAAGCATCGGAAAACAAAAAGAGTTCTGTGTTACAGCTTTAGTATTTACTTGAGCAAAGTTATTCAGAAAACTGCCCACTCATATGGAGCAGGTGTTCCGCGACGTACGAACAGAAATGTCCTTTTGCGACTCGAAGCAACCTGTACACGCCGGCAACAATGATCGCAAAAGAAAAACAGCGTTTCTACAGATAGGTATAGCTGGTAGAAACAGAGTCCGAGAAACGATCGAGCAAATCGCCGTGCGGAAAGAGACAGAATCCCTCGGTCTCTTATAAAACACTTATGTAGAATAAGTTGAGCTTTGACTCGATGCATGACGCGTGTGACAGCTGCGCGCCGCGGCGTTGCCACGCGTCGACTTTGGCTTGACCAAACCGTCCAGCTCTGCTGCCCGGGATACGTGTGCATTCTGATTATCTTACGTTCGCGTATTGTCACAATACGGACGTCACCGCCGACACGAATTCGCCTTAAAGGTGTCGCTCCGATAAAACGCGACGCAACTTCGCCGATATTGTGCAAGCGTGTCGGTGGTGTATGCGTGCGATCGGCCTTTAACAATGCCCGCGCGGACCCGCGCGATCCTTCGTCCGTCCCTTTTGTGCAACCCGGCCCGCTCGTATTCGATGGAATGGAACTCCATCGCGAGCCATCCCGAGTACTTCCCCCTGCGTCGGGTTTCCCGAAGGCTCTTGTCCACGCGTGTGTCGTCCATGCGCCACGGTCTGAAACCCCGGTGTTATTATTAGTTAATAAGTTCGTTAACTTTCCGGCGACGCGGCACGCGTGTGTCCGGAGTAGCAACGAAGAGCCGTCGCAACCGGCGAAACTGTCTGGAATCACAATTTTTCGCGCAGTTGTAAAAGTCATGTTACCGAGAACTATTACGCAGACAGCACGGATCATCGTCGTGAAACTCGACGGAATTGAGGAACCGGTGACGAATTCTCATTTGCCCGGTTCCTGTCGGGCCCTCTTCATCCCATAAGCATTCTTTGTTCCTTGAAACGGCGTGAAGACGGTTTTGTACGCTTCCATTTGTACCAGACGATGTTAACTGAATT
This sequence comes from Seladonia tumulorum, assembly GCA_913789895.3. NCBI lineage: Eukaryota > Metazoa > Arthropoda > Insecta > Hymenoptera > Halictidae > Seladonia > Seladonia tumulorum. Next base: position 18,676,842 of record OU565271.1, read on the forward strand.
GTCCTCGACGCCGTTCGAAGGGAAAACTGTGTAAACTGAGACCCATGGGGCACCGCTGATGGTTCGCACCCCAACGTGACGTCACCTATTAAACGAACATTTATGATAAACTGAAAGATTCTCTACAACGACAACGTACTACTATGTATTTACCCCTCGAAAAGCCGTCGCTGTTCCAATTTTTAAAAACTTCGATTTCGAAGCACACCGAGTGTGCATCGCTTCGGAAGTTTGCTCCGATACTTTCGCAGCACCCGGTGTAGAACGAGTGACCGTTTGTGCTTCACGAGGGTATCCAGCCTCGTGGAAAATGCTTCGTTCCACGTCGAAGTACCAGAAGTTTGGTGTGTTTACTTACTCGCTCAGGGCTGTGCCAGCGGGGACCCAGTATGATCTTCAAGAACTGCGTGGGTACGGCCTTTCCCTGGTCTCGAAAGAAGGGGGACCGGATTCTCTCGTTCTCTCTCTCTCTCCCTCTTTCTCTCTCTCTCTCTTTCGATCTCGCTCTCTCCCCATTTCTCCCTCTCTCGTTCGCTCGCTCGCTCAGTAGGTCCTAGCTTTTTTTTATTTGAAGGTCCCTTCATGCTCGCGGCTTTAGCAACAGCACTCCCTCGCTTTAGGGTCGCCCCTATCTTCCTTCCTCTCGGCTACCCTTCACGATATTAAACCCTGTAGGACCCAGGGATGTATCAGGCCTGTGCAAACGAAATGGTTTTCCTCGTCGTCGTTCGATCCCGATGATTCGATGATTTCTTATCGGATCGATAAAAATTAGAAATCCTCGAGGGTAGGAGCTGCTCTAGATGTTCAAGAAAGTGGACGGTATTTTAAATGGAGATCGTTGGAATTGTCAGGTTCTGTTGTGCACTCGTCTTTCGTTCTGACTATTTCTGGAACAGAATATTTCACACTTTTGACATCGACGGTTAACTGGTTACATTGTTGTGATGCAAAAGCGTTGGTAATCCAACTGTATCTTGCGTTGCGAAAAGAAATGAGCAACATTTAGTCGCGGAACAGTTTCCTATTCAATATCGATTCCACTTCATCAGCATTATTTGTTCGAGCAAATTTTCAGCATTTTTAACACTCGAATTTACAATCCAACGAACGTCAGGGCGAATTCCACGCGTTCGTCGGCCATTACTCGAACGAAATCCTTCGCGTCGCAGTTTCGAACAAGGAATTGATAAGATTCAACGTGATTTCACTCTCATTTTTTCAAATTACGTCTAACTATCTCTGTTCACGGACATGGAGGATTGGAATATTAAACAGAGATACAGATATCGTTCGATTTACTATCTGCGAAGGTTATGAGATCGTCTGGAGTGCTCCGAGATTAAGTTGTAAAGCAATATTTTGTTTTTATTACAAACGAAACGAAATCGCGTAGCCTTTGCACGTGAAATTAAGGTTTCCCCCCTGTCGCACCGATTAAAAACGACTCAAAGTCGACGAAGATATTGAAAACAAAAAAAAACCGTATCGCAGTTGCGGAACGATCGTGCCCCGTCCGTCCGTGTGTCCGCGGTGACCATTTTTCTTCCGGTAAGAACCATCATTTTTAATCGAGGGAACAGCGAGGAAGACGTTTTGAATTATAAATTTCATACCACCTAACCTATATACACTACAACATAATAATAGTATCGATTCGAGTTCAATGTAAAAGTATAGTCGTTGTATTAGTACATAGCCAACTTCTTGCTATACTCGTGTGTCATTCTTCCTTGAGAAACGCTTCGTCGGGCGTTCTTCGATTTATTCATTCGGAAAATCTTCGTGCATCGCAGAAAGGACATAATTGTTCCAGTAGTCGGTTACCCTAAGCACTGTTATTATTAGTACAGAATTTTCTAAATTTTCTTACACGAGGTCACGAAGCTGTACATCGAAAGTGAGAAATCGGTTGACCATTGTCCTCGTTCAAGGACTTTGTTAATAGAAGCAATATATTTTCAGAAAAGCTGACTACCGGTGGTTGAAATAAGTCGCGTTGTGATGGTGAATTTCTTAATTTAAACAGAAATTTATTTGAAAGCGTCTACAACCGTGAACTTGCAAGCTAATGTGTGTCAGGTTTCCGAAACAGAGGTTCTTATGAATATTAAATTCCCTTGGTGACCTGAATAGTTGAACCTCGCACGGGCATTCTTTATCCGGAACATTTTAGCTAAATAATAAATTCACACATATCCGGTCGACAGTGTGCTTATCGACCTATCGTAGACTAGGCGGCGCAGGCACCGGGAGCCCCTAGTACGTCCCTGTGACGGGTCTCCCCACCATCTCGTCCACTTCACTCCCCCACCACGCGGCCACCTCCCCTTCCAGTCTGGCGAGCCGCGTTTCGTCTCAGTCTGTCGCGCGCCACCAACGTGTGAGGTTGTGTCTCTCGGGTGTTACTGCGCACGCGGTGGTGGTTGTTTCACGTACGCTCGCGAGCGCACGCGTGTCTCGTGGTGTGTGTGTGCTTGTGCGCGCGTGCGTGAGTACATGCGTGTGTGCGTTCGACAGTGTCGACAGTGTGGTACGTGCATCTGATACTATCATCCTGGCCTCCGCTCTCGACCATTCGCACACAGACACGGTGTGACATCGAGGCATGACAGCGACGCGGGAGTGTTACCCCATACGGTAGGAAAAACTTGGTTCTGGTCGGTGCGTGGCCTGAAAACGTTCGCAGGCAAAGGAAAACTCTGTTTCCAACCGACTCGTGTTCCCGAAACTGTGTTGTCTTCGGAGAACAACTTGCCCACGAATGTTTTGCCCGAATCGATACGCCCTCCGGCGGGCATTTCGTATCTCGCGGAATGCACACCGGAAACGCTTGTTTTCGTCGTACGTACGTAAATACGTACACACATATACACAGACACTTAATCGTGCCCGAAACAGTCGCAAACAATAAACAAGAGTGTGCGTTAGGATCTGATAGGGTGTGTAGTACGCATTCTCCTTTTCTACGGTTATCTCACCGATCGTTTCGCTCTCGGCTCTCCGTGTTTCGCTAGCCTCAATGCTTCCACCGACTCATGCTCGTCACGCGTTCGGAACTCACGAACAAACAGCCCGTGTTTCTCGCCTAGGGAAAACCGTGTGTGCGCCACGCCGAGGCCTCTATCGATAACTCGAACGATACGATACGACACGATCCGAGAGCGAGAGGGATACGTAGCGTATGTATGTATTTTTCTCCGTCGATGTCTGCTGTCTGCCAGCGAATGTGTCTCCTCGTCGTGTTTCACCGAAGGCCTTCTGTGTGCCTAATGTTATGATAAAGAAAAAAAAAATGGTACATCCGTTTGTTCGAAAGGAACACGCCTGTGTGTATGTGTAAAGTCTCGCGATACGTTGGTTCATTTTTTTTTTTCTGCGAACGGTAGTCTACTCAACCCGATGCCATCGGATTAGCGCTACCATATACACCCAGCTATTTAGATTCGATTTATCGAACCTACTACTACTACTCGGCCAGTCGGAATCGAGTGCTCGAACAACGGCTTTTTTTTCGAACGCAACCGCCTCTGTTAGTACCAACGTTCGGCGTAGCTAACGCTAGTGGACTCGAGCTAGGAAATTTTCGAACGGTCGCGTGAGAAATCTCGTAGAATAATTTCTTATTCTGTCAGAAAACGCGATTTCGGTTTCGTTGATCGGGCACGCAGATACGCCTACTTTTCCTAGTAGAATTTCGATGAAATCCTGAGCGAGTACTCGCCTTCGTAGTTTCAGGGTGGATACGTCAGACCGAGAGACTCGAAACCTGAAATATTGAGAAATTTAGGCTCTAACCTACTTGACTATTCGCAGGCACGAACGCAGCGTGTTTAACTACGTTTAACTGTTACGCTTAGCTCTCCGTTGTCGTGATATATTGTTCAATAGAAAAAATGTTCTGATACATTTTAACTGAAAATTCGATGATACTTCGGCCACCGGAAGTACGAGGCAGCAACGACAGTTTAATCCGAAAACTGTAGTTGAACGACAGCTAGTCAAATAAAAGAAACGTATAAATAAATAACCTGATATACCGGTGTGTGCCGTAGGGCAGATAGTCCTGTTACAGAGTCGTTGAACATGTTACTTGTTGGTCCTACTGCCATCAATAAACCAAGTAAGAAATCGAACCGATTATGCGTGTGCCCGCGTGACATAAACTAAAGAGGTTATGGAGGCGGATTCTTACGCTCGTTCTTCGTTTTTTAGCATGATGCTTTTCTGCCCGTTGCGTAGAGAAACACGCGTTGCGTGCCTAATTAGATATACGAAGAAAACTCGATACCGCGACTATTGTCGTACGAGCAGATAATAAGTGCATAGAGTCGAGACAAATATCGATGTCGCCACACCGGAATTACGAGTTCGCATAATTTTAATTTCCTTCGTTCTGCACTATAGGGTGTCCTAGAAGTTCCGTAGATTATTTTTTAATGGAATAACTCTTTTATTTACCTTTTTTTTTAAATTTGCCATTTAACTCTGTATTTAATTAGCTATACGCTCAATTTATTTTTCCTTATAATGCTGAAATATGAAATTTTTTAATTTTTCTGATCTCGGCAGTTCCACGTTTTACCTATTCATTTTTGTCATAAATACACGTGCAGGCTTTGTAAATAACTGAAACGGCTAAAGTCGTAACTAAAAATGTTCCCGTGACCAAATTGTGCCGGTTGTCGGTCAGAGAGGTAAATTTTGAAATAGAGAATCGTGTGTAAATTTGAGTAGACTTTCTAACATTTAATAACGTTTTCGTTTAAACTCATCGAGTAAATATTTTTTTTATTACCGATACGGATTTCGAGCGGAAGAGAAACCGATGGCAAAAATCGCAAGAAGTTGATAGAATAGAAATTTAATATCCGGCAAAGCGTATTTGAGGGACGCAAGGTGTGCATACTACGTGTCCCAGTGTCTGTCTCTTCTTCTTTTCTCTCTCTCTCTCTCTCTTTGCGTTTCCCTTCCGCGGTTTCTCTTTCTTTGCTTTGTCAGAAGGTTCCTACTGGCGATCCACGGTTCGCCCATCCGGCCATCCACCGAGAGAAATGCGATACTGTCGTGATAAACAATGTGCTCCTCCTTCTTCCTCCTGGCTTTTTCTTCCTTTTCTGTTCCCCGCGTCGTCACGTTCGGGAACATAGAATTTTTCAACCCTCCATTTCCCTTATACCCGCATAGAACCGGGATCAGAAGATTTCATGGTGTTCCTCTTACCCCTTGGGATCTCGCTGTAGTATCGATTTATCGTAAAGTTTATATAGTTCGGATCGAAAGGGCTCCAGGACTCGGGCAGCGTAACGATGTTTAATTCTGCTAACCCTCGGACGCGCGCGACAAAGAAAAATATTTCGTTATTTTAGATCATCGATTTAATTTTTGTCCCCCGCGTTTTCTTCTTCTTTTCAGCATTGTCGTACCGTTTCAGTGTTTATCGTATAAACCAGAGCTCCGGGACGAAGCATAAACAATTCGTGCGATCAAATTGGACCCGGAGCCCGCTGGCCGAGGGTTAAACAGAGATGCCTGAATATTCTAGAGAGGAATATATTGAAGTTCCGATATGTTAATCGAGTTACTCAGAATACTAGCATATTAACGAACCCGGTGAATATATTATTTCGTCGAAATTGTTCAAATAATTGAGCTGCGCGGATCATGTACTATTTAAATTGTCAGCAGCACTCAGGATATTGAAACACCTCGACATTCGTACAAAATATTTCGACGATGATTATCAGACAATTCTGCACACAACGTGTTCAAGTTGTTACCGTAATATTTCCTTAAAATCCTTTGTTATTCGAAACAGTTACCCGTGTAGCAAAAACGCACCATCGATTTATTTATTCGTTTCCACGTAGAAATAGAAACCCTTTAACATACAATGCCGCTTACATTAACTTTCACGGTTAGCCGCGACAATGGGCGGCCGATTATGCAGCCTAGATAAAAGCTCCACCATCGAAAAAGGAGTGTACGGCCATCTTTATTCGGCAAATTAAGAGCTCTATGGTTAATTCTCACACTGTACCGCCTGCATCGAGAACCGGCATCTATCTACCATTCCCCGTAGTAGTACGGTGTCTCCCATTAGAGGCAGTTTAGCAATTACGTTCGGCACAAGCATCGCCAATATTTCGTTGGATCAGCTGTGGCAGCAACGTTCAGTTGTAAAAGTTCCTCAACCTCGAATAGCTTTACTTAACGATTTCGAAAATCTGGGCTGTTGCTACAAGGGTTGACGATGGCGGCCGGGACACACAGAATAATTGTGATCCCAGGTAAAGCAGTTTCGCAGGACAAAGAAGCGTTCGAGGGAGTGTCTTAAGTAGGATTGTTCGTTGAAATCGACGTTTCGCTGAAAGTTTGGAATTTCCCATGTGAACGCGGGTACAACCGAGCAACCGGTCAGCCATCTTGAGAGTGTCCTGAACGGTGAAGCGAGTTGCGCTGTTGAGAACGGCTTGTTGCGAGGGAAGGGCAGGTGGTGGCCAAAGAAAGGCGGCAGGTCCACCTGGGTTTTTCAGGAAGTGGACACGGCCCATCCAGAGAACGGTACCTACACGGTTCGCGTATCCATAGTTGGGAAAGGTCTAAGGCCTCCATACTCCGACTTTCTGACCTAGGCTAGAGCCTCTAGCGCGTAAATGCTATACTCTTCTTTCTCTCTGGTCTCTCGGTGGCCCTTTTTCGAAGCGAACGAATTTCCTTGAACACGGTCGTTGCTCGAGGATCGGGGCAACCCCGCCGATCTATACTGTCCGGGCTTATTTTCGTTTTACAAGCGGGGCTGATCCGTGAAAGCGGACGTGGCCTCGTACCTCGGCGTTTTGTCGAACCGAAACAACGCAGGTACGGTTTTCACGGGCAATAAATAGGCCATACCTGATAGAGCCTGGTGCACGATTTATGCCTTTATTGATACGGGAATTAAAATAAATAGAAAGATTTACGGAACGAGGCACGGGGTGGCAAGACACGGGTAGGATGGACGATCCAATAAATCCTTGCCGGGCCGACCGTAAGCTGGCCGGCTATACGCGGCAAGATATTTTTCACCGATCCCTCCATTTACCATTCAATGGTTAATACCTTTTACACCCCCGGTATTCGCCGTTTTCTTTTGGGTGCCGATTTCTAGGCACGGTTAGGTATGTCATTGACCCACTGCATTTTCGCCTACAACAATGGCCGAGCAAATTTGTATTGTACTCAATTGGAAGTACAAACATTGTGAATCGAGAGGCACAGCGCTGTAAAGCAAGTTTTAGTATTGTTTCTAATTATTCGTTGATTGGGCGTCGTTTGTAAGACTGTTATCTGGTAGTAACAATGGTTTTTACCTAAGTAGGAGTATTAATATATTGCGTACAGTGAATGGATTTTATTGCTAATATATTTCCCCGATGTTCTTTCAATATTTCTAGACAATGCTACCCCTTTAAATCCGGTAATATAAACGTTACTCGACAGTCTACAATTCGAAATGGTGCCCCGTTAAATTACTACGAGTCTTCGTTATTCATAAAGATCTTAGGATAATGTTTCATCCGCCTTAAGGTCGTTCGTTTGTAATTCTACAATTCACAGACACACACACACACACACCCGTTTGGAAACACAAACGGTACCGTAATCCGGAAACAGAAAACTTTTAACCTGATGAAGATGTAAAGGATTAAAGAAGCGTTGTTACTTCTCCGACCATAATTGTCGAATGTAAGCAACTTTCTTCGCGGTGACATTTCACTGACCTTTCTTCCACCGTTCTCGATCGCGCCCCTTTAATTTCGCCAGGTCGCGTATATATCTTTTCGGGAGTACCGTTCCGAATTTTTCAGGATTCGCGGAGCACTCGTTGCTTATCGGCGGGACAGCATCGTCGGATCGCAACTCGAGATCGTCTTTTGTCGAAGCGTCACGCTCGAAAATAAGTAGGCGTATTTCCATTGCAAAGGGAACAAAACCGTACGCGCGACGCTGTCCGCGAAGTTCACTGTCGGCTCCCGCCGTCTCTCTCTCTCTCTCTCTCTCTCTCTCTCTCTCTCTCTCTCTTTATGCAGGCTCGTCAAGGCTCTGCGTCACCGTGCTCTCCGATGCTGTGCAATTTATTTATACCGGTGCCTCGGTGTGCAAGAGCGCGCGAGCGCGCAGAAAAATTTGTCGGGTATTACGCTAATCTGCAAATTTCTCTTCGCGGACGTCGGTTGCTTAACTCGCGGCTGTTTCTCCGACGATTTTTAAGCAATTTATACTCCAGCTACTCCTCAATGGATTTACATAGCGAGCGGCGGAAAATTCTTCGAAACTGCGAATTTTGTTCGTGTACAATAGCGACGTTTAAAAAAAAACAGAATTCAGAGAAAAGAAAAAAGAAAGAAAGAAATTTTCTACAGAATTTAGAAAAATAGAATTGAATGTCATAGTCTGCTTCAAAGGAAATTTTCAGTCGCTCATAATCTGCCTCAGGAAATGTTGTAACTATTATTTGTCCAATTATTTACTTGAAAATTTTCGAGAGTATAAAATAGCTAGTTTTAGAAGAGAATTGAACCGAACTAACATTATAATCTGTTCCAAAAGAAATTTTCAGTGGCTTGTAATCTGCCTGAGGAAATGTTGTAACTATTTTTTGTCCAATTATTTACTTGAAAATTTTCGAGAGTATAAAATAGCTAGTTTTAGAAGAGAATTGAAATGAACAAATATTATAATCTGTTCCAAAAGAAATTTTCAGTGGCTTGTAATCTGCCTGAGGAAATGTTGTAACTATTATTTGTCCAATTATTTACTTGAAAATTTTCGAGAGTATAAAATAGCTAGTTTTAGAAGAGAATTGAACCGAACTAATATTATAATCTGCTCGAAACGAAATTTTCAGTGGCTTGTAATCTGCCTGAGGAAATGTAACTACTAAAAATTGTCCAATTACTTAGTAAAAAATTTTGTGAGAGGGTAGCAGAGCTAGTTTTAGAAAAGAATCGAACTAAAAATGTCGTAGTCTGGTTCAAAGGAAATTTTCAGTGAAATAATTGACCAGCAAGTTTCGAATGCAGAGAGTTGCGAGTGTTAGCGCGTGAGAATTAGCGTCGAACAGGGTATATAAGACGGAATATTCGAAGATTTTGGCAAGTCTCCCTAGTATCGCGATCCGAGGCTCAGTGCTCGGGCAAAGATCGAGAACGCCAGCAGTTCTCTATCGGTGCACGCCGAGTCGAAGTCTCGATCGTCACGTAGGTTAATCTATCCGCAAGAAACGTCCGCATCATCGCTTCTCGGCAGCGATACGATACCGAGAGACATTCGTCAATAACGCGATAAACAGACGCAATGGAACGAGCTATCGTATCGGGACTGCGCGTTCGATTTCCAGCCAGCGCGCCAGGCCTTTTCTGATCAGTCAGACATTATTAAAAGCGAGAGCACACTCTCTGCACTGACAACGAGAACTCGATACCAACGGTTATACAGAGGCCGACACGATTTTTACATTAAATGCGAAACTGCGTGATGCCCCGATGTTTTTAATGGCTGTTTTGTCAGATTGCAGCGAGAGAAATAGCAAACAGGAAAATGTGCGACATTCGTTGATCTTCTCGTTTAACGAACAACTTAAAAACGATTTTAGCTGTTAATTTAGGAAAAAAATTGATGATGGTGGATTAAGTTGGGAGTTTACCAGCTGATCGAGGAAATGTGTTTAATGATTTTTTCACAATGGCAGTCTTAATAGGATAAAAAATCTAAAATGGGTCATTTTGACCTGCTCAATCGCGTTAAACCGTGAAAACAGTTGCCTTTTCACGTTGTACAACAACGGACGGATAACAATGCGAACTAATCAGGAAGAGATGCACCATAAACCGTGTCTAAATATCACGTATACCTGGACAGGGGTCTGAAAGGGGTCTTTATCACCAAAATAGGGGGTAAAGGTGGCAACGGTCGCGCCTAGCCTGGGAATCGCAAGTAGTCGAACAGGCCGAAAGGCTCGGCGTGCTCGTGGAAAGCGGCGAGAAAGTCGGTGGTCGGATTTATGAATAGCTCCGCTACCAAGCACTCGCGACAGGCCAGACGAAGGTGCGCATCGCGTCAGGTGGAAAGGAAACTTTTCGTGGAAACACCTTTACCGAACCACTACGTGTCGGACCGTGACTCACCGTGAACGGGACTTTGGTTTTTTCAACACTGCAAACGACGCTTTGCTAATTTTACTTTCCATTCGATCAAATGTTTTTTTTAAATATTAAACGCTCTTCAATACCCTTCGATTATACCTTGTCACGCACATGTAACTCGGTTAATTAATTATTTACGTACAATTTTTTGTCATTTTGAGTTCAGTATATCAAATGTATTATTTGAAAAAAAAAAATTCATTTGTCGCGCGCAGAATTATTAGCGACGGTTGTTATGGTGGGCTCTGTGGCTGTTAAAAAAAATTTTTTCTACGGAATTTCGCGATCGCGAAGGTAGTACAGGTATAAAACCGTGTTCTTAGCACTCTGTAGATGAGTTTATGTGGCAATAGCGTACGGACCCGAGGTACCTGGCCACGATTGTTGTGTCGCGTTCAAACCCACGAACGGAGGAGGCTCGAGCCTCCCACTCCCTCGGGGGCTGCCCACAATATCCATCATTATACTGGGTAGGGAAACGTCGGGGATGTTCCTCTCTCTGTAATTCGCTGCTGCGGTATGCGGGCACGATGACGCATACGGGCCCCTCTTCTCTCCTTCGCTCGTTCCCTCTTTTTTCACTCCCCCCCTTTTATTTCTTTCTCTCTCTCTCTCTCTTTTCTTGTGCCCCCTTCTTCCGAAGTCCTGCGCGTCGGTTTGAAGAAAAACTACAGGGTGGGGAGAAGAAAAACGACTCGTAAAACTCGCACAGGGGGGTACCCCTTAAGGTGGAAATTTGTAGTTCTTTGTGGCGGGTATGCGGGCGTGTGCACCGACGCAAATCCAGTTTATGGATGTAGATCCGTGGACGAGGAGAGAGGGCCGTTTGAAATTTTCGAGGGGCTTAGCGAAGTTAGATTGATGAAGGTTTGTTTACCGGTTTTATTGGGGAATTACGTTCGCCGTAGCTGGTGCGGGTCCACTTGTAGACGGGACTGTGTTTTTACTAGAAACAGCGGCCGCGAAATAAAAGTTCGGAATAGGATAGCGCACAAATGAAAATAACGAACGAATTCGCTGGAGCTTGAAGGCCCAGCAAATTAAATTTCAGAATATACGCCCCCGGCAAATTGTTTTCAGATCGAATCGTCTTCCTTTAAACTCTGAGACAGTATCGTCTCGATACGTATGAGACTACTTCAGGATCCGAACAACGCTTACATGATCGTATTGTGTTTGATCTCGTTTCAATCAGAAAAATGTGACAAAGACGTTAGTAAAACTTTCACAAAAGAATGAGTACAAACTGTTAAATTATAATATCGTCTCACCAGGATTTGTAATCTCGTATCATGTTCTACTTGGCAATCGAGCTTCTGGGGCACAGCCCGCGATAATGGGTATACATTTTTTTCTCACGAATATCGGGCACATCTCTTTCATATACAATCGATACATTACCGTATGGCACAACCTTATTAGCGAGCGGCGATGTATTTTTAAGGATTTCTTTAAATTTTCAAACGGCGTAAAATCGATAATGGATCCTGTCTTCTCTTCGCTATTATGTTAAACTGTTGGACCAAACTAAGGGTTGCGCAGGGTTCGGACGTGTGTGTGTGTGTTCGACGCGAAATGTTATTTCACGATACAATTAGAACGTTATTTTTAGTCGACACACAGTCGCTCAAAACTCTTTCATACTCTCGAACCTTTTCATCCGGATAGAACGTTTCTCGCCATTTCGCTTCGGGGTGAATACCGAGGGGCCATCTTCTTTCTTCGAAACGTTCCTTAATTCATGACTCAGTCCTGTGGCAGTGCGCGCGTATGAATAAACTCGTTTTTCCGCTGCACGCGCCTGTTTCTCGTTAATTTCTCGAATTAAAGGAACGCTCGCGCGCTACCATGCTTCACGTTGAAACTCTCGATTTTTTTGGAGGTGCATCAAGCGTATCAACGGAAACGCCACTTTCGTCGAAGTTGACTCGCGCATCCATATACGGGTCACGACGCCTATAAAACAATTTACATGATTCATGACGATGATCCAAGTTCGATTAACTTGTCGCTCTTAATTTCATTTCTCGGTATTTAACTGTGTTAGAGAAAAATGTGAATTTTCTTTTTCTCGGAGTAAGTCGTAAGGGGTTACAGGTGCGGAGCCAGGTTTCAGAATTTTAAAAGCCGTGTGTTGAATTTGTAAAAAATGAATTTGTAAAAAAATGGGAGGCATGGGAGGATGCAGTCGATTCGCGAGTGGAAAAAGCTAGTCGATCGGCATGGCAAATAAATCAGGGTTTCCTGGGAAGTAACGAGGCGGCATGGTTAAGTGCGCGTAGAGGCGGAGACTCGCCAGGTCATGAAACTAATTTCCTAAAGTAAACTGCGTCGCGTAAGAACTCGTTAATCATTGGCGGCTGTGACCAAGAAATGCGAGAGTGCACCGACGACGAGTACATACGACGATGGGATGCACTCGCTCCCCTCCCTCCCTTCCCCTCCACCCTTGTGTGTCCGTGTGCATGTAAACAAACAGAAAGGGAGGGAAGCCCGCGCGACTCACCGACACGCATCGTTCGCTTATAGGGAGAAACTGGCTGCCGTTTCCGGATTGCCAACTCCGGTCCGGTTCGTTTATTTCGTCAAACCAGTAGGTCCAGTTTAGCAGGGCTAAAGTGTACCTGTTATACCGTACCGTCGCATAAATTATGCCCGGCGCAGTTAATCTCGGGCTCGTCGACCGATTCCGCGAGGGACGGGCATGCCTTGAATAATTGTTTACACGCGGAACGATTTTCCTGCTTGCCGCAGCGTCGTGAGAACCGGCGAGATACTTTTATCGGTAGCTCGATTTCTCGCTCGCGTCGAGCTTTTTTGCTACGTTCAAACGCGAAACGGAGCTGGTGCACGGTGTCTGTGCAACGGGTTGGGCCTAACGTTGCACTCTTTTAGGATTTAAATATCGCTTGACACGAAGTTCATGGCCGACGGGTTTTATCGGAAAATTATTTTGTGTCGTTGAGTACCCACGAGTAGGTTTATTTCGGAAAAATTTCTCCCTTGCAACAAATTAAAGCAATTTCTATTTTAACTATTTTCTAATTGAACGTCTATGAAGATGATACAGAAATTGCTGCACTCTTTTAGGATCGAAACGTTGTATTCACTCGATACTGTATAAACCGATACTTGTGACCGACAGTTTTATTGGAACGGAAAATTATTTTGGCGTTGAACGCTCAAGAGGTATTTCTACGAAGTGAATAATTGTTCGTTGCTTGTTTATCGGTTGCCGGTATCGAGTGACTATTTTCGTGCGAAAGTAAAATCGTTATATAGAGACTCGTTAAGCGCCCGCTGATAAAAGGGACTGATTAATTGCTTTCCGGTGAATTTTATCGATAGGACAGTTTTTCATCACTCGCCATTCGGTGTTCATCGTTCTCGTCCGTTTAATATTCTCCTCTTCTTTGTGCTGGATTATTGCAGTAAGGATTCGTTAAATGACTGCGAGCTACGTTTATTACTGGAATGGAAAGTTGTATCATACTAGGGGTTCGTTAACAGTTCGTCCACGAGTGCTGTTCAGTTTTTGTATCAACTTTGAGAGACCTGTTTAATGCTCTGACTGTTAAGTATTTGAAGTTAAGCCTTACTTCTTAAGATCGCTATGAACAAAATTATTTTTCTTTAGTTAAAGGTAATATATTTCGTCGAACAGTGCAATATAGATGAGTTTCCTAGTTCTTTTAGAACGCTGTTCGAATACACATTATCGCGTAACAATAGAAACTCGTTAATTGCTCAGTGAGCGTCGTCAGCCCAGTAGCCCTTACAGTACACCGGGTCCCTTTAAATGCTCGCGAATTTTAGTTTTTACCACTCGGTTGAAGGGGGTATTCAACTCTGGAGGCAACCTTATGCCAACTTCAGGATATTCTGACCGTAAAACTACAACAGCCTTTCTTCTCAAACTTTGCGCACCTTTACGGTTCTCCTTCGACAATTGCCACAAATTTTTCATCCGAAGGAAAGTCAAAATTGAACTTGCTGGAAACGGTTAGCTGGTTCTGTTGGCCTTCCAGATTCGAACTAGCAGTGTAGTCGGTCGCGGGTCCGCGATTCGAAGGTTATTAAGGCCTGCGAGTGAACAATTTCCCTTTGTTGTCCGAGAGGAACAGGAGGAGCCCGTTTCACTCGGTTTGACGGACGGTTGTTTCGCCTTCGGGAAGAGAATGGTGTGTCCTCCGTAGCCTTGGCGTCGCGAAACGAGGATGCGTTAAAATATTCAAGGTCCGAAACGCGAAACAGACGACGGGATCCTGAAGGATACGCGCGCGCACGTTCTTCCCTGCACCGAGCTTCCGGTGCGAGTAACATCTAATTTAGCTCTCTCGCGTGTAACCCCGGTATTAAGACATAAATTCGACCCTCGCCCGGGCTGCTCTCTCTCTTTCTACCCGTGAACGAGACGAGTTAGGAAAATTGCGCCCGTTGGTGTCTTTGATCCGCGACAGGGAAGGAGCATCGTTACGGATTATGAAGTCATAGCTTGTAACTTCCTTGCCCGGCCAAAAAGAAAATTACAATTATCCGCGAACGTGGGTGTTAATACTCGACCTCGTTCGGTAATTTTGAGGGAACTTGGACGAACTTTTGTGAACCGCGCAGGAATTAACACGTTCCCCGAAGAAAGATAAACTCGTCTTATCTCGATCTACGCTAGCTTCTATCCGAAATCATGACTGACCTTTGTTAGATTCTTTTTTCATATTTTATTAGAAGCACGACTACACTCAGCCGAATGGCTAAATATCGACGACACAAAAAGATTATGATATTTCCATTTAGCAGAATCTAGAAATGTTCGATCCAAGTCTGACTCGAAAAGTCAAGGGGGTTAATAACACCGGAAGGCGAAACCGGAAACGTAACAGGGAGCGCATTAATCGAATTTGTTTCTCTCGTTTTAAACAATTCCCGAGTAATTCCGCATCAGTATCGAGAGAGAGAGAGAGCAGAGTCTCGCGAACGGAGACGCCAATCAGCGGGATCCAGAACTTCGAATGCGACAACGTAATACCGAAGCCGGCTTGTAGTCATAGTAGCAAACTCGAGGTGGAAAACAAAAAGGCCATCGTCCGAGCAGTACATCCTTTGAGGAGACCAAAGAGGAAATTTCTCTGCCCTCTCTCATCTCTCGATCTCCTTCTATTTCTCTGCCCGCCCCTGGTCGTGTTCCCTCCCTTGAGCTGTCTCTCTTTCTCTCCCTCTCTCTCTGGTTATATCCTTCTGCGTCTCTCTCTCTCTCTGGTTATATCCTTCTGCGTCTCTCTCTCTCCCTCTCTCTCTCTCCAGGGTGCCAGCTAGTTTCGTGATACGAAGCGGCGTGGATCGATAGAGAGCCGGAGGAGCTCCTTCGAGTTGCTCTCTCTCCTCCTCTGGTACTCTCTCGAGTCTCTCGCTCTCGGTGGCGGCTGGCGATTCCTAGAGGATTCGAAGGAATCGAAGCATTTTCAAGGAGAGAGCGAGAGAGGAAGAGAGAGAGAGAGAGAGAGAGACTGGGGTCCGGACCTGTGCCCGGCGTCGCCCTAGGGACCAGCTTTTGTCGTTCCGGCCTTTTAAGGGCTAGTCGAGTGGACGACGAAAGTCTGTTGCCGCCTCTCTGCGGCCTCGTCCGTGAGACACGGGCCGCGCACCAGCTGTTGGAAAATCGAAAACGCAGCTGCTGCCTTCTCGACCGGCATAAATTCGAGCCTTTGTGCCCCCGTGTGTATGTGCAGGTCCAATTTTATGCCCGGCCGTCCACCGACACGGCACTGCACGGCACGGCGTGTCTGCCCGAACGCAGAGAGAACTCCCAGCCGCCAGGCGAGCCCGGCTCGTGGGAGTTGTCCCCGATCGGGTCTCCTCCGGTCCGGAACTGGTTCGGCTAGACCTCCGACCGGAGAGTCGACCAATCGCGCCCCGGCCGAGAGAGGTCCCCGTCGATTTCAACTTTTTCCCCCGCTTCCACGGAGCCCCGATACTCGAGACCAGAATTTCAAATCGCGTGCCTGTTGGAACAGCGCCGTGTAGCCATTACGAGGGTTCAATGGTGACTGAAACCGTAAAGGATGACGCTCGCGTATCATCTCTCCGAGAGCTTCTTTCATCGAGGCTAGGCTTATTCCGGGCACCAGGGAGCACCTGAAAAGTCCGACGAACCTTCGATGGCCAGACACCTTTCGAAAATATAGTATTCTTCCGACGTTTTAACCCTGGCATCTTCTGGGTTTCAACGCGGCGCGTCTAGCTACTCTGGATCACTCGTGTTGTCCGGACATGTTTGAAAATCTATGTGGACAACCAGACGATTGGACATGTAGTCACCTGAATAGATGTCTCGGGCGTCTAGACACCTAATAAATACCTGGGCAACTAAGAGATCGGGTCTAGACACCTAAAATCGACCCAGACTACGAAGTAGTCTCAGCTACGAGTAGTCGGACGTCCAATTTCCGGGGGTTAGGAACGTTCGTCGAATAGGTCGAGATGATGCAAACTCCACGGAGTTCTCTTGTGAACAGGAGGACTATAACATCGATAAACAAGGAATTGCCGCGAAACATAGGCTAAGCGAGGGAGGAACCCATAACTCGAGAAAAATCATTAGCAGCGCCGGTGGTACCCAACTACGCTGATGGGATTATTAAACAGCCGGGCGACATGGAGATCGTCGTCTGGTGACCCCGTTCGAGCCAACTTTTGATCACATTGTTGTCTCGAACGGTGTGCACGCGTTTCTCGTCTCTCGTTCGTCCTCGGTTCGCCGACGGTTTTTGCGTTTGCTGGTTGCTCGTGAGAGAGCTCCGCTGCCACGAGAGAGGAGTTTAAAGGTAAACGGGTTTCTCGTAAACAGACCGCGCGCCACATCATCCGAGGACTCGACCCGCTCTCGGTTCCACGTACAATGTCTTCCACTGATTTTTGTTACCAGGATCCTGCCCCTAGAAGCTTTTCCTCAATTCGAGCAAAAGCTCTATCACTATATTCGTCTCCTCCGACAGAAACTAGTTCGCAAGGAATATTTTCTACACCCTAGCCTCGCCATCGTACGCTTTCTCGTATTATCATACGCTATAAAGTAGTGTACGAAAGTACATGATGAGTTATGATAATATATATTACTGTATGATAGTATATGATAGTATATGATAGTATATGATAGTATATGATAGAATATGATAACGTCTATGATAACGTGTGATAGCATATAAAAGCGATGATATCATACATTATAAAATGTCACGACATTCATATACGGTCACACGTTATCGTAAAATATCGTAGAGGGCAGGGGTATCATAAACTGTCGCGAAGTGCCAAATTAAATAATTCAAGGGTACTCCGAGTATAATGAAGTGTCGTACGGTTGCAAGAAACAGCAGCAGAGCCGGGTCCAGCGAAAGATCAGTATATTATTCCAAAGTATCTGAAAATTATGAAGTCATTTACCACCACTAAGAGAACGGGCTAGCCAGCCAGCATAGTCCGGGTAATGAACACAAATAAAGTACACGCGTCTACAGGGAACCCGTGGAGCACAGTGGAAGTGGTTAACTTCGGGTTTTGACCTGGCAAGCATTAATGCACTTAACTCTACTTACGCAACTACACTAGTAGGAGAGTCCGTGTAGCTGAACGCGCATACCTTCTTTGACTCGAATGTTGCTCGGAAAAGAGCCGCAGTACCGCGAAATTAACCGTGGATGCATCAGACTGCAATCCGACCGTGTTGTTTGCCACGTTTTTCAATTAAATCTGGATAAAAAGCGCGATTAACAGCTCTAGTCGGTTTTTACCTACTGTTCGTCTCTGTTGAGTCGAGCGCACGGCGACGTTGATACCGAGCAGTTCCGATGCATTTATTCGTCGCGAAATAGAAAAGCGTGTATGCCGGAAGAAACAAATTCCGATTCGTCGCCCGTTTCTTACAGTTAATCTACACAATTTTTATTCTGCGTAAAATTATATATCTTCGAAAGGAAATTGTAACAGTGTTAAAAAAAAGAAAGGGATCTGGTATTGTAGAGATATCATCAGGTGCCGAGCATCTGCAAACTGAACAGCATACAGGGGCGAATCAACTAGGGTGATAGTAGATTAGGCACCTACTGGATTGTTTGCACAGTACACGAATGTGCTGTATGTAGTCTACGGTGAAAATCCTATTGAAGCAAAACTTCTGTTCGTTGTCGTATCACGCGACCAATAAGCAACGGTTCTTTTATTAATAAAAATATAGATCGAATCCCTCGATGTCCGCCCACGCTTCGGTTCTCTTTATCAGTGCGCCGTAGCGTTGATTATGCAATGTTTGTAAGAAGTTGTACAAACCGAGCCGCGCCAGTAGTTCTAATGTTGAAAGTATCAGCCAGACCGGTGTTCACGATAGAACAGCAGGGGAGAGCCATCGATTGGTAATTTCGTTAAACGCGAAAAGCATGATGGCGCCTTGGCTCTTCCCGCAGCTGAAGCACAGCGCCGTCCCTCGAGGAGAGAGTGAGAGAGAGGGAGGGAGAGAGAGAGAGAGAGAGAGAGAGAGAGCCAGAGAGAGAGAGAGAGAGAGAGCCAGAGAGCTCGGCTCCGATATTGCGCGCTACAAAGCCACGAGGTTTTTTATCATTGGAACAAAGGGATGTATTAGCCGTTAAATAGCGCTTCGTAGCACCTGCTAGTTACTTTGCCGTGCGCCCGTTAATGATATACAGCGCGGCGGACATTGCAAATACGCGGCATATGGTGCGCTCCTCGCGCACACGTGCACTTACTATCTTTGTCGAAGGAGTACATGCCTGTGTACGCTGATATCGTGGAAACACGGTGGACAATCGGTTCTTCTTTATCTAACGATACCCGCAAAGATAGCGAAATCGAACTCTCTGCAACGTTGCGAGGTTGCAACTCGACGGTGGACGAGCTTCGAATGTCGAACGCGCGTTCAATAATCTTTCAATGTTACTTTATTGTCGGTGGACTGCGGATTTTATGCGTCTACGGTAAAAACGAGTCGGCGCGATTTAACGCAGAAGATGGACCAAAAGAATTTTTAACGTACTTAGTCCCAGCTTATCAAAATTACGGCAGATATAGAAATTTTTGATTGGCTACGATCAATTTTTTATTTTGCTTAGAAAGCCCCAGTCTAATTATAACATTGTTCCTCGAAACATCGAAGTTTCTTCCGAAGGGTTCATCAAGTTTTTAACAAGTTTTGCAACGCTACTTCAACTTGGTAATTAAGGAAATTCTGATCAGCAGCATGCGACTGTTACATTTTAGCGAGACAACTTTCCGCAAGAAATATAGACGCAAATTAATTTTTATTTCCCTTTCGAAATTCGCAGTCTGTTAAAATAAAGTATCCTGCTTCTCGGAGTTACTTTCATGTCGGCCAGTTTGAAAACGCTGGAAAGAAAATTTGTTTACCCGAGAACGTGTTCTCAAACAACTCGTTGGATATTTATCTTCCATGTTGGCGAAAATATCTTATTCGTATACTCTGGAAACCAGGATTGCAACGCTGGTCGATGTTCGTAAAAATTGCACAAAGTTCTTCAGAGACTGCCGTTTTTGAGAATAGGAAATTCATTTTCGAAATAGAGAGAGAGTTGGATCCATTGGTTCGCTCGAACGTGCTGTGTGTCCTTTCACTCTGATCTCTTCGGGAAAACATTCTCATCGTCTGCGCTCTCGCGCATACAGGGTGGTCCACCGAAAACTGTGCACCTGACATTCTTTACACTATCCTAAAAAAAAAAAAATCATGGAGTGTTTATCCTTCAAATCTCAAAAAAATAAAGTACTAGGTTCGAAATGTTTGGCTCGAGAATTCATCCTCACGGATTTCCGTACTTTAACCAAACGGTAACTTTTCGAGTTCGAATTTCGACTAAAAATTTGATCGGTCTAAATCGTTCGGCTCCGTGTCGAGCGACGATTGCATCGCAAGCTAATTTGCCCTCGACCGGGCTTCATCGTTTTATCTGCGAGTCGCAGTCGTTTATTCCGGCGTCGACACAAAGCAGAGGGTTTTACAGTTAATCCGAGTTTCGAATTTGTCGCGCGGCGCGGCGCGGCGCGGCCCGGCCCGGCCCGCCGATAGTTCGAAAGGGTATTTAAAGATGTTCGATTAAATTTCGTCGGTTGTTTTGATTCCGTTCACGAAGCATCGTCGGCGAATCCTCGCCGTGTGCCGCCTAGTAATCAACGCGGGCCCGCGCTATGATTCGAGCGGATCGTACGTTCGACGAACGAAATTCGGCAACATCTGGCAGACAATTTTGAGTAGCTGCATTCGGCCGGGGCCTAGAACGTTTTCTCGTTCCTTTGTGTACACGGGCAGCTCGTGGGCAGCCCGATCTTTTTCTTCATTTTTTCGGTCGGAACGGCCGCGGAGAGGAGGAACGAGAACCGAGTCGAGGAGAAAAAGAGAGAGAGAGAGAGAGAGAGAGAGAGAGAGAGAGAGAGAGAGAGAGAGAGAGACGGTGAACAAGCCACGATCTCAAGTCCGAAGAAACGATTAAGTGAACCGGAATATCCAGGCCCCGTTGCTTTGGGCCCGGCCTCTCTCTGGTTCTTCGCTGGGCCATGGCCCCGACACAAAAGAAAAAAAATGGACGACGAGTAGCAATACGAGGCGGCCCCCCCTCCTCCCCCGATCGTAGCGAATTTTCGGGCTCGACGAGGATCCTCGAAACTCGACTCGACCCTGAAAGTTCTAAAAAAAGCTCCAGTCGTGAGAGGACACGGTTCCGAAAGGACCTCGGGCTTCGCCGGGTCCTTGGTCCTCCACCGAACAATGTTGCAGCTCGCGTGGTAGCCCTGAACATTCTCGAACAGCCTGCAGTGGTATAACTGCGATTGTCGTAGGTGTGCAGCTGTCCGAGAATCTCTTGGACGTTTGTTTAAATAATTTCGATTGTTCGGTCTCGCACGCTCTTCCCTGGTACGTCTAACAGTATCGTTTGAATATTCTGAAAATATCGAGGCTATACGAGACCTTCTCGGGCTCTCTTCGAGGTCCGAAATGCTTAGGCTTGTTTCCCCCAGTTTCGAGAATGTGTATGGGGGTCTTAAAAGCCCCTGAAAGTCTTGGCAA
This sequence comes from Seladonia tumulorum, assembly GCA_913789895.3. Lineage (NCBI taxonomy): Eukaryota > Metazoa > Arthropoda > Insecta > Hymenoptera > Halictidae > Seladonia > Seladonia tumulorum. Next base: position 18,698,115 of record OU565271.1, read on the forward strand.
ACCTCGACGATTTAGGAGGTCGTGAAAGTTCGCCGGCTGGATGAAAGTCTCTCGCGGGTCTTAAAATTTTGATGAAAACTTCGGCGGGGTACGTGTAACCCGCCCCCTCTGTCCGAGGCCAGAAAACTGTATCGAGTACCTTAAACATGGCGATAAACATTCTCCTTGTGTGTAAGCTCGCGCGTGTCCATTGTTTCGCCGGGTATAGCACAAGGATACTCCACTGACAGCCATGAAAATACCTCGTAAACTATTGAGCAGGAACAGCTACAGCTGCTCGGCGAAGCTAATACGATCCTCTTTCCTATACCCGTCCTCCCGGTGTGTGTTTTTATCAAAATCGTAACTCGGTATCGGCTCGTGTGCGAACCCGGTGGAACGGTTATTGCCGATAGGTCGACCAAGGGGACGACGACGACGATGTTCGTCATCTTCGTTCAGCCCAGCAGCAGAGACCGGGGTTACATGTTTTCCTTGAGTAAACGGTCTGAAAGTTGCATGGTCGCAAATGGCACCAGCAGACTTCCGACGAACCGAACCGAGTTGAGTCGAGTCGAGTCGAGTCGAGTCGCAACACGGAGATGGAATTAACGATTACGAGCCGGCGGTGTACATGGTGGCTCTACTTATTCATCCATCGTAAACGGAAACGTAACGTCGGCCTGTAGAAGGAGAGAGGTGTCGAACGAGTCTCTGTCAGCTGTGCGTTTATGTAAATCCACGACGGCCACTGGCGCACTCGTGTCGGAAGTAACTGGGACACTTGGGCCGAAGGGAGTTCAGTCCAGTCACCAGGTGAACACGCGCCATATGCCACGCAACGATAAGACTATTTGACAAAGGATAGAGACTAATACACCTTCTATCGTTTCTCCCGCCGAGAGATCGTTGTACTCATCGCGCCGCGGACAGATCGGGTCGGAAAAGATCATCACGTCGGCTAGAAACACTATGGGATATTTCCTGTCGGAAGAATTTTTACTGTCAGACGTATACCAGTGGATTCGACTAACGCGTCATATGTTAAATCATATATCGTCATACATATCGTATGTTTAACACGTTGATCGCCATGTCACCCAGATGTGGGTGACGGAGTTATTTGTTCAGGTTTTCAAATGAATTTTTACGTTTAATATATTCATTGTGCCAAATTTGATTGGGATCTGTAAAATGCAAGAAAGTTGGAAGACTACTCGATATCACACATATAATTAGTTTCAATTTTTATTTCATCGAATAACTTACTTTGTATTCATGGAACTTTATAGGGTTCTGGTTTGGCACTCAAAGTGTTGAATAAGAGATACATCGCACGTACGACATTCGCGAGAAAAGTGTGGGTGAAATAGTAAAAACGTTACTACAATTGTGGAGTACACAGTGAATTCTCGTTACAAGTCAGTGCCAACCGTGCAATTTGGAGTCCGTGGAACTACCCACACCAGTGAGGGACAATATTGTATCGGAGAAAGACATTTTCTCAATCTACTTGTCACTATCGCTTAGTAGTCATAGGCTTTTGTGACTTGTAGACTTGTAGAGAATTCACTGTATTGGTATATGTCGCCTTCGACGTACCGAAGCTACGTGAAAAGAAGAGAACTTCTTATCGGGTCCTGTTTCTTGTCGACCAATTGCAGACCAACCATTATTTTTCATAAAGCAGGCATAATACACGTCACGATAGTTGTCCACTTTCGTTTCACTGGTACCATCAAGCCAGTATAATCGAAACTAGGTGGACATTTATTATGACGTGCACTCCGAGGCTGGTTCACAGCTTGAAACCTAAAACGAACCATCGTATGTATGATCATTTATCCTAAACCTCGATATAAAAATTGTAAAAAATCGAAGAAACGAGTACTCGAGCGGTCCAGAATTTTCGAGTTCCTCGCCACACTATATTCGCATCCAGTGCACTTAGGATTAACGATCCGCGTGCGTGTTGGTGTGCATCCTCTGCGGGCCATTTTGCATGAAGCTTTCCCAATCTCAAGCTTAGCGCCTCTCGCATCTGCTTAGCGGCTTTTTGTACAGACTTTCGACAGTGTTTCCAAGGACACGTTCTTCAGAGAGCTTACCTATCCCGCTCGACGCTTCCATAAAAAAAAAAACCACCTAAGAGTCTAACAATGCCGCCTAACATCCTGCCGATATTTCTGCCCCAAAAACCTGTGTCCAAAAACCGATCGCCGTAAAAATGTTCGTCCGTCTTTTCTTTTTTTTTGTTAACTGGCCAACCCTGTTTTGTGCTTCTAGCTTCTAGCTAAAGTCACGCTAAAACGTCGCCGGGGACGGTTCGCGTGACGGCGAGCCATCGAAGAGGAGCGATGTTCCGTCGAATTCTTTCTTTCCGAGGAAACCTGCTCCCATGCTAAGGAGAGACGTCCCGCAGTACGGCTACCGGGATAACACACGAGTTTTGACGTTAACAGGTCGTCCTCGACCACGCACGAACAGTATCGGTCTTTAACGCGACCACTGCCTCCCGGACAACGCCATCGCTCTCTGCTCACGTCTCTTTTCGCAACAAGACCGGTCCTTGTCCGATTCCGTGAAGATCGGCGACTGAAATTTTTCTCGGCTCTCGAAACGCGCGGACCACCGGCGATCACTCGCATTCCACGATCCTCGATCGAATCGGCCTCGACGAATTCGCAAATTGCGCCAAACAAATTCTATTCGTCACGCTCCGCGCTCTCGTAACGCGACTCGAACGCGTCGGCTGACTCGCCGGTGCCCCGGGTGTAACTCTTCAGCAAACTCTTCGAGTCCGCAAGACAAAATTCATTAGAACAGTGTTCATTTTTGTTTTCACACAAATTGATTTTCCAGTTCGGTAAAGAATTTGTCACGTGGCTATAGTCAAAGCGTTGAGAAATTAACACGTTGACTGCCATGTCACCCATATATGGGTGACGGAATTGTTTTTGTTCAGTCTTTAAAATGAATTTTTACGTTTATATATTCATTGTACCAAATTTGTGAAATGCAAGAATCATACATTTAATTTTCTTCAATTTCTATGTTATTAAATAACTTACTTTGATTTCATGGAATTTTTGAGCTTTCTTGTTTGGCGATCAAAGTGTTGAGGTAGTTAAAACTACCTATTTGTTGGAATCTTAGAAGATTGCTAATGCGACCGAGGTCGGCGAAATTTCTTTGGCACAATTTTTTGAAAAGTTCCGTGGAACAGCGCGACCGTTCTTTCGGCTAACGCGTGTTCAGTTCGCAACACTTCTTTCGGCTAACGCGTGTTCAGTTCGCAACACTTCTTTCGGCCGACAATTCGGACTCGAATGAGCGACATCCGGAACATGGCGGGGCCACATGGTAGTCAAGTGTTGAAGACCGTATCGGTGTTCGTTCGTCGTTGAACGTGGGTACCAGGAGAATATCTGTTTTTACACGTTTGAACGCTTCAGGCCCTAACGGAGAACCAGCCGAAACGGGATTAGGCGGCTAGGATCGGGCCGGTGAAACCCGATTTCATAAATATTCCCGCGGAATTATCAGCCGCTCCTGTTCACCGGCTCTCCGCAGCGCGAACGGGGCGACGAGCGCAAACGTTTGCAGACTCGGCCGAGAAAAATGAGGATCAACGGGGCCGTTCGACAACGTGAATATCTCCATACACATGTCTATACCTAATCGCAACGCTTTCGGAAGATTCGAGGAATTTCAGAAATTCAGCCGCTCGCCAATTTTCGAGCACAAAAACGTTGGATGTGACACGGCCGAGACATAGAGTCTTCTTCAACGATTTACGAGGGCTAAATTTTTTTTGCTTCGAGACATTTTTCTTGCTAAATTTTGTAACGCAAAGCTCCCTATCTGCTCTCGCAGGGAAAATTGTAGCGTTAAGCTACGTCCACACCGAGCTCTCAATCGCTGTAGGATGCTCCACTGTGGAGCACAGCTTTAGAAATTTGCAAGTTCGAATTTCTGAGAACCATTTGCGGGGCGCGTTCGAGGTTTTGCAACGGCGTGCGATACTGCAGCATGCACCCAGCGCCAAAGCGACAGGCAAAGTTTCATAGTCAGCCTACGTTCCCGATCTCTGAGAGCTTGCTGCTCTGCAAGCGTCTGCGAGGTGGGCGAGAAAATGGCGGTGTTTGCGGTCGCCGAATAAAATTTTATCGGTTTACTGTCGCGTTCACCGACCGTATTTACCATCCGACAGAAATAGAAAAGACGGTTGAACGAATTATTAAAGCAATAATAGATTTTATTGGAGCGGAAGGCTCGTTTTATTTCGATAGTAGCAACGCAAAAGTTCGCCTCGAATGTTCCGAAACGTTCTCTGTATGTCGGACCCGAGGCTAGACACGTCGGAGAGAGCTTTTTGTCCGGGATGCGATACAAGAAAACGCGCATTCGAACTGGTCGCCCCATCCGTGACTCGCGTGTCGATTGTTTACTCAGATCCGTGAACAATTTGTGCCGTCGAGTTAACATTTTTAATCGCGGAAAAAACGCGAGATTCGAAGAACCCACTCGCAGGTTGGCCTGATCAAACAGTTCTCCTCAGTTCGTGTTGTTTTCTTCTTCGGACAAGTTGTACTTTGCATGGCATGGCATTTCTGACAATATTGGGCAATAAGAAATCGATCGAATTTACTGGGTTGTGAAAAAAAAAATACGAAGCACAGAATCTCAGTTAATCGACTATAAAATTGTTGATTACACGCGGCCTTTACTTAATCACGGTTACACGCATTTGCAATGAGTCACAAGTAAATCGAACGTCTAGTAATGTTATTCTTGATCTACAAACAAATTAAAGCTATTCGTTATTTCGTTAAATTATATCTGACTTTTCAAACACTATGCAGCCGATACTCGAGGACAGGCTTGTTTTCCCGGTTCGAAACGATTTTTCTTTTGTCGGTGTAGAATTGTACGTCAATTCGCGATCTCATTCGAGTAAATTGAACGCGGTTCTTGCGTTCATGGTTGTTGCGGCAGATTAAGAATAAGTTCGTGCGACTCGTAGTACACGTTCGTTCGTTTATCCTCGCAAGTCGATTACGTTCATTGCAGCTCACCGCTCAGAGCGTGCACACGTGCTTCGAACCGAATCACGCTGCACTCGATAAAAAACTTTGTTGCTAGAGATAACGCCGAAATTGGTTGTTGCTCGTGCGTCCTCGGGATTAGCAAGGACACAGGGGTCTGCTACTGCACACGAGTCGCGCGACACTCATGAATACAGTAGTGGCTGATAGAATTGCAAAATTCAGTGAAAAGTAGCGTCGTAGTTGCAATAAATTATTTTTTTTTGCAGCGGCGAATTTGTAGAATTGTATCGGGGCGGGGTGCAACCGAACATGGGGAGGACTGTTGAAAGTAAAAATTGGACAGGTAAACGCGTAGAATCGGTTTTCTTTTTTTTTCATTCGAAACTTGGGTTCCGAGAAGATCCAGTTTCAAAATGCGGTCAGCACGCAAGCCGGTAGTATAGTTCGCGAGAAGGGGAAACGGCCAGCCATGCACAGACACGACCAGCCGGTCAATTCCTATTCGATGACATGCGTGCCCGGCGAATTTGCAAACCTGATTTTTTCACACGCTGGGAAAAAACAGCAGAGTAGTTACGAGTTAAAATGTTCGTACCCGAACGTCTTGTGGCGAAATTGTCCGTTTTGTCCAATTCTTCGTTCTCTTAAATTCAAATCGCTAGAACCTATATATTAAAATTGTCCGTCTTTCGGCAGAAGTTTCCGCCTGTCGACAAAAAATTATCCGCCCCTTGGCGGAAAACTGTGCGTCTTTCGGCGTCGCGTGGGCGCCGCGAGGTCTCGCGCCGTTACTGCCGGCTTCGGTCAATATGGCGGCCAGCTCGGATGTTCTCCCTCGACATTTCGAAAGAGCAGCGCGAAGTTGAAATCTCCGGCGGGTCGTGCTAGCCTCGTGCCGAGCTCTCCAGCGTATCGTGTAACGTCATTCGAATGATCTCGCCAGGTTTCGATAGCTCAGAGGACTGTTCGCGTGGGGCGTGCACATAAACACGAACGGAGAGGAGAGGAGAGGAGGGCTCTCTGCCGAGAGAAAATACGAGCCGAGTGAAATTGCACGGTGAGCTTAACCTCGGCCAGTGTCTCTGCTATTCGACAACGATAACACGAGCAAACGAGAGAGAGAGAGAGAGAGAGTGAGAGTGAGAGAGAGAGAGAGAGAGAGAGAGAGAGAGAAAGAGAGAAAGCTTGATAGGGATAGAATTATCTATACATATACGTGTATAATACACTCACAGGTGGCGCGAGAGAGAGGAAAGGTAAAAAGAGGGATATACGAGGAGGAAGGGTGTGTAGAATAGGCTCGAAAAAGAGACCGAACGAGGGGAAGGGAATATGAACGGCCCTGGGAGTCATCAGCATCGCGGCTTGGGCATGCCGGGACGTTACAGGGCCGTAATAACCGGTGGCACCCAGGCTGGGCCTCACCCGCGACCACCGGCGCCGCCCCATGCTCGCGGTGGATGGCACCCCCATAGTCAACACCCTCAGCATGCCCAGATACCTCAGCAATACACCGGCAACAAGGAATACCCGTATCGACAGTGTCCACCGCCACGCTTCCACAACGGGTATATAACGATTTTCTGAACTTCCGGTCCGTTCGAGCACTTTCCGTCTCTTTGCTATGCTCCCTCGAACAACGCGTAAAGGTAGGGATTGCTTCTTCTTGAAGGGGCCGATTCCTCGAGTCATTCTTAGTAACTCTCTCCTTTGCGAAAATGCTCTCCGCGGTTTTGTTGAGGAGTTATCAACGAAAAACATCGACCAATCAGAGCGCGGCTACAACGGACGAGTTCCGGCTCGGCCAACGGCAACGCCGCGCTCTGATTGGTCCGTGTTTCTTCGTTAATAACTCCTTAACAGAGCCGCGGAGAATATTTTCGCAAAGGAAAAAGTTACTTGAAATCACCTGAGGAATTATACTATAGTGCACCATCAAGGAAGTGCAAAATTTTTGCTCGATGTTGCTTCAGCGTGGACATAGCTTTACATTTGTACGAAGTAGACTCGATAGGCGATGAACAGACACGTCGAAATTGCTTTATTTTGTTACATAAACTAATACGAAAAGAAACTGGATAAGCGCGTCCACCAAAAGTAGATCTCGATTCAGTTTTTAGTTTGCAAATACACGGAACTACGCAAATTTCGTTTAGTACCATAATTGGTCGAATACATTTCCGACTAACTAGTAACGAACTAATGCAAATATATGCGTATACCGCGCATATTTGCATTGCCTATTGTATAAGCGGAAGTGGATCATGATAAATTGTATCGGTTCCCTATTTTCTTTTCCTCCCGATTTTAATTCTTCGATTTTCTTGCGTAACGGTGAACATTGCGAAGGTATGTTAAACATGCAAATTCGAAACGAATGTTGAGAAAAAAAGTTGGCCCGCATCGAGACCGCGTTGTTCGTGGGAGCACCGTATATCTTTCGCCCTTTCTCGAGATACGTCCTAACACTTTTGATACGTCTCTCGAGGCTCGTTCCGTAATCGTTAATATTTCGTGAACCGTTAGGCATTAACCCCTAACGCGAGCACCGCGATATCAAGGTTGACGAGCACTATGGTACAGGTTGAATGCTCATTAAAAAGGCAGAGCAACATTTGGGAAGCTAGCTCTTCGTCGGACTCGTGTATTATTTATCTCAGGCGGAAATGTAAATGAGTTCTTGGGATAATGTTCCTACTCACGACTTCCTTTCTAAATTTTGTCGGTAGACGGTTCGCAACGCGGAACTAGTTTAGTCTTTCGCGAAAACATTTCGACCAGAAATAGAGTTGCAAAAATTCTTCTACAGTGACACCACAAGAAGTCTAGCTTAACCCCTAAGCGAATCACTGTTTACCGCTAGGTTCACAGAGCACTGAAAGTGCCTACTTTGCATTACTTTTTGGCATTATGTTAAACATAATATATACCCAAAGAAATAAATTTGCTGATTAATTTTCTCGCGTACGCATCCTTAGAATCTTAATAATTTTAAATGAAAAATATTAGAACCCTTCAGTAAACCTATATAATTGTTGTAGTAGATTTTGATGGTCCACTGGAGGGTTAAGAATTTCTTCAGATCTTTATTTTTCGAATTAATTGATATTAGTTTGCAGGTTTTCATAGTAACTTTATCTTGGCGATATCGATTTTCTCGAACAAACCAGCCGGTTAACAGGTTAAACTCGATTATTATCAGATCGACTGTTACTCGTTTCGTCTCGTAAATTCGCAGCCGATCGTAAGCCCATCCGCACAACATTCTCGGCTCCCGCAATCGGAAGTGTCGCGATTTGGTTATCACGTAATGAGGCGAATAATTATCGCCCGGTTTCTTTCTTTCTGACCGGAATACCGGTTGCGTAATTCCGTAACGTACAATGCTGGCATAATTCTCAAAACGGTTTCTATAACGGTCGACCGGCGCTTAAGTGTGCCGATCAGTTCTCTTTCGTTACGCCCGCGAAAAACTTCGATCGCAGACCTGGTCTAAAAAACACACACCTAACATCGTTCGGTAATTTACATCACGTTTTACATTCACGAATGTTTGTGAAAGGGTCCACGTTCTTTGCAACGATGCTAGAAACAGTACGTATTTTACTTAAAAAAAAAAAAAAAATATCCGAAATTAGTTTTCCAACTCTTCCCGCAACTTGAAGCACTGATGCAACAATACAAACACGCACTTTGCATCTATTATTTCTGCTAAAATATTTAGCTCTTGTTACCTTCGGTTTAAATTCTTACCATTAATTATCCCACTCTACTTTATTATGAAACGATATTCACCGAAGCAGCTACAGTTCAAATTCATTTTAGAGTCTGTGTTTTCGAATTGTTCGAGAAGTTATTTGAATTGCAAGTAGTTCAAATTTTCGAACCATAATGAGATGTGTGCTGTATTAGTTGCTAGGAGCAGAAACTAAACGAGTTGAAGGTAAATTGAAATAAATTTGAAACGGTGAATTTTGGATTCGAAATTCAAAAGTTTTGCATTTGAAAAGGTTCGAATAATTTTTTCCTTGTCCGGGCAACAAACTCGAAGTTGTCCGAGCGTGTTCGAACAAGTCCAGCACGGTTAGGACCTATCCCATACCGAGTCTGCGATAGAGAGCGAGCGTCGCGAAAGTGTTTTGCCAAGCGACGCGTTCGGCCTGGCAAGTGTGTATTTAATTTTCAGTGTGGCCATCGTTGAGGAGTCGACCATTCTAATCAACGATAATAAACGGTCGCAGGGGCGGTCTCCTTGCGATGCACGCGTTTCGACGTCGCGCGCCAGTGTCGGTCGTTCGTTTCGCGTCGCCACGCTGTTCGTCGATTTCGATTTTCCTCGGAACAGTACAGTAGTGTACGGTTAAACGTACACACCCGTTCAGAAGTCAACAAATTTTAAATTCTGCTGCTTTCCAAGAACTGACTCGAACACGCCTCTCTCCGAAGCGAGAAAATCTCCCAAGGGAGACATTTCGTTTTCAGTAATCGTCTTACCTTATATAATTACGGCGCCAATGGACAACCGAGATTTTTCCGATTAAAACGAATCCAAACACGGGGGCCAAATCGGACTAATTATACCGATTCAATATGGAGCAATCGACATCTCAATTAACCAGGTAAAAAGAGCCTGATCTGCCCTCGTGTGTTTGGACTCATTTTAACCGGGAAGAATCTCAGTCATCCATCGGTGCTACAATTATATAGGTTAACCCCTTGCACTACTCTCTCTATATATATTTACTTTGTGATTATAATGATTAGGAATTTTTCATCGTTCAGAATTTCATAGTTTAAAAAAGATAGTTTATATCTATTGTATGTCAATGTTTTCTCCAAAAGATATATACCAACTACAACAAAATAGAATTTTATTTCGGTTTAAAGGAAATTAATAACATACATATTTATTGGATTCTGTTCATTATTAGATTCTTCATTTATTAGATTCTGGCAAGGGGTTAACGATCACTGAAAATACAATTTTGTTAACTTTTCCCCCAGTCGTGTCATCGCCCCAAGTGGGGGAGGGGGGTCGGCTAACGCATGTAAATTTAACCGTGCACCAGTGTGTTTCGTCACCGGAAACGCGCGAAATCCTGTCGTAGATGCTGGCCGTTCAAAAATCCATGGCCACAGGTTCGCGCGCGCGCGCGCACGATTTGCATGAGTAAAAAGGCAAACGTCAGCCTCGCTCGCGTGTACAAGCTCGCGTGAGAGCATATCTGTACATAAATACATGCGATCCTGGTTGGTAAATAGAATACAGGAACTGGCGCCGTCGGTGTCGACGTTACAAGCTCTCCGCGGAAATAAAAAAATCGGTTCTGCATTCCCGTTGTTTCGACGACGAATCCCGCAAACGGGCATGGAAATTCCGAATTTGCTCGCCGAGGCGACTCACATTGCTGCATGATACACGCCGTACAGCACCGCGACCTTCGAGGTGTACCACTTGAGATCAATAACAATCTCTCCTCCAGAGCGTGTGTTCGTCAATGGCGAAACGCGATTTTTCTCCCGTTCTCTATTCGCTGCCCGAATGCTTGTACGTTTGCCTCTTTTATTCTGCGCCGAACCCTACTTCGCTCTTCTGTGTCTGCCCCCCACACTGTTCTCGCTCTCTGTTCTTTGCGTACCATGTTTATACGTTTCCACCACTGGTTATCTTGTTTAGCATGCCACTGTACATACCAGTATCAGTTTTGGATGAGCGTACGCGTTTCCTCCATCTTCGTCTCGTGCTCCCATGTTGTTACGTGCTCTGCCCCATTACTTCGCGGAAAAGTCAAATTTCAAATCTCGTCGAGTAAAATAAGGAACTTCTCGAAGTGTATAAAACAATTTTGCACCTCGTTTTAAATATCCGGTGTACTACTAAACTATGAGCATTATTTCCGGGGAACGACGTGCGGGGTCAGATCTAGTCTCGAGTTTTCAAATTTTATGCTCCTACGTGTACTGTCTTCAGGGGCTGGTTTTAAGCGAAACAGGAAACTTCTAGACGCGTGTCCAAAATATTTACGTGTTGTTTAAAAATCCCAAGCATAATTGCGCGCATGACCCCTGACGGCGGACACGAGTCAACGGTCGATGGAACACAGCGACGTACGTCGGCATAGATTTGTTGATTATTATATCGCAAATGGTTCGTGTAAACAGAACCGCGGAGACTCGTCGCGCCGCGGCCACATTTGTTCAGCTGCGCGAGGCTAGAAATAATACTGCGACGTTTCTATCCAGTGCAACGGGGAACGTATTATCGCGCGATGCGCTCGGATTTAGCGACGAGTTAAGGATAACGGCGCAGGAATCTCGTCGACGCGATGATAATTGTGCCGTGTTGTCGGAGGGCGTGCATATAGGCGTGTTTGTTCCCTAAGTCGAGCCGTTGGAACAACCGGTGTATGTCGGTACAAAAGCAATTCTCGAACGATCGGCGATTTACGTAAATCGATTTCCGGAAAAGAAACACGTTCCTTTTTCTTTTTTTTTTTAATCTCTCGCCTGTCCCCCGTCGTGGTAAAAGTACTCGAAACAGAGAGAGAGAGAGAGAGAGGAGAAGTATTTAGGTAAGTCAGTCTCACTTTCAGTCGCGATGTCTTTATCATGTCTTTAATGATAATCGTTTTTATCGCACGCTTGAGAGAACATTGCGATCAGTAGATTGCGGATTTGATGAAATACAGAACTGTGAAAACATTTAACACGTTGATTGCCATGTCACCCATATGTGGGTGACGGAATTATTTGTCCAAATTTTAAAATGAATTTTTACGCTAATATATTAATTGTATCGAATCTTTTAAGGATCTGTAAAATGCCAGAAAGTTGAAGGACTACTCAATATCATACATATAATTTTTTTCAATTTTTATTTCATTAATTAACACATTAATTCGATGGAATTTTTGAGGTTTCTAGCTTGGCAGTCAAAGTGTTAAGGAATCTTAATGTACTACAGAATAATGGAAGAGGATTGCCATTCTCCTCGGTGTTTAATTTCGATCGAAAGTGAGATTGTTCAGCGAGTCACCGACGATTCTGTAGTTATCGAGTACTTTCGCCGTGACGCCGGAGACACTCGGAGAGACTGCGACCGATACTAATCTATTGTTTGCGTATTTAGGGACTGTCCCGGGGTTGGTACGTCTTCCGGACCGAACGGTAAGGAAGTCTCGTATCACGGGAACGTAGGCGGATCCAGCGTGGGGTACAAACCGCCCCCTCAGCACAGTCCTCAATCGAGAGGTCCTCCGGCCCACTTCGCACAGGAGTCCGTGGGCCCCCCAGCAAACTCTCCTCCCCTGCATATCAACATCTGCGGCCAAGTAAGCATCCCCGGCCAATCGGCAAGACAAAGCGAGAACACGTGACACACGTGCACGCACAACAACCTACGGTTTTTCAGATTCGGTATTTTCTAAAAAATGTATATGCACCCGCAGGAGAACACGATGCGTGATCCATTATTGAACATGAGTCCGGGACTTGGAGCCAGCGGCGTCGATATGGAGTACCGTAGGAGTTCTCAAGGTATATATATATATATACGCACACATACACACACATACACGCGCATACCGAGTTTCGAAACAGAGTATATCGATCTCTCGGGCCAACCGTGCGTGTCTCTTCGTTACGATTCTTTAACCAACGGCATGTGTTTCAGCCACCAATCAGCTACCTTTGAGTCCTGTACAAATCCAGCCGTCGCCGCCATATTACAGACAGCCTAGTCAAGACGACGGCAGAAAGGTAAAAATCAGCTTCCCAGAGAGACGAAGTCTAGCAAATCTTACTACACTCGATCGAACGAAGACAACTCGAACGAGGCAGCAGTGCGCGTCCATTGCTAATCACCCGAGAAATGGAACTTCAACTCTCTGTCACACTCGAGAGCAGGGTTACTATCGTGTTCGTCTACGAGAAAAGGAGGCATAGAGAGAAAACTTGTATATCTATGTCCAACTCAATAACCGATACTTCTACTTTACATATAGGAAACCTAGCGTTAGCCTCTCGTGGACGAACAATACGTTTGTGTTCACCTTCACCGATTCGACTCGACTCGCCGCACAGCGGGCCGTTTGAACGAACGAATGAACGTATAATTAAACATAGGCGCGAATTTTGTCGAGCAGTTTGCAATTCCGGCCCGCTGTGTGCTAAGAGAAGTCTGACGACACGTAAATGAAAACAACACGTTGTTCGATTTCAGAGCGAGTCTCCATCCAGAAAACGTCGTCGGATATCTCGCAACGGTGCCGTGTCCGAGATAGAGGTCCGTGAAACAACGCCTCCGTCGCCTACACCCCCGCTGCATACGACCCTGCCATCCATACCCTCTTTACCGTCCTTGCCGACTCCTCCGCCGCCATGGGAATACTCATCGGCGCCTCAGCGACGATCGCCTCGCAATCACATGTCGACCCGCGGCAGCCCGACCATCAGGAATCGTTATCAGCGATACACTGACTCTTTCGGTCTGTCCCATCCGTTGCTGCCCAGTCACAATCCCCATCTGACCATTCACAACTCGCACCACGGGATCCACGGCTCCCATCACAACATTCACAACTCGCCGCACAATCTGCACAACTCCCACTATAATATGCATAATGCGCATCAGACGCATCCTCATCACCCGGCCGGGACAGGACACCATCCTGCGCAAGGGCCCGCGGACGGCCCTGTGGTCGTCGACGTCGGCCAGGTCGGTGTAACCGGCTTGGGGGTTGCCGTGAGCGGGGAACCCCTCTGGCATCCCCAAGCGACAGGTTACAGAATTCCTTGCCAGCTGCACGGCATATACACGCCGAACGGGGCGCACGCGTTTGCGCACTCGTGTCAGGTAAGCATCCCCGGCCTCTGGCCACGGATCGAGCTCTGGTCACGTAAACCGTTACGAGTCGATATTTCTTAAATGCGAGGCCCGATCGGCTATCTAACCACCACCACCACCAGCAACGTCTCCAAACCTCTCCAGGAGTTTTCTTCCTCTATTATTCCTCATCTACTCGGCGATCTCTAATTTTAATCTGCAGAGGGTCGCCATACTGGCCAGCCAGGGACAATGTTAGTTTCCTAAATGCATATCAATACCTCGAGGAGGTGAATCTATTTAATATAACAAGTAAAAAGTGTTGTATGGCGATACGATCAAGAGTTCGCATGCGTGTAGAGTATTTAATTTTCTGTTCGCAACAAGAAACATCGATTCGCAACAGTTTGTGACTCATCCTTTCGTTCGAGATACATGGCAACCGTTTAAACGTTTTTAGGTCACCCATCACCCCGGCCATTACTCTACGCCTCATCCGAACCACCCAGCCCATAGTCTGGTCGGTACGATAGTCGGCGCACCATCCAGAGGATATCCAACGCCGGCTGGAGGTCCTGTCGCAGCCCTCCATCATGTTCACGCGCCTCCGCCACCGCCTCACTATGCTGCGCACCACCAGCTCTCACAACAGGTATGTCATCGTTCTCCCTGTTCAACTATTACAGCATTCCTTTCCGATATAAACTGGACCTGACGGTTCAGTTTTTAGGGATGAAACGTTCAGCCTGACATTTAGGTGTTTACTGATATTTCTTGTTTGTTACAGCGGGAAGTTGAATTAGAGTTAATAGAATCCCATCATCCTCACCGAGTCGGAGCCGCCGCGGGTGCTCCGTTACCATTACCGCATTCGTATTCGCCGCCGGCTCTCACTCAGGTCACGACACCTCCACCTATATTCGTGTCGGAACCCAGGAACAGTCAATTGGAAATGATTCAGACAAGACCTCGTCATCTGGCCGATCGCAACATATTCGCGCTGAGACGATTGAGGTCGCACAGATGGAGAAGCGCACCACCTGGATCGGTGCCCATCCCAGGATTCTTGCTGCACCTCTTGTAAGCATCGGCCTGGCACACCCAAAGTCTTGCTATCGCCGCGTCTCTCGATCGATGGAAACCGAATCCGCGAGAATCTAACGGAGAAAATTTTTTGTAATTTCGCAGAGCGATGTTGAGAAACCCGCCACCATTGTCACCGTACAGCCAGGCGGAGCTGTCCTCGCTGTCCGTCTCGGATTCAGCGACCGAGAATTACGAGGCTCTGCTGTCCTTGGCGGAGAGGCTAGGCGAGGCGAAACCCAGGGGTATGACTCGGGCCGAAGTCGAGCAACTGCCCTCCTACAAGTTCAACGCGGAGACGCACCAGGGCGACCAGACCAACTGCGTGGTCTGCATGTGCGACTTCGAAGCCTCGCAGTCTCTTCGCGTTCTGCCCTGCTCTCACGAGTTCCACTCCAAGTGCATCGACAAGTGGCTCAGAGTAAGTCGTCGCATCCATCTTGCGAGCAACGCCTTCGGCTTTACTCTTGACTTCAACTGCACTTGGTTCTGATTAAACTAGAGCTGAAACACGGGGACAATGCAGATATATTTTGTTTTGCATAAAGATCCGCAGTCTAAACTCTCTCACGTTCATCGAGACAGTATGGTCCAGGATTGGGTTGCAAGACGTTGGTTGTGTTACCGATGGGAATTAACCGAGTGTTTTTTTAATTGGTTTGTTGCAGTCGAACCGAACCTGTCCAATATGTCGTGGGGACGCCGGCGAATATTTTGGCAATAGTGGGACCGGTAGCGACTGACGCCAGCCTGCTCAAGTGCACTAGCGCCAACTGTCGTGGGCCTGTCAACTGTTGCTGGTTTGTGCAAATTTCCGTTGATACGCATTTGCGCGCCTTTTCTCTTAGCCGAGCTGGCCCCGACGCGTAGAAGAAAAATCGAGAAAGAGTGAGCGAAAGAGAGAGAGAGAGAGAGAGTGTGAGAGAGAGAGGGACCCCTGGTCGTCGTCACGCGATGATCGTCATCCTGCCTCGTCACGTCCATAGAACGGACCGCGACTTCCGGAGAGGAATTTCGGTGACAAAGGCGCATTGGGACACAGAAAGAAAGAAAGAAAGAGAAAGAACAGGAGAGAGAGAGAGAAAGAGTGGAAGCGAGTAGTGTGTGAAAGAAAGGGGAGCAAGGTGAAAAGAAATATTAAGAGAAAGTAAATTCAGGGTACGAGATGTATGTGTCGGTGCCGAGAAAAGGACCCATTACGACGAAGGTACACGATTTTAATTACAGCATGCGAACGAGAACGAAAAGATTCGTGTAAGGCGAATAACGTCGCTGCGTCTATTCCATTGTGTTTTCCACGGGTGAACGATCGAGGTGTCGGAGGGGAAGGACGGGAAGCGAACAAAATAGTTCTATGATCGTTTTCAAAACTCGACAAAAATAAAAAAAAAAAAATCAAAGATCGAGCGTTTCGTTGGAAAAAGATAGTTCGAGTTGCTCCGGTTGCTTCTCGTCAAGACTTTCGTCCCGAGCTTCGTTCCCGTTTGTTCTTTCTTTACCGAGCTTTCGTTTCCTCGTAGCGCGCTTTCTTCGTGTACACGGAATCTGACCGCTCGTTTGCCGGTTTCATTCTTTTTTTTTTGTGTTTATAATCATACTCTCGGATAGTGTACAGAATCAATTAGGGCTCGCGTGTGTTCGCGCGCCCGCGAGACTATTGCCACTTTCCATTAACGTTCCATGTTTTTATTAGGATTATTATTCATATTATTATTATTATTATTATTAATTAATATTATTGTATAGTTGTCTTTCAGTCTTACAAATTGTACATATTAACTTTTTGCATATACACTCCTCCTATACGTAATTACGTGTGCGCATACAATCGATCGTAGGTGTAATCCGTTTGTTTCTTTTTTTTTTCCCCTCGAGGGGTTTGCGAGGGAGGGATTGGGGAGGGGGGAGCACTTAACCAAATGTAGTCGCGTATATTTCCGTTTCCTTCTTTTGCGATCTGTACAGTAATACATCCCCAATCGTCGCGAAACGGAATCGTGCACCGAACGGCGGGGGGCTTGCGCAAACACTTTTGAAACGAAACGAGAATGTACCGGTTGTTTGCGTTCTCTGTTCTTTTAGGTTTCGATTTCCCGTTTTCCGTTTTTCGTTTTTCGTTTCGTTTCGTTTCGTTTTGTCTCGTCCCTCGACCGAGAGAGAGAGAGACGTACGTTCCCTTCCGTTTCCACTCGCGGCGATCCACCGCGTTTCTTCTGCTCTTCTAATCGTTTTTTTTTTCGGGCACGGACCTGAGTGGGATTTTATGACGAGCGTTACTTAAGGATTCGATTACACATACACATATACGCAACACACACACTGACACAGGTACCCGTAGAGACCGTAGACTTCCGGTGAAAGAGTGACGAAAGTTGTGAGAGAACGAGAGAGAGAGAAAGAAAGAGATAAAATAGATTTACCGAAAAGAAAGAAAAGACTCTTCGGCAATAGTTGTTGCTACGCAAAACAAAATGGCTACGTAAAGAAGATACAAAACTGAATAGTTACGTCGATACGTGCGACACCGCGTGGCCAGCACGATTTCAGTTTGGGCATCGCGTTGCCAGTCGATTTCGGCCCATTTTTTAGTCTTTCTGCTGACCCTTTGACAAATTTACAGAGCTTGGGTACCGTCAGGTTGATAATCCCAAGGTAGTAGGGCGATACCTTCTAACCCTAATCAAGTCATAACGTTAATTAATTCGTCCAGGAGACGGTAGGAGGTTTCTCAAAAAATGGAACCCGTACAGAATGGACCGTAAACCTGAACAGAAATTCTAGTTGGCTGCACAACGTGCACCTGTCGACAGTAATAACGAACAAAAATAAAGAGATGAAAGAAAGAAAAGAAGACGAAAGAAAGATAAGAATACTGCTTCTGTTTCCTGCGTATCTACCTCTGATAGATGAAATGAAACGATTCATATTTTTTTATACACACATCTCATAAACAATAAACGTACGTACGCTAAGAAAACCAAAAAAAAAAAAATCGAGAGAAAGGGAGGAGACAGAGAGAGAGCCAGAGAGAGAGAGAGAGAGAGAGAGGGAAAGAAAGTGATGGAGAAAGAAAAACCAACAGAGAGACGAGTTTGACCGCGATTCGAGGATTTTCACTAATTAAATTTAACGATTAACGTTTAAGGATAAGTGGTGAGTGTTTAGACGGAGAGAGAGAGAGAGTGTGTGTGTGTCCCGTTGCCAGAGTTTATGGGGTCCGAGATCACTCGATCGCGAGTGATCCATGATTCTGTCGAGCGGAACGTTCCCCCGGGGGTTCTTCGCGTGAAGACCTTCGACGATTAGGTAGTTTTCCTTGGTAGTGCGAATTCGTTTTTTGGTAGTATTAAATCTTTTCGAAGGAGATTGTTCTTTGTTGAAGTTTTCTGTTTTTTCCGGTTTTTCCCCCCCGTTTTTCGTTCGCGCGGAGCGTTCGGCTCATTTCTAGTTTGTAGAGAGAAGGAAGAAGAAGAAAGGGTTTTTAACAGGCGCGGCGAGGTCACGGATTGTGTTTTTCTCTTCTTTTCGGGTCGAAGAATCACGTGGTCCCTCGTACAGAGTGTGAGCGATCGAGGATCGCAGAATACGCGGACGGCTGGAAACGTAATCCGGAAAGGAAATGAGCGTGACACGCGTCCGGTCATGTTTGTATCTCCTTGACATATATATCTATCCTTCCATTTCTTATTGCGTGCCTTTACTGTATCGACCGAGTACCGGGAAACGGAGAGTCCGAGCGAAACAAAATGTCGACGGAGAGAAGAAACTGTCGCTTCGATGCTCGGAGGGATCGCCAACTCTTTGCAAAATTGCCACTTTTTTCTCCAAATACTTTCCAAGTATTCAGCTACTTTGAGATTTTCTCCGCCATTCGGACATATTTAATCCTGCATTACTCACACGTGTAGCGAGTAAGTTGAAGATAATTCTTATTCTCGTCGCTTGACAATTAATTACGTGTAGTCCACACATAGGCTAGACATACGACTCGCTTTTCAAGACTTTAAAAAATCAGCAGCGTGGAACTCCACCACGAACTTTTCAAATGCTTCTTGCAATGCAGGGTTAATTATTCTGGAACCACAAAATGGTTCGAAAGACTGAGCAGGCATGAAATTAGTTTAACACTCTGAGAACCTCGGTAGAATCACCCTTGAGTGGACCTCCATGGTTCTGCGCATCCTTGAACTAATTTATATGGATGCAGGCAATCTTATAGCAAGCACCGTCCCTCTATAATGTTTGGCAATTCGAGGAGGATCAGCATTGAATAAATTAAGTAAGCTCTATCGCACTTTTAAACGTTCACGTTAAAGGTCCACTCGAGGGTTGAATGTTCCAACAGGCCGATAGATATTTCTCAAAGTTTCGACAAGCCTGATGAAAGGAAGAACTGAAAAATGCGAATACATCAGAGAAAGAAACTCGAACAAGTTTCCCTGGTCCCTGTCGAGTATTCGGGCGGCTGAACAACCAACTCGTGTCTCAAAATTGACCGTCGCGTGCGCGTAGAATATCACCAGTATCGCCTGGAGAGCACAGAAACCGCGACCACGTGTGGCACACGTGGCTCGAAAATTCCTTGCTTCTACCGTGTTCGACCCGCGGCAACATACCACCGAGGATACCAGTTTCGAAACGCAGCAAAAATAACTATCCGACCAATGTCGAAGCTTGCAACGAACACCGGAAGAAGTGCAAGCTCTCGTTGCAAGCTCCAAGTTCAAAGAAATGAATTTTTCCTTTTCTTCTCCGAGATCTCAGTTGCTCGTGTTTCGAACTGGTGCTTGGAACTACACCCTCCTCCGGGGAGAGATACTCCAAGTTGAATACCATAACGAAACGAACATAAAATATTATTAACGCTTAACATTACCAAGCAACACATTCGCTGTCCCGTACGCAAGAATTTATAAACGACGATAGACCGCGGATTTCATGGATTTACAAAAAGAACAGTTACATCATTTTGGACTTACTAACAAATTATCCGAATAGAATAAACCCCCTCTATGGGCCGAATTTTCTTCCGTTGATTTTTATTCGCAGGCAACTTGCAAGGCATTTACTTTGATATTCCAAATTGTTGGTGCAGCTAACCGTCATCAATATTGTTATTGGCTATCTCAGTCATCTTCTGAAAAAAGTAAAATCATTTGGTAAAATGTCGATATATTAGCACGTGACCTAAAAATTACACGGGCCCATAGAGGGTTAAAACTTCTGTCTCGCACGATTTTTGTTTTGCCATAAAGATCCGCAGTCCAACTGTTGCAACGAATTCGGCGAATTCTTCGGACGGACTGGTGAGGCGTGACCATTTACGGAGGCTGATCTCGGTCCAACGATTTTCTTTCTGATCCCTCGGCATTATGTTTACGGCCCGATTATTGTTGTTATCGTCTAGCTTGGAGGATCTCGGGAGCGGGGAGGATTTTAGCAGGGTGAACGCAAGCGGTCCCAACTGGTGTAAGCGAAACTCGTCCGTGCAACAAACCGCATATACGTAAACAAAGTACTTGTGAGCAGCGCGGCACCGGGCCCCGAAGCTGCGTTCGCGACGATCAGTATCATTGGGAACCGGTTGCCAGCGAAGGCTATAACCAAACTCTTCTGGGTTGTAAAACCATCCCACGAGCTTTTCCGTCTCTGTTTTCCGTTACCGCGAACGCAGCCGACAGGCGTCAGGTGACCCGGAAAGAATATCAAAAGCAAAAAAAAAACCAGAAAAAAGATGAAGATAGAAAAAGAGAGACGGAGAGAGAGAGAAAGTGTGTGGAGAAAGAGAAAGTCGTGTACGTGTGCCGTGTGCTTGCGTGAGAGGGGGTGTTAGGGGGTTGCAGAACGCCGGAGAGAAGTGTTGTTGGTTTTTCCTAGATGCGTAAGAGAACACATATCACAAGTTTTCCCAGTGTGTCCACGCGTCTCGCACGCTCGCCCTTTTTGTCGCATTTCGACCCGGGTCGAGGAGAAGAGGAAGACGAGGAGGAGGAGGAAAGAAGAAGGAGAAGAAGAAGAAGAAGAAGAAAAGAAGGAGAAGGCTCATTTTCTACTAGCTTAAGTCTGCGTGCGTGTGCGTGAGAGGAAGAGAGAAACACAGGTTTGTCGAAAGGGACGAGCGTTCGATCGGAGGGAGCTCTGACGCCGAAGAGATCAACAAATCTACCGCACCGGTCTCTGTGAGACGATTTTTCCTTATGCTTTTTTTTCACACCCCAGAACGAAGGACGGGCGAAATTTCAATCTCTTCCTCCGGGACACAACTATCAAAAATCTTTCTGAAATCGTTAATCACGGAGAGGGGAAACACAAACGCGTTCTCCAGCATGTCGACCTTGCGAGTCACCTTTTTCTCGGGTCTCGGACGTCCAGGATCGATCGAGATTTGTTCGAGGTGTCCTTTTTCTGAAGTGCGCGCGCCTGTCTACCCTCAGCAACGATTCGCGACGCTTCTCGTTCGACACCGTGCGACACTGTATATGATAGTGTATGAAACTGTACGATACTGTACAATAGCGTGTGGCAGCGCGTGAACAAAAAATTTGACAACGTACGACAAGAGTATACGCCAGGGTGTGACGCTGTACGATACCAAATGTTAGCCTGTGATAACGTACGAAGGTTCGCGGGAGTCGGACGACGTGTAACGACTCTAACGAAGTCTCACCGACGATTAGAAAACACTGGGGATAACTCGTTAGCGACTCGTTGTTGCTGAATTATAGTAGGCGTCGTTGCTGAGAGAACCCAGGAACTGTTGTCGACGAAGAGACGCGTAACGGAAATTTCGAAGCCGGGCCGCGAAAGACCCGAGACGCGTCTAAATCGAGGATGTAGACTTTCGGCTCTGGTAACCTTGACCCGTCCAACGCTCCGTCCCTCGATACGCTTAGACTCTAAGGTAGCATAATTTACCCGTGACGTGTACCTTAAGCACACACCCCGACGCCTAGTGTACGCAGTCGCAGCAGAAAACAAAACCGCGATCGGTTCTTGGAACGTCTCGATTTCTTACTCGCAAACACACACACACGCACACACACACACAAAAGAACAGCAGAGACAAACAAACTGAAACCGCTCGTGATCCGGATCGTTTCAGTTTTCCTAGACGATGCTGTTGTCGTTGGACGTGATCGCGCCTGCTCCAGGAACCGATCCCCGAAAACAGTACCAAAAGTAATTGTTCCGATGTGTATGAGTTCGCGCGCGAGTTGCTTTTAGACGTAACCGAAATAAGCCCGTATACATATATACAGATAATTTGTACATATAGAGAACGAATGAAACATGTATCCGTTTGTATACACGGTGTACACGCAGCCGCCGCCGCCGCCGTACGTGCGTACGCATACGTGTACAGACACGTATTACAAACACACACACACACACCGAAAACCACGTACAGACGAGATGCGGAAGCACGTACAGGACACTAACAGCGCGGAGAGGGAAACACACGCACACATACGGAGACAGACACACACACGGACACAGAATCGAGCTAATCGACCGAGAGACGCGAAAACACGTTTGATTTTCGATCACTTAGGGTAGTAGAAGGTAGTGTCTCGGCCCTGCAACTATAATATTGAACTTGCGCGTTAACTCGGCTCTCGCGGCGCGCCGTGGAGGCCGGCCAGCGCGTTAAACTGATTTATGCATATCGAAGGCCGTGGGCTGAAGTATTCATCTCGTAAAAGCACACCCGCCAGGCCAACGTATGGACGAGGAAAGCCTTGCTAAATTCTTGTTGCAAATTTTTTTCTGTTCAAAAACTTGTCAGCACTAAAAAAGTCACTCGCAGACCGTTTCAGTTTCTTCGTAAATAATTCTCTTTTCTCGCGTTACGAATTTCTATCAAAGATTACCGATTCCTAGAGTAGTCGAGCTTTTGTCAGTCTTTCGGAAATTCTTCCACAAAATTCCGTTCAACATTGAAACTTGGCTGTAAGCCTTACTCCGTGAACGTTTTTAACCGTTTGACCAATATCTCTCACGCATCCTGATCATCTTGATCATCAACCGTTTATCTTCTGATTCTAATCCTACCACCTTCAGTGGACACTTTCAGTGGACCCTACCCCTTTGGGTACTGCTCTCTGTCTTCTCCCTCAACAACAATCGATAATGCCTGAAAAACCCTAAAATATCTAGCCATAGTTGTATCAACTCGGTTCCCCGATCGGAAATTAGGAGAAGCCGAAGAATTCCGTGCGCGTTTCAATTCGAGTTCAACTTGTTAGAAGAAAAGGTCTAAGATCGTCAGACAGAGGAATCGGTTTAAATTGCGGCCTTGAATGTCGTCCATGTTGTGTCCCGGGTGTGCTTAATCACTGATTAACAGGCGATAAGCGTAACAGTTTGACGAGCAGAGTCTTCGGGGTTCGAATCGAACCGAAGCAAGCGTTGTTCCTCGAGCGAGAGAGACCGATATCTTGTTCGTCATGATCGTCGGTCGTGATTCGACGGACGAGGCATGGTTCCCCAAGTCTGCAGCAATAAATCAAACGCGGTCGATTCGCCGCGTTATATTTTCGATCCGTGGTTTATTCGTGGATCAGCAACGAGAGATCGTCTCCTCGCGGATTTGTCCGCGAGCGTGTACCCGGATCGAAAATGCCGCGCGAGGAATCGCTCGATTACGAGCATAGTACAAGCACGACGCCATTAATTTACGTAACGTTCGCTCGCTTACGCGCGAAAGAGAAAACGGTAACAGTATTTTCACCGGCGAGAGAGCCGGTGCTTTCTTTGTCTCGAGCACTTTGTCCGCTCGCTCGCTCGCTCGCTCCCGACCGCCTTTTCTTTTACACCGTTGTCGTCGGAACCAATCTCGAGAGGCGTGTGTGCACCGTTATCCGACTGGCGGAGATAAAGTTTCGAGAAACGGTCGGCCATATTGGGAAAGGATCGGGGAAGATTCACGCGGAAATTGGAACGCAAGAGAGAAAGATCGAGCGATCGAGAGTGAGAGAACGTTATCCGCCTAGCACACGATAACTCGTGAAAAAGAAGTTACGGAGTAAAGTTAATTAATTACCCCCGTTGTCCTGGAGGGGAGGTATCTTTTATCTCGAACGATTCAAGTTCACCACAGAGTCTCCCGATACGCGGGGAATCGAAGGTGAGCTCGATGGATTCGAGGGCGAGCGATCGAGCGACGATTAATTTTCTTTGAAAAACGTGTTCCCGGGGATCGAGTTATCCTGCGCGGTCGGTCGGCCAGGAAGGATCGTGTGTCGTTATTTTCCGTCGAGATTCGTTCCCTCGTCCTTGTATTTTATCTCCAGCCCCCTGTCGTTGGCCGAAGCCACCGAAGAAAACCCGCTTCGCCGTTAGTGAAATATTATAGTTAGCCGTGATATCGGGATCCGTAGACGTTGTCTGTGTGCTCTCGGCAGCCGATTTCGCCGAGAATGTTTCTGCTCGATAGCAAAAAGATTAGAGCGTCGACGTTGCTGGGCTGTTGCCGCTGGATACCACTGTTTATTCGCGAAGCGTATGCCAGAGATTGCGTTAGACGGTCTTTTTATACCATGCTCGATCTAATGTGTTTTTTAGTTGTGTATTTACGATATTTAATTTGTTCGTTAGTTATTGTTGTTATTATTATTATTATTGTATCATTACCATTATTATTATTATTATTATTATGTTAATTATTAACGTACGATGATATCGGTTCATTAAGTTTATAGGTAGCCTTGTAATCGCTAATTTCGGGAGCAGATTGTTAACCACCAAAACGGCACGAGAGCGTGTGGACGATGATCACGAACAATGAACGAAAGAAATCAGTTTCGGTATCGTCGTCCTCCGCGGCAGCAGAAGAAATAAACAAACTATTGTACAGACGCGAAGATAACGATGCTAAACATTATATATTATTAATACCGACAGTACAGCTAACTACTACTACTATTACAGCCGCTGCGATTATTATCATTATCCTTATTATTATTATTATTATTATTTTTATCGCTATTATTAATATTATCACGATTATTATTATTACGATTATTATTAATGAAAATATTATCGATCATTATTATTCTCTAATTACATGATTTTTTTTCACGTTACGCCACCAATTATTTTCTTTTCAGTTCTTCACGGTCATACACGCACGTATCCAGATACCATTTCGAGGGTCTTCCCGCGCTACATACGCTTCTCACGACTATACTATTCTCGAGATTTATTTATTAGGTTGGAACAGAGACAGAGAGAGAAAGAGAAAGAAAGAGAGAGAGAGAGAGAAGTTCACCGTAACATCAGGATCGCTCGAGAAGACAAGGGTCGTAGAACTGTGATTTTATCCCTACTCAGAAAAGCAAGGGCATTTTTTATGGATCTCAGAAGATCTCATGATCTCGATTCAGGAACCGGATTCTTTTATTCAGGACTCAAACTCAGGCTTATCAGCCGGGATTCTCCCGGCTTCTTGAATTTTAATTTCTCGTCGTCGAACGTCGACGAACAATCGTCGGGCACGTCGAGTTGCAAAAATCCGTGAATAATTAATGCGAAAGACGCGTAGCGGCTTCTTCTCCGAGTATTTTGATGAAAAATTGTGTACACGGTTCGAGACATCGTGTTTCGAGCGTATCGACACGATTCACGAGCACGTCGGGATCAAATTCTCTCTAGTTGTAAATTGCGCGAAACCCGGTCGATACACGGAACACGCGTCACGCAGGGACGCAATTGAGCGGGATTCCTTTTCTCTGTGTGTGTGTGTGTTTAGCCGCCGACGCCACACACAAACCAGCACACAACGTGCACACGTACACGGGACGCGGACTCGCGTGTCGTGGTGTGCTCTGCTCGATAAGTTCTCCCCGTTGGTGGTTTTAGCGAGGAAGCGTCGGGACCGAGCCTCATCACGACTCCGTCGCTATGAAACGAAACCCGTGCTCGTACACGTAGAGCGATCGCGAAATACCAATTCCCGCTTGTCCCTTGATTGACGTACACTCATTAAAACACGTACCGAGCGTACCGAAACAAGTTACCCTAAGCTTTCGTTAAATAATATTCAAGAATGGCACAATGGTGGTGGAAAAGAGAATCAAAAGATTCGATTACCTTGGTACATTAACCCTCTATGGGCCGAATTTAGTTTCATTGGTTTCTATCTGGAGATAACTTGCAAATTACTTTGACATTTCAAGTTGATGCTGCTGCTAACCGTCATCAATATTGTTATCGCAGAGACATTACATAATTAAGACGCATACGTCATCTTGTGAAAACACTGAAATTATTTGGTAAAATCTCGATACACTATCCTGTGACCTGAAAGTTACACGGGCCCAAAGAGGGCTAACACGCCGACACACAAACAACTTGTACAGTGAATTCTCGATGTATGTCAACAACACGGGTTCTAGCCAGCGACATGTATCGTGCAGGAGACCCGAGCCGTGTTATGTTTATACTCCTTCGGTGTCCCTGGCACACAATATAGAAATCACCGTATCGAATAATACAAGAACAGAAAAGACACGGTTCACAGGAATAATAATTTTTGTAACGCACTCGCAGCTCGTCGATCTCAGTAAAATTTCTTCCACTCGACGGATTGCAAAATCGATTCAGTAAAAAAACATTGTGTCGGTCATATATGACGGCTATCGAACCGTTAAGGACGAGCTTTGGTTCGACCTTTGGGGACCTTTCGGGAATTTTCCATCGTAAAGCGCGCGTCGTAAATGCATCCAGGAGCACGGTTTGAGAGGACATTTCGAAAAAGAGTGGCGTTCAGGGCTCCGCCTAGGTGTACAGTTAAGTGCCGTAGGCGCTTTCCAGGTCAAACTCTCAAACTTGCCACTTCGGGGTGCCTGTTCCACCGAGTTTCCCGGTCGTCTATACTTTCATTCCGTCACCTTCATCTCACTCGGCCTCGAAGACGCAACACCTGACCATATAACGTACCTTATTACACGATGGCAAGTCGTGGGAAATGGTCACCGCTATTTTCCACAATCGTCGGTTCCCCGTGGATACCTTATTCGTGAAAACTGCGTGGGTTTTCTTCGAGGCCTCGAGGACTCTGAGAATCAAGAACTTTTCTCAGTCAAATTCATCGAATTAACAATTTATAGGTGACCGCCATGTCACCTATATATGAGTGACGGAATTATTTGTTCAGGCTTCGAAATGAATTTTTACGTTAATATGTTCGTTGTACCAAATTTGATTGGGATCTGTAAAATGCAAGAAAAAGTTGCAAGACTACTCGATATCACACGTACAATTATTTTCAATTTTTGTTTCATTAACACTAGAAAGACGGGAGCTTAGTATATACCTATATTGCCTGAAAGCAGTCAAAATGACTGCATTGTGAAAAAATAACTAATGCGCAAAGAAATTTGTTTAACAGTAATTTTTAATATATTTTATATCACTTACAGTCATATAACAAGTTATTAATAAGTATTAGCAATAAAAAAAATGAAATTCAAAAGCAGTCAAAATGACTTGCTTAGGCAATCTAGTGTTAAATAACATACTTTGGTTTCATGGAATTTTTTAGGGTTCTGGTTTGGCAGTCGAAGTGTTAAAAATCCGAAGTGGTCAGGGCCGCTGAAGATCTTGATTCGGCACACAGTGTACAATTCGAGATCCGGCATAGAATCGAATAAAAATATCTAGGAAATCGTAAGAGCGAGTGAAGGTGTTTGCCAGAGAAAAATGGTTGACCTCCACTGGCGTTTGCGGGTGTCGGTGATGACGGTGAGCCAGGGGATGCGAGACCGTGTGCGACTCGGGGGAGCAGACAGACGGTCTCTGTAAGTGGTAAGATCCAGGGTTTGGCCTGGAAGGCATTACCGCACTCGCGAGCATATACAGGGCTCGTAGGAGCGGCGGATTCGCGTTTCCATCGACCAGTTCCGGAAGTTGGCTGGTACCGGCACGCATCATCGATCGTTGCCAGCCGGGGATCGATCGGGTTCGGTTGGCTGCCGTGGTAACGGGGGCCCCTCGATCGCGTCGCAGAATCCCGTTAGCGTGGCGTGCCTCGGCCAAAGGGAGTTAGCCTCTAATTTGCGACTGCGATGCTATTCGAATCGACGACCAGAGGGGATCGCCTGGTGCTCTCTCGACACCCTCGGGTTCCTCTCTCTCTCTCTCTCTCTCGTGGTTCTGCTTGGCGGGATTCGCGCGGCGTCGAGGGTCGCGAGAGAGGAGAACGGTGGAAAAGGGCAAAAATAAAAGGGAACGAGGAGAAATCGCGTACAAAGGACCAAGGGAGAGGAGAGAGCGTGCTCGAGTGGGGTGGGGGTTGGTGGGGGGTTAATCCGCTCGCGAGGGTCTGCACGATGCGATAGAATTCGAGGCGGCGCCTTTAAGCTCGGGATATGCTCATATCCCGAGCTCGATGGCACACTCGTAACAAACCGTCCTCTTTAACTGCTCGACAGATACACTGTCGCACCGACGGTTCCCCTTTAACGGAACGAAAACCCCTCTGGCTGCTAGAATTTATAGAGGGTGGGTCGCGCGAGCGGGCTTTACAACGTAAACCCTCTTCCTCCCACGTTTTTTCTCTCTATCCCTACCGTTCTATCTCTTCTTTTCGCCGTAACTCCTCTATATACATCTGTATTTTCATTTCTTCTCTTCGCGTGTGTACACCTATCTTTCGCCACCACCCTTTATTTCTCGATTCCAGGTTTTTCCTCCACACCCTCTCCGATCGTTCTCCGTTTGTCCCCCGAACCCCTGTGGTGACGGCGTCTCTTCCCATACGTTCGCGTCTTTTTCTGTTTTCACGTTTTTCCCCCGCGAAAACCTACCCCGTTGTCTGTCTCTGTGTGTGTGTGTGTGCCACCTTTTTTTTCCCTCTCCACCGTTGCCCATGGGATATCGCGCGGTGTTCTTGTTGCATTCTGTCCCCGTCGACGGTGTCCTTTTTTTTCTCTCGTCTGGTCCCCGTTTCGTTTCGTTTCGTTTCGTTTCGTTCGCGACCTCGCCAGCTATAGCAACCGCCGCCGTCGCCACGTCTCTCTTTCGTTTCTCTGACACGTTCCCTTTAAGTCACGTATATCCAGCCCGTTTCCCACCGTTCTCCTCCCCTCTCTGGCACTCGTTCCTCACTCGGAACCCGGGGCTCTCTCCCTCGTGGCGGTTCGCAACTTCGATCTAACTGGGCAGAGTTAAACGCGGCAACGGACGGACGGGCGACGGGCCACGTTCGCCAGGGCCGAAATCAATTCGACCGACGAAATTAACGCGCTCTCGAGGGCTGCGCACACCGCCTCCTACGCGCTGAATTCACTCGGCAATGGACCCAAAACCGAAGAGGTCCCTGTTTCGCATTCGAATCCTTAACCCTTTCCGCTCCTACGGTGTTACCTTTTGCACGAGATTTATTTTACCGATTAAAGGTCGGATTTTACTAGACCGGTTCACCGTGGCCGGGATGGGCACGGGTTTTGGCTAGGCCATACTGAGTTCACCGTGTTCCAGAGGCGCTCAAGTGCTCGCAACAAAGGCTAATGCCACGCACCACGGGGTTAGCTAGCAGAACCCCAAAACCGTATACTTTCTATCCATCTGGAAATGGTCAGACGCTCGAGGTAATGACCCAACCGGGGCGAGCAAAAATATAGTCGAGAACACTGATGCCCTATTGGTTTTAAATCCTAGACCCTGTTTTCGAATCTAGCGACCTTACTAGACGACCGGTTTCCCGGTCTAGTAAAATCCGACCTTAACCCTCTATGGGCCCGTGTAACTTTCAGGTCACGTGCTAGTATATCGACATTTTACCAAATAATTTTACTTTTTTTCAGAAGATGACGTATACGTCTTAATTATATAATGTCTCTGAGATAACCAATAACAATATCGATGACGGTCAGCTGCACCAACAATTTGAAATATCAAAGTTTCCTGCAAATAGAAATCAACGGAAGAAAATTCGGCTCATAGAGGGTTAAAATTCATGGATAAATTCTATAGTTCAATTGGTAAAATCACCCGGCAATTGGTAAAAGAAAAACGCACAGTTTTCCATTGTGGCGTTTTCGACGCCGTGAATTTTTTTGTGAATCACCCTGTAGTTGGCGGTTCAGTCTCGTCGAGATCATGATACACCCGAAAATTTAGGGCCCGAGGGGCCTCAGCGTCGAGGGGCCATCGTCAAGCGCACCCGACAAGGACACTCGAGGCATGGCCAAAGGGCCGAGACGGAGCTAACGAAGTCCCGGACCCGCTACTTACGGCCCTGCAACCGTCTTTCCCACAGAAAATCGTTCCAGCGGTTCTCACCGTTGCTCTCGTGGCCGAAGAAAGTTACTATTTGCACAGAAATGGTGCTGCTAGACACCGTTGATTAAAGACCACGGCGGCTACTGCTCTGTTTACATTCGTACTGTGCTCGAAGACGGTGTAGCACGAGAGAGATGCTCGGTTATAGTGCTCGTACTTTGCCGCTCCACAATTTGATTCTGCCATTCTGTCCTATAATTTCACGCTTTAATAATGCTGACAGTCGACCAGCTAGAAAACGTACTGCTTCGTTTCTGCTGCATATGTTAGTTCACGATGGAAGGTTCAAAATAAATTAATCGCGTCTCTGTGTCGTCATCTTAAAGCGAGGAATTAATCGATTGCGACGTCACTTTAAATTGAAACCTCTCGAACTCCGTACTGAGAGGATTCATTAATCGCTCTCGGAACATGGATAGAAACCGACGGAGATTATTTCTCAGAGTACAGAGCATTTCAGTTGTTCGAACTGGCTACAGAAAAATATTCAAAAACATCATTTCTGTTTAACAAACAAGTACCAATCATTGTTGATCAAGAAGATAATCGTGCGGGAAGTATTTTAGCACGTTGACTGCCATGTCACCCACATGTGGGTGACGGAATTATCTGTCCAGGTTTTAAAATGGATTTTTACGTTAATATATTCGTTGTACCAAATTTGATTGGGATCTGTAAAATACAAGAAAGTTGGAAGACTACTCGATATCACGCATATAATTATTTTCAATTTTTGTTTCATTAAATAACTTACTTTGGTTTCATGGAATTTTTGATGATCGAGGGGAATAAAATCGCGTCGATTTCCGTTATCAACGGGATTCATTGGCGCGCTCGTTGTGCTCTTGTTTGCGCTCGATTGTTCTTCGCCGTTGTTCCTCCGGTCCACTTAGGGGTCGCGCTTCATTTAATTTACGACTTTCGTTACACCTCGTCTCTCGACCTACGAGCGTAATCGATCCCGGCGCCGAGGAACACAATGGTGACTAAAAGATTTACGCCTTTTTTTTTCTCTTCTCTCCCGCTCGCCGCCGAAATGGGCATTTGCAATTCTATCGGGCGAACGGAGGCCTGGAGGCGTACCGGGAACCAGGATCGATGCACGGGATGATCCGCTTCCATCGCGCGGGAGCACACGCTTCCGCTTCGCCTTTAATTCAGAAACACTGTTCTCCGGAAGCGAGCGATTAACCGAGAGACGAAACTGTCTTCGTTCCCTTTTCATGCGCATCTGCGCCCGTCTGTGCATCCGTGTGTGTGTGTGTGTGTGTGTGTCCACTACGAACCCGAGGAACATAAAATACGACGCGTAATCGAACGTCTTAATTTCCATGTTCTTGAATTTCACCCTCGAGAAAATAATAACACGATCGAACAGCGTGTAACTCGATAGCCGACACGAATTGCTCAAATTGTTGCGTCCCTGCTCTTTAAAGTAATCGAAGGAAAATTGTGCTCTTCGAATTGTATTGGGTTGGCAACTAAGTAATTGCCGATTTCAGTTATAGATGTCTCTCACTCCCATTTTTATGATATCCGTAAATGTTATGATCTTCTTCTTCTTATATATGTTAGCTGGCATCCTAACCTAGCTTTACAAGTTCATTGCGTAGATATTTTCTTAAAGTTTTTTTCTTTACCTCAATATTAATATGGAGTGCAAAAACGAACATTTTCGCCATATTTTGCTTTATTATTTCCGTAAAGGAAAGAACGCAGTGCAAGCTGCCAAAAAGTATTACCACTTATTTCGATCCCTGGACAACTCCCTTCGTGGTAAAACTTTCAATAATGATAACGATGTAAAATCTCACTTAACTCAGTTTTTAGCCGAAAAGCATCAGACTTTCTACGAGCGTGGAATTTTCAAGTTGGCAGAAAGATGGCAAAAGGTCATCGAACAAAATGGAAAATACATCATAGATTAAAGTTCATTCGAAGTAAAAAAAAAACTTTTATTTCATTGAACAAATCGGCAATTACTTAGTTGCCAACCCAATATTTTCGCTAGCACAGAATTTGACGTGCTGTAAGGAAGTATACTTTAGTCTATTATTTATAAACTCGTTCAAGGATATCATTGAAGAATCCAAACAAAATCGTGTTCTGTTCTCCGTAACAGTATTTTCGCGAGAAGAGCTCGAGAGGTGAAACGACCCTTCTTGAAGTTGTAGCCCGGTGATTTTTCTTTGTGCGTAGCCTAATCTGTAGATCTTGAAATCCTAAATTTTTCCTTTTAGCTCGCACCGACAGTGGGTTTCAGCGCAGCAGGAAGACATAAGCACGCGACGTTTTGATCTCTCGCGATCTTCACGAAAATTATGACAAAAACCGAAAACGATCCCATTCCGAAAACCATGCACGGGGAACATTTTAAAAGCGAAACGTTTAAATAACGACAACACGACCGACCGCATAAACGTTGCTACGAGTCGGACGACCTTCGCTTCTCACGGTGACACTTTTACCGTGCAACTTCTTTCGCGCGAAAAAGCCTGCCGACGATGTAAGTGTGAATAAACAAATACGGAATTCGACGGGGAACACCCTGTATACTGGAAACTGATCGAGGTTGGCTCGAACGCGAACGGATCTTTACGGAAACGACAGTAACGTAGGACATAAGTTCATGTACATGTGTATACCACGATACGATGTACAAAAAGCAATATCCAGACATATGTATATACATATATGTATATGTATATGTGATCGTTATACAGGGTGTGGACGAAATCGTGGCACGAACAAAATCCGGGTGGATCTGTGTGTGCGAGAAGTAGGTCGAGAAAGTAGAAGAGAGAGAGAGTGAGAGAGAGACCTTCTCTTCAAGGCTTCGGTTTCGGTGATGAACGACCTCGCACGCGTCGACCATAAGTGGAAAGAGCGTGCAATGGTCAGACGGAACAGGAACGATATCCAGCACCGCGTTTTCGAGTTATTTTTCCGCGACGAATCGACCTCAGTTTTGTTATGCCACCGTTTTCAAATGGATTCTGTGCGCAGCAAATTCCGTGTTGTTTCTCCGATTTTCGCGGAGAAATATTCGAGAGCTAAAAATGGTCTCCGTAGGACACGAGAGAAACAATATCGTAGGTAGACGAGGGATTCCTCTGCACACTCTCCGAACCTAGAAGAATAATCATCGTGTGCACGCGACTCAAAACTTGGCATACCGTATACGTACACGTATACACACACGTACAAAGTACACAGGAACATATGTACACACGAGATACGTAAGAAGTACACATATTACCTACTTTCGACTAAAATCGCAATTTATCCGTAAAGAAAAAAAAAAAAAGAAACTTCGCCCACTCGATTGTAAATTTCGGTAGTACGTGCTTTGTAAGATTGTAAGTGCTGTGCATATGTATATACAGGGTGACGAAAGAGTGTCGGGGACGACACGCTGTCTAGAGAACAAAATTGTTTGTCCGATGAAATAATGTGTCTTATATATTATGGCAGAATAGCGGGGAATCGACCAGTGTTCCCGTAACGAGTAACTCGATGAGACCGGTCGCGAATCATAGGTGTGTTCCTCTTATTAGATGGAGTAAAAGTGTAATAGTTTCGTAATTACCTGACACGGATAAAAAAAATACAAAAAAGAATATAGATTACAGAGTCACGAGGTCTGCTTTGTCTTGTTATAATCAAATACTTTATATTATGTAGTACAGGTTGTCATTAAACGTGTGAACAAACCTATATCATTAAATCTTTTTAATTACGAAAACTGTTGCGTCCAGTAATTGTACTCCGTACTTGTTCTGTGTCTTCTCCATACACTTTGCTTCTGCTAGTTTTTAAACCGCAGGTGAGTGGCAATTTTTTCAAAGAACTAGAACGCTTTTTATCTGCAATATTTTTTATATATATATTAGCATAAAATTTTTGTTATCTTTACAGTGGTTTACAATGTATAGAATATTTATAATACACACGCTCTGCCAGTGATACATTTCTGTTTCAATACTGACGCTTTAAACTGTGTAGATTATATATACATGAGATACAATACCAACAGAATTTCGGTTGCAAATTTCGTCGTGTGTTGAAAATTTTAGAATACTCCGACGGAATCGACCGTACCAATTAGCGTTGTTTGAAGTTTGTACTCAACTTTTTGAACAAAATCGATTCAATAAGTTACACCTGTCTCTGACTAGATATGACGAATCTGTTTTTTTTTTTAATGTTAAAATGCAGTCTTCGTATATTTACGTTCGGATAAAAAAGTAATTATTAAACTTAAAGAAAATCAAGATAAAAAACGTATGAAAGATCTTGAGATCTGTATTCGAAGAACTTCGTCGCAAAACGTATAAAATAATTAATAAAATGCCAAACATAAACTCTACATCAATAAGTAACATAGGTTTAAGTAGAAGTTTGTTTTACCTAGGCACTCCTAACTTAAACAAATATATTATCGTCCAAATTACCACGAAACAGATCTTTTTGAGGTAAGTGTTTGATACTTATCTTTTAACGAATAAAAATATCTTATTTTTATATGTTCAACTTGCGACGTCGAAATTGAGGGTACTGGTTGTACCGCAAAATTTCTTGGATAACAAAACGCCTATCTCCGCATTTTTAATACATGCGCGTGTTACTCCATTATTTTTACATAATAAGTACAAGTGTCTCATTGTAAGTACAACCGTGTACCTTTAATTAGTTATTTGCCTTTGTTGGTTTTGCATTGTTAGCCTGGCTATCTCTTGGCTGAGCGTATCAATATTATCCTGAAAACAGAGCATCAATTAACGCTATACTTCCGACGATTAGTTTTCGTTCATGTTTACCTTCAGAGTCATATTCGTCAGTAAAGTATCCTCCACAGTTGTTTGCAGTTTTTCGTTAATTTCTAATGACAGCTTCAGAGTCATCTTCTCGTCCGAAACTCGTTGGGTGAAGATTGAGGCCATTATTCCTCCGTATTTGGCTAATTCTGCCTGTGACATAACAAAAAATGATTCAATTGAAACGTTTAACTTAATGTGTAACCGCATTTGAAGCTAATGTAACTCAAAACAACTTAATACATTCAATTTTACTGCTGTACTTACTGCATTTCTTCTACTCTTGATATGCTTGTGTGTATGAAGCAAAGTATGATGCAATTAGTGATGTTGAACACTATTAAAGGCACGGTGTGCTTTCGATATTTACCTTATATCTATCTCGCTCGTTGCTACCCATGGCACCAGAATTTTCTCGTAAAATATAATACTGTATAATTTTCGACTTCTTCTGTACCTCCTCTGTCAAATATCGATTATGGTCCTCAAGGAATTCGATTCTCTCGGCCTTTTTAGCGATGGATACTTGTAGCTCTACAATTCGCTCCATTAACGTGTGTGTACTAGGTTCAACGATCTGAACGTTTTGGTCGCCATTCATACTGTTGTCAGATAAGGCACCATTTAGTGTATCTCCTGAAACAAACACGGTGTAAAGAAAAAGTTATAAAACAGTAATATCTTTATACCGAATAAAATATCACTCATTAAATTTAAAGAACCTGTATTCAATGATATATTTGATCCAGCTCTGGACACAGCCCCTAACGAATTACAAGGCGACGACGATTGATAAGCTTCCAGTTTGTTCCTACATTGTTGCAACTCTCTCGTCATTTCTTTCATAGTTAATTGCAGTTTCCTCTTCAACACAGCGTTCTCCCCTTGACTGTCTTCTAACTTCTGACCGAGACTTTGCGCCAGTTGCGTTTGCTCGGCGACATGCATAGCTAAGAGTTTGCTTTCTTCGGTTCTTGCTTCCTGTTCTTTCGCGAGATTTATCTTAAGAATCTTAATCTCGTCCGTCAAGTGTCTGATACGTTCGTGCAACGGCTCGTGCTCCTCTTCCAGCTTCTTCACTTTCGCCTCGATGGCCGTGAACTCCAACTGAAGGCATACATTTTTGTCTGTCAATTTTTGTGTGAAGTCCAACATCTCAGCTTCCTTCTGACGACACGCGTACATGTCGGCCTGCAATTCTTCGTTGGCCAATCGCAGGTTCTCTATTTCCGCTTCAGCCGTGTTTAGACACTGCTCTTTACTGCAGAAAAATCAAATATTAGGTTGGTGTGTATGAAATGTACTTTTCGTATCGGATCGTAATTTTTATAATGGCGGTACTCACTGTTGCAATTGAACCTTTAACGTTTCTAGCTCGCACACTTTTCCATTCAAAGCTACAAGCTCTTTCTGACGTTGATCGGCTATGATCTTCAGATTACTCAGATTGCTCTCGTAATTCAAACGGTTCTTCTCGGCATCTTGGATTTTCAAACTGAATGTATTGTTCTCTTCAATGAGAACCTGCTGCCTGTGCTTCAGGGTCTCCACCTCTTTCTGTAACTGAAGCCTCGACATTTCCTTATCTTCTGTAACGTGTCTTTCCAATATTAGACGCGCTTGTTGCTCCTTCAATTGTTGATCCAGTGTGACGGCTTTGTTTTCCTCCGATTGCTGGAATTGCCGCATCGTTTCTTGCGTCTCTTTACGTATTAGATCACACTCTTCTTTCATTTCATTGATCCTGACCTAAAAAGATAATATATGTGTCAGTGACACAAATTGTAACGAGATAAGGAAAGATCGATTTCGAGCATGATTACCGTGGCTTTATCTAACTTTTGTTGAGTTTCCTTTTGTATGTCCATCTCCGATTTAAGTTTGTTCTGAGTCCATTTTAATTTTATATCCCTCATGTTTACGTCCTCTTTTAATTTTTCAATTTCTCTTTGAAGATCAGTCACTTCGCGACATTTTCCATCCAAAATGTTACAAATTCTCGTTCTTTCCCCTTGCATCTCGCGTAATTTATTTTGAAGCAGTTCCTGTTGTCTCGTACTGTCTTTTGCTTTACGTTCTGCGTGTTCTCTCGCCCTATGAATATATTACATGTGTTACGCATTCAATGTAAAGCTAAAAAGATTATAATATTACCTTTGGGTGTCAATCAATTGCTTTTCACTAACAGCGTACTTCATCACCATGCTCTCTCTCTCTTTATTAGCAGCATTGTATTCTTTCTTCAGGGTCTCCCGAGTCTCCAATGAAGTATGCAG
Source organism: Seladonia tumulorum (assembly GCA_913789895.3). Classification (NCBI taxonomy): domain Eukaryota; kingdom Metazoa; phylum Arthropoda; class Insecta; order Hymenoptera; family Halictidae; genus Seladonia; species Seladonia tumulorum. Next base: position 18,735,430 of record OU565271.1, read on the forward strand.
TTCAGATGTAAGTCTATTTACTGTTTTCTCCAAAGTTTCGATTTGTAAAGCATAAATGTCCCCTTTGTTTTCTGCTTCTAACATCTGATTCCTCTCCTCTAAATACTCAACTTTCTCTTGCAATTTTAAGCACTTTGCTTTAAAATCCGCATAATCTTTTAACATAGTAAGGTATGCCGGGTGTGTCAGCAAACTCTGCTTAGATGTTTCAGAATTAAAATTACTGCTCTCAGAATTTAATACTCCAGAATGAATATGTTCTTGACAATTCACGTTTTCTTCTATATGAACTAGATTGCTGTGTTCTGTATTTTTTTCTTTATTAACAGACTGTACTTCTAATTGTTTGTCATTGCTCAATGAACAGTTAGGTTGATCATGATCCTCATCCCTTTTTTCAGTGCTAATGCATGCGTTTTCGTTTTGACTCATTGCAAAATGATCTCTTGTGTCACAGTTCACTGTAAATTCTTTCTCTAAATTCTGCATATCTACTGGACTTTTGGAGGAATAAAATACATCTTTTGGCTTTTCTATCGATTTGCTATTATGCGTTGTTTCTGTCAATGGAGATTTTATACTATGAGATTCTCCTATACATTTCTTTTCATTGTTACTGTTATCTATGGACTTCATCGCCGAATTATACTTCACAGACAAATGCTGTGGCAACAGAGCTTTTTCCATTATGTTTGATGACTTCTCTGTAATAAAGTTTAAAAAGTTACGACTTTTGTTCAAGAACTGAGCATTTGATTGCATTAAGTTAATGGGATTCGTTGACAGTGAAATTTTAACCAACTTGCTGTCATCAGCCAGAGTCGGTCGAACTATTAGATTGCCTTGTGACCTATTGTTCCTGATGTGTTGAGAAGTTTTTTGTCCATCTTTATTACAAATTTTTTCATACTTTAAGCATTTCAAAGCTTCTGGTTGATCAGTACTCTCCCTTGATTTCTCATTTGTGATGGAATTCTGAATTGTATCTACTTCTGAGGGCTTTGTTTGATCAGTGTTCGAACATGGTTTAATATTAAACAGAGTCTCTTCTTCATTGTCTGATATGAATTTTAAATCCTTGTAATCGCCTGGACCAATTGATTTTGGAGTATCATTTAAAACTATATCTGAAGGTGAATACGAAAATGAATTAGATAGATCGATACTGCTATAAGAAGATGATTTCAGTAGAGACTTTTCTTGTGCATTGCCTGCATCTCTAGGTAATACTTCGCACTCTAAAAGCTTATTTTCTGATAAATTACTTAAAGAAGTAGAACTTTTAATTGTCGAGTTAATACTGTTCTCTCCTATCAAAGAATGGTACTCTTTTTGATCATTGTTATTCAATAAAATTGAGCCCATTTCAGTTTGAGTGAGTTCCTCCTGAAATGGCTTTTTATCCTCTTTTATCACGATGTCCTGTTCATTCTGCGATTCACTGACTAAAAAGATCAATGAAAAAGATAATAAAATTAGATTTTGATTAGAAATTTACGAGTACTAAAACTTTGACAACTGTTTCAGTTTACCTCGAGAAAATACGTGTATATGGTTAAAGTATTCGATTCATACCTTTGAAAACTGGAACATTTGGATTCATGTTGAAATCAGTCTGATCGAGATTTTCTGACGAGACTTCATCCTTGCTGATGGATTCCGACTTCTCTTCGTCCATTTCATGAAATTCCAGTTCTTCCAGACCAGTTTGAATCTATTTTATGGTGTCATGTTTACCAGTGAAAGTCATTGATGTCGAAGTAGTCTATTGACTTTAAACAAATTCGCGAGTACAATGTTAGGCGACATTCGCGAAAGAATGAGGGTAAAATCAAGGAAAATAACCTAAAATTACGAAGACTTCAGCTGTCATTATTCGTTACTATTTCTAACCATGATTACGCGTATTACTTCTTCCGAAAACATCGGTCGAGAATTCAGCTGATAAGTGTGATATATTCACGTCAGAGATGGATCTTGCGTGGAGAACATGTGGCATCGACAGCACGTAATGACGTAGGTGATGTACAATAGAGGATCGAACATGTGAATTTTCATGGTCAAATCGACTGTTTTACCGGCTATGAAATCTAAGCACAGACAGAGAGAAATTATTAACAATAAATAACAATGTAATTTGTGATATAACTTATATGCCTTTTTACTATAAACTTAGATAACTTGTTTTTTAAACTAATATCAAACCCCTAAAGAACAAAACAAATGATCTTGCCGCTACTCCCATAAGGGATAGTGCAATAGGCGGCAGGAATCATCTGCTCCTGAAAATCTGCAAACAGCGCCATCAGCGGCAAAACGCTCAAACTGTTAGCCAATCGATACCGACCGAGTGACCGACCTCTGCGCCGCCATCGCCATCTGACGGTGGAAAGCCCAAACTAATCGGCTACAAGCTTCGGCGTTTTGCCGCTTCGAGGTAGTGGCGCTGTTTGCAGATTTTGGTGGAAGTTGTACGTGGCGCCACCCGGCGGTAGAATTGTGAAACTAATCGGCTACATGCTTGGCCGTTTTGCCGCTGCATGAAATGGCGCTGTACGGACCCCCTGGCCGAGCTTCCTGATTCGGCCACTAGCGGCGCCACTGTCGCCCAAATTTAGCTTCTGTCGGTAACAATTGGCTAACAGTTTGAGCGTTTTGCCGCTGCATGAAATGGCGCTGTACGGACCCCCTGGCCGAGCTTCTTGATTCGCCCACTAGCGGCGCCACTATCACTCACCTGTCGGTAACATTTGGCTAACAGTTTGAGCGTTTCGCCGCTGCATGAAATGGCGCTGTACGGACGATTAAGGGAGCAAATAATTCTTGCCGGATTGTGCATTACATCTTATGGGGAAAGTGGCACGAATTATTTGATCTCGTTTTCCTTGAGAACCATCACTTTGAATTTATTGTTTCCTAAATTTGGGAACAAGGTCTTTGAATGATTAAGGAATAGGTTGGGTCAGGCTCCAAAAAATGTTCAATCAGTATTATAAAGAATCAAACTTTTTTTTTGACAATAATTTCTCGCTGGCGCGATTGGAAATTGAAACGAATTTGGATGAAGATAAGTGTTCGTCACCTTGCGCACCATAAAAAATTTCCTAAACCTTTCAACATACAATGATAACTGAATCAATAATTCACTCAAATAAAATCCGGTGATAACAAGTAACGCATTTTCTACTGAAGTCAAAAACAGATTCAAAGATAAGTTGATTGAAAAGATGGCGAAGAGAGTACGTACGTAACGCCTCTTCTTCTCGTCTTCAGGTTCGCGCAAACTGTCAATGCTCTATACATGTCCGATTTCACAGATGACGGGCCTACGGTCAGGTGAACGACCTATTTCTACGCTACGTTCAGAGTAACTGAATTCAGACGGAAACGGAGGTCGGCAAGTAAGGTATTGGCCGTATTGACGCGGAAAGAAGCGGCGGGCGTTCCGTTATTCGCGCGCGTGTGCAGTACGATGAGCCGTATGTCGGCGAGCGGGTCTTTGCGTATGCGTGGATACCCGTGTAGATGAACTTGAAGAGCCGAAAGGGGAATAAGGTGTGCGAGTGTGTACTGAGCGGCGGCGTTGAGCGTCGAGCGAGGGTAAGCGGGTCGGCATCGGTGATCGCGATTAGCCGAAAACGCGCAGTCGCGCGTTGATCCTGTCGGGTGGGAGGTGATCAGCTGTGAGCACGCGAGGAACAGAAATGTTCGTCCTGCAAAGGTCTATATTGTGAGTACCCAGCAAATTTTTCGATTAAATTCGCCGATCAACCGATCGCCGAAACGCCGTGTGCCGTTTCGCGAAACCGCGAGACAAATCGCCCCGGTTCCGGTTGGGTTTTGATTCGTACCGGTGCGGGGTACACGCACGTGCGCGCCGATTCGCATCGATGAGAGAAGTGGAAAGAGCTCTGTTTCGAATACGCGACACGGGCCGCGGATAACCTAGCGATTCTACCGCAATGCAGTGCTGAAAATAGGAACGCGCTGGGAACAGTCGCAGATCGATACCAGGCCACGTTTAACGGCCGTTTTGTGGGACAGTGCCAACCACAATAGCACCGGCCACTCTACTCGTCCAGGTTCCGCGACAAATTTTGCACCCTCACCTTCTCCCAAATCCTTTACCATCTATCATCTTCTATCTTCTTCCTAGGCCAACGCGATTCCAGCCGTTCTCCTCCGACGAGCACAAGGGACGCTCTCTTTCCTCCGCTCCAGCCCCTACGCACACGCGCCCGAGTCCTTGCCTTTCTCCCAGACGATTTCGCGAGAAACCGCAAAATTCGACGAAAAAGAGGGTCGATCGTGTCCAATGGAACTTTCCAAGCCTACGCAAAAAAGATCCTCGAATTATTTCGATCGTGTCATTCCGGTCGCGGCTTTTGGTGCCGTTTTGTGTTTAATATTAGAAAATCGTCTACGGTGGAACTCCATTTACATGACAGCTGTTCCGCATATCTGGGTCGCTCGTATAATAGGAAACACCTACTTAAGCCTCCCTGCTACCTGTTCATCTGTTCAAACTATTCGAGTTTACCTTCCGATCCAATCTTTCACCTTCTGTTCGGGACAAACCGGTCACAGACCAGCGAATTTTCTATTTTATTATTAATGAATTTGCTAAGACGATTCTTTGGGAAGCGATCGAATAAATTTCGTTATTCGTATAAAAGCTATGCAAACTGAATCGCCTCACTTTCGTGAAGCAACGCAAGCCATTTTCGATGCTCGGTGGATTTAATGGTAATACTAAACATACCGAGCATTAAAAGCCACTGATACGTTTTGCGTTATCTCAAAACGACGAGATTAAGTTCATATAGATTTTGCACAATGTTTGTAGCGATAAGAGCTTGCAAAAGATAATTTTGTGCAATCCTTTCCTATTGACGGATCTTTAGAATGTCAAAATGTGAAATTAGTGGTAACGAAGAAAAGTGTTTTACCATTCCAATATTTACAAAATTAGTTTCATCGGAGTAATTTATTTTTTTTTTGGAAAAACCACGTCGGTGGGCAGCTGTTCGTTAAATCGGGCGCCGGCAGAAATTTCGTTCACATATGTATCAATGGAGTTCTACCGGAGTATTGATTCTGCTTGGCGTGGTTGTCGTAACGAGATTTTCCATTGATCGTAGAAGCTTTGTTGAAGAGTATGCCCCTGGTGGAACATAGCCAGCGATATCTACATTTTCGCAAACCACACACGCACACGCACACGCACACACGTGTGCATCGATCTATTTTTGTAACCTTACGGTGTCAGGCATTTTTTCCCTGAGACTTCTCAGAAATGTAAGACGCCTCTTTTTTTTTCTTAAAAGACGACGAATAAGTGTCTTCGCTTGATTACAATAAGGTGTGTTTATAATCGGGTGGGACAGTTCGAATCAGCGAAATATTAACGGATTGTTTATCTCCGTTTCGCAAATTAACATAGTCGACTATGGTGTTAAATAACACCGTCTATGTACGCTGCATTACGATGTAATTGTCTCGTACAGCTGCTAATTGCCGGTTTTGTATACACGAAGCGCGCAATTCGAAGGTTTATTTTATTTTTACGATTGTTTTTCGAAAAACAAATGCCGACAATTGTTGCACGGCAAGCAGTTAAAAATACTGATCATTTGTAAAATAATATTGAAAAACGAATTCGAGGTTTCGTCGAGGTTTCCGAGTTGATCACGTTTTTTTGTCTGTAAATATAGAAGTAGAAGCGTGTTCGAGGAAACTTGTTTATAGCATTGTTTTCCGTGAAGGATGTTTTATCCTCTACGTCACCGTTTCGTCATAGGGACTCTTTGGGGAATGACGACATGCATACATCACGACCCGTGTCATTTCATGCCGGTAAAGTTATGTCAGTGCTTTACGTAACATATTAAATCGATTAACTTATATAATGATATATGCTAACCCCACGATTTTGTTGCTCGGAACGAGGAAAAAGTATTTTGCGATAGTTACGCGGTCATTTAGGATTCGTTAAGGAAGACCTGTATCGGTGGAGTAACGATAGGTTGGTAGAAGCGGATAATTTACACGAAGGTGCAATATTTTTGCGCTTCTGTGATTTTCAGTTAAAAAACCCTGACAGACTAAAAGAAAAAAGAAAATCATCCGCGTTAGTGGACGAGAAAAGAAATTGCGCTACCAGCAGCACCACTGTTCAGAAATTTCAATTTAATCAGATTTTTGTTTTTAATTGTAATCTTTTTATATTTTTTAAAATATTTTTCATCAACTCACGAAGTTGAATAACATTTGTTTAAACAGATACGAGTCTGGATAGTCTTCTCAACATTTCACGATAAATTCTTAATGAGAACGCAAAAATTAGATACTTCCACGCAGGAAACTGACGTCATGTGGGTCGTGTAGGTGCACCCATTCAGCGATGAAGAAGCTGTGACGATCAAGGCCGCCGTATGACAGGCAAAAAACCTAAATGCCACAGATGAATGTGTGAAAACCAGTTTCAACTTTGTAACATCAACGCAGCATGCTTAAAATTCACATTGCTGTCATTTACAAATCGAATCCGGACACCATTGAACACTCAAAAATAAAATTTCCTTGTTTAATATGTTTAACAGGTTGAAGATAATATGACGATCTCCTTAAATTCTTCTGATCTATAATAACTACATAGAATTCACAGTTTAACGATTGTATTTTTGAAAGAAAGAAAGAAAGAAAATGTGTATTTTTCTGGGATGACATAACAGATGTCCTTTTAGAACACAATCAGTTGTCCGACCATATTTTTCAAAGTTATTTCAACAAATCTGGCCGAATGCCATTAAAGTAATAATAGATTAGCCTGTTCTCGTTCAAACGTGAACTATTGTTGTTCCACCGCGATAATTCGTCGTAATGTCTGCGTGGTCGTTCCATTAAGATTATCGCGCGCCGTTTTCTCGCAAGGTTAAATGTTGCACTTGAAAACAGAAATTGTTGAAACTAGATTTCCGGCGTTATCAGTAGCCATCAGGCGCGATCAATTGCAGTCACGTGGTTCGTTCTGCGCTTTAGTTGTAACCAGATCGAACCGATAGCCGCTCGTTGCACAACGTCGGATCGTTATCTAGAATTCATTCCTAATCGATTAATCCTGTTCGATCTGAGCGCATGATAAAATGGAGCATGAACCTCTTCGAATTTCTGCAACGTCATTGCGTTTTTAATTCGGACGGTAATTACAATTCGTATTTCTTGCAATGCGAATTCGACGGAATTAACACTCCAGACTAAAATGTTAGTCTTTCGAAGAGCTTCCGGTTTAGTTCTGTGATTTGGAAAATTTCCAATTATTTTTTCCAAAGAAAAAAAGTTACCATGTTGTTTTACGTAGCGTTACTTTATCTAAAGAGTTTGGAAATGTTCTGTAGAATAACATTTAACACTGTACAGAGTGGTAGCTATTTAATTCCTTCTTACAAGTCAAAAGTAAATGATTCAAAATTTCTTAATCGAATTCTTTAATGACGAAAATAATTTCTTTTCAGTTTAATAGTTTCTTTCGACATTATTCTGTTAGAGACAATAGTTAAGCTCCGTTTAATTACCACATAGTCATTATAAAGCCCGAACGAAGCTGCTGAGCTTAAAAAGCTTAACAGGTTTCTGTTAGCTGAAGTGTTAATAGGATTCCCTCTGAGAGACAATAGTCAAACTAAAGAATACAGAAAGTTTTGTTCGAGCAACAAACATAAAACAGGAAATATGGAGAAATTATACATGAAAATAAAACGATTCTTTTACAAATTAAAATTGAAATATGAACTGCTCTTAATGGAAAAAATTTGATACCTCTTTTTTAAATATTCATTATGCTTTAAAAATAAGTATAATTAATATAGACACCGTAAATTGGTACCCCCCACAGTAATTGTGTCCCTGACCCTAGCTGTGACGCAATGTAAAACATAATTCACAAGACCAGCCATTCGAAAAGGTTGTGTACGACCACTTTCACTATATTAGTTGTCCATTATAGTTCGCTGGTATGCAAATGTCAAGGTATTGTCGAGAGTAATGAATATGTTATCGCATGATCAGGTATTGGATTACGGACACACTACTGCTGTTACAACGCTGTCAGGCTGTCTTTTATCAGCCTAATCGTTCTACCACTGGTACAGTGTTATCTCGCTGCCATTTCTCTATTTCATTACACCGTGCGAATTATCAAACACAATAATCCAATGGAACAGTTTCCCAGAGCTAAGCAGATGTTCAAATAATAATTATAACGATGACCGTTAAAATGTGAACGACACAGAAACGCTCCTATGCTCCTATCGACTGTTTCTAATAATTTATTGGACTATAATTAATAATTTACGAAATCTGGTACGCGTGTCAAATGAAATGAAGTACAGTAAAGTCTTGATCAGTTCGCTGGTTCCCTCCAATACGATAAATAGAAATAAATGTGTCTAATTGTTTTTCACTGTTTCGCACGCGATCTATCGATTTGGGTTATAAATGCCATAAAATCCGCACTCTATTAATTACGTTACAGGGGTGTCCGGTCGAACCCGGGTGGTCTTTGATCGGTTCGGAGGCATCCTGCCAAAAGGCTGCTGTTACCGTGACTTGTTGATTTATGTCCTTGTGCATGACACTTAAAGTTATTTGGCAGCTTAACTCGTCCTCGTTTTATTGATTTCCCTGTGGAGAGATAGAGAGCCTCATGAATAACACGGCGACGACCGCAACAAGTGTTCCCCACGAAAGCGAGCGTCGCGTTTACACCTTGTCCAGATTATTGACGAAACGAGTCACGCGTTTCCTGAACGGCGTTAATCTCGATTTCACCTGAAACGGATTCGACCGACTCGCCGTACCGACGCTCCGCTAAATGTTCCGCAAATGAATCACTCGGTTGAACGTACTAATTGGCAGGCGTCCCTGTTCGGGGTTTATAAACCGGCGGAAATGTTCATGTTAAACGTAATTTTCCCAGAAACTGCGGCACACTATGTGTCTGCTGCTAGTGGGCTAATGCAATTATGAATAAAATGAACCTATATACCAGCCGATACAGGGCTGCGAGCCTCGCAGCCTCAGAATTGTGAATGCTTTTGCCTTTCACCTTCACTTTCTCGGCGTGTTTAAACAAATATTTTCCCGTTTGGAACTCTGCTGATTAGTACATTCTTTTAACACTAGAAAGACGGGAGCTTAGTATATACCTATATTGCCTGAAAGCAGTCAAAATGACTGCATTGTGAAAAAATAACTAATGCGCAAAGAAATTTGTTTAACAGTAATTTTTAATATATTTTATATCACTTACAGTCATATAACAAGTTATTAATAAGTATTAGCAATAAAAAGAATGTATTTCAGTTCGAAAAAAAATAATTTAAAGCAGTCAAAATGACTTGCTTAGGCAATCTAGTGTTAATAAGACGAAGAACTTTCAGTAGCATTTTACAAACGTTACTATCGATGACGTTTTACTAGGAAAATTTGTGGATGTCGGTGTGGAAATTAAGAATTATTTTCCCTTCTTCGAAACAGCTACTTTAATTTTGTTTCAATGCACAGGGTATATATCATAGCACGCGAGATCCGCTTCAATGAACGCGACGTTCATAAGCAATAAAAAGAGTTTACTTGAATATACACACCCCTTCGGCCTTGTTCCCGAGTTACGGAAGCTCACTTTTATAGCAAGTGTTCGAAATAACTCTAACTGCAAACTCGACGCACAGTCGTCTTGTCGTGGTATCATTCGGAAATCCTTGTCGGAAGAAAGTGCTTTCAACTAAATGATTTCGTAGAGTCAGTCCTATCGGTACAGAATTAATATTTAATACGTCGTAGTGAATACGTACGTCGTAAACTATTGAATTTCCATTTTAAGAAAAATAGCAAAAAAAAAAAAAAATGCACGATTCTTTTGTGGAAAATCGAAAAATTTGTAGAGTCCAACAGAAATCGGACTCGTCGACGTTCTTTTGTTACCTTATCTCCGCGGCTGCGTGTACACCTTATCAAAAGTACAATGGACGAAGAAGAGAGAGAGAGAGAGAAACTCAATATTTCTCTTTTGTGTGTATCAGATCGACCAGTAGCAGAAATTGTGCAGGATCATGGACTCGAGTTCTTCCATCCTCGCATCCTGCCGCGAAGGATGTCCCGCAGAGGGACATCCACGAAGTATCGGGAGATGTCGTCCCGATAAACATGGTGAAAGGCATTGGTCATTTGCGGGACCCTCGACTTAACAAGGTAAATATCTCCCTTATTAAACTGTGGATCTTCCAAAAATCCAAAATGACAAACTGTTATCTCTGTCGAGCAGGGTTTGGCATTTACTTTGCAAGAGAGGATATCCTTGGGTATACACGGTCTGCAGCCTCCTCGATTCAAAACTCAGGAAGAACAGCTGGCTCTGTGCAAGGCTTCGGTGATGAAATATACCGAGGATTTGAATCGTTATCTTTACCTCGTAGAACTCCAGGTACGGCGAAACCAGATATAAAACAATTCTAATTGACTGATAAACCGGAATCCCGATTCTGCGAACGATTAACGGGTATATAATGGGACGATTAATGTAGAGATTAAACGGATATCGGAGATCTCCTGTTACAAGAATAAGCATTTAAGTACACACACACACATGTAAATGAAATGACTCACAGCAATTTTTGCTTTTACAGTCAGGTTTTTAGCTATCATGCTATTACTGCTTATCAAACTAATTATTTAACGAAGCACCTTCCTGGTACTTTTGTACCTCCTGCGTTTGCTGTGGGAAAGATACAATTAACCAACTGTTTGCAGGAACGAAACGAGAGATTATTTTTCCGTCTGCTGAGCGAGAACATTGAGCAAATGATGCCAATTATTTATACTCCCACCGTGGGATTAGCCTGTCAGAAATTCGGCGTCATTTATCGCAGACCTCGTGGACTATTCATTACAATATACGATAAAGGCCACATCTACGAGATACTGAACAATTGGTAGGTATCTTGGAAGTTTTGAACACAGTATCTTAAGGAAACGTGCAATAAATAACTTCACTTCGGTGTACACCTACGGAGAGAAGATCGTACACTTTTTCATTCCTTTTGTTGACGTTTGGAACGTCGCGCTTATACGTAAACATTGGCGAAGTCACTTGAAACGGACTTTTGAGGTTCAATGACGTACGTGTACACGGAAAGTGGAACACATTTGTTGATAAATCTGCTCCCAAGTCGGTCCCTGTTATTCCCGTTTTGTATGTTCAGCTGCTTTGTGCATGCTTTGATCTGGACCGAACGTATTCTCTCTATATATATACTTTACGAATCTACGAAGATTTGACAAATCTACGAAGATTTTGTGAATTTACAACAAATTGAACGAAACTGGACCATATGTCCTATTTTCTATTTTAGACTGCATTGAACATTGCATCCATGAACATGCCTCCAGCAATAGTTTCCTAACAAAAGTGAAATACAATTAAAATAGTAAAAATCTGATAAGATTTACTATAACACTACATTAACTATAATTAGACTGCGGATTTCATGAAATTGCATGAATAAAATTCACGGATATTGTTCTCGATTTTATGCACGTATAATAGAAATGAATAAGAAACACATTTAAAATTATTGAAAGGAGAAACACATTTTTCTTTAACTTTTCCTCTGGGAGTTTGACTGGGACAATATTTACCTTTTGCATACGGATCCGCAGTCCAATTATGATTCACTGTACCTTTTTCACGAGTCTAAATAACCGAACTGTTGAGAAGTTCTTTCGAAACGAGTACACCATAAATGCATCATCGTAATGTCATAACGCAGGCCTGAACAAGCGGTTCGTGCTATTTGCGTAACGGACGGGGAAAGAATTCTCGGTCTCGGCGATCTGGGAGCGTGCGGTATGGGAATTCCCGTAGGAAAATTGGCTCTCTACACTGCACTAGCTGGAATTAAGCCGCATCAGTGTCTACCAATTACTATTGACGTTGGCACTAACAACGAGCAACTCAGAAACGATCCCCATTACATCGGTCTGAACAAACCGAGAAGTCAGGGCGGGGAGTACGACGAGTTGATCGACGAGTTTATGGCTGCTTGCGTGAAAAAATACGGTCAAAACGTTCTGATTCAAGTACGTTCGCAGGAAACCTACATTTTACACTCTAAGCTTCCCTCGCGACGGTGTTGCTCAATTTCATGTGTTTTTTTTTTTATTGCAGTTCGAAGATTTCGGAAACCACAATGCCTTCCGTTTCCTAGACAAATACCGCGACAAGTATTGCACGTTCAACGATGACATACAGGGCACCGCTGCGGTTGCGGTGGCTGGGATTTTAGCATCGAAAAGAATAACGAAGAAAAAGATGTCCGACAATAGGTTCGTCTTTTTGGGCGCTGGCGAGGTATGTGATGTCCCCAATGAACTCCGCTAAAGCAATACACAATCATTAATACGTTCGAAGACTAGTCTCGTTTTTCTGAATTTATGGATACTTCGTTTTAATGAGATCCGGACTTTGATCAAAAGTGCACGGGATCAATATGGACCGATTGGAACAGGAAGAAATGCAAATAAAGATTTTGTGAACCGTAGGCCGCCATCGGAATTGCCGATCTCTGCGTGAAAGCGATGGAAGCAGACGGCTGCACTGAACAGCAGGCTCGGGATAATATTTGGATGATGGATATCGACGGGTTGCTGGTGAAAAACCGACCGGAAGGCAACCTCGAGGGTCACAAAATCTGGTACGCGAAGGATCACAAGGTGATGAAGTCGCTGATCGACGTTGTGAAGCGAGTGAAGCCGACCGTTCTGATAGGTGCGTAACTTTTTGTTCGCCAGCAGGCATTGATTGCTGTCTAAAGTTGAAATGCCCGAACAGGCGCGTCAGCAGCGGCCGGAGCGTTCACTCCCGAGGTCCTCAAAGAAATGGCCAAGAACAACGAGAGACCGTTGATCTTCGCTCTGAGCAATCCGACCAGCAAAGCCGAGTGCACCGCTCAGCAAGCTTACGACCATACGGAGGTACGGAAATCGTGTTGAAAAATATTTCTTAGAAATTCCCTCGAAACGCAAACCAGTTCTCGCGTTGACCATTTTGAAAATTTAAGGGTCGAGAAGTTTGTCATGAGCATCGTGTCACCTTCATCTGAGAATATTCACGTTTTCAGGGAAGATGCATATTCTCGTCGGGTTCTCCGTTCGGAGAAGTGAAGTACAACGGGAAAATTTACAAACCCGGGCAAGGAAACAACGCGTACATATTCCCGGGAATCGCATTGGGCGTGATCGGGACTGGAGTTCATCACATCACCGAAGATTTGTTCCTCATTTCAGCTCAAGCAGTTGCTGATCACGTCAAGGACGAGCATCTCGAGATGGGTAGCCTTTACCCTCCGTTGAGCACTATTCGCGAATGTTCAATAGACATTGCCGTCAGAATTGCCGATTATGCTTACGCGAAAAGTAAGTAGTTTTTACTTACTAATAAACTACAGAATTAGGTTCAATCGATTGTACAATCTCTGACTGGCTGCTTTCGATTCACAGTGACCCCACAGCGAATTGATATTTCAATTTCTGTTGATAATTAATATCTTTATTGACCAACCTGTACTCGATGTAGTTTTGATAGAGAGCAATAAGAGCGTCGAGCAATTATTATAGCGTTCCTTTTCATGATTTCTTCTAACCGGTGTCTTGTTTTGCAGCTGGATTGGCGAGTGAGTACCCAGAACCTAAAGACAAACGAGAATTTATTGTAAGCAAAATGTACGATGCCAATTATGACAGCCCACTGCCAAACCTGTACGACTGGCCAGGTGATTATGCTAAACCGCGTGTTTTACCAGAGAAGTAAGTATTATTGATATATTTTGTACAGACGACTGTACATATAGTCTCGTGTAGAACTCACGATACCGTTGTACATGCATCATAGATTGCAAACAAACAAAAAAGCGACTATAGCAATGATATGCTGAACTCTTAGAAATGCCATCTAGCACCATAGCAAATAGCAGCCGCGATCCAAGTTTAGAAACACGTTCACACCCGAAAGAAGCAGCCACTTGAACAACAAACAATATTACAAACCGAATCGCAGTTTAAGTTTCTCAAACATTCGAACATATAGCATGAGCACAGCTTTCTAACTTGACTCTCGCACTTTTTTTTCGTAGATATGATCAAACAAATTTTCTATATTGCTTTGAATTTCGAAAACTGCGAAAATTGTATTGTTTTTCAAAATTTATTTTTCGTTGCTGCCATGCGATAACCTCGAACGCTTTACCTTGCTTGTGCTAGTAGTAACTAATATTCTTTTCTGCGGAGAAAAAGGTCTGAAGTATTCAATTACTTAAGAATTGAATTTTTATATTAGAGATAGCATAAAAAAAAAGGTTAGTGTTTCATTTATAATTTTTAGTTGTATTAAATTCGCTGGAAAGTCAACGAATAGAGTTAGAGAAATTAGCAAAATTAGAGAGAAATCAGTTGAGCATTTTTTTCTCCGCAAGTGGAACTTCTTGTAACAAAGGCTTCTAGAAAACTTATAGATCTGTTAGCGATTATTTCTTAGCAACGGCATTTCTTTATCGTCAGTTCGTTGCTAGCCCAGTGACTGACTTCGGTGCAGGCCGCTGAAGCTTAATTAATTTTTTTCAGAGAGACTGTAGAAATCCGCCACGATTTAAAACATCTGTAGCGGGTTTCGCCGAACGGGATATTCGGAGGCTATCATTATTACCATTAATCTCTAAAAAAAAAAAAAAACAAAACAAAACAAAAAAAACAAAAAGAAACGAATAATAGAAAAAAAAAAAATTATCGCTGTGTCCTGAATTGATAATGTAAAACAGGTCGTGGCAGATACAAGCAACAGTGCAGTTTAAAACAGTTTTAGCTGTAAGAACTGTTACTTCTGTCAGTGACTAATTGTCAGTGCTTCTTACGATGTAACTTGCACGAGGTGTTGAGAAGCACGGCAAACATAAAACCAAACAAACAAACAAAAAAAGAAAAAGTTGAAACGATGACATAGTGCTATCGTTACAGCATCGAATGTCACAGTAAGCTAACATTGCAGTATTTTAATGTCCTCCTTCATCGTATACGCAGTATTACGATTGCTAGTTATCCCTGCCCCTGAGCCGCGATAAGTATTAACTATTGAAAGTATTTAAATGAAAGTTTATAGAATTGTTGTTGTCACGTGTAACACCCTAGCAGTTACGTTGTACAAAACAATACGGAAGCAATAGTGCGTCACTTCATTGATTGAAGCTCGAGCAATTTAGTGAATTTTACGCAATACTGATTATTTAACGAACCGGCATTTGTACGATGACAGTTTCGATCAAGAAATCGATAACTAATAAAGTTTTAATGGAAGATCTTGCGAACGCAAAGTTTATACGAAGTATATCTCGTGTATGATTATCTTGTGAATGTCGTTTCCTTTCTCTCTCTCTCTCTCTCTTTCTCTTGTTGTCTTTACTTTTCCAGTGAAAAACGATTTAATCCTATGAAACTCGATCTCGTGGAAAGGCTCTTTTCATGTGCGAGAACAACCCGAAGAATCCTCCTCAAGAGATCAAAAAATTTCCACGAAACCTTTGAAACCAATCAGAAGCTGTTTCCCTCCCCTGAAAAACCAGAAAACTTCCAACAGTATCATTCTTCTAACATATGCTTGACAACGTTTTTTGTAAACTTGTACACAGTGCTTTAATTACTAACTGTATGTGTTTTCTTTAACACTAACAATATATACTTTCTCAAATCAAACGAATACAACTCGTAGAGTTCTGAACTGCAAACGAACCGCGCGACTGCTGTCTACTTGTTTAGAAATTGTTATTTTCACAATTCGCTGTCTTGTTTTATTTTCGTAAGCTTCTCGCAATTCATGATGCAAAACCGTAAATTTGTCGAACAAATCGCATTCGTACCTCGTTCTTCAAAATTTTCAGAGTGAATTATTCCTAAGAATATGTTTGCTGATCTTATAAGTTCCATATCTAAACTATTTATATTTAACTATTTAATTTGCATAAATCAATCGATTGCATCATCGATTACGGGATATTATACGGGTAAAGCGGTGTAGCTTTAATGATAGTGCGCTTGGAAGCACAGTATGTATAAAATATTTTATATCTCGTATAAGATGTCGAGGGATCATTAAAATATTTCACGCTCGTCGATATTATATGCAACTATACGTAGACAATTTTCTTCCTGAGACGTTCCCTCGGTCTTCGCAACCGATCGAACGACCGAGTGGCGTCATCGAACGACTCGATACGAATGATATGCATGGTGAGTTACCGGAAACCACAATCTAAAGTATCTCTATTGTTCCTAGCGACGTGAGAAAATTTCCGAGAGAAGAAACATTTATTTTCAAGGGACCGCACAACGCGACGAAAATGATTTCACGGAAGATATATATATATATTTTCTGATGAATTTTTTTGTACGAGACTATTTTTGAATGCGTTATCGATATGCGATATTTTGTGGCTCGGGAAAAAGAATTAGCCCCTTGAAAAAAATGGTTCTTTCCTCGGGAGATTTGTTCGCGTTGTTAAACAAATTAGAGGTAATTTAGATCCGAATGTGGCTCATCGTGTGCGCCACTTATTTTTCTCTGAAGAATGTCTATTTTTCGTAGAAGTGTACCGGAAGCACTTCTCTTGGTTGTTGAAAAACATTTCGTCGTAGAACAAATCGATGGTGTACTGTGTATTTATCAGGTCTCGCATGTTGTACAAGACGTGATCGATATCTTATGTGATATATGTATGTACGTGCATAAACTGTGCTTGTTGTGTGTCGTAATACGTAATTAATCGCTGATTAGAAAGAAACCTGCCGATTATTTGGCACGTGTGTAACGTTGTATTACGTCCGCGTGGGAACGTTTTTGCTGCTGCGAGTTTTTTCTTTTGTTTGATCGTTCACTTTTCATTCGCGTAGAATTGAATGTGATAGACAAAGTTTAGCCAAGCGAGCTTGTTTATAATGTTCTTGTATATACATATACATGTTCCTTATATATATATATACAATCGGGATTAGATGGACACCAGGAAATAATTGAAACTGATGTGCTGACGTTGCAATCCTATTTCACGTTATGCGTGACAAGTCCTTCAAGATGTCGCTTGGTTAAACGAAAAGTACTGGAAATAGCGTTATGTCATTACTAATCATGTTCTTCTCCCAACAGATTATGACGTGTTGGCGAGATTAAAGACAAGATGACTACTCTGACGTATACACACACGTATTAAGATAATATTTGCGGAACTAAATAAATGTCTTGTAACGTGTACACGCCCGTGACACTTCAGTAGATTATTATATATTATAGTAACGTCGTGGAACGTATCAGGAAATGTTCCGTACTTATTTATTGTTAATTTAACATCGAGATCGCACGCTCGAACGGTGTACACGTTTTCCAATGCTCAGACTATTCATTGATTTCGAACGTGAATTTCGCGAGCCGCTTCGACTAGAAAACTGTATTAATTATTTATTTGTAGAACGTATTATTTTGCGCGTGCCATGCTTTGTGATTACTCCCGGGAGCAAAGGATATCGCGAAGCCAGGGCCCCGACTCGGGATTACTTCGTAAATTAATGAATAGTTGCTTTATAAGTGATGTTCACGGGTTGCTTTGCAGCATCCCCCTTTTACTAGATAGCTGATTAATTGATTACGGGTTTCTGCGGTTTATACAACATTTATGTACATTGTGTACTCGAAGTCGCGGTACCACCGAGAAAGATGTAATACACAAAAATAAAACGGAAAATACAGAACCCTCATTTCTCATTTAAAACCTCGTTTTCGAAAAACATATGTTCGTTGTACGGGAAAATATGCGAAAAATTCTGAACGTTTCAGAATTGGACCTTCAATATAAAATTTGTTATTGTTTTTACCGTCGAGTATACATTGCGACTTGATTCTATCAGACGAAAAAATTTTATTGCTCTCAATTTATTTGTTTCCCACAATTTTTAATACACATTGCGTAAATCTAGACAAGACTCGAGCGATACGCAATACACGATCTATCTGTGAACAGCACTGGCTCATGGTAATTGTGCCTCGGTAACGTATACAAAATTATTTATTGTATTATGATGTAGTGCTACGGTATTGTCAAGCAGCGTTTAGTTTAGTGCACGTATCAAGTAATCAAGTATTGAACAGAATCGATGGTTCGGATTGACTCTTCTGTTCCACTGGATGCATTACGTAAGGCTGCGGAAATTGTCTCACCATCTCGTCTCTCTTCGAGTTCGTTCATAACGTGTGTTTTTTTTAAGTTTTCGAATCCGGACAAGCAGAGCAACGTTTTGAAAGTTGTATCTTTTGTACTATATATCCTAATTGTCAGACTTACTTTAAGTAAATGTACGAAATGGAGATTTTGTCAGAAGGTTCCTATGAGTTGTGTGAAATAGAAACTTCGATCAGTAACATCGACTAGGTTGTAATTACTGCCACGTCACAATTATTAAGGAATTTACGGAGGATATACGAGCGAGATTAAAAAGATTAAAAAACATGGAGAACGAAATTATTTAGAAGGAAAATCCTGTTTCTCGGAATTTGTTACTGGACGTATAAATTACACTCTTAAGGCTATGAATAAATGTTAACTCATGATCGTTAACGCGCCTGTTTATTTCTCTCTATTCCTTTCTTCGAAATAATCTGTGTTTCGGTGAAGCGCGGGAAAAATTGTAATGTTAAGTTTATTAAACAAAACTTTATGAAAGTGATTCTCAGGTAGTATATGTACATACTTACAAAAATTATTTTTGTTATTAAATATCTTCATCCCTTTCATACTTGCACGTGTAAAATATATCCGCGTTACAGATATCAACATGTCCCATTGTCAGCCACAGTATAAAATGCAAATAGCACCAAAGAATTACGATTAATTCATTCTATAGTGGCACATTCGCTTCCAAGTTCAAGTTCGACCTGCATTTCACTTGAAATAAACTTTCAAGTACTGATTTCTTATTCAAGTGTTGAGATTATTCTTTATCTAAGAGCAGAGAATATATTGTGCATGGAAGAGATACATGATGGATGTGGATATAGTGCTTTTACAGGGCAAAATTTAATCGATTAATTTTTATTCAGGCCCTCGACGTGCCGGTGTAAAACGTGTATCAAACTTTCTCCTGACCTCTAAACTTCTAACACTCAAGGACAACGTAATCTTCGCCTTTTGTTTTATAAACTGAATCTCTTCCACCAACAATATACTGTATTCATTTTAGGCACTATCATAATTTCGTTCATAATCAGGATCATCGTCGTCATCGTCATCGTCATCTTTCAAAAATAAATCGTCCAGATTTTGAAAGAGACTCTCATCAACTTTAACTGCATCTCCTAAAAATAAAAGAATTAGTTCTGTTGTACTTTTTCTTATATTCTATACATTTCATCCTGGCTTATGTTAAATGAATTAATTTTTTCTAGGACAGTACCGTCATCCAAGAATTTAAGATCAGATTGATCCAGTGTTTTATCAGTCATAAACAATTCTTTGCCAGTTAATTTCTTCCCTTCGCGCTCAGCTATTTCTCTTCGTTTTGTGTATCCCATTTGATCATCAAACTTTTCCTTCCAACATAAAAATGTTTCTACGGTGACCCTAGTACCCTCAAACTTTTTCTGTAAAAGAAATGGTATATTAGTATCACGGTTAAATGTGAAAAATTATGTACGCCTTACCCTTTCTGCTTCTTCTTCTTCTCTGAGCTTCAGAGCCGCAGATTCTTCCCTGTTTAATTTAATTTTGTCCCACTGGCAATTCAGCCATTCTTGAGCAGCACTAACTAACGTGAATACCATTACCATTCCTAAGTTTTCATTCATTTGCTCTACTAAGTGTTCTTTTAACAGTTTGTCGCTTCCCGCTTCGAAATTCTCTTGTTCCTCTATAGACACGAGGAGGGGCTCGTCTGGATAGTTTGGAGTATAGGTAAATTCTAATCGACAACTAAGGCCATTTATAGTTTCTGGCTCATACTCTTCCGTTTTAATAGGTATAGCAAACACGTAAAACGGTTCCGTGGCTAAAACTGCAAAAAAAATTTTCGTTATGAAATTTAAAAACGTTAAATAGTAATGTAACAATGCATGCACTTCTGTATGCACTTCTGTTTTTTATTATTAAATAGATCATTTGGATGAAGTAACCGATAAAATAGTATTTCTATATCGCAACAACAAATTTATAGGTTATATTGTAATGCTTACTTTCTAATTCTCCACAGTAGATCGATTCCAATGCCTCGATCTCATTGTGTTGTTCTTCTAAGTAATCCATGATGTTTAGAAAAAAATTAATTTGCTAACAGATTTCTAGGTTACGTATTTAAGTGATAACTTTGAACAAATTCACGAAACCATGTTATAATCGTGACAGCACCGGTAAGCAGCGCTGCACTACAAACTTATCCATACGGGCTGATTGAGCAACATTACTGGTTGCGTAAATTTTTTATTTTGTATTTAACATTAAGAGTATTACTACAAAATTTAGATAAGTAATTCAATAAAAAATTATACAATAGATAGATTGTAATAATACGTGTCGTCATTATAGATTATTTCAAATAATTAAGGCTTCCATTCTGAAGCACTAAATATTTTGTTTAATGAACTTGTACAAAAAAATGAATTGTTTCTACTTATTATTTTTGGTTGCATTTATTTTTATATTGATTATTAATAGTTATCAAATACGTGTGCATTAATATGAATCATGAAATTAACTTGAACACATTTTTTATTTCATCAGAAACTGCATCAGAAACGAGATTTGAACGTTCGGAAAATATGCTAACAATCCTATTCTTGCGCAAGGCAAAAGCAACAATCAGACAGATGCTATAAATTTTTCGTATTTAGTAAACAGAGCAGCAGAACAGTGCTGCACGTAGGCATGAAATTCTGCGAAGTAGCACTTAGAGGAACTTGAATAATATAATACCTAATAAATAAATACCTAATTTTAAGTGATGCTCTGTTCATATTCAATTTACCATCTGGCTTTTAAAAGATGCAGCAACCTTTCAAGCACGGAATGTTCATTTTAAAGCAAAGTTGAAATTTCTATTAATAAGAAGAAATTTTATCTCTCCAATAATTAATACGCTCGACTTATCGATTTCTATCTTATAAATATTTTCTCTTGCTCCGCGTAAGTTGATTACAGTGAACTTGCATGCTCAAAATGATTCATTTTCTAAAAAATACGAATAAAATAAGAATAAAATTTGTATCACGAATCATCTAGTATTTAAATATATTATTACTTTACATTAAAGAAACAAAATTTCTCTTCTCAATTTTTTTTATTATAAATTATCCTGTCGATCACATCTGCACCAGTAGCTAATTAGTTTTAACGTCAAAGTCTTTTAAATCCGCCCCTAGGAAAGAAATCACGAAAAGTTAGGTAGTCTGCGAGAGAGCAGCTAATTTTTTCGTGATCTTGTTTCACCGAAAATCCCGAAGAACTCTCTAATAGTGTTTTAAAAAAAGCTTAAGCGAAATTCGTAAAAATAGATCGCTCCATATGGCTAATGCAACTTTAAGAAAGCAGCGACGGAGCGAGAGAGAAAGACGATAATATCAAAACGAAGAATAATCACATCCAGAAACTCGCCCCGTTGAAACTATAAATCATTATCTCGTGTCCACAGTATTGGAACAGCAACTCGATCAAAAGTGAAATTTGAACTGGCATTTCGATTGTGCCCCGAACAATATGTGCTGGCACAATCGAAGCTCGCCTATTTGCTTATAAACCCGCATCGCAATTTTATCAACAGCCTCTGGAACGCGGCGCGAAGCGCATTAGCAGGCTGCGGTTATTTATGCAGATCCCATTTTTAGAACAATTAAGAAATAGTCCCAAATAATTTACATAGAAATATATAGTTAACGCCAGAACTACAAAGGAAAATAAAGGAACCTGCTAATTGTCTCCATTGTCCTCGATTTCATGGAAAAATTGTACATCCGATGATGAAGAATTGTCTGCCAATTTTATTTTCCACGAGATTTCAATGCAGTCAAGGCTGTCCGCACCTTTTCAAAATCAAACATCTTTTTCTCGTCCAATAAAATAGGCGCTTCGCTCCCTCGCGACAAATTCGTAATCTCACAATGATTGTACTTACAGAATCCGTGATTTTGACGGGTCCGCTAGAGCTGGTGTTAAACAAGCCAGTTATTAATCATTCGGTATCAAGAATATTTCAAATATGCGTACCGACTGAACAAAAACGGTACAGAGCAAACACACGATTTCAATCAGGAAATATTCCTGACAGAAATACTATACACCTTTTTGTGACAAAAAGATAGACATCTGTGTATTGTTAAGATTTTGTAACCCTTGTCTGGGTGGTAAATAAAAATAGCAGACAAGCGACAATTCTGTAATTATACACATGAATATTATGTTTGTAAAAAATCCAATTTGATTTTGCTGATATACAGTGACTCCCACTAATATTCGGACGCTCTTAAAAATCGTACAACTTTGTCAATATTGGACCATACACGACTCTTTTTTCAAGAAGTTAGCACAATCGGTTTGCTACAAAAACAGCGAAGCAAACTTTTTACAAAAATTGCAATCGGTCGAAATTGCAGAGAAAATGCTAAATATTGTATTTTGCAACTTTTTTACGTGGTCTTGCATTGAAAATTTAACCCTCTATGGGCCGAATTTTTTTCCGTTGATTTCTATTTGCAGGCAACTTGCAAGGCATTCACTTTGATATTCCAAGTTGTTGGCGCAGCTAACTGTCATCTATATTGTTATTGGTTATCTCAGACACATTATATAATTAAGACGTAAACGTCATCTTTTGAAAAAACTATAATTATTTGGTAAAACGTGGATATATTAGCACGTGACCTGAAAGTTACACGAGCCTATAGAGGGTTAACATAAATACAAAAGATCGTATAGAAAAGGATCGTACAAAAACAGGCTTGACTGTATATATTCGAGTGTCGACAAAGTTCTGCGATGTTTAAGAGGGTCCGAATATTATAGTGGGAGTCGCTGTACGTTGTTGAACGTGTCCTGAAATATAGTGTGTAGAAGCAAACATCGGTAGCAACAAAAACGGCCTTTTTCGATTCAAAATGAAAGAACTTTCGATAGGAATGAGGTAGAGCGATGAATTTTTTTTAAAATGAAAGCTGAAACTTTGTAGAATATGGGAAAAATAGGGAGATTACGGTACGAACGTTTTGTTAACCTTGAGAAAATTCGTTAAAGTTGCACAATTTCAAGAAAGTGCCAGTAGTAATGACAGCGATACGTCAAGTGATGACGAGATGCGAAGTGCTTCATGTTTCGTAAGTAACTCAAAATGTTAAAATACTTCATTATTATTATTTTTATTGTGTTTTATATATGAGAATACGATATACTTTCAAACTAGTGTGTTATCAAGTCATTTTAACGAAAAAATTTCATTAATTTGTGTCACAAAAATCTATTTTTCTTCAAAAATCAGAGGTCGCAGACAAATTTTGAAAACAGATTTGAAATCAGCGCGAGAAAATCTATGGGGAACGACATATAGCATGTTAAAAAAAAATTTTCCGCGCGTATTAATCACAACAAAATTTTCTTGAAATTGTGCAACTTTAACGAATTTTCTCAAGGTTAAAAAACGTTCGTACCGTAATATCTCCCTATTTTTCCCATATTCTACAAAGTTTCAGCTTTCATTTAAAACAAATTTCATCGCTCTGTCTCATTCCTATCGAAAGTTCTTTGATTTCGAATCGAAAAAGGCCGTTTTTGCCCACTGTGCGGCGCGGCAGTTCTATGACATCGATTCTGTAAGTTCTGAAAAGGAGCGTAATCCCGGAAGGTTTTGTCAGCGAGTTTCCACGTAAGCGTGGTGGTAGCGCGCAAAAGCTTGCAGCAGCAGCAGCAGCAGCAGCAGCGGATTTAACACTGGTGGATACCGTTAGGTGGCTAGGAAAGCAGGCAAGCGCGGAACGCAATCAATACGCTGACAGAACGCGACGACGACGGTGCCTCGTGCGTGGCAGCTCCGGCCGAGCTTTCAGTCGGACGTACGGTCGCGACGAAAGCTCACGAAGCTTGCTCGCCCTCGTTTATCACACGCGTGTCCTCTCCCGCGTTTGCTATCATCGGCGAGGCATAACGGGATGGTGGAGATATAGAGCCTGCCGACAAAATGGCGACCGGGATACCAAACAAATGACTTGGCGTGAAAAAGCTCGCTTCGAGCCGGACGTGAGACCGACCCGGCTTGGGGAAAAATCATCTTAATTTTCCCCCCGGGGGTTTTCGCCGCGGTTTTCCAACGGCGACTGAAGTTATCCTGAGAGGAGTCCTAACATTGGGTCACATATCCGTGACCTGTTCGAGGTGTACCTGGCGAAAACGAGAGCTATAAGGGAGGAGGAGGTGGTGGAGGAGAGATAGAGATGATCGAGTCCGCGGTTTGCCCGGAGGTCAGGAACGTCTGAGGGGATTTCTGGGATCGCTGGGTTCGCGATCATCGACCGGGGATCATCCTCGGAACACCGATAGCGGACTAAATGGTGGGTCGGTGCTCCTTCCCAGCCGAGTGACAATCGCGTTTGTCAAGTTGCCGGTTTCAATGGCTTGACGAAGAATATCCCGACGGCCGCCGCTTGATCCAGTTACGCGATCATGCATTTGCATTTCGAGAAGAACAACAATGCCAAGTGCGACTGCAACATCCTGTCGCTCAGCTGGATGGGCAAGGTACCGGACGAGACGCCGGAGGTAGGTGATTTCTGCCTTCTACGAGGCTATCGGTGCGATTAGAATACCGTTTAAAATCGTAATTACCTGAATCCTACCCCCGTAAGCAAAAGAAAGAACATTCGAACCGTTTGTGTGTGCGTGCGTGCGTGCGTGCGTATGTGCTCTCTCTCTCCTCGGTGGGAAAAGTGGGCTCGATCGATCGTAAGGATTAACGCTTTTTACCGCGACTACGGCCGATATTAAAAGGCCGAACACATTCGAAAATGTCAAGCGTATGTGGGAAAACATCGCGGACCAATAATACCGCACGACAACGCTGCCGTTAGCACTGGCTAAGTGACGTAAACGTCGACGCGTTTATAGATTCGTCGCGTCTCCTTCCGTAGGTGTCTCCTTTCTTTTTCCGGGAATTTTTAGATCGTCTCTCGCCAACAGCCCGCCCGGTTATTTCGAAATTTCGAACGGTGAATAAGATGATCGGTAATGCGCTGTTTTCGAAACGAGACGAGACGCGCAGGAACTCTGTAGACAATAGTCTGCGACGCGATAATGCTATTTATTGTACGGGTTCGCGGTCCGGTCTGCGCGCTTCATGCTCATTCTACTTACGGGAAAACCGATCCGTAGAACCAACCGGAATGCCGCACACGCTTCTCTTCGCGATTTTATTGTCGCGTTGACAGCTAGCATTGTCCGAGACTATGGACGATCGAGATTGTTTAGCGTACATTTTGAAATAGAATCAGGATAACAGTGTGGAGTTTTTAGGAGAGTCTTCCGTAAGTTGTTCGAAAGCGAGTCTTGGAAGAAGTTGACGGCGCGAAGTTCCGGCACACGACGGTCGGTTGTTAATACTTCAGCAACGTTCTTCTTAATATTAAAAACACCCGAGAACGTTTGACCCATCGGCTGGCTCGATGCTAAACTTTCCGCAGGGAAAGAGTCAAATATAGAGAGCGCACAATTTTTGGAAATGTTCTGGCTGCTTCCGGCTCGTTTGAAAAATTGTTTTAACCCGATTATCCGTTCGTTAACGTTTTATTACTTCCTGAGCTTTCTTTCGCAGAGCCACGGAATCTCTAAGCGGAGTTCTCATTGTGTTCATTAACACTAGAACTATCGAGTAATAAATACACTAACGAATATTGCTTTGCAATAATGATGAGACTACATCTATTCAAACCTAATACCATTTTCATTCTAACATGTGCTTCAATGAATAGGTTCATTCAAAAAATTCTGCTGAAAACATTTTTATAATTTCAGTAATTGTGAAAGAAAACATTAGGAACCAGTCATTTTGACTGGTTCGGTAGTTCCAGTATTAAAATGAAATTGAACGAATAAAATGTTAAAACAAACAGAAAGAGACTCGTGGGTCTGCAAGAAGTATCTTAAGAAGGACGTTTTGAACAATTTATAAATAATG
The DNA here is from genome assembly GCA_913789895.3 of Seladonia tumulorum. NCBI lineage: Eukaryota > Metazoa > Arthropoda > Insecta > Hymenoptera > Halictidae > Seladonia > Seladonia tumulorum. Next base: position 18,761,719 of record OU565271.1, read on the forward strand.
TTGCGAATGATCCTAAGCGCTTGTACAGTCGCGGAAATGGTCCGTGGTTGTTTCGCAAAATTTGGAAGGACTGGTATTTTAATTTGTTTAGTCAAATCGTCGTAACTTTTGGCGGAGTTTTTTAGCGATACGTTAGACGGGTAGCATAACGTGTAGATGGACGTAAAGGAGTCAGGCTGCGAAGGATTTCGCACAAGATAGCGCAAGCCGAAGACTCATTTGCGCGATCATGGCCGATAAACGCCGGCTCGATGATGTCACACGTACGTAACACCGGTCATTAAAGAGTTGATAGATCTGTGATGCGCGCCAAGAAAATGTTTGAACGCGTCTTTAAGAACATTGAACGAGGTGCGAGGGGTTTTAACGAAGTCGCTCGAAATTCGTTTCTCTGCAACTGAAAATGACCCGCACGTCAGCTCTGATTCTCTCAATACGAATTAGTTAGCTAATCAGTTTCAATCGTTCGAGTTTTTATGGGACGAGTGAAGGTCTGTTGCAATGGAAACACGGACTCGAGGATTTTGTAGCTTCTCTGATATGTCTTTTTGTTTTTTTAAAGCATGCGCTTTTGTGCGAGAGGATGAAAACATCTCGTCAGGATTTGTAGAAACGGTGGAGGTCGCGCGAAACATTCTTGACTGTGGATAAAAGGTGTTCTGTGCTCGAGTTTAACAACGTTTCTTGAAAGCGTTGTAAAAAAAACGCAATTTACCAAGTCGGCAGTTTGTGTTTTAAGAGAATCCTCAAGAAAGAGAGATAACAGAATTCTTGAAAAGAGAGATATGGGAATTCTTGCATTATAAGAACTATTCCTCGGAAGTGTACGAAAGTAGACCAAACAAGTTCAATTTAAAATGATAAAAGGCAGTAAATTCAGTAAACTAACAGTTCGACAAAAATGTTTCACGTCATTCTAAATCTATTTTTGGTTCATTTTGATCTTAACTGCAGCGCATAACGTAACTTCAGCTGATCGCCAATGTCGAGAATTATCTACGGGTACTAACTTTAATCTGTCTGTTGTGCCACTTCGATATATTTTTAGTCGCTTTTGAAAAAGTAGATAGCACCCTGCGTGTCTCGTTTTAACCTTGCTCTAAACTCTTCCAATCACCGTGTCTTTCCGGTAGTAATTTTTCCCATAAATGCATACAATCGGTAGTCTACTTCCGTCGTATGCGAGTCACGCTAAGATGATATTAACACTAGAACTACCGGATGGGTCAAAATGACTTGTTCCTAATTTTTTCTTTTAGAGATATTGAAATTATAAATATGTTTCCATGAGAAAATTTTTTAATAAACTTCTCTATCGAAGTAGATATTTAAACAAAACTAATACGAAATCTAAACAAATCTTATTTTCTTGTTATTATAAGGCAATGTATGCCAGTTGCATTTAGTGCTTGGTCGTTCTAGTGTTAAAACGATTCAGACGTGCTGTTAAACCGGACAGACAAATATTGATTTCCGCCACTTTTGCATTAACCCTCCGACACGGTGGAGGCCGGTGGGTCCATTTCGACCCAGGGTATAAAATCGTCACGCGATTGCTCACGGTTTCGGCCGAGTTAATTAAAGAAACTGGGAACGACAAGGGGGATGATCAAAGTATCTTCGAAAATATGTTATAAAATGAATTTTTCGCCATTCCTAAGTAAATTAGAAAATTGCGATCGTCGCACACACGCGTAGCAGTGGCAGTGTGCGAGAACACGCTAACGCGAGTAACTGTATGCAGGCTAACCTTGACACCCCGGACGGAGCTCTAAGAAACGGACTATCAAGGTAAAGGGGTCGGAAGGTCATCGTTTTAACGCATTTTCTTCGACCAGTCGCTTGGCGAGTGTGCGAACGCTGGCTAGCAAACGAGTAGACTGCGGTGGTTCGGATGCAGGGTCGTTTGGGGATTAATTATCGAAGATGCAGGGTAGTCGCGACGGAAACCGCGCAATATTTCCAAAGGAGACGAAGAGAGAGAGAGAGAGGGGGAGAGAAGAGAGAGGCCTAGACGTCTTTTAAACAAAGCCTCGTCGAGAGTCGAGGCTTGGCGAGGCACAAAGCGGTTTTCCCGTGTCTTTATGAGCCTGGAAGAGGTGTTCGCGCGACTCCGCCGGGATTGCGGCGCATCCGCGAGCCCAGTTAATAATACCGGGGAGAGTTTCGAGACCGCATCAAAGCGGGGTGGAGATTGGAATCCGTCAGGGTTGGAAGCGGATGCGTCGCCGCGTAGAAGCGGCTTAGACGCGCGAGAGAGAGAAAGGGTGGCCAGAAATTCGGAGGGGTTGCTTTTCGTTTCGTGTATATGTACGTGTTGTACGACGCCCGAGCCGCCGCTCACGGTGAAGATGAAGTTCGTGCTCGGTGTCTCGATTAGATCTTTTCGTGGTCGGAGGCTGCGAATGTGCCTCACGACCGTCGCGCGTCGGGCTTTCTTCGACTGTCTTTGTCGAGGCTGAGCTCGTACTCCTGTACCCGGCGAATCCCACCGGATCGTAGAGTGGTGGACAAAATAGCAAAACACGGCTGACATAGAGGGAAGGGTGGCTGCTGCCCACTATTGTTATTTTTTCCCGAAACAGTTGAACTTCTGAAGAAAAATAATTTTATCGAATTTAACACTAGATTTACGGGACCCGTGAAAATGACGGGTTCTGGTACCTCTTAATTCACAATTATCGAAATTGTAAGGATGCATGAAGAAGATATTATTCGATAAATTGGTTTCTTTGGGTATATATTGTAAAAGAAACGGCTATAAATTTGGATACATACATTTTTGTTATTTTTATAAAGTAATGTAGAGTAGGTACACTACCGGCCATAAGTGTTTACCCACCTTCAAATTTCGTTACTATTCAAATAATAGGTATTTTATTGTTATTAAAATGTCCGTAGCATTAAATCCTAATTATAAGGCTAATAAAAAACATCCAAAATATTCTGTACATACACAATCAGGTACTGTAAATGAGTTTACAGCTTTTTATGAAAAACGACAATTTTGGAGTTCAGGTAAAGAAACCCATTTTTCTGAAATTTTGATAACGGTCAGTAGGGAATATGAACGCAGGTAATACAGGTATCTTAGTCTTCTCAAATTTCATACTGCATTAAGCTTTCATACAGTAAACAGTTGATTTTCACGTGCCTAAAGAATTTTTCGAAAATTTCAAATAATGTCAGGGAGAAAAGAATTATCGATTGAAACGCGCGCTCTAATAGTGTCCCATCATAGCATCGAAAAAGGTAACAGAGAAATAGCAAAGTTATTGAAGCTGAACCGTAGAACAGTGGACTACAATGTTAAAAAATATGTAGGTGGGTAAACACTTATGGCCGGTAGTGTACATTTAGTGCCCCGTAAACCTAGTGTTAACATGTATCATTGTTGGATTCCTCCCCGAAAAGAAGTCGTACGAAATCATTCGTGTTGGTAACGTGTGTGTAAAAGTAGAGCAATCGAGCTTCGAAATGTGCCCAGATTTATTGGCCTGCGATTATTTTTTACGAAATTACAATAAATATTGTCAGAGAATCAAAAATTCAGTGTTCGAGTACTTTTTCGATCCACCGTATATAACTCTGAATTATTTTAATCGAGTAAAAAGAGAGAGTGGTATTCCATTAAAGTGAAACGGATGTTTATCGCAAACATATTCAACTCGGATATTTTGTGGATCAAACTCGGTCGAATTGGAGACAGCTAATGACGAAACGAAGCTCGACGAAATTAAACACGAAGACTTTACACGGTTCGCATTGACGACCGCTTACGATTGTTTACGGAAATATCTGTTCTTTCGTGGCGCGGATAGCGTGACTAAATATGGCAGCGCGTTTACAACACCCGCAATTCCGGTGTTTGAACTATGTACATAGAAGAGCGACACATGGAACAGTAAATGCGACTTTACAAACGATGTATGCTTTTCTGTAATCGAATGTTGTTAGTGTTCGAGTCAATGTTATTGACGATCTTCGCGTTTGAATGCGAAACTGATTGCATTAAACAGTATCGCTTTCTCAATACGTTTCCCTAACAATCCACGCAACGTATTTATCTTTATAGCACGACAGATTTTTTGCATTCGATAGCATTGAACCGAGGACCTTGTGAAAAATAAAAATTGTCAACACCGATTGCAGGAAACTGGTACAAAGTATTTTCTTGCCTTTTTTGAGAACTTGCAGTAGTTGAAAATAATGCATCGGTACTCTTAAATTCTCTCAATCTTTATATTCTTTTAAATGGCACCTATTTTTGCCACAAAAGCATAAAATCCGCAGTCCAATCGTCATATATTGTACAATCAATAAAACATTGGAATATAAAGCCTTTAATGGATGCTTTTCGAACGAATCGGTGATAGTACAGCTGTTATGCGAAAATCTTGTCAGATACACGTCGCTGCTAGAAGCATTTTTCACTCGGAAAAAGCCGTCCATTGTCTACGAATCCTCATTAATGGATTCGGCTGATACACTTCACCAGCATCTTCCCATAATCATCTGCTCGTCGAGAGTATTTACCCAAACCCAAGGGTCGTTTCGAAACGATCCATCTAAGTACTTTCGTCCCTGAAACGTTGATACACTACGTTCGCAGTCACTATATATTCGCTTGATCGAGTATACGAACAAACGAACTAGAAACTAAAAACACAAATGCACCAAAGGAATTATTAAAAAAAAACTGTCCCTTTTAACGCAATGCCATTTCGTATTTTTTGTTTTTTTTTTTAACAATTTGTTGACGTCCAATGATTTTTCAGTTTACCAACTTCGTTAAACTCTCGGTGAATTCACCACGCGTTTGTTCGTTCGAGCGATCGATATACACACTGTTTGAATTTACTATTCGGAAACCCGAACTCTTTTCGCCAAAAAATGCAAACAGTAAAAACAATGAAAAAATACTATTGTGGTAATTTTCAGCTTTCTAAAAATATTAAGAAAAAAATATGTGGCTTCTATATCTTACAGTGAATGTAGACAATTTTTATTTTGCATAAAAACGCTATACTCGCACAGATATATTTTTCTGATGGATATGAATCATCGGGGAAAAACTAATAAATTCATATATGTGTTGCTGGGGTACACCCGTCCCATTTATGGTACAGTAGCGTCACTGAAAATCGTGCGTGCACGTCGGTATAAATTTAGTCCGACGAACTATAGCTACCGTTCGTGATACGACAGGTTCATACGGTTCAAGAAATTCCGATTAAAGACCAGAAATTCAGGAGCTACTTAAACGGCCAAGGAGGTAATATACGAATGTACCACGGTGCATAAATTCTTAAAGCAAATCGATCGGTCATATCAGGCAGCCATATCAGTTCTCTTCCCCTCCCCTCCCCTCCCCTCCCCTCCCTCCACCGGCCGTGCCATTCCAAGTATGCAGAGTTCATTATACAAGACTAAGTGGCTGAAAAATCTCGTGTCCGATAACAGAGATTCCCCGATACATAGTTCCGCCGATCGATTACGAGAATCCTGCGCGCTTGGCCGAGCGAATAAAACCGGAAGAAAACGAACGGGAACAGTTATCGTGCGCGACGATACAATCGACGTCGAAAGGAATTCAGTGACCCGAAGCCGACACACGACCTTCAGCCGACCTTTGACAAGGAAATTTCCTTGGAAATTTGGCGCGCTTCCCGCAAACGTGGCACACACCATCAACGTGACCATTCAGAATCGATAAACGTTGCATTCCCTCCGCAACACTGTACGTAATCTTTTCCCGGTTGTCGAAGGGATGCCCACTGCCTTTCCATACTGCACAAAATCATGAGCCTAAAGGATTAACCCTTAGCACTCGAATGGCGACTGTAAGGCGCCACTAAAAATTGCTGTATCGTTATTGAAAATATTTTTTACACGATTAAAATTTGTATATAATAAATTTCTAAACACTTCAGTATTGTACGAGTAAATTGCACCATTTTTTCATAAAATTGTATACCATAAAAAAATATACACAAGGGAAATATTGTAGGTCATAAGAATTGTTTCGTTTTGGAGTTAAAATAGCTTCGAGTGCAAAGAGTTAACACACGGTGAATCCGAACTGGGATACTAAATTTCCCGTTCTCGAGAAATTGACGATACTTGAATCGTGATAATTTCGTTAAAAATGGAATAGCACAATATGTCTAGGTTAATCGTGACAATTTCGTGAAAGAAAAATAGTACAAAATATACCTAGATTAATTTCAAAACTCGGAGGCCTCTACTTTCACCATTTATCGTTCATTTTTGTCCATGACACAACTCTCGCATGGCCCAGCGGCTGGGAAACTGAAACCCCACTGTTTTCGTTAAAAATGTTTCACATCGGTGCGAATACAGGGAGTTTCCGAAATCGCGGTGATTCCACGTGTAGAAACAAATCGGAAAAAAGCAATAACATTTTTTCGTTTGACGCGTCGTTTTCGAGTAAATCGAGTTTCAAAATTCAACGGACACGCGTCCCGGTAGATAGGAATCAGCTGACGCGTTTGTTCACGACCACTTCCGGTTCTACTTCCAGCGAATACTAGACAACTCGTTTCTCTCGAAAACGAGGCGTTAAACCAAAACAAAAAAGGCTATTTTTCGATTTGTTTTTGCACGGTAGAACCAACCCGCTTGTCGCACGATTTCGGGAACACCTTGTATAAATCCATGCGTATAAACACGGTTAGCGATGAACACAGGCTGCGGATTTTGTTATATGCGAAATAAAAATTGCATTCGTTTCACTTCGAAATAAAGCGAGTCGAAAATAACAAGTCGTTAATTTACTGTGTTTCGCTTTTGATCTGCCTATTTCTGTCGTGAATGCATAAAAACCGGAGTGTCGAGTAATCGATCATGGTCGTGCTTATGACATTGTATTCCACACACCGATCGAACAAGAAGTCGCGTTGCTCGCTGACCTCTGAAGCAGTATTAATGACATATAATGACGCAGGTGCTGGCATAATTGCTCGAACACAAATCCTAGCCTGCGGCGCGTTGCGTCGTAAAAACCGCGGGGAGCTATTGTGTAATAACTTCGGAGATGCGATATATACTTCCTGATTAATTAGCCCTCTCGTTTAATGAATATACGAGTCCGAGGAGAAAGTTTGTTTTACACGGCACGCTCCAACACCTTTTTGCCGTAAAATTGACCTTCCGTCCTTTTTCGGACGAGAGACCTGCTTTAGAATCATTAGCCCCGGACGTTTGCACGGCGGACACATCTTTCGCGACGGAATGAAATCGTTTCGCGAACAATGCTTGCGAAATTCTCGGTAAACGTAGCATAAACCAAAGACGCCTGTCCGTTTTACGTTCGTCCCGTGTGTAATGGCTTTAACATGTATTCCCTAGGGCTTCTTGGGTCATAAGCAAGCATCGTAAATTTCTGCTCATTTTAATGGCGTCCAAATGCTTCGAGCCGCTATTTTACACGCGAGTATAAAAGGGTCAACAGTGGGGAACAGAGTTTTCCATGCATTTTATTCAAGGAATGCATTTCCAGAATTTATGAATCGATGCCATTTAAACGAAGCTATTTTAGCTTCCAAAACGAACCATTTCTTTTCCGACGTTTAGTAATTTATTAAATACGAAAACAAATTTAATAATGTACAAAATCTTTTGAATATTAATACAGCAATTTTTCGTGCAATTAAATGAATTTAAGAATGTCGATATATAGTCTTCAATTTATTAAGCTCGGTACAGTGTTTACTCTGTCCCCAATGCCTAGCCGATAAAAGTCCTAAAACTAGAGATTCTCTGTCCTTTTTACAGCAACTACAAACATTTCAAAATGAGAGTTTAAGGGTGAAAAAGTCGCAGATTTTTGATCTTGCCAGGGAATTTCGCCCTTATGTAATCATCTTTAAACGTTTGTATCTCATGACAACGTTAACCGATTTCAATGAAATTTTCAGTATGTATATAACTAACATATATCTACAAAACGCATATTTTAAATTTTCACTACAGGTTCAAATAAAAAAGTTGTGAAAAGTGCCATTTTTATCTTCTCATGTAATTCTTACCAATTGCAATTTTTTCAAAATCTTTTTTACACATCATTTGGAAAACCAATTCTTCTAACTCCTAAAAAAAGTCAGGTCGTTTGATTCACTAAAAAAAAAAAAGTTATACTGATTTAAAGGGCGTTCGAATACTTTCGTTACTCACTGTATGTCCCTGGCTATACCCGCGTTTTGGACATACATCGAGTAACCACTCTGTATATGGCTACAGTTTCTTCCAACGAATGCCGAGAATTTTTCTTTTACATAAAATTTATTTATGTATTCGCTTCTATAAGCAAACTAATTAGATTTAACGATCCAACGATTGCCGCGCGTTTCATGTTAAAGTTTCTTGATTGCCGCGTTTCGTTCGATTTCGTGAGAGAGAGAGAGAGAGCTAGGCGAATCGAACGGCGTTATGCGGGTCTTCAGGAAGAAGTAATTGAAACAAGGGTCACACAGGCGGGGAGACGGTCGATCGAAAGTCCGTGTCAATTTGTTCGAATCGATTCCATCATTCGACTGCAATCTGATTATTCCCTCGGTAATGGAGCTAAATTAGCGCGATACCTTTTCATCGCCGCCACCGGCACGGAAAACGATTTTACCGAATCGTTAATCAACAATTAGTTCCGGGACCTGAACTAGTCATCGAACGAGAACAGAATTCGTCGATCAAGGAACGTTCGGAAGCGTAATAAATTCTGATCGATTGTGCCTCTCCGTTGCGCATCAAACTTTGCAGATCGAATTAACCCTACTTAGGTGCGCGGGCCTGTGCAAACTGAAAGCTGCTTCGGCTCAGCATAATCGATCTTCCGATGATTTTGAGTACACTCGCACGTGCATCCGCAGAGTGACTCTGGTTACGGAAATTGTCCTTTTTATAAGCCGGTTTTATTATTTATTTAGCGGAACGGACGGAGGAGGAACGAAGCGGAAGAGAAAATCGCATTATGTAGGAGGCTCTCTCGAAAATTGAAAAGCAGATTATGCTAGTTATTCAAAACAAATTAAAAAGCAACTCTGTTCGATATTCAGACAAAATAGCTTAAATTTAGTGAACAACGAGTTTTCATATTTGGCTTAACGCGGATAATAAAATGTGATGCTGAACGAACGTATAATTATATACCCGTACGCGTAATCTAACGCGATAACATGTGCTGTTAAGTGCTCATTCATTGGATTACAGTTTATCCTTTTGCAGCAAACATTTGTCATTAATGTTACATATTTGTTTGTTAATAAATTTGATTACAGACTTTGTTATCTTCCGTCTCCGATAACTTTTAACTGTTTCACTTTTCCTTGTTACCTAGTGTACCGTGAATTTCTGTGCTCCACAAATATCTGGGACAAAAAAATATTTTAAGAATTTTTATGTTTTTTGAAACTTGTTTTCGTAGGAAGCAGAGAAGTTATGTAAGCCCGTGCGTTATCTGATGGTGGAACTCTGAACCATTTTGATTGTGAGTTAGTGTTTGCGTGGAACAAATTCTGTTTTGCTTCTCCACTTTTTTTTAACTAATGGATTTCACTATCTGCGTATTATTTTTTCTTTTACTGCGTATTTTATTGGATTTCACTATCCGCGTATTATAGAGCGGAAGTGATAAACGTTATGCATTTCAAGCGCGTTATCCTCGTGACAGGAAAAACATAAATTCAAAACATTTTACGCGGGTATCAATTATTATCGTGGAGGCGCCACTTGTAACTGTTGAATAATTAAAGTTCCGAACTCGCGACTGTCACCGAGTTCTCAACCCGACTTGAAAAAGACGCGAAAGGCAAGTGGAGATAGGCGAGTTAACGTTCGAGAAAGTTTCGCGAAAGATCCGGAAATAATTTGAATCAGAAGTTCGATCCGAACTCTGTTTCGGTATGCGGGAAAACGGAATTCACCGTTTTCCTTTCAAACTCGTTTCCGCATTGATCACACTGAAAAGAAAAAACGAATACAAATGTCTCGAAATCGTTCTCAAGAAGGTTTGGCAATTCGACTCGTTTCGAGGATCCATCGAGTGGAACGAGCCTATTGTTCCTCGGGCTGAACCATCGTGAGTCCCTGTATTGTTCAAGGCACTTGCTGCACGAAGTTCTCGTTCTTGTTGTAGCGAGACATTACTACATCATACCTCCAACATTATTATCTTAATCTACGATACTCTTGTCGCTCTATGGAAATTTTCTTAGATGTCACAAGAAATTCATTTGCAGGTTTTTGGTGTATTCTTTAAATTTAGTTATTTAAATACCATAGCGACGAAAAATATGAAAGTAGAGAAACTATTCTAAATTTCGAAACTATAAAAGGAAATTCTTAATGTTTCTGTGGATGAGCATAAATGCTAACGACTCTATATCTATGTATAATTAATGTAAATACATTTTATAATTAAACCAATAGAAAAATCTGTACTTAATATTTTCTCTTTAGTAACTCCGATCGATTTACCCTGGAATAAAAATTCAAATTGCACGCACTGATTTTTCATTATACGCGTACGGAATCCGCAGCATAGTGATGCGTGATTCACGGTTCTTGTTAGCGATAGTATGACGCAAACAATTCGAAAATACTGCAACGTCGAGGCACGGAAACGAAACGGCGAAATATCGATTTCACAGTCTCGCCGTTGATTAAATCGGATCGCCAGGCGATTTTAATAAAATGATAACGCCTATTCAACAGATGGATTCGGTGTTCGCGGATGTGTTACGGATAATAAAGTTTGATCGTCGTGTCACCACGTGACAGTGAAACCCGTCGTACGAAAAGTGTTGCAAGCGAAGGCCAGCACTTTTTGAAACCGGATATACCGAAAACTGCTGCGACCATTCGCACGACTTTAATTCAGGCCAGCCATTAAAAGGATATCAAATATCCGATACGGGTTCCCCTCACTTCATCGTAAACCAATTCCCGATGATTTGTCTTTCAGTCACACGACTTCGGAAAGAAAAGTGCTCGAGCGTAAATAAAATTTCCTTTCGACGATGCTATCTCGTCCACTTTTACTCTAATGCATAGAACACTATACGGGGTGTCCTATTTTATATCTGTAGGCGCAATTATTTCCGTAACTTCCGTTTTAGCTTGCCATCGGTGTAGTTTTGGAAGGTAAAATACTACAACATGATCACAACTAATAGTGTACATATTTTTCTTAATTTTCTAAAATCCGTAGAATTATATAAGGAGACTGATGATTGTGATTATTTTTTTGCATTTCGTCTTTCGAAAATATGAAACTAAATTTCCTTCGTTCACAAATTCCAAATTATTAAAAAAAAAAAAAAAAAAATACAGATGTACCAGGATAATAAGAATGTATAGAATCTTTTTGAACATCATTCTAAATCCAATTACGTTTAATACGGAGAGAAGATGAAGCGATGCATTTGATTTTGTTGAAACAGTGCTTTAGACACGGCTATTCATCGGATAATACGTGCGAGGTAAAAAAAACTTCTTTGTTCGTGTCACGCGATCTCTCACCGCGGCGCGGCGTCAAGAGCGTAAAGTTAATTGCCGAGTCAACTTATTGTTCTCGAATAAGATACATTGTGAAGTGGGCAATAAATTGGGGATGAAGCGTTCCGTCAATCAGCGGGAAGGTTGCCAGCCGTTGAGGTTGAAACTCAAAGGAACTTAACGTTCGTGAAATATTCTGCATCACTTTATTGTGCAAACAACCGTTTTTTTTGTCGTCCTATTATTCTCAATAGTTCGATCATTACTCTTCGAAACGTTTCATTAACGATCGAGCGATTTACAAAGGGGGATAAAACAACCCTCGCGAGCCAGTAAATAATTTCAATTCTTAATTTAATTTATCTCTGCAGTACAAGCTTCGCACACACAGTTTCTGGTAAGATGAGCAAGAAGTGTGTTAGTTAACTATATTTTGCTTACCAATGACGTCAACAGGAGGGTAACAACCTAACAGCGGGGTAATTTCTTGGTCTACGACCCTACTCTGACCTACTGCCCCACTACCACTCTGTCACACACTCACACACACACACATACACGTGTAGCCTCCATTTAAAACGCGTTTAGAGTGTACTCTCTGTGTCCATTACCCGGTCTAAATCAAAATAAACGTACGAATGTATGCAAGTCACTCAGCAACAAATTCAAAGCGAAGTAAAATCCGAAAGGTTGCGAAATCGTGCCAATGCACTCGTTCTCAAGATAGCCATCGGAAATCTGCTTCGCGAAAATATCGTGGGACCGAAATGGCGGCCTATCGAATGGCACCGCGTTTTCTTAGAGTTGTAAAGAAAATGGCACTTTTGGGAATTCTGTTTAAACAAAACTAGTGGACATATCGATCTTAAATTGTCCCGGCGCTTTTGGCAATCCTCGGACAAATACAAATATAAATTTGACAAGCAGAAATATACTGATATTTTACGAAGTCATACTAGTTGAAGAGCATTCGGAGGATTTCGCTGACCACAAATCCATTGTCTTACATTTTCGAGCAACCACCAATTCCTGAAAATACAATTCAACAACTTGACTTCCGGATCGCAAACTTTGTAAATTTAACCCTTTGCACTCGAAGCTATTTTAACTCCAAAACGAAACATTTCTTCCGACCTAGAATTTTCTCCTTCTATATATACTTTTTCATGTTATACATACGAAAATGGTGCAATTTGCTCGTACAATACTGAAGTGTTTAGTGATTTATTAACACTAGACTGCCGGAGCGAGTCAATTTGACTCATTTACGATTTCATTGCTATACACATATGTAGAAAAACTTAAATAATTTTTTTTTAACATATGTTGGTTTTTAATAGAATTATGAAGGTAGGTATCTGATCATCCTCATTATGATACAATACTACCAATCTGTCAGAAGGAATCACTAACTGACCAGATACCTTCTTTTTCATCCGGCAATCTAGTGTTAAATACAAACAAATTTAATAATGTAAAAAATATTTTGAACAATGATACAGCAATTTTTAGTGGCGCCTTACAGTCGCCATTCGAGTACTAAGGGTTAACACGTTAACTGCCACGTCACTCATATGTGGAACTATTTGTCCAAATTTAAAAATGAAGTTCTACGCTAATATATTAATTGTATCAAATTTTTTAAGGATCTGTAAAATGCCAGAAAGTTGGAGGACTACTCAATATAACACATTTAATTCTTTTCAATTTTTATTTCATTAAATAACTGACTCTAATTTTATGGAATTCTTGGGGTTTCTAGTTTGGTAGTCAAAGTGTTGAGCGAGCACTATACTACACACAGCGTTCCCGGTTTTTCTACTCCCGTCTTCCTTCCCCTGTTTAAGGACGTCGGGTCTTTTCCTACCCATTGTAGGGGTAGCGAAGGAGCGTGGAGGGGTGGTTCCGAGCGAATGGTTGCGAATGGTTGCCGGTGTCGAGCGGCCAGTCGAAAATTTACCCCGTATCCCCCAGCCGCTTATTTTTCTAAGGGTTCGCGCCGGCTGGAGTAATTACGCCTACATATGTATGACAGGTCTAAGGGGTGAAACCCTTCTAACATTGAAGCCCCCGCCACCTGACGCGACCGCGCTTAAGTGGAAGAGTTACGTGCCGGGGAATAGTGATGATGCCAGTCGCCGTCGCCGCCGTCGTCGTCATCGTCGTCATCGTCTACGTCATCGTGGTTGTGTTTAAAAACGGTGTTCCCGAAGAAGCCAGCGCACACGCGAGAACGATCCATTTAATTCTAGAAAAGTCGAATCCGACCGAGATACGAATTCATAAGGTTCAGGGAATCCGTTATCGCGGCCGTTCCGCTTTGCTCTGATCGATCGTGGAAATTATTACCCTCGTTTCTATTTAGGTAAGCTGTGCAGCCGCGAAAGGAGACGGACTGGTATTATCGGATATTGAATGGATCGTAATGCAAATTGCACGGAAAATTTTATGATCCGGACGCGGAGTGCCTGGCCGCGCGCCGGTTACGACTTCTCGCTGAGCGGAATTAGTTTTCCTATCGACTACGCCCAATCAGCGTTTCAATAGCATGTGATGCTCAGCGATATAGTACGATTCGAGATCGAAAATTATGTTTTTTCTCGATCGCTTGCCGAACTTGTCGTTACCGTGCTCGCTTCGCGATAATCGATCACGTTCGTATTAATATAGGAAAAACTTTTTCACCCCCAAAAAATGCTGTATTTCCTTGAAAAGGGTGATTCCTGAGGTCATTCCTGAAATCATTTTTTCCTTTACAGAAATGTTCTCCGACGCTTCGTTGAGGTGTTATTAACGAAAAACACGGACTAAAACTGAGAGACGCGATTAATTCTGAAGTTCTATCTTATTTAAATGTGAAAGACTAACGATAATGCAGATTAGCGACCCAATAGTTTTAGTCGTTGCTATTCACACGTATTAAGAGTCTACAGTATATGACGAGTAATGCACTATCAAAATATATAGTACGAGGGAGCCGCGATGCTTTATTTTCACAGGGATCATCCCCTTTGTTCTCACCAACAAAAAAACCGCTTTGTGTATTGATCAAAGTGCTTCATAATTGGACTACGCTCCATGTTTTTTTTTAATCTTTCGCTTTCACGATGTTCCTTCGTTAATCAGAGTGCTCATTGTACCGCCAATTACGATGCAGTCCTTTCCCAAAGAAAAGAAACCAATTTTTGGTAACTTAATTAATCTCGCTGATTTTTTGAGGGACACTTCAAGGTTCGTTGTAGTTTTTAGCTGACGTGTTACGGCGTTCATTTTCTACCTTTTCGTAGAGGATAAAAAAGTCTTGTTTTTTTTATCATAAACGTGTTGAGAAACAAACATTCGCGATACCTAAATCTTGAAGGCATTTTTTAATCGGTTGATTCACCTCCGTTGATTAGCGCGTTACATGGTATAAAGGCTAGTTTTATAACAGCCATAAATACCGGAGATATTTATGTGTTCCGCCATGTACGTATGCAGGTGTGTGCCGATTCGCGAACGCTTTTACGATTAAAGGGTTTACGCGACTGTAAATCCGATGACAAAACGGATTACACGAATATATTTGTCGTTTACAAACGATTGAAAAAACGTTTACTCCTGCACACACACTTCAGTTTTTCAATAACGTTTAACCGTTCGCCCGCGCGCCATTTATCGCGATTGCGTTTTGTTCGCCAATTATTTATTTCCAATTTCGACGTGCACACTGTCCCCGGTGTCGCGTTATTAGTTCATATTTTCGCGTACGAAAAACATTCAATTCTAGATATACTTAGGGTAAGAGACCCAATTACGAAAAGAGATATCAAAGAGATTCAACGTCTCTTTTTTAATATTTAAATATCCTTTAAAACTAAGTGGAACTAGCATAGGCACAGTAATTGTTCTACAATATAAAACGTTAAATGAGAAAATGAAGCACCTGCGATTTTAATCTTGTCGGCAAATGGGAGGAATAAAAATTCGAATCCGCGGAAAGTCATTGGAACCGAAATCGCGTGATAAAATGGTCCTGCTCATACAAATGAAATTTTTAGTCCTCCATGCATTCACAATGGGGCAATCGTACAACACTAATCCGTACGAACACCGTCGCGGTACTGCTCCGCTATAGTTCGTTCGCAAACGACGAGCAAAAATTTTAATTAACTGAAACGGGACTCTCGATTTCCTCGCGCCGTGCAAAAGAATGGCGGGTACATTTCTCGCGTACACGATTTGACTTTCAAATTCTGATTAAAGGATGGTTTATGCATTCATGGCCGGAGTAAATATATTCCGTGGAAATTCACTAAATTCTGAAGGTTAAAATAATACATGCCCCTAGTTTTTGAATACTCCGCTTATTCCGCCTCGGTAGAGAAGCATGGCCGCGAGATAACCGAGAGAAACAGGCTTGCTTATGCGTTTGAACACCGTTATTGCACACACGCGTGTTCAATGCATTCTCTCAACCATTACACAAACATATCCCTCGATTCTCTCGGAGAGCAGCGACTTTTATGACACGCGATCGTTTTATGATCCCCGCATTCGGTCCGAAATAGTTGCGAAAGCGAGTGGATGTAGATTACACACTGTGGGAAGCTCTAAACTTCAGGGACAGGCGTATCATCAAAACTCCGTTGAGTGTACGTTGCATTCAAAATTAGGCAGTCCTCCTTTCGGTACCGTGTTACGACTTTCAGGCGAGAAAAGTTTTACCGAAAGTATTTGCTCTGCCCGACACATTTCATTCAAATGAAACCTCTTCGATCACCGTTGTTCTCTTCGCTTCGAAACGTACCCGGTGTTCTGATTTTAACCCTTTGCGCTCGAAGCTATTTTAACTCCAAAACGAAACATTTCTTTCGACCTAGAACATTTCCCTTCGATATATTTATTTTTTAATTTTATACATACGAAGATGGCGCAATTTACTCGTAGAGTACTAAAATGTTTAGTAATTTATGAAATACAAACAAATTTAATAATGAAAAAAATATTTTGAATAATGATGCAGCAATTTTTAGTGGCGCCTTTAACCCCTTGCACTACTATTTATTTTGTGACTATAATGATTAGAAATTCTTCATCGTACAGAATTTCATAGAACAAGAAAGATAGTTTATATTTATTATATGCCTATGTTTTCTCCAAAGGATATACATCAACTACAACAAAATAGAATTTTATTTTATTTTAAAGGAAATTAATAACGTTCGCATTTATTAGATTCTGTTCAAAATCTTCATCACGAGTCTGGCTCGTTATTGTAGGGCAAGGGGTTAAGAGTGCTAAGGGTTAACAATCTTTCTGATTGCAACACTTGGAAATATTATGGGGCTCTTGCATTTTATGTGACGAGATATGTCGTCTTATTTGAACAGAAAAATCCTGGCGATCTAAATTTCTCAAAGCTCAGGAATGAAAAGTGTTCGAAAACTGTTTTCTGTTTTCGATTATTTTCCTTTATGCGACGCTTTTCTGATTCAAATTCGAAACCAGAATACCTTCGACGATTAATTAATCTTGTCCGTGGAACGAGCACTGCCGGAAATCATTAGACCGGTGTATGTTGTCGATAAACACCGGGCAGGAACGGAGTTAACCGTGGTTTCTCTTTTGTTTAACAGGTCGAAGAATGGAAACTAGACCGTACAAATTACTATCAGGAGGGATGGTTGGCCACCGGTAACGCTCGTGGCCTCGTGGGAGTGACTTTCACCAGGTCCCACTGTCGAACGAGGGCCACGGAACTTCCGTTGAGGGCAAATTACAACCTTCGGGGACATCACAGCGAAGTAAGTTTTCTGTTTTTCTTAGCCCGGGCTTTTCCCCGTGTCTGTCCTCTCTTTCGCGCGATCCCGGGCGTCTGGTAAACGAGACTCAGTCGCCGGAGTGTCATTTAATTTCCTCTTTTCCCCGCTTTTCCGTGCCGGCGCGAACCGATTAACAACGTTTGATCATCTTAAGTCCGATCAGTTTTTC
Source organism: Seladonia tumulorum (assembly GCA_913789895.3). NCBI lineage: Eukaryota > Metazoa > Arthropoda > Insecta > Hymenoptera > Halictidae > Seladonia > Seladonia tumulorum. Next base: position 18,779,206 of record OU565271.1, read on the forward strand.
CAATGTTCACTGGAAAATCAAATTTACTTGGACACGAACTCGCGCGCGAGGCTCTGGATAATTATTTCATAGTCTCGACACAGCTTTTCCCGGAGACCCTTCGCGCAACGCGCGCGACTCACTTTCTTAAGGAATATAAACGGATTACTTTAACTTATTCATTAGCAAGTTTAATGGACAGGACGTTGACCCGCGTAACATGTCCCTCGTCTTCTCTACTGAATTTATCCGTTGCTGTAAAATTGATGCGATAGAACAAAGCCGGGGTGTGATGAGTAGGTAAGTAATTAAAAAAAAAAATAAGTATAATTAATCTAGGCACAGTAATCGGGTGCCTCATCCTGCGTGTGTAATTACTAGACAGCGGATTTTTATGCATTTATGGCTGCTGGAAATGTTCAAAAAATGCTATAATATAAAATTCGAGAGAATTTAACACGATTTTTATTTGCTTTGGATCTACAAAGGCTGTCCCCATTAAAAATAGGATTTTATTTCATTCCACTTTCTTAAAATGTTTCTATAAAAATTGGAAATTGCATAAACATCCGATGTCTAGTAATTACCGTTCCGTTAGGGATTGAACGAAGTAGTTGGCCGGGTAACGTACAATGTTAACGCAATTTCGCAAAGTTGTGTACACGGCCAAACGATTGAAACTTTTAGCACTATGGATTTAATTTTCACGCCACAAAACCTTTACGAAGCATGTTGTCTGGGAACACCTTTGTTAACGCATAATGACGTGGTATTAAAGCGAGGGAAACTTGGTCGGCCACGGGTTGAGAAAATAACGAAAGCGGAATAATCTTGAAACAATGTTCGAGCCGAGTACAGGTAGATAAGCGAAGCTCCTATTATTCCGTTTGACGTGTGTATATTTCACTCTTAATTGTGTCGTATACCTCACCGATTCTCTACCGACAGGATTTATGTGTGTACACCCCAGCAGTACATTAAACCGGAGTCGACGAGAGTTTTCTTTGAAACGTTTCTCCCGTTTCCAGTAACCAAGAGTAAACTTAAACAATCCTAATTACGATTAATGGAATATCCTCTATGTTTTTTACTGCCAATCTAAAATCTTACATTCACATTTTGGTAAATTGTTAGATAAACAACGGTACACTGGATCGCGCCTTAGTCGGCGTTACCAAATAGCCATTAACAAGCCGATTTATACAATGAGGATGACACCGGAATTCGTAACGCTATTAACACTAGAACCACCGGACGAGTCAAAATGACTTGCTCTTAATTTTTTCTTTTAGAAATATTGAAATTATAAACGCGTTTCCGTGAGAAATTTTTTTAATAAACTTCTCTATTCAAGTAGATATTTAAACAAAACTGACACGAAATCGAAAGAAATGCAATTTTGTTGTTATTATAAGGCAATGTATGCCAGTTGCATTTAGTACTCGGTAGTTCTAGTGTTAAAGCAGTCTACGTATGAGCTCCAAAGGCGAACAATATATGTGCCCATAATTATGAGTGGTCTAAGTCAAAATTTAAAAAAAAAATGAATTTATCACTTATTTCACACGACATGATTTTAAACTAAATTTATTCAATAAAAAAAAAACAAGAAATATATGACAGACCACTTTCATAATTATGGGCACATATGCGGTGCGTGCTATACACAAGCAAAGTAAATGAAAAGACGAACACAACAATTGTGAAATATATACCAGTTATTCCGTTAATAATATAATATAATATAATATAATATAATAACATAATAACATAAATAACATAAATCTTTTTCTAGAACTGGTCATTGAACTGTGTGTCACACAGTCTTTCTCAAAGATTTCTCGACCGACCATAATTTCCCAGAAAAATCAGTTTTCACGATTCACGAGGTGTGGACTAAACAAGTTTTCGCAATATTGTGCCATCGTCGATCGATTGATGCCGAAAATCAATATATCCGTCAGTCGAAATTGACTAATTCCGATAGTATCAGTTGACAGGGGAGGGGGCGCATCGTATCGCAGTTTCGCAGGTATATACCGGGGGGCCTAATTTTACGGCTCACCTCCGTACGCTCTCTCTCTCTCTCTCTCTCTCTCTCTCTCTCGATACCGAAGTGATCGGTGTAGCACGTTGACAGGTAACGCCGGCCGATACGAGTACCCGGCAATTTTCAATCGGTGACCCATTTCCCGGAACGAAGCCTACGAGAAGTTATCGAACACGTGCAGGGGAACATTGTACCGGTATATACACACAGTCCCTATCTGACCGAAGCCAGTCCATGACAGCCTATTATATGACGCGCGCGTTAAATCGAGAAAGAAATTGGAGGGATGCGAATCGCTGATAAACCTTCTTCCCCCCTCCCCCCACCGGTTAATATTTGCGAACAGTTCGGCAAAGTTTTTTCGGCTTACCCGATTACGTCGACGTCGGAGCCGGGAGTTATTCGAAGTAGACAGAACTTTCCCGGTTTTCCCTGTAAACTGCTCCGTCCCAAGTAATTATAAGAGCCATAATAACATTTTCAGTTTATTGCGCGAAACACACTGTTGTTCGAAAGCGGGAGAGCAACGGAAGAACTATTTAGGTGCAAACACAGAAAACAAAACAAGGTTAGAGATACCAAAGAGAATACAATACACAGGTTGTCCCAAAAATATATATTACCTTGAAAAGGATGATTCCTGAGGTAATTTGAAATAATTTTGTTCCTTTACGAAAATGTTCCTCTCATGGCGTTCCTCGTGGAAAAATTCGTTTGAGCAGGTTGAAACAATAATAATTACTAGAAGAGAAGAGTACCTGTCCGTCAAATCTCGTTCAAGAGGGAGGCAAGCTCTGTGTTTTTTCGGTAAATATTCGTTTGTCCTTGACTCGCTTTAATTATGCGAATTAACTGATTTTCCCGGCGTGCTTATGACTCTCGTTGCTTCATCTTCTTTTTTTTTCCGGTCCTTTGATCATCGCGGCGCGTGTTCCTCAGCGCGACAAAGTTTGCGCAAAAATTCGATGCCTGTTTATATCGTGTACCGGAGAGAGGGAGGTTGATTTCCTCGCACACTTTCGCCTAACTTTTCATCGGGGGCAAACTCGGCGCAAACAGTGGCGGATCCTTTGTCGAGGCTCGCAATCGATATCCAAGCTTGTGGGCTGTTTTAACGAACCGCAACCGTTCTGGCCCGACGTGGAGCAGCAACTTTCCGAAATATTTCACAAGACCCATAACTCCGAACAAACATGCAAACGTTACGGCCCTGTGCTCGCTTCCGTGACATTAATATCGCCAGGTTCGAATTGGTGGATTTCCGCTTTCCGCCGAAGACCCCTTTCCGGCCCCTTTTTTTTCTCTCCATTGCATATATTACACGTCATACATTTCACCCTACACACTTGTTTCCTTCCTCCTTGCAAATAACCTTCCGTGCCTCCATATTGCTTCCCGTTCGAAATGTTTGTCATATACAATGTTTAACCGCGCACCGAGAATTTAGCTTTCGACTGGCAGTTATTTGAAAAGAGCTACGTATTCAAGCTGAAACGTAGCGTTTAATTTAAATTAAGTAGACTACCTTGATACGTGATTATTATTTCTCGTAAGTAGAAAGGTGAACAAGTTTCGCGCCGTTAATTACTATAAGTAGCTTACTATGATGCATAACAGCGTCTACAAAGCGGTATTAGTGTGACACTCTGCTCACGCAGCCGAGATACGAATGCTCGCGATGCGTTACCGGCTCGTTGGTAGAAATTAATAGCTCGCGACGCTAGTTTGAGATGGGCTTGTGTGATCTAACGCGAATAAACATAATTAAAACGACTCGAACAGGCGCAGGTAATTCTGCGCGCAACCGTGGGCGACATTTGATTCTTTGAAACAGATTACACGGTTCAAGAAACGAGATCCTCGTTTAAAATTGTCACACAATTTTTACTCTCGTACAAATTGTATCTCATTCGGTATCAAATTAAATGACAAATTAACACGTTGACAGCCATTTCACCCATATGTGGGTGACGGAATTATTTGTCCAGGTTTAAAATGAATTTTTACGTTGATATATTCATTGCACCAAATTTGATTGGGATCTGTACAATGCAAGAAAGTTGGAAGACTACTCTCAATATCACACATATGATTATTTTCAATTTTTATTTCATTAAATAACTTACTTTGATTTCATGGAATTTTTTAGGGTTCCGGTTTGGCACTCAAAGTGTTAAATGAACCGAGTAGCGTGTATTATTCTCAACCGATCAAAGAAGAAAACGCGTTTCAGTGATTTCAGAGTAGGTGATTACTAGACATCGGATGTTTATGCAATTTCCAATTTTTATAGAAACATTTTAAGAAAGTGGAATGAAATAAAATCCTATTTTTTATGGGGACAGCCTTCGTAGATCCAAAGCAAATAAAAATCGTGTTAAATTCTCTCGAATTTTATATTATAGCATTTTTTGAACATTTCCAGAAGCCATAAATGCATAAAGATCCGCTGTCTAGTGATTACACACGAAATTCCGAACAGTATATTTGCAACCGAAAGAGATATATTTCATGGTGGATCCATGCTGCATTCACGTGAATTCAGTATATCTCCTCGCTTTGCACACGCGATGATAGTGTAAATTCTTCGAGCACGTATGAGATTCGTGTTTCGCGTTGTACAATTAGCGGAAGTGTAGGTGTGCAGTGTGCAATTAGAGTAGGACCTCTCCCGTACAGTCATCGTGTATTGTTTCCGGGATTCCTGGACATCGGACGTCTACTAATAACGTCCTATGGTTCGGGACTTGACTGCACGTGATGTACAGCTGTCCAAGAACTCCGGTTTATGATGTTTTGCAGGCCATAGCGGCGTCATTAGGTGTGTCGGAGGACATTGCGGCTTTTGTTTGCCGGCACGAGCCCGCAGCGAAATTCAGCGCGGGTGATATTAATAATTTACACGCCCGTTCGGAATAATTACGGTCCACGTTTACAACTGCTCGACAACAACAACAACAACCAGTCCCTAGTCTCGAGTACACATAAACGAATATTCTTGTCGATAAATGGTAGAATTAACCCTTAGCACTCGAATGGCGATTGTAAGGCGCCACTAAAAATTGCTATACCATTATTCAAAATATTTTTTACATTATTAAATTTGTTTGTATTTAATAAATTACTAAACACTTCAGTATTGTACGAATCAATTGCACCATTTTCGTATGTATAACATGAAAAGAAAGTATACAGAAGGGAAATACTCTAGGTTAGAAGAAATGTTTCGTTTTTGAGTTAAAATAGCTTCGAATGCAAAGGGTTAATAATAATTGGTTTAGTTGGCTAGAGACCGCACATCTTAAACTAAGATCTTAAGGTTTTCCGAAATGGATTACACTGTTAGTTTCCCCCCTTCATTTACTGGAGATTTTTAATTTTTTTTTTATTTAATGCAATTAGAATCCCCAAGTAGAGATTATTTTGCCATACATCATTTTTCTATACATTATACATTATTAATTTACTGGAGATGCCCGGCACATTTATTTGACTGCGAGGATCATGAAGAGCGCCGTACATTTCCCGTGAAACTTCCAGAAAATTTGTCTAGAACGTGCACATTAAGCCACACACACACACGCGCGCGCGCCCGCGTACGGACGCACTCCGGTTACGTTTTCCCCGTCGTCTTTCATACGGACACGCCTTTCTCATTTCAAACTTGGACGCTTCGTTCTTCAGATTCCGAGAGAAATGATCGTAACCGTCTTCAAGATCTACTCTCTCTCGTGGAGCAGACAATTGGGCTCTTTGGTCCGGTCAATCCTCGGGTAACTGAGCCGTTAACGCGCTCTATTGTCTACCGCTATTTTAAACTAGCTATATTGCACCTACTATGTTGCTTTCCTTCCCCAGAGACAGTGAGAGCCCGGAAAGTATTTGTACACTAAATTTCTCCTTCCCCAGAAATGTTCTACACTTAAACTGTTATATACAATATACAACAGTACCACCGTGTTAACTACTTTTGCCATGCGTCGTTCATTTTTGTCCGAGATACGAAAAATTAGTTTCTGGAGAAACTAAAGACGCTATTTCGACCCAAAATGCTCCAAATTCCAAAGTACACGTGAAAGCGTTGCCAAATTTTTCTCGAAACCACCGGGGATTTAGAGATCGAAGCCTTTCCTGCACGGCGAGTGCTTAAAACTTGATCTACGATTTTTTCTAGTCGATTTATCGAGCTTTGAATTTAACGAATCGAAGGGTGTATATTATCATCCGCTTACTGGATTGTGAAAGAAAGAAATTTTGACTGGGTTTTAGTATTAGGTCGGCCCGTACTTTCGTGCCGTGGATATGTTTATATTATTCACCATTGGAAAGTATTTTAATGAAAAACCGCAGAAATTTTACAGTGACGGTTTGTCTTTGCCGAAAAGGTCAGAAGAGATTGTGGAATGAAAGGGTGATTACTAGACATCGGATCTTTATGCATTTATGGCTTATGGAAATGTTCAAAAAATGCTATAATATAAAATTCGAGAGAATTTAACACGATTTTTATTTGCTTTGGATCTACAAAGGCTGTCCCCATTAAAAATAAAATTTTATTTCATTCCACTTTCTTAAAATGTTTCTATAAAAATTGGAAATTGCATAAACATCCGATGTCTAGTGATTACATATTTTATTTTTAGAATTTAAATGATACAAGAGTAAACGGCACGAACTTATGGGACGACCTAATAGTTTGCGCATAGTAACTGTCCTCGAAAAATAGCGTAAGCATACTAGAAAACTTTAATGTACAAAATGTATTTAACGAACAGTGTCTGTGGTGCTGTCATCGGTTGGAGCTTTTAGCGTCAACAGCGCAAAGTGTTTGCAACTGCACCGACTACTTATCTCCAATTATTTGATTTGATCTTTATTCATTACGCCATGTTCTGCTTCAGCAACGCTATCAATCAAACGTTTCTCAAGATGGTCGAGGATTATGGGCGCCTCAAAGTTAACGATTAAACACACCGCCGGCACGCAACTCGGGCACGAACACGCATTACACGGTATCGGTAGTTACGTCGTCGCGTCGGTCCCGAACTTCACTGTCGATTTAATTAACAGCTGAGCGAGATCCAAATTCTAATTCGCAGCAACGCGTCAAGAGCAACTTTGAAATTCATACTTACGCGCGGAATCATAAACTGTGCTGTTACACACACACACCAGCTTCCGGCGTGCTGCAAAAGTCAGTTTAATATTAAGAAACCTGAAACGAACGCGAACTTAATGGCTGGATACGAGCGTAATTTAATTTGTTCGCGGGAAGCCTGAATATTACGAATTTCAGTGATACCAGAACAAACGTGAAAGCTCAGGTATACAATGCAGGTGCAGAGGTGCAGCGTAACAGAATGGAATACTAGAATTTCACGAGAAAGTAGAGGAAATAAGAACGAAGTTTGTACAATGTATAAAATTCAGTTAAGGTAGGACAAGGCACCCAATTACTGTGGGGTTAATGATTGCAAAATTGTGCACGTTGGTTTCCTCATATTAAACATGTTATTCGAGAAAATTGGTCATGAGCAATACATGGTAAGAACTGTCGATACATCGCGTATTTGCAATTAGCGCGCTATTGAAATCTCTATTTTCGTAATTTTCCTTTTGGACAGCTAACGATTATGCTGTCAAGCGGCTTGATAACATACTCATACCTTTGATTTGCAGGTACAATTTTAGATGTCCATTGACAAAGTTGGAATGGCTCGCCCAGATTCTCTTTTGACGTCATTAAGGATTCCATAAATTCATGTGGTGTACAATTTTAGCCACGTTACGGTCTCGACTTCATCAATCAATAATTAATTTTAATTCATTGAAACGTGAGAACATCGAGGAATAGATTTTCTCGCATTAAACGTAAAGCAAACTTTATTTTAAGCTGACGTGAAATACTAATTTTCATGAACTGATTTGCAAAAACCAGAAATATAGAAAATCGGTGAAAGAATATCAAGTGAGATGTACAATAAATGCTATTAACGTCAAACTCGCATCAACAGATTTTTTGAAAATTCCGCAAATTTGATATATCGGAGATTTTATAAATTATAACAAGATCAAGCCAAAAGTTTTAGTTAATCCCCATATCGAGACCAGCTACTCTATCACAAACGGTAATGGTGTTACCAATAATATGGATAAACCCTCGCCTATTACCATTAAACTCTAACGAGCAAAGTTCCAGGAAGTTTAAACAATTTCTGATATTTGATCGGAATTTTAATGATTGAGAACGTGTCCGATGCGAATGAAGGCACTTCCGCGATTGATACCGGGATCGTGTTAAGGGAGCCAATGATTTTCAAACAAATAACGACGTTATTAATTTATATAAAAACGTATCTGTGCTTTCTCTTCTTGGTCTGATAATTGCTTGAAATTAGATTTGTCTTTTGCTCTCACTTCGGCTCACATTTCAGAGTTTAAGGGTAGCCGAGGTGGTATCGATCTGGCACACAGTGCTGTTTTAAGACAGTGGCTCTCAACCGTGTATCCAAAAGCATTGTATTTTTAGCTACTTCACTCTCAGAGTCTTTTTTCTCACCGTTTCTCAATTAATTCAACGCGAGAAATCTTTTCCTTTCCGACTCCATTAATTTTAAGTACACTACACGACTAGACTGGCAATCGTATGCATCCATGACGAAAATGTTCAGGCACAAAAGTGTCAAAAGAATTATCAAAACGGACAGTTACTTTCAATTAAGAAGAAATACACTGTTATTTTACGGTTGGTGGGAACCGAACAATTTAACAAATTTCGGAAACGAAGTTTGTGAAAGTGGGGGGAATACGTTATGGCAAAGTTTCAGGGTTAAATAATGTTTTAATCTTTTCCTTTCCGACACCATTAATTTTATGTACACTACACGACTAGACTGCCAATCGTATGCATCCATGACGAAAATGTTCAGGCACAAAAGTGTCAAAAGAATGATCAAAACTGACAGTTACTTTCAATTAAGAAGAAATACACTGTTATTTTACGGTTGGTGGGAACCGAACAATTTAACAAATTTCGGAAACGAAGTTTGTGAAAGTGGGGGGAATACGTTATGGCAAAGTTTCAGGGTTAAATAATGTTTTAAATTCAGGGTTAAATAGCGTTTTCACGTATCTTTTCAAATCTCTGTCCTTCCCCCATACTTTCTGTCATCTTACTTCTTTGGCCACGGAACCAAATTCATACGTTCGCAAAATCCGAACAGCTCCGACTGAAAAGCTGAAACGCAACTTCTGCGAAAGAGATATTCGGCCCTTAAATCGAACCCGGCTCGCCTCTAAACCGGCGCTTTATCTCTCTCGCGACTTTTGTACCCACGTAGTGCAAACATTTGCGGCGTCAACTGTTGCGAAAAGCATTTAATCACTTTCCGGACGAGTTGTTTCCTCCTCCCTTCTATCTAAAAGTATGAAATGAATGCACGAAAATCTGCAATTACATTGTTATTTGCCACGATTTTAATTCCACGAGTTCGTCCACAGAGAGAGAGCTGGAATTCAGAATATTATTCGACCGAAGAGCATGAACAATTGCAAGGATAATATTATTTTCCACGAGTATTCCGCAGAGAGTTTTTGAAATTGGAAATATTATTCAACCGAACAATATGAAAAATTACAAAGATTAGATTTCCTTGTGTAATTCAATTCAATTAAATTCTTCATTGATTCCCCTAGGGGTTGCAATCCTTTACACATTTTTTACACCTAACTTAGCCTAACCTTTTAATGTATACCTCAACCTAACCTACTCAAGAGAGAGAGAGAGAGAGAGAGAGAGAGAGAGAGAGAGAGAGAGAGGATTTCCTTGTGTAATTTTTGTTATTTATTTCGTCGGTCCGTTGACTCGTACACGAACTCGTATAAAAGAATATAATTCATATTTCAATGTGACAGAAATGTATCAACTTTTAAGCACCTTTCTCGTGATATCAGTTTTTCGCGGACGTCCTGATTGTGGAGGATTTTCTGCAGTAGCATTCCACACGCCGAAAGATTTATTATCTCCCTAACACCTGCCGCGGAGGTTCTAAAATCTGACGTGATAGTTCCGAGCGTGTCTCTTTTCGTACAGCTATTAAATATGACTGACCTCTCGGAAGGTGGAAGAGTTCCTGAATTCTGTTCAGAAATACAAATATGGAACAGAATTCCTTGAGATTTGAATTGCATTAATAAAGAAAATACGGAAGAATCTGAGAAATCTGAAACACAATTTCTAAAAAACAAAGAGCTTCAAAAGAGAGCAAAATAATTTTCTGAATGACTTGTGACAAAGCAAAGGGGGTTCGTAAAGCAAATTCTGTTCTTAATCAAGACTATTCGAAAATGCAGAAATACAAATATGGAACAGAATTCCTTGAGATTTGAATGGCATTAATAAAGAAAATACGGAAGAATCTGAGAAATCTGAAACACAATTTCTAAAAAACAAAGAGCTTCAAAAGAGAGCAAAATAATTTTCTGAATGACTTGTGACAAAGCAAAGGGGGTTCGTAAAGCAAATTCTGTTCTAAATCAAGACTATTCGAAAATGCAGAAATACAAATATGGAACAGAATTCCTTGAGATTCGAATTGCATTAATAAAGAAAATACGGAAGAATCTGAGAAATCTGAAACACAATGTCTAAAAAACAAAGAGCTTCCTAAGAGAGCAAAATAATTTTCTGAATGACCTGTGACAAAGCAAAGGGGGTTCGTAAAGCAAATTCTGTTCTAAATCAAGACTACTCGAAAATGCAGAAATACAAATATGGAACAGAATTCCTTGAGATTCGAATTGCATTAATAAAGAAAATACGGAAGAATCTGAGAAATCTGAAACACAATTTCTAAAAAACAAAGAGCTTCAAAAGAGCAAAATAATTTTCTGAATGACCTGTGACAAAGCAAAGGGGGTTCGTTTCCAAAATTTTAGAGTTGGTCAATATTCGCGCGAGTGTAGGTCACCCCGGCACGTGTCCGAATCATCGACGACACACACACACACACACACATGTGCATCGAAGATTAGCATCTCCGGCGGCATGTGTCCGTTCGCGCTTGTTGTTCCGGTGTATCGACAGACGGTTTCATCAAGGTGTCCCGCTTATTGCGACACGTTGCTCGGTGTTCGATACCGAAGGCAAGGCCAATTCTGGGGCACCTAATCGTCGGAAGGGTCACGATCCACGGAACACTCCGCGAAACGAACTTAAAGACGGGAACAACCATAATCGGCGACCGGCCGTCCGAATCGATCGCGACAAGAAATGAAATTCTCGGGCCTCGGCACAAATAAAGGTAAATGTGTATATCGTGCTTTGAACCATATTATTCCGGGCGGGTTGCACAAGCCCGAGTCGCACGACCGCCAAGCATAAGCTCGCTACTTTCAGTTATTTCTGTTCTAGGCCGTAACAACTGAACGTTCGCGGATCGATATCGCGATACTACGTGCCGGTCATACCGTTGCCGACTAACCGGCCGAGTAATTTTCACTTTTCCTCGATGCTGATAATTACACAGTCAGTTTTACGCGCCGCCACGAAACTGTGCCGCCTCTCTCTATCTTTTCTCTTTTGTTATCGAGCCGCGACGATGTCACGGTCACCGATGATACGACATTTCTCGAGACGTCGAGCCCAGTGTCTTCGGAAAAACTTTCGGCAGCTCTTACCCCGCGAACTTTCGACTCCCGGCAATTGAGAAAAAAAAATCCCGCGAGTTCCCGAATTTTTTGAAACTCTGTTGCACCCGGACGAATTCACGGGGATTACGGGGGGAGGGGGGGCAATAATTGATACCTCTTGATTGCGAAAGTTTCAATGAAATTCTTTCCTGCCGGCGAAATTCCCCGGAACGCGAGAGCACGCTCGATAACTTTACCTCGGTAATTGTCGCGCGGAATTGTTTCTAAATCAAAGTTGCAATGTCCGTTGAACGAAATCCATTCTCGAATGAACATTTCATTTTGGGTAAAATGTGGCTGAAGTTTATTTCGAAATTAAATTCGTGATATTTCATTCGACTGCGGATCTTTGTACGAAATAGAAAATTTTCTGCGTCGATTACAAGTAACACGTTGACTGCCATGTGTGGGTGACGGAATTATTTGTCCAAGTTTTAAAATGAATTTTTACGCTAATATATCAATCGTAGCAAATTTTATTAGGATCTGTAAAATGCCAGAAAGTTGGAAGTCTACTCAATATATAATTTTTTTCAACTTTTATTTCATTAAATAACTTACATTGATTCGATGGAATTTTTGAGGTTTCCAGTTTGGCAGTCAAAGTGTTAAATGAGAACGTGGTCGTAATAGTTTTGTGAAATTGAACACACTGGAAGAATATTTTTGTAAATTCTTTCAGCCGGATTTTCTATGCTTTCGTTACACCGCTGGACGTGTTACGGTAGTCGACATTCTCTTCTGGAGCTAGTGAACCGAAAGTTAGAGTATTTTCCATATTCCTGTTTCGCCGTGCAGTTGCCAAAAAATTAACCCAGTTTATTGGCAAAGGACAACGGTGTAATCTAAAAGTACGTGACAGAATACGGAATAAAGCTGTGCGCGATAGTTAGCTATGTATGAGTCTTGACCTTTTGAAGAAAGATTTCGACGTTTCTTTGGCAAACGCAGAGATTTCCATTAGATCTCTAAGGAAGCATACTCGTTCCCTACATTCTCGGCTCCATTCCCTTGCAGACGTCACGATAACTAATCGTACGGCAACAATAACCCACATTTACTATAAACAATAATTTCTTACGTATTTGATTTACTGTATCAAGTAATCTACTTCTAATTGCAACGAAAAGAATATTAAAAGAAGACAAAATCAAAAGTTCGTCAAGTATTTAAAGTGGACAAAAAATGAAAGAAGTAATCGTGCTTAGTTGTTTTGCAGGTATTGTATAAACTAATTTGTGCTTTGTAGGATACACAACGGAATAGTTGGAATAATAATTGAACAAGCACAATGAAGGTTGAAAGAACAACACGTTCCATTCATGATACAGCGCAGTACATTCCAACTAGCATAACACTCGTATTACATACCGCACAATATCCAAATTCTGCACATATGTTACGTTCGCACAGTAGAATACTGAATTTCCTCAGTATTTCCTAGGTAACCCGGTTGTGATTGTGTGTGTGTGTGGGTAAGGGACCCAATTACCGTGGAGGTACCAATTACCGTGCTAATATTAATACTACTTATTTTTAAAGCATAATGAACATTCAAAAAGAGATATATAACATACATGTACATATTAACTGATTTTAATGAAAAGAATATAATATTCGTTATGTTTTAAAAATAAGTAAGATCTTGATATTTGTTGCGACTTTTGTTAACCGTAAATATGTTAAAAAAAAAGCTGTACCGCAGTAACAGTATTTAATTTTTGGAAATACACCTGCTTCCGCGGGTTGCAGTAAGTTTTGCCGTTACAACCTATTGTTCCTTCTACACGCAACCTATTGTTCCTTCTAGTAAACTTTATTTTACGTTCTCATGCAACTTGTCTATTTACCGTGTTACTTAACGTTGCATGACGCAACATCTTCGACCTTTTCCATCTCCACAACAATTTATGCTTGCTGCATGAAACAACTTTGAGACAGGTTCAAGAGGAAACGCAAATATAATTTAACAATGCTAAATGGAGATGTTAATACCTCGTAATATTAATTGTGAACCGCAACAACGGCGAATAGTTTTCCGAAAATTATATCCACGTGTCTTAATTTCAAAACATCGTTACGCTGATTGTATAAATTAGCATGTACTCCGAACTATACCGTATCTCCTCGCTCCACGTACTTACATTTGACTAACTTAACTTTATGCAAATGTCGCTGGCTCATAAATGCCAATACTTGGAAATTGTGAAATTGCGCTAGTTCTTCCCGAGTGAAAATTAAAATACGCGAAACTACGTCACGGAAATTTGTTCAAACGGCAACCGTCCGACTAAACTGATAATTTCGAGGGAATACTAAACGGGGCCGCTGAACGGAATAACTGAACCGACGAATTCAATCAGCATCACATGATTCTTAAGTAATTGATTGCGAGGGCGGTTTCCAAATCGTGGGTGAATAATTGCCCGAGAGTTATGAATTTATTCGAATTCTGGGGGGTGCTTCGAGAAACATGATTCCCATTGAATACCGAAATACCTAGAAAATATTAAACCGAGAGAATGCGAGAGTTATCAAAAGCGAATAATAATGTAGGATACAGAATGTTTAAAACTCTCGCTGATTGGTCAGGCCTAGCTCCGCAAATATGTATGAGAAACAGGGTATCGTGACGGAAAGTATGTAACAAGTATGCGGTAGGTTAGTTTTTGCACGAAGCCAGTACCCGAGGGTTCTGCGGAGCCGAAATTGAGTGAAGCTGGGGGAAAAAAACTCTTCCAATTTCACACTCAAAGGACAGAAAAATCGGGCCAACCCCAATTTGCATTCGAAATCGCACGAGACGGTTAATCACGAACGTATCGAACGATGGAAATCGTTGAACATTGTAACACCGCGTTGATATTGTTATTTCAGTTAATATTACAATTGCACCGCGGATTTACAACGAAAATGAGTAATTTAAAATGGTTAGAGCATCAGAGAAATTACAGACTGCTGTCCTATAAATTTTTATTCACCGCGACTGTTGAAATAAATGTGTACGATCGATGCGCAGGAGTGACTTATCGATCGAACACGTTGATTGCCATGAAAGTCTCCAGAAACTAGCGTCATAAAATTGCCAAATTGCAAAAATTCGTTGCTATAGAATTAATGCTAATCTTTCGGTATTATAATTAACTAGATTGCATAGTGTGCAGTGGAAACTTTCTTATCACTAGACATCGGATCTTTATGCATTTATGGCTTATGGAAATGTTAAAAAAATGCTATAATATAAAATTCGACAGAATTTAACACGATTTTTATTTGCTTTGGATCTACAAAGGCTGCCCCATTAAAAATAGGATTTTATTTCATTCCACTTTTTTAAAATGTTTCTATAAAAATTGGAAATTGCATAAACATACTATGTCTACTTATCACGTAACGAGCAATTGTTATTAATAGTGCCGATACGGATGAAATAAATGAGACTCGCGCGAGAGGCACATAAAATTTCAGACACGGTAAAATACATTTCAACAAATAATTAAATTTCACAGCGAAACGTTTCAGTCATACTGCAATCGGCCGCGAGTTCGCGAACGAAATATTTCAGTAAATATTCCAAAGAGTGTTTCATGCAAATATCGCAAGACAGCGAGGTATCCAAGGTTCCCCGAAGTTCCCGACGAAACTAAGTCAAACTATAAGAAGATTAGATCTTCTGGTTTCGCGGGTCGCGCGCTTCATCAGTATGATCCCGGGCCGGCGACAACTGAAATTTTTATTCGGCCCGGCGCGGATCGATATCGCTTGGCTCGGCGACGCATATCTCGGGGCTGGTATTGCGGTGATTTATTTTAAAAAGAAGCACGATAATAGGGGCAGGGGTGCGCGCCGATCGGGAATAAATCTCGACTGGCATAACTTGACCCGCGAGAAGGTTACCCGCCCGAGTCTGGACCTAGCGGAGACGCGAGCAAATGCCAGGGCGAAATATATCTCGGGGAGAATGGAAACCGAGCCAAAAAGGAAAGTGGGATCCCGTCGGATGCGTGGCGCATAGACTCACCTTGACACTGAAACACCTTTGTGGGAAACGCTATTGCGCTCCCATAACACTTTGATCGCCAAACAAGAAAGCTAATAAATTCCATAAAATCAAAGTACGAGGGTCATTCAATAGGTAAAGAGACAAATTCTATAATTTTAAAACTATTCAATGAATGTGTACAATCTTTTCAGGGGTGTTAGTTGGCAACCTTGGGATATGCTCTGATCAGCTGTTTCATCATTTTATGTCAACATAACCTCAAAATTTTCAATTCACCATGGCAAGTCCACTAGAAGATTGCACCTTAGAAGAGCAGCGGTCAGTCATTAGATTTTTAGTCGCAGAAGGTGTAAAACCAAGTGAAATTTTTTCTAGAATGTTAATACAGTACGGTAAAAGTTGTATGAACCGTGCGAATTTTTACAAGTGGGTTGGTCGGTTTAAAAGTGGCCGAACAAGTGGAGGTGATGAACCCCAATGTGGACGTCCACATAAGGAAGCGGTGCAAAAGTGGCTTCGGGGTAAATCGAAAGAATTCTTCGCCAAGGGAATTAGGAAGCTGCAAGAAAGATGGGACAAGTGCATAACTGTGGGGGGTGATTATGTTGAAAAATAGCCTTAATTTTGAAAGATTGAAATAAACCGTTTTTGAGCTATAGCCATTTGTCTCTTTACTTATTGAATGACCCTCGTAAGTTTTACAATGAAATGAAAATTGAAAATATTAAACAGTCCGCCAACTTTCCTTCATTTTACAGATCCTAATCAAGTTTGGTACAGTGAATATATTAACGGAAAAATTCATTTTAAAGCCTGAACAAATAATTCCGTCACCCACATATGGGTGACATGGCAGTCAACGTGTTAAATCCGCAAAGTGTTATAAAATTTACCAGCGCCCAATTTAAATTTGCCAGCGCTCGTTTAAATTTGCTAAATCTCGGATCCGGAAGTTCTCTTGGCAAAAGGGAAAAGATATTTAGTGATCCACAGCGAGATATAATACTCTTAATGCTTCAACCCCTTGCACTACTATTTATTTTGTGATCGTAATGATTAGAAATTCTTCATCGTTCAGAATTTCATAGAAAAAAAAGATAATTTATATTTATTGTATGCCTATGTATTCTTCAAAGGACATATATCAACTACAACAAAATAGAATTTTATTTCAGTTTGAAGGAAATTAATAACGTTCACATTTGTTGGAGTCTATTCAGAATCTTCATCACGAGTCTGGCTCGTTATTGTAGGGCAAGGGGTTAACACCAGTATTGTTTCGCACAGAGTCAATATTTCCAGGCTGTGTAAAATTAAGTGTAGAAAGACAGCATTTTTAACGGCATAACGGCACTAAAAAGAGAAAATCAGGGGGGGGGGAACGAGCAACAAGAAAATACTTAACGCGACAGGAAAAAGGGCTGGTCCGCGTAAAGGGACTACTCGCGCAACTCTTCCGCGTGTCCTGACGTAAAGGATGTCTCGACGGTTAATTGACGTGTTAACTAATTTCAGACGAAAAACGCAAAGAAATGTCGGTAATTACATAGTCGGGAGCGCGCGCGAGATGGCGAGGGTGAAGGCATGGTTGAAAAAAAAAAAAAAAAAAACGAGAAGAAAGAAGGTGAAACGGGACGTCGAGATAACCGCTGGGCGGAGTGTACTCAAAGGATTATGCAATACGGATCTAAGCAAAATCCCCGGCATTCGTATGCAGCGACGCAAGCGCCAAATATCAAGGGACCGTCCGCGAACGTGAAAATGAAACCTGGATATTTGCATTGCGTGAATGTTGCACGAGACATTCGATGAATTACGCGTGCGATCATTCGATGTAATTACACCGGAGAGAATTGAATCTCATCCTTTTGATAATCACACGGCGACTGTGTTCTCGCGCATCAAATTTTTCGGCTGATTTTTGAACTTGCTCTTTTGCGGTTTTCATTGCTACAAATAATGCTGGTAGGGAATTCGAATTTTTATGGAATGTTTGTAGCTCTGAGTGAAAATCGATCAGACACAGAGAGATGAATATTTTTACAGTAAACCTACCAAGCACAAAACGTATAAAAAAGAAACGTCTTACAGAGGGGAGAAGACTAAATTTATTTAAACTTAAATAAAGAAGTCGATTCAGTGATTTCCCACAAAGAAAGATTTGTATAACTTCGATAATTGTGAAATAGAAAATCGGTCGTTTGACCGTGTTTCTGTTAAAAATTACGACGTCAGGGGCAATTTAATGGACAAAGCACTCGGGACAAGTTGGATATCTAAGACAATATGATTCTACAAATGTCGAACAGCGCTTTCCGTTTAATTTTACGGCGATTCTAAGCTACGTGTTCGACTTCTCGAGGAGGGCAAAATCAATATTGAATCTTTAGGGCAGTTTACAGACAACCGGGAAGCGCAGAGCCTGAACTTCCCAAGCATCGGGATAATTACTTCCAAACAACAGACGCGAACGAAATACCAGAAGCTCTTAGGGTCGAGAACATTGTAGAACGGCGGCGCGCCCTTCGCGCGACTCAAAAACATTTTTCAAAAGATATTTCCTCTGCTTCCTCTCGTCGGTTTTCTTTTTTTTTTTTTTTCAATTCACATCGCTGCCACACCTCTCGAGAAAAGATTCCCGGCCGCGTTTTCATTAAAAAAATTCGTTTTTTTTTTTTATTCTCGCGGTATTCTGACCCAGCGTAACTGAAAATACAACTTTATGGTGAATAATCTCTTCGGCATTGTGTCCCCGGCGAACACAACATGTGCGCACACCTCGCTGCGAACGAAACCGGGAGACGCGAGAAGAAAAGAGCGGAAGAAAGAAGAGAGAAGAATGAGTGGAAACGTATGAACAAAAGGGCATCCAGAACTTCTGCAACGGGTATTTTTCACGTCCACCTGTTCAGCGAGAAAATATATTCACCGTTGAGGAAGATGGTCTCTCTCGGTGACGGTTTTCAACACAATGCTGAGCGAGCGGAATACACGGCAACACGCAATACCGGAAACTGAAAGCCGATAATTGTACCCACGCCCCAGATCGAAAAATCCGATAAATAGCAAAATAATGATCCTCGATCTGGCCATCGCTCGTCATTCACGGACAGATGCTTTCATACCGAACGCGTATTGTTACCCCCCGAAACATTTCCTTTCGATATCGCTCGCTACGTTCCGAAAATCGGTGTTTCAGTCTATCAGAAATTCAAATGAAAATTGTAACGACTAGTCCTGTGGGTATACATGCAAAATTTCCTGTATCGATCGTAAAAAGCAAGAGCCAAATAAAAATTTAAATTATAATAGGTTAGGGACCCAATTTTAAAAGGCTTTATATAAGGGAATTATTTTTAAAGCATAATGCATATTTAAAAAGGCGATATATAACATTAACTGATTTTACAATTGGTGTACCCCCACGACGGTAATTGTCAAATTCTTTTAAGTTCTCTACCGATTCAAATTCCGTCTACCCATTTTTATACAGGGTATTGTCAAGGCTCAACCCTTTCATGTTGAACAAATTTCACTTTTCCCTTTCAAGCAAAGGGAAAAATCATGGAACAAGTTATTTAATTTTCCACCACGTCTGCTCGCAAGTTCTCCATACAATATAACAGCGTCTGGAGAGGAAAAGTTCGGATAAATCTCGTTCGGAACGAAACCGGTGTTTTCCCGAGGAACGAATATATATACCGGACCTTCGAATATGTATGTATTGGTTGCTCCAGACGTTCCCCACAATCTCGCATTCTGCACGGTTACGATGCCACGAGAGAATTCGAGGCAACCATAGCTTCTTATCGATCACCACACACGCTCTTCTTCTATCTCCATATAGTTCCTCGACTTTCTCGGCCAGTCATGTTCGGATAATTTATAACAGGCTTTTCATCTACCTACGCGTTTACCAGATTTTATTATGCTCCCGGAGAGCAGGGATAACTTCGACGACGGCAATGAAAAACTGTTTCTGTTTGCCGACTCTACGTGATAATGCTGAGACACGCGTATTTCCGCTTCTAACTTCGATTAGGCCCGGGACCCGTATATCTTCGTGGGCCAAGCGAGAATATTTCCTCGCAGTTTGCAAAAAAGTTTGTCTCTCGCAAAGAGCTCTTCGGTTGACACAATTTAATATTATAGGGAAATAATTAAAGGGAAAAAGACACCCAAAACATTACATTATGATTACGTGAAAAAGGCATCGAAAATAAATTGAGAATGCAAGAGAAAAATTAATTACACCTTCTACAAGGTGTTCACAAAAATTGGAAACCACGTTTTTCTAAAAAAAAAAAAACATTTTCCTCGCCCACTGCTTTATTCCTCAAGAAATGCCGAAATTATTTTTGCAACGCGAAGAGGTTTGCTTCCAAAAGGGAAGAAAACATAATTTGAGGGGGGTAATAGTTGCCCAAGTTTTTGCTAGTGGTTGGAGGTATCGGAGTGCTTCCGGGAGCCAATACACAGCGTTTTACTATCCGGTAATAACGGGTGCGAATAAATCTGTGAGGGAGGAGAGCCCGATTGGACGTCGATGGAACATTTCGCCGTCGAGTGAAAAGCGCTCCACGAAATCATCAATAATCCCCAGTGAACGCTTGTTCATACTCGTGTGCACACTGACGCCGGTAGTTGCAAGCAACGCCATACAGCACGGTGTGGTATCGGCATGGTGTGTAGGGTACACACGGGGACGATCGAAATATTTTCTTGTCACGTGCGAGATCCTCTTTCTTACGCGTTCGTGACTTGTATTGCAACCGTGCCGTCCATCCAGTCCCCGACCATCCATTTATCGATTCTTCGAAGCATGTGACCGAATATCGATTGGTCAAAGCACACGGAGCACCATTAATTTAACCAGGTCTACCTGCCATTTCTCATTGCGTTAGATTGGGTCACCTTTGTGACCGTCTGAATAGTGTGCTTCTCTGAAAAATAGAGCCAGCTGCATTGTTGCAGAAAGTAAGTTCTGCTTTTCAAGAAATTTTGTTCGAATTTTCGTTCAATTTGTATGGTACGGTTTTTAGACAATTTTTAGACATTTTTATCACGGCAGATATACAAAGAATTGAATATTAATTCAACTGTAATAATTAAATAATATTATCGTAGCACTATTTATCGAACAGCGTTGAACATTTGTTACAATGATTGAGAAAAAGAAAAATTCTCGTTTCTGTATTTTATAAGTTTCGTTCGAAACGTTTTATTTTCAAGAACTGTTTTAAAAAAGTTCCAAGTTTTAAACACGAAAATCTATGAAAAGTTCTTGTGACTGACATCGTACATAACCTAGAATGCAATGAATCAGTATGCAAACGGTCGGCTGACAATGAGAATGAAAAAGTTAAATGAGAATTGTAAGCACACGTCTGTTGACGACTCACTGTTTCTACTTTTTGTCAACACCACACAATCCAAGTTCTAAACTAGGTCTCTGTGTGTACGACCGTGCTGTGTATTGATTTATGAGCACTTATGCTGTTTTTACTGCTTTTTTTTTCAACAGTTTGAAACGATAAAAGTTACTCAATTAACTTTTGAATCGAAAGCTAGCTACACAAATATCTGCTTCGGTTAGGCATATATGTGCCCATAATTATGAAAGTGGTCTAAGTCAAAATTAAAAAAAAAATGAATTTATCACTTATTTCACACGACATGATTTTAAACTAAATTTATTCAATGTAAAAAAAATGAAAGAAATATGTCTTAGACCACTTTCATAATTATGGGCACATATGAAACATACATTTTGCGTGTAATTTGTAGGAATTAAATTTTTCGTATTCAATTTTAATTTTTCGAGTCAAAGGTCACATCTGGACTGTGTCATTATCGTCTCCGAATGGATTTTAATGTCAGCCACAACATGCGAGGGAAAAATATGCATTCACAGTGGGCATTAAAATGATTTGAGAACTGCAATGCGAAAAATATTAAAATATATTAAAAGCTTACAAGAAAAAAGAAATTAAATATTCAGTACATTTTACTTTTACTTTTGCCATATTCCATGCGAGCGGCACTAACAATTTGAACGTCTAAGTGTTAAATAAATTTAAATTTAAATTATTTAAATTATACAATTTCGAATATCTCGGGAAAAAATGATCTCGACACGTTCGCAAATACTCGGCATAAAATCTCTCTCGGTCATAATCGACGAATTGCTTTATAAACGAGATCTAATTGCATCTCCGGAGTAAACAATCGTATCTGGTTTCTTATCGTTTATCGATTTTCCTTACTCGGTTAATATTTGCCTGCAGCACGTGACCGGAGTCGGGTCAAAATTAATTGATGGCTCAATGCCATTCAAGGTTTATATACACAATATTCTGTTTGATTAACAGATTGCTTTATCTTTCATCTCTTGGAGCAGACCTTCGGGCACAAGCTATTCGTGTCTCGAAAGGTGGGGCGATCTGCTGTGGCATAAATGTGGTACAAACCAGTGACCTTGAACAACCAGTTGAATGTAATTCGACTATAGTGCACGGATATTTTTCCACGTTTACGCGACATTACGTTTCGTGCGATATCATGCTCAAGCGCATCGTATAAAACTCTTTCAGGATGAATTGGCAAGGTTAGGCTAGCGTGTCTACGTGCATCCATCTCCCCAAATTGCAAACATATTATTTCTGATAAATAAGAAAAAGTCATTTCGTATTTTTTTTTTCATTTTCTAGGACTCTGAGGATTCTCCGAGGCAGACATTCTTTCAACCCCTTTGGGATTTTTTCCAAGAAAACAAATGACTATTTTCTACTGATTTTGTGCACATATTTTTATAATATAGTTCTTACAACCATAAATAATTAGAATTCTATGAGCAATTCTTTCCTGAAGAAAACCTTTTTCTAAAGAAAGGTGTTTCACTGACCGATGTAATTTTAGAGAAATGTTAAATTTGAAACAAATGGACGAGCTAATTCTAGCTAAAAGCTTAAAATTGAATATGGATGCCGGTTAGGCGATAAAGAAGGAATGCGTTTACGAACAAAACGTTATAATTAGCTCGCCGGCTAGGTCTTGCGTGCTCGTCAACGTCATCCACCAGAAAGCAAAGCACAGATATTTACCTCAAACAACAAATCCAGGTCTGTGCCTAAGCCTATCTTTAGCAACGTGTCATTGTACCGTCATGAAAGTGTATTGCTGTTGATCGATCCGCGAATGTCGTTCGTGCACCAGCTCTCGCATGTTCACTTATAATTTCGTCCTCCCTGTGCCTGCGTCGTTTTGCCGAACGATCGTTCGCATAGCTCCTGCAGGGGCCTGCGGCACAAAGGAAAAGCCACCGTTCAAATTTATGCTTTCATGCCCGTTCTGCGCTTTCGACTTTTATTATTAGCGTTATTAACGAACGACTAACTATTCGCCGTCACGCTACATAAACAATCATGCAGGCGACAGAAATTAATTTCTGCAAATTCTAATTTTAACGCAGCGGAAGAAGGATCGGGTCGATTTTAATTTAATTCCTCGTCGAGGAATACTTCCTCTGTTTGATTTAGGGGAATTTCGCCTAATGCTTACTGGCCACGTGAACCACGAATTCATTCTGGGCAAACTCAGATTCAAAAAAACTATTTATTGTCTTCTTAATTCGACGAAGAAAATGTCACTTTTCTGTTTGGCCTGTAGATATTTTTTTTTTGCAAAATCATACCAAAAATTTCTTAAGTGGTCTGGGAACTTTCCGTCATTTGGTCGGAGCTAGATTCTTCCAGTGTAATGGACGAGAACGAATGTCTGAGCTTTTCATGTAGCCAAAGTCAATAAATGTGCCTTAGGGGAACAGACAGGCAATAGTCGTAAAAAAAAAAAAAAAGAGTAGACCGACTAGTCTTTTATTTACTTGTCTCCTCGAATCCCCGTAATCGGGATTCGTGGCTGGATCAAGATAAAACGATGACGCTATAAAAAGATAAAACGATCAAGTATTCTCGAAGCTCTGTCACCAACAAGGTGTGAAAAATTAATCATGAATTTTTCCTTTGATCTCGACTCCGATAAAGACGTTTTAAGCGAGCATGAGAAAAATGTGCGACTTCTTTTCCATATTTAAAGCAAAATTGAATACGAAGACGGACGCTGTTATAACGAGAAAAAAAAAAGAAATGGAACATCTGCGAGTTCGAATATTCTCGTAAGACACGAATCGTCTTTGATCATAAGAGTGTAATATACTTCCTCGGTGAAAAGATGTTCAGGCGAACGGTTACGGTGCAAGCAACAAAAGGTGCCTGTTCCCCGGAGACCGGCAAGATCAAAAGATAGGTATCGTTTACCCGTGAAACTATAAGCCTTTGAGCTAAACTATTTTTGTGAGAGATAGTGAAGCGTCGACACGTAATCACTAGCATCACGATAATATCCTGCAATCAGTACTTGCATCACAGAATCATAATGTCGAAAATACAGTCGCGGATCGTTCAAAAATTCTCACTCAGCTACGAACAAAAAATTTTACAATAAATGGAATTTCAAATGTTTGGGTCCAGTGCGACCCTGTAATCGTTATCCGACTGTTACATAATTGTAGCGCAAAGTTCGTTAAACACGTCCGACGAGGAGATCTATTTACGATCATGATTTAAAAGCCGCAAGTATAGTTGAGCGCTGTTCGCGCATACCTTGTCTGGCTAATATAACAGGAAAGCTGAATCTACTTAGGATCTTGGCGATATATTATTGCACTGACCTAAGCAAAGTAATTCGTTGTAGGAGTTGATCTACGACGCAAGATTTCGTTTCCAGCGTTTTCCGTTTCCTCCCTCTTCTCTCTTGGAAAGAAAAATCAGAACTTTAAACATTCTCGTTTGTTTGAAAAGCTTTAGCGCTTCGAATTCCCCAAAACGATTTCATATTCCAAAGCTATTCGATCCACAGTAACTTTCTGCATTTCAATAATTAATTTTCACGGAAGAAAACGGCTGTTTTGCAAATAGCAATTTAAATGAAAACGAATATGTTTGTCCAGAGTTATGAAAAGCTTTTATAATTAAGTGTCATCCCACAAGGTCTATTAACGTTCCGAAAGTCACGTGTAAAATGCAAACTCCCTTTCAGAGAAATGTTTCATTTAAATAACGATCCAGCTGAGAGCGTACATTTTAATCAATGTTCGTAACGAGTTACGTTGCACGATGCTGTAAATAGAGACTTAACAAAATCGAATTTGTTAGGATTTATTAAATACTTTATAATTAAGCGTCATGTGTCGCATGTTTCCAGCTACCCCTTTTTCCTTTTCATCTCGATCGATTGAAATTTGTTTAAAATGTTTTTAGAAGAGAATGGAAAGAACAAAAATTTTGTACAATTGTCTCGGATATCGGTCTAGCAGTCAACGCGCGAATAACACGCTCCCGTGTTCGAAGTTCGTCGCTGAAGGCAAATTGTGCTATGAATAACGCACCATGTTGTCCGAGACCTTGACGCTTTCAGACTGTGTGTAGCCAACTGACCTAGAATTTCATGTGAATTAAGCGTTAGTCCTAGAACACTCTGCGTGAGAATAACGCGCCCATTGTTGATTTCATGCGAAACGCAAGCGA
This sequence comes from Seladonia tumulorum, assembly GCA_913789895.3. Lineage (NCBI taxonomy): Eukaryota > Metazoa > Arthropoda > Insecta > Hymenoptera > Halictidae > Seladonia > Seladonia tumulorum. The sequence continues at coordinate 18,804,512 of OU565271.1, forward strand.
GACGTTTATCAGAGCAGGAAAAAATAATGCAATCTCGAGAGACCCTTAGACGACACCCTTCCGCGTTTACAGTTTTTCAGTAACTTAACAATTGATGTTAAGGGAGAAGAAGGTGTAAAATAAGTGTAACACGTATATTTATAGCGACGCACCTTGACTTGGTTTTGTTAGAAGCGATTGTCTTTCAATTAAACCCTGATTACTCTAAAAAGTATAGTTTTGCTTTCACCCGAACCTTCACTTTATTAGAAACTATGGCGCGTCTTGGTCTTAAAAACTTCTTTGACTTTCAGGGAGCATGAACTAGTTAGCGAAATGCATCTGTTCTGTTTAGGAATAACGCGAGTTATAGAATTTTTTGAAATTACTAAATTCGAGAGACAATTGTTTTTTAACTGTTCCCTGAAATCCTGTGCAAGTGTTAAATTTGCACACCAGCAGAATATATTTTGATATCACTCTCTCCTGATACCATTGGAGCATTAAAATGAAATACTCTTTTCCATTTAAAAATAATATTTGAATTTAGCAAAAAAGATTTTAAAACCCACTTATATAGGATTATTAACCCTTAGCACTCGCGAGTGGTGACTCTGAAGCACCACTAGAAATTGTTGTGTCATTATTTCAAAGAAATTACAAAAAATATTACAAAATATTTGGTACATTACAAAATTTATATTGAATAAATTACTAAACATTTAAATGTTATATGTGGAAATCGAATCAGTTTCGTATGAATAAAATGAAAATATTCTAAGACGGAAGAAAGATTTAGTTTTAGAATGAAAACAGCGCCGAGTGCAAAGGGTTAAAATGGACTAGCGTAAGTGTATTTTGATATGGTATTTCAGGCGTTTCCGCGATCGTATAAACAGAAGATTTATTTTGATTTCCAGGTGATACTAGTGAAATGGAACGAGCCCTACCAGAAGTTAGCTTCGTGCGACAGTTCCGGCGTCATTTTTGTGTGGATCAAATACGAGGGACGATGGAGTATAGAACTGATCAACGACAGAAGCACTCCAGTGACGCATTTCTCTTGGTCACACGACGGTCGGATGGCTCTCATATGTTACAGGGTAAATGGTCATCATTGGACCCTCCAACATGGTTAATAACAGTCATGTGCAGCGAGACACGTATTAACGCGACGCAATTTGTATTCAGAAAAATAGCCGACGGATTTCGAATAAAAATAAAAACAAAAATAAAGATTACTTTTTGTTAAGAACGCTTCAGAGCATTTCGCATTGGCAAACATTGCCGAGAGAATTCGAGGGAACAAAGCCGAGTAAATTTGGATAAATCAATTATGTTGCGGATTATACGTATGAGGCTGTGTGTACACGCGCGGAATTTAATTCTGAAACATGGCCGGAGTAGCTTCGGACAGTGCTTATAGGAATTCCCGTTGGGACTGCCTAACACGACTGCGATAATATTTCAGGATTAAATTCAACGTATATACATACATTATTCATAGTTTCACCTAGGGAACTCGAACAGAGTATGTACTAAGGGTCAGTAAGATCCGATCCCGAGCATGGACCTTGTCCCCAACATTTTTACGTGTCGATGGATAAAAAGAGAGGCACAAGACGAAATGTTTCAAAATGGAGCCAAAGTTGGTGCCAACTTTTGAATCAGGCGTGGACGCGAGGGTGGCCTCAATGACGTCGGGCGCCCAATGTATATGAATCCAGCATTAATGGAGTGTCTCTGCGCTAGCCCCGATAATAAAACTCCGATCGCGAGTTTAATCCGTCGGAAATTTCGAATGAAACTCGCTAGAATAATTCTATTCGTCGCGGGAACAGAAAATGAAATTTACATTTATTTTTCCATCGATACCCACAAGTTTTTCATGAAAATTGAAATTTCGCGGCATAGTCGACTGATACGTTCGCTATCAATTATCACCATATTGTTATTTAAAATTATAACGCGTAATACGATATTCGAGGTAGGTCATTTTTATGATGAAAATCTTTCTCGTATTTTACGAGAGGATACTACGTTGCAGTTAATGGAACTTTTTGCGTAATTACTGGACTGGGATAAAAAATTTCTACCTGATTTGCAAAACAGATTGGAGCGAAACAGAAATTTATTTTCTTTAGCATTTGAAAATTTTTCTAATGTTTTTACTATTTGAAAATACGCCTATTTTTGTCAGAAATGCATAAAACGCATAAAATCCGCAGTCTAGTAATTACACATGTACAAAACTGTACATGTAATTAAAATAATGCACCGCCAATGGGGCTGTGCTAGACCTGATCGATTCCTCTCAACATAAAGCTTTGAACTTGCATTTCAAGTTCGATGATATAGAATTGTTTTCATCCGAATGGATTAAAAGAAATCGAATTTTCCTGTTCACAGGACGGCTTCGTGCTCGTAGGCAGTGTCGCGGGGCAAAGGTACTGGTCATCGATGTTGAACGACAAAGCTACTATTACTTGTGGTATTTGGACACCGGATGATCAACAGGTATATCACACAGAGAAACATACTACAACCTCACCGTCGTGTACTACATACTACACGCCCGTACGATTTCGGACAAGTTTTAATTCGAACATGTCTTTCTTGAATGGAATATTGAGTACGTTGCGTGCCAAGCTTCCGCTCATGAAAGTGCCATAGAAGCAGTTTTAATTAAGAGGATACGAAAAGCACATACACCGAGATTGACTAGAAAACTAATTTTAGATCTGTGGCCTGAATCTATTTACAAATTTGTCTGACAGGTCTCTAAATTTTGATTATATTTACAGTGTGTTTATACGGGGCGTCCCAAAATTCAATCAAATCCGCGAAATTGAAATGAAGCGACATTTTGCAAAAATTTCTGCATTGGCTTTGTTAAGGAATTATTAACGAAAAACACGGACCAATCAGACCAGGGCGCACGATGAGAGTCCGGCTCGACAGCATGATCTACCGAGCGCGATCGTTGGCTTTGTGTCGTGGTGATACAGCGAACAAGAGAAAGAGCAGAAATTGATTTATAATAATTAATACTTACTTTTTCAGTGGGCCATGCGGTGACGAACTGCACAGCTGGCTTCAGGTGTACGCCACTGTCGAAACCTCAGGGACGTGATGTCAGGTCAACGATCCCGAAACTTTCACTTTCTTATCGACAAATTGTATTTTTATTTCATGCAGCTAAAATTTTTCCACACTCACGATCACTATTCCGTACTAACAACGATTGCGATACGAATTAATGTGATCATTAAAGCAAGAATCTGTCAATATCCGTTTGGCTCCTGTCCATTGCAACAACAGCAAAGTTTTTATTTTGCACAATAATCCGTAGTCTAGTAATTAGTTTAAATATGATTATTAAAAACACACACACACACACGCGCGGACTAGAAACGGCGAGTTTCGAATTCGACAAGTTGTCAGAGACGTTCTCTCTATCACGATTCGAACAACACTGACCTCGCGCAAGGTTTTCCGGAAAAGTTTCGGAACATAATGTTTGTGTTTGGTAACACGCTTACAAAAACAACGGAAGAAAAAAAGGGCACGATGGGGGACCGCCTTGAGGCTAGAATTTATGGCACCACGTGTTTCGGTTTTTCTGCGAATTAGTACGCAGAGTCGATGGGTTACTTGAAAGTGAAAGTGTATGTCAGGATTGTTGACCCCCCCCCGTCCCTTAGGGTTGTACCTACTGTTCACCACCAGGTAAACAGTTCATTGACGCGACCGTACGTCCCTTAGTATATTTAAGATAAAGGCACCAATAGTTGACCATTTTTTAGAAAAACAAAAAATAAGGTTTGAAATGTTCTTATTGTTTTGAAATTTAAACAACAGACGGCATGGCATCCGAGGTTTACTTTCATCAAAAGTGCACTTATAAAAACCTTATTTTTTATGTTTTTCTATAAAATGGTCAACTACTGGTGCCTTTACCTTACCTGAAGTCAGCTGTGCAGTTCGTCCTTGAATGGCCCAGTGACACATATATCGAAGCAGCAAGCGCATTTATGGCTGAAAAATCGAGTTTTAATTATTATAAATCCATTTCTGCTCCTTCTCTTGATGACTATACCACCGCGACGTAACAATTGATTTATCCGCGCTTTTTGATCATGCCCCATCGAACAGAATTAGTCAATGCAATTTACTATATATTCATAGAATATTGCGATCGCAGGTATATTTTGGGACGACAGCGGGACAATTAATAGTAATGGACGTTCACGGTGCAATGGTGTCGGAAGTGCAATTAGCAGCTGGTGTTACTTCGATGGCTTGGAGCGCGGAGAAGTTCATCATGGAAGAAGGGGACGACGATTTAACGAGCGACAGAGGTCATAGAGGTAGTATACCTTCTTAGAAAATAATCCTAAAGATTTTCATCCGAGAATCCAACAAAATGTTAAGAAAAACTCTAATTTTTTTTTCCCCCACAATAATCCGCCAGCTTTCCGATAATTCAAAAGTGTTCTCGACGAAGAGCCACGCTCAATAAAATGCACGCGCACCAGATGAATTTCCAAAACCACTCTAATCGAGAACAAAATTCTATCGAGCTCCTCGAGAATTTCTCTGTGATCGCTGTAACGCGATACGTCTGCTAAAAATTACAAATTAGAGCGTAAAAGAAACGAGAACTCCAAGAGAGTATAATTTATATTGGGTTGGCAACTAAGTAATTGCCGATTTCAGTTATAGATGAAACTATAACTTGACTCAGTTTTTGGCCGAAAAGGATCAGATTTTCTACGAGCGTGGAATTTTCAAGTTGTCAGAAAGATGGCAAAAGGTCATCGAACAAAATGGAAAATACATCATAGATTAAAGTTCATTCCAAGTAAAAAAAAAACTCTTTTATTTCATTGAACAAATCGGCAATTACTTAGTTGCCAACCCAATATAATAATTTCCTAGAAGCACAGCGCACTGCACGCTTGGTCGCGGCAGCTTCCGAATGAATGATTAAAGCGTTTCGTCATATTTTATTAAATAAATTGCAAATTAACTCGCGTGTTCCGCCGGCCTCGCGGCGGAACATTTAAACGAACATCGATAACATTTATTAATAGGTGACTCGTAGGCATCCGCGCATTATGCAGATTACTTGAAACAGATTAGCGCGGAAACAGCATTAATCATGCAGCTTTAATAGAGCCGGGGGAGAATTAAAACGAGAGAGAGAGAGAGATAGAGATAGATGGTGCACAAAGATTCCCCCGTAGTTGTTTCGTAACTTTGTAACATTCATTTACCGGAATATTCATTCCGGTCGTCTGTCGCGTCTCATTGTCGCGATTCCCCGGGAGATTGCTCAATTAAGGAGCAAGAAATACGTTTTTGCAGACGAGCGGAATTACGTTCTTGCCGTTTGTCTCGCCGACGGGAACATCGTGATGCTGCGGTCTTTCGACGACGTGTCCCCGATCACTATACGGACGAATTTGAGGGCGCCGTTGCACGCGGAATGGAGCAACTCGCGAAAATTATTGGCGATCGCCGGGACGAAGGATTCGGACAGCAGCCAGGGTGCACCGCACGAGTACACGAATCTTTTGAAGTTTTACTCGGACACCGGCGCTCTTGTGTACACCACCGCGATACCGTACACGCAAGTAGGTATCTTTTCGCGAGAAGGCCGGCTTATCTGCTATCGTAAGTGCACCGCGACATCCTAATTGCACATTAATTTTCCCCTCTTATCGATGCCCAGTGCCCAGTGTCGGCGCTCACGTGGGGCCACAACGACAGGAGACTTTTCGTTGCGACGGGAGCACGTGTTCACGCGGCCTGGGTGTCAAGGTAATTCGTGCCGCGCGGCGTTATCATCGTTATTACAGCCTATAGTTCTCACGACAACGCAATTACGAAATGCGTTACGTTCACAGACGAGTCGGCTCGTTGCAGCTGTTGTCGCGTTTGGCAGTCCGAGCTGCACTAACTAGGGAATCCAGTGTTCAACAGCTTCCATTGCCACCGAGATTGAGAGCGTCCGTGGCCGCACTTTTCGCTAGTACAATAAGGTAATTTCTAAAAATTGATAAAAAAAAATAAGCCGTTTATACGGATTTCTCCCCATAGAGATAGTCAAATTAATTTGTAAAATTAAAAGTCTATAAATACTTAGCTATCCAAAGTCGTAGTACGGAACATCAGATTCCATAAGACAGATTCCATAATTTAATATCTCGAAGACGGGGTGCGTTGTATTTAATGACAGTATTTTAACAGTGAAGGTAGACAGATGCTGAACATGTTAAATGAACACGTTGACTGCCACACCGATGTCCGCAAAAGTCGCATAACATCGATACGTCGACTTACTTGTTCGATAACGCAAGAATAGAATGGAAAGTTAGGTTCGTAATGTATTCGCACGAAAATACTGTCCACAATCGAAAACAAGGAAACAGCAGCACAAAACCGCCAGGAAAGAAAGAGGCAGTGTTAATCAGATTAGACATGACCGCTTGCACTTTCGCGGGCAGAAAAGTGCAAAGCGTCGAGTAACATTAGCCCCCGGTCCCCTAACACGATTTGTACCTGAAACGGTAACTTTACGTAACCGGCGCGATTCGATCCGATTAGAAGATTGCGCAACCTGCTTTCAGATGTTCTGTGCCCGAACCAAGGGAGCTAAGGCGTTTCGTATCGCGTCCACCTCCTGGAGGAGGAAGGTTGCACTGCACCATGCTCAGACACGCGGTGGAGCCGGTTCCATGTTACACGTTATACCTAGAGTATCTGGGAGGGCTGGTGCCTCTGCTGAAGGGTAGGCGAACCAGCAAAATCAGGCCAGAGTTCGTGATATTCGATCCGCAGAGTCAGGACACTTTGCAAATCGTCGAGGACACGTCACAATGTCCGTCGTTCAGTGACGGTTCCGACACGGAGAGGGACACGGCCGATTTGTGCGGTTCCCCGAGGAACAAACGGAAAAACAGGAGAAAAAGAGGAGAGGACAAATCGAACGAGGAGAATGACGATCTCACTTACGTGGACACTCTGCCCGAGGTAAAGCTTCGCCTGACCGTCTCTTTCCATTTTGACTCTCTCCGGAATCACCCAAACTGGTCACTGAAACAAAAATTGTCTCCGTTAATTGCAAAATGTAGCAACCCAGCAGAAACTTCCTCTTTCCTTCGATAATTCTACGATCTCACTTACGTGGACACTCTGCGCGAGGTAAAGCTTCGCCTGTGACCGTCTCTTTCCATTTTGACTCTCTCTACGGAATCACCCAAACTGGTCACTGAAACAAAAATTGTCTCCGTTAATTGCAAAATGTAGCAACCCAGCAGAAACTACCTCTTTCCTTCGATAATTCTACGATCTCACTTACGTGGGACACTCTGGTCGAGGTAAAGCTTCCACGGGTCTCGGAAACTCGCCTTTTTCCACTTTGGCTCCCTCCGGAATCACCCAAACTGGTCACTGAAAGAAAAATTGTCTCCGTCAATGGCAAAATATAGCAACCCAACAGAAACTTTCTCCTCCGTTCAATAATTCAATTGAAAATTGCACATCTTCTGACTCTTGACTCTCCCGTGACGGATCGTAGTTGACTGGGTCTCGCGTGACCCTACTACTAGGGTCATACAAACATATTGGCCATTTTTAATTATTAGGTCGTGCAGTTTACTCTCGTACCATTTAAATTACAAAAATAAAATATGTACCCTCTTTCATTCCACAACCTCTTCTGACCTTTTTGGTATAAGAACCGTCACTATAAAATTTCTTCGATTGTTCATTAAAATACTTTTCTAACTATCATAATACATCTCGTAGCCACCGTAATCGATTTCCATGAAACTTTGTGCATGAATGCAACTTGGATCTGGGAAAGGAATATCATAAATTTTGATTATAGGCGCAGATGAATTTTTTCATAGATGATCTAGTAAATTAATCCTTCTAGCATCCCAAGAAAGCTCAGGTCGTTTGGTCGAATTTGAAAAAAGTTCTTAGCTTCGAAAGGGCGTTCGCTTAATCTTGCCCCCTCCCCGAGGACTTTTCAAGGTGTGTGTTCGGCGACAATCCCGCGAAAGAGAACGGGTCAAGAGGAGGGATTGCGTGATGTAGGAAAGTTTAACGAGCCCTTTCGGTCTTGTAGAGTGGCCGGCTAGGGTGGTCGCGTGACCGGGCCGGTGTCACAAGACGTATCTGTTTGTAGCACGCGAGGCTCGTCGAAGTAACGTCCAATATCTGGGGCACGAAATTCAAGTTTCACGGATTGGCAGACTCGGTGCCGGCGAACCTGGGTCAAGTCACCTATCGAACGTCGTTGCTGCATTTGCAGCCGCGGCAAATGACTCTGGTGATGACGGAGTTGCGTGACGACGTTCCGGCGGGTATGTGTTCTCTCGACTGCGAGCAAACAACGGGAACCACAAAATCTAACGGAATTTCTCGTCCTGATCGCCAGGTCCCGATCCCACTTTCAACCCTAATCTGTTCTCCGAGGACGAAGAGGAGACGTTCCAGGAGCTGCAGGGAGCATCGAGGAGCACGCCGGACGCGCAACCGCCGCCGATCGCGCCGATGACGCCACGAAACGCACGATTGAACTCGAGTCGTCCGAAATCGCAAATTTCCAATCAGTTCATGGCCAACGAAGCCCTGCCCGCTACCCTGTCCAGGGTCGAGAACTACGAGAACGAGCTGCCGTACGTGGACCTGCAGGAGATCGGTAATTTGTACGACAACCTGAGAACCGCCTCGGCGAACAGCTACAGAACCCCGGCCAGACACAATCCGCCCAGATGTTGCGACGTGCCAGCCCTTCAGTCCCCTAAGAACGCGGTCGCGCCCACGCAAACGATCATCGCGACCTCGAACACGGGTACCGACTACGCGAACAACATCCAACGCATGAAAACCGTTCTGGCCGACCAGCAGGCTGGTATGGTCGTCGCGAAGAAGGAGCTGGAGAACAACAAGTTCAATCACATCGGTCAGGACGACAAGTCCGTGATGTCATCCTGTCCAACGTCGATCATGTCCATGCACAACGGTCAGAGTCCCGGCGCGGAGGCGTCGAGCAGCCGCGATTCCTCGCAAAGTTCTATCGTGAACGGTCTCGACAACAACAACATCTTCCTCAACGGTGTTCAGGGTAGGAAAACCAGTCACAACAACACCGGCAACGGCGCGACAGCTTTGAGCCACGGGCAGGCGAACGGTGCTTTCAGCAAAAACGGTATACACTTGGCCAGTAACCATTCGCCCGCGTGTTCTTATCAATTTCCAGAGAACATCGAGCAGTGCGTCGGCCAGGCATGCTCGCACTGCAACGCCAAGTTCAAAGACTTCAAGTCGCACGAGTCGTGCGGTAAAACGAACGCCGGCTACTTGCCCGCGTGCAGCTCGAGCGGCCGGGCGGCCGAGGAGATGCGTTTCATCGACGACGAGACGCGCGGAGAAGCGGTGGCCTTGGAACAGGCCAGAGGTGTCCATAGAACACCGACGGTCGTCAGTATCGGTCCACTTTGCGTGAACGACTCCATAGTCAGAAGCTGCAGCGTCGGTTATCTGGACATGGTAGACGCGCAAATGGTTCCCTGCGACGTCGCGCTCAAGATGCTCAGGAAAGAGGCGCCCAACAAGAGGCTGGTCCTCGTGTCGAGGAAAACCAAACGGAGAAAAAAGAACAAGGCTCAATTGGAGATAGGACAGCAGACGTCCAAGTCACCGAGACTACGTAACTGCGGCAAATCGAGGAGCTTGGATTCCAGTGATATATTCCCCGTGAACGATCACGTGGCCGCTCCGCCGAAATTGCCCGAACACATCGAAGAGGCGCCGGGTGTTAGTAACACGGATATCACCGAGGCCAAGAGCAACGAGTCCTTGGAGAAGACACCGGACGTCGTCGAGGTGTCCGCCGAATGCGCGAAACGAGTCGCCGCCGCCAGCACCGCGAATCCTGCTGCTAAACCGAGCCGGCTAGACAGTCCTAATTCGCCCGCTAGGTGAGTCTACAAAAAATAGGATTATAATCTTATAATATAGAATATATTGGGTTGGCAACTAAGTAATTGCCGATTTGTTCAATGAAATAAAAGAGTTTTTTTTTACTTGGAATGAACTTTAATCTATGATGTATTTTCCATTTTGTTCGATGACCTTTTGCCATCTTTCTGACAACTTGAAAATTCCACGCTCGTAGAAAGTCTGATCCTTTTCGGCCAAAAACTGAGTCAAGTTATAGTTTCATCTATAACTGAAATCGGCAATTACTTAGTTGCCAACCCAATAGAATACAGTTGTATCTGTTGAGGCTTACACCCGAAAAATGATAAAAGTCTCGAATCATAGAATATAGAATAGATTTATAATATTTTTTTTTTTTTGACATTACGTTCTACAGAGGCTCTAGTCCAAGCGGTTCACTGGCGTCATCGCTAGACGGGCTCGCAGCTCGGCTGCGAGATTTCGATGAAAGTCATTCCTTGCCACCACCGTCGCCTCGTCCGTCGGCCAGGTAAATATATTGTACAAGGAACACCTTCGATCAGTTGTACAAAAGATTTTGTTTCTCGCCACCAATTTATCAACGAAAAATATTGGTTCTCAGATTGCCTAGAAGTTCCCCCAGTAGTCCAGCACCCTCGAAGAAAGGTAAAAGACCGGCGTCAGCATCGCCAATTAGGAGACGACTTCTATCAAGTCCCTTATTAAGCAGAAAAACACGAAAAAGCCGAGGCGAAAGCTCGGACGAGGAAGGCCTGCTCCCGGACGATTCGTCGATGAACTACAGAGACCTTGAGACCTTCCAGAAGGCGCAGTTACGTCAAAAGGTCCGTAAAACTGGTAACAATGCCACCGAATTCCACAGAGAAACTTCAACACACAATTTCACCCTCTTTTTCGATCATTTAACCCTTTGCACTCCGCTGTCCCCTCTCAGGGGACATTAAAGTTTATTAGCGATTACGGGGAATTAATTTATTCCAGCGCAACTTTAAATAAAATATTGATTTTTTTGCAAATATATATTCCTCGATATCAACCAATTCATACAAGTCCAATATCATTATAATACGTTACTTGGTTCCAAAATTATACTAAATAATAGGAGGATTTGTAAATTTCTGCCAGAATGGTTCGGAGTGCAAAGGGTTAACACTGAACGTACCGAGCTATAAATGTAATAGGTACATGTTGCCTTATAAAAATGACAAGATTTAATTTAATTTAGACTTTTTGTACTAAATAAATTCTATTTCAAAAATTGTCAAATAAGAAATCTAGAACCGGTCATTTGGCCGGCAGTGGTACGTTTACGGTTAATCTCTAATGGTTTCTGGCTGAAGATATTTTTATAGAAAGAAAGACTATATTTTCTATTTTTAGCTATTAAAGAATGTCTTTGAAATAGCTTGTGTGACTTTCTTCTAAACAAAATAGCTTTTCTAGACAAAAATTTGCACGAATCTCAATATTGATTCTGTTTCGGTGTCAAATGTATCGAAAAGACTGTTGTTATAGCGATAATTAGAGCACATGTAAAACATACGTTACGATGACAATGCATTTATAACAACGATGCATAGTTAAAGCAGAAGGGTGCGGGAATATCCGGTCACAAGTCGGAAGCGGTGAAACGGGAGCTGGTGATGCACAATAAGGCACCGATGTGGAACGAGGCGAGCCAGGTATATCAGCTCGATTTTGGTGGCAGAGTGACTCAAGAAAGCGCGAAGAATTTCCAAATAGAATTCAAGGGCCGACAGGTAGGAAAACGAGCTTTTAATGGAATCTCTGTTTTGCCCCGTACACGGACTACCCCGTTACATTCGTTCCAATTTCCTATCAGGTCATGCAATTTGGGAGGATAGATGGGAACGCCTACACACTAGATTTCCAATATCCTTTTAGTGCATTACAAGCGTTCGCTGTTGCCTTGGCGAATGTTACACAACGGCTCAAGTAACTGACAGTCTTCGGTACGCCATTTGATACAAGTATGTAAATAACTCTAATCACATACGGTACATTGTAATACACCCAGTCTCTGAGCTCGTGCAGGAAAGACTATGCGTGTGAATATTTTACGTGTTCCAATGCAGACGTATGTCTCGTAAATGTACAGTACAATTTCACACAAATATTTATGCAAATTATATGCACTGCAGTGTTTGCACGATTGTATGCACATTTAAATGAATTTTGGGCAAACGTGGAATTCCAAATTGGATCAGGAAAGAAAACTATGAAAATTATTAAATTGCACCAGGTCCAAGCTATTTTTCTCAACATATTTACATCGAGTATGGAAAGGAAAAAATATATATATATTTTAGTGAAAATTTATTAATATATATTCAGAGTAATAGGACAACAAGATGATTTAAATCTGATTTTCGCCGCCGTATAAGCGGCATTGGACCCAGTAATTAAAATTGCCATGCCGCTTGTATGGCGGCATTGGTACGTTAAGAGTTAATTATTATGTGGAAAGTAATAAACAAAAGTTCTAATTGCAGGTTCGCGTGAAATTCGGAGTACGAGTACCAGGAGCGGTGCCCGAGATTCTACCTAAAACGAAATATTCGTCCAACAAGAAAAGAAAGAAGAAAAAAGAAGAAAAATTAGCAAGTCGTAGGGAAATTAAAGCTGTAACAAAATACGCTACACATAGAACTGCAGAGGAGTTACAAAAAAAAAGAAAAAACTAAGAAGACATCTTTAAGTACAGCTTTCGAGCGTGTAATAGAGCCACATGTCTTTCGATTATTAAAGCTAGTGACGGGCTAGAGTAAGACTTTAAGTAACCAAGTGATCGTTCAAAGGGGGAAAAAGAAAAGATGAAAGGGAATCATCAGCCGTCGCCACAATAGAGAAAATTTTTGCAGTTGAGTTGGAAGCATATGGCCTTGTGTGTAGCGTGTCGAGAGCAAAAAGAAATTAGGGGAAGAGAGCAGCTTCTTGCGTGCCCTTGCGCGCGAGGCCGTTCGAAAACTATGAAAAGTGTTTTTCGATGCTTAGAGAGACACGAAAGAGAGAGAGAGAGAGAGAGAGACAGAGAGAGGAGAAGGATCGAGAAAGAAAAGAAAAACAAGAAAACGGGGGACGAAAGAGTCTGTGGCTGGAGAACCGTGGTAAAAAAAAAAAAATAATAAGATTTCGTTGAAAAATGCTTCTTCGCCGTACCGTCCAAAGATATTTCGTTTCTCCCAACTTCGAGTGCTCATTTTTGTATAGTTTATGCGACACGTTGGAGTCTAGTAATGCTGTTGAAAGTTCACCTCGTTCATTTTTGCGGTCCGCCGGATGTATTCGAATTTTATATACACGTATATGTATATTGACGGACTCGCACATTCACGCGAGCGTTTCATGTTGTTCGATTAAATGTTTCTTAACGCGTATTTAAATAAAACGATGAGAGAGAGAGAGAGATAAAGAGAGAGAAAGAGAAAAGAAAACACACATACACAAACACATACATATATACACACGCAGAGATGAATAATCTCGTAACGCTAAATGGTAAACTTTTTAACGTCCGGCCTGTATTCGTCATCGTCGAAGCAGGACTGATGCGAGACTGGGGGGAGGGGCGGGTGTGGGGGTTATAGGAAAATGTTTAAGGGATGAAAAGTATTTCGCCTGTATGCCGATGCGGCCACGCGTCGAAACTAACTGTCGTGTGTGTACTTAACCCGTGATCGTTGTATTTCATTCGCCTAATTGTAAGTAACGTGAATGATGAACGTCAGGCCTACGCGAGGAGCGTTAAAAAAAAAAGTGGGATAATTTTTTTCGAAATCTCGAGGTTGGGGCGCCTGAATCGATGATCGTGAACCGGTGGAGGGGGAAGGGGTAAGGAGTGTGCGTCGAAATCAAACTTAACTGGCCACTCGAGGTCCTTCTACCGTCACCCCCATAGAATAAGAGGTGGCCTTGAACGTACAGTTAAATTTGCAACTGCGCTAGGGGACATGATTCTAAATTTTCGTTGCTACGTAGATATACACAGACCAACAGTGCTATTGTGCTAATCAATACGTCATCGAGATACGTCAAACTCGTTGAAGGACGAATCATAGTCGGATTGAAGAATTGACGTGTGGTTGATCGCGAATGCGGAAAACCTTCAGCTTGTTTTCTCGTGTGTAATCGTGACAAGAAACGTCACCGTTTGTTTTTTTTTTCTTTTTCTTTTCTGTTATCGTGTGATCGTCGTCTCCGTGAAGTATACTTCAATGTTGTTCGGTTCTATTAGCTACATTCTTCGCTGAATAAGAGAATTCCTTGGAAGATCCGATGCTAAGTCGAAGTCAATTCTTTCTATAGTCCGGCTAAACACGTAGAAACCAACAGAGTGTCTTATCCATCTTGTGACCATAATTTTTGCAGGATTACAGTAATTGTTTGGATAACCTTCGAATAGGGTAAGAGTCTACAAACGTTTTGTACAAGTCGATTCACGCAACTGTAACAAGTCACGCCTTCTATTTTGCTTGAAATTAGAAAATAAAGTAAAGAACTTTATTTTCTAGTTTCAAGCAAAAAAAAAAAAAGGCATGACTTGTTACAGCTGCATGAATCATCCTGTACACTCAATTTAGAGGTATTTTAGAACAAGCTTTTTTCCGACCATATTTATAGCGAGTGTTCAGGCCGCCCCATACTCGTCAGTTAGCGATAGTCCTATGAAATATTTATACACATATTGACAGTGTCACTGGCAATATACGTACACGTATAAATCCGCTAGGTCATACGATCGTTTTTGTTTCTAGACAAACAGTTTGCGTCCTGAATTACTTAATGTCACCTGTAGCCGACAGCACGTACCTACGTAATGTATATCATACAGCGATCAATCAGTTTTACGTTCGACACACTGTTGCATTTACACCGCGGAACTAACTCATGAAAGAAGCATTATGCGAAAGGCCACTGTGGCTTGTGGTGGAATGACAGAATCTGGATTTTCGTATCGAAATTAATTACGGTAGAACCTCGCTCGTTGCATACTTGCGATCCCCACCACGGAATCTGTGGAACACGTGGTGGGGGTTACGTGATATACGAACAGCTTAGGGGAAGTACGGAGAGTGGAAAAGAGTGGGGGAACGGATCGTACGATTTGTTACCTCTTTCGTGCAACTAGCGAGGTTCTACTGTAAATATTATCCGTATTATTTCCCCTTGAAAATTCATATACTTCTGTTTAACACGTTTTGTTGTACGTTTGGAATGACAGTTTCTAGAAACGCATCAAAGTTACATTATTAGAATTTTGCCACAATCACGGTGGCGTTTTGTATGAGGAAGCCTTAGTTATAAAAAAAGCAACGAACACCTGGAACAAGAACGACGCACATTTTTAAAGCATCATGACAGACCGATCTAACCACGTGACGGTGGTGTCGCAATCCTCTGATGGTGACCATGAGTTCATACATAATACATATATCGGAGAACGTTTTGTATGAGACCCATATAGAGTTTCCTTTATTCACGAAAGCCGGACGTGTCCGAGGAGTCATTTTAAGAAAAATAAAGTGAGAAAATAATAAAAAAAAAAAGAAAGAACAAGCGAAAAAGAGGAGGAAGACGAAGAAAAGAAACAAAGAATCACGTTATAATGAAAGTTCCACCGATGGTTAAATTTTCATACTTGCACGAAATTTTGATATAAAAAAGATCCGCATCAATGTGACATACCTATTTTTAATATGCATACGTCCTTATTGCATCCGCCGAACAAAAAAACGGACTTAGGTCACGCAAGAACAACGTTTCTCTCCAATCACCGTTCTTCGAGCACCATTGTTTTTCCGGGGGCCCTGTTATTGTTGATTATAAACGATCGACGCTGTGCTTATCGACGGTCACTCGATGTTTCATTTCGATTTTCAATCTGATCCACGCGAAATTTGGATTTTGGACGGAGATCGATTAACTGCTCATAATCACTGAGGAGAGTTATCGCCGTGTGTGGAAATTTCGAGTTGCTTTGTTACCATATTTGCCAACAAAAGTTTTGTCAAGTCTAAAACTAGTTAGACGTTGAACTCGTGCTGATTTTCCTTCGTGCAAATCACCCAATTAATCTGCAATTGTAATTACAAAGAGTAAGTTTAAAAGCATTTGGTTGAAAATTAGCTTAGTGTGTAAAAAAAGAAAAAAACTGGAGGCATTGGCTTATGTTCTCTGAATATCATTTGAAGATAAGATATACCGAAGTACTTATTTTTATCTATGTATCGTTAAAAATCGTTCGAACTCTTCGAGCAAATTAATTTTGGTTCGAACAATGTTGCTTTATTGTTGAGCTTGAGCAGTTAATTGAACGTGTTTTCGACTAGCATTTATTTCTGATCATGACCGAACGCTTATCTGGCAATGAATACAGTGCCTATACGTACGTATGATTGAGAATGAAGCGATGAAGCGATGAACCTATGAGTTACAAAAGTGGCGTATGATACTGTCGGATGTTGCACGATGCTACTGTTGTACAGCAATTGTTATTTCACCGTATTATTGTACACGCATAACACCGACACCGAAGCGTTTGTAGCTGCTGGCGCCAATCGTGACTGACAGTTCGAAAATGTTCGGCCTAGCTCAAGTCAGACTATGTACGTTGATCCATAGGTGGTAGTCTTTCTTTTCGTTGATATATTCATATGTATAATTATGTTTCGTTCACGAGCGTAACGATTTAAGAATATGCTTATATATATGAAGAGAAGAAAAATAAAAATGCTACGTCACGTGTGAACATTTGTGACTGAGTATTATATGATAACGACACGATTATACATAGTGCGCAAGTCGTATCAGTATTGTTTTTTCTCCTGCGATGAGATTGTTGATTTGTCGTCTTAGTGCTGAACAATCATTCAGTATATGTGCAAGCAGATTTTGTTACCGAGTACATTGATGATTATCAGACATTTGTAAATAAAGAAAGAAATTCTACACGTCAACCGCGTTCTTATTCTACCGTTTACCTTACCTAACTAAACAAGTTTTAAAAAATGCTCATATGGAGCAAAGATATCCTTCCTTCTCGTGCAAATTACAGTGCAATGGCGCCATCTGTTTGGAACTTGTTCCACGTGCCAATAATGGGGCCCTAAAGCCACAACAAACAACGAGCGCATGACAAAAAAACACAGTGGGTGATTGGTCTACTCATATACCTCTGTCTGTGGTCGTGCGAATAACTTTGAAAACCGTCGTGTCGTTGTGTTGTTATCTCCTGTACTCGTTCCTGAAACCATTAATACCCGCTTTACAGTTCTGCGGGAAACTTTCGTGATGCATGGTTACGTTCTGCTTTAACACAAGACACATTTTAAAAGCATAGGTACGTGTTTAATAATTCAGATACTTTTTTAATACAATATTTCTAGTTTTATCAATGGAACTTAATGGAACTTATGGTACACATTGAGTCACGATGACTGTGTTATTTGAATAAGTAGATAGCAAGATAGAATTGGTTGTGAAAGAGAAAGTGAGAAAGAAAACTCTGTTGAAAGTAACAGAGCGAGACAGAATTACAGAAAGAATGACAGAAAAGGATTCGTCATTAATTTCTTACAATAAATCCTACATACTAACATGAGTGTTTCTTTATTTCAGATAGACATGTCTGCTTTTGGTTTAAATATTCTGAAGGATTTTGTAAATAACAGTTTCCAAGGCAAAGAACCATGGCAAATAGCCACCACAACAAGTATAACTATCCTCACAGGAATTTGGCTGTGGAACTTTGTTTTCCAAGATGAAAGTACAAATTTTATTTAACATTTTGCATAGTCAAAGTATTATTTCAACCATGCAAAATCTATTTCATTTTGTTTTATAGGCCTTAAAGAAAGAGGGAAGAAGAAGCTCTTTAGTTTAAGAAATCATATACCTTATATCAGAGACAAAGTCAATCAGGAATTGAATAATATAAATTTATCATTCGAGAAGGAAGCTGTGCAAAGAATGAAACATGTTCCATTCGTTACAAAGCTTCCAGATAATGGTTTAAAGTCGGAAGAGATATTAGAAAAAATAAAGCAGGTTGTCCGATTAGGTAAGAGAAACAAAAAAATTTACTTATTTTTGTCCATAGTGTATACAAATATCTATTTACTTCTGTTCAGGTGATTATGATTGGAAGAGCGGCAAAGTATCTGGAGCTGTGTACAGGATTGATCACGAACTAGTAGAATTAATGGGAGACGTCTACTCATTTGCATCGTATACAAATCCTTTGCATGCTGATGTCTTCCCCGGTGTGTGCAAAATGGAAGCAGAAGTAGTTAGAATAGCATGTCATTTGTTCCATGGGGACGAAGATTCTTGTGGCACGGTAAGCACTTATTAATATTAATGAGCATAGTAAAATACAATAAGCTTTGTTTTCTAGATGAGTACTGGCGGTACAGAGTCCATTCTACTGGCTTGCAAAACATACAGAGACTATGCAAGACACGTAAAAGGCATCACGAAGCCAAATATGGTAGTACCAACTACAGCTCATTCTGCTTTCGACAAAGCAGCTCAGTATTTAAACATTAAAGTTCGTTGTGTACCTGTCAATCCACATAGTTATACAGTTTCTATCAAAGACATGGAAAGAGCTATTTCAAGAAATACAGTAATGGTAAACCTCGTGCTACATAACTTTTCAATTAAATTGATAAACATGATATTAATGTAGCATGTGTGGAACAGTTAGTCGGCTCAACTCCTAATTTCCCATATGGAACAATGGACAATATTGAAGCAATTTCTAAGTTAGGAGTAAAATACAACATTCCAGTCCACGTTGATGCCTGCCTTGGTGGATTTCTGCTTTGTTTCATGCCTGAAGCAGGAATCGAAGTGCCACCATTCGACTTCAAACTACCTGGAGTTACCAGTATATCGGCTGATACACACAAGGTATATAAATAAGAGAATTATAAAGGGAGAAGATGACCTTCAATTTTTTAAATGGAAGCTATATATTTTCTAAATATAACTAAATTTTGTTTTATTTTTAGTATGGCTTTGCTCCTAAAGGATCTTCCATTATTCTTTATAGAAGTAAAAAGTATAGGCATCATCAATATACTGTATCAACTGACTGGCCTGGCGGCATTTATGGATCGCCAACAGTAAATGGTTCAAGGGCTGGTGGAATTATAGCATCCTGCTGGGCCACTATGATGTATTTCGGTTACAATGGATATTTAGAAGCAACTAGGAAAATTATAGAAACTACTAAATACATTGAACAGAGGTATGTGCTTTGATTCGTTAGTTTTTCTTTCTTTCTCTATCAGTAGGTAGATATATTTGCAACTGATTACAGACTGAAGACAATGGATGGAATTTTTATTTTTGGTACCCCTGCTGCCTCAGTTATCGCTCTGGGATCAAATGATTTTGATATTTATAAGTTATCGGAAGCTTTAAACGTGAAAGGATGGAATTTAAATCCACTTCAATTCCCTAGCGGTATACATTTCTGTATTACACACGTGCACACTGAACCTGGCATTGCAGACCAATTTTTGAGCGATGTTAAGGTGGAATTGAGCATTATTCTGCAAAATCCAGAAGTGCCCGTACAGGGAAAGGTAAGTACAATTGATAAACGTTGCTATAAGCACTGCAATATAAAACTAACAATGTGTTCTAGCTTGCTATGTACGGAATAACACAGACTATACCTGATAGAAGTATTATTAGTGATTTTACAAAGTGCTATTTGGATTCCATGTACTACACACCCAAGGAAGAAACGGTGATCAGCAATGGTCCACAATAAACTATTATTAGCACAATTTGTTTCAGAAGATTAACTTTAATCCACGTTGTCTTTTTCTACTAATGAATTACTATTACGAACGATTTGGTATGAATTGTATGAATGTTTTATCGTGATTTGTTTCTGAGAAAGAAGGATTTATTTTATTGCTGCTTAAATTGCGTGTATGAAGATGCAGTGAAAAAAACCACGTACAATGCCATTGTATAATATTATTTTCGAATTACCTCTACATATTACATTGATGAACCAATGTAATATGAAAATAAACCTACTTTGTACAATAGATTTTTTGCCTCTGTGAGGAAACTTATGAAAGTACAAAACGTTATTCTAATCGAGATGATTCCTTTTTGTAAAGCATTTCGTAGAAACAAATAAAGAATAAAGCATTACGATATAATAGCAGTATATTTTATACAGTACTTTGTTACACTTGTTTTTATAACACGAATACTTTATAAAAGTCTGTATTTATAGTTTACTGTTGTACGAAGATGTACTAAACTGAGATTAACAATTCTAATAAAGGAACTACAAACACGATGCAAGTGTTTTTATCTGCAGGTTATTGCACATTAATTCACAACGTTATGAAGATGCGCTTTTAAGTAATAGACGCACGTTTAAAAGAATTTAGTCGAGCATTTAGTGTATGTATACTGCGGCAAGAGAAAAATTTTATCGGGGTTCAGGGATTATTCATGAGGGCAAAGTCCGCTACGATCTCGTATCACCGACATTCTTACTCGATCTTCTTGAGATCCTCCTATGAATCCTTCACACGATATCAGTTATTCAGTTTCATTACCATTAGCGTTACTTATTCATTAGTGTTGTCCCTTACGGCTCCATTCACCTTTACCAGAATTCTGTAGTGGATGACATATATTTAAAAACGAATAATATGTTCAGAATTCTGAATCACATTCATTTATAACCGATAAATATGTTAATAAACGAAGATTGAAATCTCAATAAGCTGATTAGGCTCCCGAATAATTTAAGCTGTGTCTTTATATATTTGATAAATTTTAATCCTCTAAAATTTAATCTTTTTTAACTTCGAATCTATATAATAGAATACTTATCTCATTTTCAAAACTGTTCTCCACTGGCAAAATAGTAATTAAAGAGGAGAACAGCGGAAAAAAGCAATCAACGTAAGTATCTCCAGGAATTTCTCATCTTCATTAATCACTGAACTTAAGAATTCTTCAAGCCAAACATTAATTGGAAGAACGAACGGGTAACTATGACTGTAACATATCTTACGTGAACAAAAGGCGAATAAAGACATTAAAAGAGTTTAAGAATATCATAGTAGTTGTACTATTTCAGACTCTTTGAAATTAGTAAAAAAAAGGGTTCTGGGATTGAGAAGTGTCCCTCGAGTATCGGGGCGATTTGCTAATTAATAAAGAGCGACTAATCGCGTGCGTTGAAAGGGTAGAAACTGGTTTGGCAGAGTTTTCCATGGAATTTCGGTTTACATAAATTAAGGGAGGCACTGCGAGCGAGCGGAGTTCGGTCAGTTACTCGAACAGCCTTACCCTTCTGGTTATATCAACATGTTTACGAAGACCTGATGGATACGTTCGCTATCACGATGAAGTTCAGATATCAGCGTTATCGTGGATGGTCATTTTGGCACGCTGCCAGTTCCTTCAACGCCAGGCGAGAATTCAGACTTGGTAATACTGTCCGATGTTAATGACCTCTTAATTCCGCAACGATGCCGAGCGATCGAACCGCAGGCTTAATTTACAAGCATGTATTTTAAAGAAGTTACTTCAACCCTCACACGTTCCCCTGACATAGTTACATAAAAGATTCTATCACAGTACCCATTTCTGCTTTACATTTATTCGCGAGCGACAAAGTCAAGGTACCCTCATTCGAAATACGACGAAAGCCGGCCCCGAGCCATCGCCTTATATCGGAATAAAACTGTAGCAGTGAAATATCGGTGTGACGGTTAAAAATTACCTTCGGTAAGGTACAAATTAGTAGTAGGGAGAAGACATTTCTGTTTTGCTCCTGTCTGGAAATTGAAGCAGAAGATTTTTATGAAAAATATCCGCGGTCCAGTCGTTATTTATTTTGCAATTTTCCGTCGCCGAAATAGCATTACGAAACAGAATGGAAGTGTTCGGTCGAGGAGTTTGGAAACGCCTTCTGTGTTGTTTTCCGTCCGGCTACACGCTTTCCCTTTCTACTAGAGACGTTCAATCATCGGTAACGACGAATATACAAAATAACATCCGAAGTAGCTTCGGGACATAAATTTGTACCGGATAAAT
This sequence comes from Seladonia tumulorum, assembly GCA_913789895.3. Taxonomy (NCBI): domain Eukaryota; kingdom Metazoa; phylum Arthropoda; class Insecta; order Hymenoptera; family Halictidae; genus Seladonia; species Seladonia tumulorum. The sequence continues at coordinate 18,826,601 of OU565271.1, forward strand.
AAGCCGCACGCCTAATATTATCTGCCAGTAAAACCGTCTATAAGTAGAATTAATGGTAACGTGGCAAAAACTGATACAGCGGAATATTGTGATAGAGTTTTGCGGGATGATGGAAAGATGATGCAGTAAAAACCGGTACTTATTTATTTAAAAAATGGATTTGCGCCTTCTTATTAAACTGCGTGGACTATGGTAAAAATATAATAGGTGTCATTTTGAAACCGGAGACAGTTTGGAAGAGTTTAAGAGCTTCACTGTGTTAGAAAAATTATTAAATTTGAAGGAGATATTTCTGTTTGTTTCCGGTTCGTTGCGATCGATGCAAACAATTATTATTCCACCAATGGTACTTTTTAAGAAGTACGGGAACCGCGTTAGAAGAAGACAAGTGCGAGTCGCTAATTAATGTTCTGCCAATTCGGACAAAATGTGCGAAACAATGGGATGAATATTGTGCTACGTGTCGCGGGCCTTTGGTAGTTTGCCGCTATACAAATTGCGCGCATTCGCGAAGAGCAGAATGAGAGTCGCAGTAGTGACTACCGGTGTGTGCACAAGTAATTGAAAATATTCCGATGATACTGTATCGACCGGTCAAAAGCCCGATAATTCCTGATTGAAACTTCCTCTTGGCAATACGGTTATTGTTATAATCGTGCTATCCGGCTCAAAGACGAGAGATTTCTATGTTGATACAGTATTAGTTCCAGCTCGTTTTCCTGTCACGTACAACCGTTCGATTAAGTTGATTATTTTCCGACAGAAGTCCGTTGCCGTGGGCACGAATCGCTAATGGCGCGCCAGTTCATCCGAGCGGAGAACAAAAGTCGCAAGTTCGGCTTGTCTTCCAAAGAAAATGCAATTTCGTTTCAGACAAAAGAATAAATCGAAGCTGAACGGCTTCGGCTTCGTCTTGCGAAAAAAAGGAATAATCAATTATTAAATAGTTTCTTGATGACGTCTTCGATAAACTCGCGGCACTCCGAGCAAGCATGAAAAAGTAATTTCGCTTTGAATTTGCATACGCTTTACCGATAACTGACAATGCGGTTTTGAAATCTTAAATGTGTATACCGAATGACTTGAGCGACAAAATTTGGGCTTATATGCAAGAAAGGTAATGCTATTAAACGTCCTCCGTTGATAACAATTTCCGTTCGTTCGCTGAACAGCCAGGCGTATTTTACGCGTCGACATTTGATACATGTCGGAAAGACACAACGAATCGATTACACTAAATCTGTATTGTTTCGCGATGCGATAAGTCATGTCGCAATTGGTCAAAATTCGTGGCCAATATATTCTAAATAAATTGCTCGGAGAGCTCGAAATCGTAGATATAAATTTTTCGGAGTATTAATAATTTCCTAGAAATTATTCAAGATTTTTGTCATCTCCACGCGAGCGTTGATAACACGAGTTGAAGTCGTTTATAAAATCACCCGGAAATTGTACAGCTACTTAACGGCAAACACGGAGGTATAAGTAGATGATTTTAATACGATAATGGAGGGTTGCACCTATGCTGATGACTCACGTTAATGTTAAACGAACGAAATGGAAGCCAGGAGTTACGATCTGCCTGATTAATGAACGTAATTAATTACCTATGAATCAATTTGGGAGGGTATTGAATGTTCACCAATTAATGTTATTACTCCTTCAGACTGTATAGACACGACAGCCCCCTTCTTCGACGACCCATTAGCAAAGCGTGAATATGAAAATTTCAATCTCATTTAAGCTGAACATTTCGGCTTCTCCATGATTAAACATTTTTAACGCGCTATCAACCATATATCTTTAACGAGTTCCATCAAGATTTTGCGAACATATTTTTCACCGGACAAAAAACTTTTCGCTCTGATTAATTTTTCCTGCACACGGCTCGAAACGTTGCAGTAGACTGCGGATATTTATGCAAAATAAACATCGGATGCATTAATTGCAAAACGTAGGAGCTACGTAAACAGTTATTTCCCTTTTAAACGATTTTAACGAATCGAAAATAATGTAACATTTACGATTACAATGGGTGGATCCAACGCGGAACATTTAAAGAATTAGAAATACTGTTATTTTCGACTGATTAAAATTGTTAAAAAGCGGGATAAATTTTTATGTGGCTCCCACATCTTGTAGTTAACGCAGACAAGAAAATTGTACGAGTAAATAGGCGTACGGAATAGAGATACGTGCGCGTACAGCCGTCCCCATTGTTTCTATTAGATAATAGATCAATAAATATCTTCGTACGCTTTACCCCGTGGCACAGAGCGCGCGAAATCGGCGATCATAAAGGCGTCCAAGATATAACCATTACATCTGCGTGGGTATTATTGTATTCGGTATTTGTTGGCTTTCCTGAAATCATGGCATCATATTACACAGTTTGCGTATCCCACGCTGTTCCTGCAGCATCCCACCGTGGTTGTTTAACCGTGTTCATGTTTATTTCAAGAAAAGAATTTCAATTGCATCCACCTTCTACTTCCAACGCGATCTAGTATAATTGGACTACAGTTTTATTATATATGTAAATAAAAACTGCAAGATGCGGATGGAAATAAGTGGAATCACGGAATTTTTCCGTGGGTCATTTCTGACCCGAATATTTCAGTTTTCTTTCGATATACGGCGATGGTTCGGGACGGGAAAACCCGTCGTGTCTTATATCGGAATAAAATTGTACGCATTGATGGGTCACGAATGACTCCGGCACAGTATACGGAGGCTTGAACACTGAAACATTGGAAATATCTTCGAAAATTACCCCGTCCACCGTTTCGTCGCATTCCAACGCGCCAGTTTCCAAAACGTGCGGTCCGGATTCTATGCGAGTTGCAAAATCAAAATGGGAGGAATTCCTTTGGAAAATTTATTCGGTTTAGCCGACAAAAAGCACGCATTTTCGAAAGAACGCGAATGTTTAAAACTGGAAAAGAGAAAAAGCGAGTTCCAGTGAAAAAACTCGCGAGTCACGCGGGCGCTAGGATAATGGGCACCCCCGGCTCGAAGCTGTCAACTACATGAAAATGACGCAGGCGATCAAAACATTGCAAGAACTGCCTGTCGTGGCCGAATTATTTTTGAAAAAAAAAAAAAAATAGAAAGAAAATAACCGTTCACATTGTGCCGGGACAAAAGCTGCAATACGGAAACGAAAAACCGCGTGAACGTTCCATTCTTTCAAGTTTTTGTACCAGCGAGCCTACAATCTTCTTCCTTTGTCAGAACACGTTTGAAACCGCGAAAGTGTTCTTGTATTGCAAACGAACAATTTTTGACTGCCCATCGTCGATGTGTTTTTGAAATTTTCAAAAACACAGGAAAAGATTTTATTTCTGGTTCCCACCGATTGCAATTTAAAAAAAAAATTTTTTTTCTCGCGTCACGTAGTAAACTAATTGTTCCAACGTCTCAACAAAGTTCAAGTCGTACGGTCCAATATTAACCCCTTGCACTACGATTAGAAATTCTTCATCGTTCAGAATTTCATAGAAAAACAAGATAGTGTATATTTATTGTATGTCTATGTTTTCTCCAAAGGATATATATCAACTACAACCAAATTGAATTTTATTTCGGTTTAAAGGAAATTAATAACATACATATTTATTAGACTTTGTTCAAAATCTTCATCACGAGTCTGACTCGATATTGTAGGGCAAGGGGTTAATTGTGATTATTCATTATAATTATTTCGCGTTTTGGTAACGGATAAATTAACATTGGCCTGGGCGCTCAAAAAAAGTCAAGTTTATTGTTATGCAAACTTTCAGCAAACGTTGGAGCATCGAAAGCCTTTGGTTGCTGAATAGCTAGGATATCGATGCGTAACAAATTGTAATACCGGTTTATTAAGTTCGTGATCTCTTTGAATCCGGCATCCTCGCGAGCTACCCTACACAAGAGTTTCTATCCTCGCAAACAGTATCAGTGAACGGCGGAGACTGATTTGCAAAGTAAAGACGACCATGTCGATTTGTAGTTATTGTGCATATTTAGAAATATATTATACAGATTAAAATGCACACCGAAATTGTGTATGGGACCCCCCCCCCGCATTCTGGACCGTTAGCTCGGTCAAATAAACTAGCCGGATTCTCGAAATTCGTATAAGCCGAACGTAAACATACAATATCGCCTGCTTTGCCTCTAACGATAGGCAGGAGTTTATTCGTACACGATTAAAACCGATGTTTAATTACGATAATCAAGCAAACACCGCGCGTTTGTCAAATCATTTCCAGTATTCTTCTATCCTGGCGAAACAAAAACAGTTAGAAAATCAGACAATCTACAAGTCCAGAGAGCCCTAAAACTGCCGAATGACGTGCGTAACCACCGAGGACAAATTTTCTCCATAATTTTGGTGAAACCACCGTGTAACATCGGAACGCGAGCGGAGGGGGATGAAGGGTCGCGTGTAAAAGGGCAGAAGCGTGAAGTTCGAGGCATCACGCGTGGTGTGGCCACCGAATTCGGCTGAATGTCGATGGTGAAACGTGGACCGAGCTCCCCGATAGGCCAGGATAGGTCGGCGTCTCGAGTACGCGCTCTGCGTTCAAGCATCGCGATGCGAGTGCTGCGAGACGGGAACCAGTATCGTGGAAGCGCGCGTCCCGTTCCGATCGTGCAACCCCCGATTCTTGTGAAACGTTTCCGACGTTCCGCGTACACGCCGATACGCGAGAACAGTTTCGTTACGGATCCCCGCTTCGCACTTCGGTCCCGAACACCGGTGAGTTTCGCATTACCAATAACGTTCTCGACCCCGGAAAAACGCGGCAAAAAACCAGAGCGAACGGTCGCGCGATAGAAAAAGAAAGAGAAAAATCGAAAAATTCGAGAGAACAAAAAAAGGTGTGCGCACAGGTTTTCGCTTTCCCGTGTGCCGGTTTCATAGCGATCGCTGGCTATCGGCGTTCCGGCGGTACCGATCGACCGATTCTGCCAATTCACGGTAACGTTCCTGGCCTTCCGCGAGCTGCCGCAGAATTCTGCCTGATCCTCCGGTGCTACTGTCACTCGGAAAATTTTGCGAAATATCTCGACAGTGCTCCAATACTGTTCCAATCCTCTTCGTATTGTTCCTCGCGTACGAGAAATTTCACGTAATCAAAGTGAATTACAGAACGAAGTCCACTACGTAACGACATTAACGAAGAGCTTAAATATCCGGTTAAAAATAGTGAAACGTGAAAATTTATTAAATACAGAAATTAATGTTTCCTCTATATCCGTCTCGACGCGGAAAAATGAAAAATGGACGGGATATTTTCGAAACCGGAAATTTGTCAAAAAGATTCCTGTTTACCAGACCGAGAGAGACCGAGAGTCTCGGTACGGAAATTCGCTCGTAATTAACTGTAATAAAACGGTTCGCCGATAGGAGTAATTAATGCCAGCGCATCGGTATGCCGAGAATCTCTCGTCCGGTTACCGGATACCGATAAAATTCCGATTGGTCGCGGAACTTTATTCGAGAACCGTTGTTGAAGAAAGCGCTGAGCCCGGAGGTTTACGGTAGCGAAGTGTTTCCGAGATCGGTGAATAGCCGGGGCTCTCTGCCTGCGCGTTTCCGGTCGGCCAGGACCGGACGGAATTTTCATCCGAACGCCGACTGAAATGACGCGCGAAATAGTGGCCGCATCCGCAATTATTAAGCAAATATGTGTACCGACGAGATGCGCGTCCCTGCCAGGCGTACGAGGCTCCGTGTATATTCAATCGGTAAAAGCTTATGGAAATTTCGAAGCTGTATCGTGTACACGATTACGGGAACGGTACAATTTCATTCGAGAGGGCATACAGATGCTCCGACAGTACCAGGACGCCAGCGGCTGTTTCGTCGCAGTTGTGAATCGTTCGTTGCCAAGCTTTTTGTTTCCTCGTTCAATCTCATTCTTGCAGTGCTCGATATTCTGTTATTTCGGGGAAACCGTGCGCGCGGTTTTCGTCTCGACCCCTGAAGAACCGAGGAGAACCGCCTCTTCAGGATTATCGGTTGTAAAATATTGAACACATGGGCTGTCACCCAGAACGCTTTCGATCGATGGTTCTGAAAGATTTTTAATTATTTAGAATTTTGTTCGATGGATTCAAAGATATTTAGAGTATTTGAAGATCGTTGTTCCTGGTGTTAGGAAGAAATGTTCGAGACTTGTCTGCAGAGCATGGTTTTGACATTTTTCTAGAGGCATTTTGGAATTTTGTCTGATGAATTTAAAGTTGCATCCAGAATTTTGTTTCGTGGATTCATAGATTGTTGTTGCCGGTGAAGATTACCGACTATTTTCATCGGCTACGTCTTAAAAAGATTTCTAAATAAGACATTATTAGACATCGGATCTTTATGCATTTATGGCTTATGGAAATGTTAAAAAAATGCTATAATATAAAATTCGAGAGAATTTAACACGATTTTTATTTGCTTTGGATCTACCAAGGCTGTCCCCATTAAAAATAAAATTTTATTTCATTCCACTTTCTTAAAATGTTTCTATAAAAATTGGAAATTGCATAAACATCCGATGTCTAGACATTATTTGCCGGAAAATATTTTCAACCTTTTTTCTACTATTTGCGTGCAGTAAACGAACGGTGTAACACGAAGATAACGAGTTAGGCTTCACCGGAATCGGTGTCCCCCGTGCCGAGGATTAACCGTCGGATTTTCTATAGGCCGATATGCCGATGTATTCTATGACCTTTCGATAATCTATGGAAATAAATACAGCGGGCCGAATTGCTTTCGTTCAGCCGTCGCGTCCGCGAGACCATAGGCGGGGATCACTGCATTTGAGAAAAGTCCGGACACGGGGATCCGAACCTGTAATGGAAATTGACAGTGTGCGACAGGCCACGGATTTTGACAGTTACGACCGCGCGCTCCCTTAATTAGGAAATTTATGAACGCGAGCCCCGCGCGACTGCCACGGTTACAAGTATTTAATAACGTATTCAATTTTGCTGGGCTCGCGATTAAATTTCGCGAATCCCGCCTAACACTCGGAGTTTCGGTTAAAACCGTCTCAACGATGGGAAATATTTATTATTAACAGGCTGGCACGGTCTATTCCTCATTGTAAAGATGCCGCGATTGGCAGGGAGTTGATAATTTCGTGTGCTCCTCGGAAATAATTTTACAAAAGATCCTAAAATTGCACAGAGGCGATACACAATGCAAAGAGAAAGAAATCAAAGCTCTCTTACAGCATGTAAAAATAGGAAATTTTCCCCGTGAAGAACGCACGAGGGTTGAAAGAAGATTTTTTGGCACGTGATTTAAAGGTGGGTTTAGAATGAAATTGAAAAATAACGTAGAATCGTTATCTGCCAAGAGCGCACGCGAAATTTAAAAATTACAAAAATTAGGATATAACGAGATCGTCGATGATGTCCATTCATTAAGGGTAATATCCATTGCAGGTGATGTGACATCGTTAATATCCATATAGACAAATATTGTGATACCGTGAAATTTAAATGAATATACACGCTTTTGCTTCGAGGCTGATTTCCGTGATAACCATCAGTGTTTGAAATGAGTGGAGTATGAATTACGTTTGAAAATTGTCAAGAGACAGAGTCGCTATGTTCTACTAAAAACACATGTGCTTTAATAACGTTCGAATCTCCGACAGAATTCACCGGGAAAAATTTAAAAGATGTCTCTTTTATTAAAATTTGAAAATCAGTGAAAACTTGTAACAGGGAAAATTCTTTTAGTTCACGCTGGTTAATACCAAATTCTTTTAAAAGATGAATCGATAATTTAACAACTTTTCGATGTTGCACATAAGCTTTGGAAATTCGTGCGACATCATAATCGCGCGAAGTTTTAATTAATCGTCCAGAATAGTTTCCGGAAATATAATCTAATTAAAACAAGAATTCTTGAAATTTGCTCAAATTATGAACAAGAGTCTAAGAGTTCTATTTGTAACATTTGAATGAACAGTATAAATGTTCCGCAGTTTAAGGGAAATACTTTTAATCCTATTAACCTGTGTCTCAAACGACACGTTATCTAGCGTTTTGTTTCCGCAGGCTCGGCATAATCGTATATCCGTTTTAATCGCTCTATTATGCGCTTACTAGTATGTAGAGAATTAATCTATTTGCGTTTGCATAAAAACTTACTTTCAGTTGATACAGATGAAATAACAAAATGGCCCCGAAGGGAACGGATCGAGCGCACAGAATTATCTTGGGTGGAGAAATTAATCAAATTGTATTTCTCCTGTGCGTAAAAATCGAATATGATAATTCGTAACCCGGTTACGCGAATGAATGCTACCTGCAAACGAGCTCGGATACCTTAAAAATTTCGATATTCTTTAATTACTGAAGGGTCATGAAAAATCATGGTCGCGTGACGAATAACGCGGTGGAAGGGGAAGTTGGAGTGGGGGAAGAAGCCACGCCCCTTCGGGCAAGGTTACATGTATTTGTCACACGCATTACCCCCACTCCACTAAGTCACTTGCCCCTAGCTTTGCTCCACAGTTTTAATAACGTAACCGACATTTAAGGAACGCTTACAATAAAAACCGAGTAATAAAACATTTTCTCCGTCATTATTAAAAACACGTTCTGTTATACTCCTCGCAGCATAAAAGATTGTAAAACCATCACGATTTTTCTTTAACCCCTTGCCGTACTTTAACGAGCCGGGCTCACGTTGAAGATGTTAAATAAGGTCCAACAAATATGAAAGTTATAAATAAAATTTCATAAAATATATAGAATTCTATATCACAAATTTTTAAATTCTCTTGTAATCGTCTAAGCATTCCAGTCAACTCAATCAAATTTCCTTTTCTCTTTTGTTGCAATTTTGCGGATAAAAACGCCCCAATCGTTGCAGCCATAAATAGACCATGGCTCGACAGCTCTATGGTGATCGTTCGCAGGACTGCAAAGATTCAAGAAAACAATTCACGAAAGTAATTATTTTGATTCAGAACGCTTCCGTTTTTTTTTTGTCACGGCCATGTTTCGACTCCATTTACCTTTTCATTAAACGGCACCCGTATTGTTTCGTACCCGAAGCGATAGATAAATAATTCTGAATTAAACGACGTCGAGTGAAACGGCAGTCAGTTCGTTCAGAAATTGATAACTTCTATTATAATCGCCGCTGACATTCCGTCGACGATTTCGCTACGCGTAATTCTTATCTGTGGACAAATCGAAATATACTACGCGCTAAATATACGTACTATACTTGTATCGTCTACGCCAGCGAATTGTGGTCGAGCCCGAATTCTTTTGATGAACGTTCGCATTCAACGATCGAGATCGACCGATTCGTAAGCCGCGGTTCGAAAAAAAAAAAAAAAATGGACACGTCTAAAATGTCACCGATTCATTACACCTCTCGGATTTCCCGGCCGCGAGCGGAAATAAATATATCATTCTTGATCGATAGCTTTTAAACGTATCGCCTCAATCCCGCCGCGTTAAAAAATATTCTGACCAAGGTCTTTTCCCGCCAAAACCCATCCCGTGGAAAAAAAGAGCGAAGTAAAAGGATGACAAATCGGAAGCGTTAAACTGAATAGGGTCAATCGCCAAATATTAGGCGAGTCCGAACTGAAATAATTTACAGAAATTTCATTCTAACGAGTATTTAAATATTTCTCTTCCTCTTGGAATAAAATTTCGCCAAGCGATATTTTAAATCGAAAAATGTATGAAATTCAACCACGAAAAATTGTACACTGGAGACGAATATGATAAAATTGTTTTTTTCTTAAATTACAACAGTGTTTACGAATAGTTTGAATGCCTCGGACGTTACGAATGTTCCTTCAGAGCAAACACGTGTTTTCAAATATTTGTGGGTTGTTTGTTTTGCCAAAATTCGTTAATGAACAGAGGCCGTACGATGTTTATACCGAATTCTTTGTGTGGACGTTTTTAGAATTTAGTAGACCACAGAGAGAGATTTATTGGCCTTCTGTTCGCAGCGCTTAGGGAAGCTTCATTTCCGCAGCACATGTCATAAATGTTAAGTTATCATACACGTTCGATGAATTGAAACTCGTCGTTTCGACACCGCAGTTATGCAATTAAAATACTGACCGAATGGGATAAACTACTCGTATAAAAAAGTTTCGCGTCGCTAATACGCGAACTCTTCTGGAAACGTCATTCAAACAACTCCGCTTTCCTGCGTTGAACAAGTTATTTTAATCTGATTTGCAGAATGAGCAGAAAGTTAACTGAATTATTGTACAGGTTAAATATCATTGCTCTATTTAATCCCCACAAAGTATCTCGAAATTATGCATTTCAAGTCCCATTTATTTTTTGATCAATTCACTTCGCAAGTTTACGTGACAGTGTAAATCCTGCTTCGGGACAAAATGAGTATAGATATATTAAAACGTAGAACGGGGCTGAAAATGTCTGCTATGAAATTTCCTTACCGGAATAAAAGCAATAGTAAATATTCTTATATTTCGTCGTGCTTCTGCCGTTCGTGTTTAATAAAAATGCATAAAAATTCCGAGCTTAGAGAATATAAACTTCTGACTGACCTAATTTCTTTCCGCTTGCTTATTTTATCATGTTCCTGTCCGTTTGCGTGTTCAGTGCGAATGGATAAAAATCGAGAATTTGCAAAAAATCTCCGTTGTCTTCTTGATTCCCGAAGAAACAATTCATCCTTGAAGACGGCTCGCACGAGGCAGAAATAAAGTTTGAAGTGAACGGAACGACGGCTAGTGTAATTCTGATCGAAACTACGAGTACCAGCTCAAACATCGAAATCCAATAACTATTTCAATTTAAAACTCTCGCCTTTGTGCCAGGCTTTCAGGTGTAAAGAAAAAAACGTATTCGGAATGGTACAAAAATATTTTTTGCCCAATTCCGCGCCGCGCCGGTACCGTGCAATTGTTATTCCTTTTTCAACGTCGCTCCTTTGTAATTCTGTTCGTGGAATTAAGGAGATTATACCGCGGGATAATAGAGAAGATTTGCATGACCAACAATTTAACGAGTTAGTCAAACAGTATTGCGATCGACCTGCACATCCGTTTTCCGGGAGTTTACTTTCATTGTTATTCCGGATGTTTATACAATTTAACAGCAAGTGAGAGCTCAGTTTCCACGTGAAGTATCTCACGGTACACTTCAAATCGTATAAATGATGTGTAAAATGTGTACTACAATTTATATATCTTTTGTATGATCGCAAATGATAATTGTGAATATTATGAGCATGTGATGTGCACGAAGGATGTAAAAAAAAAAAAAAAATGACAACTGCAGGAACTATAAATGCATTCGAGGAGAAATACATGGGTGCAGAAATAACAGTGTGCGAAAGGATAATCCGATTGAAGTCTATCCATCGTAGGAGTAAAAAATGCTTTGTATGACCTGACAGACTCTAGAATGTCAAAGGGACGTCGATGCGTTTATGCTATGTGGGCGTGTTTTTTGTTATCGTTTCGAGCACCTACGTTCCGAGAACTCTTGGCATAGTAGGATTACGTTGTCATGTAAACGACTGATCAAATTTGGAGTTTGTCTCGTGCTCATCTGACACGCTAAACGGCTCGCAGGTCAAGAACTTTTCCTTTTGAAGGTTTTTGCAAGCGTATCGAAAGCTTGCAAATCTCTCTTTCCGCAGCTATTTAATTAATGTCGGTGAATTAAATGGATATTCGAAGGCACATATGATAACCGCAGTTTCGCACAAATAATGGACACGATCGGCTATCAGATTATTCAATAGTTGTTTTCAGTACACTTGGTGTAATTCGAGTAAACGCGAACTTTTACCCGGTAATCTATTTCCATTTACGCGTTAGCCAAATCGCAGAATTAATTGACCGCGGCTGATAGACGATAGAACAAATGATATATTATCAATTTCCTGCACAATTATTGCGGCTTACCGAAACGATCGATTAACTTCGTGTTCCATGATAAACCGGGCTGCTTCGTTACACACATAAAGGCGCCATGATAACCGAAACGTTTTGTTATTTCGCCGGGCAGTTCTTCCAATTTAATGGCCCCCTAATTGGAAGTAATAACGGGAACAATAGCAATTAAAATGATTTAATCGGTAATTCGTATTGCCCAAGAGAAGTGCCGGGAACATAAATTACGGTGAAGATGTACATAGGAGATACAAAATATTACAAACGGCACGCGTCAAAAATGTCCATTTCACTCGACGAATACATCTCTGTTCGTTTAATGTTTAACAAATGTCCGAGGGAGTGAGTTTGATAAGACAGAATCGTGTGAAATTAGAATGAGCCTCTTCCTCCAGGCGATTTTTATCCCTCGTTACTACCACTGTTCCATTAAGATTACGTTTACTTCTCCATCGATCATCTTTTTTTACCCGCGGTTATGACGAACGCACGAACCGGAAGAAAAATTGTTCCGAAGGTAATTCCCTTTTGATTGATCAACCTTATCAACCTAGGTAGCACCTTTGATTCCCACTCGGGGTGAAAACTAAAATACGCTCCTCTGAGTTGAATTATAGGTAATTATTTACATTAGGGACTTCCTCACCGATTTTAATGACCATGAAATATGTTGTCATGGTCATCATTCTGAACAACTTTTTCCTATACATGTTACCGCCGCTCAGCTTTAGTTTCCGAGATATTCGCAAAAAAGTTTCAACATCTCAAAAAATGATCGGAGTAGGTGTGTGTAGGACTGTGTAAAATAGTATTTCAAATAGTTGACAGTAACTTATATTTTTAAGATATTTTGTTGCCGGTAATGTTGATGTTTATGCAATTTCCAATTTTTATAGAAACATTTTAAGAAAGTGGAATGAAATAAAATTTTATTTTTAATGGGGACAGCCTTTGTAGATCCAAAGCAAATAAAAATCATGTTAAATTCTCTCGAATTTTATATTATAGCATTTTTTTAACATTTCCATAAGCCATAAATGCATAAAGATCCGATGTCTAGTTATTACATATTGTAGTCCGTTTATCGACATGTTACATATTCGTAATTAAACTACAAATAATACTTTGCTAACTATTATAGCTTCTCATGTTAAAAATTATATTTTATAATATTAACTACTTGCTCAACTTATTTTCATTGCAAGGAAATATTTGAAATACAAAATAAAAATATTTCATTTTATCTATCCGGTTATCAAAATAAAAATATTTGATTTAAAGTAGTATCTTATTTGAACCACATTAAATTATACTATATACCAAATTATTAATAATCGTTAATATACGTTGCAAAATATGATAGAAAACCTAGTATCCAATGTTCCACATACGAATACTAATCCTACATTATAAAATACTAATGTAAAGTGTACTTACTTCTGAATCTTCTGTACCTCCGTCGGATCCACAGCACACAATTATTCACTCACGAGAATAGGTCCGTCCGAATAATTGAACAACAATTACTAAACAACATACACACACAACGCATTTTATAAAATCGTGATAACGAACGAGAAGATGTCACTCCGACCACGAACAAAATAATACTGCGATTTTAACAATGATCCCCTCCACGGAGGTGGTACGGTCAGGTTGTCCTAGGCAGGTTAGACGCTGAGGGTCTATAAACACTAGATACAAAACCAAGGTAAAAAAATTATGGCGGGGCGCCGACCCTATTTCCCGGAATTCCCTGTTTTCGTATCACGCGTCCTTGGAAGGGGAACGGTTAAAATCGCAGTATTATTTTATTCGTGGTCGGAGTAACATCTTCTCGTCTGCTGTCACGATTTCGTTAAGTGTGTTGTTTAGTGATTGTTATTCAATTGTTGTTCGGACCTATCCTCGTGAGTCAACAATTGTGTGCTGTGGATCCGACGGAGGTACAGAAGATTCAGAAGTAAGTACACTTTACAGTAGTATTTTATAATCTAGTTTATAGTACATTAGTATTCTATTTTATTATTCGTGTGTAGAATATTGGATGCAAGGTTTTCTTTCATATTTTGCAACTTCAATGTCCCGTCAACACTAGATTTACAAAGCACTGAAACTGACTACTTAACATTATTTTACAAAAATAACAAGAACGTGTCTATCCACATTTGTATCAATTTTTTAAATAATATATACCCAAAAAAATAATCTTGTTGAATAATTCCCCATGGATACGTCTTCTCTAATGTAAAAACCTCTAATGTTAAATATTTACCTTCAAATCTAACCCACACCTAGTCCGATCACTTTTTGAGATGTTAAAACTTTTTTGCGAATATCTCGGAAACTAAAGTTGAGCGGCGGTAACATGTATAGGAAAAAGTTGTTCAGAATGATGACCTTGACAACATATTTCGAGGTCATCAAAATCGGTGAGGAAGCCCCTAATGTAAATAATTATCGAATTATAATTCATGCACAGTCGTATTAAAACAAACGAAGTTCGATCGAATAATTCTAATAAGCGGTTTATGACGACAACTGCAGTTATGCTTCAATAATTACGCTTTAATAGACGCGCCCCGATGATCGTGGAATAAAAGGGCTCAGACTGATCAGCGCCATTTCGAGCATCGACGCGTCGAAATTCGTAATTGGTGCGACAGTTGTTCGGTCAGTTTTGACTTTCACGATAAATAAATTTTTCAGTACAAACGTGACGTACGAACTCTAATCCGGAAAATGTAGCCAGCACACTCACTGCAGATGAGCGTAACACCGTAATTAACCGCACGCTGACCGTATTTTTTTTTTTTTAGTTGGATGAAAGACACATTTTTAGTTCATAGACAGGCCACTCTTTTATCACAAAAAAACATGTCAAATGTGAGAGTGAATTTATTTAGGTTATTTTACAAATGAAAATTGGCCGTTAAAATTATTTATTTTCCCCATCATTTCTTCATTTAACCAGTTAACTGTGGAATTTAATTTTAGAAATCCCTCGCGGCACGGAATGAAAATCAAACAACGACGAATATACACGTCGAACGCGGGGCAAATGCCGTTATTATAAATTTTACCAAAAAAACTAAAGCAAAGTGTGAAAGAATTACATTTTTACTCGATAAGAAATTAACAATTCGTTAACGTTAACCGTACCGCAATAGAGATTTGGTTCGACGTGTATACACGTCAAACGCGCTTAATTGGTTAAAAATACTTGTCAATTAATTCAAAAAGACAGGTGCCGCCCTATATCGAGGCATTACTATGTGGTTCTAATTCTGTTGTGAGATAAGTCGCAAAGCAAATGGTTACTGAATTTACTGTGTGTGTGTGTGGGTGTAGCGTTGACAGAAAATTCCAAATGAAATCGACGAAAGTCAGCGGTGGCGTTCGTATTTCAAACGGTTGCGGTTACACCTGGTTGTAAATTTAACAGCACAACGGACGACCGATGTAAGAAACAGACACAGGTGAAAGGGTTTCCGTGTCGCGGGTGATCGGTGATCGGGTCGCGCGGTTAAGGGCTGTGCGAAAGGGTTGGAGGGTACACGAGTAGTCTAGAACCGGGGGATGTCGGGGGACAGTTGGATGCACCGGAAGTTCAGGTGTCGGACGGCAATAAATCTGACTATCTAAACGAATCCGGGACCAGCGCATCGCTTGCCGAGCAGATCACATGTATTAGTGCGCCTCATGGTGGTAGGCACATATTTATGAAGTAGGCCGACTCTGTTCGAGATCCACGCAGAGACTGAATATGTATTCTGTCCCGGACGGTGAATGCATTTGATCTGCATTTGATAAAGTCTGGTGTGTGTTCCTTCATCGGATTTTCGACAGTCGACAGAGAGAATCCACGATGTTTGACTGCAGGCGAAACTTCTTAGTTGGAAATTTCCCTAAATTGACAAATTCTGTTGCTGGCACGGCTTGGTCTTTCTCATTGTACTGTTTGTCCTTTTTTCCTTACTATTTTTGTGGCTTCGTGCGACAGCTTTCGGTCACATTCGCAAAGAGTTCAGTAAAAGCGTGGAGTTCGTTAAGTTACAGGTCGCATTTTCTTTGCATCTTTTCGGATTTTTCCATTTCGTGACTTCCCCTAACTTTCTACGGAATAGCTTCTCTATCTCTAACGTACCCTTCCAAGGTCTCCTCGAACTATATTTACCAACCAGAACCCTCTCGCCAACCCCTGCACTATCTCCCTTTATGACTTTATCACTTTCTCTTATTTCCCCCCCCCCCCCGCACCTTTCCTTTCGACTGCTTCCTCGGTTATCTCGCTTTATCATATTTCCTGTCTTCCCTCCCCTTTCCTTTACTTTCGAGTACTGGCACTTGTACTTATTTTATTATTGTCTTAATGGTTATTGTCACCTTCCTACAACCTCCTTCACTTATTTTCTAAACGGTTGATCATTTCGTAACAATTTTGGGACTGGATGAAGTATTCGAGCAAGCAAACAAATCGTTATTTGTAATAATTATTCACGTATTTGACGCGAACAATTATTGCATTAACGGCGAGAGCGTATTTACTGTCAACCGTCGGACTTTACATGAATTAATTAACGTAATTCAATTCAGTCTTCCGCAAACAACACCGACCGCACACAATAATCCGTAAAGCGAAAACGGCCGGCGTAAGTTGAACAAATTTTCAAAATTGTTTCGCCGTGTTTCGTTGCTAAAGCTCGGTATGATTCCTGCATTAAAGTCCCACGAGGTTCTCGCGTGTCTCGTTTAAAAGACGCCGGAAGCCATAACGTGGCGGAAAAAAAAAATGTTTCTTCCATTCGAGTTACCGCGAAATAGCCCATAAAAGTTTATATTTGCATAAGCGTCTGCAGTCCAGTTATTAGATACGTACGTACTTCCGGCGAGTAATAAATCTTATTATCCGAGTGAAATATGGGAAACTCTTGTCCGCAATATCGCAACGGTAGTGCATAGAATTACGCGGGTTCGTAGGTTTCTCGGGGATGGTGGCCAAGACTTACGCGAGAATAATTTTCGACAGCAGCCCTCGCATCTGCGCTCGTCCGGAGGTTAGGGTTTCGACGAGTAATTAATACTCACGGGAGAGAGGTGGGGGAGAAGGGGGGGGGGGGAGGGAACGAAGTCAATCGGAAACTAAGAATTCGGAGAGCGGCTTTCGAGGGCGTATCTTACCAGGCGAGTTTTACTCTCAAGAGCAACTTTCGAGAGCGCAGCACCCTTAAGCTAACGTGTATCCACGCGAAAGTAAACTTGAAGAGCAGCTCTTAGTTTAAATCCTCTACATTCGACGCGCGAACTTTCCCCCTCCCTTTTTTTCTTTTCAAATCGCTCCGTCTTATGCTATTTATTGAGTGTACACACCTCCTAACTCTCCACATTCTTATTTTATCCGCAAAATCTTTGCACTTTCCGAGTCTGTCATGTGCCATTTTGTTGACCGAAACTTATTTAGTTTCTGGATGAACGTGGGATTTTCCAAAAGTGTGAAACAAATTTTCTAAAATGCCGACGCAATAAAAATGCGAATGGTCAAATATTGGGTTGGCAACTAAGTAATTGCAGATTTGTTCAATGAAATAAAAGAGTTTTTTTTTTACTTGGAATGAACTTTAATCTATGATGTATTTTCCATTTTGTTCGATGACCTTTTGCCATCTTTCTGCCAACTTGAAAATTCCACGCTCGTAGAAAGTCTGATGCTTTTCGGCCAAAAACTGAGTTAAGTGAGATTTTACATCGTCATCATTATTGAAAGTTTTACCACGAAGGGAGTTGTCCAGGGATCGATATAAGTGGTAATACTTTTTGGCAGCTTGCACTGCGTTCTTTCCTTTACGGAAATAATAAAGCAATGTATGGCGAAAATGTTCGTTTTTGCACTCCATATTAATATTGAGGTAAAAAAAAAACTTTAAGAAAATATCTACGCAATGAACTTGTAAAGCTAGGTTAGGATGCCAGCTAACATATATAAGGAGAAGAAGATCATAACGTTTACGGATATTATAAAAATGGGAGTGAGAAACATATATAACTGAAATCGGCAATTACTTAGTTGCCAACCCAATAGATTCGAAGAGCACAGTGAGAGTAACGTGCAGCAGAAATTGTCGCGAAATAAAATGTTTATTATAATAAATCTCTCTCGCCCCTGCTGCTCGTAAAACCGTTAAGAGCTTCAAAGGGGTAAGAGGATTCCACTAATTTCGAAAACTTGAAAGATAAAAGACCGATTGACTTAGAATTCTCGCGTAACTGACTTTTAAGATGCTCTCGGGCATCCTCGTAAACATTTAATTAGCAAACAGTCGGTCAAGTGTACACATTGTTAGTTAAATCCCTGCTTTCTCTTCGATTGTTTTACAACTACTTTGCACCGAGGGGACGAACAAATTAAACTGCATTACGGTCTCGCATTGGACACTGTTACCAAGTTGTTACGAAGTCGATGTGATTCTTAAGTGGATATTAGCGAAGCATTATTCTCGGGTAATTTAATATTCTAACAAACGCGTCTCCAAAAGCTTCATCAAACTCTTATCGTGTTCTTTGTTGAATTACCTAAAGTTTTGTAATATGTGCAAGCTCCTGTGCTAGACGTGGGCAGGTACCCTCGATGAATTCGATCTTTGCTAATTAAGTTCTACACATAGTTCGATTGTTTAACTCAGAATGTGTACAATGGTCATGAAGTTTTGTTAGACTATGTAGATGTTATATTCATAGTATGATATCTAGATTTAAGTAAGTCAATATTGTAACTATTTTCGCGTTCAACACTTACGTATCGATGTATGGATGTCACCCACCATAGAAAATGGACGGTGACCTTGACATACGAACAAATAGATAGAGTTCATTCCACGCTCTCGACGTAGACGGGTTCGTGTATTACCAAACTCCGTTGTAAAAATAAAACGATCGTCCAAACAAGTTCATCAATCGTGAAATTTTTGGTGGCGACCTTGGCTGTTCATTAGCGTGTATCTTTCTTGGAACTGACGCAACATAGTTGTGTCTAATGGACGCTCCAGAAAAACCTCTGGCCCGATAAAAGCGTCTTTCATCTCGAAATCGGATGGGTGGGTTGCAATTTGTAAACAAATCGACGTGCCATAGCTCAAACTGCCGGCGCCGTAAACCTTTGGCGCGCGCGGTGCCATTTTGACCGTTCCACAAATACGTTTGTCCTTGCTTGGGCCCTTCCTCCATCGTTCCCGGAACTCATGCTCGCGATCAGAGCAAGGTCGCGCGGTGGTTTAGGAAAATATACGACGATTGCGCGCGGTTGCGCAAATATTAGCGAATTTTCAAAAAGGGGCGACGGAAAAATGGTGAACGAAGCCTCGGAGAAAATCGATGCGCCTTTGTTTGGCCGTATCGTGTCGGGCCGAGAAAAAAATCGCGGTGCGGTAAAAACCGGAGCGCGTTTTTTCCGCGGCTATAAATAATTTTTCCGGCGGGCACGCGTCCCTCCGGCGACGTCACGGACGCCATGGCACCCCGGACAGAAATTCGCGACGTGTTACATAACCGTTCGACCATAGAGCCCGGCGGAGAGATCCCTGAGATAGCCATAACTCAGTTGTCACACACAAATTCCGGGACGGTTTGAAATATTGGGGTGCATCGAGCGGTTAGACCGGGTCAGTGGAATTTAACCCTCTTGACAGTCGTGCCACGGTGATTGGGGAAGACGTCACGCGCAGATTCGGGAATCATTTGCGAACGTCCGTCGCTAGAGAACCGTAGTAATGTTTTTTGCAACAAACGCATAAAATCGAAATTTGATTTTTGATTTTTTAATCAAAATCAGAAATTTGATTTTGACGTAGTATGATTTGCCGTCGACGTAACGCCGTCCGTGCCGCCCTGTCCCATAAGCACCCGCGGTTTCTTTTCCATTCGTTACATCGAACCCCTCGACGACGATATATTTTTGCGACCCGATATCGATGATTTATGGCCGATACACTACCGCAGAAGAATATTTGATCGTTCACTCGATGATCGATGAACGAGAGTTTCTCTTTAGGAGAAAGATACGCGAGCGGATGCTTCAGATTTTACGTGAAGTTAGTATGTACACATATAACCGTGGAGAAATGGTGAAGCCATAATCGTAAAAGTGCGGAGTTTCTTTTTTTTTTTTGTTTTTATTTTCTTTCCGTCTGTAAACCGTGAATACTGTACGTCTTTTTATCTGGTTCTTCTCTGTAAACTATGCGCATATATTGCAAGGGATTAAATGTTTTTTCTGCGTTACACTGTATCGTTAGCCTGGGGTATTTATTGTCAACGTTGTTTATCAAGAGTTTCGAGTACTGGATCGAAATTTATGCGGATAATTTGTTGTAAGAAAACTACGACGCAATGCAGGAAAACGTGTTTTTATGAACTTTAGCATTTCTCATTATTGGAGACATCTCCCTTTAACGTTAAATTTGATATTAATTAATTGGGCCCACATTCACGAGAAACGTATTTAATAACGACCACATTTGTTTCTTTTATTTTAATAGATACTATTTGTCCCGTTTTCGAATTTTCTCTTTTCTGATTCTAGTGGCTACACAATATAGTAATAATACTATTATGCGCCGTGTAGAATGTTTCTTGAGAGTCCCTCTATTAAACAGTTGACCATATTGTTGCGGTTGCCGCGCAGCCGAAACTGCAACAACTCGATTACTAGCTTCAACGTTCAATTTTGCCGAATTTATGTGTCCGAATCAATTTTCCAGCGCATCGTTAGAAACTCGACGGCGATAACGCAGCAACATAACCAGCGTGTGCGGTCTACTATTTCTAGTTTAAAGTTCCATCGGACGGGCAAATTTTCAATTAGAAATTGAAAAGTTTAAAGTTGCATAGGAACCAATAACGCGGTTCGGTCGGATAACTCGCGGGAACAAATTCGAAAATGGAGCTCGGACGCACCTGCGTAATTGATCGCAGCGTTATCCTTTTCCCGGGCGTAGACAATTTACTCGTACGAACGAAATCCTCCTCTCTGCGGGCGCAAATGCCGAAACATCGTTAAGCAGAACGATTTGTCGAGCGATTCTTCTTTCAAGGGCACTCTTTCACTCGGGATTTATCCTGCAAAGCCCGTTGCCCCGGTGAAACGTTATTTCGAGAGCGTTCGCTTAAAAAGGAAAACTCCGAATGCCTACTCGAACGCGCATAATCAAAGCACCGCGTACACTCGATAGATACGAGTTTCGGGTTTTCATACGGGCGAAAACTGTTTGCGGTTACGGAATTTTAATAACGCAACGTTACCAACGTACGTGATATATACGCTGCCCACAGTATTTACGCGCCAGCTTTCGAGTGACGGGCCCTCCGCAAGGTTCGTTAACGTTATCGCAATTAGACCATTAATCGTTGTCGGATTATACTTAATTTATTTGACGCGTTGTTTTGCGCGGAGAGATTCTTCGGTAAAAAAGAAAAATCTTATTCCGTAAATATTCTCAAATTATTCAAGGAAAAACCTGTACTCCTGTACACGTACTAAACACGAAAGTGTTTTCCGAGCAGCTGTGCAAACCCCCCGTTCAATAGTGTTAGGCGTAATAAGTAATAGGCGTGACGATTTTGCGTTGCGTGTTTCGTTACATCTTTTACGAAATCACCCCCCATCTGTAAAACACTTTCGTGTTAAAAACAGTTTTCCGTTCGACTCGTTGCTGCGAATATGTGTTTTGTAAATTTTGCTAGTTCAGTTTGCCCCCATTATTCGCCAGTTTCGCACGCCCTGACCCGTCTGCGACCCTTTTCCTCGAAGTTGCTGCGCCACCGATTAGATTAGGTCACCGGTCCCGAAACGCGTGCAGCCTTTCGGCTAGAATTTCACCAGACCTCGCTGTTCCTATATCGTAATTTTTGGTATCAGGTCGCAAGCCGCGAAAGTGACGGCACTCGATTAGAGTAGTTTAGACTGAACGGTACAAAACACCGAAAACTGACCGAACGTAAGTAAAATTATACAGCCCGTTAAACGACTGTTAGCGAAATTTTACTTTACTTCACACAACTGTTAAACACCCGGTTTCCGCACAAGTGTTTCGAAACTATAAATGTTCCTCGCGTATCGAATAAAATGCTGATGCAGTGCTGATGTAATTTCTCCACAAACGAAGAAGCATCGCGGCGAAATGAAAATGGCACCGAAGAAGACGGAGAGGAGATGTCGCGTACGGCGTTAACCTATCTTGGAATCGTAATGCGTATTTACGTTGACAAAACCATCCGCGTAAGAACATCGTTCAGGCGATGGAGACCGTGGGAAGACGAATGGCGGTCCTCCAGCTTTATTTATCGCGTTCGACGAATCGCAAGCGTTCACAAGCGCTACCGATGTCGCTATCCCAATAGTTGCCAGAATCCTCCATGGTACTCCAACTCTTTTATTCCACCCCCAACATTTTCCGATGCTTCGAGACATTCTACGCCGTACGATATACCAACTCTGGTTTATTTGCATCATAAACAAAATAGCTTTTGGCGATTGAGAAATTACTCGTTGGCGACTTGTATGCATTTGTTACGTCTACGCGCGACATCTCCGAACTAGCGAAGCTGTAATTAGTAGACACCGGTTTTTATGCAATTTCCAATTTTTATAGAAACATTTTAAGAAAGTGAAATAAAATTTTGGTGGACAGCCTTTGTAGATCCAAAGCAAATAAAAATCGTGTTAAATTCTCTGGAATTTTATATTATAGCATTTTTTTTAACATTTCCATAAGCCTTAAATGCATAAAGATCCGATGTCTAGTAATTAGTTTCGCCCTTTAGGTTACATTTAGGAGTCAGTTCTTTAAACAATGAATCCAATCCTGTAATTTTTAGGAAATGACCGAGCGACTAATACGATTAATAAATAATTAACCCTTTGCACTCGAACCTATTTTAACACTAAAACGAAACGTTTGTTCCGACCTGGAATATTTCCCTTCTATATATTTCTTTTTTCATGTTATACATACTAACATGATGCAACTTACTCGTACAATACTGAAGTGTTTAGTAATTTATTAAATACAAACTTTAATAATACAAAAAATATTTTGAATAATGATACAGCAATTTTTAGTGGCGCCTTACAGTCGCCATTCGAGTGCTAACGGTTAAATGAATCTAGCTTGAAACCATCAAACCTTCCGACAGAGAGTTTTATAACAATATTCGATTATAGGATGTAATTTATGTCAGTTCTTTAAACAATGAATCCAATCCTGTAATTTTTAGGAAATAACCGAGCGACTAATACGATTAATAAGTAATTAAATGAATCCAGCTTGAAACCATCAAACCTTCCGACAGAGAGTTTTATAACAGTATTCGATTATAGGATGTAATTTATGGTCGATGCTTCGGTAACGCTTAAGCAAATAATTCGGAACAATCGCAAGAATTTGTGTATTTGCAATGTTTCTGCTCTCTATAGATTTTAAGTCTGAGGTAACAATTTATGCTTTACCGCGACGATTTATATATCGGTAATAATTATTTCTGTTGTACACCGTTATTTATGCCGTGTTTATTCATTATTTTGTCCCGAAGTTGTTTGGGCGAGATACGAAAAATAAGGTTTTCGAGCGTTACTTTTCTCCCCACATCTAGATATTCTAATAGCAGAACCAAGAGGGGAATTCCCACGACGTTACGTCGTATCTCTTATCGTTAGTAACTATTTCATTCGCCCTTTATCTTGGCTCATCCTGTGTGTCCGTATTTCACATTTCAAGTTCCAGCTACTCCTGATTTCTATCTTCAACACCCTTCGCTTAGACATCGTAACTTCTGCCATTGATCGCTCTCGACTATCATCGTCGATCGGTTCTAGTGTTTGCAGCAATTATTTCTGTCTGATCATATTTGACATTCTACTTCAAGACGAGGATAAAGCGTAATAATCGAAAAGTCTCTATGTTTTAATTATAATTTGCCTCCTATTCCAATCGTATCAATAATTAAATAACATCTCGTAACTTATTTTCCTACTTTCTTGAATTTTTATGGATTTAAGCAAATCATCCCTCTGCTTTAAAATCCGATAAACCCTATTAATTGAAATAGACTCACAATAGAATTTAATTGTGATTCGTTTCGATATACGTTATATTCCTCTTTTCTCAAATTTTGACAAATTCGTTTTAACAAGTAGGCAGAGACTCGTGGAATCAGTGAAATTTTAAAACGAGCAGGAGTGTAAAGCAAAAGCCTGATAATATCTGTTGTAATTGAGGATCCGTTATCCGGGTCATGCGATGTTCCGTTGCTAATTCTACGAGGCGATTCTTCCCTTTCTCCAAGCCTCATTTCTACCTAACCTCATCCCGTTATTTATTATCACGCTTTTATCATTCCCTTTGATCTCGGGACGTTCGAGCACACCGTTCAGGCGTCCCGAGGAATGAAACTTTCCGCGAGTCTAGGGGAAACTTGTCTTCAGAGAAGAAACAGGTTCGAGTGCTGGATTTTCTTTTAAAAGAGACCGCCTAACCTCGCGATGAAAGAAAACTTCTCGACTGATCAGTCCTCGTGTTGCAATTAACAGAACGGCGAGAGTTATTTTATTACTGCTTTAATTCCGGCACGTCGAAATCTTCAGAAATAAAAATAAATGCATAACTAAAGAGAGAAAATCCTAACGAAAAAATTCTTTCTGGAAATATTGAAAAATGTAAAATATGAATATCTATTGTACCGAGCTGCAACCAGTAAGAATTTGAAGCCGAAAAATAAATGATGCAACTTTGTGTATCTATGGTAAGACAAAATGGAAGTAAGCAAATTGATATTAAAATTCTAAACGATTGGTATGTAGAACCGTGTATTTTTGAAATGATAGTTTCACCATTTTCACCTTTTTGTTTCGATTACGACTGCCTTTTGGGAACACCGATGTAAAAATGTTGCTTTTACGTTCACTTCATTCAGACAAATCCCATTTTTGAATCTTTCCGTAAAGTTTTACAGGTTGCGACAATGCAGAGTCGGTGAAATTACCCTCTTTGTTTCGCGCGCAGTTTCATTCAACACGGGCGCACAGAGAGATCAACGAATCCGCGCGCATGAAGAGTGTAAGCCGATTTACAATTTATTCAATATCGGTATATTTATTAATTGAGGTATAAAGCTGATTTATGCATGGTATATTTTACTGAATTGGTGATGCGATCCAATTATACAGATAATTCTTTGTGTTTTGTTGGCCACTTTAATCTCCCGGCAAAGTCGGTTTATGTTACTGCACTTTTCGCGTATTCGTTCATCCGACACGGTTATCCTCTGGAAATTTAATCATTCATATAAACCAGGTTATCCTTTTTACCTAAAATAATCACTGTACACATACCACAAAAATCTAACCAACGAGTAAAACCAATTTCCTCTATGCCAAAATTTCAATTCAAACTCAACAAATTCTCTTCTTGAAAAGGCGAAACAATCTTCAAATTTTTCAGTTGTAAATTTTTACTCAAGACGCGGAAAAACCAACAATTTCCTCCCGGCAAAATAAAATCTAAACCCCGATTCCGGCCATAGCACTTCGTTCGGGAAAGAGCTGCAGTATCCTATAAACGCGGATGCTAACCTAAATCCGTCGACATAAGTTTTCCTTTAACCGAATTTCAAATGATTGATCCGATTTAAACATCTTGTAAAACTATAAAATCTTATGGTTACGGCCAGTCCGTTTCGTTTCAACAACTCTGTATGAAAAAGTTTTGCACTCAAAGCGGTGTTAAGTTTCTATCGCTATACTGCGGATTTTATGCATTCGAGAAGTATAAAATCGCAGAAGCTTCGAAGGAATCTAGGAGGGGGGGACATATCGTTACACTTTCGTCAGCATATTAAAACCAGCAGAAGAATAAAAGGATCTCCACTTGAATTTTGATCTGGCAAAACTGCGGTTGTAGCCCTAAAATGGGACATTCCAAATGCAACGACCTGAGATATATACTGTATTCGTTTAGTGGTGAGAACTTTCAGCTACAACCCTCCCTTAGGTCACATTTCGACTTCCGGTGTATGCGACTTCACCGCAGTTTGCGACAGATAAGACACGCTTTCTCGATACCATCTCCCCAGAATTTGTTCTCAGATTTATCGGGGCTTTTTTATGCTGATCGCTTCTGCGTATTCGAGGCGCACCGAAAAAGTGTCCCTTTCGAGTCCCAAAGGATCTATCCTATCTATTATCCCTTAGAAAATTTTTTTAACAAACTTCTCTATCGAAGAAGACGTTTAAGCAAAACTGGTAGGCAATTTTCTTGTTATTATTAGTATGACAGTTGCATCTAGTGCTTGGTTGTTCTAGCGTTAAAAAGAACATTTTGAGATTCTGCCACGTGCCGTTTGTCGATCGACCGGTTAGGTTCTACGAGCGCGGAACGCACGCCGGCTCGATCGGATCAATACACGTACGATTGGCCGAGCTCGCGTTCGAACGCTTTCGAGAAATTCGCGTGATAGAACACGCCAGCGAATGCTTTTGTGTGCACTTTAAAGCGAGCTCCCTTCGAACAGCACGAACACGGCGAATCTTGTGGCAAATCTCCGCTAACCTGCCTCCGATTCGCAATTATGCGTCAAACTTTAATCACCCGGTGCGCTGAAACAAGGTCAATTAATCGACGTGAAACGTTTATGCGGATCGAGACTGTGATAAGGATGAAGGTGTTTAACGCGGCGGCGCAATAATTATCAAAACTTCGACGAGTCGATCTCTTTTATCGTTGATTTTCTACGTTTCGAATAAAACTCACGACTTTACTTCGGATTGTGCAAAATTCAAGCTTTAAAGCGAGACCAGTATTTTTTTGCGAAATTACAACAGCGTATTTTGATAATATTTTCAACGAGATTGATGAAATCCTCAAAAACGTAACAATTACAACATTCCTAATTGTGAATATTGCTTCTACATTCAAACAATAATAAACGCTGACGAGAATATTTTTCCGAGAATCAAAAAGTTAAAACCTGTTGGACCGAGTAAGCCCGGGCGCAGCTGCCATCGAGCCGGAAAGAATATAAATATAAAAAGCGAAACAGAAATATCGAATAAGATTTTTATCGTTTAAGGTCTCTTTTTCCAGAATACATCGAGTTTGTCAATTTGCCATGAATCGCGTGCATTTGGCCATCCTCACACGTTCGGAATACGCACGATGTAATCAACAACGAGTTATTTTGCGTGTGAAAATAAAACAAAAAAAAGGTATGGAATCAAATTTGGCCACGTCGAATCTCGTTTCGCGGAGAATCCAATTTTAAAGCGGACATTTAGAAAGAAAAGGAGATGTCATTCCGAGATTGTATTTTTTCCGTGAAAATCAAACTTTTCTCTTGAAACAGTTTGCGAGTTATTATAGCGAGGGGTGAATGGATTTTCGGAACGATTAGTGGATTATGTCATTCTTATTTTCCGCTGATATTTCTGTTCCAGTTACTCGACTCTGCTTAAACGCGACGTGCGTAACGTTTTGCAACATTTATGAAATATTTTTAATATTTTTCAACGACCGAGCGGCCGAGTCAATCCGTAGAATTTTATTTCGATATAGGTCGACGCTTTTTATTTCGAAATAAGAAAATCGAGACATCCCCTCTTCTTCCTTCGAAATACGACGAAAGCCGGTGCCGAGCCGTCGCCTTATATCGAAAGAAAACTCGCCAGGGTTAAATATATATTTTAACAATGACGATAGTAATCGCATTACACCGACAGAATTTGATTGCCTAACTGAGCGCGAACGTGTGCGTTCATTTTCTCTTCCCGTGGTCGCCGCGTATGACTCTAACGTGATTATACAGATTAGTGAACAACTACCTTACGATTGTTTCATTGGTTGATTGGTTGCATCTATCTCGCTTCCACTCACTGGCTCATCACAATTCCCCCATCGCATTGTTGACTAGATTGAACCGAGACCTGTCTTCCGCCAGCCGGCCTCCATAGTATCGGCCGAAGATTATAACAGCAACTCGGAGTCGTGATGCAACTGTAAAAAATTCAACAGAATTCTGCAGTAAGTGATTGCTCTAATGTAATTGCATTAATCGCAGATAAACACCCATTCGGCCCACCGAATATCATCACGATGACTATTTAAAATGGCGACGATGAAATTTAGACAGGTGCTCGTCACGTTTCATTTATCCCGATAAATAATACTGAACAAACATCCGCGTCCGTACCATTTTGCAAACATCGAGCGAAAACCTGTCGATACTGCAAACTGAAATATAAAAGCGGATTACGGTTCGCGGATTCAATGGAAAGTAATAATAAAAAGAAGAAAAACATCTGACGGTTCAAGGGGCCCCCGAGTGATATAAAAGCTGTGTTCCCGGCTGTTATATCAATTTCCATAATTCAAGTGCACGTGTCATAAACCACCGGCCGAGCACTTGGAATGATTCTTTTGTGCGTTGGTTGTGGTTGTGTTGTCGGCGAGCGAGGGTTTCACGGGAAACAAGAACTCGCACGAAAGATAAAACGCTCTTTGCAAACAATGTTTCGAACACAAACGCCCTCAACGACAATTATTCGTTACGGAAATTCTTTAACAGCGCACAGCTAAAATATAAATTGTAAACCGTACAGTTTATATTTTAGCTGTGCGCTCATTGTTAAAGAATTTGTAAACCGTACAGTTAATAATTCTACACCGGTTATTTGGTTCGTCAAATGGAACGATGATATTCAATTCCACGTCCAAAAATTTATGGGAACAAGAGTGTTACGCTCAGGTGCAATTGAGTCGGCTGATGCGCAAGGAATTCCCTAGAAAATGTGCTTCCATGTCAAGAAGCTTTGTTTTACTTATTCAATTTAGTTTCGCATATTCCGCGAGCCTTGACGCCCTCGGGCTTTGCGTAATATAATTTTAGTTCAAGTATGTTCGTTATTTATTTTTCGAACTGTAACTGGCACGCCCACGGCCGCGACGGTGACAGAATTGTTTAAAAACTTAAAATCATAGTGCGCGCTCCACCTAAACAACGATTATTTTATTAAGCTCTTTTTGCCTGTACTGCGATATGACGCGCGAAAAATGTAATGGCTGACAGTTTTATTTATTTGGCACGTCTATTTGCCGTTTTTCGATGACACGAATCTGTGATTGTGTCGCTTCATCGAACACCCGACGTAAAGACAATTTAACCAACGATGTTTACTGCATTGTAATTCTAGCTCGAGTGTTATATATCCCTTTTAGTATGATTCAATTGAATAAATACGACCGTTTACATAAACAAAGCCAAATTGAAAAGCTAAATTGAATAGTCGCATAGCAGAATGCCAATTGAAGCATACTACATGCACCTACGCCTCGGCCTGCTAGAATCAGTTCTCTAATAATTACCGTACTGGCTAATGGCGGATATAAAATCTCTAAATAAACAATTAAATTCTCTTAGTAGAGCTATCCACAGAAATATAATTGAATTATATAATTTTGTAACAAGTTCCTCTTGCATCCTAAAAATCATAATAAATCACTTCCAATGTCAACATCTTCGAATTTATGTTAAAAAATGTCTAACAAAGCAGGTGGCGTTCCGAAGCGAATGTGTTCTCCTTGAAAAAATTGATTTGCCGAATAAAATTCTTATTTTAAGTCCCTCGCAAGGGTGTGCAAGCTATCAGATTTCCAGCATAATCAGCGAAGCATAATTCAAACGTCACTCGGCTCTGTGCACTAGTAAAACGTTAAAAGGGAGGACGAACTTTTTTTTATTCTCGTGCAGTTTCAAAGGGAATTACTTACTAACTTGGTGCGACAGACAGAAAGCAGTCATCTCCGTTATACTTGCGACTGTATAGGAAGTAGCATGACACATTCAGCCCATTAATTAAGAAAGTACTACACAAAAGCGACTTTGGAACGGTTTCGCGCGATGATTAATCTCTGAGCTGCGACGATAAAACTCGAATTTCGTTGTCTTAGTTTTTCAATGTTCCATCCTTAATCCGGTTGACGAGTCAGTATTTTTATTCGTAAGAATGTTGAACTTCAACTTCGTACTAAAAACTTTTGTCAAACGCTAAAATAGTATTATTCCGCCCATCAATAAATGACGTACTGTTTTTTTTTAACATTCTACGATATCGTAAACATTATTTTAATTCTGTACGATATTGAAGACCAAAATACCAAAATGTCGAAGACTTGAAAATGAAATGTTTTTTCATCGAAAAACCCGAGAACGAATTCTAACCGTTCCGCGAAATTGAATTAACTTGTTTATTCGTTCTCGATACGAATCCATATATGTATATGTGCAATAAATTTTTGATATTTATTTTCTCTGGCGTGAAAAATAATACTGCACATTTTCGGCTGAATTTTGCACAGTGATTTATCTTTTTCACCGCAGCTTGTCAGACATACTGAATGTCTGACACGTGCTTGGTCTTTACTACTTCGCTTAGCAAGTAGTTAAAACGCGAATGACCGCGTGCACGACGGAATAAATCATTCTGCGATTATAATAATAATTAAACTGTGCTTATTCGTGCAAAACTTGTTCATATAAGATTATAAGATATAATATTAAGATTTAGATATGCATCGATTAAAATTTGATTTTCTGTATTATTGATTTCAGTCGATCGTAAGCTTCCTCCGTTGATCTTTCATTTATACGCTCTAAGCGCGTACACGCCTAATAATAACGTTCTCTAATCATAAATAATAAGAACATTTTCAAACGCTTAATCGAGAACGAAATCAAATTACAATTTTAATGGGGAACGCCTACGCAAGTAATGTTGGGTATCAACGTTATTTTCCGTCTGCAATTTAATCTTGATTTTGTCGATCAGAGGTACGGTTTGTGTTTGATTTTATTGCATTGATCTTGTGCATCCAATTTAAAATTTAAATAACACCGTTTGTAACTCGGTGGGTATCGAATTATTGACGTAAGCAAAAGCAAATCGTTTTTTATCCGCGCATCCAATTTGTTCGAAAGGAAAGCATTATGTAATATTATTTAATTAAAAACAGACGGACACATTGAACATATTGATATCCGAATAACAAACACGGCAATTATTTGTATTGCCAATGGAAACCCGTATGAATATCTCGAGCAATTCCATTTACCATTTCGAAATTAACTGACAGTGTTCTGTGGCTGCTGTAGATCAATCAAGATCGATGTATCTACAAAGAATATCAATTCACGTCAGAATCTCCATATAAAATGTATGATATTTTCAATTAATTTTTACACACTGATTTTGCCACAGTCTGTGCGAGACGGGCTAAATGTCTGATACGTTTTCATTAACTTAAACAATTGTTAATCTACAGTAAGCGTCTAAATTCACGTGAAATAGTGATTACACAAATCATTCCGGTAGATCGGCGTTGTTCCCCTTTAAAATCCGAAGTATTCCAAGTTTCCGGAAGTTCCGCTAGAACCTACTCTCCGCGTGTAACGATATTTATCGTCGGCAACGGGCAACATTGTTTCCTCGAGAAGGTTTTCTTTTTTCATTCATCGCGCGCCATGCTCAAAGGGGAGCGGCCGGATATATTTTTATTTCGCGGGATTAATATCTTCGGCGCGCTTTGAGCAACTTTTTTTTTTGTAAACGAGGGCGAGCACGGAAGGCGCATTGTGTATTATGTACATTTTAAAAAGCCCTCGTCGCAGAGGCACTCGCGCAAAATCGTACGTTGTCTCGGCCCGAAGCTCGCAAAGATACACCAAGCAAGGCACCAAGCCCATTGTGCCGTGCTTCTAAGGCTATTATGCGCGGTACTCGTTAAAAAGTCACGGCAGCGAATCGGGAAAGTTTTTTCTTTGAAATTTCCAGAGAAACTCTTTGCGCTTTCCGAGGCGCCAATATTTGTTTTCCGAAATTCCCCGGGTCCCGACGAATAAAAATCGCTAGCCCTCTTATTCATAATCGAAAGACTTCACACTCTGTACCTTGATACCCCGCTCGCCAATGACCATTATTTAACTCTTCAGGAACTGATTGTAGAAGGTCAAAATATATTACAAGTCTTGTCAAGATCAAGACTTTACCCTACTCGGGTTATTTCACAATTCTAAATTGCTGAAGAAACTTCTGGGAGAACCTAATATTTTTTATAGTATACACTACCGGCCATAAGTGTTTACCCATCTTCAAATTTCGTTACTATTCAAATAATAGGTATTTTATTGTTATGAAAATGTCCGTAGCATTAAATCCTAATTATAAGGCTAATAAAAAACATCCAAAATATTCTGTACATACACAATCAGGTACTGTAAATGAGTTTACAGCTTTTTATGAAAAACGACAATTTTGGAGTTCAGGTAAAGAAACCTATTTTTCTGAAATTTTTATAACGGTCAGTAGGGAATATGAACGCAGGTAATACAGGTATCTTAGTCTTCTCAAATTTCATACTGCATTAAGCTTTCATACAGTAAACAGTTGATTTTCACGTGCCTAAAGAATTTTGCGAAAATTTCAAATAATGTCAGGGAGAAAAGAATTATCGATTGAAACGCGCGCTCTAATAGTGTCCCATCATAGCATCGGAAAAAGTAACAGAGAAATAGCAAAGTTATTGAAGCTGAACCGTAGAACCGTGGACTACAATGTTAAAAAATATGTGGGTGGGTAAACACTTATGGCCGGTAGTGTACGTTTACTAATGTGTGTCTAAAAATCTATCCATGTATTTATTTTTTAGAATTTTTCTGGACCTAGCATTTTCGCGTAGTTTTATCTCTAGTTCGATCATGCTCGCGAACAATTTCTCACTTTTTCGTCCCCCTGCGAGACACCCCGGCCTACAATTCATCTTCCCACGAGAAAAAAGGAAGCCGGTCACGATCCGAAGAGTACTTCGACGAGGATCAATCGTCGTTGGAAAGAATTCTCCAACCTGTGGGAATACCTCGGACACGTCGCTTCCTTTCGGGCCGGCTCCAATAACCGCCCACGTTCATTGGAATATTTCAAAGCGCGATCCCTGCAAAAACTGTTTAATCAAACCGATCGAGCATCATCGGTGTAACCGTTATTTACGCGTGTGATACCTACGGAATAGAAAATACAACACGTAACGCCGGCAGGTTCGACTGACGGCCGCGTGCTCGAACGTTTTATTGCAAATGTCGAAATCGTGTAAAGGTCGCTTATTTTGAGAAACACTGTGCGGGAGAGCAGGCGGAGCTCGAGTATCACAGGAACTACTACGAAATTGTTTACAGTGGTCGGAATTAATATCCGAACATTCTTCACGGTAAACGTTTGTGAAAGTGAACCGAACGTTTTATATTTCACTGTTACGTATTTCTACGGATCCTTCAAGTTAATTTAACCCTTTGCACTCGGCGCTATTTTCATTCTAAAACTATATTTTTCTTCCATCTTAGAATATTTTCCTTTTATTCATACGAAACTGATCCGATTTCCACATACAATATTTAAATGTTTAGTAATCTGTTAAATACAAATTTCGTAATGGAACAAATATTTTGTAATATTTTTTGTTATTTCTTTGAAATAATGCCAGAATAATTTCTAGTGGTGCTTCAGAGTCACCATTCGAGTGCTAAGGGTTAAAGAACTTGAAGATATTTTTCTGTACTGTTTTCAACTGTACAACGTTATCGGGACAATTTTCTTTTTACCGATAACTAGACTGCGGATGTTTATGCAATTTTCCATTTTTGTAGGAACATTTTAGGAAAGTGGAAACAGATAAAATCTAATTTTTAGTGGTAGTAGTCTTTGTAGATCTGAAATAAATAAAAATCGTACTAAATTCTGTGGAATTTTATATTATCACATGGTTTCAAAATTTTCAGAACCCATAAATGCATAAAGATCCGCAGTCTACTGATAACGTATAAAAGAATTTAAGTATTGATCATTTTATTTAGAGATACCAGATGAAAGATCATTTTTAGCGACTTCTTCCAAAGTTTTTGGAGCTCGCAGAAGAGAATCAGCTCGGATCGCATAAACAGCTTATTCGGTGTCACGTTTATGTTTATATTCATAGGATTATACGCGAAAATCATGAAGCAAGCCATGGCCTGCAATAGGGGTTTGTTGAATCCTGCGTGCGGACCAATAACGTTTTGCTGATAACGTGGTCCACTAAGGTTGATAGGGGAGCCAATCACGTTTCGCAGCTGCATAACTATTCGGTTTCACGTATTCAGAGTTGAGACTGTTTTGGCTTCGGTTAGTATTCGGCGTAGTTTACGTATTGCGATTTATTATGCAATATTGCCGCACTGTTATTACAATGCTCTATAACGTGATACGTGGCCAGCACTCTCGATAATCTCTTTACCGGGAATTAGTGTCAACCATTTCAATAATATAGGTTCCAATGACGGAAGAGCACTTGTCTCCGTCAGAACTGAAAACGACCTGAAACAATTCAATGACTTCATAGTGCGCCGCAGCGTGTGCGGGGAATTTTACAGTGTCATGCACGGGGAATTGGTCAGGCTATTGTTCATAAAATAACTACGAAATCCTTGCCGCCTGACTCGTAAAAATTTATTCAAAGCAATATAAAAAGCCTGTTCAATCATATTGGATTTGACTACATCAAAATTTAGGAATGTTCACTCTATTTACTATTTAACCAGTTAAGCGTATACACGTCGAACCAAATGCGGTGCGGTTAACGTTAATGAATTGTTAATTTCTTATCGAATAGAAATGTAATTCTTTCTCACTTTGCTTGACTTTTTTCGTAAAATTTATAATAGCGGCATTTGGCCTGCGTTCGACGTGCATATTCGTCATTGTTTGATTTTAATTCCGTGCCGCGAGGGATTTGCTAAAATTAAATTCCACAGTTAACTGGTTAATATCGTTAGATGTAGTTGACGCAGATGCAGACCATTGCAATTGTAGAAAAGTGGGGGAAGCCTATATCTAATTTCTACGAATGGATGGTTCCAGTGACGTATCCTCATCCTATTTGCTGTGGCCCTGCCCGTAGGAATTGTTAATGCTCGAGCGAGCATATTGCGAAATACATCTGCCAAATCAAGTAAATGATTGCTGACCCGATTTAGGAGCCCCTTCCTATTCGATTTAGAAGCACTTCTCGAGAAGAAATCAATTTCTATTCTATCGTATGAGTTCGGTATTACGGTCCTGTGAAAAACCGAGGACTTAAACAATATTTCGAAAATCTTTTCGACGATCAGAACATCCATACTAGTCAATATTAAGCACATCATGCGAAGGGTTGTCAGCACAGAAATTGAAATATCGGCACAATACTTTCATATCTGGAATTTCTATAGTATTCGACATAAGTAGAACAAAATGGTAATGATTTTATTAACCGATACTATTGATATCTCAAATTTTCATGATAAAAATTCTCTTTAAATTCGTAAAGTCATAAATAATCGATTGATGCACATGTGATGTTACATGTTACAGAACAGGATTGAATTAATTAAAAATACTGCAGCAGCGGCATCCTGGTTTATTAATTTTTTGATTGGCACGTGATATAAAATGCCTGCAGGTATTCAAATTAAAACCGAGGCAGCGTCGGGTTTTTTCATTTGAAATCATTCTCGTCGTTCGAAATGGAAACAATGTTTAAAGAGTAATCTGTACTTATTCGTGAATTCGTGGAGAATTCTGTCAAAAATGAATTTCGCTAAAATTTATCACGTTCAGCACGGTTGATGTCGCAGAATTTCTACGCCGATGTTCTCGGAAACCATAATTCACGCTAGTAGTAAAAGAAAAATATCCGGGAATTCGGGATAGAAGCATTCAGAAATGCCTCGCGCGGAATATGGCAAGGAAACATTAGAAATTCCATACATACGCGACTACTATGTTACTCTGTATGCCGGTGTTCTTCGTACGATGTGTTTTTCGAACGACAAAATTACGGGCGTTAACTGGTCATTAATTCCGAAATGAAACAATCGAAAAAAAAAATATAGATGCTTTCCCGCTTATTCGATCGCAGCTGTAATTGCAAAAATGTCAGTCCTACAGCTCCCGCTGTTTCCACTTTTTTCAGTTCTGTGTATTTTGAAAAAAAATGTGCAGACTTCCCACGTAACGGTAGCTAATTAGCACTAGTATTACCAGAATGCAACTATACGTTCCTGACCAAATCGCAGTGTTTGCGAAACGTGGGAGTGTCCATCGAATGTGCCAAAAGAACATGGTTTCCGGATCGAAAACCACAACAGTAAGCACTACAGCGACGCTGTACTAATCCTCAAATCCCTGATTAACAAACAATCCTGTTTAACGGTTCGCCGGGCCGTTTTGACCCGGTTTTCGTTCCTTTTAATTATCGAACGATCCTCGAAATTAGCTGCACAAAAGATTCTCCGTTAATAATTCGTCCGAACCATTTATTTTGACCACTAATTTGTAAAACTGTCCTGAAAATCATATTTAAAAACTGACAATTTCAAGCACGCGCACGAAGAAAAATTCACCCCTACGATAAATACCAGCAATTACTATGATTTCCTGGCAGCCAGTCAACGCGTGGAGCACGCGCCGGGTGTTCTGAAATGATCCGAACGCCGACGTAGATTACTGTGAATATTGCTTCGCGCAATTAACGGGCTTACGGTAAATAGATATCGGTTCGGCGATTCATGCAGGCTATTAGAGGGCACGAGCAAAATGAACCCGAGAAGTATAAGCCTAGTTTGGAGCCGAGCCAAGATTCTGGACCCAGCAGCCGTCTGACGTTCCTTCCCACGGATATTAGCATCTTCGGAAATTAGTCATGGGACTCCCCGCGCGAATGGGAGACAGACGTGGAGCCGCCTGGGTATTGGACATGATAAAACGGTCTGATAAAAATGATAGATCGCTGTAGCGACGCTCGTAATTAGGTGACGC
Source organism: Seladonia tumulorum (assembly GCA_913789895.3). NCBI lineage: Eukaryota > Metazoa > Arthropoda > Insecta > Hymenoptera > Halictidae > Seladonia > Seladonia tumulorum. Next base: position 18,863,432 of record OU565271.1, read on the forward strand.
GACAGTTGCCGATTGCAGCTTTTCGGACAGCGACAAACCTTCCTGCAGTCGCAGCTTGCATCATGAATTACGTCACGAGCGTAACACCTTTCGAATTTCATCTGTTAGAACTGTACGAACAACTTTGAAATAAAATAAAAATACATTAGATTGTGCTAAAAAGAGTCTAAATCAATTCTGAAGCTAAACAGAAAAATATACAATAAAATTTCTATCGCAAGGTTTCTAACCAAGTCTTAGAACTGTCCGAACAACTTTGAAATAAAATAAAAATGAATTAGATTGTGCTAAAAAGAGTCTAAATCAATTCTGAAGCTAAACAGAAAAATGTACAATAAAATTTCTATCGGAAGGTTTCTAACGAAATTGACGAGATAATGTAAGTGTTAACTAGAAAAAATGATTGTGCGTGTCCCAGCGGTCAGTTTCATAAATAAACCAGCCGGCCGGCTATCGCGCGGTTGCACCCTAATGCAAAATGTATGAACAGAAAGAATGTTTAAGTGGCGAAAACGTTGATTTTACCAGAGAGATTAATGTCTATCATTGTCGAGTCACGCCACGAGCCACGTTGGTGCAATAGCGTTTTCAATTTTCCGAGATTTCAAGTTCCCACGATCCCGCATCGCACGGTCCACGCTGTTATGGCTTTCGGGTGTAAATCGTTTCTTTTTTCGCAAAAATTGAGCCCACCGGTTCGCTTACATTGCAGCTGGCTCCGCACCAGAGGATCCGATGGCACAGCGATGTTATTGTGTTCCGCATTGTAGTCTGCTATCAAAGTGTATCCTGTTCGGATTGCAGATATCAATGGCCGGCCAACCAGCGATTTTAATTGGCCAACAAGTAATAGTCGGAAAGATTTATTCGCGGCGATCCGTCTCCATTAGCATTTTCGCCGTTGCTTATTTTCAGTTTCTGAAATATCCAATTTCTACCCCCGATCGAGAGAGTTTGCGAAACTCTTTTCAAACGTCGACCCTTCGCCGCTCGATTGTCCTCAACGAGAGGACATTGTAGTAAATCTAACCAGCAACTCGAACTTCTCTTGCGAAAGGAAATGAAAAGATTGCTAGTAATTGTAGTTCCTCGGAGAAACGCTTCGAACAGTCGTACACAGCGAGATATGTGCAATCGACTCGTGTATCGAACGTTGAGGCAACGAGAGATAGAAAAATATTCGAGTGCAAAAAGTTAATCCGCAGATTAACTTTTAGAATCGAATCGTACGGGGTCCGTCCCGATGGATCATGTTCCTACCATTTTTCCAGCTTCGCCACAATCTTGGGATTTTTGCAGCTTTCGGATAAGTCTTTTAGAAATTTTATGGCACTCGCTATGAACAAAAAAGGATGAACTAGGAATAAAAGAATTGTTAGGTCTAACAATCTTCTTTCTGGATTTCAAACAATTAATGTAATTTCCCATTTGAAAAATAGGGAAGCGCGTGTCGACTTGCAATATTAATTCAGTCGGAATTTTTAATTTGTGAATATAGTAAAAAATAGGCTGAGAACCAGCAGTCACGGATATTTAATTTAACTAGAAATTTCAAAAATCCTGTATGCCATGAATTTCATGAACAGACGAATACAACAATTGCAAAATGCAGCAACGAAATCGCAGTTAGGTTGAAAAGTGGATCGACAATGTCGCGTCACGGGACGGCCATTTAATGGGAACAAGCTAATGCACAATCCTGGTATGGTGTAAAACTAGGTCCCGAGTAACGTGGATTGCGATGCTTTGATCAGAGGTTGGGTAGGATTAATCGTAGGGCGTTAATGGCGTTAAGTCATTAATCGATCGAACAATGACCCTAGAATTTCTTTCTGCCGAAACGTGCCATGGGTAATTGAGCTAGACCGCCGCGTGTCATTACACACACGCAGCCGGTATCCATAAGTTTAGAGGAGAAATTGTAGACTGCACTCGCTCCGTTTTGTGTTAGCTTTTAATCAACAGCATAGACCACCTTAATAGCATAATAGACTGTTAATTTCGTTAATGCGCGCCGGCAATAGATCCGCTCGCTCCTTTGATGTTGTATGGCATTAATGGCAACGGTGTTTGCGAATATTATTTGTTCGAAATAATGGCCAGGCCAAAAAAGAACAACCCTCTTTTATTAAAATTGTGTCAGTCTTTTGTGGCAAACACGGGCTTACGCTTCAAAATTTCATTACATCCAAAACTCGTTCAATCTAAAGTAATCAAAAATTTTTGGGATAGAAAGGGAGGAAAAAATTGGAGGTGTTATGAAAGTCCAATTTTTTTTTGAAAATTGGAGCTCGACAGTAATCTAATTTTGCTGAAATTCGGTGTAAGAGAGGAACTTGGTTCGTCGAGCAGAAAATCCCCCGGAGTGCGGATGAAAATAGTAAATAAATAAAATAGAAATGTCATCGATTTTTGTGCCCGCGGAAGTTTGCGTGTAAAACTGTATGGAACATGTGCCAGCTTTGGCGTATCTAACAATTTTCCGAAAACCGTGAAACTAGTCATAAAAACTCCACCACCTTTGCGCATCCCTATGTGGGTGAGATTTCCAGATCGATCGTCTTAACTCCTTCGGCCTGTCCATTCTTTACTTTTTGCTTCTCGCCGACCGATGAATCGTTTTGTTCGCGGAAGGAAATCTTTCTAGTTCATTCCATCAGACCTTTTTCCGTGCGGCTTTTTGTTTAAATCTTACACGGTAAATGTGATTTATTGCTAGCGTGGCAGAAGGTCAATCGTCCCACGCGGTTTTGTTTGAAAATTGCAAAAAGTCGCTTCCGATAAAACAGCAGTGCCACACAGTCACGTTTGACATTTTTGAATGTTGAATACGAGTATCCTAGAAATTCCTACGAGGTCCCAAAGGTCCCACAGGTTCTTGTTATTTTATTAATTCGTTAAAGTATGTGTGCCCGCTTGTATTAAGTTTCTTCCAAGATTTAAAAAAAAAGAAATCAGATCGTTATTAATTTTGCTCTCGACACTCGCTAATATTATAAATCAATTTTACTATACCATTGAATTAATACTCTCATAATGTACCACAGTGAAACTTGCCTTTTATCTCGCAAACTTTTAACAGAAGAGCCTCTTCTTTCAGTTTGCTATGTTCCAAAGTAGTCGACTTGAAAAATATAGACTCAGCGAATGTCCCAAACGGTTGATACATGGACGAATTATGCGCCATAGCCCTGGTGTCCCTTTTTCCAGTGGAAAGACGAACGAAGAAATTATTCGCCTAATCACAAAATCGACTGCTCGGTCGGTGTGAAGTGTCTCGGCGCATTTCGATATGTGGGCCGCTCACTTGTCAAACAAAAACTCGAGAAAATTGATGGAACAGTAGGCAGATATTCATTTTCAAAAGTTCTCTCGACCCTTATCAATTCGGTGGTGCGAACCCTCGGACGGCGAGAGTTAATTTTGACCCAGATTTATAAAAGTTCCATCTAAATTCTAATTTTTCGGCAATCACTTGATATTACCAGGCACTCGCACCGGGTCCAAGAAGATTAACCTTAATCTCGAAGAAGTGAATTGAAAAATATATAAAAGAGAACTGCTATATAAAGATTCGAATTTATCTGGCTATGGTTCCCATGAAATGTTCGAAAACAAGTTAGACGACATCTAATCTTTAAGGGAATTTATTCTAAGCAGCTGTGAAATATAAAACAAAAACTGGTTAATCGATTTTCCGTGTGAACGGCTGGTGTCGCTATCGGAATTCGGAAGCCGTGCGACGCGTTAATCTTTGTGCGATGACAATGTGGCTGGAGCACCGTAAAAATAAAGTCCGATTGCAGCAGAGAAGTTGCGAACAGTCAACTTTACTCGTGAGACGAACCATTGGCCCGAATCCCGTGGAGGCTTGTTACACACCAGCGAAAACTACGGAGTTCGGAATCTGTTTCTTCCCTCGTGTGTACTGACACCACACGAACACGAGGTGAAATAGTAACGTAAACGAGGGGTAGGTGCAGCCATAACAAGATTATAAGTCGTTTTCACGGTAACAATACGCCCTGAGAACCGCTGCCCGACACAAATCTGATTTTTATAGGATCTGTATGCGAAATAACCATTTTCTGATCAATTTCAAGAGATAGAAAGTAGATATTAATAACTTGGAAATAATTTATAGATAGATCTCCAAATATTTCCGTTGTTTTAAATTAATTTAATTTTCTTTTATTCATATAAAATGAATGAAAAACAAAATGATACCAGTTCTTTAAAATACATTTTGTGGACTCTAAGTTCGATATGACAAAACATAAGTGCCTGTTTTGACCAGTAAACTCATTTCCTTTAGTGCAATTCTACGCTTCCTGCACTCAATGTAAATTCAGCCCGTCGTCCCCTTCTGGTCCGAAGCCATAAGACGAGCCAACGACGCATGAATCATGCTAAACTACGTGTCTACCTCGAACGATCGGCAAAGCCATTAATCATTTGTTGTTAGGCAGGATCATATGATCGATCCAAGTATAGGTGACTAATGACTGTAAACTACTTCAATATTGAACTTATCCTGGAGCCAGTGGTCCGAGAGTTAGTTTATCGTCCACCAAACTTTTCGAGCAACATGCGAATTACCAAAAAAAAAAAACAAAAAAAAATGGCATACGGAAATCGGAGAATACCGCGCGTAAAAACTGCGGGGCATTAAAACAAGCTGGCAAGAGTGTCCTTCAGAAAAATTACTCTCGTTAAATATAATTATCGCGGTAATTGTGGAGGCAGCGCGTTTTATCTTGCTCGCGAGAGGCGAACGTTTTATTTCATAATTAGCAGTTGTGAAAGAGCCATAAAACTGTACTCATTTACCAGATGAAAACTACAAAAGACAATAAATATATTTCCGTATATTTCCGAAGCATCGTGGCGCTAATTTCATTCAGATTGATGATTAACCTAGGTTGGACTTTAGGCGTGCCTCACAGGCAACACCAATATTTGACGCCACTCTCCAGGTGTATCTCGAAGGTATGCCGAAATTTCGAAGGAGTTTACATATTTACTATGCTAGTCGCTACATAACACAGGCTGTTTCGCAACACTTTAACCTGATTTAGTACAGAATCCTAAAAAGACGTAACCGCCATTCTACTTGATTCCCGCTGTACATTTTATGTTGTCATTCAACACATTCTCTGTCGACGTTTATTTAACTAAATTTATTGAACTGATAGGATCAACCCTTTTCAGGGAATATTTCAAAGCTGTCAATATATTCAAAAAATTCAAAAAACCATCTGTGATGGATTTTAGCGCAGATTTAACGTCCAACATTTTTTCCAGTGAAGTTTTTTTGAAAAATTGTTAACGTGGAACCTCTGATTACAAGTTTGACGCAAGCGTTCGCTTTTTTTTCATGCAGCACAGCATTGTTCTTGACTGAACTCACGCACACGCTGCTGTGGGCAGATTGTTATAGTTCTGGAAAAATTTTAGCAGCGACCACCGAAAGTGTCGAAAGATATAAAATTTCTAGTCTTTTGTTCTATATGATTACTCGAACCGTAAAAGTGTTTAATCACGTTTCTGCGTTTTTATTTCGTGGTTACTCGAACCGTAAGAGCGCTTCGGTGGCAAATTATCAAATTGATTTATTTACGTGCGTGTTGCGATAAAAATGGCAACCTCGGTATCGGTAACAAGCGCTGAATTTCGTCGCAATTTTCATATCGAATAATCCTTTAAAATTTGTCCCACCTGTTGCCGAATACCCTGTATAACATAAATATACCTGTATCAATACGCGTATCTCGACATATTTTGCAATATGCTCGATAATAATGTTACTGCCATCAATTTCGTTTGATTGCAATATTTTGGCGATATTGCCTCGTAAATGAGATATCTTTAAAATCCTTTCGCTACATCGAACCTATCGATTAAAGCATTCTGGTTTCAGTACTTGGCCTGCTTGCTCCTCTCGCGAATATTTCAGAAACTAATTAACTTTTTAGCTTGCATAATTTCGTACCGATTATCCTTTTAATTAGAGGTCAATGCTGTTTACGTCCAATTAAAAGTCAAGAGACCACGTAATTTAATTAACAATTATTATGCCACTACATAGTACTGACACTTGGCTTGGTTCACTTGCTAACAGTTGAAAAATTAATTACCTTTTTAGCTTGCATAATTGGGAATCACATATTCTTACAATCAAAGGTCAATTGATGTTAAAGTGATTGAAAAAAAACTGTTGCATTATTTTCAACTCACTAAAATTATTTGAAAAACAGGTAAACATCTATGCAGCTCCTGTATCTTGCAACGAATGCAGGCAATTGTTGTTTCGCATACAAATCCGTTTTCATTATTTTTATCGACGTCTTCGAACTGGGAGACAGAATTGATATTGAACTGTTGAAAACAATTTTCCAATAAAATTTTCTGATAATATAAATTAATAACCTTCTGCTGGAATGTGCCCGGTATGTGGACAGTAAGATTACCGAGAACATTTAATGGTGGAAACTTTAACTACTATCCCGTACGGGGTCGCCCTTGATATTACACAGGCAAATTTTTGCCCGGACTGCAATTTCCTAATAGCTTCATCAGGAAGACCACAATGTATTGACCGGAACAATGCTTTGTGAACAATAGCATCGCATGAAATAGTTCTTAGCCCAGACCGCCCGTAGCTCGTTGCTTTCCACGGGAGTTCATTGGAAAACAAGCCCGAGGGAATATAAAACTGACAAACGGAACGTCATTAGAATAAGATAGTGGCCTGTCATACGTATGCTATAGAAAAGGCTTTTATGCATCTTCCAATTTTCCTATCGACGACATCAATCTCTATAAAGGAGCTTCCTATTCTTTCATATAAGAAGAGATAGTAAATGATTTTCTACAGAATCCCCCTTTTTTCGAGGCCAATATGTATGAAGTAATAATCGGTACAAATCTTTGTATAAAGATTCTCAGACATACTGCAATTTGAATTGCATAATGAAATTCTGATTAGTTTTGAATTATCCTGGCAATTTTTGCTTTATTACATGTTCCTCCAAAAGTAGAGCTTACGTATCGGTCAATTATGTATGCAAGCAAGCAAAGATAAAACAGTCACGTAAACGCAATTTAATTTTTCAACGAAGGTTGACAGCGTTGCCGAAAGGAACAAGTTTTATAATTAATGTCGAGCATCCAACGGATCGTGGTAATGCAGTTTTCGCATCTTACGTCTTGGAAAGACAGTAAAGACTTTCCAATGCTTTTAAAACACATTAAAGGCACTCTTCGTGAACTCTGATTTCTCGATATTCCTTCGATAATGTAGTTCAGTTAAAAAGTGCTTGGTCGCCGTAAAAACAATATGAAAGATGAGTGATGAGGCACAAAAGAAACGAATAAAAAGAATAAAAGGTATTCGATTTTACTTTTGTCCCTCTGTCACTGTACACATCTTCTTTGAAAATTATTATTACTCAGACCTGCTGTACGCTTTGCAATACTTTCTCCGTGATCCTGTCAGATTTTTTAATTCACAGATTCTTGAATGTTTATCGAAATTTTAATATTTGCAGTGGTACGTTCAGTGTTAAATCAATGAAAAAGTGAACTCAGTTTCGATTGTACTGCGCTTTCTCGTAATTAAGGTAGACACTTTTTGTGTTCTGATTATTCTCAGATGTATGTTACTAAATGATTACGCTGCAAATTTTGGTTTCGGTTCGATGAAATTGCTTGTGACGGAATGTGCAGTACTTCATGCAAGGATGCCATCGACATTCTGTCCATGTTCGATCGCAATTCTAAGTAGCGGCGCGTCTTCTCTTTGAAGTATTGTCTGCCGCGCAGTTTGGTTGTTTCTGGAAGTATTGACAATGTCTTGATAACACAATCAAACCTTGCTCTATCAGGAGAAACCGGTCCTCGCGTACTCCATTACCAGGAGGTTAATCGTGTTAGCGCGTACCGCATCTGTTGCGTCCCGTTTAGTACATATTAACATACTTGCAGATATATGAAACTGAACATATATGCGGCGGGTCCATCTTTCGTTCATTGTTGTCGCATTTAATTACGACTTTTTTCATTCGACTCCTTGCGTTTAATTACACCTATTTTCTAGGCTCATTTTTAGAAATAAAGTTCTGAAATGGAGAATGTGAAATATTAATTCCGATACCGAATCAATAGTAACTTCACAGCAGCGAGGTCCATTGGAATACAATATTGGATTAAACGGGGAAATATATTAGATAATACAATCAACGGGGATAATGCATGACAATCGAATGCATTTTACATGCTATTGCTGCCCACATGCCATAGCTTAGTTTCAATTTATATGTTAAATGGGCAAATTATCAACGACTATGACGTTCAAATTGAAACCCAATGAGCATGTCAGACAAATCTATTGAGTACATCTACAACTTTGCACCTTGTAAAGAACAGAATGCGATAAGGAAAATATTTCTTATTGTATTGCAACGTTAACAATTTGTCAAAGAATTACCAGTACCATCATTGAAAGTTTAAACCAGATACATCTGACTAAATGAAAGTAAAAATGTACATTTTCCGTAATTGTACAAAGGATATTAGAAAATCCCACAACATTGCACGAAAAATAAGCTCGGGAACCAAGACCAAACATGTAAATTGCGAATATTTGAACAAATCGGCGAAACTATGCTGACACAATCTCCGCTTGCAACCCTTCGCATGAGGAAAGGTTTCATCGCAGAATGGAACTCATTCCCTGATATTGCAATTTTCAGACATTCTTCTATTCCCCTAGATTCCATGCAACTTCGTAAATTCTTCGTATAAATTTTTACATTCCAGTCTCCTGCTCCTAATATACTGAGCAATACTAATAAGTCCATATCCAAAAATCATAGAAACCAAAGGAGTACCTTTTCGTAAATAATCGAAACTTTTAACGTATGCAAATATTCTATTTTAATCGCGTCATAGTACGAAATAAAATCAGGCTTTTTAAAATACAATATATGCATTCTTCGTCGCTCCGTGTTCAATCACGCACACGCAGCAAACGTGTATCTGTGAGGCACAAATTTTGTGGAAGCATATTGGGCGTATAGGCGGAAATATAGGATTGAAAAGAGTTTTATAAATGTCGCTTTGCAACGAGCACAGATATTTTCATCCGAGATCGGGGTTCGAGTTCGTAAATTGCTCGTTCGCTGGAAACGAACCGATAGATATAATCTCATACTTTATGAAACGTTGAAGCTAGCGTTTACCCTAGACCCGACCTCCCAAATAGGCAAAATTTATCGATCGCATCAGACTTCCAGAGCTTAGGAACAAAAATTTTCCACTTTCGCGAAATAACCCGTTCGACGTAAATTAGACGCCACCAACTTCGTTTTTCTCGCTCGAATTTAATTTCGATCCGAACTCGTGCCACTTCGAACCGTCGAATCGCCAATAAAATACGTCAGACATGAAAACTAGAATTCCTTGGGTTTAAATTACTTTTCAAACAGACTAAATACATTAACCAAGTATCGAAATACTTCTAATACAAAAATTAGAATTCCTCCGATTTCAATTACTTTTCAAATCGATTAAATATATTAAAAGTAGAAACTGGAATTTCTTCCATTTAAATTACTTTACAAATAGAGTGAACTGTGATTCTTCGAATGTCCTGCGTATTGTACTTTCACGGTTACAGGACAAATTATTACATTTAAATTCTCTCGTAACGCGCAACAGGGGAACGAAATCTTGCAACGCAAGACGAAATTGAAATGTGGAATATTCAATTTGAAAATTTGAAATTCATATCGTGTCAGAGTACCTTGGGTGTGGTTTGAGGGGACTATAACTTTTTTTACTTTGGCAGCTCACTTATCTACAGGCAATAAAAGAGGCGAATATCGAACAACTAAAAGAGATTGAAACGGGGAAAACGAGGGGAAAATCTCGTGAAGGTGGCCGGCGAGCAGGTAGTATAGTTAGATCTCTCAGTACCTTCTGTAGCAGAAAAGTGTAATATTGCTTTATAATATTTTACACTGCTAGTTCGATCGTAGGGCTCTCCACTTTTATATTGAAAAAAAAAAAAACGGAACGTTCAAGTCATTAATATCAATTATTGTGCCACGAGTATTACTAAAACATGCTGTTCATATATTTTATTTATCTATTTACTCTATTTTATCTTAGAAGTATACTCACTAAATCGCTACAACAGAATCAAGAAAGTATGCCACGTAGGTGCTACCTCAGCAGAAAGCATCCGTGGAAGAGTTATAATATAGTTTTTCGACAGTTGTAAAAGTTCTTGCACCATTCTAAGAGACATTCTTTTAAGAGAAGCCACACAGTTTCCACGACAAAGGTTGTAAAACGTTGTGAAACAATTGTGTAGAAGTTGAACAAATTGGGTCCGAACTTCTGGCAGTCATCAAATATTTTGCTACCAAGAAAACCTGAAATAGAATTAGACGTAGTTATAAATATTTCCGGTGGTAAATCAAATTCGATCCGGTGTCTCTAGTCGAACAATTCTCGCCAGGGGCAATGGTATGCATGGAATACGGTTCGAACTAGATATGCAAGCAATCGCAACGAATCCCGACGACGCAGACCTCACAAAGAAGATAAAGAATGGCTCACAAGTGGCGTTCCAGATAATGTATTGAATCAAACTTGCGAAACAGCTGAGCTGGGCTGGGGCAAGAAATTCCCGGCGAAAGGAGGAGAATAAAAGTTGTAGGGTAGTGTGCGAGAGGCCGAATGCAAAGGTGGTGAGGACAGGTGGTGGGCTCTTTCGTTCATATTTAGGTGGGTTCGGTATCGCGACTACAAAAGGGTCTGGTTCGCACTAATACGTTTTCGCCGATGCGGGGAACTCTTCCGAAACAACCCACGCCCCGAATAAATTTTCCTCCCCCTGTCGGGACCGGAGAAAAAAAAACACAATGAAGGTGCGGTCGAGAAGAAGAGAGGAACCCGAGAAGATCGTAGATAGCGAGAAATCACGAACGAAGTCGGCAGGGCGAGCACTGAACATGCAGCCGGAAAAACGTTTCCAATCTTGCTCGCTGAGGCCACGATAGTATCAGCATCGTTTATTAGAATATCATTTTGCCCGACGCCTGTTTATCCGCGGGATATGATTTATATACTCTGCTCACGAAAAATTTCCGTCCGCCTTTCTTTTCCTGCGAACATACGGCTTAACCGTTCATGGACATTTATTCCTGGAATGTATTAAATTGTTTTTCTACTCAATAATTAAATTTAATTTTCTATTCAAAAATTCACGAGGCTTTAACAGAGGTATAAAATCAAAAAAGTCGTAGATTTCTTACCCAAAATATAAAATGATCTGCTTCAGGCGTCACGCTGGCAATGAACACGTTGGCTGACCACTTTTCGCAGGACATGACTAATGATCTAAGTGCAGGTGATTTTTCACGAACCATCGATTCTTCGTGTATAGACCTCAACCCTGTCAGTCGTAGTCCTGGCCTGGAAAAGTCGACCAGGGAAAGTGTCTGTGCTTGAAGAGCTATTCTCTTGTTGGAACTTCAACATCTGCGGGCTATCAGCGCGTCCCGTCAACGTTGACTAAGGACAGTGCTTTTAGACAGTGTCGCCGTTTACCGTAACTCGACTACCCCTGCTTTAACAAGTCCTTGACATGTTGCAGGAGAACATTCTGTCACTTTGTACCATCCCCTGTTGTTTCTTACGTGTCCTATCTTTTAAACGTGACAAGATGTAACAACCTACCACAATTACCAATGTTTACCCGTGGTATTATTTTTCTAATGGTGTAATACTTTCAGCGATTCTATAATTCTGTCAGCAAATTTTTCGGAAGCCCTAGATACTGTGTCCGCCATCTTTAGTACAAGATGGGGTTCAACTTCACCTCCTGGGACCGAAAATTTTGCACATGAGCTTCGCGGTACTGTGACTTCTCAACAGACCATAGCACTTTGCCCACAACCGTCATCTGCCAGGTTTAATCTAGGGACACATGAAGTCCGGTCTATAAATTGTATGGTCTAAGGTTCTAATAAAATGTATGTGAGGAAACTGTAAAAGGTAAATGAAACGAAACATTGTACAGACAAGAATTTATGCACTGTCCCATTAGGTTTTTACGATGATCCGTCTGCTTTAAGACCTGTTTACATCACGGTGGAAATTCGATTAACCGGATCACGATTATCCGTGTCAGTTATCCGAAATCTCGTGTTTACAAGCATAACTAACGACCATGTTTCACGACTCTCTGCTGCCCCTATAAAATCATTCTTTTACAGTTGACTAAACATCGAAACTAGAATACATTACTGCGGAGCGATTCTGTAAGGGAACATTTAAAACGTGGAAATCGTGAATTAGTGAAGTTTTATGAACGCAGATTTTCTACCAGCGATAAAATATACTGAATTTAATTATTCGTTGCGTTTTTAAGCTGAAGGTATAGTAATAGTTAGTTTGCCGACAAACCGCTACAACGGTCCAATCCAATTCGTTCACGGTGCTTACAAATGCGAATCACAAATCTGCGTGAAGTGCCCCTAACGTGTACACTACACTATTCTCACCCTCTCAACTATGTAAACTGCTACGCGAATCCGCAAACATTTTCATTAATCTAAACGACCGCCATTCCCATGGATTTATCGTCGATGTTCGCGCACAGAGAATCGAAACAAAACACACGGGGACGTTCTGTAGCCTGTATCTTTGTTGTTCGACACACGAGCTCACCACAAGGAGGATTCGCCATATTGCCTTCTTCACTTGGCGCCCCTGCCCGTGCGCATGCGCCGCTGCCGATCGCGAGTCTGCGCAGTGCTGCCTCCTACTACCGCTTAGCGGACGCATGCCGGTCGTGGAAAAGCGCGCCTTATTCGAATGCACGCCGCGACAAATGGCATAAAATCCCTGATATTATAATTAAAGATAGTGAATATCCGCAATAACTTGATAGACTATTAACTGAATTTATTTTGTACATCATACAGCGTTGGATGAATATTGAAAATCGACGAAACAAGCCCAGACAAATTTTACTTTTAATCCAGGATGACGAGTTAATTCTAGTTCTCCTGCTTTTCCAATTTTAATCAACTTCATGGTTAAACAGTCCGAAAAATGATTCAATCTTCACCCCTCATTCAATCTCCTACATTTTATTCCGTTAGTTTTTCAATCCCAATTAACTTTCTGTTTGAACAGCTGAAACAATTACTCATTTTTCTACTTCCTGTTCTTTTACTTTTCCAACGCCACTCAACTGTTCTATTCGAGCAGTCCAAGAAATTAGATTCCGAGGGAATCCTCGTCTTAATCCTGCACCCCTGGTTTCATGTAAAAACGTTAAATTTTTTGCGTTCTTTAACAATAGCGTTCAGGACCGCGTTCAACTTTTCCCTTTTGAAGCTGGATGCTCGCCTCGATTCCGCGCGTCGACATGCCTTTTCCTGCTTGATTCCCTTACACCTATCGGTTTTTGTTCGTCGAAGAGCAAAAGACCTTTATCAAAGGGAAAACTGCTTTAAAGCGAACTGCTGGCAAGAAAGGACAGCTTTTAATCGATGCATTACTCAGCTTTCACTGTACGTGAATGTGGCAAATATTTCACGGACCGGGGACGGGTAATTACAATTTCGAAGTCGAGCTATCGTCAATATACGGACATTCTAGGCTCGCGTAATTGTCACGTGTAAATAAAATTGTGTTTACCGGTCTATTAATTACTAGATAATTCGCGTGAAATTAAATGAACTGCCCACTTGCGGGCAATGTAATTTCTACGCGGACAATAAACCTGCCCCGTGTGTTCAATTAACTTTGTGTAAGCGGAAAGGGAGAATGAAACATTTAATTTTTCAACTGAACTCTGAAGTTCCTTTTTTTGATAACTAAAGACAGTCGATTAATCATTTTCTGTTCAGGACAATAAATGTCACACGAATGATTTATCTGTAAGTCATAAAAAAAGTTAACGATTTGTGTTTAAAAGCGTGATCATTTTACTTAAGATACGAAAGATTAAAAAACTGTTTTTGTGGCATTTCTTTCAGGTAGAGTGAATTAATTAGTGATAACAAATCAGGAAAATTTCAATAAAAAAGCTGATAGCACGTGGCTGCAAATGCCAGAAAGAAAAGGGAAATCTAAACATGAAACATGACTTATGTATGCTATGACGTAACTCACGGTGATAATGTATCTCCGCGGGAACCCGTAAAAAATCACATAAAAATGCAACCCGAACGTGCAACTCGTTTTACCTTTTCAAAAAAAAAAAAAAAAATGCGACGTATCCTGGTTACGGTTGATTACTGCGGCATCTGGAACGAAGTAAAATGTAGCAATAATTTACACTTATTAATGCGGATTTAATTCACCAACCCGCATAAATTCGTTTTTATTTCGGTTTCGGCGAACATGGGATTTGTCGACTGGACGATCGCATTGTGTCGTTGTTTGTGCAGCGTATTGTTATTAAAATCAGCGCATCCTCGGATCAAATTTTTCACGATAGCGTTAAATTCGCGTAATTTGTTCGCAAATCTATGCTTTGAAAATTACGAGCATATTCTTATTCGAAAATGCTGAGGTAGGGAAAATTCATTGGAATGTATATTGAATTTTTCTGCAAATTTACAAGGTTGCAAAACACAGATATTTTAGAATTTCATATCTTGTCGACTAATATATTTAATAACTACCTATACTCGCTGTTATAAACAATGGAAACAATATGTTTTAGTAATTTATTTACTTTGCAGGAATAAAGTTGTAATATGATTTCCTCCTCAGCAAAAAAGACCGTATATTCTGTAGAGAGATAGAATCGAAATGACGTTACAGCTCTGTCATTGGCATTGCAATCAATGTCCGATCGTGTTTCTACGGGACTACAGTAACAAAGCATAGCGCAGAGACGTATCAATCCACTTTCACGACGTGATTATCCGTACGATACTTAGGTGGGATGACAATGTTTGCTCTCTGGCATACACCGAAATTGTCCAATTCTCTGAGAACCACGTATCTAAGTGCCTGAATAATTGATCTCGTCACAGTAGTTATCCACAGTGGTATGTAATGCCAAGAACGCGTCCAGTTCGTAGAGTGAACGTGTTGACTTGTGATATTCAGGTCGCGAACAAATATTTTAGCTATTTCATTGTTCGCGATTTATAGATATATGTACAGAAATTATATATAATACGGTTCCAGGAACTGTTGTATATGTATCTCGCTACATTGTATCTCGCGGTATCTTTAGGTATCGAATCAAAGACAGAGCCGCGCTTCTTTTGGTCCGCCGACGTGTCCCATTCAGATGTTTATCGTTTTCAAACGTATCGACGAGCTGCCGAAGTCAGTCAGTCTAAGCCTAGCCCTAGTAGAGGAAACATCGATCAAATATCGTTCTAAATCATATCTGTGCTTTTATTCTTTCTAAATAAATACCTTGCTTCCCAAAACCAACACGATTTCTATCGTACAGTAATCGAAATATACAATGTATATTAGGTGTCTCAAATCAATCCGTGGCCCGCACAATACTAACACATTGCTTGGCAAACTATACAACCCCACGTTAACTCAATTTTCAACCTAATCGGATTCTTCACAAGTTAAACCACGTCTTTCATACGCTTCTCAAAAAAAGCAACTCTTTCTCCGTACAAAAAATTAACAAAATCTGTTGCGCCACAGAATTCTCAAGATTGTCGTGCACCAAAGGCAACGGAGAAATTCCGAGGAGAAGTTCTACACAATAATCGACCAACTATTTCCACTAAAACGGAAAACAACGATTTTCTCCGGGGACCCGGTAGAACGCACACACACACAGGACAGTTCGACCTGATTAAGGGAACGATTCCGAGAACAGACCGCGCCGATCATTAAGGGTGTCTCTCAGGGGTCATTGTTTATGACAGTATTGTCCCGTGACTTCGGAGGCATGCACCCGGTGCATCGAACCGATGCACGTGATAATTGCTCCTCGCTCGCTTGTTTCACTTATATAGGGTGCATCACGCGCATGAGATCTCGTAAGATTAACGTGATTTACAGGCTTGTGCACGTAAGAACAGCCCCCCTGCAATCTACTTGATCTACGCGATTCCTTTACCGAACGTACCGGTTTTTATCGAATGTAAATCTTTATCCAATGTTATATAATATTTGCCGGAAAAAATTGCATCTATTTCTTCGAATAAAACCATCGGGTTAAAATCAACATTGAGTTTACCAGTTTATTAAGCAACGTTGAGCTTACCATTTTAAGTAATCATTCGAAGTTCCGTTCGCCGACGGTGTTCGTTAGTAAGCATCCCACGCTGATTTTTAAATGCTTAGCACCACTTGTTAGCTGGGCAGTGTTCTCCTTTCGAATTTAAATGACAGAATTAGCGTTTTTCTACCGCGTCGAGAAAATGTTGCAAAGTAAATCCTGTTAAATCGAAAGACTTTTTAATGTTTCCCGACCCTCCGGAAGTCGTTAACGCCGAAGCCCCGTAAAAGTCGTTAAAAGAATATTATTAGTAGACATCGGATCTTTATGCATTTATGGCTTATGGAAATGTTCAAAAAATGCTATAATATAAAATTCGAGAGAATTTAACACGATTTTTATTTGCTTTGGATCTACAAAGGCTGTCCCCATTAAAAATAAAATTTTATTTCATTCCACTTTCTTAAAATGTTTCTATAAAAATTGGAAATTGCATAAACATCCGATGTCTAATTATTAGTAAGGTTCGTCCAGTGTTCGCTGGAAATCTTGCTGAAAATTTTTGCGTCCATGAAAATTGAACGAATTCGCCGGAACCCTCCGAGACCGGTAAAATCTTTTGATTTTCTCGGAAAACAGGTGGTCGAAACCTTGCCAAAACTCGTTTCCGCGGTGTTGCGTGTAGGACTGGCGGTCCGAGCATCCTGCGTCGCGACGATCCGACCGATCGAAAACTTTGCTAAACAATAACCCTTTTCTCGTAATTCCTGTTTCAGAGTTGGCCGTTCCGGCGGACCGCAGAACGTTCCCGAAGAAATTGCAAACGTGACGGAACGTTTCCAGCGGGTACAGCTCCTCCGTTCGTACGGAAAAGGAAAAAGTACCGTGGCGCGATTCTGGGGCGCCGATTCCGATGAGGATTCCGTCGGAAGCGTCGAGGAAACGACCGTGACTGCGGCCAGAGGCATCCTTGTCCCCGTTCCGAGCGATGAATACCTGAAAATAATTTTCTGAGTGTCCCCCGGCACATCGGCGCCCGGACCGAGAACACCGGTCGAACGACGTTCGTCTTTCATTGACCACAGCAATTCCCGGAGAAAAGGATCTCCTCAGAAAAATCGGCCGAACAACCGTTCCTTGTTGGAAAGATGCTCGAACGTTCAACAACCTCGGCCCGAACCGCGGAACAGCCGCTTTTCGAAGTTATCCGCTCGGAACGGAATCCGCGAAGTTTCGCGAACTCGAAACAAAGCGAGATCGTTGTCGAACACGCGGTGTGATCCGCGAATTCCTAACGGGGTTTTCTTTTATCTCGCTGGGAAGCCAAGTTCTATGAGAATTCTATGCGAGAGGTCAACTATTCTTCGAATCTTACGGAGCAGTTACACACCTTGCGAAAAGTACAAAGTAAATTTCACCCGGGAGGCGTGCCGGCTGCTTTGAAAGAAGACCCCGGTTCCTTTGATTAAAGACAGGGGATACCCTGTAGACGAGATTATCGTTCCCCGGGACGGGGCCAAGAAAATGCGGAAAGAATGTACATTAAAATCCGGTACGAGGGAGGAATGATAACTGAGGCAAAGTGCTAGCCGCTCTCCTCTGGCCAACACGGAAAAACAAAGAGACAACGCGGGGAAAGAGAAGGATCGACGGAGAGAAAAAAGAAACCGGAACGGAAGCCCCCGCCCGCTCTCTCGGCTATCTGTCTAGGTCTCTTCGTCACCGGGTCCGCTAAGTATTTCCAACCGTGATGGACACGGACAAAAGAACTGAAATGTAGGGAAGCTGCACCCGCTAAATCGAGATGTCCGCCGATCAACGAAAGAAAGTCGACTTTAACTCGCTGCGAACGCCCGGCGAGGATTACCACGGAAACGTTCCGGGGCTAATTATCCATGGAACACGTACGAAATCGGAGAGACGTTTTTGTTAGAAGAGAAATTGTTCGGCTGCTCGTTACTCGGCGAATGATCGATCACCGCGGATTACATCGCAGAGCAATTCGAGAAAAATGTGTTGTGAGATACTTCCCAGATTTCTCAGAGATTTCGAACAACAACCCGATCTTCGGAAGAAGATCTAATTGGTTGTCGGTTGACGACCAGAAGAAAGCCTATATCAGGGGTGACGCGACAAGAAAGTGAACATCGTTCTGCATCGATTATTGTGCCTGAAGGATACTGGCACACTTTCTCGGGCGGCTACATTAAATCATATCGGACAGATGAAGAGACACTAAAGTTTACGATTGCGTCGTGTGGAAGCTGAATTCTGACGGAAACCAGGAAAATTCCGAATTTTCTGTCCCAATTTTCTCTTCGATTCAAGATCAAATCTGTCGAGAAACTGTGTGTTTTCACGAAGCTGTGCCGTACAACAAGAGAGGAGCCATAGCGCGAGAATATTTTTCGCTTCAAGTATAAATATTTATGGATATATTTGAACCTCCCTCGAATTGACAAGTAATGGAGGCGTTGCAGGCCCTCGACGTCTTCATGGACACCACGCCCGACCCTTGGAACAGCACGCTATGGATGGACAATTATACTTATTACGATAACGTCACGGACCTGGAATCGAGGAATCAGTTCAAGTTGCCATGGTGGCGGCAAATGATCTGGACGTTGCTGTTCGCCGGCATGATCGTCGTCGCCACCGGCGGCAATTTAATAGTGATCTGGATCGTTCTGGCGCACAAGAGAATGCGCACCGTGACCAATTACTTTCTGGTGAACTTGAGCATCGCGGACGCCATGGTTTCTACCCTGAACGTCACGTTCAATTATATCTACATGCTGAACAGCCACTGGCCGTTTGGCACGCTTTATTGCAAGATCAGTCAGTTCATTGCGGTGCTGACTATATGTGCCAGCGTCTTCACGTTAATAGCGATTTCCATCGACAGGTAAGCATCGCGGTCAATATACACACGGCTTGTGGTGCTCGCTTTTGACAGGGCCGAACGGGACCGCAGGTACAAATATATATATATACAGGGTGAATTCGATAAAACAGGACACCTAAATATCTCCGTTACTTTTCGTTGTACAAAAAAACTTCGTAAGACAAAGTAACACTGTTTGAAGGGCCGCATATAACGGTGTAAGGGAAAAAAAATGTCAAGGTCATTTTTATGAGATTTCAAGGTTGTCGATGTTTTTTTAAATTTAATGATATATTTTCGTTAACGCAATGTTGTAGCTGACAAAATAACGAATTCATGCATGTAACACAATATGACCTTCAAATGACCTTCAACCCAGAAAAATGGTATAAATAAAATTCAACGTGTAAGATTCATTTGATGTATTTCTGTTACTAGGAAATAATACTTGATCAAAAAATGCTCTATCGTTTATCAATTGTCTCAATCCCCACTGGCTAAAGTTTACACGATTTACAAAGTCTCTACCATGAAGTTCTTGATGAATTGATAGGTGATAGGGGTGAAATTTGTGTTCCTGGAGTATTTGCACTACACATTTTTGACTAATGCCACTTCCTCGTGCGATTTGCCTCGTACTAGCATGAGGGTTTGCATTCACTGCTGCCAGAACATTAATTGTGTTTGCTTCATTCCTTACAGTCCTCACCTTTGTACGTTTTTTATTTTCGACACTACCAGTTTCACGGAATTTATTTATCAAATTGGAGTAAACGGAAACTGATGGACAATTACGATTAGGAAATCGGTCCTTGTACAACTGCACGGCTTCTCTTAAACACTGTCGATTTTCTCCATAAATGAAAATCATATCAATCTTATCTTCCTTCGAGTAACGCATTGTGAAACGTTCATCGATAAACTGATCGAGAAATCTTAGAAACTGTGGAAATCTGATAGCAAGAAGGTCTTCTGAGTAATTAGTAGCGGATAAACACGATTCTGTACGAACGTATAGGTGAAGGTATATCATAATTGTCCTCCTGTCAACACCGAATCTGTTATTATGTTGTGTATTGCGATACATTTGAATGTATAGCAGCTCAAGGAAATATTTTTGAACATTTGGCGTAACAGAAATACATCAAATGAATCTCACACGTTGAATTTTATTTATACCGTTTTTCTGGGTTGAAGGTCATTTGAAGGTCATATTGTGTTACATGCATGAATTCGTTATTTTGTCGGCTACAACATTACGTTAACGAAAATATATCATTCCATTTAAAAAAAACATCGATAACCTTGAAATCTCATAAAAATGACCTTGAAATTTTTTTCCCTTACACCGTTATATGTGGCCCTTCAAACAGTGTAACTTTGTCCTACGAAGTTTTTTTGCACAACGAAAAGTAACGGAGATATTTAGGTGTCCTGCTTTATCGAATTCACCCTGTATAGTTATTCTCTCTAGCCGTAGTTTAGTTTGTTTCGTACCCCCCCCCCCCAGGAACTTTTGTTACACAGATTTTAATATACCTGCTCCACCAGAACGCTTTTTAGAAAATTCTTTGCCGGAGAAAATTCCCGTGGGATTTTTATGTGTAAGATATGTGTTACTCTTGGGAGCTTCTTTAAAAAATGTTTTCGCGGAGAAGTATTTTATAATTTGTGTGGTGGAAGTATAATGTTAGTTTAGACCCTTTATTACAAATGGTCGGAGAGAGTTACAAATCGTCGATTAGCTGCGTAAATATTCCTGATAAACAATCTAGTCAAAATATCGATTCAACTAGGTCGAAACGCTTGTTTGATATCACCGAACAAAGTATCTGTTCGTTTCCCTAAACATCGCAAAATAAACCAAAGTAAATTTCAGCTTACAGAACGAACAAACGTTTGTTTCGATACTAGAGAAATAAAAACTGCGAAAAAAGCAGGCTGACATTTCTATGGAAGTCAGTTCGTATATTCATTAGCTGCACAGCTACATATGTTATAAAAATATTTGTACGGTTCGTGTGGATTTTCCCATTTTAGCATTTTCAAACATTGCAGGGATCCAGGGGTGTCCATAAATATCTATATGAAAACGCGCAAACAATAGAAACGCTTGCAAAAGATTATACCGAATTTAATAAATGATATTTTAAACCGAAACAAAATGTTTCTATCGTAAATATTGGAGTAAATGTAAATTTACTATGAGCATGCTAATATTCCTCTTCTTGCAGCGGACTATTATAAAATATTTATAGTCAGGAGCGAACGTAGATTTACTATGAGTTTAATATTCCCTTTCCTTTGGCAATCTTAATTAAAAAATAAAATAATTATGTTGGCAATGGAATCGTAAATCTGGGGATGAAACTAGAAATAGAAAATTGAAAATCTAATAAAGTGTAGCTAGTTCCAAAGCATAGGAGACGCTACAAATAAATGTTTTAAACTTTATTCTGAACTGATTTGATAATTTTAAGCGCAACATCGCTTAATTTTCAATTGAACGTATTGTTTACTGCCGCTCTTTATACTATAACGTTGTATTACTTACAAAATGTAGTAACTATCGATGTAAACTACAAGTATCCGCGAACTTGATAGACAAGACGATGGTACAGCTTAAGATTTGTATAATCTCTGATAGCAAGCAACTCGGTTTAAGCCGATTAAATGCAACTTATCAGCGGGTTATTCGGCTAAATGCTATCTGCCACAGATCATAGAGCTAAAAAGCTAGAAAATTGAGGGTAAAAGCGGTGAAATGTAAACCGCAGTGTAAAAGGCTAGACGGCCGTAAGCTGGCTGTGTACACGGTTACCTGACCTCGACTGCGCACACACACACAGACACACGTAAATGCTACCTTGACAATCCACCGCTGAAGAATAAATAACGCTTTACCCCGGGCACGAAACAAGAGATGAAAATCACGATTCCCAGACATGGAATTCCAGTTTTCTCCGTGGAACTACGATGACGTTTAGACGTATGTGTGTACACGTATGTAGACACAAACGTGCCGGACAATTTCCGGTATACTTTGCCGGTGCGCGTTGACGGATAAAGAAATCCAATCTCTTGTCCGTGCGAATTTTTTTTTTTTTTGTTAGCTAAATACCATTCGACAGAATTACGTTGTTCAGTTTTAATTGTATTAATCTGATTTTTCGAAAACGTCTGATCCGAGAAGTACGATTTCGTTTTTTTTTTTCGGGAACGTGGCCGCGTTACCTC
The DNA here is from genome assembly GCA_913789895.3 of Seladonia tumulorum. Classification (NCBI taxonomy): domain Eukaryota; kingdom Metazoa; phylum Arthropoda; class Insecta; order Hymenoptera; family Halictidae; genus Seladonia; species Seladonia tumulorum. The sequence continues at coordinate 18,885,787 of OU565271.1, forward strand.
GATCATGGACCCCGTTTTGCCAGCAACACTATCAAACCGAACAATATCTTCGAACGGTTCGTAGCTGCAATATATCGAAGAATTATGCTCCAACGGCTCGTAAGGAAAACGTGAATGCTGCGTCGTATTCGCATGCCTCTGACACTTCCGATAAATGATAATGTGCGTTATCGAACTCGCAGCAGAATCTCGGCTTCGAGAATTCCCGCCGCGAAATTTCTAGCCGTAACTGACAACTATATTTTGCAGTCGTACTATGCGCAGTCATAAACATGTTTAAAAATGCGACAAGAGATAGCGGCCGGTATAAGCTGAAGTATAAATAAATATAGAGAAAATTCGGAAAAATAAACCTCGAAGAAAATGCGCTTGAACGAAAGCGTGCTTACGCAGAAAATTGTAAATGCAAACTAGTGAAAAATTAACAAAGCGTAATATCGATTCGTACACTTATTTCGATAAATGTACAACTTTGTGGAACCGATTTGAACTTTTTCGATTAAACCGTGTATTTAAGGTTAAAATCCTTTTTCGCTCATTTAATGTCGCGTTCTTTTGGCTTAGATAAAGCGTATAATACTTTTCAGCTCGTAGACCATCATTCTTTCTAAAAGCTTTTCGCAGATAATGTAACGGGAACATTCTACCCGAAATATTCTACCCCCGCCATGATAGAAAAGATGAGTAACGGCGTATATTAAAGGATACTTCGATGATACAGCGTAAAATATTCCCTTTGAGGTCAGTCGTACGTGAAAGAATGATTTTTACTGACACGAGAACAAATCAACCGCTTAGATATATAGTGCAAATACTGCAATAACGACTCGAGTCTACGTAAACATAATGTTACGTTGCTATACATAAAGACTTTTGAATTTGTTCGCATGAGAAACATGTCTTCCAAAGGATATGAATTTCTGAAGGATTCTGTCGCATTCCGATTGTGTTGCTTTACACAATAAGATTTTCCCATTTCCTTCGAAACAAGGTATTCGCTACAACGTGGCGCCTTAAAGTGAATATAGCGTCATTAAAATTTTATTTGCTAAAGCTATGAAACACAATTACATCAGCAGTACTTTTTCTGCCGACAAAAATAATTCTCCTTTTATCCCGGATTTGACAGAATAAATTACCGAGATAGTGATTTATTCTATCAATCTGACAAAAAATAGTAGACAAATTGAAAACTTTCAAAGACACTAAAATCTTCTTTCGAACGAAATACTTTCGAATGGAAATTATCAAAGGAAGAACCGTCTCTGGACATTAACGCAGACCACTTTTATTTAGCATGAGAATGCGCAGCAAGGATCCAGACGATAAGGATCGAACCGCCCGCGTGGCGGAGCCATCGGTGCTCGAACGAAATCAAACGAAAAGATGTCCGCGGAAATTGGCCTCTTTGTGTTCAAATATTACATTTCACCGGTGAAACAGGGCAAGGCGATTACGTTCGCAGTCCGCGCGGAAGAGAACGAAGCATGAGCCAGCAAATACGGTAAACGGATAAAGGAAGTTGTGGTTAATGCTGCAGAATCAGCTTTCTTACTTTCGCCGTTGTACAGCCAGAGAGAAATTGGTTTTCCAGCGTGGGTAATGTATACCCGTATGGAAAATGAAAAACGAATTCCGGGCGAGATAACGCGGGACTCCAACAGGTCGCATTAACGGTTGGTAGATCAACTGAATAATTGGCTCAGCTGCCCCCCCCCCCCCCTCCTTCCGTCTCCATTCAAAAAGAAGCTCGCCTCTTGGCAAAGTACTGTGGGAGCTCATTAAAGTGCAACGAAGCGTTCCTCGCATCCACCACGTGCGACTGATAGACCGTCGGACGCAATCCCGGTAACAATTGTTCCACGGATAAATCGAGTTTCAGCGGCGGCCAAAGGCGATTGAGAAGTCGCGACACCCGCCATCTCGGTAAATAACTTTTCGTGACCGTGTGTGCTCTTCAAGTCGTTTCGCAATAAACCAATCACTTTCGAGTAAACGCTTAGCACAATCTCGCCCCTCTCTTTGCTGGATTTCTACACTCTGGGCTAATAGAAATACTTGATCCGAAATACGACGAAACCCGGTCCCAAGCCGTCGCCTTATATCGAATTATGTAAATAGATTTCAATAGATTTCGATTTTTCTAAGGGGTCCAAGAGTTGAAGGAGGACTACTCTGCTTTAACACCTTGACTGCCAAACTAGAAACCTAAAAAATTCCATAAAATCAAAGTAAGTTATTTAATGAAATAAAAATTGAAAAAAATTAAACGTACCATACTGAATAGTCCGCCAAATTTCTTGAATTTTACGTAAAAATTCATTTTAAAGCCTGAACAAATAATTCCGTCACCCATATATGGGTGACATGGCAGTCAACGTGTTAAGGAGGTTTAAAGAGTTTTGTTAACCAAAAAGGAAACCGTCAACTAAACAAACCGTGTTCTCGTTTTTTCTTGAATGCACAGAATTTTCTTGTTCACCGCCAGTTTGTTCGTCGCGTGAACGTATATCTCGTTTGCCGACTGGATCGCAATAACCGATACACGTTGCATGCATAAATAAACAAAACGGTTTAGTTTAGCTCCGTGCAACAATAGCAGAATATTTCAACCGCAGAAGTTTGCATAATAGAAATGCTGTGATGGCGAATCGACAGAATTCGCCTGTTGGTTGTCGAATAATTCCGGGCGTATGAAATAATTTAAACATATTGTCCTACGTAATTTGGACATATTAATTCTACGTAGAACTGTCGCATCAATTTTGGGAAATGGATCTACAGACGGTTTTCGAAGGGATTTAGCTGCACCAGCGATCGGTGCATGTTTTTAGCCCCGGTAGGTGGTTTACAGTTTGGCTAGCCACAAGTATTAACCTGATCTGAGTTTCTGTAACTGTTTTCTCTGTCGCAAATTGGAAACGACGATGAAACTGTTTTATCGTTCTCGCTCGAGCGCGTTCTCCGTTGGAAACAATCTTTCAGAGCGATTAAAATGCTTTTCTTTTCTGAGCTATGTCTTTGTTTTTTCTTCCGATCAATTTTCATCGTTTCTCCGCATACTTTCCCAAAGAATAAATCTCCTTGACAGCTAAATATCACGATTCGGTAACATTAGCAACAAGAAATATATATATATATATCCTTATACGACCCTAATCTATAAGCTCAGACTCGTGTCTTTTATACCGTTTCCTACGACTCCCTCTTTCGTGTACTTCGCACATTTGCAAATACGAGTATCATGGTCTCGAGGGGCGAAGCATGAGCCGCAAAACAGTAGGTGCGTCCCGTGTATAAAAGTTTCACGGAATGTTTAACGTGTTGAAGAACTTTGGTCATTGTCTTGCTCGCTTTGAATACAAAATTATACGGCTGTATATAAAAAATTTTTCTTTAGAATTTCAATTATTAAATTTCACAAGGAATCGATATCTTATCGTTTATTCCTGTAATACACATATATATTGCGTAACTACATATTTCTTTCCTATGATGCTGTATACGCTGAAATATGCATAGAGAATAGTTTTCTTCCACAAAATTCGTTTGAAATACAAATTTTTTAACAAATTCACAGAGAACGCGGCGCACGCGATGATCAAAGAAATATTCATTCCGGAATAAGCTGTACGAACCGCGGGCAGGTGGAAAAAAGCAATCGGTGGAGTACCGTGTTCGACAGTTCCTCGACGCACGAATTGAATCCGATAGTGTTATGTATTATTGATCAGCAAGTCTTCGCTCGTCGAGAGCAAACCACTATTCAATTTTCTCGAACGATCGAGACAACGTTTCCGCAGACGATCTGCCGGCAGTCGACGTGTAATTAGCCGGATCGAAATAATAACGGGAACGAAAGGCTTAGAACGGGGGCTAGTCCGTAATCCGGAAACGAAAGTCGTGTCCCTACGATCCGAGCTCGCGTTTAATCGGATCTATTATCTCGGCGTGGTATTAGCAATCCAGGAATCGAGACTGCGAAAATCTTTGATTGAAAAGAACGAGGAGGAAGGTTTAAGGCTCTCCGCTTTAAGAATCCCGACTTAAATATATTGATCGGAAATCAATGAAATGTTAGGAAAAGGCGGAAATTGGCACAAACGCCGTTTTCGATCCCGCAGAAAGCCACGTACACTACCGGCCATAAGTGTTTACCCACCTTCAAATTTCGTTACTATTCAAATAATAGGTATTTTATTGTTATGAAAATGTCCGTAGCATTAAATCCTAATTATAAGGCTAATAAAAAACATCCAAAATATTCTGTACATACACAATCAGGTACTGTAAATGAGTTTACAGCTTTTTATGAAAAACGACAATTTTGGAGTTCAGGTAAAGAAACCCATTTTTCTGAAATTTTTATAACGGTCAGTAGGGAATATGAACGCAGGTAATACAGGTATCTTAGTCTTCTAAAATTTCATACTGCATTAAGCTTTCATACAGTAAACAGTTGATTTTCAAGTGCCTAAAGAATTTTGCGAAAATTTCAAATAATGTCAGGAAGAAAAGAATTATCGATTGAAACGCGCGCTCTAATAGTGTCCCATCATAGCATCGGAAAAAGTAACAGAGAAATAGCAAAGTTATTGAAGCTGAACCGTAGAACCGTGGACTACAATGTTAAAAAATCTGTGGGTGGGTAAACACTTATGGCCGGTAGTGTACGTGGAACCTCGATTATCGCGTGAAAACGTAGAACGAAACAGGTAACCTGTTTTCAACTGTGTCCTGTCTATAAATACCGCAACCGTAAATATTAAATTCGTTAGATTATGAATAAGCATTCTATGGATCTTTGACATGTCAGATTTTGGAACACTCGTTAGCTTAAAAGAATTTAAGTGCATTATTCTCAATAAGTCCTGTTTCGTGGAATTTATGATGAAAGTCCTCGCTTTTCACGAAGTTCCGCAGTTTAGTTCTGAGAGTAGAATCCATTGAGAATTATCGAATTTATTGGTTTATCATTGCGTAAGAGGACCCGTTAATAGCTGCACAGAACTGCAGTCTAATGGTGACCTACTAAAACAAAGCTAGCGAGAACTGAGCATCCGGTTAATTAATCTGTAGCACAATCTTGTTCGTACTCTCTGCGATCGAGCTTCTAATCTCAAACGATCCGACTATGCGGAAGAAATATTGTCCGGCTATAACGCTGTACAGATACGGATGGGGGTCGATCATTTATTTTCCCATTATTATACCATCCATCTCGCTTGTTGAAAAACATTGTTTCGTCCCACCAGATCGCAACAAACAATTTTAACATAGCAAAATCTAATGACTTAACATATTAAAATATTCTCAACACATTATTTACTGATTAATATGAGTTTATAAATTTCTTTTTTTAATTATACTGAGAGGAATAATTGCATCAAGTTCCTGGGTATTCGGCAGAGAACGCTTAAAATTTATGAAATACAGTCGAGTAACGTGTTAACAATGATAAACTTCGCGTTTTCGTTCAAAAAGTTATTAATTAACACGATGGAAAACAGTTGTTGCAGTGTACGGAAGATTTTGCGAAATTATTATCAGCGAGTCGAGACGATATTCGAAATTTGCCAACGCGTTGCCCGAAATTTTATTTCATGCTCGAGCAACATCTGCGAGGATCGTCGAGTTAGCGTGACCGATTATCCTAACTCGATTACGCGTAACAAACGGAATTCTACTATCGAGTCGACAAGTATCATCCAGATTGTATGAACGCGAGCCAAAAACGTCGTTCGAGAATCTCGAAAAAGATTGATTTTTACGAGCACTCGCGATCCACCGGAGATCCAAAAATATTCGCCGAAACTAGACGTGCCACTAAATTGAAATTCGCGAACGCTCGAGCGCGTGCCGACACATCTGTCGGAGGGAAGCCTTATATTTTGCATACTTCTTTCTTTTTCGGTCCGAAATGATATTGGACACGCTTGTTCCAACTTTTCACAAGTCGGTAGACAACTCTCGCGCATAAAATTTATTATTAAGAAACGCTGGTGAGACAGCATCGAAAGAAACACTCCTCGGAAAACACAATCGCAGTTTTATTAAAATTTGCTGCACGACAAATATACTTGGACACTTCTAAAAAGATGTATTTATGTTAATCCAAAGTGTTATTATTAGACATCGGATGTTTATTCAATTTCCAATTTTTATAGAAACATTTTAAGAAAGTGGAATGAAATAAAATCCTATTTTTAATGGGGACAGCCTTTGTAGATCCAAAGCAAATAAAAATCGTGTTAAATTCTCTCGAATTTTATATTATAGCATTTTTTGAACATTTCCAGAAGCCATAAATGCATAAAGATCCGCTGTCTAGTTATTATATTCCACAGTGTAAAAATGTCTCCGAGTGATTGGCGTACAATTTGCGAAAAATCCTCCGAAAAATTGTCGACAATATTAAACCACCAGATTCTTCTAAAAATGTCTAAAAATGTGTCAAAAATTTCAATAGCTTAGAAAAATATAAATATAATCGTATGCTTAAAATCTGATATTTTCACTAGTTTCACCTGCATAATTATATCTCGATAAATGCATAAAATCCGCACAGTCCAGTCGCGAGGATATTTAAGAGCCAGTAGTTAGCCTAAATTTGAGGCAGGAAATGTGTGTTAATTGGCCGAGGATCTTCGCGGACCACACAAAAGAAAACATAAACGTGGCGCGGAAGACATTGGTGGCAGTTTGAAAAATTGATGAAAAAGAGTGAGGCCGGACGAGTGACAATGGCGCCGCCTGTTCTCTTCTCATTGTTTCGTGAATTTTTCATGGGACCATTGAAAGGTGCGTTCGCGTGTGTTAGCTCGAGGTGGGCGAGAAGGTCTTAGGCGAATTTCCCTGCAGGCTTCGCGTAAGAAGAAACACTTATCCGTGAAACCATTCTTTGGCTGTGAATTAACGCTGGGTTGGCCGCAGTGGCTGACGGGCGACCAATCTCTCTCGGGCAAACTTCCGCGCGCGCAGCAACCAACAAAGCGAAATTCGGGTCGCATTCTGTCATAAATCTTGCGCCGGCGAAACAGAAACTGTAGGACAAAATGCACCCTATTATCTATCTCCTTTGCATCTGTCAATTAGCTGCCCGTTCACAAGAAAAACAATTCCAGGCTGAAGAGAATTGCAATCGACGTGTGCTAGCGGCTCTCGTCGGTATTTTCGTTTGCATGTTCTACTCAAATGAAACAGCTAACGAATGGATTGGCTCTACCAATGGAATTTAACGGATAAACAATGATTAGGGGATCGTCGTGAAATTAAGCGGAGTAGATTGGCGTCGTTTGTGGAAATATCACAAACATTTCGAAGTGGCCGGAAACGTGATTGGAAACGTTACAATGAATCGGAAAGCGAACATAAATCGAAATGCACACGTTAATGCGCGGGGCAAAATGCAATTGCTTAATCGGTGGAAGAGAATTATATGCGTCGGCAAGCATTAGCGGATGTACTAAAGTCTTCCGTCGCTTTTCGACGTTTTCACGGTACATTAGAAAACTGTTTAACGCCGTGCAGAAAATTATGTGTGCATTTAGTTTATGGGGTGTGTACGCCTCTGTTACTTCGCGAAACGTGTATTTAAACTTGTGTGACCCTGGCTCTCTCTCTCTCTCTCTGTCTCATAATCCCGGTGATTTATCTCCTTCAGTTACCGGAAAACTTAATAAGCGATTCAGTTATAGCGTTTCCAGAACACGAATTTGCATCGCTTAGTAGGAAATGGGTTTAATTACTAACAGCAAAGAAAATATTCTCGACGTCTCTTGGCAATGCGACGACGAGCGGAAGATCGACGTTAATTACTACAACGAAACAAATGGCGGAATACTATCGGGGTTAGGTGTTCGAAGGAGAGACGTTGATCGTAATAAGGGATAAGAATTTTCAACCACTTAGGCGGAAAATGGAACGGATAACCGAACTTCAAGCGGATGCAGATAACATCACCGGGGGTGATATCAATCGAGGGCGATGAGAGCCGAGGAAACGATCTTATTTCAAGAATTAGCATAATTCCATCAGGAGAAGATGTAGACGCCTGGAAAATGCCGCGTTTATCACACTGCTCTTTAATACAATAAAGGTTCCACTATATTACGGAGAAACGTGTAAATAATCGAAATTGTGTCACCGAAATGGTGTTATTTCTATCAGGAAAATGTCGGGGATATGTTGGTAAAAGTTTTCACAAAAAAAATTTTATTAGAAACCAAAAGTTTTTAATCCCTGGTTTTAGTATTTTTCTTTATTTTTTTCGCTTTAATATGCGCTTCTCGTCATACGTATTACAGAATTACATTCTGTTCCCAGTTAAATGAGTCTACATTTGTACTCATACATATTTACGTCCCTGCGCAGAATCGTATGCATATTTGATTGAAATTTTAATTCCAAGGTTTTTGCGGCAGAGAATTTTTGAAAATTATGAAAAGGAGCGAAGTTCGCTCGTATTCATAAAAGTGGAATTATAAGATGACGGTCGCGCGTTAATTCAGATTAATTCAAATTTTTCGAATTATTAATATTTCGGTCAACGTTGTCCCCGTAATCATCGTTTACGTCAATCCTGTCAGAAAGTTCGGGTTCCGACTGCTTCCGCTGCGAACACAGATAAGCTGCCGAAACATATTCGCCATAATACAGTCTGAAACAAAAAGATGGCGTACCGTCAGAACGATTTAAATCGTATTTATGAAATTTCTTATAAATTCACTTTTCAGTCTGTCTTTACGCAGAAATACGGAAGTAATGGAATCGAATTTTAATAATTATTTTCATCGTAACATGCATATTAAAGAAATGCAAATAGAAGACACCTGACTTACTACAACCTTGACAGTGTGAGAAGGTATGGGAAAATTCTACACAAAGGTATTGTTTGCAGTCATGAAATCTGGTACAAGTTCTACAGAATATTAATCACCGCATATCATTGAGAAATTGTTTACACCTTCAATTTTCTTCTGCAAAACGTTTATTGCTACTTCACTCCTCTGTGTTTCCTTAAAGTTTGCATAAAATCAAATTAAGCTATAGAAATTTGTTCACAAAAGCCAAGAAATGTGTAAACAAAGAGTTTAACATGTATCGATAAATGAAAATGAAATTAGTGTTTCGGCGTGCTCTGTTTTTGTCGCGGACTGTATGATGAAAAGTGACAAGTGCAACATGAATAATAAGGAAAGCGGTGTCAATCAAATCACCTTTACTGTCGATGTCAAATGGAAATCGATATATCGACGTTGTTTCCACGTGTGCCTTAAATATTAGTTGAGTAGCAAGTGATTGGCCTATCAGTTCTGAGAGCTGCAACCTCGTAAACCGATATAGTTGACATATACGAATCAGAATGTCACTAATTCTCTCATAGTCACTCTAAACGCAATTGACAATAATGTTTTGGTATGCGAAAATGCAAAAATATTTGAATGAAACATATGCAAAGAGTTTTTGCCGTAATTTGTTTTTAATTGAAGAATGACAACGAATTTTTCTATCAAAAAAGGAGAATTCCCCAAGCGAAATTATTTCATTAAGGAAATTACTACGAGCATTTTCCATGATCTACTGCTTATTAATATATTCTCAGATATGCATTCTTTCATTCAGCGGCATGCGTCGCATGCTCGTTCCGCAAATAAACATCTGAATATGAAGATGCACGTAAATCGAAATTCAAATGTGAACATAAACCACAAAGCGAATTTTAATCAAGATGCCTATGGTGCTATTTCCCGACAATTCGAGAACCGATTAAAATTCCGATGCTACTGTCAGTGCTGACCGTCCGTCCGATCGATTCGAGAAAACGTCACGATAACAAAGGGGGATCAACACGTTCATCTTTGACATCAATACCGATCCAGGCTTCAGCGATGATACATTTGTTTCGACAACAAATAACGAGAGAGCAGAATCTTCCTCATCTACTATCTTTCATTTCATCTCCTGTTCTTATTCCTTTTTCCAAAATAATTACCGTAATAATTTGTACACCTATAGAAAATTTATTCATCGAATTGTAATTACGATTAAAATCAACGAATTATATTCTAGGACAGTCTGGTTACAGTAATTTGTTTCAATACGCAATTATTGAATATTGCGTGTTTAACGATGGTATTGTTATTTGTACAATAGCGAAATCAATCATTGTCACGTTCTGTGTTACACAGTTCACAAACACGATGAACTCGATTCACACTTCGATTCACAAATAAAAATTTCCTGCGTTGATTGTGGATCACAGAATCAACAAACGGAATATATATTTCTACAATTTGTACAACTTGTGTTTGCTAATACTATGATCTTGCGCGTTAGCGTGCAAGGAGCCCCAAGCAAGGTATTGTACTTTCCTGGAATGAATATTCGAAATACCAGAAAACAGAATTAACCGCGCGCTCACTGGTGAACTGGATGAAGAACTTCGCTGAGCAAATAAACCGGCCGTGTTTCGAACTTCAGGCTTTCCGGAAGTAACTAATCCCCGTAGAATCGACCAAAACTGCTCCGGAAAACACAAGTCGAATCTTGTATTTTTATTCGTCTCTCGGAAACTTGTACTCCAGAGTCTCATTAGAAGCTTCCTACCTTACCAAGCTTCTTACCAACTTCCTTCGTGATCCTGGATTGCGATTCGAGGACCGACATGGTATCACGAAACCTGCATACTCTGAATACCAAAGGATATTCGAAGAAATAATCTTTGCGGGAAAAAGCAATCAACGCGCGTCTTTATCGTTTCTATGCTTGAATAATATATTTGTAACTTCGGATATTTTTGCAAAATAAAAATTCTCCGCATCGATTGAAAGGTGCAGGAGCTGCATTAACTATTTATTTTTTGAATAATTTTAGTATGTCGAAAATAATACGACGGTATATTTGAACGGTCTAAATTCACTGTTTTGTCAGAAGTAAATAGAAATAGGATCTACATTATCTGAAGTACAATCGCAGACATTTTTATCTGCTGTGGAAATCCAAGAATAATAGAAAAAGAAGATGTATAATGTAAATTCATTTAGCCGGAACTGTACGTTTCATTGTTCCCGTCGCCGGACCGACGAAATTTAATTAAATTCCAGCTGGGAAAACGTAATGGACAAATACGAATGGCTGGTCATTCTGTCTACGGCTCAATAGTTTCTTTTAATTATTGGCGGCTATGTCCGTAAAACGAAATCACGAAAATTCCGGCACCCTGCACTGATATACTTAACGCAATGCCGTTGATTGATTTAATATCGGACCGATGTCATATTTCATCCAGTAATGTTTAATATAAATGAATAAAAAATCCGCAGTCCGTTCACAATGCACATATCCAATCGAAATCGATTGTGTTCACTTTGCAAGCTAATATTATTGTACGTTCTTGTTGCCGGTAAACGACACAGAAGTTATTATCGTTTCTATTATACCATATGTGTCTGACGAGGTTTTTGCAACATTCGAGGCTTTCATCAGGCATCAATTCGTTCCTCTATAGCGTTAAAATGGAGGTCGACCGTGGCGGGGAAATTCGTTTCGCTTTTATATCGTATAAGTTCGAACGTGGTAACAACCTATTCGAAGTGACCAAAAAAAAAAGGAAATTTGTCTGCGATGGCCATATTACTTGCGAAATTTTCGACTATTTTCCCCACGCTAAAAGGCAATCTAATATTTTATTATTCCACAGAATAGCACAATGAAACACGATGATATCGAACGTTTAGAATGGAAAGCTTCATCGGAACCCAATTATTTACCGAAGCGTTGAAATCAATTTAAATCGAATAACTTTTACGAATAAATGAACATTCTATAAGAGAAATTGAATCACTCGCTATACTCTTGTCTCGTGGATACCTCATCTATCAGAGCGACGATCGCTTCGAATACATTTTAACCTTGCACATAAATCTTCGTCAATTCCATTTTTAAAGTGACACGCCAATCCAGAGGCTCTGTCATCTATATTAAATGAAATCATAATTTTCGATCAGAAAGCTCCCGTTCCTCGTCTCCCGATCGAACTTGTCCGAGAATAATGTAAATATTTTGTTTATCCTGGATCTTGTTCGGAGAGCATGAAAGCATGCTGTAATTTCTCGCAGTTGCAGTTCGACAAGCGATCCATGAATCTCGAAAATCTACAGGTTCGCGCTCATAGATTGCTTTTTCTCTGGCCAACAATCAGTTTCTCAATAGGACACGTTCTCCTGGGGCGGTTGGCAATAACTTGTACTACTGAATCACCGCTCTTGAAGCAATCTGTGCGACCCATAAAGCAGGATTTCATTCGAATTTATCATTTATTACAGATGCACGTGTTCTTCACTGCGCCCCGTGATTCATATTTATCGTTTAATACTTGTTGTCACACAAGTGACAACTTGATTTAACTTCCTCGCAGTTGTGTGTTCCTTTGGCAAGCGACTTTGCAAAAATATAAGTTTAATCGCGTAAGTGTTCACTTATAGTGTTCTCGCAAGTGGTGGATAGAAGGTAAGATCCAACAGAGTGAAAATTAAGATGTCAATTTCGGAGACCGGTGTACGGAAGATCGAAATGTCAAGGGAATTTCGAATTTCGATCACGCGAGCCCGCGAAACATCAACGGCAAATTAACAGGGGGCCAAAACGAAAGTGGAACAAAGGATACGCTGCATTGTGTGTGTGTGTGTGTGTGTGTGTGTATCAAGGACGCTGGTTTAAGAAACATTTGGCTGGACAGAATTGATCGGACACCTTGTTTCTGGGGCAAGGCATGCACCAAGTTAGCAAGTGGCGGCGTGTATACAGTGTTCCTTGAAAGGTTGCGTCCAGAAGGCATCGCGGAAAGTTTGCAGAAATTTCAGGTCAAGATATCACCTACGTGGTACGCCGAGTTGCGAGAACCTGTCGTACTTCAAACACTTCCGAAGATCAATGGCAATTAAGATGAGAAATAAGCGTGTCGCGTTAGCGGTGATTTTCGAAAAATTTAATTCAGAGAAAAAATTTAATTCAGAGAAAAAATCTTATCCCCTTGGGCAAGAGAGAAACTTTGTTTATAAGACGAGAGGTTTAAGTATTCGAACCGGAATCGAAGGGAGAAGTGTATTTATTTGAAATGAATAGAATTTCATGATTATGCGCTCCGCTGGCTTAAGGGTGGATAGCTCTTGGAAAGAGTATCCTATTCGCCGCGATGGGAGTTCTCGTTTCTCGGATTCGTTCGAGGAAATCCCGATGCATAATATATTGCCTATTTGGATTACGAATATTAAACACTCGAGAAATATGGCGAGAAAATTCACCACTATGTAATTTCACTTTCGTATTTTTCCCACCGCAAAACACTTTTCACTCCATCGGTGAAATAACGAATTTGGAAAATTTCTCAGATGCTGATCACTACTAATAATTATTTCGATTTGTTAATATTTACGCGTAGTAAGAACGGCGTCGCCATTGTTCGCTTTTCGTAATGCAAAGTGCAATAAGCAGACCAGGTAAAAGCGTGATCGATGAAACCTCCGCGCCATGCTACTAGTAGAAATACTCAGCAATAGTCAGACGCGTTCGACTGTGCAATAACGGAGAAGCACACACGATGAATTTCATTGCTGCGTAACATATAGGTCATACTATGCTCTCTATTTATTTCTGTATGCCGCTTTCTATCCTATTAGCAATTATGCTATATACAGGGTGTCCCGACAAAAATGTACGGCACTATTTAACAGGTCATAACTTTCTGATTTTTCTTTCTTTTCAGGGTATAAATAATCGAAGTTACAATCATTCAGACTGTGTTTATACATTTTTTTCTGCATTTACTAAAATATGAAGGGAATACAGATAATATATTCTCTAGCGTATAGAATGTAATTAATGCCCGCTCTCGACAATTCAGTTCATTGGGTCAGATTTCTTTTGGCGACAATCCAAACTCGAATGTCGACACGCTTCCTTGATTTCGCGCTGGCGGAAAAATCAAAATGGCTTACCGTGAACAATCGTAAGGATGAAGGAAGAGCAATGAAAAATATTTACGTCATAAAAAATATTTACAGGGTTCTAGGTGAAATGTTAAACAGTTAGTTCGAACGAATTTCACGCTGGTGATCCTTTCATTACCGTCGTCGTTTCGGCCGCAAAACGCATCGCAGTTCGGTGCAATTCGCTTCCTGCACTCTTAGAAAGCGAAACCACGCCCGATTGTCTATGTAACGTGCCGTTTGGTCGCGATCATTATAAACGGAACACGGAACATCCCTGAACAGAACATCCTGTTTGGGCAAGTGTTGGAAAGTGTCGCGAAACACGCAAGGAACGTGAAAATTTTGAAAAACGAGTTTACCCCGCTTTGGAAGGGGGGTAAAGTCTTAGTCTTTGAAATTTTTCACGTAGGTTTCCGAGTTTCTATTCTCCACATTAATTCGACCAACTTTAATGTAGCGTGAACCCACACGAAATCAATACACGCTAGCCTGGTGAAAGTGTTATTATTAGACCGCGAATTTTATGAATTCATGGTAAAAGTAATTTAAGGGATGTAACAAACTTTTGAATGACCAACAAAACATTGAACAGATCGACTCGAAGACCGTGTGAAAAAAATATTAATTGCTCATGATTATTCGACGAAACAATGGCTGACCGCGAAAGAGTTATTAATCTCGCGGGCAAAGTACACGATTAATGAATTTTACTTGCTCGGCGGTTGACGAAGGCGTTCCCAACAGAGAGACTAGAATTGAATCATTTATCTTAAAGAATGTGCACTGGCCCTGCATCCGACAGAGTTATTATGGTTCCGCGTCGCTGCCTTTGAATTATTTATACCGAGAAATATTATACATACACGTGCTGAAAATGAGTCGTAGGTTATACAGAAATTCCCAGATGAATGTCGCGTAGCGTTAATAGCACATTGAAACAGAAACTGAAAAGTTTATTGTGACAAAAATTGTATTTTTTTTGTTATTTTTTTAATATTCGCATATCACTTCCACGCAGCTGTACCATTTATCCTGGTACACCCTATATACGCGTGTATCGCAGAGTGAAGGCTATTCATGAATTACGATGCGGCTAGTCGAAGATAAATTACGTATGATATGACGTCGCATATATCCTGCACATTCTCCCATAGACTGGCACAACTAATTTACTCAATTACCTTAAGTAATGGTGATTATCGCGCTGCTGAAAGTGTCGCGCTGTTATCGGACTGTTGACCTTATGCGTTTACTGTGTCAAAAAATGTGTAAAACACGACGTTTCGCTTGATATTGTCAAATCCGAATTTTTTTTAATTAACCCTCTATGGGCCGAATTTCCTTCCGTTGATTTCTATTTGCAGGCAACTTGCAAAAGGCATTTACTTTTATATTCCAAATTGTTGGTGCAGCTAACCGTCATCAATATTGTTGTTGGTTCTCTCAGAGGCATTGTATAATTAAGACTTTTATGTCATCGTCTGAAAAAAGTAAAATTATTTGGTTAAAAAATTAAATTGATTAAATAATTGATTGATTAAAATTCGTCGAGAACAGGTTTGCGCAGGGGGGGCATACTAAACTTTAATTTTTCGCACGTAAGAGTCATTCCAAAAAATCTGTACTGTAGTTTACCGAGGTTCTCAGAAATATTAACATCGAGACCGTGATATACAGTGCCAAAACAAACGTATCGCAGAGATTGGAAAACGCTGGTGTAAACTGCCGTTTTGTAGCTTTCCCCGTGAAAGAAAAAGTGTTCACCGCTGAAATCCGGAATGCTTGCTAGTCGTTCGAGATAAAGCGTGTACATGCTCGAAATTTATACTCGAACAAACTGGAACGGTCACCTGAATACTTCGAAATAGATTTCGAAACTGCTCCCAACCCGGTTTATTGCCGGGCAACCTCTTTCCCGCCATTCTACGGCAATTCCCATTTTCGAGCGTTCAGATACGATAACACGGAAGAACGTACGGTCGGCGAAACGATGCTTCTTCTCCCATAAAGGTTTTCCTTGATTCTTCTCAATACGTGGGACATACCATTCCCCGAGATGGTACACACTTACATACACACGCAGTCCTCGTATAAAAATGTTCCTTGGATCTGATCCGCCCTCGATGGATCTGAAAGAAAGAAAGAAAAAATGAAAAGACAACGCGAACGACGTTTCGACATGGTCTAACAAATTCCCCGAACTATTGCTCCGTGTTCGTTCGAGCAAATAGCTGACTCGTTTGAGGCTGATTTATTATCCTGATCATTGCCCGGAAAATTTATTGCCAGCCCCGGCTTTCCGGTGAAGAAATCTTATCGCGATTACACCCACCTGTAACCGAGTCGCGTGAAGAATTTTAATAAAATTCTGCGCGCATTATCGCCGTTGCACCATATCGCTATGCTGATATGCTAAAAAAATTTTAGTTCAAAGATATACAGTGAGTAACGAAAGTATTCGAACGCCCTTTAAATCAGTATAACTTTTTTTTTTTAAGTGAATCAAACGACCTGACTTTTTTGAGGAGTTAGAAGAATTGGTTTTCCAAATGATGTGTAAAAAAGATTTTGAAAAAATTGCAATTGGTAAGCATTACATGAGAAAATAAAAATGGCACTTTTCACAACTTTTTTATTTGAACCTGTAGTGAAATTTTAAAATATGCGTTTTGTAGATACATGTTAGTTATATACATGCTGCAAATTTCATTGAAATCGATTAATATACACACGAGCTACAACTGGTTAAAAGTGGTGAAAAGCGTAGATTTTCACGACTTTTGGCCAGTTTCTGCTTAAAATCCTCAGATTTTCTAACATATTTCGATGCGTGCCATTTTTATCTGCGTCAGCCGATTTCGATGAAATTTTCAATACGTGTATAACTAACAGAGATCTACAAAACGCATATTTTAAATTTTCATTACAGGCTCAAATAAAAAAGTTGTGAAAAGTGCAATTTTTATTTTCTCGTGTAATTCTTACCAAGTGCAATTTTTTCAAAATCTTTTTTACACATCATTTGGAAAACCAATTCTTCTAACTCCTCAAAAAAGTCAGGTCGTTTGATTCACTTAAAAACAAAAGTTATACCGATTTAAAGGGCGTTCGAATACTTTCGTTACTCACTGTACATAATAGTTGACGTTGAGATTTCATAGAAAACGTTTATAGTTTATTTTTGTGTGTTTGTGGTGTTTATGTTTGATTTGTGTTCTCTTACAGGTACATGGCCATCGTGAACCCGCTGAGGCCACGCATGGGCAAAAGAGCCACGCTGTGCGTAGCGATCATCATCTGGATCGTGGGGGCAGTACTGTCATTGCCGATGCTGCTTTTCTACACCACGTTCACGCAGAATTATGCGAACGGCGAAGTCAGAGTGATCTGCTACAGCGATTTTCCCAACAGCGACGACAATGGTCTCAGTTACGACGAATATCTGTGAGCTTATCTCAATGATTATCCTATATTGTCCTCTCCTCACTAATTTAAATTATATACATTTAACACTTTATGCTTTGAGCTTCGCTGTCTTTTTTTTACTCATCCGCCGAGCCATAAACGAGCGGAACGCCACGTGGCATTTTTTTTTTGCACGGTTCAAACGCGAACATAAATGACGTCTGCCAGTTTAAAAAAACATCTCTAAAACGGTTGGCCTTTCATTTTTAATTCGCTCGACGTCTCGCTATTCCCATCGCTCGTAATACGCGCGCGCCGATGTTTAATAATTTGCATAAATACGACAGATATACTTTCCGGCTGAATAAAAAAAAAAAAAAAAAAGGGGACGAGCCCGAAATGAGACCGCGAATAAAAAGCGCCGCGGAAACGGAGGTATTATTTACCTCCCCGCCGTATAAAAAGTATAAAAATGAGCCTGCATTTGTCCGGCATTCTGGTCTGCAGAGACTGTACATGCGCCACGTCGTCGCGCCCGAGAGAGTTAAAGATATTTAACGCGTGAACGTAGAGAATATAAAAATTCACGGGTCAGTTTACCAACAACGCGGAAACGGTTACCGTAAAATCACGTTTTTCCCGCACGGAGGTTTGTTTATTTATCTTTTATCGTGTTGTTTATGCGTAATAAACATTTACATGCAAACGGGGAAACATATAAATATCACTGATCGGTTCTCTCGTTTTCTGTTTACCTTGCAAATTGCAGAGCTTTGAAACATATCCAGTCCCCTAAGTGTTAATAAATTTCGTAATCCCGAATGTAATGAAAAACTTGTTTGCGCTCGTCCGTGGTCGTCGGCACGTGATTTCCGTGTTGGTATTTTTTTTTTTTTTACGAGGGTCTGACGAACGAGTTAAACATTTTCAACAAATTTTTTGTCAACATGGTGTCACCGGCTGTGAGACTCTACTTGTCCTTGGAAAATATTGAATATTGTTTTTTAGCACCCGCCTCGGTAATTTTGGGCACGTGAAAATACTCGTGATTCAGCCTGGGCATTTTTGGAATCACTTTAGTTTAATTTCCAACTTACTTCTTTTGGTTCGATGAAATTAAAAACTTAAAAATAGTTAGGTAATCAGGGCCCATCTTCTAATTTTAAAAGGCAACGAAATGGTTAGCAATTTCTCGATTTAATAGCTCCGAACGAATACTCCGCATGAAGGCTCATTGGCATTCTACGCTGTTAGCCTTAATTACGGGGCGGAACTGATAAAAGTGAGCTTCGGAGTCTCGTTGGAGCCTTCATACAAAGCTGCGAGTGTCCTTTTAACTCTCACTCACAAAAGTCTCTCGAACCGAAATCCTTTAAGCAGTTCTAAAAGCTTCTAGCCCGGCAGCTGTCTTCTCATCTTCTTTATATTATCCCGTCACACCTTCAGACTACGAATACACATGCTTCGTTAAACGCGGGGCTAGAGCAAATTGAACACAGGCAAATCTAATCAAATAGCGGAACAGTTAATTGTTAGGTGTTCGTTATTACCGATTAAATTCTCGCAACTCTGTAAACATTCTTGTTTCTTAGGAAGTGTAATTTATTTGCTCGCGATCGTAATGTAATTAACCGGCTTGTTTCGCGAAACTAACGGGGAAGCGGTAAATTTTGGCATCGGATATCGCCCGGAGCGAATGTTAAGTAAATAACAACAGAGTTGCCGAAATTACAATTGTCGTTCGTCAAAAAGTTTCGGTTTACCCGCCGCGATTGTTACGCCTAATGACGTAGGCCAAACAACAAATTGTTACGCCTAATCACGTGCAACCAGTTGTTCTTTTCTTGTTTAGAAAATGTTCTGAATCGGGTGAAATAGTTGAGATAAAATCTGAGAAAACGATACCAACATTCTCTTGTTTATTGTTGTGTGTACAGCATGTAAATGATATGAGTTTCGGTTAATTCTATGAAGGCAATATTCGCAAGTAGAATACAATTTTAAACAGTCCGCTGACTCTCAGTCGTCATTACGAACGAATAGATGATAAAGATGACCATAACTCGGGAATAAGGTCATGATCGTATAAACTTATTTTACTGTCCTTCTGCAATCCAGTTCACTATCGAAATAGGTATATTATAGAACACATTCTGTATAAACCTGAAATGCCGTAAAATCTGGAGTGCTTCCTTCTTTAAAACTAGCAAAGCATATAAAGCTGAATATTAAACGGATATAGAAGATTTACGACGGCGAATAAAATGTTGCGATGCTAATGACTACTAAAAGAAGAAATAAACAGGGGAATGCGGCGAAACAAAGTGGGTGGCGTTAGCTTGTTAGCACCGGCCGTAATTAAGGTGTTGTCACTTCGAGGAAAATGAACCGCTGTTACGTTCCAGAGAATCTGGTCATTCGGCAACGTTATCAGAAGAAATAATTACAATACTGTATAGACAGACACTTTTCTTTGGAAGATTGCAGGCGCTTCATTGTGCCGCGTCCATTTATTTCACAATAGGCGGCTCAAGTTCGAGCGATCTCTTTTATCGATAAAGGCCATCTACTTCAATCTCCTTCTACGTATTCTTAAGCTATTTTTATATTTAAAAAGAAAATTACGCGCAAGATTTTATCGGTTCTACGAGTCGAAATTTTTCCTCGGAAAGGAAAAAAGTGCTGACTTTATTCCGCTATCACTGGAAAATAAAGAGGAACACACAAGTATTGATTAAATAGTGCAACGGGGTGGGGGGGGGGATTAGTAGAAACAGTAGTAGTACTCTCTTATCAGTTCAACGAGCGTGCCCTTATGAAACTTTCATCGACGACTAAAGATAAGAACGAGACCAAGGCACTTCGATGTACCAGTATTCGGCTCACTCGTGTCCGCTAATCGAGTTTTAATGTAACGAGCGGTGTAATAAGTTGATCATTCGAATGACCAGGCAGTTTAATATCGTGGAAGGGATAGACTCGAATCGCTAATGTGGAGTATTGGGTCGAAGATGGAATTTTCATCAGAGGTACTGCGACGCGCGGTCTATCTTGATGTCTGCTCGACAAGCAAAGTGACCACCAAACAGAGAACAATCAAGATAATATAGCCGCGGGAAAGCCTTGATGAGGCAAACAGCTGGCAACCGTTCGCTGACAGTAACAAGACAGCCATAACTGCACGATGCAGCATTGTGGTAATCGGTGACGAATCAAGAGAGCTGTCTTTACCTTGTGCTACGCATTGACTGCTCGATAAACGGAAAATTGAACGCATTTCCAATTTTTTTTTAAAATTCTGTATCTATCGTAGGTATGAGCATCGAAGCTCCCCCTTTACCCCCATAAAATCTGATATAGAGTTTTATTGCCTGTGTTTTATTCAGCTTTGAACTTCCCAAGTTATTCGCGGCTAATGGGCTGGAGCTGGCCTAAAGCTTTTTGTTTGAAAAAAAAAAAAACGCGAAGTTAATCAAAAAGCGTGGGATGCATGCTCCGGGCCAAGTATTACCGAGTTGAAGCTTTTTTCATCAAGGCTGTTCCGGAAGGATCGGTAGAGGAAAATTTCAGGTGGATCACAATCATATTTCAATTTCGTCGAAATTCCTGACATGCAGAGCGCAGAAAGTGGGGAGCGCGTAATTATTCACGGCTAGTTGGATCCCTGAGCCGATCCGATCAGAGCGAACAGGATTACTGAAAGTGTGCACACCGACAGGAGGGTTATATGCCAACGGGGAACCAATCGAACGCCGCGGCGCCTGAGACTTCAAAACGGATCCGAATAATCTAATCGCGTGACCATTGCTAATGCCGCGTGAAAATTTCACTATCACCGGAGAACTCTGCTGAAAATAAATTATCCGCTAATAAAAATGAAAGAATTCTATACGTAAACGATATTATTTAATCCAGAATTATTTGGCAATACTTTATGGAATACTCATCTCACTTCCTTTACCAAAATAAATTTAAATGTAATCTTCAGAAATCGCTCGAATATACCTAATAATTATTACTTATTTCCATTGGACAATTTTTCCCAACTAAACTTTAACTGAAACGAAGCAATTAAATATCTCGGGAAAAGGAAAAGTCTGCTTTTCTCCACGTGACGCCATGTTTGATTTAATCTCATCACTTATACAGAGCAAAACACGTGACGAATATAACAATATTTTGTAATAAATCTGAAAATTCTCTGTCCCCAGGTACAACGTCATATTCATGATACTGACATACTTCTTGCCGATTGGATCAATGACGTTCACCTACGTTAGGATTGGTTTGGAGTTATGGGGCTCGCAAAGTATCGGCGAAAACACGGCAGGACAGTTGGAGAGTATACGAAGTAAACGAAGGGTATGTGCTTTTCTTGTTAATAAAATTTTATGAACATTGGATGAAGGCTTTAATTATCAATCAAAACTAACATAAACTATCACGAGTATATTTGTAATATCTACGCAATCCTTGAAGCGTTTAGTTCTTGTAGACTGAGTAACTTAAAAAAAAAAAAAAAAATAAAACAGAGGTATTGTGCAGTGATTAATGAATGCCGCCGTTTTATAAATTTTCTCGCGCGTGCAACGAACGCGAGCAATGAACTGACACTTGGATGACGAAGGAAATTGACTTTCGATTATCTGCTAATCTGCATCCGCCTATACAGGCATTACGGGGGCCCGCTTTGAAAGGCGCCGCCCATTAAACTTTGAAACATGAACACTGCAATCCCTATCGGTTCTGGAAATTGATCGACCTCCATTCTGTTTGCGCAGAACAGTTGGCTTCTAAATACGAGGACGGTACCGCGGCATTATCAATTACTCTGAACAATAAACGAAACGTAAATATATCCTGTTCCAAATACTGGTTAATTTATGAAACGATTTATGAAACTACTAACAAACTTGTGTGTCTATGAACTCTCCATTAGGAACCTTATTTACTTATATAAACACGCATATAAAGTCTTTGTCCTCTCATACACATCCATCCAACTCTAATGCTTCCTCTCCACTCGTTTGTCCTTAATAGTATTCTCAAAGTAACTTTTCAAATATTCCACTTGCAACTGTATGTACTGCGGATGTTGTTTCGCCCATGTTAGCAAAGTCTCGAAAGCCTTCTTAACGTTTTCGTTGCTGAGCACCTCGGCATCATGCCCGCTTTCCTCCACGTCTTCGTCTTCGTCCTCGTCGTCCTCCTCCTCCTCCTCTTCGTCGTCTTCCATGTGGTCCGTCAGGAAATGTCGTTCCGTGTCCTCGCATCGTAATAAAAATTCGTTTACCGTCTCCTCGGGCTCTTCTTCGCCGGTAATCAGGCCGATAATGTCCCGTAAACTAGGCTCCAGAGGGTCGTCCTCCACCTCCTCTTTGATCAGACACATTTCCGGTGACCGTTTCACGATGCCGCTCCATGCATTCTGAATGGACGTCGTTGTCACCTCTGACCATGCCGCCGAGAACAGGTCGATGCAATCCTTCAGATCGAAATCGTAATAGAACTTGCGCGCACCGCCGGGAAAGTTTAGCACCCGGCGCAGCATTTTAAAGCGATAGAACTTCTTCGTCTTCTCTACCACCTTCTGCTCGATCGGTTGCGCAAGGGAGGTCACGCCCGGGGGCAGAAGAACAATCTCGAAGTTGTCGTTCTTCTCGAGCTCTCCGGCCAATTGCAAGCTATCCTTCTGATGGTTGTCCAAAAGCAGCAACACCTTACCCTCCTTCTCGGGAAATTGAAATATTTTCACGGTCGGCTTGAAGTGTTTCTCGTACCACTCTACGAACACGTCGTGGTCCATTTGAGCCTGCGACTGGCTCATGAAGATCACGGACAGCTCGTCCTTGCAGTGCTTCAAAGCTTTCGGTTTCTCGAGCTTGTGGATGAACAGGGGCGCCAGCTTGTTGCTGCCAGCAGCGTTGATGCACAGCAGCACGGTTATTCGCTCCTTTTCGAACAACGACACCCTGTTCTCGCCTTTCATACAGCGCTCCAGGAGCTTCTTCGGGAACGCCTTCCATGCGAGGCCGGTGTCCTTCGCGTAGTAAATATTCTTATGCGATATCTTCTCGGTTTCCAGCTTTTTCGCGAAGCTCTTCAAAAACAGCTGCTCCTCGGTCTCCGTGTCCATGTTCTGGCCCCCTTGCAACTGTGTTCTCACGGTCGTTTCTGCAGGTGGTGTCGCGGCAACGCTTGCCGCCGCATTTGCAGTCGGCCCTGCATTCCTATAAGGCGGCGCGTTTACATACGGCGGGCCACTTATATTCATTGTAGGATTTTTTGTATTCCATATGTCTATATAAGACGGCGCGTTCATCGCTGCATTCACGGCCGGTGGACCCACGTATCCAGGCACGGTTGCATTCGTTGCACCGGCATTCAGGGTTCCTGGGTTTGCACTTGCAGCGAGTGCATCTGTAAATGTAACCGAACCCGCGACCGTAGGCATGCTCGCATAGGTCGGCGCATTCATGAACGTGTTCATATGCGCCTGCGGATGCATGTACACCGACGATTTCATGTACATAGGCATGTACGGTGCATTAACTCCGCCCGGAATCGCGTTCATTGGCCCCGGTGCACGTGTCATCGCATTCATTGATGCCGGTGCACCCATCATCGTGCTCATAGGTGCCGGTGGACGTGGCCTAGCGTTCATCGTTGCCGGTGCACCCATCATCGTGCTCATTGGTGTACGTGTCATCGCGTTCATTGATGCCGGTGCACCCATCATCGTGCTCATAGGTGCCTGTGGACGTGTCATCGCGTTCATTGATGCCGGTGCACCCATCATCGTGTTCATTGGTGCACGTGTCATCGCGTTTATCGATGCCGGTGCACCCATCATCGGGTTCATTGGTGCACATGTCATCGCGTTCGCACCCATCATCGCGTTCATTGGTGCCGGTGGACGTGTCATCGTGTTCATCGATGGTGTTTGTGTCATCCCGGTCATCGGTGCCGGCGGACGTGTCATCGATGTCGGTGCACGTGTCATCGCGTTCATCGATGCGCATGATGGACTGTTCAGAACTGCGGGAACGCCCGCCAAAGGGTTTGTCGCTTCCGGTACATCGATTTCCGGTTTAATCGCGACACTCTCCGATGGGTTTACAGGTGTACCGGTACCGGAGTTTTCAGATGACTCGAAGTCATCCTCTTCTGGCGCGGAATCGGTCGTCGACGTGTCGTCGTTCATGCATTCCTCCTTCACGTACACAGCAGTGTAAGGACTGGCGTTTTCTGTGTCGTCCGCATTCTCGTAGTTGATGCTGTAACGCTTTCTGAAGGCGCACAACCAGTCGTTGGTCACCGTGACCGTCGGTGACCCGAGTGCCTTAGAGATTTCTGACGATTTCTCCGCGAACGACGCCTCCGTCACTGGCTTGCCATGAATCATCTGCTCCAAAAACCAAGCGTACAGTTGCGCGATTATCTCTTCGTCGATCGGTTTCATGACAGGCTTCTCCATCTTCGTTTCGGTCTCCTGTTCTTCAAGGTGTCAAACTTCCAGCATATCTTGTTAAGTCAGACGCTGTACAGCAAATTTAACAGCTATTTCTGATGATCCCCTGATTTCCCGACAATGCTAAAGACAGTCTTCATGGTCAACAACGTGGAACCAATAACGCTTCATGCTTGTAATCTCTGCGATGAATATTTTGCCAGTTCCTGGGCAACGTCTACCGACCACTGAGCGTGTGTCTTGCGCATCTGCTTTGTGCATCTGCTTTGTGCGTCGTGCGATTGAAGCGGAGAATCAGCTTCTCTCTCGGTGGACTGGTCTCTGTCTCTGTAATGTCGCTATCTACTATCTTCCTTGTATAGGCTGCGCTTGTTGTATGCAGATATATGCCACCAATCGTTCCTTTCTCTTCTCCTTTTTATTTATGACGATTCAGAGGGTCCAGAAGCCAGCACAAGTCCGCCATGCAAAGGCCGGTTTCTGGAAAATTAATTTCGAGGAATGTTAGAACATGTTCGTTACCTAATTTACCTTACTAGCTACAGTTACTAGATTGCAGAAAACATTTTTAAGAAGATGTTACTTAAGAAGAGGAAGAAAATTGACTACACCCCGGCAAGACGTGTGCAAACGTTAAAATCACTATGGCGGTTATAACTGTCCCAGTAGAAACACATTAGTTTCACTTTCGTCGGAGAGCGGTTATAAATAAATTTCATAACGATAAAACAAAAATGGAAAAAGCTGTTTTTATTGGGCGATATATATAATATATTGTGCACACTTCGGTGCATTTTGTTGCAGTGTGATATGTTCGCTCGGCTGATAGTCACTCGGCTGTGGCTGACAGGTCTGTCTCTTGTTTCAAGGAGTCGTTTAAAACGGTGGAAATATCGATTCATGAAGAGAGGAATCGAAAGCTGTATATTTCGAGCGCGGCACCACTCGAGGACGCAACAAAAGGAAAACAATCGACCGGGCGATCAATTTCGCGACCCCGAGTCGCAAAGACGAAGATCAAAGTAGAGGGGCAAACCGTAGGAACAGTATTATGCTGCATCGGCACGCACCTATTATAATAGTGGTTCGCAGTTTGAACGTTAAGCTCTCTGTTCTAAGTTGTAATTATACGATCCACCGGCAGCCTGTTCATCTCAGAATTGTTTTTCGAAGATAAAAATACAATACTCCTGATTAGGAAAATAAGCGACAGCTTAACATGAAGTACTCGGAAAATTGTTTATTACATTCTTGGGGATAGAGGGTAATAGATCACACCGAAGTGCCTTTTCCTCTCAATAAGTAAGTACTTTTTAGGTACGAAGGAGAAAAAGCGTGCCGGGTCAGACCCGGTCGTTTAATTGAATGAAAACGGTGAAAGCAGGAAAAAGGTTAGGGGAGTATTCTGCTCACGGATACGACGAAATTTATAATTCTCCCCTGTGCCGAGGTGGTTTTATTCGATTACGATTAAACGGCAAAGAGAGCCTACGTTTTCATCTGCATTTTCATCTGCTCGTCCACTTTAGCACATATGTGATTAGAATGTTCTTCCGTTAATCTGCTTACAAGGGAACATATTCAAGTGCGAATTTCCGATTTTGATGAAACTTATGTGACATATAGTTCTTTGAAAAATATTTGACACGTATTTTTTTTTATCGGCAACCATCCACTTTGAAGGGGTGAAAACAGCCCTCAAAGTTGGGGGTCAAAACCATATTTTTTGAAATATCTCGGAAACCAGAGGTCGAAAAAATTTGAATTTTTTTTTAAATTGTGTGTTTTTCAATGAGAAATGTAGTCGCGCAAGAAAATTTTAACAAAAGTTTTTTGTTTAAACAATATATTAAAAATTTGATTTTTTTTTGCAGTTTCTCTTATTTGTTGTTAGTTCATTTCAATGTAAACTTGGGTGTGTGATCTTTGATCAAAATTAGGGTTTACATGTTTCAGGATTTTTTTTTTTTTTGCCATTTAACAATAATTATGCATTATGGAAGATAGTCTTGCATCTGCCGTGCGTAGGAAGGAATTGTGGCTTGTTTTATCGAAATGTAAGCATTTAGTATAAACGTGTATAGTATTTTAAACAATACCACTGGGTTATGTGTCGCTTATTGTTTTATTAGTAGCTAAAGAAAGAAAGAAGTCAAAGGGCAGTTAGGACCTCGTGTACGAAGAAGTGTGTTCACGGCACCTAATGTACATATTGAAGCTTCCACACATCGGGAAAACTAACGAGTTATTTAGAACGTGGTTGATTGAAGTATTTCTCCCATCTGCTCCAGAAAATTCTGTTTTACTTCTTGACTCGTGGAATGGATACAACGACGAGATCATACGTAACGCCCTGCCAGAAGACAAACAATTAGAGGTATTGACGATACCAAAAAATACGACGCCATTAATCCAACCACTTGACGTGTATGGATTCCGCATTTGGAAGAATTTTGCAAGAAAACTTTCCGATCTTGCAATATTGTTAAATATTGATTTTAATCTACACGCAAGAAATAATATTATTAAATTTCAGTCATTAATCCACAACCAATTATCAGCTGCGCGTTATAAACGTCTGTTTCAATATGCTTGGTTCCGCAGTGGATATATAGAAGAACGGCCAGGAGAATTTGAAAATCCCGTAGAGTTCTGCTTTACAAAATTAGATGGTTTAACGTGTTTCCATTGTTCAAATGTAGTCGTACTGAAATGTTCTTGGTGCAAAGAACATTTATGTTTTTCTCATTTTATCCTTGAGTATCATTATTGCCAGAATTATGTAGAATAATCTTTGTGGACAGCACTTCTTTCAAAATCAACTCTTTTCAGAGCTACCATAAATGACGAGGGAAACTCCAGGTTCGAGGATTTATAGTTTAAAAAGGCTGCAGGGATATTTTGACCCAAGGCCCAACGATTGCAGAAATTCACAGGCGAATTGGCTATAAAAGTCGGTACCCTTACTCCGCCGCGGTAATTAGTACCGCGTCACGCTGCTACCTGCGCCACCTTCTTTAGCTACTAATAAAACAATAAGCGACACATAACCCAGTGGTATTGTTTAAAATACTATACACGTTTATACTAAATGCTTACATTTCGATAAAACAAGCCACAATTCCTTCCTACGCACGGCAGATGCAAGACTATCTTCCATAATGCATAATTATTGTTAAATGGCAAAAAAAAAAAAATCCTGAAACATGTAAACCCTAATTTTGATCAAAGATCACACACCCAAGTTTACATTGAAATGAACTAACAACAAATAAGAGAAACTGCAAAAAAAAATCAAATTTTTAATATATTGTTTAAACAAAAAACTTTTGTTAAAATTTTCTTGCGCGACTACATTTCTCATTGAAAAACACACAATTTAAAAAAAAATTCAAATTTTTTCGACCTCTGGTTTCCGAGATATTTCAAAAAATATGGTTTTGACCCCCAACTTTGAGGGCTGTTTTCACCCCTTCAAAGTGGATGGTTGCCGATAAAAAAAAATACGTGTCAAATATTTTTCAAAGAACTATATGTCACATAAGTTTCATCAAAATCGGAAATTCGCACTTGAATATGTTCCCTTGTTAGTTATTCCCAGAACGGTTAGGTTCTTACATTCATCGAATCATCCAGACTAGCTTAACGTCCTCCTGGTATTTACGTTAAAAACAAGTCCTAATGACACTTTAATAACTTCGGTGCTCATTGCGTCGCAAAACCGTGTATTACCGTTCCAGAAAAGCGCTTTGAAGAGAAGCTGTAATAGACGAAGAGAGAGAGAGAGCTCATTACGATGATAAGAGTACCATAAATTTACCTCGTGTAATATATCACTCTAGACACGATTTGAATTCGCTTTACAACAAAGCGATGTTAACAGGAAACTTGAAACTCCTTCTCCTGTATAGCGGCCATTTTATAAACTGGAGAGACTGATATCCTCAAGAAATTAAAAGTGATAATCACGAGGTAATTCCTCGCGCGTCCGCCGGTCTTCAATATTTAACGTCATTAATGATTTATCGATTCCTTGCATTAATAATGTTGCATTGGCCCGTGAAAGGCAAAACTTTCTAGCATGGACGAAAACTGGTGGAAACCCCCAGTGATTAAAATTCAAGATAAAAGGAACCGCCAAAAGGGACCTATTATTCGCGGCTCAAGCAGAAAACCACCCGAGAGAGAGAGAGAGAGAGGTTGATCCCTCTATGGCGTTTTGCGGGGGAAATACAAAGAATTTCACTATTCCCCGACCTTCGTAACATGACGTCCATTATGTTTCCCGAAAAGAAATAGAACGCATTTGCCCGTGTACACTGTGCTGGAAAGAATAATAAAACACTTTACATATTCGTACAGCGTGTGGCCGGTCGAGTGCAAAAGCAAGTCGAAAAAGGGGAATAAAATGTTTTCGTTTGACGCCTCGTTTTCGAGAAAATCGGGTTTGAAAATGCAGCAAGTACGCGCGCTTTTTACGGTAAAGTCTCGATCCAAGCCGAACGGAGCTACACGATCTTAGTCGGTTCGCCTATACCCTGGGGGACCTCGGTCATTGGATAGCGTAAAGCACAGTAAATCTCAGAAAAATATTAAATTGACTAGCAACACAGTTACAGCATTGTGAAAATGAGTTAGGGCAGCGCAAACAAGTGTACAAGTGTCTAATCATTTTGCCCGGCACCGCATGCTCGTCCGTTGGCACGAGAATTAATGCACACAGATTTAGCCTCTTCGTCAAAGTGCTCGAGCTGTTATCCACCAACATTATACCCTTCTCCCGGCTTCATAATGCGATGACGATGCTCACCTTTCAGCGGGCACGCACTATCCAAGGGCTGCCATTCGCAGGGTGGAAAATCGAGGGAATTCAATGCAGTCCCCACCCCAGGCACAACATGGTATTCCTGTAACACGATTACAGAATTCGGATAAACTCTACCGGTGAATTTGAAAACCAAGGGAGAATACGTTCCGTGCGTGCGTGTTTCGAAATTTTACAAAATCTCTCCCCGGCGAAAGTAACCGAGCAAAAATATAAGAAACTTCCTGCGAGATGCTGCAGAGAGAATTCTTTTACCAAAGAAAATATTTTTTGATACGAGGTGTCCCGCGTGGACAACCGAGAAGAGAAAATCTTTTTGATATGTACAAAGACGGCGGAGCAATTTTGCATCGAGCTTCTATTTAAATTTCTTTGTACACTTCGAAGGATAATGTGTCATCCCCTTAACATGGATACGAGAGCTGCCACGAAAAGTACGTGTCGAGTGTTTCCCCTCGAGCTCTGCAAACTTTCGTCAAAATCGACGTCACAGTTGGACGAGAGCGAGGAAACTGTGTTAAAGAGCATTTTGCAATTGCATATTGATGCGGAAAGTGCTGAAACAAATCATTCGCTCGCGCGTGTGTGTGTGTGTGTCTGCTCCACACTTTAAAATTCCGCCGAAGACTCTTCCGCGAACTTTCCACTTTCGAAGAACTTTTGTGCGAGGGAACTGGCGCGAAAGGTACACTGGACGTGTAAATTCTCTCAACAGGTTTTTTCAGCGGCGATGTGCCAAAGTCGTCGGATAATTTCTCCGAAATGCCGGAGGAGACGATTCATGTATTAACCCTTTGCACTCGAAGCTATTTTAACTCCAAAACGAAACATTTCTTATGACCTCTAATATTTCCCTTGTATATATTTTTTTTATGGTATACAATTTTATGAAAATGGTGTAATTTACTCGTACAATTCTGAAGTGTTTAGAAATTTATTACATACAAATTTTAGTCGTGTAAAAAATATTTTCAGTAACGATACAGCAATTTTTAGTGGCGACTTACAGTCGCCATTCGAGTGCTAAGGGTTAACACTAGAAAGACGGGAGCTTAGTATATACCTATATTGCCTGAAAGCAGTCAAAATGTCTGCGTTGTGAAAAAATAACTAATGCGCAAAGAAATTTGTTTAACAGTAATTTTTAATATATTTTATATCACTTACAGTCATATAACAAGTTATTAATAAGTATTAGCAATAAAAAAAAATGTATTTCAGTTCGAAAAAAAATAATTTAAAGCAGTCAAAATGACTTGCTTAGGCAATCTAGTGTTAACAGGTGCATCGCGAGAGTCTGCATTCCGGTGGATGCGTTTCAGACATTTGAAAATCGTTCCGGTGCAGTGACACGCTGGTTGCCCCTATCGAGTAGGAATTCAACAACAAAACCATCGAACAGTTTTGCAATTTCAAACCAGCATTCCCGCGAGTGAAAAGTAACAAACTGACAGTGTCACTGCTGTAATAACTCAAGGGTATCGACAACCTCGTAAAGAACGAGTATCCCTGTCTAGTTACTCGAACAAATGCGATACGTGGCGGCAGAGATTTTCTCGACGATAAAACCAGGAATTTCGATTCGAGAGTGTCACGAACGTAAATGATTATATGGTCTATTACGCGCGCGTAACGACAAGGCGAGACAGTATCGTTGACAATTACGAGTTTTTTTATGGGCTACTTATTTTCGATCGCCCGTACACCCCTCTTCACCTTGACACGGCGGAAAATTAAATAGTTTAATTAATTTTACAGTTTCTTCGACTTTGGGAAATGTTTTCAGTTGCTTTAAAGCTGAACAGCAAAATTCTGAAAGGAGGAAATGAAATGCCGCTCAAGTGTAAGAAACAATTGAACGAACAGACGCGTAAATATTTTCCTTCTTACTCTATAATGCATTTTTCGCTTTGTGTTCGATCCGCCGGTAAAAGCGAAATGCCCGATAAAAGGGTGACGGGCACGCGAAAGTGGACATTGTACTGTAGTCACATTTTTCATTTCATTGGACTTCCCCGAAAAGTGCCGAAAAGCTTTTTTCACAATATTTTTTATTCGCAAGAAATGAGAATTAGTTGTGTAAAGAGAGACTATAAAACATAAGGAAGAGAATAATGAATGCCTGCGTTATCGAACACAATAAAATTCAATGTAAACACATGAACGCAAAACGTTTCACGAAAAATTAGAACTCTGGCTGTCCGGGAAGAAGAAAATGGTAAAAATCCAATTCGCCAACGGTGCATAAAACATTAGGGAAGAGAGGGGGAAGAAAAAATAAAAACTAGAGAACGTCCACGTTATCGAACGTAATAACACGCGATTCTTGTTATACCGTTTAATGGCACCTAAATTCAACGCCGTTTCAGCTCATTTTACTTTCAAACAAAGGACCGTAGTTCTTTCGCGCCGAGGTTCAATGATTTTATTCATGAGTGTTCGGCATTTCAAGGGCGCCGAACTGTATCCGATTAAAAACGAAACACCTCGTCGCTCTTTACCAGAACATTTTCTTGTTAGATAGCGTACGCTGTCGCGTACGTAACCGTTGCACGAGACGGCCGTGTTCCGAAAATTTTCTGAACAATCGTCGTCGTTGGGGGAAAGTCACGTATCACCGTGGACGTATTTGGTAAACTGCAACGTCCCGCGCTATAAAGCGCGCTCGCGAGCAACGACAAAAGGTATTGTGAAAGAAATGGAACACTTTAGCGCTGGCAGTCATCAATGCGAGGGGCCATTCTGTGCAGTTTTTGAACGTCGGAACAATGAGATCCTGCGCAGAGCACGATAGCTGGACGTCACATTCCTGGCAGACCGTACGATAAGAAACTTAAGCTCCCCGTTTGAGCATGTCCCCTGGAAAAGCGAGTACATTAAATCCTTCCAGGCCGAAATTAGAAGTTCACCGCTCCCCCTAACATTCCGAGTGTCTCTGCACTTACGCCGGAGCAACATCTGGTTCCACTGCTACACAATAGAACCTCGAGAAT
The DNA here is from genome assembly GCA_913789895.3 of Seladonia tumulorum. Taxonomy (NCBI): domain Eukaryota; kingdom Metazoa; phylum Arthropoda; class Insecta; order Hymenoptera; family Halictidae; genus Seladonia; species Seladonia tumulorum. The sequence continues at coordinate 18,918,472 of OU565271.1, forward strand.
TTTCTGACAATGCATTTTACAAAATGTAGTCTCTGTAGACGTTGGAGTGCGACGAGTCTTGTAACATTTAAATATAAATTGCATCCTCTCTGAAGATTTTTCGCATTTACGGTTGAAAAATCGTCGGAAAACACTGAAATGCACATTCTGCTCGGAAAGACTCGAAATGTCCCGAATCTCTGCAGAAATGAAAATTTTCGTCTAACTGTAATCATCGGCTCTTCCATCGGCTGCAATCGAAGCCACTGCAATCGAGCCACGATTAATCGAGAATACGATTGTTTCAGGTAGTAAAAATGATGATCGTGGTGGTGGTAATATTTGCAGTATGCTGGCTACCGTTCCAGGTGTACTTCATCGTGGTATTGTACTTGCCCGAGATCACAAATAAACCGTACATCCAAGAAGTCTACTTGGGCATCTATTGGCTAGCGATGTCTAACAGCATGTACAATCCGATCATCTATTGCTGGATGAATTCCAGGTAAAATGTTATTTTAAGCGGCACGTAAGTATACACCCTTATTACACAAATATCTCGATATCGATTAGGAACGCTGAGACACTCTGATCTGCCAAGCAAACGGGCGTAATCTTGTAGAACCTGAATTTTAGCGTTGCATTTTCTAAAGTTTCTCGCTATCGCGATAATGGGATCTTAGTCGTCGCAAACAATGCTGCAATTTACAGCAATGCTTCTCCGTTCGTACGAGTTATCAAGCCGATACACTCGAAGGTAACGATGCAATGGGGTAGAAGATCTAATGGGATCATAAACAGTCGATTCGATTGCAAATTCAGTGTGGCCTACAGGTCTCAGGTGTGGAAAATGTTTAAAAACGCTTAGCTCGTACATAGCACTACAACTACCGAATTAAAAAAAATTATCTCTGTTTTCTTTCGTAGTTATTGGAATCACAAAAATGTTTTCATGAGAAACGTCTTAATTCGAGCACGCAAATATTACAGTAAAAAATGTATAAAAATGATTGTTCATGCGAAAGAAAAATTATCTGCATCAAGGCACTGTAATGAAATACAAATTTTCTCTCTTAATAATTTGATTAAGTTGACGATAATATATCGTAGTCTTTCAAGTCATAAATTGAAAAATCGATTCGACGCATCTGATTAACTTCTGTACCGTATTAATTGGCGAACGTATAAAAGTTTATCCATTTATATTCATCTCTTCCACCGAAAAGCTGAACATCATTGTTTGTAAAACAAACAATCAATCATGTTCCTTTTTTTTGGTGGCAAGCACACAATAAGAGTGGACCGATGATTAATGAACGAAAATAATTTCGGGAACCTCGCTGATGATGCGTATAGTTCATATATCATAAGTCCACAGTTTGCACTCCATAAGCAATTATGAACAAACAGTTTGAGAAAACAATGCGACGGAATTTCTTGCTGAACAACTTTCTCGAACAAACGATAGAACGAATTGAAATGCCGAGGATTAACAGGATGATGAATATTGTAAGCCAAACAGTTTCAATCTAGCTTGTGTAAAAAACTGAGGTATAATGAAGATAGCTCTCGTCGCCAGACTGTTATTAGACTTCGAAAAGTTTCGCGGACCATTCTAGATAAGTACTCGCGACTTCGCCACAGTCTTTTTATTATTTGTCACTTAAATTACGGAAGTTTTTACGGCACGATAACCGTGACCATGGTACTTCCAGCCCGACACCTACGTAATGTGTAAAATGAACCCGATCAGATAAATTGACTCGTTATTACAGATAATCATTGATGCTTCTCATCTCGGAAATGTGATTCATTAACAATTTACTGTACGTAATATACTCTCGAATTACATGCAAAGAAATTGTATCATATACTTTTCTAATACAATTAATTCTGTAATAGTCATTTAAAATAATTCTCACGAAATTCCATCTACATTTTTCGCGTTTCGAACAAAACCGAATTTTACTTGGAAAACTAATGCAATCGTTCATTGCACCTACGCGACTGCACTCCTGAAAAATATGGTCACACGAACGTGATTCTCTTTGAACCATTTATCTTGCATCTTTGACATTTTCCTGTAACTGAATTGGTAACGCAGCTAGAACACGAAACAGTTGCACAGGCCATCCTGTATTTTATCTTGCACATTTTGACTTCAACACATACCCGACCACCATTTTCTCTCTCTCTCTCTCTCTCTCTCTCTCTCTCTCTCTCTCTCTCTGTTCACCTTCCTGTGTTTTCTTGTATTTTCTAATAAATTGTCAGCTCGTTCGTTGATACTCGTGGACCACTTTAATTCGTTCCAATGTGAAGAAACTAGAGTCATTTATTTACTGCCAGGCGCAAATGGCTAGATTAGAATAAAAATATAAAAATCGTCTAAATTAAGCGAGCGTATATATTCTCCTTTGATAATTTAAGCCAAAAATAATACAACAACATCCCTTATTCTAATGTCTTTGCAATTCTAGTCGTTTGAGCGTTGGCTCAAATTTGCGCAAATTTTCGTCAAGTGTGATAAATGTAATCAACGAGAATTTAGGGAGAAAACATGATTCTGCATTTTTCTAGATTTCGGCGAGGATTCGCGCATTTCTTTTCCTGGTGTCCATGGATACGAGTGCCTCTAGAACCGGCGTTATCCCGATCCGAAGCTGTTACGTCCCGATATAGCTGCACCGGAAGTCCCCAGACGAACACCAGGATATCACGGAACGGTACGTCCTCCCGCACGTCCTCGGAACGTCCTTGCACTACATCGTCTTCGACATCCACGAACGAATCACGCTTGGATCACGACGATGGCCAAACGGACGAACGAAATTCGTACATAAATTTGAACGAGATCTCTAACGACTTAGCCGTCGGTGGGATCGATGTCGATGTAAAACCGCAGATCACGGTAACGATATCGAAACAACCAAATTGAATTCGTTTATCGCTGTCACGAACAATGGCGATCGCGCGAGAGATAGTTTGTAAGTGTTCCAACGAAGCAAAAACCCCACACCCACCCCCCCAAAGCAAAAAAAACAAAAGAAAAATCCGTGTACGTTTCAATTCGATTTATACTTTCGTAGAGACGATTCCGAAAATCTATCGAACGGAAAAAAAGAAAATCGGAGAGTTGTATCAAATCTATTTGTACTTTCGTACATGCTGTTGCAAATCTATCGAAATAAATGGTACCGTGGACCCATTACGTTCGCTCCAAATTCGCAGGACCCAATATGGAGATGGAAAAATCCTTGTAAAAATTTATTATTGCCAACCGTATACATATACCCTTCTTTTCGTAAATAACATTAAGAGAAAGATGTCGGCAAAAGTATAAGAAAATTGTTGTCATTGATGTCTGAACTTTTACTTAGGCCAAGGCTTCAAGCACAATATATAAGTCAGGCGAGAGGAAAGGTAATGTAATATCAAAACATATCGATAATAAATTTTTCTTTACTGTTCAAACGAAAGATGAAATTGCTTATTACGCGGTAGCATACACGTCGTAGGCCCTAGTAATGTTTTTTATCGAACAATGTACAGAATTTAGAAAGAACATGTGGGAGCTTTAAACGTTACAGAACAAGACAATTTTTAGCATACTAAAATGAGGTGGTGCAGTGATTGCCGTAAAGAGTCGAGTCATCAATGATTTATTCTTTCATACAGTGTTACAAGGTACTCAAAAAAAAAAAAAAAATCCATGCCACAAAGGATTCGCTGAAACCAAAACGTTTCGCAATTGATTAAAGAATATACCTAACGTCGCGTTACGGTGCATAATTGCAGTGTGCAAATTAGCGATTAAGTGGAGTATCATGTATCTACACGCATAAGCTCCGCCTAAGTCAGGTATGGAGAGTCTGCTTAGCTCTTACCATATCGGTCAATCCTATCACTCGCCGAACTAATTTACGACTTCGCCATATCTGTACCAACAAGAGTAAATAGACGTTTCTATACTACTCTGTATCAGTGTAGTCCATAGATAAGGACTTCCATACTGTTTCTCTATTAATCATTTGCATTCAAAGGAAGATCATTCCATGTTACCAAAATGGTCCGAAAGACAAAATCAAAAATACATGTCGATCAAAAGATATCAACGATTATTATCGCATTAAATTGTAACGCATGCTCTCGTTCGCTTGGCACTGTTTCATTTCGCGTTCGGCGAACAGCCAATGAAAAAGAATAAAATAGCAGTCGCGATTCCAGGCCATTTCACTATGTTGTTCGAATAGCGCGATATCGTAACGTAAAGGAAAATACGGTTTCCAGCATGGAGAAGAACTATTTCGAATTTCCACTCGCTCATGACTTCCTTTAACTCCCGCCATAATGTTTCCTGCTTCTAAATCTTTCTCACGCGGCTCTCTCACTGCAAACTCTTTCACGAGCCCTTGCACTTTCACCCTTCGTTCGTTTACTTTCCGTCAATCGCGTTAATAATTGCGCTTATTTTGATCGGTCTTCGAACCTAGAATATACAGGCCAATTTAATAATAATCTTTTACAAGAGATTAAGAGTTAACTCAACTTTGGTTCTTAATAGGTTTCTCGACGAAATGTCTGGATCATCCGATATATAAAGCTAGACCAGGAGAAATGTATTGATTGTAGAAGTTTACGGGATAATTAGGGAAAGTCTTTAAGATCTACAACTTGACTTGGACAGCATTATTCTACGTAATACCGTGCTGTTCGATGCAAGCTCAAGAACTTAGGGTCAGTTTCCCACCGGAGTTGTTGTTTTAGGAAGTATCCCTTGCTCGCATAGTTTCGTCAGTAATTAATGAACGGCCTTGATGCGAATTAACGAAGAAACATCGTTGCTAACGTAGCTATACGATAAAAAAGTGACTTGAAAATTGTTATCACCGAGCGTCTATTGCTCCACCTCATTCGCTTGGCAACAATTGACAAAAAAAAAAAAACGATTCAATTCTGTTGCAAACGATGCAAAATAAAAATTGTCCAAGTCAATTGTGCGAAACCAGAGTGAAATGAAAAAGTCGATCCTCTTAAAAGGACGAAAATAATATAGAGATAATCTCAAATTCTTCTAATGTCTTTTTCCGTTTCGTATCTGACCTGTTAAATTTGGTTGCGTCAAATCCGCAGTCCGGTAACAAAGTGTTGTAAATGAAATTTTGCAAGAGAATCTCTCGTTTCCGTCGTGAACTTCGAGTACATAGAAACGAGCAAAAGTTTCCTGCACGACTAACGAGCGATCGATTAACTTCCCCAGACATTCCGACACGTTGATGTTTCACCTCGGTACAAAGAGATTAGTAGAGATCGATACGCAAGAATCCATGTATCGGTGCAAACAAGCCCTATTTCTAATTTCAATAGGCACGGCGCGAATACCGTTGAACCTGCAATCGTCGAGAGGGGGAAATGATCGTTTTCTGGCTCAACACCGAGGAAGAAAATGGAAAAACGCGCATACTAGCGAGCACGTGTCTTGACAAGAGGAGGAGAATTCTCAGCAACAACGAGTACACACCTGGATATAAGAGAGTACATATCTTAAGCAGTCGCCTTCGTCGGGATTCACCGAATACATACATACAAGAGGATCGGAAGAGACAATGATCTATATATCCTCTACCTTGACTATTCGACGCCCGTTATTGACCAGAATGAACGCTCAAATACCTGTTGACTTTATGCGATGTAAATGTTGATTACGTGCTAAGAACTAATCAGAGTTTCTGTTTTGATGTAAATATCATTAAATCGAGCTTCGGAACAGACGTGTGATGATGACAGATAGTTGACGCTGGAGATCCAGTACAGTTTCACACAGTTTCTGTTTGCTTGGAGCAAACGCGCTATAGTGATTACACGCTACAGCAGAGCTGTTCAACGTCTGCCCGTACGGGCAGCCACGCCCCTACGGGCAAGGCTGCGCGTATTCGCCACACGCATTGTCACAGTTGTGATAAGACCCACCCCCACTCCGCTGAGTCACTTGCCCGCAGCCAGATGAGGGGAGGGAGCACGAATTGAGGGGAAACACGTAACGCGACCGGGCGTGGGGAATAGCGCGATAAAAGGAGAAGTTAGAGTGGGGGCACAAGTCTTGTTCCCCTAATTTCCCCTTCCACCGCGGTACTGGCAGAGAGTTTTTCCTCTCAATTCGTGCCCCCTCCCCTCGCTCGTTAACTCTGGCTACGCCCCTGCCTGCTAATAAACATGTTGAGCAACTCTGCGCTGCAGCGACTATTTTGAATATGCGAACTGAAGGACTGAAAATGAGTTTGTCTTTTTTTTTATCTCTGTTGAACAATCTGTGATATTGACTTCCATCGCTTACCCCCACTTTTGTTACTTATTGTTAACTATTATACATTGTCACATTGTTTCGTTAATGAACGACATTTCAACTTGTTTTTAAATTTTGATTCTTCCGACACTTGTTATTTTGATTTTGAAATGATTTGAAGAACAAGCATTGCAATTTGTGTAATTTAATAAAGGATAGGAGTTTGTACCGTTTATTATGATCTTAACAATGCAGAAATGATTTTGTCATTGTTATCGTTGAATTGACTGTCCCTATTTGTATGTTAATCTATGCATAATATGTAACGGACCAATGATCTAAATACGAACATTGTTTTTTGTGTAACGAAGGAACGAAGAGAAATTGAGGAAACTTTCACAATCGGAGAAGTTATATTGCGATTGTACATTAACGCATAGAGACTTGAACGGATTACTTAATTGTAAAACATAAGGTGCTTAATTTAATTAATCTTCGTGTTCCTATCGTGTGTATTAATAAACGTGATAGTCTGCATACTAAAGAATACTAATTTTCAATGGTCAAAGGTATTTGCTACTTCAAGAAAATAGTTCCTCGAGAAACGAAATTTTTTTTATAATATTCTGTTGTTCATACGCAATTATATACAATTATTTCATGAAATTTAAAAAATATCGCAAGTTTTGCACAATACAAAGTTGAATGTAATATTCTTTGTTACAAATTTAAGAATAACATTTTTATTATATTTTTTTGTATTTTCATTAAAATAAATACTTAGAACTGCCACTTATATATTAAATACTCATTGAAAAAAAAAAACAGAAATTTATGCTTTTGTGACATGAAAAAAAAATGTTAGTTACAAAGGTTCTTTTATCACTTGCAAATGAAAATTTACTTAAGAAGTTGATAAAGACTTCCCTCTGTAGAATTACCAAGTCAAATCTAATTATGAGAAACAAATTTATGTGTGATTATCGTTTGCGATTTGCATAAAAATAATGTCAACTTTTGTTCAGATTTCCTACTATAACATAGCAAGAATACTCTGGGAAAAACAAGCGCTTTTTAATGTACTAGTTAAGTAGAAACATATATAAACATTATTGCAGTTAGTGTAATGAAAAATGTCATACATAAGACAAAGAATGAGTAAACTGTTCAGTATGTACAAAGATGTATGAGAATCAATTTAATGTATAACTATTGGTTTTTCTTCATATGTAAATACTTTCAAAATTTATAAGTTAAAGAGGGCCCATAAAACATCATTTTGCACAATGTATTTACTCGAACAAGAACTAGTTTTCCTCATGCAAGTACTTACCAAAAAATAACTCGAAACAAAGAAACTTAAATATAACTAGTGTACAATTTACTTTCTCATAAAATAGAGTGTACACAGAAAAAAGAATGATGTTCTATGAGCATTAAAAAGATATACGAAAGCAAAGAGATACATGATATCAAAATAAATACTTAATGTGATATTTGTATGTATTTTTTATGAAGTATTTCAACATAGGTACTACAATAGATACATATAAGAGAAAATATCTTTAAGTATTTAATGATATTAAATTATTGAAAAGCTTATTAAGTGCAAGAATGCTTTAAAAGATATGTAGTAAGGTATCAAGTACTTTAGGTATCATATTGGAACCAAATTTTGTATTTTTCATTGTTGTAAAATATTATGATCTTTCCTGTTTCTAATTTATACTTGTTAATTTTATCAAAATTATTATTCACATTAAATACTAAAATTGATTAACGGTAACGTATAATTTACCTATGTCTGTCATAATGATCGAAATAAATAATCTGAAATATTGTTTCATGAAGTTTTTCTTATTTGTAACCCCACTGAGGGAAGTAAAAATTATATTGCCATTTTAATAAATGAAGTGTTTTATATATATCCTATAATACCATGGAATCAAAACTACTTGACACCATAAGCACACTACAAATGGTAAGAGATGGCTTACTCTAGAGAAATACTGAGTTCCAATTATATTACTGAGTAGTACTGAGCAGTACTGAATTATACTGCTGGAATCTAAAACTACGTCAAATAAGAACATATTTAAAACAAAATATTATGTATGTATATATGTTTGCTGTGTACTATAAAATCTTCTAATTAAGAAAAGATTGGAACTATTTTCATAGTAAAATTCTTATCTTTTGTACAGTTAAAATATTAATTATTTTCAAATTTCCCAAAATGGGGATCATAAATTAACAATAAGTAAATAATGTAATTCAAATAATTTAATTTGCTCTTACTGAATTGTTTTTTGTAAGCGACTCATGTAACAACCTCTATCTGTGCAATATGAATGCAGGAATACATTTTATAACAATTCAGTAAAGAATGTTTATTCAATTACGTTTTAAATAAATTTTCTTACCCATTTTGGTTCCTCCGAAGTAAAACGTATATCTTTTAATAAGATAATGTGTTTGTAACCTCAATGATGTACGAGTAAAAATAACCTATTTTCTATATTACACCTAATTTTATCGAAGACAATCAAACAAATGTATTTGTAGCATATAATTCTTTTAATATAATACGAACTCCTTTAAACATCACCATTATAATTATTTAGCATAAAATCTCAATTCAATTTTTCCTTTATGTATGTTTATCTCTTTCCACATAGAACATTGAAATGTCGATGGATCCATCTTATCAATATAAAGTTTACCCTGAAATTAAAAAGGATATGTATATGTATAAACAATATATTTACCTGTCTTTTTGATAACCCTTAGGAACATTGTTTTTCGTCAACTTCATAACCAAGAAAATACATTGTATTACGTTCTAGGCGTAGTTTCTATCAAAGAATAAAATATTTTACACAAACACACAGTCTCATTAATAACAAAAATCTTTTATAATCTTTATCTTTTCTGTTACGACGAAGAGGAACAATGCTTTAAGACACACATCAATGAAAGACACTCGACATAACAGCGAAATGACAATTTGAAATACACGCGCATGCGCATAAAAATTTTAAAAACCGAGCGTCCATGCAAAAATGCAAATTTACGTATTATAATAAATACATACAATATTGTTAAAATTATTTCTATCAAAAAATATATCACATAAACGATGCTATGAATATTTTAATGATATTAAGACTCGTGTTGTATGTAAGATATTATTATTCTTAATACTGTAATTGACCAAAAAATAGTGTAAATCTAATTTACTTGTAAATGATCAAATTCGTGTTGAGCAATTCTTGATGTCCATCCCTTAGCTTTCCAAGAAAATGGAGTTCCAATTGGATTTACAGCTTTGATCTCAACTTCTTTTGCTCGTGGCACATTTGCCCTGAAACCAGTTACACTCCCACATGATTCGCTAAATACAATTTCTTCCGGATTTTGTATCTCCATGGTAGGATTAATAAAATATGTTAATGGAACTTCCTCCATTTCCAGGGCTTCTATAATTCTTGAGTCCATTTGTTCAAGTTCATTCTTCCTTATTTCTATAGCAAACACTTGCAAAGGAACACCAATTTGTGGCGCTGCCAATCCTGACATTCGATAATTTCTCATTACATCTTTTAATTGTTCAAGCATCTGTGATATCAAATTTAAACATAATAATTTTTATGCATTATGTAGCTACAATTGTGTGCAATTACCGTTTGAAATTCCCGCGTTTCTATTACTTCAACATCGACTGGTGTTGCTTTCATTCGTAAAACAGGGTCGCCAAGTTGACAAATATGACCATAAGGTGGTTTTGATGGCTCAGATTGAAAATAATTTGCCAAAGTATTCTTAACTGACTTAAAACTGAAGCGTCGAACACCACATTTCTTTGTGCTCGATACACGATTATATATGGTGTAATAATTACTGAACTTTATTAAAACCATTGTTGCACAGTACTTGTCACTTGTATTAAAGTAACCTCAGATAACCAGTTAGGTTGGACCGTCGTTCGAAGCCATTTAATGTTGGCAATATGTGTAGCAGAAAATTGCAAATGTACTCATTACTTTAGCGCAAAATATAAATAATATTTTTAATTTGTATAAAAACAGCCAAACAGCTAGTAGGTTTTGTTAATAAAAGTGATGTTGTAATTTATTTTTATATTAGCAACCTCAAAATTTGTGAATTCACAGTAATGATCTATAAATTAACTAAATTAATAGATTTCGAATTTTTTTAAAATCGAACTATGGAAAACAATTTCTATTTACTTATAAAATTCGAGTCAGACAAGAAATGAGTGCTCACGCCCGGGATTTTAGTGTTCCCGGTATAGTGCTGCCCCTAGTATAATTTTTAGCCTGGACCAGAATCTGCATCATGTTGTATTTTATTCAATTAAAATAGTACTTCATTTCCAATAGAAAAAATATACAGTATTTATATATAGATGGTCAAAATACATATGTAAATAAATAATTGCCTATTCCATTGTTTGCTATTTTTGTTTTGAATTGATGCTACGTAGTTACATATGTCCGATTGCGTAAATTAGATCTGGCTATACATTGGCTATCGCGTATAGGGAAATTTCTCAGATCGATTGCTAATCTGTTAATTATCAATTAATTCTTACCATGCTATTACACATGTAATCAATTTAATATCATACAAAATGAAAATATGTATTTCGTAACGTTCAGATGAATGTTGAATATGCAATGAATGGCATTGAACATAACATTATTGTCATACAAATTTGCTGTTAGTGCCACCCACGATCACGGAATACTCTAATTACCTCTTTTTTATCATATATGAAAATATCAAAGATAAGGATATCATTATATATAAATTTAGTTTCGTAAAACGTAACTTATAACCTACGCCTGGTCATTTTGTTTAAAAATACTGTATGTAAAGAGTGTGCGTCGGCTTCTTAATACCGGTTTACATATTGTAATGGTCAAAAGAATAGACTCCAAAAATGGTAATTATTAGTTATATATAAATTGCAGTTAATACTAAAGAAGATTAACATCTATTTTCTTTTTGTTAGTTTAAAAACGGTACGTTAAAGCTCAGTTACATTGGGTCTACTACAAAAACTAGTTTCACACTTTTATCAACACAAACTACACATGCAGGTAAGGATATATGTGTTAAATTCAATAATGGAAATCCAAAGCCCATTCTAATACCACCTGAGCCAATGCCTTCAACACCATTTCCTACAGTACCATATCCAACACAAGTACCTGTTATAGAAGTACCAGGTCTTTCAAAGAATATATTTACAGCAATTTATTACATTGATAAGACTAAACATTATTCATAAAATTAGTAACAATAAAAGCTTTGTTTATTAATTCTTGGTTAAAAGCAAATGGATAAATTATATATTAACTGCATGATAGATTCTCAAATTTAGGCCCCATCGCTGAACCCTCTCTTCCACAATCCCACCCTCAAACTGAACCTACGACACCTGAATCTAAACCACCTACTGAAATTCCAGTACCAAATAGGAATGCAACATCGCACAAAGATATTCAAGCAAACAATGAAGGAGAGGTATTGATAAAAGAAGTAAGTATATATTACATGAAAATTTCATGCTATGTAAATAAAAGCTTAAAAATAACTATTCGTTTCATTAATCATCTATTTTGTTTTAATTAGATTGGAAACAAAGGCATTATAACATTGAATCGCCCAAAGGCCTTAAATGCTTTAAATTTATCAATGGTCGAAAAAATATATCCTACACTTAAAAAATGGGAAACATCTAAAAAATTAGTAATAATAGAAGGTGCCGGAGAGAAAGCATTTTGTGCTGGTGGTGATGTAAAATCTATTGTCACTTTATTAAGAGAAAACAACAAAGAACCTGGTGAAACATTTTTTAGGGAAGAATACAGGTGAGTTACAAAAGTATGTAATGTGTATATAAAAGTGTTTATATATTTCAACTTTCTTTTGTATATTAATTTAGCTTGAATCATTTAATTGCAACATATAAAATACCATATGTGGCTTTAATAAATGGGATAACTATGGGAGGTGGAGTTGGATTATCTGTTCATGGTAAATATCGAGTTGCCACAGAAAAAACTTTATTTGCGATGCCAGAAACAGCAATAGGATTATTTCCTGATGTTGGTGGATCGTATTTTCTACCTAGATTAAACGGAAAATTAGGCCTCTATCTTGGATTAACTGGAGAACGATTAAAAGGTAACATAGTTTATCAAAGTTAATCATTTATGCAGCTTTGTACATTTCATACTGATTTTATATTTTGTCAAAGGCGTGGATGTATTACTTGCTGGTATTGCAACTCACTTTGTTGCTTCGGAGAATTTAGCAGAGTTAAAACAAGATCTATTAGCAACCGAGTCGGCTGATGTTACAACAATTTTGAACAAATATCAGCCGAAAAATTTGGATAAAGCATTTGCTTTAGCGCCGTATATGAATCAGATTGATAAATGTTTCTCTGCATCATCAGTGGAAGAAATAATAAAAAGGTGATTTATGTGTAACAGCTACTTTAATTCAATTACAAATTTTTAATAGTGTAAAGTATATGTTCTAATGTTTACTTTAATAAAGATTGGAAGTAGAAAAATCGGAATGGACAGAAAAAACTGTACAAACATTGCTAAAAATGTCTCCAACGTCGTTAAAAGTAACTCTAAAAGCTATTCAAAAGGGGAGCACTCTTAACTTAGCAGATTGTTTGAAGATGGAATATAGACTAGCATGTAATTATGGTTTATGTAAAACTAAAGATTTCAGTGAAGGTAACTACGTTTCTTAGTTTTTATATATAATTAGAAACCACAATTTTAATATTGTTGTCACAATGTACAAATCTGATTACTTGCAGGTGTGAGAGCTCTTTTGGTGGACAGAGACCAAAATCCAAAATGGAATCCAAAAACTCTAAGTGAAGTGTCTGATACATATGTAAATGAACAATTTGCAAATTTACCAAAAGAAAAGGAATTATCACTTTAACATTATACAAAAGAATGTTAACAAATATGTTTTTTTTATTACGAAATTGTATATATTTTATACTGTTTGTTATAAATCTTTTAATGATATTTTGTTACATTTAATACAGTGTACATTATTTAATTAAACTCCAATTTTTACACCTACATGTGATGTGAGGTAGTATTTAATGTGTTAATGAAAAGCCAGCACAGTATATAGGAACCATGTTAAATATAAAACAACATACTTTATTTATGGAAAATAACGAGCAGAACACCATAAGTACTTACAGTATTATCGACATATTAAAAAATGTATTTTCTGAAACACTAGTTTGATATTACTTTTTTAAAGCCAAATATGCCTATACAAACACAGCTATACAGTAAATCTACATGAAAATTTCTATATAACTAGAGATGATTTGATTTAATTATATGTGAACTTACTAACTGTTACTATTAACACTTTAAAAATCTTACGAAAATGTAGTATGTAACAATAGTTTCAGAATGCAATATGTATACACACTTTCACTTCTTTTACGAATCAGTGACAGTATTTTTACTTTTAAAATCAAGAATAACTGTACCAATGAACCACAAATTAATAAAAATCAAAATGTACCTCATTACTTAAATATTCAAAAGTATGTTGATTTTGAAAGTATAAAAGGTACATTCACTTAAAATTTTGTCATTTATAAAACAGTTAAAAAATAAAGAGATATTTCAGTTTAAATAAAGATTTCTTGCATATGTCGTTTTGTATATGCAAAATGCTTCAACCAAAACAAATTATATAATAGAAAATAACTTCGTAAAACACTTGAAATTCTTAAATAGTTTATTAATTTATTTATCAAAACGTTTATTTTCAGCATGTCAAGTATTTCCATAACATGATTTGCGAAACGATAGGAATTCACAGAACTTTTATGGAATTTAAAAAATTCGTGTTGAATGTTGTTGTAGGCTTCACATGTTAAAATGAAACAAATTAGTCCTATCGCGTGTTTATGTTGTATTTTTAAGACATTGTCTTTTTTACTTGTTTTCACTGTTTCGAATGTGTTACTGCAGTTCATGTCTTGATATTCCTTTCCTACTGCACAGTTCATATAAAGGATAATACACCTGTACCGGTGTCCAATATGAATCAGTGAAAGGGAAATGTAATAAACCGCTAAGAATCGAAGAATTTAAATAGATGTGTGTATTCAGTCAATATACTGAGCGAGCCAGCGGAAGCCCTCACCGTATCCTTGTCTTTTTAACACTGAGCACATAAATAGTTCCAACGGACGACCAGGTATTTCATGGCGAGAAATTTTTCCCTAAAATTCATACATTTTAACACCATTCATAAATAGTAATAATTTTACAATTTTTCACTAATATTATTATACCTTTCCTGTTGTTTGCCCATACAAATTGAAATAGTTTCTGAGCTCATCTTCCGATGCTGCACCTGGCTTATCAATTTTGTTACCTAACACTAAAACTGGACATGCACTGAGTTGTTCATCGGTTAACAATGCATCAAATTCTGCTTTCGACTCTGGTAATCTTGATCTGTCACTCGCATCGACAAGAAATACTATTGCATCCACAGCTGGGAAATAGTCTTTCCAAACTCTTCGGGCTGTAACAAATTATTTCTTTAAATCTGATGTTTCCAAGTTTTGATAAAATTTGCATGATATTAGAATTAGGAACTATACCTTGAGGATGTCCTCCAAGATCAAATGTTGTGAACCTCATATTTCCAATAGATAATTCTTCGGATGCTGGAACATGCAAGCACATAATTATTATCATTAAATTCAATCTGTTTTAGAATATAATCAAGAAAGTTAAGAGTCTGGAATTATTATATGTGAAACATAGTTTCTATATATGATAATAAATATTGATTACTTGGATGCAATGTAGGCACATGTTGAGCTAGTCGATCATCTTTGAGCATGTGAAGCAATGTGGTTTTCCCTGCATTATCCAAACCAAGAAATAAGAGCTTACCACTCTTTTTCCATAGCCCTGAAAATAATAAGTTAAAAGATGAAAAGATGGAAAACAATTTATATAAATGGTATTATAGCGCTGACAATATATCAGATTATAAAATTGATATTTTTTTAAATTTCCTTGTCTATTCATTCAATTCATTAGAAGAAATGTACAAATACTACCAACAACAAAAACCTGTACATGCTTTGAAAGTAATTATGAAATCTACACTTACCAAGATAATTTAAAACTCCTGCAAACCAGTCCCAAATGAACATATTTGTGGATATGAATGGACGTCACGTTCACTATGTACTAACTACTGAATGACTCTGCAACAATGATAAGTTGACAAGATTATCGTCTGTAAGTAATTGTACAATCAAGCGAATTTTCTTTTAAACTATTGTACTTTGGTGCAGTCCGGGATACATATACACTAAACTCAAATGTATTTCCACGAAAATTAACAGGTAACGTAAAACAGTAGCAAATCTTTAAGCCAAAATAAATAGTAAATCAGTACCGCTCGTTACACTTGAAGACAAGAATAGAATGTAGCATATGATCAGTACACGATTACAATCAGAATGCGACGGACTCACCAGATCTCCACCACTAATAACAGTGATCAAATCTTTCGTTCACCACCACCAAAATGCAAAATTGCAGGCGGGTCAGAAAAGCGTTCGCATTGTATAACTACGTAAAACCTGTTACTTCGTCACTGGATTAACGTACCCAACGCGAAAAAATACGCAAAGATGCAGGAGACGGAGAAAAAGTGACTTTCTTCTTACAGAAAGCGCAGCTTTAGCGAGCCTAGTTGGCTGGCAGTTGGCACTGATGACGTCTACTTCCGTCAGCCATATTGCCCGAATAGTGCTGTTTCATAAGCGCGCATTTTAAGGTCAATTACTATTCATTTTATGCAATTCTTGAACTCACAACTTTGAACTTATATCGTATGTTTGTTTTCTCATCCTATCAGCTAATAAAAGTATTTACATTTCGCGATTTCAATATCAGCCAAATCATTGCATTTAATACATATATTTTCTATTTTTATTTTACATACGTAAAAACGTGTACATATAGTGAATGTTATGTAGTTATGTTTTCAGTATATGTACGTACGTATTAAAAAAAAAATGTACGTTTTCGCAACAATCATTTATGATTCTTTCGGTATTAAAAATTATAATATCCCTAGCATGTCTTTGATGAGTTAGTAACTTTGTAGAACGATATTGAATGATATCTATACTCGGTTCGTAATTATTTTATATGTACAAAACAGCGATCATGTCGGCAGGTAAGGTATTTTAATTGTAGTTTTTCTGTTAAATTGAACAATTAAATTTGTTTACAGTTGTGTAGATATAGAAAGTGATTATTTCATTTATTTTCTTTTCAATAGAAGTATGTGTCACAAAATCGTTTGCATAATATTCAATCATTAGGTTTATAACCTCAACGAAATAGTAAATAGTTTAGATAAAAGTACTTGTGCATATAACATTGAAATTCTATTTGATGTTTACAGGATGGTTGAGAAACAGTCTTCGCTCAACTTACAATATCATCTCTGGGTGCAATATGAACAGTTTATTTATGCAAACAAGAGAGTATGCAGCTAGAAAAGGTACGAGAGAAAAAGCCAGAAAGAAGAAAGTTAAGGTAGTAGTTAAAAAAGTTGGGTTTATTCCTCATTCTCAAAGAGAAACTAAGACGTGAGTATATTATATGATATATTTTTAAGATTTTTTTCAATTGTTAATCAGACAATTCTATGAAATTACAGTAAAGAGAAAGTTCAGGTGAGAGTGTCGCCTCTCAAATTTATAGATGATAGTTGGAAGAGTAAACCAATGTACGATGTATGGTTTTTAAAATATCATGCGAAACCATGTTATTCTGTTAGAGAAGCTATAGAATGTCATCGTGAAACACATCACCCAACTATGTTTAACATGCCTAATGCGTTTGTTAATGCTGTATTCGATTTAAATTTGCAAGTAAGAAATCATAGTTTTCCATATGGTTAACAAAAATCTACAGTACGTGCTCAATAATTTCTTTTTCAAACAACAAGTTGTAACTTTTCTACTAGAAAGACAAAAAAGCAAAGTATCTCGACAAACTTTCAAACTTGGTAGGAGTACCTCATACGTTTGATGTTAAAGAAGAGAGGAAAGTATTAGCATTTTGTAAAAAACCAAGCGACAATGCAGCTGCTACAGCAGCCGGTGCTGACTTTGTCGGTGGAGTTGAAATTATTAAACAGATTCAAGTAAGTAAATTTGAAGGTTTAATGAAATTATAAAAGATCATAAAATATTTCATGTAACTGTTATAGAATGGAAACTTTCATTTCAAAGACTACGATTATATAGTAGCCCATGTGGATATTTTACCTGATTTGTTGTTGATTAGGGGATTATTGAAAACCAGATTTCCAAATGCGAGATCAGGTAAATAATTTTATTTAAGTTATCCGTTTTGTAACTATATAATCACTATGTATATAATGATAAGTAACTGTATATAATAATGATAAATTTATGTGTTAGGTAATATGGGTTCTGACATGAATCAACTCGTTAAAAAATTTAAACAGGGAATAGGATATACTTTAAAACAAGACAATAACTTTAAAGATTATGGAGTAATTGACTGTCCTTTTGGCACGGTAAATTGAAATTTAATGACTTCCATTATATGTCTTGCTTATAGTATTTTGACATTTCAGAAAAAAATATTTAAATGGAACGTATTTTCTGATTTTTAGCTTGATATGGATATTGAACATTTGGAAGCAAATTTCAAAGTTCTTATTAAAGATATTAATTCGATGAAACCAAGAAAGAATGAAAACTTCATTGAAAGGTACATTTTATACATACATGGAAGAGTTTTCATGCATACATACATGTATATCATTGGGGCATACCCTTGGAAAAAAAATGATGGTTTTTATAAATATTTTCAAATATTTTTCAGAGTTCGTATTACAAGTTTGCCAGCCACAGAAAAGTTTAAAATTGATGTCAGCCAATATATTCCTGTGAAACAAAAACAAAGTCAAGTAAATGAAGAAGAAGAGGAAGAAGAGCCATTGGAGGGCGCAATTATTGCTTAATAATAAATGTATACCAAACGAATAAAAGAATTATAGTTAGATACAAAATTTTGGATGCTATTTGTGTATTTATTCATTTGTTCTATTGTGCGTTTACGTCCTTTGTCAAAATTTAATTTTACGATCACCTATGATTTCATTGTATCGTAATAAATTTGGAATGATACCGAAATTAGTCGTAAAGATTTTGAGCGCGAGGAGCAAAATTAAATCTTGATTTGTGGCTCGTGCGTTTCGTTGCTATAACAGGCCAGCTGTGCAACTGGCAGACCGCAGCGTCTAAGAACGCGAAAGACCAAAGAATAAGACGAAGCCAAGTGAAGCAAAGGAAAAGAGAATGGAGAATGGTGAGTGGCCGTGGTGGTGAGTCTGGTGGAGGGGCATTGGCTCACCTACCTGCCGGTCGAGAGCTCAGTCGGTGTCCGCTAGGTTGAAAATCCATCGCTTCTTCTGTTCGTCTTGCACGTGACTTCTTCGGGATTCGTTAAAAAGGCGCGAAAAAAGTAGTGGGCGGAAATTTAAAACACTTGGGAACGATCACCGTCGAAGGGCTAATTTTTGACCAGTGATTAACGCAAACGTCCGCCGGTTCGGGACCGTTGAAATTAGCCGGTGAACACACCGTATTCCCCGGTACACGGTTCGTTGGAAAAACGTACAATCGCGCTTTTCGCGTGCAGACCGAATAGCCAATGCGTGTGAGTGCGCGTCCTCACACACGCACGGTCTCGACCGAAGTGTGCTAGAAGACAGTGTGTGTGTTTATTACCTGTGGTGGTCTCTGTGTTGACTGTGTGGCGAGCAACAACGCCGATTTTATGTTGCATTGAATTCGTCGGCGTTCCATTGCCGATTGCTATTATCAGCCACCTTGTAGACATGTCTAGGCTGGACAGCAATAGACAGCGGCTCTAGGTGATACACCGGTGTGCACAAGACATACACGCACACGACGATCTCGAGCACCAGTATGGTAAGTACAAGACTACGTTTACTCCGAAACGCGTCCAATGGTAAAATCTAAGAACAAGCAGAGATATTAATCGATTCGTTTAAGAATACTTTATTTTTCAAATCTCGCACAAGAGGTGCTACTCCGTACGGAAACAATGACATATTATATATTTGACATTCTATACTATACAGCGAGTGAAAGGACAACTTTCCACGCGCGAGATCAAATACAGACGAAATTTTACAAATCCTTTCTACGGTCAGGGACAAATAGTCAGGGCACCCATATTAATTCTTGTGTATACCGTTTTACACTGTTTTTGTTTACTCGGTCGAGTTGGTGAAACTAAAATGTCGCTGTTATCTGGAAAAATGTAAATTTTCAAGCGGGGCGGATGCCTGTACGTATGTTTAAAAAATGTAGAAAAATAATTCACCAGTTTTGTCAAATCTGTCCTATCTTTCAGTCCTTGACTGTAGCATGAAATTATACAGTATACAATGGAAACTGTAGGTTCGACGCCTTTATTCGATTCATCCTCATCGCGCCGGCACTGAAGAGGGATTGTAGAAATTTAACCTATAAGATACGCTCTTTCGTTTTAAAGGGCAATAATGTATATGCTTCATTAAAGATAACTACGGCACACTATTATGATTTCATTCGAGATAAGTGTATATCCGTCGGTATAATGAGTTGCCGTAACGAATAATTAAGTCGGGGGAAAAAAAGTGGTGTAGGTTCATTGAGCTAAGAGTCTCGCGGAAACTCGTGTCCGATGGCAACTGTTTCTTCGGAGAACCTGCACGAAAGACGAAAGTCGATCGCGTGTCTCCGCCCTGTTGCGTTTTCGGTGTCGCGTTCTTGCGTGCCTCTTATCTACCGAACTTTCGGCCAAATTTAGGCGTGCGGTCATGTAAATGATAGTCGTTACAACGGAATCCACGCCGCGTATCCTTTAATTACGACCGCTCGAAATTTCGCCGCGTCCAACAAGTGTATTTCCTTATCGGCGCCACGAAGTCGTTCCGTCTAGCCGGAATTATTTCGCTTGTACTATACACGCTATTCGATCACTCTACGAGCACATAATCGCGTAAATATTTATTATTGCTCAGCAATATTTACTGGCCGGTAGACACGGGGTTTCGATAGCAAACAATTTTCAAACTCGTGGTTTTGAGCGAATGCGTTCTGAATGAAAATATGAGTAATGACAGTTAGTTAGCTCAAGATTTTTATATGAAAATTGTTCTAAATGCCAAAATTTTAGAGTCGTGGGGCTAATTGAATTCTTTTTCTAAATTATAAATTTCTACAACGGAAAAATAAACATTAATACTTTTGTTACCTCGAAATTTCGTTAAAGCCGGTGTGCAACGGTTTCTTATGCAACTGCTCCGCATTCCTAACTTTCTTTGCCAGTATTAAGCACAATGAACTTAATGAAATTCTAATGAGAAACGCTACTTTGCCGTCGCTGCAGCAGCGGTATCAACGTTACAGAGTTCGTTGCAATAAACATGTAAACTCGCCTCAACTTTTGTTTCGCCTGCCATGCAAATTCCTGTATCTTTTATTATGATTCGCACTGTGTAAGAGGTACATATACGGGAAAAATAATGAAAATAATATAGAAATGCCCCTAGGCGAAGTATAAATCCGCCACAGGCTAATACTACAATTTAGTTGCAAATTTTGTGCTTAGTAGTCCGTATCGGGAAACGAAATTCCGCAATCGCGCAAGTCGAGAAACACGCGGAATTCCTTGTAATTTTTTCGACCCGTTGGCAGAACGAGAAAAATTGTAATTAGACGCTTAATGGTGAACGGTAGCGTCGATTAAAATAGATGTTAATCATCTCGAGGCAACTTTCACAAAAATTGCGCGTGCAACCACGTGTGTAAAACTCGACGGCGTATCTTGCACAATTGCGAACGATCTCTCAACATTCATTTATCAAATAATATAATTTACGCAAAGCAGTTTGTGGAACGATGAGAACCTGTAGCCTCTAATAACGTGGAATCGTTTCTTCCGATCGGTGATCGTTTAAATAGAAACCGGAGAACCGTGTCGTTAATTCGATCATGTTTCATGGCGATTCGACGTTCGCTTAATGCGTGAAAATCCGCGAACGATTAAGGGAAACGTAAACTTGCGAAACACACGGCAGTGTTCTCTTCCATGGAACAATTAATTAGAAAGTGTACCAGGGTTTACCAAGTCATTTTGCTCTATTATATCTCCGTTAATGCTTCTGCAATTTATCTTGCAGTATTGCCGTTACCACCCACTTTCTCGAACGTCGATAATTCCTTATGGTTCCATTCGTACCTGGGAAATGCTCGAGGATAATTATCCAGGTTCACGAACCGACCGTTCCGACAGCGATCATTCATGGGAAAATGACTGAACCGGATACTACTTCGCGATCTATTTTTTTTCTCTCTTTTTTTTTACCGTTAATTGCGTATTTATGATGTTCGAACTCCCGTAGACATTATCCGCGAATTATACCATTAAGTGAAAATTAATGTAACGGGAGCATTATAGTCGCGCGAGTTACGATGCCTGAACGACTGTGATTTTATTTGAATAAAACATACTTGCAAAAACTATTTCAATTATGGTACTCGTAAAACACGCCGGCAGAACGCACCATGAATATTTATGCAGAATCACATTTTTATGCTTCGCGACAATATTTTTTCTTTTTTTCTTCTTTTTTACATTTCCACCGGCGCAGCTTTGACGAGCTACTCTTATTGAGGAAGTTTGCGTTGATGAAGTATGAATTACCTTACGTAAGATCCATTCATTTACTATACTCTCAGCACGTTTTGGATCACGATCTAGATGCACGTAGTAACTTCTTCCTGCTCCTCTTTCGTTTATACTTATTTCTGAATTTGATAGAAACTTCCTGTTCCAGTAACGTCTGTATACATTTTTTAACCGTCGCATCCACCGTGTGTACGCTATCATTAACCGCGATGGCTCAAGATAATTATATAGACTACGCTAAAGGAACTTCTACAACGATCCTCATCTTTCACGTTTTTTGGAACATCAAGCGTACGGGTGTCCGCGATACAATCCTTTAACGACCCTTGTCATTTTTCCGTATCTGGAACTTCAGCGGTTCCGAGTAATTTCGAAGTCGAACAAGTCGTTCATGCGAGAAATTGTGCCGAGAGTTACGCGATTAGGCGCGGTTCACCACCAAAACACGGTAATGTAGGTTACCGGACGAAAGTAAAAATTTGGCGCACACGATACGGTCAAATATTACTTTCCACGACTTGTAATTTATTACGGCGTAGCGATTTGATCGTAGAAAGTGATAGAGGCGCAATTAAAAACGAACGCAAACCTAATTACTCCGCTCTGCCTCCTCGCGATCAATCCAAAGATTGCGAACGAATTAATTGCGAGAATTCAGAAGGAAATAACTGATTTGTAAATCGCGGATCACTGGAAACTTTTCTTTTCGTAGAGGCATGAACAGAACGCATCCGAAAGATATATTAGAAAAAATCTTTTATTCAGAAAGTATCCAAGAGATACGTATAATTTTATATGTTGTTAAATATGTTGTCGAGGTCATCATTCTGAACAACTTTTTCGTATACATGTTACCGCCGCTCAACTTTAGTTTCCGAGATATTCGCAAAAAAGTTTTAACATTTCAAAAAGTGATCGGAGTAGGTGTGGGTTAGATGTAATAATTTAGTAATAAGTTAGCACGGGGCAATAATTTGCAATTATTGACATTTTGAAGACGTATCCATGGGGAATTATTCAACAAAATTATTTTTTTGGGTATATATTATTTAAAAAATTGATACAAATGTGGATAGACACGTTCTTGTTATTTTTGTAAAATAATGTTAAGTAGTCAGTTTTAGTGCTTTGTAAATCTAGTGTTAAAGGGACATTGAAGTTGCAAAATATGAAAGAAAACCTTGCATCGAATATTCTACATACGAATAATAAAATATAATACTAATGTACTACAAACTACATTATAAAATACTAATGTAAAGTGTACTTACTTCTGAATCTTCTGTAACTCCGTCAGATCCACAGCACACAATTATTCACTCACGAGAATAGGTCCGAATAATTGAACAACAATCACTAAACAACACACACACAACACACTTAACGAAATCGTGACAGCAAACGAGAAGATGTTACTCCGACCACGAATAAAATAATACTGCGATTTTAACCTCCCCCTCCCACGGACGTGTGATAGGAAAACAGGAAATTTTGGGAAATATAGGGTCGGCGCCCCGCCATAATTTTTTTTTGTTGGTTTTGTATCTAGTGTTTACAGACCCTCAGCGTCTAACCTGCCTAGGGTAACCTGACCGTACCACCTCCGTGGAAGGGATCATTGTTAACCCTTAGCACTCGAATGGTGACTGTAAGGCACCACTAAACATTGCTGTATAATTATTCAAAATATTTTTTACATTATTAAATTCGTTTGCATGTAATGAATTACTAAACACTTCAGTATTGTACGAGTTAATTGAACCATTTTCGTATGTATAGCATTAGAAAGAAATATATAAAAGGAAAATATTCTACGTCGAAAGAAATGTTTCGTTTTGGAGTTTAAATAGCTTCGAGTGCAAAGGGTTAAAATCGCAGTATTATTTTGTTCGTGGTCGGAGTGACATCTTCTCGTTCGTTGTCACGAAGGTCATCAAACTCGGTGAGGAAGCCCCTAATGTAAATAATTACCAATTTTATATATTTATATGCCCTGGTGCTTGGTCCCCGGAATAATGTTTTGTAGCTGAACACAGTGAAAGGGAAAAGTAAAGATTTAGTTTATCAGGGTAATATTTAACCACAACGTGTGTATAGTATTTTATGTGTGAATGGAGTCTGCGTTCGTTGCGGCCAGAGGCCCAGGAGACGCGTTTTGTCCTGAAATCACTGTGCACGCTAAGCTCCGGTTTATTGTTGTTTTTCAAAAAAACGCACAAGCTCCTACGTGGAGGAAACTGGTGAAAGGTAGGTGGAAAAGAGGATAAAGGGTAGACGTTGGAGAAGCAGGTATCGGCCGGGGAAAAATGACAGATACGAAACGGTTACTGTACCAGTCGACCGGTTCTTCTTGTTACTAACTTCCTTCGCACGACATATACTGGGTGACGCTCATAACAAGCCTTCATTGTCGTTTTCCTCTGCATACCGGGTAGCACAACCAAATTCGACTCGTACACATTCCTCTGGTGAAAATTTCACGGCCATAAAACAGTTAATAGTTCGATTAAATAATTCGTTCCCTATGTTTCACATCTGTTACGCGTAATTGTAAAGAGGAGAACAAGATCGAAGATGTTTCAAAATGACTAAGCCGTTAAACTAATCTCTCGATTACTGCCCGTTACTGGTGAAACGTGAGCGTAATATAAACATAATTATCAAAGTTACATTTTCAAACTTCCTGCTTCCTTACTCGAACATGTAAATTGGTAAAAACAGTTTGCAGCATTTTCAATTAGTTTTTTCTAATTGCTAATTTCACGACGTTATCGGATCGTTAATCGGGACACGAAATACACGGAAGCGATACTAGCAGTTTTTCGTTCGGCAATTCAATTATAATACGCATTTCAATACCGAAGATTGACCCGTAATTCAGCGTGTTCCAATTTTTCAGCGCAATAAAAAGCCGATCCATTAGAAGGGCTGTGTCATGTCGCCGCAGATTATTCGAACGGTATTACCAATCTATATCGACGGTCCAGTTCCGAGCGAAATCCTCGGAAAAACAACCAATTCCGTTGGACAGGCGAAAATTGTGTGCGCACCAGTTTCGCCGCTTCTTCGCTCCATTTTCTCGGCAATTATTATGTAAGGCTCTTATCGCATTCGGTGCCACAATTATGTACGCCCGGCGAGCAGAATTTTCGTCCGGGTCGCCGAAACGGGTTCGTCGACTGATCTCAAATGTCACGGGTCGTGTACACGTGTCTAGTAATTAGGTAACGTGAAAGCCGGACGATATTGGCCGGTAACTGTATGCACAAGGCATCGTAAAACCTCGGGTCCCGCGACGAAAAAAGCATCATTATGCGATCGAGCGAGCGGACCGTGTCTAATATAAATCGACAATATCTGTGCGGTATGACTGGGGTTTTCGCCCGTTCGCAAATTGCACGTTGCGCCGAGAGGTGAATCGTAATTTACTTCTCCGTGCGTATTAATAATTTCATCGACCTCGACGCTCGCGCAAGCCGACGGGAAGTAAATCAAAATGTCCGGCGTTGTCTGAGGATACTCGACGGATTCGGCGCTCGGAATTTTGCAGGTGTCAATCCTAGTAAAAGGAAATTTACAAAAAATTGGTATCAAAACAGAAATAGAAAAATATATAATCGTAACTGTATATCACAATCAGGGTCGCCAGATGAGGGGAGGGAGCACGAATCGAGGGGAAAAAGAGTTACCCCCTCTCCGCCAGTACTGGAGGAATAGTGGGGGAACGAGTCTTGATCTGGCGACTAGGTGTCTGTAGACATATTTTCTATCATGAAAACCGAAATGAAATCGCTGGAGCTTTCCATCGATACGGCCCCGGTTGATAAATAGCGAACTGTATCCAGAGCTCGATGAGCAATTTTAATTACAGGAGCCGGGAGAATGCCCTGATGAATTTATGGTTCCGAGCACGTAAGATGATAAAGATCGGAGGCTCGCGAAATTCCTCTCCGCGCGGCGGCTGCATCGTGTGTACCTGTGTAACAAAGAGCGTATTCTCATAGAGATTGAATTAACGCGGCAGGAACATGGCTTTTTTCCCACGTCCGAGACACGGTATTTTCGCGCGTCGGAGAACGTGCGACAGCGATCACTATACCTCAGATCCGTCGCCGAGATAGATGTGTTCATCCTGCTCCCTAACAAACTCAGCGTTAACAATCGTACCGGGATCAGCCTGTAAACAGAGATATAAATGTTCCTTATATAAATTCTTAATCGCGCGCAGGGCCCCGTGCAAGTTATCTCTCTCTCTCTCTTTCTCTTTCTCTCTCTATTCCGGTCTACAATCACGGTAATTAACCCTCGAACCGCCAATCGGCTGGCAGCAAGCGGACAGCTTAGTTTATAACCGAACTGTTTGTGCAAAATATAAATTGTCTACGTTAATTGCCAGAAGCAGAGATCAAGAAGAATTACTATTCTTTCCAGGAGTTTCCAAGGTTAGCTTTTTATAGAATAGTGTGTATAATTTTTTTTAAAAGAAATCATTGCTTCACGGATCCGTTTCGACATCCGGTGCAAAATGGACGTAAAAAATGGGAGACGTCCTCGACAATGTGGAGACCACTTCGAACAACATTACGAGACAAAAAAAGGGTTTCGATTGGACCACCACCAACTGAATAATTAAGATGATCACGTCAGGTGGTCCATTCTCCGTATTTCTTAACGATTTGTGAATTAAGAAAAAAAAAGAAAAATAACAACATAAAAGTAGTGGTCCAACGCAACATATAGAAGCATTATTGGACCACTACCAACCAAATAATTATTAATTCAAAACATAATTAACAAAATTGATTGTTCAGATACAAAGGGATTTGTATGAGGTATTGTAGACTAAGTTTTTCGGGTTGCGCATAATCACCAGGACGGAAATATTTTCACGGGAGCGTTCTCCAATTGTCGCGACTAGGTGTTTCATTCGCTAACGATTGCTCTCGTTTTACTTAATCAATATTCAGTTGCAATTTCAACACCGGTTGACAGGGCACATGATACTTCAGCGATTCGTTATTGTGCAACGGTTTCGCGGTATTTTATGCCGTGGGAATCCGGTGTGTGTGTGCGTGTGATATGGGTCGTTTTAATTCAAGGAAATGTAATTACACCGTACTCAATCTCGGTTTCCGGGAAGAAACTCGGCGACACGCCACACGAAAACAGGAACCGTGCTAAATGCGTATTACCGTTCAATTAAAAATGCCAGCGAATTTCAACGGGAATCAGTTAGAGGCTCCAACTGCAATCTCGATCATTTCGCTCGGCAAACGAATCGCGTATTTGAATCCCGACAAATGAAACGGTGAATTCCGCGCCGGCGATTGTTTCATCCGCGGTGAATTTAACGCGAAAACCATCTGCTCTGATTCTAGATTGCGCGTCACTTTCTCATCAGCGCTAATTAGCGCCGGGAAGACGATCAAGCGAGATATCCTTGCGCGCCCCGGAGGGTTTAATATAAAAATTGGTCATTGTTTAAGCGTACAGTTGCTAGCAAAAGTTGGGAAACCGAGGCGCGGTGTGAATAATTGTTCAAAACAGTTCGACAGGGCAAAACGAAGTAGTCTGACAATTGCAAAATATTAAGAAATTTTACGTGGCAGAATGTATATCAGAATTTAATGAATAAGAAAGGCCGCATTTTTCACAGACGTTGACTCGATACCATACAAATTGTTATACTGTTCGATCCGCAGAGAAAGTGATCAATTAAGCTTTATCTTGTTCCCCAATTAACACGTTGATCGACGAACCGCTGGCTCGAAAAGTCCCACGATATCAAAAAGTCATTTGGTTAACGAGGCCGAAACTGCAAAGAGAAAGTTGATCCTCTTTCAGAGCCTGCGAATCCTGAAATTCGTTTTCCACGTCACGATCACATCGATGCAACACAACTATTGCATTTTCTGTATATAAAATTATTAGAACAGCTCGAAACCGCGTTAATCAGTGAAATGCTTTCTTCTCGCTAAGATCCATTATTGGCATCGTTGTAGCGGCGTTTATTTTTATTTACGTGTTATGTCACAATTATTCTACTCTCTTTGGACTCGATCTGAAAGTTTTTTATTTCTGGACAAAAAAAAGTTTGTACCGTGCGAAGGGCAGGTCTGAGGCACGGTCTGGTTTTTGGGCGAGAGGATCGGAGCCCCGAATACTCGGTCACATGCGTTCGGCCGTATGGAAATGAGGCGGTTATGTGAACGAATGTACAGTTACACGAATCGCCGAAGTCGAAGCAGAAGAAGAAGAAGAAGAAGAAGAAGAAGGTGCCCAGGCTGAAAAGAGGAGCGAGAGAAGAAGAAGAAGAGGGAGGCCTCGCGCGGAAAGGAGGCCACAAGCGAGACCTGGCCGTCACCGTTATATTGGCGCTCACGGCGAAGCACCTTGGTTCACCTCGATTTACGACCAGTTTCTCGTAACTCGGGACCACGTGTGCCGCGAGTTTCGACGTTATGCTTGACCTCTGCACCCACCTGTTCAGACCATCGCAGGTGGCTAGTTCGTGTGCGCTAGCAACAGGTACCACAGCCTGACGGAAAATAGATTAGGACAGCGTTAATTTCTACCGCGGCCGAAGACAAATCGGATCTATCGTATCGCGTCGAGTAGCTGCTTCGCCGGGAAACTGTTTGCTCGTCGAATTTTCATTCGGATCCATTCGCTCGACCGATCTATCGGAAACCTATCTCGTACGGATCAAACGTAGACATAGACGTAGACACACAGACTAGGCACAGTTCTTGTAAAAATGTCGAATTAGCTCCTGAAAGTTTACAGAGGGTACTTGGGAGACCAAATTTTTTTTTCCAACAATAATACAGGTAGCCCTCCTACAACACGGCATCCTATAACACGGTTTCGCTCTAACATAATAAGAAAATTGCAAAAACCTTTGTACAACACTATACTTCTACAGCCGCGGCGAGGCTTGCCGTCTTAAAGATACAATGTTGCAGAAAGTATTTATTTTCATCTCCGTGGCCTGAAAACAAAGGGGTCAATTTTTGACAAAGAAAAGTCATTTTTCTTGAATGCAGACCCTTCCGCTGAAAGAAGCCGAAAATTCAAAAGGGAGCTGCAAAACTGTCTAGCTCCATACCGAGAAATTTACAATGACCTGGTAAGAACCAGCAAGCAAAGTAACATTACTGCAAGAACTTTGAATGAAGAAAAAAGTTCTGAAACTGAAGGCGATATCATTCCATCGAAAAAACGTTCTCGGTTGATTATACTGAGCAGTGACGACGAAGAAATTTATTAAATGAAAGTTGCGGTAAATTAAAATAATATTTTTTGTTTTGTGTTGTACATACATTTATAGTTTTAATAAAAAGTAAGTTGTTTATGTAGAATTAGAAAAAAAAATTTGTTTTTAATAAGTTTTCGGAACGTAACCCCCCTTTTTATACTGGCTCTGGGTCTCATACAACACGGCATTTTCTAGGAACCTATCTACCGTGTTATAGGGGGGTTACCTGTACTTAAAAGGTTTATACATTTATACAAAGGTGTATACAAAGATCAGTATTATTTACCAAGGCATATTTGTATTTTGTTTCCAAGTTCTGCGACCTGTCGGATCCAGTTTGTTGCAAAACAGCGAATTACAGGGCATCGTTTTGTCATCGGAATAAATTCCCCCCGTGCCTGGAAGGATTTGCTCATGCATCCCTCGATCGAAAGATTTGAAAGTCTATAAGGACGATCGTGATCCTTTCGCATATCGCGGAAAATTACATTCCGCGGATCTACGGTCCCGTGGAATGGCTCGCGAGGAGTCACTCGCTCCATCGTCGTCACGACCTAGCCAATGTTATAGTTTCTCATATAAAACCGTTAGGAATACCAACGAGGAAGTTGGTTTTCATATTTTCTCTTGGCCCGTCATTGACCGTACAGATTTTCCTCGACTTTCTAATTTCCATCTGCTTCGAGGAAACCGTTTTCGCGTGTATCATTGCGACGCGGATTCCCAGGAAGATTAAAATATTTCCGCGCTCCGGAATGTGTTTTTTTTTTTTAACAATTTATCGTGTCCCACGAAGGAGCAAAGCGGTGAATCATAATTTCGGGGATCGTATTTGAACACGATAATAACGTGTTGACGCGGCTGAGCGATACCGTGCGCTTTTAGGGGCTCTCGTCTGTTTCCAGTAAATTCATTTAAAGCGTGCCGCAAATGCTGTGGCGCTTATTCCGGATTTATTAAATGCCAGAGTTTATTGTACGGATACGTGTGTACTGTAGATTAAATTCCCTAACATTTTCCAACGTCTTCGCGTTATTTTCTTTTTTAGAAATTATTGTTCTGAAATGGGTGTAATTTGAAACGGTAGAAGGGTGGAAATAATTTGTGAATATCTACGCTTATTTTACAACTCGGTAAAAATGCGAACGTGTTCTGCGATCAACGAAAACAATTTTTATTTCACATAAAGGTCCGTATCCAATCGGTGCGAGCCTTCTGAAACTTGCGAAAAGATGCGAGTGCATGTAAACTTGAGCACAAGAAAAATGAAATAAAATCGATACGATTCTCCAGGGGGGAAATGGTCTATAAATAACGCGTATCCTTGAATTATAGAGGAAGTGCGCCATTACGTAATTATTAGATGGCTAGTGTTCAATATCACTTTCACTTATCGGACGCGTTCATTGAAGGTTTTCAATAGATACCATCCATTTGGAAACGTGGCGCACGCAAGGTACAAATTAAATTATGTAAGACCGACGCCTCTCAAAAGAGTATAGTATTCCACGGCAGCGTACGTATCGCTTTCTTGAAGTGGGACTCCTGTTACATGAATAAAAGCATCACGTGTTAGTCCGTCTGTCAGCACGTGCCGCCGCTTCTCACACTCGAAAGTATTGGTAAATGCAAATATGATCCGCATCGTTCGCAAAAAAAAAAAAAAAAAAGAAATCGCATGCCTGGTAGAGGTAACTTCGATGGAAATGATCGTATAGAACTGTCCATTAAAGTGTCACGTATACAGGGTGTTTAATTTGAGTCTACTATCGCCAATTTCTCCGAATCTATGTGCTCTGTATGAAAAATGTCTTGGATACAATCTGAACAGTTTCGAATTTGATTCTACGATGCAGTTTCTGGTTTCATACGTAAGATAGCATGATGAAAATTTCAAGGAATTAATAGAATACCAAATTCTATAGAATTTAGTACAGTTTCGTATATCATTCTCTGAATTTCTAAACTTATTTACAAACACCTCCATTTCACCTAGTATTCTAAAAGTTTTATTTTCATAAATTGCGGGATTTTATCATTAACAAATTTATCCGTGACAGTTGTCGGTTAAAAGATATCAGTGAAAACCCGTTGGGAAAAGATATTTTTTGAAAATATGTTTTTCGCTCGTTAAACATTCCTCTCAAATTATTCAAATAAAATGCACCAGGTGCATGCCGGGTTATCAAGTCAAACGAAGCAGACTGCACACACGTACCGTGAAACGATGAAATTATAATGCATGAAATCACGACCGGTTGTGTATACCCGAAAAGTTTTATTTTCGTTCGAAAAATATTTTGCGCTGAAACGCTTCTCTATTTCATTTATTGACGTACCGGCGACAAATTAATAGCAACTTATGGGCTGTGAAAAGGGCCAAGGGACAACAATGCTTGCGAACAGAATAGCTTGAAGGCTGAATGTCGATTGCACTATAGCACAGGGGAACACGTTTAACCGTAGAAAAGTCCTTTGGCCCATTGACACGGGAAACGTGACGATGTTTAGGAAACCAGCCTTATTACGTCGAACTTGGCGCAAATGTTAACCTAAACGAGAAATGCCATGTATTATGTGGCGTTCCTTTGTGCCTGACACATCGTGACGTAGAATTCATTAGCGCCGGTGAAAGCGAAACTCCCATTATTCCGGACGTCTATTATCCGAACTGGAGGGAATGACAGCCTTTTCGTTAACTTATGCAACAGAGTCGGAGAAACTAAATAAAACATCGTTTTAAACATGTAATATCTTTTCGACCGTTTTAGATTCAAATTATAAAGTGTTCTCCAGGTTTACTTACAGTGGGTGATCCAAATATTAGACCCCTTGCATATTAGATAAAAATATCGATATGCTATTTTAGACTTGTCGAGGTTAAACTTTACCTCGGGAAACCAGAAATTTTTAACTTTTTTTTTTAATGTAATCCTGTAGACTTTGGCGAGTACTTGCCGAAAATCCACTGTACATTTTGTCCCATTATTTTTCTAAAAAATATCCTCGGTTATTGGGAGTCGAGAGAGACAGAGAGTAACATTGGAGCAACGGAAACATTTCTTGATAAATGTTAAATTTAGCAACACGTGCAGCGGATCACGTGTTGGTCCAGTATCGATCATTTTTGTTTTACACGCGTATAGAGAGATTTATGGGATCAAAATTATGAGGAGGTATGGTTCATATTACCGTGCATGTAACGGATCAAACGGCTGCGACCGGTCTGTTCAAACTTCCTCGGTTTGCACGGGTTTCATGTTGAATAAACCACGTATTATAAATACGTTTGCTAACCAGTGCTGACGTTAAATCTTGCTTGCGTCGATGGTTAACGTCCCGTACTACGCACAACAAATACGCTCGTTAATCACCGTCATGAATTTACCATTGAAAAATGACCACACCCGACGGTGCAAACCTCCCTCGTATATATCTGCCTGCACCTCGGAGTCCTTCATGTTTGTTATATTAATTAGCGTGTTTTGCGCGAATTAGCGATATCGCGGAAAGTGGTATACACGATGTTATACACTTTCTTAACTGTCGATCACTCGATTCTTCGTCATCACCCCATGTCGACATATTGGTACAAAGTATTTTCATCGGATAAGCCATCGCGAATGGCCCATTGCAAATTCGATTTTGGGGACGCTTTTGAACTCCTTATCCGGCTCCACACCCGTTTATCGTACAATCTAGAATCTGGGGGTAGCTATGAAAAATATTCGTCTAAATCTCCAGCAAATTATGGCAAGAACTGCCAACGTCGATCGGCGCGGAGCATTAACAGTTGCCAGAGAACGTTTCTTACGGGACTTCATAAACAAAATTGATTGGCTCTCGTACCGTGGAGAGTGCGAAACCGGTAAAAACTGACGGTCGCACGTGAAAACCTTCCACCAGATCAATTCCGTTCGATCTCTCTATAGATCGTTCCGGTCAACTTTTTTCAACGAGGAATCTCTCAAGTTGGCTTCTCTACTTCACGCATCCTTTGCCTCGGTGCTCCCTTCTGGTCGTCTCTCCACGCCCAGACTATCTATCCCCGGGTTCGTTCTTGTGCTTCGTCGTGTCTTGTCCTGCACCTGGCTACCTGCGCCACGACCCGCGCTTCAGTGGGCACGGTCAGTAACCAGCAGAGCAGTTAAAAGCGGCACACCTTTAAAAAGAGAAATAAATTGGTATCTTTTGCTCTGGAAAACATTCCCGCATTCTGGATCGCGTTCGTCGGCGTCACCCTTCGCTATCCTGTTCTTTTTTTTCCCGAGGGACTCGCGACAAAATTCGAGAGCTCGAAGTCGAATCTGCGCATCTCTAAAATATCCATCGAGAATCGCAATATAACTATGTGAACGTTAGGCTGCTCTCGTTGAGTTTTTCAGTCTGTCTAAATACTGCCTTTGGTCGAGGGAAAAGGATTCTTAATAGTGAAATGCACTAGAATTACAAGATAACTGCACCGCCAGTGAAATGATAAAATATGAAATAAACAAGTCTAAAACTGGAGCACTAAAAGGATACCATATAATTTACGAATAATACCTGAAACGGTAGAGGAAAAGTCATATTTTACGACCGTTGAAAAGTCAATCGTAACTGCGCGGCGTCTACGCGAAGTGTACCGCATTATGCATTCCGAAGGGCATAAAGCAAAGATAAATGGGCATGCAGCGTCGATTTTTCACTCATTAGCAGTCTCTCGGTATGGTTGTCTTGAAATCTTAATACACATATACGATCGGAACGGCATCGATGTATTCTTCGAAATGCTTAAATTCTGGGTATCCGGTGCGTTTAATTAATACCCTGCCATCAATCATTGCGCGTGTAATGAACAACCGCGGATTTCTCATTACAGCTAATTGATTTGGTCTTACGCAAAACTGACGCAATCAGCCTCGCTTGCTCTTGAGTCGATCCAGGCAATTAAAACGTCTCGTTAAGACGGCCCGTGCAAATGACAGTTGATCATCATTAATTTTGCTTTCGTCCCGATTCACTGTCGCTCCATTCGTACGGTCTGCGGGCCCATTATCTTCTCGGCGAGGCTTCTTATACGGCGTTCTAGACGTCGAACAACCAATAAAGAAAAACTCTCACGTAAAATATCAATTATTCCCGATCTGTGGACCCTAATGCCCCCTCCCCCCCTCTCTCTCTCTCTTTCTCTCTATACATACATTCTCCGGTTTATTCTATGGTTAATTGCGCTGCGTTACTATTCTCGGAATATCGCAGCCGAGGCTGCAAGGACTCGCGAGAGACATTTGCACCGGTGATTGTTAACGGGGGCAACGTTGCGCCGAACGCGCCCTTACCGAACGAAGATGGAAACATTCTGATCCCCCGACAACGCTTTTATGATTGGACGCCTGAAGTCGGTCTACCTGTAATTAACTGCTCGATTGTCCCGGCTCGCAAGCCGTATCGCGGCTCTATAGGCGTACGAAGGTTAAAAAAATAAATTGGCTGCCTCGCTTTCAAATTGCAGATCTACGCCGTTGCTGCGCCCTTTATAGCGAATTTATGCACCTTTCTGCTCAATAAAATCGACTAGAGCCCGTTTGTTTAATGTTAGCGTGTTTTATAGAATCTTTACTGTATACCCGGTTATTCAATAACGAGCTTACTTACGTGCAATTGCACGTGTGCACAATTTTCTATTTCGACTCTTGTCGATAAAGATGCGGGGATCTTTGTTCTAGATTAGCGTATTCGTTAACTTGGAAAACGCGATCAACTTTTAGATACCCGGTGATAGTATAATCCTCTGGGCACGCTTGCGATCAGTTTATCGTAGGAGCGATGATGTTAATATTGTCGAGAGGCGAAGGCGAATTCCTTTGCAGCGCGCGACTCCTGATAAATGTCAAATAGGTACGCCGTGTATCGCATACTTTTCCGATTTCCGACGCATTCCACGGAAACTTTAATCCAACCTAGAAACAGTAGCTCTCCGACCGTGGATTTTTAACAACGCTCTAAAACGGTTTGCTGCTTTCAACTTTCCGAGGAATTTCGCTGATTCGTTTCACCGAACGAAATAATTAATTGTCAGTGGGGCATGGCGTGGCGTTCAATCAATGAAATAGTTCGTTCGAGTAATTCGGAAAATACTCAATTTCACGTCAGAGTCAACTGACTTTGTTCGCAATTTCGAATGTTATTTATGTTAATAGCTAAAAGTTCGACATTTCGTTTAAACGATTTCCTCCAGCATCCTTACGAAAATATTTTATAAAATTTGATCCAATGGTAACACCGCTACAGTTGCATTACAAATTTTATAATACACGTTTTTTTTTTGACCGGTGTTTTCATCTTTGGAAAGCAAAAAATATTGAAAACAACATTCCTTGATCGCTATGCCCATAATTATGAAAGTGGTCTAAGTCAAAAAGAAAAAAAAAATTACATTGAATAAATTTAGTTTAAAATCATGTCGTGTGAAATAAGTGATAAATTCATTTTTTTTTTTAATTTTGACAGACCACTTTCATAATTATGGGCACAATATGAAATTTTGCAAAAATCGAAGAGCAGCAACTTCTCCCAATAGTTTTTGCCCCACTGTATGCGATACGTGCGTGAAGCTTGCCTGAAGAGTATCGCGAACATTTAGCAATTCTCTTCTGCACCGCATTCCATCCTCCTTCGCCGAGTTTCGCTTGTTAAGACAATTTTTCTATTTCGCAAACCGATGGTATTTCGATTACGTCAGCGGTCATTATTGTCGGCTTAGCATAGGCGCATCGGCGTACGTCGTCTTTAACTCGGTCCATGGAAAATATCGATCGAGTGCATTCGGTGTTGATATTGCCGTTTTCGTGACCTACTTGCGATTTATGGTGAGGCCACACGGGTTTCGTTTTCGCGATCTAAATTCTTCAGGCTCGCCGCGCGCGCCGGAAACTCGCTTTTCAATATTCGATTCGATAATTTATTCGTGTTTCCGTTGTCGTGCCTTGGCTTTTCTTAATGGATGCGCCAACTCGGTTTTTACATAATTTAAGCGAGGACAAGCTCTTCAAGGTGTCTTTGTGGCCCACAATTAGGACGAATCTCGTCTTATCATCCCCTATTCATTTCAGGGGCAAGCAATTCCCCGAGAGGCACTTCGGTCCTTTCTAATCTTCTTTATCTGTCTTGCCCGGGGTCTAATTGTTAATTCTACTGTCCTGTTTTGTCCTGAGATTCGAAATTTCAACGATCCTACCGTCGTAAACCAACAAACTTATTCAATGCAAAAGTGTTTAGCAATGAAAGTATTTGTTGTGAAAGTTATTATTGTAAAATGTTTCAAACTAATCGACGTATCGTAGAAACTATTTAATTTACAGTTGAAATAGAATTGTGAAAATTGAAGATTACGAGATTCACAGAGACGCGAGTAAAACAATTTCTTAGAAGACTGCGGGGATTCGTTTGTATTTAATTTGTCGAAGGAGAAATTAAGCGAGTTTCGAATTTTAGCCTCTTGTCGTTGAAATTATCATTTATGTAAAACAGTTGAATAATCATTTTTACACGCTCCGTTAATTTGAACGCGTGAATATTTGAACTGACAGTGATGAACCACTCTAAGGCAAAGCTTGAAATAAATACAGATAACAACCATTATCTCGCAGGTTGTCGTTGTGCAACGTAAATCGATAGTTGCACCAACGCAACTATAGCACGCTTCGATACCACGCAGTTCCATCGCGAGTATCGAGGATCGATAGTATTCAAGAAATTGTTCGTATCATGTACGAGAAATTGTTAATCCGACGAGATTGCGTGTCGGAGGCCGAATACGAGCTCGCCAAAACATGATTGCGTTCATTTGTATATTATAATGGCTTTCGTGTACGGTTTGTCGTCGTCGGGGAATTGGCGCAATTAATCAGCATCATTTCCTTCAGCCGGAAAAGATATTAAAGATATTAAAGATGACCCGAGAGTATTCAAGATAATTAAACAACGGGAGCAGAAGGGGACGAATACGTTTCGTAAAGACGATCATGTGTATCGGTGGTGTGTTTACGATCCGAGTTTTAATTATCTCGATACGCGGACCCGCTTGTAATCAACGGAGCGGGTCGATATCTCGTGATTTATATAACGCAACCGCGACTTAAAAACTCGTCCCAGTGTGAAACCTGCTGAAAGTTAATTGGGTGAATATCTCTGTGTAGGCAATTGAACCTGTTTATGAGAATATTTCGATGTTCTCACCGAGATGATGTTAGCCCGTCGATTCGACAGGTTGCCTGTCGTCACGGGTACCGATTCCGATATCATGATGCGGGATCGTCGTCGTTAACGATGAGCATTTCACTATCTAGATTGAAAATCTCGGATCGATCTATTGTGCGCAGCGCGCGGAAACCGTGCCGTGTTAAACTCCTGGAACGTGTGTACCATTCAGAAAAGGGAAGCAAAAGTGTTCCGAACACGCGTCCGCGAAAACCTTATACGCTTTTACAGAGGGAAATGAAATATAGAAAATATTCAACATAGGAAATATTAGAATTTGTTAAAGTTAAGGAGGGAGGGTGGGGGCAGAAGTAACTAATTTAATTCTTCCCTAGAATTTCTAGAATCTTTAGAATCTAGAATCTCTCTAAAAAAAATCTAATTTCATATTTGACTATCTACCATTCAGAAAAGGGAAGCAAAAGTGTTTCGAACACGCGTGCGCGAAAGCTCATAAGTACGCTTTTACAGAGGGAAATGAAATATAGAAAATATTAGAATTTGTTAAAGTTAAGGAGAGGGAGGGTGGGGTGCAGAAATCTAATTTAATTCTTCTCTAGAATTTCTAGAATCTTTAGAATCTAGAATCTCGAGAGTCTAGAATCTCTAAAAAAAATCTAATTTAATATTTGACTATCTACCATTCAGAAAAGGGAAGCAAAAGTGTTCCGAACACGCGTGCGCGAAAACCTCATAAGTACGCTTTTACAGAGGGCAATGAAATATAGAAAATATTCAACATAGGAAATATTACAATTTGTTAAAGTTAAGGAGAGGGAGGGTGGGGGCAGAAGTCTAATTTAATTCTTCTCTAGAATTTCTAGAATATCTGGAACCTAGAATCTTTAGAATCTAGAATCTCGAGAGTCTAGAAATCTCTAACAAAAAATCTAATTTAATATTTGACTATCTGCCATTCAGAAAAGGGAAGCAAAAGTGTTCCGAACACGCGTGCGCGAAAACCTCATAAGTACGCTTTTACAGAGGGGAATGAAATATAGAAAATATTCAACATAGGAAATATTAGAATTTGTTAAAGTTAGGGAGAGGGAGGGTGGGGGCAGAAGTAACTAATTTAATTCTTCTCTAGAATTTCTAGAATCTTTAGAATCTAGAATCTCGAGAGTCTAGAATCTCTAAAAAAAATCTAATTTAATATTTGACTATCTACCATTCAGAAAAGGGAAGCAAAAGTGTTCCGAACACGCGTGCGCGAAAACCTCATAAGTACGCTTTTACAGAGGGAAATGAAATATAGAAAATATTCAACATAGGAAATATTACAATTTGTTAAAGTTAAGGAGAGGGAGGGTGGGGTGCAGAAATCTAATTTAATTCTTCTCTAGAATTTCTAGAATCTTTAGAATCTAGAATCTCGAGAGTCTAGAAATCTCTAACAAAAAATCTAATTTAATATTTGACTATCTGCCATTCAGAACGGGGAAGCAAAAGTGTTCCGAACACGCGTGCGCGAAAACCTCATAAGTACGCTTTTACAGAGGGAAATGAAATATAGAAAATATTCAACATAGGAAATATTAGAATTTGTTAAAGTTAAGGAGGGGGAGGGTGGGGGCAGAAGTAACTAATTTAATTCTTCTCTAGAATTTTTGGAACCTAGAATCTTTAGAATCTAGAATCTCGAGAGTCTAGAATCTCTAAAAAAAAAAAAATCTAATTTAATATTTGACTATCTTTGCGCATGAGAGTAGGCGACCGACTGGTCCCAACTGTGGGACAGTTTCGTCCGGCAGTTTAAGAAGCGGGCCCCCGCGCGATAATTCGGCCGGTATTCGAAATTGACCGCGAAGAAAGCAGCTAATTTATGACGGCGATTATGTTCGCGACAGCCAGCTGTATATTTGATTGTGCCTTCCTGCCGGGCGGGACCTCGCTGGGATCTTCGGGCCCGTGAGAGGGGGAGAGAGGGCCCCTCTTCTTCTCGTTCTTGGTTGGAGCTCGCGTGGGTGTCGCACACCGATTACGCGGAATGGCCATTTGCATGCGCACTCGTGCGCTCGTGCAGGCGCGCGCACGCACGCACCGCACGAAGGACGCTATTACAGTTCTCGCGCACGGACAATGCCATTATTTCTGCGTTCGAGGACCACGCGGATGTGTACTATTGTGCCGCGGAGCGAACCAGGATGGATGGCAGCGAGATTACACGATAGGCGCGAGGGGATCCGAGAATATCATTGTTTATACGCGAGGAACAATAAGCCGATCCGCGCGATGACTTATTCTCCCGTTCGAACAAGATGCGAATCGGCCGCCTCCTTTCCGATGAAAATATCTGTCCGGAGTTTTGCACGCTTCTCTCGGAGCATACTGCCGCTTAGGCTTTTGAAGACTGTATCCTCTATTTGGGGAGGGATCTCTGCGAAGGTCCTGCACGTCGCGTTCGAAACGCTTTTGGCTTTGTCCTTTTAGACGGTATCGTCCTGCTCGATCGGTTGTTGCGGACCTGCACGGTATGCTGCGGATTTTTGGCTAATCCTCTTACGGGTGTAGAACCGAAGATTAGGGCAAGATCAACGTTGTAAGCACGGTTTATTCGGAGCCTCGTCTGCTAAGTTAATTCCTGACGAACAATTGTGCGCTTAACAGAGCGCTACAAACAAATATGTGCTTGAACGTTGGCAACACGGAACCGTCTGATTTCGGTTATTTATTCAATAATTTCGTGTTTCCCAGATAGAAGACGAGCTCGGTTTAAAATTTCGATCTGCAGTTTAACACTTTGAACGCCAAACAAGAAAGCTAAAAAATTCCACGAAATCAAAGGAAGTTATTTGATAAAATAGAAATTGAAAAAATTAAATGTTTGATATTGTGTGGTTCTCCAACTTTCTTGCCTTTTACAGATCCTAATCAAATTTGGTACAATGAATATATTAACATAAAAATTCATTTTAAAGCCTGAACAAATAATTCCGTCACCCATATATGGGTGACATGGCAGTCAACGTGTTAATTGACACCTCGTCGAATTGTCTATTAATCAAACGGATATTTGTTCACGGAAAATCTCTTTAGTCGATCGACTATCTCTTTTACTCGAGGAAAACCACGTCGAAAGCCACGTGGGAATGAATAACGAAACCGTGCGAAAAACGGTCCGAGTTGCGTAAAAAAACCTACGGTATGAAAAAGGATCGAGTGTGTGGACAGTACAATTGTTTTACGTTCGAATTTCTTCGAATCCGAAACATAAATTATCCGTCAGTTTCGGTATGCGCATGAACGGTTCGGAGTGCCAGGTATGTTTTAAATGTTGGAAAATTTCTCGCGTTACGCGTCGCGCAATTAGCAATAAAACGGGTGTAAACGTGTGTACGCGAAGGTGTAAATAAATCCCGCGATGAAAACGAGCGCAAGAAATACCGCGGAGCCGTGCGCGTTCACGAAGGTAGGCCTGATGTATGGCTGTATAAACCGCGGACAACAGATTTCTTGGATTTATTGCATGTGACAACTATGTCGACGCGCTTTAAATAGAGGAGGAACACTGGCCGTTGCTGGAATCTCGCGATCTCTCACCTGCGACGCGCCGCTGCATCGTCAGTGCTTACGTGGCAATTATAGCAGTGCAGTGTGGTACTTTTATCGTCGTCGCATTTGCATTTCGAACAGAACTCCTCCGAACCCGCGGACCACGACCGCGATAAATCATTCTGTCAAAGGATTTCAGCGCCCTCTAATTCATTTCACGTCGACGTATGCACGATGCACCGGGGAACAACAAAAAAAAAAAGAAAAAAACCGCAAGCGAACAGCTTTTTCACTTGTGAGATTGAACCTCGCGTAATTGCTAATACAGCTGCTACGATAACTGAACGAAAAAAGGAGAACGTTCTCTGAATATTCTTGACCCTCTCGCACAAACTCGAATACTTTTTGATGAATTTTTTAATTGCATCGTCGTACGAACACGTTCGGTTCGCTCGCTATAATTTTGCAAACGTTCGCGACAAAAATTCGCACTAACGATGACAGGTTCGTTCAAGTATGCGAACGATGGTGATTCAGCGATTCGCTCGAACAGTATACGCAATTGTTTTAATGAAAACTAATTGCATATTTCGTGATCATTGCTCCGATTCAGCGGAACTGGCTGTGTGTGCTGTAAGAGAGCATGACTCAGTTTAAATATTCGGAGCAATTAGCATGTTACAAGCAGGTAGTCGCTTATGCTTCGAGTTCGATCAGGAATTTCTTGTTAGTGTTTAGATAAAATTGAAAATATTAGATTAGGAGAATTTAGAGAAATCGATGCATTAGTACGTATTAAAATTATTTGAAAAAAAGATGAGTCTTTGACTTGGCTTCTAATTCGTATTGGAAAAATTGAATGGTGAAATGTTTAGGAAATAAATCAATATTTCCAAGGAGGAAAATAACAATGAGATCCAAGAAGTAGGGTCGGTCGGATCGAAGTTTTATCAGATTCAATTTTCCATTCACTTCGCTTCCGGCATTATAAGACGATCTGCGGTTGAATAAGATACTTTAAAGGTACGCGATTTTCACACTCACAGACACATACACGCACACGTTTTGTTCGATTATACGCGGCAGTATCGCGTTAAAGGAATACCTTGGATTATATTGCAATGTATAATCTTTTCTCGTTTCATTTTTACGAGGAACAGATCGCCGAGATTAAAGAAGATATCTCAGTTAATGCGTTCGAAGATGCGAAATATCGAAGACGTTGAACTTCTGCACTTTCGTAGAGCCTGCAAACTTTCGAAAGTTGATCGCGCAATTTTACGTTAATGCTGTACTCTGAATCTTTTTAATTGGCCGCTTTCAATAGGCGCTTCGATGCCTTCGGCGCTTTTTTTTTTAAATTTCAAAACTGAAATACACCGTGCATTTAATATTCATTAACAATCTTCTCTCACGCGCTTTGTTCATTTTTCACATAATAACTATTGCGATCAGATTCGCCAGATCGAGTTCCTTCGCTCTAATTTCCAGTGCTGGCGGAGAGGGGTAACTTTTTCCCCTCGATTCGCGTGCTCCCTCCCCTCAACTGGCGACACCGATTCTGATATACCACTTACGCGGTACACAATTACATATTTTTCTATTTCTGTTGATACTACGCTACACGATGCGATAAACTACACGGGAAATATTTATACACGTGCGCCGAGTTCGATAATCGTTGAAAATGCATTTCTGCCTATTTCTACGAATCCCTCATAATCCGTGTACTTAAATAATTTCTCCGCAATCCTCGCGAGAGGATCGTAAAAATGTTGATTTCAGCGTTTTGCGAAGTAAGTGGTGCTTCGCGAGGAGCCTGCCGCAATCGTAAAAATAAAATCTAAAATTAATTGGAAAAATTAAGCCTTTCAGGTGAGAAAAATTCTACGAAGTAGGACAGCATCCATTAACGTTCGCGCGGGATGCAGTTACAAAAGAGAGGTTATCGGAGGAGGAAAAACGCGAATGTTTTTTCGCCGTGTTGGCGAGGATCGCATGATTCAACGTCCAGCGTATTAGATCAACATCGGTCGAGTGATCTAATTTTTATTCCGGAGGAGGCAAAAACAGTCTCAACCGAGCTTTCGCTGCCACTGATGTTTCATTTTCCGTTGATTCTCTACGATGCATCGAACGATGTATAATGTTAAGAGTTCAGATTTTCAGGACACGTAAATCAGACGTCGTGCCAGGAGAGCTTAACTTTTTTCGGTTAAAGTAGTTTTTGGGATTCTGATGGGATTTTGGAGACGCCGAGAGATGGTGTAAGAATGAGAAAGATTTAGCAAGTAGGGCTTCGCAGGATTAGGCGGACGAAAGGTCCTGACGATGTACGCGGAGACGAGACGGCTTAAAATTTAGATGACGCAGAATATGGTTGACTCATGCTGGATAAAAATACTTTGCCAAGGGGTCAGGCAGGAACGGCAGGACGTAAAGTGGAACGGAAAAGACAATACAGCAAAAATGTTTCCTTTTGTTGTTTAAAAAAAAAAAATGATGTTTTCCCTGTCCGTCGGACAAATATTCTGGGGCCATTGATTCGATTTATTGTAATTGCCAAAGACGAATAATATCGTGTCAATATTTACGGTTACGATCGAAAAACGGTGATTTGTATGCAAATATTACAAGTCGTAAAGAGTGCATGTTTATTATCGTTCCGAATTTATCGACAGGCCGGTTGAAACTTCGTTCTGTCACCTTTTTATTTATTATTTGCAAGATAATGAAAAAATACTATGGCCGGAGTATGTAACGATGTAAATTTGATTTCGTAATTTAACGACGCGGTAAGTATCAAAATGACGATTATAAATCTTGATTTTACGATTGGGAACGCTTTCGATTAAAATGATTCAACCTGCCCGAACCGCCGCTTTCAGCAGTCACTTTCGATCTTGCTCGAATACAGTTTCAAAAAGAGGCTATTAACCGTAAACCGAAAGTAAATCCTGCAAACTCATTTCCGTTCAAGAAGATACAC
The DNA here is from genome assembly GCA_913789895.3 of Seladonia tumulorum. NCBI lineage: Eukaryota > Metazoa > Arthropoda > Insecta > Hymenoptera > Halictidae > Seladonia > Seladonia tumulorum. The sequence goes on from OU565271.1 coordinate 18,962,595, forward strand.
ACTTCCTCTGTGCTCGCAGCATTTTTTTGTTCCACTGCGACTGCAACTTTCACCGCGAATGACACGGTTCTCCTATCACGCAAGCGGAGCAGAAGCATGATAATTACTAATCTCCGCCTGTAAGGTGCAAATCTCTATTTACGCTGACTACTTTACAAAACACCGACGTCAAATTCGCTTTCACAATTAGAGAGTTCGTTGGCTTGAAAATAAAGAGCATAGCGTTCATCCGTACTCGCCGATCCGTGCATTTTTATTATGTGATGCATGTGCACACTGGTACCGGAATTAACTGTATCACTAGTTACTGCGGATTTTATGCACTTACGACGAAAATGGGTGACCACAATTTCAAGCAGCGGAGGTATTGAATTAAAAGTCTAGTCATCTTTGTGCTTTAATTATAGTTGAATGTCAGCTTCGCCTTCTGTAAAGATGAGTTTATTATCGAAGGACGAAAGCGACTATAACTTTGAAGCAAATGTAAACAGGACGCACGGTTATATAAACTTTTGTGTCTTCCGTTCGCTTCTGAAGTGGGGGTTCCATGTTCGACGAAACGCTTGTGTATAGTAATTGTTTGCGGTAGAAGCAACGGAATAGCGACGGGATCGTGAATCGGGTATCGGCACGTTCGCCTAATAATTAAAACCGTGAATTATAGCCGGCGTAAAAGCGAACGGTGTGTGTGTGTGTGTGTGCGCGCGCTATTCGCAGTGGCTGCGTGCAAGATTAACTGTTACATTTGGATCCACGTGGCGATCTGTCCGGATAACTGCCTGCGCGCGGCAAACTCTCAGAAAATAAATGCCAGATATATGTAAACGTACCGAGGCGAGAGGGTCCCGCTATCGTGAAAGGTGTTTACGGCACGGCTGTTGATAGGTCCGCTAGACACCGGCACCGGCCAGGTGAGGCAAGGTGAGGCGTGCGGCACCGAAGCCACGGAGACGCCGCAATCTAGTATCTGAAGCACGCGAATTTTTCACCGACCGTCCCGGGCGCATGGGCGCATTCGTACCCGTTGAAGCATTTAATATTGTAATAGGTCTCCGGCCACGAGTAGATAGCATCTCTAATTCAGCGTTACGGCCAATCGGACATGCAAATGCAGCCGGTCGCGGATCTCGTGTGAAATTAATTGCGCGTGACGCGACTTTAGAGCCCAGTGGCCGAGCGCATCCGACGATCGGGAGGGACACCTCTCTCTGTCTTTCCACACAACCGTGTTAACACGTGTGCGGAATGGCAGACGAGCCCCTCGCCTCGATACAAGATGTACGATCGGACCCGGTGATTCGCGCACGACTTTAATCGGAAGTTCCGACCGAGACACGCAGCCATCCTTGCATTAATGAACCCCCTTCGATCGATGGATCGCTGCCTGCTCAACCACCAGGCTTCTACAACCCTCTTCGACGCCTCTACTGTTTCACACTTTCGAATCGGAACGAGAAAGAGTTACCTCGTTGATTCGCGATAAGGTAGAGTGACCACGTTACCGACAAAAATAGCCGAAAAATCGTTTTACCTATTTTTCGTCTTTATCTTAATCCTTTGCACTCCGACCCATCGATTCTAGGTTCATAATGTCCCCTGAGACGGGACATCGGAGTGCAAAGGGTTAATTGATTCTGTTTCAGTTCTAGCGGACCAGTAGATTTTTCCAGTCTTAGCTGATTATCTACCAGTAACCTAGTAACGGGCTCCTTTCTAACTGTAGTCGCTCAAAATCACAACTTAACGGGCTAACTATCTTTCGTGAGGTAAAACAAATCGATGTTAGCTGGTTAACACGTTGACTGCCATGTCACCCATATCTGGTTCACGGAATTATTTGTCCAGGTTTTAAAATGAATTTTTACGTTAATATATTCATTGTACCAAATTTGATTGGGATCTGTAATATGCAAGAAAGTTGGAGGACTACTCAATATCATACATTTAATTCTTTTCAATTTTTATTTTATCAAATAACTCGCTTTGATTTTATGGAATTTTCGAGGTTTCTAATTTGGCAGTCAAAAGTGTTAAACTCAAATATCAGTGTGCCACAACATTTTTCAGTGCTGTTTAACGCTTTAGTTTACAATACCTCGGTAACGGGCTCTAACAAATTAGAAACTAATTCACCTAGAATAATTCCATTACGTTTACTCGATTTTTCCATTATAAATATGTTAGGTCTAGAAACCATATCTGGTTCACGGAATTATTTGTCCAGGTTTTAAAATGAATTTTTACGTTAATATATTCATTGTACCAAATTTGATTGGGATCTGTAATATGCAAGAAAGTTGGAGGACTACTCAATATCATACATTTAATTCTTTTCAATTTTTATTTCATTAAATAACTCGCTTTGATTTTATGGAATTTTTGAAGTTTCTAATTTGGCAGTCAAAAGTGTTAAACTCAAATATCAGTGTGCCACAACATTTTTCAGTGCTGTTTAACGCTTTAGTTTACAATACCTCGGTAACGGGCTCTAACTAATTAGAAACTAATTCACCTAGAATAATTCCATCACGTTTACTCGATTATAATATGTTGGGTCTAGAAATTAATTCGTGGTTCTCACGGTAAATCACTTACAACTTTATCTTGTGAATTCGAATCTTTCAACCAGCATATTGGAGATTAATTTGTGGAATAGAGAAAGTGCGAGTGCGTTCTTGCAAAAAAAATTGTTTAATTTTAGAAAGCAATAATTCTGTCTTTGGGGTGTCTACTTTTGGAACAGAACCGTGCTGAAAACGAGTCTCGTGCCCTTCTTCTCGCGGTTCACAATGAATCATTAGAGAGATCGTATCGGTTCGAAGATTCACATTATTTGTTTACAAAGGGGTAGAATTGCAGTTTAATTACGAAAGTTTCAAGAGTGCGAGCCGCAATTAGAAAGTTACAAACATACCCGGTTCGCATAATAATTACGCGAGTTGTGCTCGAAAGACTGTTATTAATTAAGAGCACTACGGTTGTTACCCTTAATTAGTGTCGATCTCATGACACGTTGCTCGTCGGTAGGCTCTGAAATATATTTAATGCAAATACGACGCTTGCGTATTATTTGACGTGAACGGAGTCCCATAATCTATCGTAGAATCATGCTGATTAATGGAACGCAATGTTCGCGGTTTGCAATGAACTTTCAAATTGTTACTCCATCCTGGAGCAACATTGGCTACGAAGCGATGCTGGCGAGAACTTTCACCAATTTTGCGTTCGCCCGAAAAATGAAACACAGTTACGCTCGTTAGAGGCAATTTTTTTCCTAGCAGAACTAATCTCTAGATCAAGCATGTCATTGAGATTTTCAGTAGTTTTGTTTCTTATAGTTTTCATGCGATACACAGTTTCACTGCTTTATACTTATAGCGTTGTACTAACACTTTCTACTAATTTAAATCAATAAAACAGCACTCTTCGAACTACCGTTCTATTTGAAATTTTGATACGGTTTTTTTCAGTTTTAGAAAGAAATTTTCTGTTTACCTCGCAACGACATCCTGTATTGTTTCAAGAGAGTTCAGGCCCAACGTTCCCCCGTGAATATTTAATATTGTCAGCAACGAACTTATAGATCTCGTTAATCATTCCGCGCAATCTTGCGCGTCGGCCAAGTTTCCGGGGATTTGCAAAACAGATATCAAATATTAAAACATTTATCCGGGCGACGAGGAAGCAACGAGGTTTCGCACGCCGCGCGAAATGGTTATCCTGTCATTTATCCGCCGACTTGTTGTTATTATTCATTGGTTTAGCAACGTCGAACGGCGATCCTGATGCAAAACGCAGGGCGGATAAGGTAGATATTCGATTATGCGATGCGCCTATTATCGTTATCTCGCAAAAGAAGGAAGGGCCGGTTTTCGTAACGATCCTCGAAGAGGAGGTGGCTGAAGATGGCCAGGATTTCCGATAGCATACTCTTAGCCTGCACCTTTTAGCATGCCTGTGCGATCTTTGAAATCTCCGCGCGTCTCCTCGGTAACAATTAACCGCGTATTTTCTGCGGAAAATATAAAATGGTATATAATTTTTATTTGTTCACCGTTCCTTCCGAAGTAAATATTATTCTCACCCAATCGGCATCACGAGAAAAATGAACCCCATGACAGAATACCTTGGGACTAAAATTACAAGGCGAGGGGTCAGTACCAATGATAACAATTTGAAATAATTTTCCCTCCGGTTTCGAGGAATCGAACGATACTTGCTTACCGCGTTAAATATCGTTTGAAATCTTCGCCGTAGAATCCGACACGATATTACAAGGCAAAGAGGTTAAGCGTGCGGGCGGAAGAATCAGTTTTAAACGGCCCAACGAGCCACTCGAAAAGATAATGATCACTTAATGTGGTTCTTGTGTCGGTGCATTACAGGTGTAGCGACTTTTAAGATATGCGCGTAAGAACCGCTAACACCGCATTGAACCATGAAATTACGTAATACCATTAAAAACGTACGTTTGCGGTTGTTGGTTTGTGGGTAAGGACAGCTTTCATCTTTTCACCGTTCCAACAGCGTTTACGCGGCTAACATGCATACGAGCTCTTGTGCACCGCGGAGTGGTTTATCGTGGAACCGCGGCTTTCTCGATAGAAGTTGAATAAAAGTATTAATTAGCAGGTGCCTTTCACTCGGCTGTGTCAACTTGCCGGAATACGAAAACTATACTTTCACCGACCCACCGGGTGCCCCTGCGGCTTTTATACTAGACGGTTCCGATACGCGTCTCGTCTTTTGTCCTTTCGACGTTGTGATATCTGGAATCGTAGCATCATTCGGGAAATGCATAAAACCATTGTGCTGGGTTACGAGGAGAGACATTAAAACACATCTGTGCTTCTCCTATTCAACCGATTGTAATAAATACCAAACTGCTTCCATCTTTACTACCTTTTTGGCACACTGCGCTTGCTGGACAAAATATCTTTAACATCTGCTGGATATTATTATTTAATGCAGGACTCGCTGGAATTCTCGCCGTTCGAGCGTTAAGATCAAGTTATGTGCACGATTTTGTGTGTATTGACCCTTTGCACTCCGCTGTCCCCTCTCAGGGGACATTAAAGTTTATTAGCGATTACGGGGAATTAATTTATTCCAGCGCAACTTTAAATAAAATATTGAGTTTTTTGCAAATATATATTCCTCGATGTCAACCAATTCATATAAGTCCAATATCATTATAATACGTTACTTGGTTCCAAAATTATACTAAATAATACGAGGATTTGTAAATTTCTGCCAGAATGGTTCGGAGTGCAAAGGGTTAATAACTGGACTGTGGGTATTAGGCGTTCGTGACGCAAAAATGGACAGGCGTAATTATCAAACGATAGAAAGATCGCAAGAGTTTCAGAGTCTCGACATATTTCTAATAAAACCACTGAAGCGAGAAATAAATTCCTATTTGTTTCCTACGGTCCTGCAACAAATGCAAACGATTCTTATTTTCTACAAGGATCCGTAGGCTGCTTGTAATAATGTTTAAACTCTACAATTTTCCCCAGCAATTGTTCTGCATACAATTTACCATTCTCCGTCGGAGTAAGATAACAAATTCGATCAAGAAGTTCGGTCAAGCAAACACAGTACACAGCTATGCTTTTTTTACAGTCAACGACGGTGGTTGATTTACCTATCTGTATTAAATATTCGGAAAAAATTCATGCAGCACGGTGGCACACGTGGAAATCTACTTTCCCGTAGAACAGGGCACGGCTTATCTCGAGCACGGCGGAAAAAATCTTTTTTTTAAACAGGACGAATATTTTACTGCGTTCGCGGAAATATCACCGGTACCCGCGGAACGAGATCTGTCGCAATCCTGACGGCAACATGTCATCGAGCGTGAGCGTACCGTTTCGAAAAACGATTATGGGACACCGTTCGGGAGATATTGCGGGAAGCATCCCGCGCAGTCGGTGCAATTGAGACAGCCGAGTGTTTCCGTGGCAGCGCGAAACTGGTTAGGTGGGAGCAACGCGGGTCTTCTTTCGATGTTCGGTTCGTAAGCAGCCTCGGGCTACCCTAACAGCCGCCGCACAGTGGGCAAAAACGGCATTTTTCGATTCAAAATCAAAGAACTTTCGATAGGAATGAGGTAGAGAGATGAAATTTTTTTTTTAATGAAAGCTGAAACTTTGTAGAATATGGGAAAAATAGGGAGATTTTACGGTACGAACGTTTTTTAACCTTGAGAAAATTCGTTAAAGTTGCACAATTTCAAGAAAGCGCCAGTAGTAATGACAGCGATACGTCAAGTGATGACGAGATGTGAAGTGCTTCATGTTTCGTAAGTAACTCAAAACGTTAAAATACTTCATTATTATTATTTTTATTGTGTTTTATATATGAGAATACGATATACTTTCAAACTAGTGTGTTATCAAGTCATTTTAACGAAAAAATTTCATTAATTTGTGTCACAAAAATCTATTTTTTTTCAAAAACCAGAGGTCGTAGACAAATTTTGAAAACAGATTTGAAATCAGCGTGAAAAAATCTATGGGAAACGATATATAGCATGTTAAAAAAAAAATTTTCCGCGCGTATTAGCCACAAAAATAAAATTTTCTTGAAATTGTGCAATTTTAACGAATTTTCTCAAGGTTAAAAAACGTTCGTACCGTAATCTCCCTATTTTTCCCATATTCTACAGTTTCATTTTTCATTTAAAAAAAATTTCATCGCTCTACCTCATTCCTATCGAAAGTTCTTTGATTTTGAATCGAAGAAGGCCGTTTTTGCCCACTGTGCGCCGTTCGTACACATCGCCGAAGTCGGTCGGGCTGAAATGCGAACGTCGTTGGACCGACCGGTAAAAGAAACGCCTGGAAGTTTTAACGTGGCTCCTCTGAAACGTCCGGACGACTGGCCAGTTATATGCTGATTACATCGTGGCGTGTACGCCGCGAATGCTAACGACGCGTACGTTCGAAGGGGTGTGGCGAATGATCCTTCGCGATCAAATTTATCGGAAACGTATCGCGAATATTCAGTGCCGCGGCCACACGGTTTCGGAGAAACCGTTTACCGACGGTTCGAATGAAATACGTTTCATTTGAAATTTCGCTCCGTAATTATTTACATTAAGGGCTTCCTCACCGATTTTGATGACCTTGAAATATGTTCTCAAGGTCATCATTCTGAACAACCTTTTCCTATACATGTTACCGCCGCTCAACTTTAGTTTCAAAATAGTTGCAAAATATGAAAGAAAACCTTGCGTCCAATATTCTACATACATAATAAAACATACATAATAAAATACATAATAAACATAATAAAATATAATACTAATGTACTACAAACTACATTATAAAATACTAATGTAATGTGTACTTACTTCTGAATCTTCTGTACCCCCGTCGGATCCACAGCACACAATTATTGAGTCACGAGAATAGGTCCGAATAAATAATTAAACAACACACACATAACACACTTAACGAAATCGTGACAGCAGACGAGAAGATGTTATTCCGACCACGAATAAAATAATACTGCGATTTTAACCGCTTCGGACCCAAGGACGCGTGATACGAAAACAGGGAATTCCGGGAAATAGGGTCGGCGTCCCGCCATAATTTGTTTACCTTGGTTTTGTATCTAGTTTTTGTAGACCCTCAGCGTCTAACCTGCCTAGGATAACCTGACCGTACCACCTCCGTGGAGGGGATCATTGTTAAAATCGCAGTATTATTTTGTTCGTGGTCGGAGTGACATCTTCTCGTTCGTTGTCACGATTTTATAAAATGTGTTGTGTGTGTGTGTGTTGTGTGAACAATTGTTGTTCGGACCTATCCTCGTGAGTCAACAATTGTGTGCTGTGGATCCGACGGAGGTACAGAAGATTCAGAAGTAAGTACACTTTACATTAGTATTTTATAATGTAGGATTAGTATTCGTATGTGTATGTGATACAAGGTTTTCTATCATATTTTGCAACTTATATTAACGATCATTAATAATTTGGTGTATAGTATAATTTAATGTGGTTCAAATAAGATGCTACTTTAAATCAAATATTTTTATTTTGATAACCGGATAGATAAAATGAAATATTTTTATTTTGTATTTCAAATATTTCCTTACAATGAAAATAAGTTGAGCAAGTAGTTAATATTATAAATTATAATTTTTTTAACATGAGAAGCTATAATAGTGAGCATAGTATTATTTGTAGTTTAATTACGAATATGTAACATGTTGATAAACAGACTACAATATCGTAATAACATTACGGGCAACAAAATATCATAAAAATATAAGTTACTGTCAACTATTTGAAATACTATTTTACACAGTCCTACACACATCTAAATACTCCGATCACTTTTTGAGATGTTCGCTCTGTTTGTGTAAGCCTTAGATATAAGGCTCATCAGCTTCAACATGATTATTCTTGCTCAAGGTAATTTCAAGGTCAAAAACGTGGTATCCATTAAATTCAGTTTTTCATTGTCTATCATGCTATCGTAAAAAGAAATACACTATTTCATTAAAAAAAAACATCGGTGACCTTGAAATTTCATTAAAACCACACGACATAAAAAATTTTTTTCTTCACCACTAAAATGGCCTCCTGCAATAGTGTCACTTTGTCCTCTGAAGTTTTCTGATAGGACTGCAGAATACGAAAGATATTTATGTGTTCCCATTTATGTGGGACACCCTGTATAATCCAAACGCTGATCAATGCTCAGGATTTGGAAGAAAATTAATATTTGTGAACGCAGCACATAAGACTAGAAGATTTTCTGCCAAAGAAATACAGCAAATTTTCTGACTTTGAGAAGCGCGAAGCCTTGGGTTCCATCGATTCGCGATTGAAAGAACTACAAAGAAGACGTCACGAGATGATTACAAAGAAGGTGTTGTCCCTTTGAAAAGAAACTGTAGCTTTATTTTACATGAGAAGTATTAAGACGCGCATTAGCGCTGACTCGAGCAGCGATCAGTACATGGAGCCCTTGTCCTCGGGCAGCAAGAAGTGGATCGTCACGTCCCCCTGGGCGGTTTTCACCGTCTCGTGGTGTCTGATCATCCAGGTAGCAGCCAGGCCGTACATCAGCGTGGGTATACCTGTTGGTAGCAAATATGGAATACAAATTGACGAATGATCAATTACCGAGATGACGCCGTGGAAAAAGTGTCAACGAAACGAGACGTTGATCGCAGAAGGACAATGATCGTTGTCCCCTTTCACGCTGAGAGGAGGGGGGAAGGGTGTGTGTATGTGTGTGTGTGTGTGTGCACGTACCAAGGTTCAGGAGCTTGATCGCCTTGAAAAATTTGTCCTCGCTCCTGAGGTCCTGCCGCGGCCTCTTGGTGCAGTGATATTTAATGTATGGAAAACAGCCGGTTCTAAGTACGTGGTAATTGCTGTTGCCCACCGGCCAATTGAAGTGAGACATGCCCCTCTGATCGTTGACGATGTCGGCATACTTCACGAAGTACGACGTCCACGGTGGCTCGTCCGTTTGCAGCAGATAGCTCGTTAAGACCTGTTTGTACCGTAATGACACCGAGTCACTTTGTATATCCTCTCATCCATCTGGCGGACGAATCCGTCTTTCGTCGATCGTTTGCGGCCGCCGGAAGGGCGCATCGCCTACCGTTAGCCCGCTGTTGGCGTTCGCTTATGCCAGTTTAATTGAAACGTTATTTCATTTGAAGCCGGTCGAAGAAAAGACCGGCCGCGATAGCTCAGCTAGATCCTCACGTGCGCCTCGTTCCGAGAACCGAATGGGTTCTCGGGATCCGATCGAGACGCAGGAATTCGCACGGTCATCGATTGTTACGGGAACACAAACGGTTTGAAATAATCTGTATCGATTTTCGATCGGATAACCATACCGCGATTTTCAAGGATCTATAAGATTAACTGTTACGCGCGGAAGAATGGGCACGCAACTTGCCTCCGACGCTAACGGTTTCGGCTTCTTCGAGAAAACTCTTGCCCAGGTGGCATTTAGACGCACAAGTGTGTTCCCAGGGGTCAGTATCTTCAGGGTCATTCGGCGGATGTGTTACTGACAGGCTCTAATCAATCAGACCGTCCGCTGGAGTCATAATTGTGCCTGGAAATGTAGACAAACTGCAATTTCAACCTTTTCCTTCACAGCGTACTTTTCTGGAAAAGTATTTTTTGGAAAATTGTTCGCTTGGTCATTACTAGACAGCGAATCTTTATGCAAAATAAAAAATATTTGCATCGATTGCAAGGCACAGTAGCGAAATAAAAATTTCTTCCTTCCTTTAATTATTTTATCAAGCTAAAACCAATATATGCTGGCATCCTTAAATCTTTTTAATATGTCCGCTGCTTTAAATTGTGCTTACCCATTTTGTCATAAATGCATAAAGATCCGCACTCTAGTCATTACACATTTTTTTTTTAATGTTTCATCGACGGTGTATCGTGCAGCGAACAGTTGCAGATATTTGACTCGTTCGATCCGCAGGCAGTTTTGGAACCGCCTTTCTGAAATAAACTCGCGGAGACCGGTGTACGAAATGTCAAGGTTAACGAGCTTCGATTCGATCGGGTAACGGAAAATCATTTAAGCACACGTTCTGCCTCGCTCACGAACCGTGAAAACACGATGAATTGTAGTTGATTGTGTTCGCACAGATCTGCATCGAACACACCCGATTAGCTACATTATCATCGGAAATTAGTGAACAATCCCATTTTTTTTTTTTTTATTCGAGCTTTACTAAATACCTTGGCTATAAGACATCTGTCTTTCAATTCGAAATGTTCTTCGGAACGAGCAACATTAATATAATTGTTGTTTCCCCGGACTCAAAAGAATACCAATTATATTCTCGAGCATCAACAGTTCTAAGGCTATAAACTTTTACAACTACTTCCGTTGTACGCGAAACCGGAAGTCATCCAGTTCTAACAATACTTTTTTCTATGTCTGCGGTTATTGCGCGCTGCTTTCTTCCGATTATTTCTATTACCGAAAAGGTTTAACCATTCCTTTTGCAACAAAAACACCGTATTTGCCGAAGGAATTAAAATCGATAAAAGTTATTTATTATAGTTCCGCGCGATACCTAAGTTCTCTGACGGTCTATCGGTGTCATGGCGGCTGCGCTGTTACTCGCTTTCCGTAGCATGCGCAGAGCATGCGTTTGGCGTCCAACGAATTTATGCCGACCGTCGAATGTCGATCCCCGTGAGACGTGATTATTCGTCGCACGTGCGCTCGGTCAGCTCACTATACGCACCTTTGATTCTATTTACGGTGACCCTTCGAACAAAAGAGTGTGTACATTTATCGTTCACGCGTTGTATTACGACAACACGCGTGAGAGGTTAGCGACACAACTGGGTCGCGATATGCGAGACACGTTCTGGCGCCACCATCGAACTCATGCGACTTCCGGAGCGGACTTTTTAAATCCCCTTCTAACCCTTTATGCCCTGAACTTACTTTAAAACACCGCTAAATTGCCGCGGCGACTTAAACATACTTTGTACAACGTTTCGGGCGTGAATCGCATAATTTACAACGCGAAAGAACACCGCGGAACGTCTGAACTGCGCGAATTTAAATATGGTAATTGTACTGCGACGTATTTGCATTAAAACAATCAATTTTTACTGGCATTGTGAAATGAAATATTATTTCACTATATATTTTGTTTGCATCGTTGCGAGAGTTTTGCATTTTCTGCCCCCGTCGCTTTTTATGTTTCCTTTCGCACGTTCTCCATTTTAATTTTCTCTCACGTATGCTTACGCTATTGTTATCATTCGAACGAACCGACGCGACGCGGTGGATGTTATCACTTTCTACGCTTCCTCTGTGCCCACGATTTCGGGTCATAGTACCTGTCAGTGTAGGAACCCGTTAAAGCCAACGATATAACGGAATCGATATCGCATTTGCGATAGCGGAAGTTTGATTTAGTGCTGTTCTCGGTTATTCGTTTACGGCGATAGACGCGCGTTTCTGGATTTACAACGGGTCTCTGTACTTAACGCGTCGAGCGGAGTTAAATATAAAATTTAACGAGAGGCGATGCATTTATTAGAGTCGTTCAAATATACACGGTCAATTTATTTTATTTTTATATAGCTCTCCGTAAAATAATTGAGTATGCAATCAACACCTGTGCACGTAACAAATATTAATTTAAAAACAAATAGCCACAAACAATTTCCAATATTTCGAAAATTTATGTTGCGATGTCTGAAACGACTTTCAACAATCTTAATTCGTTTTCGACAATCTTATCTTCATTCGTTAGCCACTTGCATCTGCTGAATTATTACTCTTCGCGGAAATATAATATTTTGAATGATTATACGTAACCGTATCCTTTATAGCGGCACTAAATTATTTTGTCCCCCGGTGCATAATGCGTATAATTACAAACTCGAATGGCCTCGATATATACTGTCAATTTTAATGTGCATAAATTTGTCGTTAAATAAGGCCCTAAGTATGCTCTACAGTTACGTACATGATGTCGCAACTACAAAAGGGAAAAAGGCGAAATCCTTGTGCTGTTTAGACTGACAAAACGTGATTTTGATGATGATAACTTTGACGCGCAAGGCGTAGAAAATAACAGAGAATTATGGGAGTGGGATAATGCGCTGCCGACAGTGGCTACGTGGACAAGTGCCTGATTTAGACAGGCAATTTTGTACTGTATTACAGTAGTTGCAAACATTCTTTCTTCTAGAAACAAATAAATCAAAATATATTGTTTGCATAGACTCCGCGAGAAGAAAAACATATACGCATTTTACCTACATTTTAATAAATTCCACCACTAAACTTTGGGGCTCCTTTTAAGTCTCGTTTAGAAAAAATTTGACAAATAAATACAGAGACTGAGAAAAATAATTGGAGAATAATATTGGCACACGAGGTTTAAACCTTCGAATTTTAACCATTTTTTCTTTTTATGTTTCAGGTGAGTTCCGCCACAAATAAGTTAATACACGAGCCATAGTAAGTCACAATGGTTACTCTCGGTTCTCTCAGAAAAACGCAAGAGGATCCGCAGGCTGCGACACCGAAACTCGTTGCTCCGTCGTATTATCGCAAACCTAATCAATAACGAATCCAGTCGTCGTTTAATTTCAGCCGGTTCGCAGGGCAGAACCACTAGAATTCGCGTAGGGTTACCACACCCAAGATCGTTTACACGTATAACGTATCACGTTGGCTCGGCGCGGCGCGTTATAAATTACCCGGATTTTTTTCAACCGCGGCTCGAGTTACATTTATTTACATAACTACGGCCACGTACGTTTTCCCGCATTAACGAACGTCGTTCCACGGGTCCAGGTCGGTTAGCCCGGCCCGCCTGCTAGCCCGTAACGTTATCAGCGGAACAAGAGAAATGACACCAGACCTGTGCCCCGGGACACGTAAGGAAGCATCTCCCTGTCATATTGGATTACGTTGATGTGCTAATTTGCCGCGGAGACGCAGGAAACGCTTATCTCTCGCCGCAAATAGACCAGCCTGCGCGATCGAGTCTTATCTAATGGGGGTTCACGGAAAATTGTTATTTTTATTGGCGGGGCGACATTCGTTCACTCGTGGTTCTAGGTCGTCGCCTCGTGGTTGGGAATTATTTAACACGTTGATCGCCATGTCACCCGGATGTGGGTGACGGAGTTATTTGTTTAGGTTTTAAAATGGATTTTCACGTTAATATATTCATTGTACCAAATTTGATTGGGATCTGTAAAATGCAAGAAAGTTGGAAGACTACTCGATATCACACATATAATTATTTTCAATTTTTATTTCATTAAATAACTTGCTTCGTATTCATGGAATTTTTTAGGGTTCTGGTTTGGCACTGAAAGTGTTGAAACAAATCAGACGGCTGGTGCTTTGCGTCGAGGTTTTGCAGACACACTTTCAATTATTTCGGCCACGCAATGTAACTTTTTCAACTCAAAATACGAAAAATTGTGGGAGTTGTATTTACTTTTGAAGCGGGAGAAATATACAGGGTGGTCGGCACCTGGTGCTGCAACCGAAAAAGGGGGTGATTTTACATTGAAAAATAAATCGAAACTGTGGAATAAATTTGTGTTCATACGTAGCTTTTTGTTTTCGAGAAAACTCGACGAACACACTGGTCTGTGGCGCGTCTGATCATGGCTGACCGGATCTACTTCAGAGCACGCCGACGAATTCTCAACGTTGGTTTTCTCGATTTTCTCTTTTCTTTTGAAAAATGCACAAAAAACGGATTTTTCCAATGTTCTTGATCCTCTTAATCGCCGGGGATCGGTACGTCCGAACGCGCACGAAACGGGGATCACATACAAATAGAAACACCTGGGTGTTACCGGGAACATACGCGCGCCGCGCCGTTTGGGATTTATGCAGATGATCATTATGATTAGCTGGCACTTCAGAGGGGATATATTCTGAGATCGCACCAGCCCGATAACGCGCCGAGACAAATGCAACCGAGGGTGTAATTACTTCATCTGTATTATGTGGGATTATATCTCGATTTTGAGCGGCCGATATTATCAGCCAATGAAAACATATTTTCCGAAGTGATTTTAACCAGTTAAGCGTGTTTGACGTGTATACAACGTCAATCCAAAACTGTATCGCGGTGCCGTTAACGTTAATGAATTGTTAATTTCTTATCGTTAGACATCGGATGTTTATGCAATTTCCAATTTTTATAGAAACATTTTAAGAAAGTGGAATGAAATAAAATTTTATTTTTAATGGCGACAGCCTTTGTAGATCCAAAGCAAATAAAAATCGTGTTAAATTCTCTCGAATTTTATATTATAGCATTTTTTTAACATTTTATCGTATAAAAATGTAATTTTTGAACCCTTGCCTCCCCCTTTGAACCTTTTTTTTGATTTTTTTTTCGTGTATATTCCGCATTGCATGATTTTAATTCCGCGCCGTGGGTGATTTCTGAAATTGAGCTCAACAGTTAACTGGTTAACGTCTCCATATTTGCGCAGACTTTGTCATTCGTATCGTTAATGTTTCGACTGTTCTAAATTGAGTCTGCTTTCAAACATGCACAATTTTTGTCTTGCTAATTTCACTTCGCATACGTTCCCATTGGCCAGCGTCCAAGGATTCGTCTCCGACAGAAACATAGTGTCGTCGAATAATTTCGCCGGAAATACGATCGGCCTGTTTCTGGACCACTCTACAATTTGCATGTACTTACGCCTATCTCTATAAATACATTCTTATGCAGTATGCGAGCCCACACGCTTAGGATACACGCCAGCGAAAACACCAACGGGATAAGCTCTCCGCGATGCAGGCAACGCGTTACTTATTTTGATGGGGGTCTACGATTTCCGCGAGATAAATGATGCAACGGCCATCTGCCACGTCGCGCGCCGGCTGGATTTGCTTGTTCGTTATGCGAGACACACATGCTCGCACGCGAGCCCGCGAAATCATGGAAAATTGAAAGTCCGAAGAGTTACGCGCTGTACCCCGACTTAACGGGATTTTTTTTTTTTTCGAAAAAATGCGTTTCTCATTGGTACGTTCATTGGCGGCGCTTGGTAAAGTGTGCCGGAAAAGTCCTCTTGAATTTGTCTGTTTCTATTTTATACACTGGTGCTCAGCGCACCCTCTGTATGCTGAATACGACAAATTTTGTAATTCATGCAAATTCCATCAGCGAACGCGAAGGAACGATATTTACGTATGTTTCAAGGGAACAGCATTTTATGGAATGCATTATTTCATTCCTACCAGTAGATCGTGAATTTTTATTCATTCGCGTGTGTCTTGCTGATTTGCAAAGAATACGGAAACGAGTTTATTTTTTTCTCCAAGCAAAATTTTTAGTCAACGAAACAAACGTTTCCTTTCGTTTCTGTAAGACTACTTATGAGATATCGAAAAGTGAATTTTCTATTCCAAAGGCGCTTTGCACATTAGTGTTATTTTTAATCCCTAGAGTTTCTAGTAGAGTCTTTAAAAAAGTAATTTAAAATATATCGATAAGATTTTCTTAAGTATGTTGTTATTTTCTCCGTGTCTCTTTGCCTGCAACTAATTCCACAGAACGATCGTGTCTGACGTCACGCGTTCGTTCGCATACATCTAGTTGTCCCGGTTCAGCATCTGTTCTCTAATGAATAATATCATTAGAGCAACGAAACGGTTCGTATAATACATATTCAATCGTAGAACCATAACAGGAAATCTCGTAGCTCGGTGCTCAAGGTGCATTGTGGGCACGGCCTCGCGTTTCTTCCGTGGCCGGATTAATACAATTTAATTTGCGGATCGTTCTGTTTGTTTCAATTATGGATGACCCACTGGGATTGAAATTGTTCGTAATTTATCTCGCGACGGTATTCGTAGGTAACCATTAAGAGGGGCTCATGCTCGCGGTGCCTGCCATAACATGACCATCCTTCTCGGACTTTCACCAAGATCGAGAACACGGATTCGTGTGTGTTAGTACCTTTCCTCGTTTATTATTCTCCGGCTATGAATTATCATGTCCCGTTGCGTTCATTTAGCGTTTCGTCTAACGATCACGGTCATGGAACTTTGTTCTGCGGCGTGTTTTCGCTTTTCAGTTGAAAACGGCCCGAATGGTCGGGGCCCGTGCATTACCATAATTTTAAAATCCGTCCGAGACTTCTACAAGCCGACTTGTCCGCCGCTTTCGAAATTCCCACGACGGCGGATGAAAATTTTAAATTGCTCGACGCGACCGCCGGCGGATTAAACGGAAGATTCGCGGAGACAATCAACGTCATTCAACATCTGAACACTGTAGAGAACCGTCCGTCAATTTTGAGAGGAAGGGGAGGAGGAAAATATTCCTAAAAATTGGGAAAGAGCGGCAGCTTTTTAACCCTTGGCACTCGAATGGCGACTGTAACGGCGCCGCTAAAAATTGCTGTATCACTGTTCAAAAATATTTTTTACATTATTGAGTTTGTTCGTATTTAATAAATTACTACGTACTTCGGTATTGCACGAGTAAATCGCACCGTTTTCGCATGTACAACACAAAAAAATATACAGGGTGTTTGGGGATGATTCTACATGAAAGAATAGGTCGAAAATATAGAATAAACATTTTTCGTTTGAGGCTTTGTTTTCGAGAAAATCGACTTTGAAGATCAGTGTCAGGTTTGTGTGCTTTAGTATCTGCAAGAAGTAGATTTGGTTGGTCATGATCAGACAATTGCGTCAGACAATTCCTATCGAATAGCATGGGAATAAATAAATAATAAAAACTTGTAATAAATTACTAGAAACTTCCGTATCGTATGAGTAAATTGCACGATTTTCGTATGTATAACATGAAAAAATATCTATAAGAGGGAAGTATTCTAGGTCGAAAGAAATGTTTTGTTTCGGAGTTAAAATAGCTTCGAGTGCAAAGGGTTTTAATAATAACGGACTTGTTAACAGAAGAGACGAGAAATCTCGTTCGGATAATGAAATTCGGTCTCCCTGGTGACCGGATGACAGCAGTTCTCTCTTGATACCTTTGCGGTATCGCGAACCAGTGCGGTCGGTGGTTAGACACGGATGCAACCGAAGAATTGTAGATTTAGTTTCTGTCTTACCGGGGGCCCTCTCTCCGCTCTTTTTTTTTTTCCTTTTCACTGTTTCTTTTCGCGCCGGGAACGGGATTGATGCGGCAAACAAACTGCACCTTGCCTGTGTACCGTTTCTTAAGTATAACCTTTCTCCAATCTCAGCCGGCAGGTTCTCTCACGACCGGCCCCGCGATGACTCGTTATCTTCCGGTTCGATGGACCGCAATATTTTGTTGATCGACGCTCGAAAATATCGAATTCTGTGGTTCGGTACCACCACCTTTTCAGATATCATGTCGCCCGACGAATTATTCCCTCTCTCTCTCTCGTATTATCAGTTTTTACGCGACTACTGGAGGGGATTAGGCGAACTGACTAAGATCGTGTAGCTCCGATAAAGATTTTACTGCTGAAAATAAATTTCTGTTTCGTTCCAGTTGGTAGAAAATTTTTATTTTGCATAAATATCTGCTGTCTAGTCATTATACCTTTCTGCGATATTATTTTTACATAATTTTTACTCAGTTCCCCGTGCTATAAAATAATCCGCTGTTTCGACTTGCTCCATTTTTGCGACTCTGTATTGTCAGTGGACCTGAAACTGTTATTACAGAAACAATTTAACACGTTGACTGCCGTGTCACCCATGTATGGGTGACGGAATTATTTGTTCACGCTTTAAAATGAATTTTTACCTTAATATATTCATTGTACCAAATTTGATTAGGATCTGTGAAATGCAAGAATCATACATTTAATTTTCTTCAATTTCTATGTTATTAAATAACTTACTTTGATTTCATGGAATTTTTGAGCTTTCTTGTTTGACGATCAAAGTGTTAAGGTAGTCAAAACTACCTATTTGTTGGAATCTTAGAAGATTGCTAATGCGACCGAGGTCGGCGAAATTTCTTTGGCACAATTTTTTGAAAAGTTCCGTGGAACAGCGCGACCGTTCTTTCGGCTAACGCGTTCAGTTCGCGCAACACTTCTTTCGGCTAACGCGTGTTCAGTTCGCAACACTCCTTTCTAACTGTAGTCGCTCAAAATCACAACTTAACGGGCTAACTATCTTTCGTGAGGTAAAACAAATCGATGTTAGCTGGTTAACACGTTGACTGCCATGTCACCCATATCTGGTTCACGGAATTATTTGTCCAGGTTTTAAAATGAATTTTTACGTTAATATATTCATTGTACCAAATTTAATCAGGATCTG
The DNA here is from genome assembly GCA_913789895.3 of Seladonia tumulorum. Lineage (NCBI taxonomy): Eukaryota > Metazoa > Arthropoda > Insecta > Hymenoptera > Halictidae > Seladonia > Seladonia tumulorum. The sequence continues at coordinate 18,981,392 of OU565271.1, forward strand.
TAAAATGCAAGAAAGTTGGAGAACCACAAAATATTATACATTGAATTTTTTCAATTTCTATTTTATCAAATAACTTACTTTGATTTCGTGGAATTTTTGAGCTTTCTTGTTTGGCGTTCGAAGTGTTAATACATATTGTTGCTCGTACTACGACAGCTAGATCGGAACGCAATTTCCTTGGAACACATGCTCTTGTAATTATCCGCGCGAGCACAGGAGGGCGTTTAATCGCTTTCAATCGGCGACGCTGTAAATGCCGCTAGACCCAGCCAATTATGCGGGCCCGCATAAGAGTGTCTACGTACCCCCGCGTTTCTACAGGTGTAAACGCCGCGAGGCTCGGGACGAGAGCCCGAGAGGCTTGGAATTTCGCCTCATAAAATTCCTTCGACGATCTGCTCTTGTCAGAACGCTAACGTTCGTGCCAATCTTCATCGTTTCTTCTTTATCTAGCGTTATCTCTGGATTTCATCGATATTAGAACTCGCCTGTCGTCGTAATTAACGGTGACTAGCCTCCAAAGCTAGACGCGTTTGCATAAGCTTTCCATTTACGGTTTAGATCATTTCCATCCTTAGCCTCGTAATGTGTACGCACCATACGATTATTTTAAACGTCGACGATCGTAGCAATGCGCGAGTGAGAAAAATTCTGGTTGCGTAAAAAATGTAAAATATTTTCGTATTAACACGTTGAGTGCCATGTCACCCGTATGCGGGCGACGGAAATATTCACTCATGTTTTAAAATAAATTTTTACGTTAACATATTCATTGTACCAAATTTAATCAGGATCTGTAAAATGCAAGAAAGTTGGAGGACTACTCAATATCATACATATAATATTTTTCAATTTCCATTTCGTTAAATAACTTACTTTGATTTTATGGAATTTTTGAGGTTCTAGTTGGGCAGTCAATGTGTTAATCAGACTTTGTTCGACAGATTTTCGAACAAAGACAATCAAATTGCGACTATAGAGGATAATTAAGAGGATAAGAAAAAGTTGCCAAAGATTCGTTACGTGACGATATCCGTGCCGTCGATTGTCAAGCAGTTTTCGTAAGCTTCTCGTGCGACGTGTAATGGCCGCCGGCGTAAAAACTACGTAATAATTAAGCTGATTAATATGCAGGCATTTCCGCTGAGACTGTTCTCCGTGTTTCTCCGGAGAAACTCGTCCTTTAAAAATATCCTTACTCGCCCGAACCGTTATTTACTTTGCTGTGCATGCACCTGATTGCAATCACAGTTTATAGCGAGAATACTAATTACATATCAGCCGTATTAAAAGTAAACATAATTACAGTGACGGATAATGACCATTTGCAGACATAAGTGGCGGCTGAGGACAATCAAAGCTCACGGTTTCGTGCGCTGAAAACACGTGTGTCGGGAGTGTTGCGACACTCTTTTGCGGCAAATGCAAAGCATTATTTTCCACAATTGCATAGTGCTGCATCGAAACCTTGGTACGATTACCCGTCACGTAAAAATTCACCGATTATCCTATTCACCTTTGCCTCTGCGCATGAATCTAGCACACGACTGTGTTCGCATAACGGCGAATCAAGTATTAAATTGTATTATCACGTTTGTGAAAGCATTTCGTCAAATAAATACCGGCAAAGCTGAACAGAGCAGAAATCTTCAGAGAAGAGTCCGAGCATTAATTCAATTTGCTTTTCATCGTTAATTGCAGTCCCAACGCAACGCGTTTTAAATTGGATTATAGGAAAAATTTCAACTGTTCTTTCCGAGCTACGTTTCACGTATCCTGATAACACAATCAAAGATAACAAGCGTCGTTTCCATCTTCGGAGCTCTGCAATTATAGACTTTTAATTAAAAATCTCAAAAAGATTCAAAACTTTCCCGACGATTCTAAAAGTTACGCTTATTTTTAAAGCGTAATGAATATTAAAAAAGAGATATTAAATTTTTTTCATTAAAATCAGATATCTTTTCATATGTATCTCTTTTTTAAAAGTTCATTATGCTTCAAAAATAAGAATAATTGATATAGGCACGTTAGTCGGGAGCCCCACGGTAATCGGGTCCCTGACTCTACGGGATTTTGTTCCAACGCTATCCCCAAGTAATAATTGCGTTCTTTATTCCTCTTCCGCGTTTCGCGAATGCTAGATGGAATTTAATTTAAGGGATCATGGTGTTTCACTAGCATTACACATCCCCTTTACATGTGCGCCCTACAAAACGTATATTGCATTCCTAAAATATTTATGACATTACGCGATTCGTGTCCATTTCAATTACGAATGCACGGTTGTCGCGCGATACGTCGCGCGCAATGCCAGATTTTTGTTGTTGTTAGAAACTGCTGTTAACACGAATTTTTTAAATATTCACGATACCCGGTGCCATTTCCGCGCATTTCAATTATTACGCGAGCAAATTAATTCTCGGCCTTTTTTTAACGGAAAAATTAGTACCCGTTCGAAATTACAATTTCAAATTGCATTGTTCCGATAAGAAAAAGTTTCGCGTCGAAACAGGCGCAACGTTGCCAATAGAATTAATTAGCGCACCAGATGCAATCTTATGCATTATTGATTCGGTATTTCCGCGTGTCCGTGCGCGGCAGTTTTTCTTCGATTAGCTCGCAGGGCCTGTCCGTGAAAGGCTGGCTATTATTTTACGCCTAATAAAGACTTTCCAATCTGTTTCGATAGCCCGGAGTGCTGGCTGTCTTCTCTCGGCGATGCGTATTACTCTGAAACACTTCGGGGCATCCGCCGGTGAAACGCATATATCATGGACGATGATGCTCCCCGCGCGCCGAAGAATAGTATACATCTCTTATCTTGTCGAGAAATCGCCGTCATATAATACAAGCCGCTCGTCTTCGAGCAACGATTTCGTCCTCGTTTCGCGCACGCAGGCTAACGATCCACAACGAGCGCGCGTGCAGGCAAAATCGAACCCGGGTTATTATACGGAATTCAATAGGAGATGTTACGTCTTTAATTTGAATTCCCCGCTCCTAACGCTTATATCCCTGTCGGACGCTGGTTTACGAAGCATTGTGCGAGGAAACGCCATATGGTCGGTGTCAATGCGCGTGCACGCCATTCTCATTGCAGGCTAGAAAATGTCTGTTCTCACTGATGTTAAATCAAATTCTCGTCTGGCGTTGTTATTATAGATTAATCGGCTACGATTTGCACGGATCAACCAGTTTACCAGTTCGATATATGAATTTTTATATAATTTTTATTTTTATGAAGATCATCAAGCAGGAAGGGCCTTTTCATTAATCGGCTACGATTTGCACGGATCAACCAGTTTACCAGTTCGAAATATGAATTTTTATATAATTTTTATTTTTATAAAGATCGTCAAGCAGGAAGGGCCTTTTCATTAATCGGCTACGATTTGCACGGATCAACCAGTTTACCAGTTCGATATATGAATTTTTATATAATTTTTATCTTTATAAAGATCGTCAAGCAGGAAGGGCCTTTTTATTAATCGGCTACGATTTGCACGGATCAACCAGTTTACCAGTTCGAAATATGAATTTTTATATAATTTTTATTTTTATAAAGATCATCAAGCAGAAAGGGCATTTTTATTAATCGGCTACGATTTGCACGGGTCAACCAGTTTACCAGTTCGAAATATGAATTTTTATATAATTTTTATTTTTATAAAGATCGTCAAGCAGGAAGGGCCTTTTCATTTCAAACTTCTCGTTGTCATTTGTTTGGAGAAAGATTGATTTTCTCTTCCAGCAATCGCTACGTTGCCCACCTCCGATCGCATCGTTACTCTCATCACGCCTCCGAGATAATTAACAGCGCTAATTTTTTAGCACTGCCATTATTCCTATAAATGGAATGATTCATTCCTGTTTTTTTTTTTCATTCCTCATTGTGGATGCGGGATTAGTCACCCGGCTCATTAAGGTAGTCGTATTCCAACGGCTGTCCTTCGGGTTACACACGAGATTTCTTTCAACTTTCTAATTTTGGATGCCTAATGAAGCCAAGGAATTTTGCCTAGTTTTGTTGTCTCGACAGGCGCTGTTCGATCAAACATCCTACCGAACTGCAAAACAATTATACAAAACATTGAAAATCGCTTATGTGATTAATCCTCGAAGTTAATTTGGAAACCTGTGAATCCTGCAGAAAAATTAGAAATACTGGAAATAAGTTTAAAGATTATTTCCTTAGTGACATAATAATTAAACTTGCTGGCTTAAAAATATTATAGCGGCCAGAATTCTTTTACTGTTGCTATCGCTGTCATCATTTTGACACGTACAAAATCTTGTGGTACAAATAAACGAGAATAAAATATATTTCGGTAGTGGTAAAATAGCAATAAACGAAAGGGGCGATCTTATTACGTCCGCATACCCAATAATAGATATTATTAGACGCATGTGCCCAAGCATACATCGTATCGGACAATAGAACTGCAATTCACTATTGGACGTTATATTTTACAACGGCATTGTTGCAAGGGAGACCACAATTTCACGTGGCCATTAGTGGCCGGGACCATCCTATGAACCGCAAAATGAATCAATAGTCGCTTACGAAACGGTGCGTAAAACTTTACGTTCGTGGAAACGCGAATCATTTGACGGGGATCACAATGGGAGAGCCGCGTTGAAGGAACGCTTGCAATGCGGTTTCGCGGTTGACAAAATGAAAACCGAATCGCTTCCCCTTTGTCTGCCAATCTTTATTAACGATAGCCTGTGCGTGATAAAGCCCCGTGAATTCTTTGGCCGGATGTAAAGACTCTGTCGCGCGAATAACATGAATTAAAAATGAATCGCAGGCCAAACAAAGCTGCATAGAATCGATCATAAAAGGCAGACGTTCTTGCTCACTTTACAAATGCGGTTTTGAATGCATTTTCGAAAATGCACCCTCGAAATGCTTTCGATCGCTTTGTTGCGTGTTTGACCACTTTTTATTAGTCAGACTCTCCGGATTTTTATGCGGAAATAAAAATTGTATCGTTTCATCTACCTCCTGTGTGTGTGTACTACAGTTAATATCAACAATTTTAACGTTAAAAGCGAAACCAGCAAAATTATATGGAATTTTTAGCCCCGAGATTCGACCAGACAATGCCGCGCAAAATTAATGCAAATATTGAAGTTGCGAAGATTTAATCAATTCAATAATACATTACCCGGATAAATATGGTTACGTACTCTGGTGTATTATTTGTGATTTCAGCTTGTTATCTGGACACGTTTGTATAATTATTGTGGGCGTGCAATCAGGTTAACTGCTCTTTTGTCTTTACGCCACGTTGTCGATGCGAACGATGATTTTCGCTATTCGGGCACCTTTTTGTCGAGGGGATACCTTTTTCTAGAACAAAACTTGAAAATTTTGCTCTTGCAAGAAAATCTGTTTCCCATTGTAGCAACTGAACATGCAGATTTTTCCATAGTCATTTCCATTGGCCGATTGCCAACGCCTTTCGAGGGCTATTGTTTTTCTAACGCATCTTTGGAAAGAGGGAAAGCTTAGAAATCGTATCGACCATATTCCGCGGTTTTTGCGCGCAAGGTTCTTTTCAGGAGTTCATTTCCTCCGAGCCAAATGACCATTTTCTTTTTGTTTCGCTGCTTGGTTTCCGACGAACGGGGAGAGCCGTGTTCTGCGCGTTGCGTTTTTCAGTCGGTGAATGTTGCCGTTTCTTTTTTTTTTGTTTTTTGTTAGGAAGGAGAGGTGGGGTGGGGGGTAACCAACAATCGAGATGCCGGCAAAACGCATCTACCGTGAGCCTCGTGAATTTATGACACCTTCGTGTGCCGCGCTATTAAAAGAGAAACGAAACGGCCGTGCAGGTGCAGTTTGATCAGCGCGTTTATTTTCAACATAAAATTCGACACAGGACGGACGAGCGGAGCCATAAACGCGGAGGATACATCCGACCTAAGTTTATTTCGTAGAAAAATAAAACGGTTTAACGCGCGAAACATAGTTATGCCTAATCAAGAACAATACGCGCATCGCCTTCTCATTAAACGAAATTGTTTTTTTGCGCCGAGAAGTACGGAAAATCTCATAATGCCACGTGTGAGAGCTTAGCCGTATTCAAAGTCCATACGAATTGTCCGGTTGTTGATAAAATTAGGTTTAATAAATTGAAACCAACAATGCCGGTATTAAAGAATACTGATTATCTGTTGATGATAGATGGCCAAGCTTTATGAATTTACACATAAATTTAATATAGTGTCTTTAAGATTTTTATTTTGTCCATACAATGAACTATAAAATGCTAATACTACCGTTGTGTAACGTAGGAAGACATTGTGAACGGATAATGTATAATATCTCTTTTATCCATGTGCTTTTCGTTCCATTATATTCTCATTTAATTATACGAAACGCAATTTTTATCGTGAGAAAAGATTTGTTCAATTGAAGTGCTCTGTTCGATATTAAATTCTTGTCATACTTTTCATTAAAACGCTTGTAGAATAGTATAATTTATTTCGCGTATTCACTGCATGGTTATCCTTACTGGAACTTAATTTAAAAATGTTAACAAGGAACGCGTATAATTGTACTATCTTAGAGTTATTAATTGTGTTGCAAAACGTAACTCATTCGACTAAACATTTTAACACATTTCTCAAGAGTGTGTGGATGATTTAGAAATGCGTTAAAATACGCCAAATTTTTCATCAGGATTTTTTTTCACAATTTCAACGCTTTGGCGTCATCGACACGAGTTCCAGGTGCAGCAGAAAGTCAGCTTACCTAACGTTGCTACGCGGTGATTAAGCTTACAGCCGCTGCCGTGATAACAAGAACGGCATTGTGCATCCCGCGCAAATTACTAGATGACGTCCACACGGTAAACAACCATGATATTGTGGTCTCATTACCGCGGGTTTCGTCACAGTTTAAATGCAAATCGCGGGGCCAGGTCAGTCGCGCAATTCCCGTGAGAATTACCTGAGACAATACGGGCATACGGGTTTATTTCTCCGGCGAATCGGTCGTCGCGGTCGCCTCGTTTGCGGTTAAAGTCGTTCCGAGTGAACCAGACTTTACGATCGATAAGAAACTTCGATGATCCCATTGAAACGCATACTTCGTTATTCCGCAAGAATATTATAGCGATAGAATTAACACGTTGAGTGTCATGTCACCCACATGTGGGTGACGGAAATATTTGTCCAGGTTTTAAAATGAATTTTTACGTTAATATATTCATTGTACCAAATTTACTACTACACAAAATCATACATTTAATTTTTTTCAATTTCTATTTTATTAACCCCTTGTCCTACAATAACGAGCCACACTCGTCATGAAGATTCTAAACAGAGTCTAATAAATGTGAACGTTAATATTTTCCTTTAAATCGCAATAAAAATCTATTTTTTTGTAGTTCATATATATCCTTTGAGGAAAGCGTAGACATACAATAAATCTAAACTATCTTTTTTTTCTATGAAATTCTGAACGATGAAGAATTTCTAGTCGTTATAATCACAAAATAAATAGTAGTGCAAGAGGTTAAATAACTTACTTCGATTTAATGGAATTTTTCAAAGTGTTAAATAATCACCAACGCTATCGAGTCTAGACATAAATGTATGTATCCCAATCTAGGACTGTTAACAATTTATAATGCCTCACGGTGGATGGGAAGGCAACCACGATTATTTCCAAATCGATGATATTCAATATATTATCAACTATAATGGAACAATAAATAATTCTATGGCAGCAGTGCAGTTCTGCGACAGTAGGATATCGCGTTTGACAATTAGAGTTACGTCGATTTGCAAGGGCTTGCCGCGGATTAGTTAACGTGTAATAGAAAGCGACGCTGTTTCGCCGTGGATGCAATGTCATTAATAAATAGGCAGGTCGAATAGAAGAGGGTCTAAGTAGACCCCCCGCAGTACACCAAATGATACTCACAATTAGTTCTGCCTGGAGGGCTACTCATGCATTTGATGAGTTGTGTTCTACTTCTGACAATGAGATACCCGAGCTGCTAGAAGAGTATGTGTCCAGAGGTGCTGCATCGAACGCAACGAACAAGAGGAAAAAATATTATTCATTTTAATGCAATTCAAATATTATCCATTTGCAACAGCATTTAACTCCATTACCAAAGATAAATATGGTTTCGAGTTTTCTAAGGAGTCTGGTCTATTTGAGATACGTGATGTCCAATTGCAACAGTAATTCAAATATTATAATGTACCTCAAACCATTCTTTTCAATCGTCAACATTTCAGAATTAGAGAAAACGTGGATAAGGTGGAGTGGGGTAAGTGCACCCCAGTTTTTAGTAAGTTTGACTTTCAACCCAAATATCTTGAATTTGTTTTAGAATAATTTAACATTTATTGATATCAACGAATACTTGAGTTAATACTCTTTAATTAACATTGGCAATAATGCCAATTCCACTTGTATATTTTAATATTTTAAGAAAATTGTAAAAAATTGCAACAACTGTGCACTTTCCCAGAAAATGGGGCAAGTGCACAAAATCGACAGTTAAAATCTACTTGATCCTTACATTGTATGCTACGGGGCAAGAGCATAACTATTGATATGTCTGCTACAAAATGCTTTTCACCGCATTCAAATATGTTGTTTCGTTTTGGAGTAAAGCAAATAAATAATATAAATGCAATCGCAATTTTATTTTATTTTTTTTTTTTATTGCAATTTCGCTCATATTATATTAATAAGAGTCCGTTTATGCACTTGCCCCACTCCACCTTAGAAATTTTTCCTCTCGTTTGGGAAATTAACGAAGGTTGAAGTCCGACCCTGGGCGCGTTTAAAAATCGACAACGAGCTTTCCGTTCGATTAAATCATTGAATCGATCAGCTCCATCGATCACCGCCGCGAGTTCACGATCGTCGGGAACGCGTCTCGTCCCCGCGACATCTAGAAATCTCGAAAACAGTGGTGGGCAGGGTACACAGGGTGCAGGGCCCTCGGGGCAAACCGGTTGGCATTCGCGTCTCGCGTTTCATACGTACGGCTGGTAGAGGAAAAAAATCGCGTTTGCTTAAAATTCAAACGCCACTCGGGCTCCGCGAGCGTATCCGTCAGCGTCGAGTTAAGGTTTCCCGAGCGAGGAGGAAAAAAGCGCAGGGCCAGCAGCCGCAGCTTCGGTGCAGGTTCGAAGCATGCGAGTGCAGTACAGGGTGATTCACTGGCCGGCGAATAAGTGTCGGCGAACAGACCGATATCGTTTCTTCTGCCCAGGGTCTTCCGGAAGTTGTTTTTTTTTTTTTTAACCAGCATGTTTAACCCTTGGCACTCGAACGATGTAAGGCACCACTAAAAATTGCTGTATCCGTTATTCAAAATGTTTGTCACATTACTAAACTTGTTTGTATTTAACACTAGAAAGACTAAAACTTAGTATATACCTATATTGCCCAAAAGCAGTCAAAATGACTGCATTGTGAAAGAATGTGTAAAGAAATTTGTTTAAAATTCATTTTTAATATTTTTATATTATTTACAGTTATATAACAAGTTATTAGTAAATATTAACAATAAAAACTCGATAGAACAACTTGTTAGAACAAGTATCACTGCATAAAGATTCGAATAACAAGTACTACTTTAGCTTATTGAGCAACTGCAACTTATCAAGTATACATACGCCCAAATCGACAATTTATCATGTACTTGTACAAAAATGTACAAAATTGTATAAAAATGTTATTTCAATAGAAAGCCGTACTAGTCATATAAGAAATTTACTCAATTCAATAATAAGAGTCATTTGATTATTTAAAATTTCCCAAGCAGTCAAAATGACTGCTTTTGGGCAATCTAGTGTTAATAAATTACTACGTACTTTGGTATCGCACGAGTAAATTGCACCGTTTTCGCATGTACAACATGAAAGAAAATATACAGGGTTTTTGGTAATAACTGGTGGTACAAGCGAAAACGGGGTGATTCTACATGAAAGAATAAGTCGAAAATATAGAATAAACATTTTTCGTTTGAGGCTTTGTTTTCGAGAAAATCGACTTTGAAGATCTGTGTCAGGTTTGCGTGGTTTAGTATATGCAGGAAGTAGATTCGGTTGGTCATGATCAGACAATTGCGTCAGACAATTCCTATCGAATAGCATGCTGCGTTTCAAACTCGATTTTCTCGATAACGAAACTTCGGATGAAAAAATGTTTATTCTATATTTTCGACTTATTGTTTCATGTAGGAATCACCCCCTTTTCGCTTGTACCACCAGTTACCAAACCCACCCTGTATAGAAGGGTAATATATTCTAGGTCGGAAGAAATGTTTCGTTTTCGAGTTAACCCTTTGCTCTCGAAGCTATTTTAACTGCAAAACGAAACATTTCTTCCGACCTAGAATATTTCCACCCCAAACATTTTTTTTCATGGTATACATATGAAAATGGTGCAACTTACTCATGACATATTGAAGTGTTTAGTAATTCATTAAATACAGACAAATTTCATAATGATAAAATATTTTGAATAATGATAGAGCAATTTTTAGTGGCGCCTCACAGTCGCCATTCGAGTGCTAAGGGTTAAAATAGGTTCGAGTGCAAGGTTTAAGTTAAATCAAGTATCAAGAATGACCAAGTACACGTTTTTCAAAGAGGGTCTCGGAATCTCTTAGGTGGATCAGGGCCACTGAAGATGTTGATTACTATGTCGAACTCTGTTTTGGATCGAGCAGTGAATCAGCCTGTATAAGAGATGGCACACGAGACGTCTCGCGTTCGACGACTGGTATCGCGTGCATGCGCTTAGAACTGGTTTTGTACCGGCCATGCGAGCGGAGCGTGCACGGTGCAACGGTGTCTTTAAAGAAAATGGAAAGGTGGGTCGTGTCCGAGGAGAGGAGTCCCCTACCATTTTCCTTGGAGCACGGTGTCCGGTTAGGGGACCGGAGCCGCGCGTATGCGACACGGGTACAGGTAATCTTGGTTGATGCCCGCCGCAAAAGGCCGACTGTTTAGACGTATCGAAAGCGCCGAGATGTTCCGTAATTAATCGCTCGAGCTTCGAGGGTGCATCCGGCACAGAGAGAGTCCACCGCGATACCAATTATACTCTGCCTGACTGACGGCCGTCCATTTTACACCGATTGAATCGTTCGTATCCGGTAAATAAAGGCGCGCCGCTTACCTGCGCTTACTCTTGCTCGCGACGACCACGAATTTTACGCGTTTATGAGAAAAATGGCTTATCAGTGTAAATTTCGTTTATTCGCAGGGCGTCTGGGACATACAGTGAGTAACGAAAGTATTCGAACGCCCTTTAAATCAGTATAACTTTTTTTTTTTAGTGAATCAAACGACCTGACTTTTTTGAGGAGTTAGAAGAATTGGTTTTCCAAATGATGTGTAAAAAAGATTTGGAAAAAATTACAATTGGTAAGAATTACATGAGAAAATAAAAATGGCACTTTTCACAACTTTTTATTAAATATGTTAGTTATATACATACTGAAAATTTAATTGAAATCGGTTAACGTTGTCATGAGATACAAACGTTTAAAGATGATTACATAAGGGCGAAATTCCCTGGCAAGATAAAAAAATCTGCGATTTTTTCACCCTTAAACTCTCATTTTGAAATGTTTGTAGTTCATTGCAACGTTGACCGATTTCGATGAAATTTTCAGTACGTGTATAACTAACAGAGATCTACAAAACGCATATTTTAAATTTTCATTACAGGCTCAAATAAAAAAGTTGTGAAAAGTGCCATTTTTATTTTCTCATGTAATTCTTACCAATTGTAATTTTTTCCAAATCTTTTTTACACATCATTTGGAAAAGCAATTCTTCTAACTCCTCAAAAAAGTCAGGTCGTTTGATTCACTAAAAAAAAAAGTTATACTGATTTAAAGGGCGTTCGAATACTTTCGTTACTCACTATATGTAGAGTAAATGGCAGTTTACAATTACGTAAGTGCATCTGTAAAATATTTCGAAAAATTTCGAACGGGTGTTTGACTAATGTACCGTCGAATTTCGTTGACCTAAAGATGTTATTAAAAGATTGATAAGATTAAATATGTAATAAATTTCACCGTGTATCTCGTGTGTATCGCGTGTATCGAATATACTGCTTAGGGATTTCACGCGAACGGTCTGCTACCATGAATTGTTGAAATCCGGTTTTCATTATACGAGGCATGCGGTTTGGATCAGTGGTATGTATCAATTAACGACCATGCGTGCTCGCGGGAAATTTTTTCTGTTTCATTTATTCGGGCAAGCGGTGTTGCGTCGATCGATAGCCGCAATCAATACTACTGACACGCTAATCCGTAAATTTTGAATTTCGGATTATTCATTTTTGCACTTGTCGCTTTATCGATCACGGATATTTTAATTGTGAAAATATTTCAGTCTGTAATAAGAGATTAATCTGAAATTGTACGACAAGCACGATACAATTATTTGGTGATAATTCAATTAATTCATTTGGAACGTGGACATTTAATTACTCGACCAGCGTTCGCACGAGTATTCGCACGCCATATTTAATGGATTTTTTTACCTTTTGTGTTTTTTTTTTGCCACGTTAACAAATTATTCTGTAGCTGCACCGGATCTAGAAAATTCGCGAGACTTTTTCGTTTTTTAGTTTTCGGGAATATACCTGTGTGTTCCGCCGCGAACGCGACGGAAATATTTTCCTTGGCATATTCGACGTGCTTATTGCATTCTTCAAGGTTACCGAATCAGGAAAGATATTCGAAAGATGTCCACCGGTATCTCGAATATTAACTTTCCGCAGTTTAATAGTGTCGGTAGGGAACCTTTAGTTTTTATGGAAAAATAAAATAGGCTGACCTACATTCGTCAAAACCTTCCCATGTCTGTCGCGTGGAACTTCTCCTGAATTTTTTAATTCTTTTACAACTGTCGTAAAAAGTAGGAGTCAGCTTCAATCGACAGAAATTTATTTCTCACCCCGGTAATGAGCTATTCAAGCCTGGTCTGATTAAAGCAGTCTCATTCCACTTAGACGAAAAGAAAACTTTTACGTCCAAGAATGTTCGTGTGCTAGTTACAATTCCACTTTACAAAAAAATTTCGTTCAACAAATTCATCGAAATAAGGATAGATAAATTCGTTAAAACGAACGTTTGTTACATTTCACGTTAACGCATACATATAAAATATTCATGAACCTTCTGCAGAATTTGTCCTGCATGAATCTTCCAACTATGAATAATCTATTTACTGGACTCTGTAATTAATAATTATCGGCTTTGCTGCTATATTTAACTTCGTCCTGATAATTGTTTAACGTGCATTAGTATAACTATTCTATAACATTTATGAAATGCAAAAATTGACGACAAATGATTACCGAACGTATTAATTCCGGCATTCAGATGTGCAAAGAAGCGATAATTATTATCGTTCGATAGTTCAGCCGGAGTGACACATTACGGCGACCATATTCGTCTCGCGCATTCTTCAGAAACGCCGAACCAGTCCTGTTTGTCCGGACAATTATTTTCTATGACAACCAGAGCAGTGGCATCGACTTACACGCTTACTCGCGCGCCTATCCTCATCGCGGTAGACAACCATGCAAACGATCCTCCGGTGCACATCATTTACAGAACATCCCTATTATGCAAATATATTCCACCGACTTATTAGCGTACCGCCGGTGGACATTGGCCGCTGATGCGCCGTGGTATCGTATTCGTACAAATGCATATGCGCAGACGTTTAATGTCGTTTGAATTGTCCCGCTGGGTACCTAATACCTCCAATTCGGAAATTAAGTGGGCCGCAAACTAACATCGGGGGGAGGGCGGGGGTGTCCGATAAATTGCACCGTTACCTCATAATCGATTCTAGCCGCTAAGCTATTTACTATGACGGCTCGTGGACACCGAGGAATCGAAGAGTTCCCATTATTGGTTCTCTCTTTCTTATCAACTTGATTTCAGTTTGAATTAGTTTCATTCAACCTTGGAGAAAGTTGGAGAAGCCATAAATTTTATATATACATATACAGAAAATTTTATCTACAAAATCGAGTTTGAAATGCAGCATGCTATTCGATAGGAATTGTCTGACGCAATTGTCTGATCATGACCAACCGAATCTACTTCGTGCATATACTAAACCACACAAACGTGACACAGATCTTCAAAGTCGATTTTCTCGAAAACAAAGCCTCAAACGAAAAATGTTTATTCTATATTTTCGACTTATTCTTTCATGTAGAATCACCCCCCCCCCCTTTTTCGCTTGTATCACCAGTTACCAAACACCCTGTATATATATACAGGGTGGTATATTCTGGTATATTCTTTTATATTCTTGTATATTCTGTTGTATTCTCGTATATTCTGTTATATTCTGGTATATTCTTTTATATTCTTGTATATTCTGGTGTATTCTGGTATATTCTGTTATATTCTGGAATATTCTGGTATATTCTTGTATATTCTGGTATATTCTGGTGTATTCTCGTATATTATGTTATATTCTGGAATACTCAGGTATATTCTTGTATATTCTGGTATATTCTGGTATATTCCCCTGAATATATATACACCCTATATATATATTGTTATCAATTTCGCGAACCAGCAACTTCCGCGTGACACTTGCGGATCCTTTACATAATTCACTGAAGGAATTAATTCAACGTTAACGCCCCGTGGCATTGAAGCGATTGTGTTATGAACTTCGCGACGCAACGTGTCGCCCCGGAAAGCGTGTCAGAAACATGGACGTAGATACGAAAACATCCCATTAGCGGGATTACATCCCTAATATGCGCAGACCTTTAGCACAGACTCGGATCACGGAACAACACCTGTAACACGACGTAGGCTCGCCTTATACGTTCGCCGTCGAATAAGAACGCCGCGAAGGGTAGTTGCATAAAAAAAAGTTGCGCTACCACTTGTTACAGCATACGTTATGGCCGACGAACGGGATGCTTATGCTTATGCTTATGCTTATTCCTCGACTAGCGATAGCCGGAACCACTCGCAGATGTATTAGTGTCGCGAAGTTAATTGGAAATCGGTGCGATGTTTAATGATGATTGAGTTACGCGTTCGACGGTCACGTAAATATGCTTCAGCGAGCATGACGGATGCGCGTACGACAGTGTTAGAGCGATTATCGTGTCTGGCGATGAAGAACAGTTAGTTGGTCGTGTTTCGTTTAATTGTTGCAATTTGTTCTTTCAATTGGTCAAGAAAATAAGGGTGAAGAATGTCCGTCGATATGCTTGCAGGACGATCGATATAGATGGTAAGCAATTTTGAAATTACTGGGATCACTCTATATTAACAAGGTTTTGTGACAAAATTCTTTTTCCGATTATTTTGCAGTGTTTTGTGCTAGTTTTCCAGGTGATAGGATTTTCTGTGAGAATCTGTTGGTAATGAGAGAGTACCTGTACAAATTAAGGATGCGAGTGGAATGTTATACCCTCACGGGGTATATCCCGCGCGGTAGTGGGGATAATTCCGCGACGTTTAGCGTCCAGACCTTGGCGACCATATATAGAGAAATCACACTGTAAATAGATGCGGAGAAATCCATAAGCTCAGTTTCAGGAATCCGTGGACCGAATGGCAAACGAATGAACGTTTTACGGTGAATAGAGTAGTTCCGTGTTAGTTACGGGGGTGGGGGGGGGGGCAGGGGGGTCTGTTTGGCACAGGTGTACATCCCGACCGAACTGGCATAGTGTAGGTACACGCAGCGAATACGTAGCCTATTCGACGATAGTGCCCCCGGATTGTAAGCATTCAACGCTGGTACGTCATTAACGAGCCGACGCGGCAGATATCCGGTGTGTAACGATTGGCGGGGACCATAAATCGATCATTTAATTGCGCTCCCGCCGGGGAGAGTATTTTACTAGCCCACCGTCATCCTCGCTCGTGCCTTCTCTCCTCCTCCGTTTGGTCATCCCGGCGACCGTTATACTATCCATGGTCACGGGGGAAAGATCGATGCTGCAGGGCACCGGTGGACTTGAATGAATCGCGAAAGCCGCTCGATCAGCGAACACGAATTCGCCTCTTGAAAACGCGGAAGTCGTGACCGCGGTAGCGGCTAACGACCACCACCGTACATCTTCGAGCCTGAAACCTTTCCTTGTCGAACAAATTGTTATGCTGGATTTCGGAGTGCGGCGAAGATCGTCGTGTTCCGATACTACCGGCTCCTTCGGTTCAATTCATTTCTCTTGCTTGCTCTTTTAATTCGTCATTAAAATTATATTCGTAAGTCAGAGGTGGAGGACCCTTGGTCAACTCTAGGCTAGTGGAAGGTAGACCAGGGGTGGAGAACCCTTAGAGTCAAAACTCCAAACTGGCCGAGTGTAGGCCAAGGGTGGAGGACCCCTAGGGTCAACTCCATAATAGTGGAAGGTAGACCAGGAGTGAAGAACCCCTAGGGGTCAACTCCAAACTAGTGGAAGGTAGACCAGGAGTGAGGAACCCTTAGGGGTCAACTCCAAACTAGTGGAAGGTAGACCAAAGATGAAGGACACTTGCTCAGCTCTAAACTAGTGGAAGCTAACACAGTATATCTAGTGGAAAGTAGACCAGGGGTGGAGAACTCTTAGGGTCAAAACTCCAAACTGGCCGAGTGTACGCCAAGGGTGGAGGACCCCTAGGGTCAACTCCATACTAGTGGAATGTACACCAGGAGTGAAGAACCCCTAGGGGTCAACTCCAAACTATTGGAAGGTAGACCAGGAGTGAGGAACCCTTAGAGGTCAACTCCAAACTAGTGGAAGGTAGACCAAAGATGAAGGACACTTGCTCAGCTCTAAACTAGTGGAAGCTAACACAGTATATCTAGTGGAAGGTAGACCAGGGGTGGAGAACTCTTAGGGTCAAAACTCCAAACTGGCCGAGTGTAGACCAAGGGTGGAGGACCCCTAGGGTCAACTCCATACTAGTGGAAGGTACACCAGAGATGAAGGACCCTTGCTCAGCTCTAAACTAGTGGAAGCTAACCCAGTATATCTAGTGGAAGGTAGACCAGGGGTGGAGAACTCTTAGGGTCAAAACTCCAAACTGCCCGAGTGTAGACCAAGGGTGGAGGACCCCTAGGGTCAATCCATACTAGTGGAAGGTAGACCAGAGATGAAGGACACTTGCTCAGCTCTAAACTAGTGGAAGCTAACCCAGTATATCTAGTGGAAGGTAGACCAGGGGTGGAGAACTCTTAGAGTCAAAACTCCAAACTGGCCGAGTGTAGGCCAAGGGTGGAGGACCCCTAGCGTCAACTCCATACTAGTGGAAGGTAGACCAGGAGTGAAGAACCCCTAGGGGTCAACTCCAAACTATTGGAAGGTAGACCAGGAGTGAAGAACCCCTAGGGGTCAACTCCAAACTAGTGGAAGGTAGACCAGGGGGATGAAGGACCCTTGCTCAGCTCTAAACTAGTGGAAGCTATAGCTCGGGTGGACACCTGGTCAACCTCGAGGTACCCCATGCTACCCCAAGATCCTCCTAATACCGAATCTCATCCGCTCCAACCAGAGTCCCCGACTCGACCGAGGAGCGCGCTCGCCGAGGTGCGCAGGTGCGCAACGATGTGCAATTCTCCGCAGGCCAGCTAATTTCGGTAGATTTCGATCGCCGTGCTGGTAATTATCGATAAATTTATTATTTCTGGCTGTTCAACGTTTCATAACAATTTTCTAGTAAAAATGGTCCAACAGCACTCGACATACAGAATAACTTTTGATTACCCATTACCTTGAATTATCACTCCATAAATTTCTATCGCAACGAGGCAATTATTGTAGCAGTAAACAGAACGCGCAATCGGTCGAATTTTGCAACGAACCCGTAACAGTTGGGGTTTACATATGAATCCGCGGGCACCGCGACGATAATTCATAACACAGGGTCGACGACGTTTCTAATCGCCGCGCGAGATCGAGCATCGACATTCTAATCTGTTCGCGGGATAAGTTGCGGTGACATTTCTGCTTGCATAGCTCAATCAAGACACGGCCTCGGGAACGAAAGAGGGTTGCGCAAAACAGCGAAAGCCGTATTCATTACCGCGGAAATTCGATTACCGTCCATCCGGCCGGTAAAACGATCCATCAGATCTCGGGAAACCGATGCGAGATCCAGCCGGCCGCGGCGTGTCTCGCGAGGATTGTTCCCGATAGCGTGATAAGTCGCCTTTCGTCGGTTTGTTGTCTGTGTTTTCATAGGCTCGGCAAAGATATACGAGCTAGATTAATCAATCGCCTGCGCCGGTGTATCTGCTGCGCGCATTACTACAAACGATACGAGCTCATTGACGAGCCGCGGCCCCGACAAGAATAATTACGGTTAAAGTAAAATCTCTGAATGGACGGCTAAACCCGCGAGCCGCAATTTATACCGGTTCTACGCCCCAACGAATATTTATCGGGACGATTATCCTATTCCTTAACCATAAAATAATCTGTCAATGTTGCGATACCAACGATGCGCGATCGGCGAGCCGATATACACGCCCACGCAGAACGAATATCCTCGCCGCCTACAGCCCGGGCACGGCAACGTGTTTGAAGACGACCGGCCATTCATCGAAAATCACTGTATTCCGTTCCGACTGCAAACCTAACGCTTAATCTTCCAGAAACTAAGCTCGCTATCGTGTTACGCACGCCCCCGACATATTAAATGCTCGCTCGTGTATTTAAATGCCGCTTCGCTCTGCGTATCCGTCCCAACGAAGACGAAGGACTCTCGTGAAACGGCGTGTGTTTACTCCGATCAACCGCGATCGCTATAATTACGGTTTTGTTTTGTTTTTTTTTTTGTTGTTGTTGCTTGCCTAGTAATGCGATCTGGAATTCGTTTTACGAACGCCAGGAATATAATGTATTCGTGCACTTTGCTGATAATTTCCATGCTCGAACGCGTGCGACGTGGTGGACGATGTTTTTTTATTTTGTTGTAAATAAATAACCATTTTGCTGTGATTAATGGTAATAATAACTCTTGTAAATTGTCTCTGTTGAGCACGTAGTCGTTGAAAATAACATGATACAGTGAAATTCCGATTCGATAAAAGAACTAAATAATGTATGAATTGTGCTCGGAAATCTTTTCGATGTTTTCTAGTTTGACGCTTAATCGCCGGATCATCGATGACCGCGACAGAAAAATGTCATTCGGTTGGTGTAGCCGTCATCGATGCTCAGCTGGCTTTTATACAGATGCACAACCGTATACGAGTGTTTTACACGTATCATCCCCTGACACGCTCGCGTTCTTTCGAACAGATGACTGCTGCAAAAGGCGCGCAATCATACGCACCCGTGCAAAAATTCGAAAACTAGTTCCCTCTCGGAGAGACTCGCGTGTGTACGCTCTATGCTATACAGTGTACAGCAGTGTATAGTATACTACCGGTCGATCGAAATGCGTTCAATGGGCTCGGTCTGGCCTGCATCAACAGCCAAGCTCAAAAAGTCACTTGTTCATTCAACAGGATCGCTCTGTCCTTTTTGAGCCGAGCGTTTTCTTCTGTTTTCGCCGATCGCGAAATCGTTCAGCCGTTGAATACACCGAGCAATCAATCTACACGGTATGTCCTGTAATTGATATCGAAACCATAAACCGGGATATAGCTACGCAAAATAAATTGAAAACGTACGTTTCATAATATACACGTTATAAATGTCGAATCGATGAGGAACATTTCTGGAGCTCGAGTTCGAATAAAATTTTGTAAAATATAAATCTCTCCAGGGACACAGATCTCTTGTTTATCGATGCCGAAAGAATAAAAAATTCTCGAAAATCCTCTATTCTTCTATATTTTACAATTGCATCTTCAATGTTCACGTAATGGGGCGAGTCCGAATAAAAGGAGCTCGAGTTCGAATAAAATTTTGTAAAATATAAATCTTTCCAGGGACACAGATCTCTTGTTTATCGATACCGGAGGAATAGAAAATTTTCGAAAATCCTATATTCTTCTATATTTTACAATTGCATCTTCAATGTTCACGTAACGGGCGAGTCCGAATAAAAGGAGCTCGAGTTCGAATAAAATTTTGTAAAATATAAATCTTTCCAGGGACACAGATCTCCTGTTTATCGATGCCGAAAGAATAGAAAATTCTCGAAAATCCTCTAAATAATGGAAAAAATCCTCTATTCTTCTATATTTTACAATTGCATCTTCAATGTTCACGTAATGGGGCGAGTCTCTGGGATGCATTTTTACAGAGTCTTCTGGTTTTTGTACTTTTATAAAACACCGCTTGGTTATTTATTAGGATCATCTTGGTCGGATCTTATGCACGTTCCAAAGGTAGCGAGGGATGCGCCGCTGTCTGCATCATGTGGCGTTATAATGCGTGAACCTTTACCAGAGTTTATGGACCATAACGCTTCGCACCAGCGAAACGCAGGATCGGAACGTTTCGCATAAACTACGGAAGAAGTTGCGAATCTTTTTTATTTATGCCCATGCGCGATAAATAAAATCAACTGTTTCACGCTGTCGACGCTTTTTTTTTTTTTTGATTCGACTATATAATAAACTGGAAAAAGTTCGTAAGAGTTATGCTCGAGCTAAGAAAAATCTTGTCAGGAAAAATTAATGACCGATTTATGAATGATACCGTCGAAGAATTCGATTGAATAGGTCGCAGAACACTCTTATCACTTGTCATCAAGTATATTTACATTGTTGTAAGTCAGCAACACTGCTTGTTCTAATTAACTGCATTCCTTGAGCTACTTCGATCCAGGAACCTCGTTCACCTTCTGGCTTCGGCTAGCATAAATGTTTATCTCGTTAAAATACCAACGTTAAATTCGTATCACCATATGAACGAAGATTTCATTTTATGTCGTTTATACATTTTCACAATACGTTTGCAATTATTCGATCACTAGCGAATCCACGGTCTGCACACCTAGATGTTAAAACAAATGGAATTGTTTCAATTACAAAACGCACGTAGCAAGCCCTACCACTCGCGTTGCACTGGTCAGTACAATATATTGTTTAACACATGTCCGTCCATGTTTTTCTTGTAGCGCGATTCTTTCAAAATGGCCGGAAGGTGGAGCGTTAGCTGCTAATAATCATCTTTTACCCCTCGGTTTCGTTGTGTTTAAGTTACTCGGTGTCTAGCCGCGTTATTCATGGAAGCTAATAGCACGAACCTTGTACTCATTATACGATACCAGGATAAAACTGGTATATAGTTAATTAATAATTATCTCACGCGTAGCCGCCGCGTACGGTTCGCGAGAGTCCACTTTTGAAATCGCCACGTCCACGCATACACACACGCGTGCGTGCGTGCGTGCACGCGGTCTCGCTTATGCTAACAAGTACCCCGGCAAAGAGGGAACTACAGGCAATTAACCAATGGACAGGACAACTATAATTGCAGAATTACATTTAGATACACGTACTTTCGGAGGCAAGCATCGTCAATGTCACATAAATTCAATCCCTCGGAAACGTGTACGCATATTTCGTCCGGTTGATTACGCTCGTGGTCACAGGCTAGCCTAACTGCGGCCGTATAGCAGGTGGGACTCTAATGAGTTTTTGCGCAAGATATTTCCGGTTACTATTCGCGCAAATTTCAACAGCTTATTAGCGTCAAGTTCTAACAGTTCTTTTCTTAAGTTTCGATCGACCTGCCCTCTTCCAGAGTCTGCCCTCGATTTGGCCTCAATTTGGCATGGAGTTCCGCCTGCAATGTTCGAAACGGTAACCTAAAAATTTTATTGCCTTACTCTCGGTTGATTAAAAACGATTGAAGAAAGAAAGAAAGAAAATTGTGGAGTACATGACGAACGTTCCACATAAACAGTTTAGCAAAAATTGAAAGGACAAAATATTTGAATGTGTAAGATAAGCTGTAACGTATCCGCCACTGTATATATTGTTCATGTTGTTAACAAATATGTTCATGTTATTGATAAGACAAACGATTCATCGGACAAACGAATGTGTTGAAAAAGAAACGAACAGAATGAAACAAGGACGAGCAGTCTCGTCAGGTCCGGCACCAGAAAAGGACGTGTAATTAAATATTAAAACTGTTTGCTTTTGTCCCGGCCATCACTTACAAATGTTCCCTTTAAAAAGGGCCGTGGAAAATTTGAGAACGCTCGATCGCGCGTAAGAAGGCGGATC
The DNA here is from genome assembly GCA_913789895.3 of Seladonia tumulorum. Lineage (NCBI taxonomy): Eukaryota > Metazoa > Arthropoda > Insecta > Hymenoptera > Halictidae > Seladonia > Seladonia tumulorum. The sequence continues at coordinate 19,003,571 of OU565271.1, forward strand.
GAAGAAGCATTGTTCCGTAATAGAAGAGGTTCCATTTCGAAAGTGACAACGATCATTTGACATTGCGCGGCCGGTCGCCGGAACGATACGAAATAATTTTCCGGTTGAAAAAGCGTTCCTCGGCATTCCTGCATACGTTCCCCGGTCGAATACGATAATTCATCGTGTTCTCGAAACAGACGGGGAACAGAGTATCGGGGTGGCACGCACCGGCTTCCTAGTTATTAATCAAGATACATCGAAAGGCTTTCCCGTTGCCAGATTTTTAGGTTGCCGATAAGTTATTGCATTGAATGCAAATATTCTCGTGGCCGATCTCGCTGGATACAACTCATCGTGCCGGTGGTTTTCAGAGGAAAAGAAACGTCTCCCCCGGCTTTGTTTCAGCCGATCCATCTTGGCCATCGGAAGTTGTAGAAATAAGAAAGCCAGAGCTACCTGTTTTCCGGGGGATATTGATAGGGATGGTTTACCGTTCGCCAGTGACGCGTGAATTTATACCGCGAGCACTCTCTCTCTCTCTCTCTCTCTCTCTCTCTCTCTCTCTCTGTCTCTATCTGTGGATCGCGATACAGACGGCGGAGTTGCAATTTTTCCGGAAAAAGAGGAGCAACGGACTCGCTGCGAATCTTTTCCAGATCGGAGATAACAAGCTCCGAGACGATGCCTGATGCGCGTACTTGTCACTGCGCAGATTAATGATCTTCGGCCCGAGTCCATTGGTCTCGACTTCGAAGATTGTGTAAAATGATAACGCGTTTACGTTACAAGGAACCGAGAACCTGCGATATAGCTGACAAATAGGCTCCACGTCGAAAAATCTGGAAATCAGAAAACAATTTTTCCCACAACGCGATATCAGATCATTGCGAATGGAATCTTTTAAAGAGGTGTTTAATAATTAGGAATTTCTCTCTTTCTTGAATTCTCTTAATTTTTCTGTTGTTTCAACTCGCAGCTGTTCGCGTTTGTCATAAACGTATAGCACCTGGCTTATCGACAACGTTTCTATCCGCTTATGTTCAGCGATTTCTGTGTGTAAAAAATTTTATATAACGTGACTTCTCGATGTTGTAACCTTTACTGCGTGTAGATTATGGTGGAAAGTTATGCCTCTCTATTTAAAAGCCAGGCGAAGATGATGTCCGTATTCAAGGCTAGCTAGCTCGTATTTGCATTGTATTTTAGAAACCACATTTATGTATTGACCGTACAGCCGGTTTGACTTCTTCAACTTCTTCTTTCCTCTACAGACGCAACACGCGAATAAACTCCATTTCTCTACGAGTTATTTTCATGTAATTATATTTGTTGTAATAATTGCGTGAGCTGCCTTAGCTAATTGCCACAGTAATCGCTTAGCTGTCACCGCAGGGACAACCAATTTTTGATTGCACATTTTTGCGTTCAATTTTTCAATGCTCAATTTTCCCTGAAAACAGTGAACAATTTTCGAATTGGCAATTGATGTGCCAAGGGTCGGTAAAAAGATTATACAAAACACCTTATCACGTTTGGAAATTTCGAAGCATATTTAAAGCTGAAAATTGTTGTGTTCAGCATTATCCAGTGTTACGAGAAGCAAAAAGTATTGTAAATGTAGATATTCCACGAGCATTATGTGGAAATCTCGACAAGGTCGACGCGACGAATACCGAATACATTCACTGTCACAAATGATAATAATATTACGGGAACTTTTCATTCTTCCCGGCCGAGGAAAAGAATTATCATACTCTTCATATGTAAATGATGTATGAATATCTGAATCACAACTCCACGCGGAAATGACACAGACGAGATATGTAAATGTTCATTATGGAAGTTGTCTCCGGTAGAAAAAGGGTAATTGGATATCCATAAAAAAAGTCTTTGTGCCTTGGAATAAATTTTAGAAAGTATAAAAAAGTATTAGCGTACGTATGTATGACCCATACTTGTTAATCACACTTGTGTATAAAGATCAATTTATATAATATCTATATTATATTTATATATTCCATTATATTTAAAAGGCTTTCGTTCCAAATGTTTCTGCAACTTCAGATTTATTACATAAATATTTAGTAATACCTAGAGGAACATTTTTAATGCTTAAAGAATTATTTTTAGTATGTTAAAAATTGTTTGACGAACATATATTTTTGGAGAATCTTTTTTACTATGCGAAGGATTGATTTATCTGGAAATATCAGATGCGAAATGACGTTATTCGAAATACGGTATACTCCTCAATTATTTAATCAGAGCCATCCATACAGGCAGATCAAAGAACAAGTTTCTCGTTGCCGAGCGTAATATTTAAAACCGGTCACGAAGTTTACCAAGTTTCGAGGCGTACGAATGAAATGGAAGATCCACGGAATTCGTAAGAACACATCAGCGCATGGAAGATCCAGATTGTACACCGTGTTCGAAGGAAGAGAGCCAGGCCGATCGTCTCCTATAACCGTAATTCCTGGCCGGTGCATAAAAGAAATAATAAAATTATAGGTATTCCTATACGACCGGCAGTAAAGTACACTTTTATGCCCATTAAGGAGAAACTCGGCGAGCTCTGAAGGCGCTTCAGGCTTCCTGCCAGCGATAAGTGAGATACAATCCAAACATCCAAATATCTCGAGCCTGCAGTCTCATTAAAGACAAGTGCGGACTTTTGGAAAAAATCGTCTTATTTTCTGTGACGCTCGATGGCCCCCATAAACATGGCGAAAATATTCATACCCCGTATCGGATAGACACGACAAAATTTTCAATCTTAATTTTTTTTCGTACTTAATTCCTACAATTATATCGCTTCAGAGAAATTATGTATGAAACAAAATTATTCAAAGAACATAATTTTTTCAGTTCAACTTAAATTAATCTTAGCAAGCCGTAGTAGATTACAATTTTAATTCCTCTTTGATTTCTGTAAGAAAATTGAACATTCAGACAAATATGTGTAAAACTACCAGCAGCTAGAAGACGTAAAATAAATAATTGGGAAAAGTCGTAGTTGAGTATTCAAGTTTTCAAGGACAGAGGGGGTCGAGGAGAGCGAGGGAACAAAGGGGTCGTGAGCGTCGATTTTTTTCGGTGGATCAGGGTAGGTGGTAGGCAAACACGCGGTCCCTTTTCATACAATCCCTTTCTCCCGGCGAGAGACGTTTTCATACCAGCCGCGCAACTAGAACAACTTCTGCGAATGGATCTTGGTTGAACAGCTTGAACACGGAACAGAAAATGGTCGGGACCATCTTCGATCGTCTCGGTTGCCGGGGAGCACTAAAACCGAACGTTTACGACTCGCTGAGATCCCCCTCTCGTTCGTTCGAGCCTCCAGAGGAGAGAGAATCCTTTGCATGCGTCTTTGGATCGGTATTACGCATCGGACAAAGAGAACTCTCTCTCTCTCTCTCTCTCTCTCTCTCTCTCTCTCTCTCTCTGCCAAGTCAGTGGGAGATTTCTCGTCGATGTTTTTCCTCGTCTCTCGCCTTTCTATTCTCTCGCCTTTGTTTGCCCAACTATTTTTTTCTACCGAGCCTTTAATAATATACGGCTGCTTATTATTTCACGCCTTCTGCCGTCGGATATACAGCTTGTCAATAAATTCCACACGGAATTTATTTCCCCGATTTATTAGTCTGTCGTTTCTACAATGGTAATGTCGTCTTTACTTTTTCGTCGAAATTTTTGAAAACTTAGATTCTGAACATCTCGGAAGCCGATTTACGTTCGCATTTATGTGCGCTCTCGAAATTAAAAATAGCATCGAAAGAACGTTTATTTCATGGAGAATGGCAGCACACATTTACAAAACAAATTGGTACAGGATTCCAAGAATTTTTTTCGGTATCCTCGCGTGAATATTAATAAAGGCGAAACAGGTAACTTCGAGAATTGGTTAACAATATTTTTTAAGTGTTTATTCAATTTCGCGCGAGTCGACAACAGGGTGTGTGTGTGTCGATTGTTAATAGTTCGGACAGCGCTATTAACTTGCTGGAGATCTCGAGACCATAAACCCGCGTAGGCCCGCGGCAATTTTACCCTGTGTAAAAATTAAATAAAAATCCCGCATCGCTTCAGAGCCCTGCCTAGTAACACACGATTGTTGGGGACGTTCCAGTTGCACAAGATAAATACCGCCTAACGCGCAAGGCACCATAAGAAACATTCTTGTCGATGCAACGTGTGCAGGAGTCGTTTTATACTTTTGTAATTCATACTCTTGTCACGACGCCTTTCTCGAGATCCTCGACAGAGGATCAGTCGAATGCCAACTCCTGGACACGTGTCCTTTTTATAGTGTTACGGTGTGCGATAGAGAAACCCGATACGCATCAGCATCGAAACCTCGTTCGCTTTAACCGGTAGTAGACCACGAAGAGTGCCAACGCGACGAACGACCACTTTTTCGTAGTCGACAAGATTAGTTCAACCCTCCATGGTCCGAATTTTTTTTCGTTGGTTTCTATTCGCAGACAATTTGCAAGGCATTTACTTTGATATTTCAAGTCGATGGTGCTGCTAACCGTTATCAATATTGTTATTGGCTGTCTCAGAGACATTATGTAATTAAGACGTGTACGTCATCTTGTGAAAAAACTGAAATTATTCGGTAAAATGTCCGTATATTATTAGGTGTACAAATAAGTTTCCGCCGTTTTCAAAAGATGGCTCCACTGACAATATAACGTTGAAATTGTCAGCTGTAAAACATTGGACAGTAAGTTTGGACATTCGGCAACAATGTAACGTTGAAAAACCTTTGACTTTCTATCAGCATCACGTATTTTTTTCCGTGCGAAAATGTGAAGTTTTGTGCCGAATAAACGTCATTTGCGGGAGGTTTTAGTTTATTTCTTTAATTTTAAGAAATCTGCCGCTGAGGCTCATCGGCTACTTGTAGAAGCGTACGGTGATGTTAATTTGAGTGAAAGAAGTTGTCGAGAATGGTTCCAAAAGTTTAAGAACGGCGATTTCGACGTGCAAGACAAAAAACGTAGTGGAAGGCCAAAAGTGTATGAGGACGCAGAATTCGAAGCCTTACTGGAGGACGATTCGAAGGACGAATTCGGAGGACGAATTGAGTCGATCATTGAAGCTTAAACGCCCCCAATATGCCAAAAGACACGACAAAGTGATTTTTCTGCACGACAACGCTCGGCCACATGTGGCTAAAACCGTCAAAGAAACTTTAGAGGCACTTAAATGGGATGTCCTACCCCACACGACTCATGGTCTAGCTAATCAGCACTTCACTTCTTACGAAGAAGCTAAAAATTGGATAGATTCTTGGATCGTCTCGAAAGATGAGGAATTTTTCAAACGCGGTATCCACATGCTACCTGACAGATGGTCCAAAGTAGTAGCGAACGATGGGCAATATTTTCAATAAGATTGAATGTACCATTTTTTTACAATAAACTCATAATTTTCTATAATAAACGGCGGAAACTTATTTGTACACCCAATAGCATGTGACCTGAAAATTACACGAGCCCGTAAAGGGTTAAAATATTAACTGTACGATGAGAAATGGAAATAGCAACCGATCGCAAATAAAGGCGAATACCGGCATTAACCGTTCCGGTGATACAATCGCGTCATTAGTCATTACTTCACCGCGTACACGCACGCGACTATTTCTTTTCTTTTTTCTTTCGTCCGCGGGCTGAATTGATTTCCAACCCCGGCGCGAGAGATCGACGTCAGAATATAACCCGCGGTACCGACAATTTATGCACTGAGCCCGAGCGAAATAGGTACACCTATATTCGCATTATTTATGTGGGCCTCGCGTCGTAAATAACTGTAACGAAGCATGCACACAATTCGCTTAAGCGCGACGTGGCCGTGCTTTTCACCGGTCGCGACTATTACCTTCCCCTCCCACCCCCCCCTCTCTCTCTCTCTCTCTCTTTCTCGCTGTTCCTCCTGGCATCCCCGAGAAATGCCACCTTGCATGCGATTCATCCTAGCTACCCAGTAGAACAACGTTCTTAATTTATCGCATGATCACCGGCAACCATTCTAGTTTAAAGCTGTTGAAAAATCGAATTTACTTAGCCGTACCTTTTTCGAGTTGAGAAAATCGATTTTCGATATATATATATGTCTTCAGTGTGTGTCTGCGGCAGAATTTATTTCGGTTCGTAAAAATAACGATGTCATGGATGGCCGATTAGAGTGGTTCCAAAACGACCTCTTAAAACTGCAAACTTTCGTACACACACAAGCTTCCGCTCCACAAAACTGATCAATGGACTGTGAATTTTACGCATCTATTACGTAAAATGAGCAGATCGGACGCAAAACAGCGAAAACATAGATACAGAAACTGTAGAAAATATAGGAACTTTGTTTGCGAAAATATGGGAACTTTGTTTTAGTCTATGCAAACTGTGCTTTTTCAGACTGTTGCTCCGGACTTTGCTTTTGCCACGAACTACCCTCAAAGTACATATAATATATTTCAATTTATGCCGAGCGCGCATGCCGTAATGAACGAAGTTCTAGATCCAATTAGCCAGCCGTAGCCTGGTGTGCTAAAAAACTTTATTCCTTCGACTGTTGCGGAGACTTCGTTCGCCATCTTCTTGCGTAGTGATCGTTCCAAGAATTTCCGAGCGGAAGCAAAGGGTCAAAATGATACCTCAGAATTGGATAGACTTTCCGATCGCTGGTGGACGTTATCTGATCAAAAATCTCGAGACTGAATTTATGTAGATTGTTCGCAATTTTCGAACGGAGAAAATTCGATGATTCTTGATGGGGGGTGACGTATTCCGTAATTTCGATAATTGCGAAACCGGTCGTAGACCATCGCACAGTGGGCAAAAATGGCCTTTTTCGATTCAAAATCAAAGAACTTTCGATAGGAATGAGGTAGAGCGATGAAATTTTTTTAAAATGAAAGCTGAAACTTTGTAGAATATGGGAAAAATAGGGAGATTACGGTACGAACGTTTTTTAACCTTGAGAAAATTCGTTAAAGTTGCACAATTTCAAGAAAATTTTGTTTTTGTGGCTAATACGCGCGGAAAATTTGTTTTTAACATGCTATATATCGTTTCCCATAGATTTTTTCACGCTAATTTCAAATCTGTTTTCAAAATTTGTCTACGACCTCTGGTTTTTGAAAAAAATAGATTTTTGTGACACAAATTAATGAAATTTTTTCGTTAAAATGACTTGATAACACACTAGTTTGAAAGTATATCGTATTCTCATATATAAAACACAATAAAAATAATAATAATGAAGTATTTTAACGTTTTGAGTTACTTACGAAACATGAAGCACTTCGCATCTCGTCATCACTTGACGTATCGCTGTCATTACTACTGGCACTTTCTTGAAATTGTGCAACTTTAACGAATTTTCTCAAGGTTAAAAAACGTTCGTACCGTAATCTCCCTATTTTTCCCATATTCTACAAAGTTTCAGCTTTCATTAAAAAAAAATTTCATCGCTCTACCTCATTCCTATCGAAAGTTCTTTGATTTTGAATCGAAAAAGGCCGTTTTTGCCCACTGTGCGTCGTTCGCGTGACTACAAATCGTCTCGGAGAATTGTTGGATTCTCGTAGAAGTCGCGGGACGGTATCAGCGTATCAGAGTTATCAGCTCGGCGATTCATAGTGCGCGATGCTGGGTGTACCGGGTGACCGTTGTTCGATTCGGAGCTGATTTATTGGTCGCGATACACGCGAGAAACAGTCTATGGTATAGTCTAACTATGTTGTAAGTTACGGGTCGGGCCGGTTGATCGGTGGGAATCCCGGCGACTCTTCTCTTCCGCGTGTGTCTAAACCGTGTGTTCTCTCTCTCTCTCTCTCTCGCGACTGCAGTGTCCTTGGCCGCGTCGCGGAAACGATACCTGAATGAGATACTACGGGGATCGCAATGAACTTCGAATGCTAATAGTGAATGAACTGTGGGCGACGCTTGTTGCTCAATTCAGGCAGGTGCAAAGCGTGTCGCCGGAGCGTACGGGACACCGGCACGCTCGTTAGCCGCATACCGCCGCTACCGGAACCTTCGTCTATCTTGATTGCGAGCGAAGAACGTTTTGCGGCGAACGACAACAATTTCTTTGTCGCCTAATGAACGATACTGTTATGACTATGAGACCTGCAATTAGAGAAGCACACGGAGCGCGCGTTGCATCGGCCGGTCGCGGCTCCTTCGCGCGGAATGTCCATTGCCGGTGTTGATTGCGAAATTAAGAGAGCAACTGTGTGCGGCGCAATTGATATCGACGCACTTAAACCGATGGTTGCGTTTATTGTGCTCAATGTTCGTTCCGGAAAGCGTTTTAAACGCTGCGTTTCCGATTCTTGAACAATTGCTTGTTTCTCCAAAAACTAATGCCTGGAGGTACGAGGCGAAAAATAGGTATAATCGATGTAGGCACGGTAGTTGGTGTATTCTAGTATTTTGGTATATTAAAACAAACAAAAAAAAATAATGCAGAAATATGGGGACTGTAGTAGGGGCAACCTGAGAAATTGGAGCGATAAACGTGAAACAGGTTGTTATTATTATTATTGCATACAGTATATCGGGACGGTAAGTAACGTCATCGATAGTGCATCGTGAAATTGAATTTTCTGGAGAGCGAAGCGCAGTATAGAGAGAAAACTTCGTTTCATGTTCCCGGTTGTACCATCATCGCGGATGTATGCTTGCTTGAATGCGCTATCACTGATTGAAAGCGATGACAGAGTGAAACGTGGAATACAAGCTTGATCCACCTGCGCGGATTGTTTTAATTTTCCTTGGAAAATTTCTAACTCGAAGTATAACACGGTAAATATCTTGAAAAATACGTGACGCGAATTTTAATCTTTTATATAGAATAATTTATATAGAAGATAGAAGATATTTACAGTCGAGTCGGAAAGTAAGTTAACATTTGGTGATATGTAGGCAATCAATATGATGAATAAAATCAAGTTATTGTATTGTTTTTATTTAGGAGGTGTAAGGAAATAAACAAATATGTTAGTAAAACATATATTATCATTATTAAAGATTAAAGACATGTCATATTCATTTGCCTGCATACACCAGTCGTTAACTTACTTTCCGACTCGACTGTATATAGAAAAGATTTATATAGAATAAAATTTCTTCAAAATGTTAATGAGAAACTCTTTAATTTCGAGGAAACCAGAGCACTACATTCTCCGAGCTCCGTGTATAATGTTTTACAATTGAAAACGTTCTGGTTTAAATCAAGCTACCAACTCATTAAGAAAATAATTGATTTATTCATTGGTAAATCTGTTAGAACAATTATGACCGTGACGGAGTCAAATGTCGCCATTATTTCAAACTTTGTACTTTGTAATGAAAATTACGCGAGAAACAACGTGTAAGCACCCGAGTCCCTATTAGGAAGTATGAAATCGCTGAAAGTAAGTGGAGCTAACCTGGAAAACCGAGCCTGAATTCCGCGACCTTTCTCGCTCGATCGCGTTCCCTCTATCATACAGCAATTTCCGTAATTAACGTAAGCTTAATGAGCGATCGCTGCCATTAACCCATTTTCACCGTCTCTCATTCATCTCTTTGAGCTCACGTGTTGCTTCGTCCGTAGCAATGGAACTGTGTCGAACAGAAGCGACACTTAAACGTTACGAACCATTTTAGGTTGTACGCCGTTGCAATTCTTCCCCAGATGCGTTCACGCGGTTCACATTAATCCGACGTCATCTGTCGAACAAACAGTTCGTAACTAAGAAAAAAGTTGCACGCTGCAATTGTGGATCGTTTCGACTCGACAACAGACGTTTCAATTCTTCTAGAAACGTTCGCCTCACAGAAATAGTCATATTTTGAATATATTGGGTTGGCAACTAAGTAATTGCCGATTTGTTCAATGAAATAAAAGAGTTCTTTTTTACTTGGAATGAACTTTAATCTATGATGTATTTTCCATTTTGTTCGATGACCTTTTGCCATATTTCTGACAACTTGAAAATTCCACGCTCGTAGAAAGTCTGATCCTTTTCGGGCAAAAACTGAGTCAAGTTATAGTTTCATCTATAACTGAAATCGGCAATTACTTACCCAATATTATCAATATTCTTTAGATTATATGGTATGGTTACACTGAAATTCAAAATAATGTTAGAACGCGTCTGAAACCAAGTTGGAACTCCCTGACATAAGTAATCTTTTATACTCCGTGTAGAAAGAAGAGAATTATACAATATTTTTAATTAATTCCTCCAAGAGCAATTATTTCTTGGAACAATCATACTTGAACGTTTCAAGGAATTTTTCACTGTGTCTCATAATATTTCTCTCCAATGCGCTACTTCTTTTTAACGATTATTATCATTTCAAACATTTCCAGAAAGAGACATTACGATTCCGGAAACGAACTGAATTCATCCCGTGTCGTTCCAGTCTCGTTCTTCTCTTGCGAGCATAAACGAAACTGAAACGAACAAGGCACCGCGACAGATCTAATAAACGTATCACGGGAAACGATTCGTTTCTTGATTTATTCCTTTCCATGGTAATCGTGCGTAGGTTGTCGCGAGCTATATCTACACTCACACGCAGCCACGCTTGTCGACATTTGTGGAACACACCTGTTATGCGAGTTGAGCAACCGTTGACCGCCTACAACGTATATTGAAACTCTGAAAGACTGGTTCTAGTTTCCGCTACTACTGTTCAGACGCTGTTCGCTTTTTTATTCTTTCGCGTGATTTCTCGTCTTCCTTTCACTGAAATTTCTTCTCCGTTAATTGGACGTAACACGCGCCTAACTTTTGATTAGAAAAATAACCCCCCGAGAATATTCGCCAAACTATTCCGCGAATCTTCAGAGAATCGACGATTCTCTTTGTTGAATTGTTTCAAATTTTCTGCAACATAGCTTTCGGATTGGCGATCTTTATCCGGTCGTTTGAATTTTTGTAATAACTACTCGTATTCACAGTGCATCGGCTGGTGATCAAGAGTCGATAAAGAAAATTGAAAAATTGAGACATTAGTTTTATTATCGTTCAGCGGCGATTAAACTGCGGCACAAGCGTGAATTATTCATAACGATTAGCCGTTTCGTTGGCACTACTGCAACACACAAGCAACATAACGAGCCACGGTTACGTGTATCACGAACGGACTAATAAACACGCGTCGGGATTACGGCGACGTAATACGCGACGATGTCATGGAGAATAAAAATTTTAATCTTTCGTTGCAAGAAAATTAAAAACTTTGGAAAAAGTGAATTATTATACAATCATTTTTTGGTGCTTGAGTTTAATCTCGGGCCCTCGGAACAGTGTTAGCCCAGGGCCCCCACGTTAACGGTCCGCCGATGAGGGAATTTGTTTGCCAAGCGGATCATTTAAATTTCAGGTACAGGTAGGTCCAGACGCATCGAACGTATCAATCTCCCCCGTAACGATGCATAATCGGTTTTCCCCGGATTTCGTTGGATCGTTGGCGTGCAAACGAAAGTTCGTGATTCACGTAGGGGTATAGGTCTCACGGAGCCCGGGGCTGGCATAAAGTCACGATACGCTTTCCTTGCAAATCGGTTTTAACAAGTATGTAGGCTACAGGCGAGGGGTCCGACTGCAGATTTCTGAATAGATCTGACGCATTCAGGGAAACCTGTTCGCGAGAATCAGATGAAAGGAACAACACGGATCGGCGAGGCTGCTCTTCGTCATTCCATAGAACCTACAACGCATCCGGGTGACTAAAGTTGAGGATGAGCAACCGATCCTGGAATCTCAATGCTACCCGTGACAGCTTCCTTCAAGTATGCGTGCACCACGAAAACTATTTTATATCATCCAGGGGGGAATTCCGCGGGGAATTCACGTGGAAAGTAAAACACGAAACACATTTTGCGCTGCGACGCTTGTTGTCGAACCGAAACTGAATAATGTATTTTTCATGCATAAAATGCGCGTTCTTCGTCGTGTGAGCTTGTTTCTATTTTTAACGACTCGTCGAGATATAAATATCTCTTACTGTTCCGCGAGAGATGTATCGTTCTTGCGTTTTTTTTTTTAGATCTTTATAATGTTACTGTGAATCGAATAATTGCAGATGAATTTTTATCGTCAACGTAGCCTTAGCTTTTGTTCGTGTACCATAGTTTTGTGAATAACAATAATTTCGTTTAACGCTTCGTATTATTCGGAGCCATTAAATAATTAACAAACAATTTCTTGCTGGGACAGAAAAATGTCAATGCAACGTTAAATTGAAGACAGCCAACACGGAGCGAAAAGAGGAAAATTTTTGTTGAAAACGTGCTCGTAGTTGCTTCAAGAGTCGGTCGGTTAATTAGCAGCAAGTTACTTGAATCTATTAATTAAAATTCACGACACTTTTACGATACTATAACCGCGGTACAGCGAGCTCCGTCAGAGTGAGTGAGTTGTCAGAGAAGTAAAAGTGACGATTTACGCAGTCATAACATTGCGAAAAAAAGAATGTTATATTACTCATAATTTCGCATTTTAATGTCCCATTCGGTAGAATTAATTAACTGCGATAATCCACCTGTTAGTTTCTATTTTTCTTTTTTAACTACAGGATTGACTACTAGCGGAAGGATGCGCAGCTATTCAAATATCCTTTTCGTTAAACTTTAGAAGCATGCAAAACATTTTCTTCTCGATCGCATGATTCCAGTCCTCGATTATGCTCACGTATCTGTTGATAGTGCATAAATTGCTTTTTCTTCAGCATCGCCATCGACTTTCTTATCGATGCAATTTAAATAACGTAACGATTCCATCTGGTTGCTCTATCTCAACTTCTTCTAAAACTGTCAATCAGTTTTTAAATAACTCTGATATTCGATATTTGTCGGATTGTCTATTTACTAGGTGTGCAACTAAGTTTCCGGGTTTTTTCTGTATTATAAAAACTTAAATTTCTAAAAATTTACTTAAAATTATTTATTCGAAATATCGGCCATCGCTGGCTACACATTTCTGCCACCTATCGGGCAACGAATAAATTCCACGACGATAAAATGACGCGTCTTTGGACCGAAACCATTCATTTAGCCAATTTTCGACTTCTTCAAAGGTTTTTAAGTGTTGCCCGGATAAACCATGTGCCATCGACCGGAATAGGTGGTAATCTGAAGGAGCCAGATCTGGAGAATAGGGCGGGTGCGGTAGCAGATCCCATTTTTGCGTTCCAATGATGTCCTTGACGATCAAAGTGCAAACTTGCACAACGCTTGCAGACTTGAGTCCTCAACTGTCTTTGGTATTCCGCAACGCTCCTTATCTTTGATGTTGAAATCGCCAGTTTTAAAGCGTTTAAACCAATCTTCACAAGTGGTTTTCGATGGTGCATGGTCTTCGTAGGCCTTTTCGAGGTTACGACGTGCTTCAGCAGCACTGCATTTTAAGTTAAAATAAAAAAGCAATACTTTTCCCGCAAAGGTTGCTTATTTGGCACAAAATTCGACATCTGTTTTATTAATTATTAACCTTTGTGGAGCAATATTTTTAAAAACAATGACTAAAAAATGATTACAAATGTTTATATTATCCAAAAAACACAATTTCATGTATGCATTTCAACCACAGCTGGAGCTAGTGATAGTTTTTGTAAAACCCGGGAATTTAGTTGCACACCTAATACAGTACAGTTTACGGGTACACCTTCAACAACTGCAAAACATCAATGAGAGATTACAGAAGAAAATAGATCTACACGATCTATGTCACAGCCTGGGATTCGACTTGGATCGAAACTTCACCGCAGTCTTCTGTAACTTCAGTGGTGCACAATCCGATGATGTGTTTCCAGTTGTCGACTGCACGGGTCGAAACTCGCGCGAAGCGATGCGAATTATTACAGGATGTTGATTCCCCTTGGCTGGTAGCTCGCTCTCAATGTAAATTCCGCACGGACCACGGTATTTCTGTGGAGCAAGCTACGGGGCCCCGGCACTAGCGATTTTTATCGTCGCGAAACAGGTCGCGCTGAACCAACGCCGCGTCTCCTTATTTTTCTTTCATTCATATAACGACAGCGCATAAAGAACAGCTCCGTAGGTTCTGGCGGAGTTGTGGCCGCGGTTACACGCGTCGGACACGTCGCGTCTGTCGAGAATTCTCGAAATAATCGGACCATCTATTACAGGTAATTGACCCGCTTTAACGTTGCCCAGAGAAATTCGCCGTTTAAAAATATCTGCCAACGGAATGCCGAGGCTAGCCCATTACATATCTCACTGTTACTGCCGGATAGTTCTTGTTGCAATACCGTTCGATGGGCTACTTGAAATCCATCGTTCGCCCGATGGAGATAAACAATAATTGCAGCCGACGCGGGGGCGCTGAAACCTGCTGTAAATAATGAAACTGAATAATTAACTGTTTATTGAGCCATTCCGCACAATTTATCTTGGAAGTTCATTGATTTGGAAAGGCTTCGTCGAATCATTTAGTTCTCTCGAGTCAACCCTCGAATGGCGGAGCTTTCTCGAAATTATAACAATCGTCGATGCTTGTGACTCTTCGCAAGATTATTTAACCCCTTGCACCACTATTTATTTTGTGATTATAATGACGAGGAATTATTCATCGTTCAGAATTTCATAGAAGGAGAAGGTAGTTTATGTTTATTGTATGCCTATGTTTTCTCCAAAGGATATACAGGGTCATCCGTTTTTAAACGGCCAAACGTCAACCAGCTATAGAGGGCCCCAAATGGAAACAACTTTCACCCCTAACACTTTTTTTGATTCGGCCTTGATTTCTTGAAAATATTTTAACCCTTTGCACTCGAAGCTATTTTAACTCCAAAACGAAACATTTCTTATGACCTACAATACAATATTTCCCTTGTATATATCTTTTTATGGTATAAAATTTTATGAAAATGGTGCAATTTACTCGTACAATACTGAAGTGTTTAGAAATTTATTATATACAATTTTTAGTCGTGTAAAAAATATTTTCAATAACGATGCAGCAATTTTTAGTGGCGACTTACAGTCGCCATTCCAGTTCTAAGGGTTAAACAATACGTACCCGAAAGATGTATTTAAAATCATTCTTGAAACTTGAGTCCCGTTACATTCCTTGAATATTTCGGTATTGCTGTAAAAATTTTGAAATTTTTCCAATAATTTTGTGTTAATTTCTGTCTTGAATTAAGCAATTTATTATGCACGAATCCGAATTTTTCGAAGTTATTTCATTCAGTCTCCACGGCGTGCCCCATGTAAAAAAAAAAACCAAGATCCGAAGGTCATACAAAAAAGTTGACTTAATAAAAAAGATGCCCCTATTTATTTTAAACCAAACAAAGGAAAAATCATCAAGATACACAATTGCAGTCCTAATATATTTAATCTTAAGTGAACGGAAAAAATGACGGGTTTTTGCAATTATCTAAAAATCAAGGCCGAATCAAAAAAAAGTGTTAGGGGTGAAAGTTGTTCCATTTGGGGTCCTCTGTAGCTGGTTGACGTTTGGCCGTTTAAAAACGGATGACCCTGTATATCAACTACAAGAAAATAGAATTTTAGTTCGGTTGAAAGGAAATTAAAATGACATACACATTTATTCGACTGTGGTCAGAATCTTCATCGCGAGTCTGACTCGATATTGTAGGGCAAGGGTTAAAAAAGTTTTCGCTAGAGCCTAGGAATTTCACTTTGGACAAAAATTAAGTTTGACCGGCGATAAAAAAGTATATAAAAGTCGTCGTAAATATTATCGCGGAACGGTCTCGCTGGATATCGCGTTCGAAACAGGCGTACGAGGTGGTCGGTCGGATATTAAGGGCGAACGACGACGTCTCGGACGTTTCGCCGCAGCAACATCCGCGGATGCAGAACGTAATGGAGGGCGTCGAACAGCCGGCAGAAACGCGCCGCGACACGAAGGAGTATCTGATTTGGCTGAGATTACTCTCGGCTAAATTGAAGGTCCGCGCAGCCGCCATTATGCTCGGGAAAAGGGGATACAGAAGAGCCCGTTGATGATCGTGAACACAGTCTGTGGTTGTAGTTACGTCCAGATCGATTGGCTGTTCGAGACTGTTCAAGGTCGACGTTCGGCTTGCTACTTATTTCCGCTTGCTGAAGTACGTTTCGAATTGTTAATTACTATAGCCTGCCGATGTCTATGCAATTTGCCATTTTTGTAGACAAAGCCTGGGAAAGTGTATTTCTAATGGGAACTGCATTCGTAGAATTCGAAACAAACGAAATTCTATCGAACTTTATATTCTAGAACTTTTTTGAGAATTTTATAAAGCAGTCTTTTAGCAGTTCAGTGTTTTAACCAGTTAACTGTGGCGATCTCTTTGCAAAGCGCCCACCAGTGTGTGTCGCGATAATCAAGCGATGACGGGTATAGTGGTCATATTTATAGTTATAAATCCAACTCAAATTATTTATAATTTTCATTTGTTTGTTTCATTTCGTCTTGACCTCTAAACATTTTAAACATACTAAAATTCTACGAATATAATTTAGTTTTCACCAGAATTAAAATTTTACGCATGACGAGTATACTCGTCAATACACAAAATCGTGCCACTTCTCCGTGACGAGTATACTCGTCAATCACAGTTAACTGGTTAAATTGCTCTGATTTTACCTGAATTTTTGTGGTCGCCGAGCGGGCGATTAACGCGTTAAAGTAGACGCGGAGTAGAATCTAGATATTCCATTAGTGGCCTTCAGGGACCAGTTGATTTTCTACCGAGTATAGTCGCGAAAGGTACGCAACGGGCTCGCAGGTGTATTAACCAGGTGTGGGCGTGTGGGTGCCCCACTGACTCTCTAACCCCGAGTTCCACGACTACCGCGACCCTCCGCCTGCATTGCATGCCTGTGTGCATCCAGGTGATCGGCGCACACGTGCACACATGCACCTAAACGCTACCCACGCGTTGCAACCGTGCGCGTTGAGCAACGTGATATTAAATATCAAATAGATTACCTGCCGTGTGCTACATACAAATTTGAAATCAGCATCGAGACAATAGACCCGTTCCTTTCACCGCATACACCAATTTTATCAATATTTCTTTCCTCCAGCCTACTACTAATTATTCGAAATCTAAAGTAATCGTTCTAATTTCTAAAATCGATTTTTAAAATCAATCTGTTTACGTGACCGGCAGCGAAAGGGCCGGTCCAATGACTTCGGAAACGGAACCACGGGTTGTTTGCACGCGCTTCCAAACGATTAGATACTTTAACGACATTTATGCATTATGCGCCGTAGCCTCCGGCAAGATCATCGTGCATGCAGCGTGCACGTAAAATTATTCATAAAATAATTATAGTATTATAAATGATTAAGCGTCTAACGAGTGGTCCACTTATCGGATCGTCTTACAGTTGTACAGTTAACTGGCTCATGATCTCTTTGAATGCTACTTTAATTATGCTTTCAATTAAAGTTTGACTAGACGACGTTTGAAGTGATATTTATTAGTAAATATGTCTTCTCACTGTGCTACTTATACGTACATTTTTTTTTTAAGAAAAAGGTTAAATAAACATTTTAATATATTCTATTTAGTATATTTAGCATAGTTTAGAATATTCTCTAGTATATTTCTGTACATTCCAGTCGGTTCTAGTATATTCTAGTTTTTTCTATAGTGGTAGTACATATAAATACCGGTATTTTGCATTACGGTAGAAGTCCCCGTTTCTAATCACTGTAATCGTGAAACGAATCGTACAGTACCAGTAGTATAATAGTATAACAACAGTCACCCGAAGTGTAACAGTTTCCAGGGGGCCCGCGTGCTTAATTAGTACGTCGTTAACGGAACCGGAGTCATTGTCGATGATTCGTGTGAAAGGGAGCGTGTCGCAACCCGCGAAAAGACATCGTGGGAAGAATGGTACTTGGCATCGGGGGCCACCATAAGTGTCCCACCTGTTGGCCGATGTAACCAAAGATATACGGGGCTTTATGTACATTCGCGAGCGTAACTGAAGACACGGCCAGTCGGACGGGCTCTCGATTAAATGGAAGCAACGCGTTCGCGGAGCAAATGCACGGCTCGCATGGACTATATTCATGCGCTTTCACTTATTATCTTTTTCATTTTGCACGGTCTCTCCCTCTCCCCTTTTCTGCGGTTCGTTGTTGCGAATATATACATATAATAATAATATGTGCGTGTGTGTGCGCAGGCACCTGTGCCCAGTGCTCACCGGATGTAATGGTCATCGTGCTTCTCGATTTTCGTAACACGAGATTTTACTGGCCTCTACGGTCCAGATGAAACGTAATAGTCCTGTTGCACGTTTATCTCTACTGCGGACGGGATGGCACGACAGTAATACTGTTTCGGCCGTTATGCTCGCGTATCATCCACGGTTTATCGCGAATATTATAAAATTATCACACTCTGCTGCATGCAAATCCAGATTTTCGTGGATTCGGTTTGCAGAAGTCGAAAAGAGACAGTTCGTGATTTCCTCTCGTGCAGCACGTTATCGAACGCACATAAAGTGGCTCCAAATAGAATAAACCTATTTCGTTCGAGCTTAATTGCAACGAAAAGATTTGATAAGACATTGATTACTGCTTTTTCCCAAGCAATTTTAACTCGACGTGTTCGCTATCGGTGTCGTATACATGTGCGACGATCACGATTTTGTAAATTAAATATTTTATAATGTTTCGAGATTACTTGTTGTTTACTGGACGGTATGAACACGTAACGATGCGACACTGTACGGTGTTACTATGATATTTATGTGTTTTTTTTTTTTTTGGACTTATATGCAGGCAATAAAAAAATTGTTATTCTTCGAATAAAAATGTGCCCTTCAAATATAATTTGTGCACGCAATTGTGAGTCTTGCACTCAATTTTTGACTACTCGAAGAGACACTGCTGCATGCACGCGATCAAGTCGTAATTACCGTTTACATTGCGCCGGTTGCGCACGCTCGTATTTGTATGCGAACATCCATTATTCCTGTTTAATCACGTGCATGTATATACATACAATATTCATATCTGGGCACGAATACACAATCTTCGTATCGACTAGCAAACACCGATTTGATTTCTGTTGATAAAATGATACACATCAAAGCGTATACATCGTTCGCTCATAAACGCCGTACTATTCCCGCTAAACGGCGAACAACGATACTATCCAACGAAGGAAAGAAAAAAGTAATTAATGACATACTCTGGAGTCATTTAAATGAAGAGAAAGCAAACACAGCAGGCAATCATTACCGTAATAAAACAAACGAAATCGAGAACTACAATACAGCCGTTTTCTGTTTTCTTTAGCGTAACAAGCTAATGGATTAAAACGTTTCCAATGTGTTTTTAGTATTACGGACCAATCTGGCGTCATAAAATATTGATTTTCCGTTTCTTCTAAACAAACATGCAGGTTTAAATTGTAAAGCAATATTTCAGCGTCAATGTTTACACCCGATTTCAAACAACTCTTTTCTATATATTGTTTAAACAGAATCGCAGCCATGCAATACGTCCGGGGCAAACGAGTAATCGCAAATAGTAAATATTAATAACAGAGATAGTCAGTTATACGATGCAGACGTTATTATTCATTTCGATCTCAATAAAGTGGAGTTGTACGCTGTCTAGCATCCACTGTATAGAAATCGTAAAGTCTAACAACATTGAAAAATAGTTCTTTTATGTCTGCTTCGGACGTTTACCGATATTTTTTTTTCAATCTATTTTCACTTACTGTACAGGTAATTATTTACATTCGGGGCTTCCTCAATGATTTTGATGATCTTGAAATATGTTGTCAAGGTCAGCATTCTGAACAACTTTTTCCTATACATGTTACCGCCGCTCAGCTTTAGTTAAATATTTTTATTTTGATAACCAGATAGATAAAATGAAATATTTTTATTTTGTATTTCAAATATTTCCTTACAATGAAAATAAGTTGAGCAAGTAGTTAATATTATAAATTATAATTTTTAACACGAGAAGCTATAATAGTTAGCAAAGTATTATTGAGATGTTGAAACTTTTTTGCGAATATCTCGGAAACTAAAATCGGTGAGGAAGCCCCTAATGTAAATATAATAATTACCACTGTACATTATCATGAACATGTAATCACTAGACTTTTATGCATTTATGATAAAATTGCGAGGACACATTAGACTTATCTAAATTATTAAAACAAGCAATACGTTTTTTTTTTTACAATCTGTGTACTTATTGCAAGTGATATAGTTTTTTCTAATAATATGTCAATTATTCTTACCACTTTTAAATTCCTATTCTTATGTCGAATATATGCCACAGAGCATACTAATAAAGAAAGTTTTATTAATTTTAATAGAGATCCTCCTTTGCCGAGTCTCTGAAATTTTCAAAAATCTCGAATCGCACGAACGTTAATAGCTTCTCTGCGTCATTCTTGTGTTTACATAAGTTCACGGTGCACAGTACGCTGCACGTGACACGCGGCGCTCGGCCCACGACAATAAATCACGGTAGTCGTGTATCAACAAACGGACTCTAATAGAAAAATGAATAAAGCTTCTGTTATTCTCTCTAATATCTGTTACGCGAAGCGCGTGAGCACAAATTAGATAAACGTGAAGGGTGGCAATTGCACGTTGGCACGGACCGTTCTCCACGGCCGAACGAGCATGGCACTCTATGCCTACGCTACGCAATAGCCTGATCTATTTCTCCGCAGAGACAACACCTACTTAGGATAATCGGTGCAGTTAACCGAGCTCTCCCCGAGGGTAACGTGGAATCGACGCTCGCCGTCGCGTCGCCCCGGGTTCGTTGAAAAGCTGTTTTTACAGGCTCCTTTCGAGAAATCCCTCTCCGCGAAACTTTTTGCTACGCGGGGCGAGATAAGGCCGACCCGAGCCAACAAGCACCGGAGAAATTGACAACTTGTTGTCGGTGCTTGCCGTGGTTTCCGTTGGATAACGATTTACGCGGAACAGCGAATCCGCCTGTCAAAGGGTCCTCTCCGAGTTAATCCCTCTGGATGGATTCAGATAATCTGTATCAGCCGGGAAAACGTTCCCGAGCAAAATTCCTCGCAATCAGAAGAGCCGAGCGAGTTTTGAAATACCTTAGCCGAGTGAACTAGAAGTAGATAAATTATACGGTACGAGTAAAAATCGCTCGAGCGAGAATTTAATGCCGCTTTATGCTCCGTAAAACTGGTCTACGGAGATTACCGAGCGTTTGTTATTTCAATAGGAAAACATTCTACTCCTCTATCATTTAAAACACGTTTCGAAGGTTGTGCACCTGAAAAACGTTCAATTTTTATTTCACCAATATTCTTACATCCCCCCAAGAATCCCACGAAATCAGTCATTTAATTAACCCTCTATGGGCCCGTGTTAACTTTCTGGTCACGTGCTAATACATCGACATTTTACCAAATAATTTTACTTTTTTCAGAAGATGACGTATACGTCTTAATTATATGATGTCTCTGAGATAACCAATAACAATATCGATGAAATGCCTTGCAAGTTGCTAGCAAATAGAAATCAACGGAACAAAATTCGGCCCATAGAGGGTTAATATAATAAAAATGGCAGAGTTAAAGGTGAAAGGTCTAGTTTTTGAATGCGTCTTGTATTTTGTTTTCTCGACAAAAAAAAAAAAACAAAATGTTAAAATAGTCCAAATTCCCCCGAAAAAAAAACCGGAACGTGCAGACCGAAAGACCGTATTCCCTGTTTCCACTGGTTTTCCAGTTATAATTTCATTAAAACCGCCCGGACAAAAAAGCGAAGTTATCGCGTGCCCCTCGGTTTCCTGGTATTGTTCGCGGAGGAACAATGAAAATTAGCGTATACAGATCAGCCGTGGATCTGGTCGACGCGCGTAACTTTCGCGCGAAAATACGAGCCGGGCAAAGGTAATCGAGGACGGTCTATTGTTTCGTGGGGCAGAAGTAATTCTGGAAGACTGGATTCCCAGCAGCTATCGCGGAGTTACGACGCTGTCGTGCTCTCTCTCTCTCTCTCTCTCTCTCTCTCTCTCTCTCGGTTAAAGCGAAAGAATGGAGTAGAACAGAAAGAAAGAAAGAAAGAAAGCGGTTCGCGTGTGGTGAGCCAAGGCACCGGGGCCCGACTCGGCCCGCCATGGCCCGAGTATGGGAGGGGATCATGAGATTTACGTTTAGGCTAATTTCGCGTAACAAGTATCGGCTAACTAACGACACGTCGCGCTAGCATATGCGCCGATCCCTCGGCCTGCTAACGAGCTTGTAGTTCTCGGCCGTTCGAAGGATACACTCCTGGACAAAATGGCAGCGAAGTGCGCTATCTTTAATTTCTCTACGTAGAACTTCTAGTGCATATTTTCAAAATACAAAAAAGAAAAAAATAAAACATGTACAATCTGTTGGAAGATCCGTTGGGTTCACGTGCCTGCTCTATCATTATGAGTAAGTAGAATCGGTAGGTCATGGTCAGACCTACCAAGCAGTAAATGCAACTGGCATACATTGTCTTGTAACAACAACAAAATTGCAGTTCTGTTTAGATTTTACGTTTTGTTTAAATATCGATATCGAGAAGTTTATCAGAAAAGTTTTCTCATGAAAACATATTTACGATTTCGTTACTTCTAAAAGAAAAAATTAGGAGCATGTCATTTTGACTCGTCCGGTAGTTCTAGTGTTAAATAACAGAAATTCTACATGAAAGAATAAGTCAAAAATATCGAATAAACATTTCTTCATCCGAAATTTCGTTATCGAGAAAATCGAGTTTGAAATGCAGCATGCTATTCGATAGGAATTGTCTGACGCAATTGTCTGATCATGACCAACCGAATCTACTTCCTGCGTATACTAAAGCATACAAACCTGACAGATCTTCAAAGTGACAGATTTTCTCGAAAACAAAGCCTCAAACGAAAAATGTTTATTCTATATTTTCGACTTATTCTTTCATGTAGAATCACCCCCTTTTCGCTTGTACCACCAGTTATTACCAAACACCCTGTATATCTAATTTCAACCTTACGATCAAGAAATCGTTTACAATACCCAGCTATAAGCTAAATTTGTTCCCACCCTTGAATGTCAGATCGTTGCTTTGTAAACCAAACATTCAAGCGTTTCTTTTAAATTTTTTCAAACAATGTAATCTACAAATTTGAAATTATGTATATAATCCTGATATATGTGCCCATAATTATGAAAGTGGTCCAAGTCAAAATTAAAAAAAAAATGAATTTATCACTTATTTCACACGATATGATTTTAAACTAAATTTATTCAATAAAAAAAAAAAAAACAAGAAATATATGACAGACCACTTTCATAATTATGGGCACATATATGTAAAATACGCTGTATTCATATTAATCCCAATGTAAAGCTTCATAACCCCCGTATGGGGAGTTACACTTAAGCTCAATAAAAAAAAAACAAATATCCAGCTATACTCCATTCCGTAAACTGTGAAGTGTTGGTCAGAGATAGCGGCAGTCGTCGCTTGATCCCTGAGGGGTGAAAGATAGCGAACATGTGCTATCATTTTGTCGAGGAGTGTACGTCGACGCGTTGCTCGTTGTTTTTCGTTCTTCTTCTTTTCTCTTTTCCGCCAGGCTCTCGGCA
Source organism: Seladonia tumulorum (assembly GCA_913789895.3). NCBI lineage: Eukaryota > Metazoa > Arthropoda > Insecta > Hymenoptera > Halictidae > Seladonia > Seladonia tumulorum. The sequence continues at coordinate 19,027,171 of OU565271.1, forward strand.
AACCTGGCAGATTTACTGTTACGCATTGTGATAAGCTCGCCCGTAATTTCTGCGACAGAGAAAACCGGCCGGGTGCCGTTCACTGTTTCGCCCGTCAGAAGACCATCAATTACGCGAGGAGGACAACTCCTGTCCAACGTTCTGAGCCCGATGTTTAACGGAACTACAGCTGCAGGGTTTCCACCGTCACCGCGGCGGCGGCGGCGGCGTCCCGCGGACAAACACTCGCGAACATGATCGGATTAACCGCGGTATTACGCGTCACGGGGCAACGGACACCGACGATCATGAAAAACCGAGGTGGCTTCGCCATTGAAAACGTATTCCTTTCCGCCAGCCGATACAATGCCGGACTTCTCCCGATCGTGTTCCCGTTAGTTTCGATCAGATTCTGAATTGCGTTCCGTGTCGTTGGCTCCTCGGCGTTTCTTTCAATTACCGGCCCCGCCAAGTATAAAATGCCTGATGGCGCGGCGAATTTGTCGCGCGCGGCCATCTCTCGGACGATCTTCGATACGTTTCCTGTTGTTAGAAACGATATTTGCGGCGGCATTATTGCTCGCCGTTCGATCGATCAAGAGCGGTGTAACTCGATGTTTCTCCGTTTCGATTAACGCTACATCTCTGATATTCGTTGAATAAAGTGTCATTATTAGACATCGGATTTTACGCATTTATTACCCAGATAGCACTGGACGTCTTAAAGACGTCTGTTTTACGTCCATTTTTGGTCTCAACGTCTTACGTCCTGAAAAGACGTCTTTAAGACGTCTTAAAGACGTCTCGTAAAAGACGTCCCGTAAAAGACGTCGTTTTTACGTCTCATTTCAGACGTCTTTAAGACGTCTTTTACGAGTCGTCTTTAAGACGTTTCATTTCTTGACGTTTCAGTCATTCTAAACTGCTAGGGAAAAGCTTTACAAATTGTACACACGCAACACAATATAACGCAGTTTTCCATCCTTCGAATAGACGTTTATTTATTTAGGAAAGTTAAATAACTAAATTGTTAATTTAGTACTACTATAATATATTACATATATATTCGCAATAGAATTTAGCAATAAATATTGTTTAATAATAAAACTATACATTATATATCACAAATCCAAAATCCAAAATAATATATCAAAATAAATAGATAAATAAATAAATAAGTTAAATAAATAAATAAAGCATAAAATGTTAATGTTCGCGGATATGCTGAAAAACATTCTTTTAATTAATTTTTTTTATTTATAAATAAATAAATAAATAAAGCATAAAATGTTAATGTGCGCGGATATGCTGAAAAACATTCTTTTAATTTATTTTTTTTTATTTATTTAATTTTTTTGTTATATCAAACATTCAATTTATATTTCTTGTACATGTATACTATATTCAAATTCAATATTTTTCTCACAAGAAAAAATGTGGCTTAAAAAATATTTTTCTAATATTTGACAAACATATCTATCTAATATTTTTGTGGTACTAGGGACGTCTTAAAGACGTCTTTAAGACGTACAGTTTTTTCACAAAGACGTTCCAGAGACGTTCAAAAGCCGTTCGGAAGCCGTTCGTAGGACATTCAGACGTCTAGTAGACGTCTGAACGTCTTTGACAGACGTCTTAAAGACGTCTGTCAAAGACGTCTCTGTGCTATCTGGGTACAAAAATGAGTAGATGTAATTTCAAACAGTAAGAACATTAGAAAAATTTAGAAATACTGTTATATCATTTTCAACCTATTAAACATATTGGGAAAGAAAATAAATTTCTATTTCGTTCCAGTTTGTTGCAATTTTGGTAGAAAATTTTCATTTTGCATAAAGATCCGCTGTCTAGTCGTTATACCTTTCTGCGATATTATTTTTACATCATTTTTACTCAATTCCTCGTGCTATAAAATAATCCGCTGTTTCGACTTGCTCCATTTTTGCGACTCTGTATTGTCAGTGGACCTGAAACTGTTATTACAGAAACAATTTAACACGTTGACTGCCGTGTCACCCATGTATGGGTGACGGAATTATTTGTTCAGGCTTTAAAATGAATTTTTACGTTAACACATTCATTGTACCGATTAGGATCTGTAAAATGCAAGAAAGTTGGAGAAGTACACAATATCATACATTTAATTTTTTTGAATTTCTATTTTATTAAATGACTTACTTTGATTTCATGGAATTTTTTAGCTTTCTTGTTTGGCGATCAAAGTGTTAATCCTTCTTCGATGCGATAAATGCTGATTTATTTAGAATTAAATTTTTTTTTGTGGAAGAACCATTTTCAGTCTATAGATTGAGTAATTAATTGTTAGGGAAGACGAGAAATAGTAAGCCATGAAATGTAGAATGAAATTTGTTGAAACAAATTTACGAGAATGATTCTAATAAAGCAGCGTTTATGTCAAGTAGAATGGGCCAGGTGATGCTCAGACGCGCCAGAGCCGATTTCTATTCCGCAGCACGCGTACTTGCGTATCTTCGAGTTCAATTTTCTCGAGGAACGAAAGCTCGAGCAGGAAAATGTTATTCCAGGTTGTCGACTTATTTTTTCGCCGAGATTACACACCTCTCTCGCACACCTTGCGTATCGAAGATCCGATCCAGGGGCCGGCAGACGCGAACGTTCTCGCGTCGGTAACACGCGCGCGTACGGCGTCGCATTCTCACGAACATGCGTAATATCCTCCGGCGAAGCATCCGTGACCCTTATTGTCGTCGGGTACTGTTGCCATGTGAATTGTACCCTGTACTGGCTCGCGTGTCAGGGTGTCTGTGCGTAGAAAAATAGGAAAGACATCGTCCGTGAGCACGAAAGAACGGTGAGCTCTCAGAAACCGTTCCCGTGAAGCTCACGTCTATGAAGAAAAATTCTTTTTCCGACAAGCCTCTCGTATCGGTCGAAAGTACATCTGAAATAGAAAAAGATTAATATGCTTTCACTCGATAATGGGTCTAATCTGATCCATTATCCATTACAGCGTGACAGCATCTCGGTAGGCTTTCTCATACTCGTGGCTAGAAGGCCTCCCGTATTTCCCGAATATTATGTACTAGGAGTTTTAACATCGAGATATACTTTTCACGGAATTTATATACATCATAACTGACCGAACGCTTTCTATCGGATCTCCATAAAGAAACTGCGGCCACGCTTTGAAATCGCTTTTTACTTTTCCTTCGTTCTGTTTTCAACGAATTCGCTCGTCTAGGGTAACGTTTCACGTCACATGCTACTACATCGATATTTTACCAAAATAATTTCAGTTTTTTCACAAGATGACGTATACGACTTAATTATACAGGGTGGGGCACCACATTTTGCCATCTAGATTTACGTCATTATTATTACGCATAGCAAACAATTTTTTAGGTGAAGTTGAATGGTTTTGAGAGGGGCACATTCTGATGGTACATTTTTTTTTGTAGGTGGACGTGTAAAGGACATATGAAGGTCATTCATGTTTTTTTAAATGGAATCATATATTTTTTATTGCATCAGCTGATGCTCCTTCATATTCTTTACAGAAAAGTATTAATCTATTTGTGTAAAAAAATCATTAGTTTAGGAGATATTTTAATTCTAATTTGTTAGGAAATCTCGACTTTCTGGTCAATATTATGAATTCAATGTGGTAATGTAGCAGGAGAGCAAGAATTATCAATGTAAATATTTACATTTTCTGTGTTGATAATTCTTGCTCTACATATTGTGAAATTTAATCTCTTTTACGTCTCTGATCGCTTCATAATCTTATCGCGTAAATCTAGATGGCAAAATGCGGTGCCCTACCCTGTATAATGTCTCTGAGATAACCAACAACAATATCGATGATAGTTAGCAGCACCATCAGCTCCAGAGGATTAATGAGATCGTTCAAGGTAGGACGTTTATGTAGGAAGTAGATCTTTATTCTATGACTGTTTTACGAATTCTGCTGTTACACGGTTCACGCGAAAACATCAGGTTGTTATAAACAAATCGATCGTCGGCTTGTAATGACAACCGGTTACCAGTGAGACGAGCAAACGAGTCAAACGGATGACTGTCAGATCGTCCCAGCTGACTGCCGACGATCGATCGTCACCAACATTAATGAATATATAATAATGAATATATATAAACTCCTATACATTTATGTCTTGTAAAATCACTTTATCTGTGAAAATCCGAGAAAGAGTTGCTCGAACTTTCCTATGGGGGTTCGTCAGAGAATATAAGCGGTTTAAAAATAGGCGATGGAGCGCGGTTTTGTACGCGATTATTTGAACCGACTGCGAAGAGGCTGATCCACCTGGAGATTTCACTTTTATTGCTCCGCCTCGGTGGGCGTCGCGTCGCCGGTAGTCACGCGCCGTTTCAAGTTAGACAAACGATAGAGGTATTTATCTCGCTCATTATTGTCAGCCACGGAGCATTCCTCCGTAGCGGCGATTCCGTTATTCGCCGGAATGTTTCTCCTCCGGATAGATTCTTGCGGGCTCTCGGTGCTCCGCGAGGCATAAGATCACGTCCGCCGTCCGTCGGCATGGTTTCTTCCCGATAATCCGTGGGGAATTCCAAATCAGGTTTTTCCGTTCCACCGGCGCGGCGCGGCCCCTCGGTCCTCTTTCATCCGGTGCTCCTTTCCTCGGTCGGTTCACGAACGAGCGGACATGGTTTATTCACGCGAATCGCACCGAGCCGGTGCCGGTGCCGCAACGATATCCGGACGATCTACCCATGAAATTACGAGAATTTCTACGGTTTTTACGGAGGACTGCGCCTAACCTCGAACGTGACTCTCCGAGCAAACTGAGCTATCGCCTCCTTCGCCGATCCCCGATTCCGCAGGACACCCTTTAACCGCACCGTGCTACACAGAATTTAGAGATTTCCTCAAAAATCAATTCTCTCCCCTGTCGACGTCAGAGTTCGACGTTATTCGAACAACCAAGGAAATTTTATTCGCTGACCGTTTGCTATTTATTTGTCATTTCTTTTTGTATGATTTCTAGGGGTGTGCGGGATTCCCGAAAATATTCGGGATTCCCGTAATATATCCGGGATTCCCGAAAATATCCGGGATTCCCGAGAATATTCGGGATTCCCGCGAATTTTCGGGATCCCGAAACCATTCGGGATTCCCAAAAACATCTGTGATTCCCGACATTTTAAGTTTCTCCCTACTTCCAACAATTACCAGCATCCGAAAGTCCGAAAGCAATTGTGTTCTCGAAGATTACATATCTTATTAATCGGAAATGTTCATGTTCGTTTTTGGGAATCCCGAAAATTCGCGGGAATCCCGGATGTTTTCGGGATTCCTAAATTCTCGGGATTGCATCCCGATCCCGAGAAAAATTCCCGTCCCGACCGGGATCCCGCACACCCCTGATGATTTCGATTAACCCTCTATGGGCCCGTGTAACGTTTCAGGTCACGTGCTAATATATCGAAATTTTACCAAATAATTTTACTTTTCATCAGAAGATGACGTAGATGACTCTCTGAGATAACCAATAACAATATTGATGACGGTTAGCTGCACCAACCATTTGGAATATAATATAAAAGTAAATGCCTTGCAAGTTGCCTGCAAATAGAAATCAATGGAACAAAATTCGGACCATAGAGGGTTAATATAGAGATCGTAGAGTTCAATTAAATTTTGGACTGCTCACTTAGATTGGCATCTCCCAGTTATGGTGCTCAACATTAGCTCGATTGTAAAATCCTCTTTTTCCTTTTTTTTTAACATAAAGAGAATTTTGTTGTATCAGGGGCTACCAAAGTAAAGAAAACTGTGTAATAATATTTCTAGTCTTATATACTAGGTTGTTTCCAGTACGTTTCTGCCGAAATAATTATTCATTAATTCTTTTCTCCTTCGCTCCATCATGCAAATTACTATTGTTTGAAGCTGCGCCAGTGTTACAGCGTTTTATAGGGCTGAGAAACTCGTTCCAAGCACCGTTTAGACTATAAACATAAGAGAGGCCGAACGGTAGATAAGCTTTCGATTAACTTCTCCGTTTTGCATCTTAATCCGGCCGAGATAGGGCTAGTTTAAATTGCAAATTTCCGCACCGTTTTTAATAGTACCATTCCGAACTATCCAACCATTGTGCCCCCATATCATATAAAACATTTAAAAAACTAATACCTCCATTCAAGCCCCTGTCGCAAGATTGCGAGCAAATAAATTTAGTCTTGTAATTCTGTATAAAAACGATGCATACCGATCACAGATTTTGCGCTCGGTACGATTTTAACCCTTTTAGTGCCGGACGACGATATATCGTCGTTTGCTACACTTGCCAAAAGTGCCGACAACATTATATCGTCGTGGGTGTAATAGCGCCTTCTTCGATTTGAAAGATAGAACTCAATTTTTATATTATTTATAATTGTGTTATTCATATTGTTGCGGAGGCTTCGGCTCCGCCTCGCCGGTGAACACATTTTAACAACACAACAAGCACTACCGAAACACTACTAATAATTATAAAACTCTTTATTAGTTGTCAACGGACAATGTCTGAGATTATGCTATATGCGCGTGCTCTCGCTTCAACGACTCGAGAGAATCTGTCGTCTTTCTTCTTCTCAATAACAACCCCGTTGGCCGGAAACCACAATATCGATTCAACGGCCAACTTCTCTCGATCTCCACAATCGACAGCTTCCATCGTAACAATATTATTTTCAATTGATATTGGAGAATCATTATCATTGCTTTATTCTCCATTTCGTCCCGAATACGTGGCATTTTTAAGCATGTAAATATCATTTGTAGTTTGGTTTTTATAAGCGTTTTTCCAAATCGTTGCATATTTGTCAAATTCGGCCGGTCATCTTCGCATAGGCACTCGTTTTTCGTCCGGCACTAAAAGGGTTAAGGATAAAAAAGCGTTCTAATCGTCGTAAACGTAGGGAAAATCGTACGGTAAGGGATTAAAGATGTTTTTTTTCAGAGGAAATTTGATTACGGTATCCTTCATGGATGAAAAGTTCCAGGAAAATGTTGCTAGATTCTCCGACGATCGTGCGACCATAGTGCGGCACGGCGCACGGTTCGAGCGACCAGCAAAAATCCACCTCGGATACGGCATGGTCGATGCGCACGTTGGTTTCAGTGTCACGTACGACGAGGATCAACGACTCGGTCTCGCCGCGAGTGGTTTTTGCGGGACTGGTACAGTTGTAAGACGCTGTGAAGCGATATCGCCTCGCTTTATGTAACCACGTTTGAATAAAGATCAGGGACCACGCGTCTTGCGGGAAAGTGGACGTTCCGCAAGACAGTAATCGGCGTACAGTTGTCAACCGGATTGCTTAATTCCGTTTCCATTTTCGAACGGCGTTTAAATTTTCTGGCCAGTCACGCCTAATCGGTTGCTCAACAACGTCCGTACACCTCTCGAGTTCGCCGAGAACGTTCTTCGCGACGGAATTCTGCCGAGATTATTCCACCAATCCTTAAAACTATCGGAAACTTGAATTTTCTTTGCGTGAAAATTGTATATGAATTAATTGTGCGATAAAACAAAGAATATATCACACGCAAAAATTCCCAAGCCCTCTCGATAAAATTATTAACGAAAGAAATTTTCTTATTCTGCACAGAAGTCCATAGAAATTTTCGGTGATTTTATCATGTACTTAAATGAATGAAATTGTAACGAGAAAATTGTGTTGGAAAGTAACTGTGCTGAAAGTAAGTTTTTCTGAGAACGAATGCTACGTTTTTGAGAATAATTGCCATGCTTTACGAGGTGTGTTATCTTGTAATCGCAGTATGCATCACGGTGCAATGAAACTAGAAACAAGGGACCGTCCATTGTGATCCATGGAACAATTTGGTCATGAACCACAAATCCGGTGAGGCTCTTTCGGCAACCAGAACACTCGATTCTCGGAATCGGTCACTTAATTGGGTCACGCTGCGTCGTGTTCGATTCGTCCCGCAGAAATCATTGTGCCCCACCCAACAAGTAATTGACCAATCAGAATTGCGTTCCATGCGAGTGTTAACGGTACGATAAAATGTAGAAAGAAAATTCAGTCAAATAATTTTCACAATTTTATGTTCTCAACAAGAGACGATTATATCGAGCGAACAAATTGCCGTATTATATACGAGGAAACAACAATTGTTCGTCATTCACCGTTCCGGTTGGATATTAAATTTCCATAAAATACGGATATCATTCCCGACTAGCCTTAAAAAATGACAAAATACGTCTACATTCTAATTAATATTCCCGATTATGTAATTCGCATTTTGTATGGAAATCGTCTGCTGTTCGACCAATTGTTGTTCAACTACGTTGCTATTATTCGACGATTATTTGTTCAATGCGATCAGCTCGAATAATTAAACGAGGCAGATTGTTGCGTCACAGAACTAAAAAGCGTTTCGGTTGTAACAAATACTCTATAAATAAGCTTACGCAACTCCGTAAAGTAATTTCTTTCTTGAAAAGGAAAGGGATCTCTGAAAAAGGTTGAAATTCTATGGTGATCGTGCCAGGGCAAACCCCAACGCCATAAACACCTCGAAGCAAAGGACGACCAGAGACTGCGCAGTGGTCGAAGCTATTGAGAAAGAAGAAACGTCTCCGAGGAGGACGAGAAAGGAATAGAAATACAATTCGAACGGTATTATAGGTTTTTCTACTTAATTGCCTTGTAATTGAATACATTTTTCTCAATGGGAAACGAGTTTTCGCATTCCGTTAACGAAGAATTCACGCGGCCTTCTCCTTTGATCCGTCCCGGCCATCGCTTACGTTCCATCGTCACCTGCTGGACAAATAAGTCCCTTTGAGGTCTCTTTTAAGGTGAGAAAAGAAGTGGATATCGCACGGCGCCAAATTAGGGGCTCATACGAGGGTGAGAAATACGATCAAACCTTCCCCCAACCGGCAGCTCTTTGTGCCTCGCGGCCTAGCATTCGTAAAATTCTATCGCTGATCGATTCCTCTCGCGATTCGATTCACAGTTCCGTCTTCCTATGGAATATCTTCACGGTGAAAAAAGACGTCCGAGAACATCGTACACGTACCTAGGATACCGCCATCACGGCATCATATCCAATTGGAAACCGTTTGAACACCTGCAGCGCAAAAAGTTTATTAGACAAACACAATCTTCCCGTTTAATTCCAATTTCATTTATCCGAAGCATCGATGCACGTTCGATTTCCACGACGGGTAAGCAACACTATCAGAGACGGGTCAAAATTATTTGTTCTTCATTTCTTTCTATTTTACAATTATCGCGAATAATTGTCGGAATTATTCGTCATGAGAATAATCTTACGATTGCTCGCAAAGAGTAAAAGTTCGGAGCGCAATGGCTTCGCGTGGACGGTTCCGATGTTAACGTTTGTTAATGTTTATCACCGTGTAAACAGTTTACACGCTCGCCCTGAGTAATAGACACCGGAGACAGACGGAAACGGCTAGCAATGCGGCAGTGGACTCGGCAGAAGTACATAGCCCGTATTATTGCGATCAAATTATTTGTTCTTGACTTCTTTCTATTTTACAATTATCGAATAATTGTGCCCATAATTATGAAAGTGGTCTGTCAAAATTAAAAAAAAAAATGAATTTATCACTTATTTCACACGACATGATTTTAAACTAAATTAATTCAATGTAAAAAAATGAAAGAAATATATGACTTAGACCACTTTCATAATTATGGGCACAATTGTCGGAATTATTCGTCATGAGTAGACATCGGATCTTTATGCATTTATGGCTTATGGAAATGTTAAAAAAATGCTATAATATAAAATTCGAGAGAATTTAATACGATTTTTATTTGCTTTGGATCTACAAAGGCTGTCCCCATTAAAAATAAAATTTTATTTCATTCCACTTTCTTAAAATGTTTCTATAAAAATTGGAAATTGCATAAAGATCCGATGTCTAGTCATGAGAATAATCTTACGATTGCTCGCAAAGAGTAAAAGTTCGGAGCGCGGTTGCTTCGCGTGGGCGGTTCGGATGTTAACGTTTGTTAATGTTTATTACTGTATAAACAGTTTACACGCTCGCCCTGAGTAATAGACACCGGAGACAGACGGAAACGGCTAGCAATGCGGCAGTGGACTCGGCAGAAGTACATAGCCCGTATTATTGCGATCAAATTATTTGTTCTTGACTTCTTTCTATTTTACAATTATCGAATAATTGTGCCCATAATTATGAAAGTGGTCTAAGTCAAAATTAAAAAAAAAAATGAATTTATCACTTATTTCGCACGACATGATTTTAAACTAAATTTATTCAATGTAAAAAAAATGAAAGAAATATATGACTTTTACCACTTTCATAATTATGGGCACAATTGTCGGAATTATTCGTCATGAGAATAATCTTACGATTGCTCGCAAAGAGTAAAAGTTCGGAGCGCGATGGCTTCGCGTGGGCGGTTTGGATGTTAACGTTTGTTAATGTTTATTACTGTATAAACAGTTTACACGCTCGCCCTGAGTAATAGACACCGGAGACAGACGGAAACGGCTAGCAATGCGGCAGTGGACTCAGCAGAAGTACATAGCCCGTATTATTGCGATCAACTGTGCATCGCCACTGCACGCCGAACATGCGGATGCACCGTCAACCCTATTGCCCTCTCCCCTCGCTACTTGTGCAACGAGCCGGCCGCCAGTGTCAGCTCGTAAATCATATTCAGATTCCGTTGTTGGACTCATAAACTAACCGGGCAACTGTAAGTTCACGGGGTTGTATCATGTTGTTACTTCTGCATGTTCCACGCTGCCCCGTGGCCGGGGCCCGGCTGTTATCGCTCGGATCGACTTCCGTTTATCGTTACTTGTGCTCTTACAATTTGTTGATCGGACGTTTGTGAAATTGCACCACGGTTGGCCCCGCGCCGGTATGCTCACCCCCGGCCATTAATATCGCGACACTCGCCAAGGAGGATCATGCGAACATCATTTCCAAAGCGATGGTTCCGGACTGTGAATAATTTCGTTCCGTGTACGTCTATACATTCGTTCTATTATAAAATTACCGTTTCAACGTATTACCGATTGTTTAACACGTTGAGAATCCCAAAAAATTCCATGAAACCAAAGTAAGTTATTTAATGAAACAAAAATTGAAAATAATTATATGTGTGATATCGAGCAGTTTTCCAACTTTCTTGCATTTTACAGATCCCAATCAAATTTGGACAAATAATTACGTCACCCACATCTGGGTGACACGGCGGTCAACGTGTTAACCCTTAGCGCTCGAGTGGTGACTCTGAAGCACCACTAGAAATTGTTGTGGCATTATTTCAAAGAAACTACAAAAAATATTACAAAATATTTGCTACATTAGAAAATTTATATTTAATAGATTACCAAACATTTAAATGTTATATGTGGAAATTGGATCAGCTTCGTATGAATAAAATGAAAATATTCTAAGACGGAAAAAAAATTTAGTTTTAGAATGAAAATAGCGTCGAGTGCAAAGGGTTAATATTTTCAGAAAACTTGAACCGAACTACGGATTTTATTTCTGACGAGTAAACGAGTAGATTCGATATCGAGACAGTAGAGACGTTGAAAGAATTTAAGAATTAATTCAGGATTTACAAAGTGTTGAAGAAAAAGGAAATATTTCGAAGAAATTTATTTTACTACTTATTTATTTGGTTTCTGTACCTTGCAACTGACAATTTTGATTTTGTTATAGAAAGATCGTGACATAGATCGTGTATCTCCAGTATTAGTCATTCGATCGTTGTTGATCAGGGATGGAAAATGACCACTTTTAGTCACGCGATTGGATCCCGTGATAATCTAGATGCGCGTGCCGTTGAGTGGGAATTCGTCAAACGCGTGTCTGACCATGACCGACCGTTTCTACTTATCGTAAACGCTAATGGTCTCGCCGTGAAACTTTCACGATCCATTTTCCCGGAAATGAAGGCTCGTATGAAAAACTTTCGCCCGACGTTTTCGCCTTATTTTTTCACGCAGTATCACCTCGTTGCCAATCGTACCGCAGTTTCCTCTGTTTCGGATGGCGGCGCCGCGGCTTGGGAAAGACGATCGAATATAATCCACATTCCCAGGGCAATGTTGTGTATTATCAGGATGCAAAATTGCTTTTTCCCGACCCGGTCGGCGGGGCACCGTGATAAATAGAACGCGGGACGGTAATTGAAGTTGACCTGATATTTTTAACGCAACCGGACGGTAGTGCCCATAAATCACTATTATTGATTTAATTACTTCTCCGCGGCGGAGAAGAAGAAGAAGAGGAAGAGAGAGAGAGAGAAAAAAAGGCCGCAATCCCGGTAGTAATCAAAGAAAGATCTCTCGCGCCGACTGCAGATTGATGTATCGAGTGCAGCGCTCGCAGCCCTTTCATTTGACCGATCCTTTTACCTTCTTTTCCTTATGATTTATTTCGTAAGAGGATTACAAGCGGCTCCGAACGGGACGGAGCACCGTGGACCAATTATAAACGCGGGCTGCCCGGTTATTCCACATTCGTACGAAGAGCGGCGGCGGCCTCCCTCAACGAGAAAGTTTCGAGCCTCGTCGACCCGATTTTAGCGAGCATTAATAAATTGGCTTGCGTAATGCCGAGCCGATGCAACAACTTCAATTTATTGCCGGCTGCACTGGCGAGATACAGACGCGCGAGAGCCCCGACGCCGGAGTTAAACGGTCACGCGAATCAAATCCGATGTTGCACGACGTATTTTTCACGCGGCATATAATTTTATTTCATTGTTAATCCTCCGCCAACGAGACAGCCGTCGCCCCCGATCGAGAACCGAATGTCGAAAGCCATCGGATTAACGAAATATATGTGACCGATGGTCTTCCGGTGCAAAGCGTCATTTTGTGGAATTTTTCAAAAGAAATCAAACGACTGTCTTGCATCGAGATTTTGCATATACGTTTGCTATCGTTTGAACTAAACAACAGAATTTTTTGACGTCGAAATATATAAAATTATCAGAATTATAGTTTTTTTTTTAAGAGGAGCATACAAATAGAAGTGCACTATCGTTTGAACACACATTATTATGTTTATTTGTATGTATTATGTTTATTTTAAGCCGGCATGGTACACATACTTTCGCCACATTGTGTATACACGACGTGAAATTGATCCTGTAATTTTTGTAACGACGCTCAACTTCTTACCGGATTTTTTACACCACGATCCATAACGAGCACACGATTAAGCTGATGGGAGGTCATTCAACAAAATTAAAAACTCTTTACACAGGGGATATCCTGACAGCAGTTTCTCAGCATCTTCTTACGCACCAAGTGGCTATAATGTAATCATTTAATTAATCTTCGAAGATTTTTTGAGACTACGTGTAGACGCGGAAATTTATTCTACCGGTAGCTCGAACGTTATAATTATTATAAACATCGTTTATTGTAATTTATAGTAACGTTTCGTCGAGGCTATGTATTTATAGGATCGCAAAAACGTTGCGGTTAGGGTAACTATATCGGCAGCTAAATCTAAAGTACAGTGATGCTAACGAGATACCTAGATCAGAGTTCCGTCGATCTTATCTGTCTTTCACACCCCGCAGATATAGTCGGTATTATAGCGTCGGGACGCAAGTGTATCGCAAGTTATAGTGGAGCCTAACAGCGTGGTATATGCTTCAACCTTCTTTTTTTTTTTTGGAGTAATTTATTGAACGAGAATAATGAATTGCCAGTAGACTGTGGATATAGCAAAGTAGAAATCAATTTACAATTTTCAATCAAACAGGAATGTGGTTGTTCAATTTTTATTTAATCTCTTTTTCCTATCGTTATGCGTAAGCGTTTTTTAAAGTTACAGAAAGGATAAAGTTTGAACATTTTTGAGAAAGAGAGATCAACGATTGTGTTTCCACTTTTTCAGAGTTTCAGAACTCAAACGATACGAAGCGAATATACGGCACAAGCGGTACTGGTTTTCTGTTTACTAACCAAACAAACTAAAATGGTACTGAAATATTCAACGGATCTATATTTATGAGAACATGTTGATCTTGATGTCGTCGCCTATTTACTTCGCTCTGGAAACTGTTGATTTATGGTACGTTACCGGTTTACGAACGCAACGATAAAAGAAAAATGACCAGAGGTCATTCATGGTTATGTGGTGTTCGTTACAATGTTCATTCTACGTGGACATTGTATTTACGATCGAGCTATCTTACTCCGATTTGCTGTTATAGGATCTCTCTACAAGCTACAAATTGTCTGCATCAATTTCCAAAAAAATTGTCACCTTTATTTAACCCTTTGCACTCGGCGCTATTTTCATTCTAAAACTAAATTTTTCTCCCGTCTTAGAATATTTTCATTTTATTCATACGAAACTGATCCGATTTCCACATATAATATTTAAATGTTTCGTAATCTATTGAATACAAATTTTGTAATGGAACAAATATTTTGTAATATTTTTTGTAATTTCTTTGAAATAGTGCAACAACGATTTCTAGTGGTGCTTCAGGGTCACCACTCGAGTGCTAAGGGTTAATAATTCTGATAAGTTGATAACAACCGAATCGCTTTTATCGTTCTACCGTTTCATGTTTCGCTAATTTTTCTTATAAAATCCGCAGTCTGGTTAATTCTTTCTGCATAACGGTATTATTCGAAGATGGCATTTCCAATCGGCTGTACCTATTACGAAATTTGACATTCCCTCCTCTACCGGTCTCCCATTTTAATTTGATTTCCGGTGAGATTTCGTCTTTCTCCGGAGTCCAATCAGGAATTTCTGTCCGATCGCTACCAAGTTCATTACGGTGCACTTCTCTAATCCGCGCTGTTCATTATAATGCCGGTGGATAGATCGAGCCAGCTGACCTGCCAGTCGAGAAATCGGCAGTTCCGATCGGGATACTGATAAGATCGTAGCCACCGCCTACGATCTATTAAGAACCAGCTTACTTAAGCCTTGGGGAATACACGTAAGCGTACCGAACTGGAAGCGGCTACCAACTATACCGAAAGCAAAATCCTCCGCTGCCAATTACTTGCGGTCCATACTAGACGGCGTACTTGATTTTAGTCAACGTTCGTTTCGTTGTCTAATCGGCATAGTCAACTTCAACTGGAAAAAGAACTGGATAAAATATACAAAATAAGTTCTCTGTTCGAGCTGAAACGTTTACTTTCAAGGGCTCTTCTTTAACTTTTCTCACTGGAACGCCTCCGTATATAAATAATACAACAGCCCAGCGCATCGGTGCATCGGCGCACAGTGGGCAAAAACGGCCTTTTTCGATTCAAAATCAAAGAACTTTCGATAGGAATGAGGTAGAGCGATGAAATTTTTTTTAAATGAAAGCTGAAACTTTGTAGAATATGGGAAAAATAGGCAGGTTACGGTACGAACGTTTTTTAACCATGAGAAAATTCGTTAAAGTTGCACAATTTCAAGAAAGTGCCAGTAGTAATGACAGCGATACGTCAAGTGATGACGAGATGCGAAGTGCTTCATGTCTCGTAAGTAACTCAAAACGTTAAAATACTTCATTATTATTATTTTTATTGTGTTTTATATATGAGAATACGATATACTTTCAAACTAGTGTGTTATCAAGTCATTTTAACGAAAAAATTTCATTAATTTGTGTCAAAAAAATCTATTTTTTTCAAACACCAGAGGTCGTAGACAAATTTTGAAAACAGATTTGAAATCAGCGTGAAAAAATCTATGGGGAACGATATATAGCATGTTAAAAAAAAATTTTCCGCGCGTATTAACCACAACAACAAAATTTTCTTGAAATTGTGCAACTTCAACGAATTTTCTCAAGGTTAAAAAACGTTCGTACCGTAATCTCCCTATTTTTCCCATATTCTACAAAGTTTCAGCTTTCATTTAAAAAAAATTTCATCGCTCTACCTCATTCCTATCGAAAGTTCTTTGATTTTGAATCGAAAAAGGCCGTTTTTGCCCACTGTGCGGCGCGAGGGTACACGGTTTTCTCGGCGGAATGCTGACCGGAGAGGCAAGAGAAGAAGAAGGTGGCCGCGAGGAACACACAGAAAGTTATTCTCTTCCCGCGATATAGTTTATTAACTCGGCCGGGGTTTTAACAGCGATACAAAGCGACGCGACGTATCGCGAACGAGGGGAAGAAACGAGGCAGAGGGGGAGCATTCTACGGTGCAGTAATCTACGTCAAGCGATAAGTAGAGACTCGGTCTGGCTCTCTGTGGCTCGTTCCCCCGTGGTCGCTGCTTTAATTCAGAACTACCGGCGCGGCTTCGAGTCTCCTAAGTATGTGTACCGGTCGACCTGCTAGCCAATCGTTTCTCACAGGCAATGTATTCGAAACGGAAGAGGGGTTCGTCCGCGAGGCTTTCTCAAGCGGACTATCCGAGCCTCGTGGGGCAGGTGCATCCTCCTCCGTTCGGTGTAACAGAGCCCGCATATGCATATTACACACCACTCGGCCGGCAATACTTTACACGGACCAATACCCCTGCAGAAAACGGTTTCTCTCTATCTCTTTCTCCGCGTTTTTCTCTGTCCTCCTTTCTCTCTCTCTCTCTCTTGTGGTTTAGCCCGTTCGCGTTACACCGCCTTGTGCAGTCACGTTCAGTAATCACGGCCTCGTAAAACGAGCAATGCATTGCACTTGCTTTTCTACGCCGACCAACATAATGTTGCATAATTGTCGGACACCGGTGACTAGGTTCGGCACTGTTCCCCCCGGTTCGGTTGAATAAGACAAATTCGAATGCGTGACGACACGCCGCCGCCTATGCCGTGCGGTACGTGCGCCGTTTTAAGAATTGCATGTTCTTTTTCTCTTCGGGTTTTATTCCTTTGTTCGCTGATCCTTATTATTCGGTTAATGGAAAAATTATCGCGGGTTTCAGCGGTTTCAATCTCACCGGGTTTTCTTTCGAGTAGACGAACTATTGTGCTATTGTACACACGTGTGTACAATTACTTTCTCAAATTAGCAAGAGCATGCTGCTCAAGTTTTTAGCGATTTTTTCTGTATCTTTAGAATCTCAATAATTGTAAATTAAAAATATTTGCACCTGTCATTTTGACAACGGTCACGTAAACCTAGTGTTAAAAACGCATTCGCGGAGAATTGTTCAGTGTGTTTCTTTGAATATATTATATTAACACGTTAACTGCCGAGGGGGTCACTGGTGACCGGCACTCGACTTTGCTACAGCGCCGTGGGGGCCACCGGTGACCGGCGGCGTGGTCAATATTAAAAGTACATAATTATAGTAAATATGGATACTGATCAATTTTTCAATAATACCATTGTTACTATAATGGTTTGAAGAAATTAATGCAATATAGAACATACAAAATATTTTTTTTTTTTTTTTTTCGAAACACTGAGAGTAATCACTTAGCAACCGAAGCACGATTGTTTAAAAAAAAAAAAGTAATACTTGCCTACAGCGCCGTGGGGGGCACCGGTGACCCCCACCAAAAAAAATGCTTCAAACATGATTTTATAACTCATATTATTTGCTGGGAACTATATTTCATCATAATATGCATCGCATAATGAAAAGTTCATGTTGGCGCCTGGGACAAATCATGGAAAATCCGTCCGGCAGTCAACGTGTTAAAAATTGCTAAAAATTTTCAGTCATTCTTGTTGTTTCCACGAGGTAAAGTCAGAGTTTCGTTGTCCGTTCGAGGGTACGGCGTTGGCTAAATTAGAGAAATTTCAACACTTCCCGACAATACTGGTTAATGCGAGATTAACCGTTCGATTAGCTCGAACCGATGCACGAGAAGCGGTCGACACACGAAGAAATCCCCGTGTGATTATTAAAGGTATTTCTCCGGTGTTTAGCAACGGTCTGCCACCAAGCGGAATGCTTGATTTACTTCCGACTTAGATAGCACCGTCCCGGGACACGGTCATACTTTCGCGATTAATAAGGTAGATAGTAGGAATGTGAGGTAATTCAGTCGTTGCAGAAACGTGTTGCGGATGGAAGTAGCTAGGTTCGGATATATCAAACGGTCGAGCTTTCGTGTTCCCTTAAAGAAAGGTCATTGTGCCGGGGTACCATTTCGTAAACGTCATCGACCGACTATCGATTATTGGCTGTCGGATTATCGGGACCGTTCGATTTTCTTCGCGGGTCGAACGCGCAGTTTTAATTCGTTGATCGATAAACCGGCGCTGCATTATAATGGCCGATTAGAAAGCGAGTTTATTCGCGTTGACACGCGTCTACGTTTAATTTACGAGCCCGCTGATAGGTGTCCAATTTGGCGGAGCCGTTTCGCGAAAGAGCGAAAAAGCATGGTCGTTTGTTTAATCTGTTCGATTAATTTTCTTTCTGTTCTTTTTTCTTTTTTTTTTCTTTTGTCCCCTCTCTCTTTCTCCTCCCGACGACACCTGTTAGATTCGTTCGCGTCTCCAGCGCGAACGTATCCCCGCCGTGACAAAGCTGGCGGATTAGTCACGTGCGAATCTACAACGTTGCACTCCCCTGTCACAATTAGTATGCACGGAGCACACCGCGGAATCGTAGGCTAGGCATGTTGTTGCCGAGTCGGACTGACAAGATTTGACATTGATAGAGCACGCCGGATAATTAATTTCACCGTCTGTGGAATAATAATTCATTTAGGAGCAACCGCGGTATCATTGTTATTCTTTATTCATTTTTTCATCTTTATACGGCTGGTTCACCGATTTATTTCAGTTTTGGTTTCTTCGAAGAGATTTTGTCATTTTTCCGGGTACTTCGTAATAGCGAATTTTTCTTTTTATTTTATTTTATAATTTTATTGACTTATAAGTAGACAGCGGATCTTTATGCATTTATGGCTTATGGAAATGTTAAAAAAATGCTATAATATAAAATTCGAGAGAATTTAACACGATTTTTATTTGCTTTGGATCTACAAAGGCTGTCCCCATTAAAAATAGGATTTTATTTCATTCCACTTTCTTAAAATGTTTCTATAAAAATTGGAAATTGCATAAACATCCGATGTCTACTTATAAGTAATTCTAAACAAAAGGATGAATACGATACTTTTTGTTCTAGTTCTTGGATGTGTCTTATTAATAAAATTCCGTAGCTCCGTAGTTTTCTAAGAAAAAGAAAACAATATTTAAGTATCACTCGATTTTTCTACTTTAGAGGTTTGCTTCGGAGTTGTTTGAAGATTTTGCAATTTTTGTCCGCGGGCATTTCCCAACAGTGAATTTTTATCGCGAACTAAATCGCGCAGAATTTTTCAATGTCTGGTAAATGACAGAAGGCGGATGCCTATATTTTCACGTCAGGCATCCAGAACGGTAATAACTCATCGCCTACGCGCGGAAATGGCCGCGAAACTGGCTTCGCGCACTCGTGTACACGCTAATAGAGAGGATTCGATGATCCTGATAGTATTAAAGCAGTTGAACGAACGGGATTAAATGCCGGGGACACGTGACAGACATGCTTGAAATTTGTCGGTTCGTGTTATGATCGAATTTATGTTCGACCAATAATTTAATCTCATTCTTTTCAATTACATCAGTTTGATTTTATAATCCTGCCTTTATACGTTCGTACAGAAATATTTTTGCGTGAACACCAGGATGTAAATCTATGTAACGATCAAATTAATTGTATTTTTATGATTAATATCGATTGCACGTTTTAGAAACCAGTTTATAACACGAAAGAGAAATCTACGTTATTTATGGAATGACTTGGTACAGTGTCAATGCGACGAACGCTTGCAGATTTTGATAAAAGCTCCGCGAAATTGATGAAATCTGAGAATCGAATATCGTGCTATTCAGAAAGCAATCTGGACGTTCGAAAAACCTAGAAGTCAGTATGATAGATGAGGCCAAAGGTCGTATTTCAACTGATCCAGATTTGGCTGGACAACTAGGAACGAACGATCGCTTGACAATCAATTGTTCCACCGGGCCGAAGAAAAAGTAAATTATTATACCCGCGTCACGATTCGATCATGGAGCCAGGTCGGATTTCTGAGAGCTATCGGGATGATGATCTAAAGAAATAAATTTGTCTAAACAGAGCATGAAAAATTAAAATTGAATATAACAGCTCCGCTTCCGTATTCCGCGTGACTCGGCAATCCAGTTACCTTTCTTATCGTCTTCAAACTACTTTATTACTTTCAGCGCGAGCGGGGTATCTCCGATACGGTTCAATACGAACTTTTCTTCTCGGTGTTTCACGTTGGAAAGGATTCCTTACTTCTCGCGGATAAAACTCGATTTGAATAAATTTGTTATTCCTGAATGAGAAACTTTTCGCAGGGAGACGCGTTTTATTCAAATGTATGCAGACGGATCTACATAATACTCTGACATGGATATTCAACTGTGAACTCGAGGTGTGATCGTAAACTGTCGAATCGCGGGTTAATATTAACGCGGTGTACACTCGTTTACTATACGCCTTTCGAAAATTTGTTTGACAGTCTAGAAAATATTCTCACTATTTCGGAAGTGTCCTACAAGCATCAGTAGATTGTCTAGGCGCATCGATAACAGATAAACAGTTGCACATAAGGCCGGAAGATAATTATAACCATTATAATTACGCGTTGGAGTCGTCCAGGAAGTTCGTGCCGTTTCCTGCACGGGATCCTTATTGCGCTTCCTTGTGAAAAGAAGTAAAATCTCGCGTTGCTCATCGCGGACAGCCTCGCGATAAATATTTCACGCCCGCAACCCTTTTGTATAAATTACTTCTTTCATCGCTACGCAGAGAAAACAAAAACACATTAACTTTGACTCGAAGGGTTCGGTGGAAATAAGTCGAAACGAATCGATCTATAGTGTTCGCTGAGCAAAGGCACAGTCGATCGGTGGAAATAATTAATTTAGAAGTCTAGACAGATACGGGCGAGTATGTTAGTGGAAAATTATTGGAATTTATTTCATAAATAGAACAAAATTAATCTGTTATTGCTTTAAAAGAAAGGATCACATTGTACGTTGTACCCCTTCATGTTGCACTGTTCATATAGGACTATTGCTCCTCCGTTTTCAATTTCTTGTGTTTTTTGTCTTGACGTTTCTCTCAATCCGTAAAGACGTGTCTGACAACGGGCTTTTAGAGAATTTATTAAAATAAATACTGTTTCGTGTGCTTTATTGTGCTTTTATTATAAATATACCCATATCCAATAAAAATAAAAGAAAAATTTGAGAACATGGCTGCTGGAATTCCGTCTGCAAACAAGGGACACGAAATCGCATCGAATCGGCACGAACCGCTCGTACTAATAAATAAAAATCCCAGTTACAATAGACTAATAAATCTCGAAAGTATAAGCGTCGCGTTCGTGACCATTCTCATACCGAAAACGAAGAAAGTGGCGTCGCGTAGCGTCGGTACGCGTGCTCCTTGTAACTTTCTACCGCGGCGCTCTGCACGAAATTCCTGCGCCCTGCTCCGCGAGCATGTTCTCATGAAGTTAATAGCAAGGTTGTGGTTGTTTTTACGCGCTAGTAAATCATAGCCTGTCTCGTTCATCAATCCTTCCAGGTACCCTGAACGATTTTAATGACGTAATTCCTCGAAATTACGGCGTGCACTTGAAATTTTCATTCTCCGTAGAGCCGTAGACCGCGGTGGGCAGAAAATCCGGAAAGCGTCTTCTGCCGGCTAACACAACGTATCCGTCCGTTCGGTCGGAAGAAGTTCGTGGAAACAAAGGAAGGACGCTGAATTACCGAAGGATTTACTGCAGGCGCCGCGCGTACTGCAACCGTCCTACACTCGTGAAACGCTTATGGCTCGAAAGATATTCGTGCTTCTACTTATCTTAATCGTCGAATCGATCCCGCTGTTGCCTCTCTTACGTCAATTACCGTATCTGAAAATCGCCGGAGTCGGAAGAAACCGGCCGTTGTAACACCCGGCCGTTTTATTAAGAGCTCCTTAACCCAGATACGCTTATCGTTCTTCCGGAACAATGGCCACGGCGGGGAATTTCATTTTGCAATTTCCTCGGTTTTTTTTTTACCCATTTATTTTCGGGCAAATAAAGCAGTCGATCGAGAAAAAGAAACATACGAGGGTCATTCAATAAGTAAAGAGACAAATGGCTATAGCTCAAAAACGGTTTATTTCAATCTTTCAAAATTAAGGCTATTTTTCAACATAATCACCCCCCACAGTTATGCACTTGTCCCATCTTTCTTGCAGCTTCCTAATTCCCTCGGCGAAGAATTCTTTCGATTTACCCCGAAGCCACTTTTGCACCGCTTCCTTATGTGGACATCCACATCGGGGTTCATCACCTACACTTGTTCGGTCACTTTTAAACCGATCAACCCACTTGTAAAAATTCGCACGGTTCATACAACTTTTACCGTACTGTATTAACATTCTAGAAAAAATTTCACTTGGTTTTACACCTTCTGCGACTAAAAATCTAATGACTGAGCGCTGCTCTTCTAAGATGCAATCTTCTAGTGGACTTGCCATGGTGAATTGAAAATTTTTAGGTTATGTTGACATAAAATGATGAAACAGCTGATCAGAGCATATCCCAAGGTTGCCAACTAACACCCCTGAAAAGATTGTACATATTCATTGAATAGTTTTAAAATTATAGAATTTGTCTCTTTACTTATTGAATGACCCTCGTATTTCCACCGGAACTGTCCCGATTTTTGCCGGTTTGACGGGAACAAGTTGATTTCTTTAGGCATTAGAGCCTACCAGAAATTAGATACCTAGAGACACCTGTTAGAAACTACGCGTTTCTGATCCCAAGGTTCTAGGGTAAGTGCCGTGGGGTTCATCACAGTCCTCTTACCAAAAAGCATAACCTTCCCCATACCTTGGCCAAATCCTTCAGGACAAAGAGTCCCTTGTCTTTGGCAATACGACGTCGGGTCGCTCGCCTTTTCTAAACATTCTCACCTTCGATAAACAGTCGATGCTTAGACAATCGATAGCTGTGAGACGCAAATCGGTCATCGGCTGTCGCGTCGCCTGCTGCCAGGACTGTTTAGCTTCACGGGCCACAGACACGATAAAGCCCTGCTATAAATCTGTCAAGAAATAAACATCCCTTCGGCCATTCCCACCAAAACTTCTCGTTTAAAAAATGCATTGACGCTGACACACCAGATACCAAGATAATTAGAGGCAGCAGAGATCGAATGATTAGAAGATAAATCAGCGCGAGGAGCGAGCGATTAGAGCTGGCATTCTCGTCGCGGAGAGAAAGGACGTTGGAATTCCGCAAGGCAGAGGGAAGAGTGATCGGCGGCCGTCGCAATGGCTGCCTCGCCTACAAATTATTCTTCCCGGTGTCCCATAACAACGCTCGCGGCTTTCAAAAGCCGTAAGTGTTTTCGCGCGGGCCAGCGAATATAGATTCCCGCGTGCCAGGTATGGTACGCGGCCATGAATACTTAACGAGGTATAACACGAAGCACATCCTCCCTTCCTCTCTCTCTCTCTCTCTTACACGTTTCCGAGGAGAATTTCATAAGGAGCAAGATCAATAGCGAACTAACGTTTTAGACTATGTGGGGTCCCTATGCTAATGCGGGATCGATGCACGATATGTAATAAGGCTGTGCAGGAACGCGAATAAAAGTGCTGGACGAAGGGAAACAATGTTATCGGGCCGGTATGATCTCCGTCTCCGCTTATATTCGGTCCCGAGGCGTCTCTCACCTGGACGCACGCGGTTCTCATCAGCGCGAACGCAGCACAATGCCTCTTCTTCTTCTTCTTCTTCTTCCTCGGCCGGGTATCGATAATGGCCAGCAGTTTTGCAGCCTGTTCGGCCCGTTCGCGATCCAACACGCACGTGGAACGTGTCCTCTCGCACGATTTAGATAGTAGCCCGACTATATCAGCCAGCTACGTCTTGATAATCGCCAACGTCAGACATATTAACTGTTGGAATTTATTTCATAAATGTAGAACAAAATTAATCTGTTACATCTTTAGAAGGAAGAATCATTGTATCCTACAGTCAATATACATTCTACGTTGTGTCCGGCATGGGACCCTCGATCCTCGGTTGTTTATATTGAACTGTCCCTAGTAGCACAAAATATTGTATACACATTCATATAATATTGAAAAGAGATAAAATCCTTTTTTAATATTCAAATATACATAGAATATTTATTTGATATTAAGTAACAAATATTTCTTTTTAAATATTCAGGAAATATCCATTTCATGTTACGAGAAAAATATTTTTTTCTAAATATTAAATGAATCTTCATTTCATATTAGAAGTAGAATATTTTTTCCTAATATACAAATAATATTTATTTAATATTATGAAAAAAATATTTTTTTCTCATTATAAAACAAATCTTTATTTCATATTAGAAATAGAATATTTTTTCCAAATACAGATAATACAGAAAATATTCCCTCAACAAACAGTGCGTAGAAAGTAATACATATTCATAGTTTCTAATTTTTGTTATATTTTCTTAAATTTGGAAATTTTATTGAATGTTTTTTAAATATTGAATTTATATTTTTCAAATATTGAATTCACATTTTTTTAATATTTACTTTATATTTTTTAAATATCTAGTTTATATCCTCTGAATATTTAGCTTATATTTTTTAAACATTCAATTTATATTTCTTGTACATGTATACAATATTCAGATCTAATATTTTTCTCATATGAAAAAATGTGGCTTCAAAAATATTTTTCCAATATTTGAGAAAAATATCTATCTAATATTTTTGTGCTACTAGGGGTTGCCCCTCTGTTTCTGGATCTCTTATGTTTCATTCGTGGCGTTTCTTTCGAACGGTAAAGACGTGTCTCGCAACGTGCTTTTAGAGAACTATTGAAATATAACTTCTTTTTCATATTATATAAACGAGTATGGTTTCTTAGTATACCAATATTCCAATATTAACTCTATCCGATCGACGACAACAAAACGATCTGAATTTTCCTAACGTGTCCGTAAACTGGAAAACAAACATGTCGCTTCAGAGAGAATTAGTTTTCCTCGAAAGAGAAGGGAGTAAAATCCTTACCGTCTATCAGGTCTCAAGACTCTGTTCTTATCTAGATATTTAAAGTTTATTGAAACAAGTTAACGAGTTAACCCTCTATTGGCCGAATTTTCTTTCGTTGGTTTCTGTTCGCAGACAATTTGCAAGGCATTCACTTTGATATTTCAAGTTGATGGTGCTGTTAACCGTTATCAATATTGTTATTGGCTATCTGAGAGACATTATGTAATTAAGACGTGTACGTGATCTTGTGAAACAAACTGAAATTATTCGGTAAAATGTTCGTATATTAGCATGTGACCTGAAACGTTACACGAGCCCGTAGAGGGTTAAGGATTTGTCAACAGCGAACACGTAGAAGTTTCTCGAGTCTCGCACGTGTAGCACGAAACTCTTGACAAAAGTGTCTGCCGGTAGCTCGAGAGACTCCAGATCATATTTATACGTATGTTAATGGTCATTAGGTTCACAGCTTATGAATATGATGATTACGCCATAAACTTAGAGCAGGCATCCAAACGGTCAGGGTCAATAATGAATATTTTTAATGGAGGTTCTTTGCGTCGTATTTACGCTAGGACAGCGCGTAGTCATCGATCTAGCATCGTATACACGTCAAAATGATATTCGCTTCGCTATCGCTAATTTCACGTATAATTAAGTGTCTTTGCGATAACGCATTCTAAACAAGGCAAATTAGTAATTAACGTCGTATAATTCGTGGGCGCAATTTTACATCGTGTCACAGTATACATGATATTGAGACGATATTGTTTTACTTTTTTTTTTCAGGCAGGAAAATCGATAGCATGGGTCTGGTGCTTGCTATGCGTGTGTTTGGGGCTTCGCGGTGTCGCCTCAAAAGTTGGTGAGTAATTTCGATTTATATTTTTATAAGAGGTAAATAATTAGCATGATCTACGCGTCAGTGTGTTGGTGCACGTTTGTAAGAGAATCTCTTAATCTCTCAGATGATTTTTACAGAACGATTTTTATACGAATATCCCACAGCGAAACGCAATGTTCAAGCTCGTGTAACTTTCCTCCTAATAGCAGAAATGTCGAAAAAATTCGGTTTTTCTTGTTTTTGACAATGATCTACCCCAACCAAAAATCTAAAACAAATTGACAACACTGCCTGTTATAGTACTATATTGGGGCACTAAACAGCTAAATAGCATGTTTTC
This sequence comes from Seladonia tumulorum, assembly GCA_913789895.3. Classification (NCBI taxonomy): domain Eukaryota; kingdom Metazoa; phylum Arthropoda; class Insecta; order Hymenoptera; family Halictidae; genus Seladonia; species Seladonia tumulorum. Next base: position 19,053,358 of record OU565271.1, read on the forward strand.
ATATTTTTGAGAAACCTGTATTTTTCCGATTTTTTTGAGGTTTTTCATTTTTTACGACCACAGTTTGCATCCAAAAAATCTGAAAAAATTCTCAAAAATCTGCCTTAGGGTCCAAAATATACCACATTTTTCAGAATTTTAGGCAGCATCAAAGTGCGGAAAATGCGCGGAAAAGCTCAAAATCTAATTTACCCTGTAACTACCCTCACGAGTAAGATAGGGGGTTGAAATTTTGCTCAGAGGGGTTTTTCTTGGTCAGCTTTCGAATGGTTCATCAATCATTGAAAAACGTCTAAGGGCACTTTTGACCATCTTAATCGGCTAGGCCCTTTTGAGAGAGCTGGCATATCGGGAAGTTAACAAGCACAGAAAGTTCGCATCAGGAAATGACACTACATACTGGATCATATTTCTGGTGAAGAGCTATGCCCATAAATCAGGCTCCTGCGAGGATAGCATGTTTGTTACCGGGACTCCTCTCCGTCGCCATTCTTTAAGAAAACTAAGAAGACAGCGATCGCGTCATCGCTTCTTAACTCGAAAAGTTTCTTTCCGATTTTCGCGTCGCTCTGCCTCGCTTCTCTTGTCGTTCCAGATGACTATAATCCGTTCTCGCCCACTATCGGGGAACTTGTTTTCGAGAGTCGGTCCTGTAACGGCTTAAAAGGAACGCTCCCCATTTAGCGGCTATGGGTGACATTTTGCCAGGCGGTTTATCCTCTCGTTCCTTCTTAATACTATATTCCGCTTATCCTCTCGCTCGACGTCTTCATTTTTACCTCGAAGAGAGCTTCGCCCGATCGATTCTTATCGAATAGCAAAATTTAACACAAGCAAAACGGTAAAGGTCAGCGACGATTTTTCGTGACAACTTGAACAAACCGAGTGAGAGGAAAATGTTGTGCTCTGTAATTAATTGAATACCATATTGTACCGCGTTCATGTTTAATCTGTTTATACCCTAGTAGCACAATAATATTAAATAGATATTTTTTTCAAATATTGGAAAAATATTTGTTAAGCCACATTTTTTCATATGAGAAAAATATTGGATCTGAATATTGTATACATGTACAAGAAATATATATTGAATGTTTAAAAAGTATAAGCTAAATATTCAGAAGATATAAACTAGATATTTAAAAAATATAAAGTAAATATTTAAAAAATGTGAATTCAATATTTGAAAAATATAAATTCAATATTTAACACTAGAATGATCAAGCACTAAATGCAACTGGCATACATTGCCTTATAATAACAACAAAATAAGATTTGTTTAGATTTCGTATTAGTTTTGTTTAAATATCTACTTCGATAGAGAAGTTTATTAAACAATTTTCTCATGGAAACATATTTATAATTTCACTATCTCTAAAAGAAAAAATTAGGAGGAAGTCATTTTGACCCATCCGGTAGTTCTAGTGTTAAATAACATTCAATAAAATCTTCAAATTTAAGAAAAAGTTATAACAAAAATTAGAAACTATATGAATATGTATTACTTTCTGCGCACTGCTTCTTGAGGGAATATATTACGGGAAAAATATTTTTTTCATGATATTGAATAAATATTATATGTATATTAGGAAAAAATATTCTACTTCTAATATGAAATAAAGATTCATTTAATATTTAAAAAAAAATATTTTTCTCGTAACATGAAATAGATATTTTCTGAATATTTAAAAAGAAATATTTGTTACTTAATATAAAGTAAATATTGTATGTATATTTGAATATTAAAAAAAGATTGAATCTCTTTTTAATACTATATGAATGTGTATACAATATTTTGTGCTACTAGGGTACGTTCTCCGTTGCAAACGAGGATGACCATGAGAGCTCTCGAGCTGCAACTGTCTTCGTGACTTTCAACGGCATTCGCCGCCGCGTATTAATTCAACCACAGACCGGTGAACCGATTTGATTCCGTGCACGTTATTTGCCGGGGCGCGATCGCCGGCAATCGAAGTCAAACAAAGCATGGCCGTTCCGTGGCAACGTACGTAATCGAACGTAACGTGTCCATCTCGAATTCGTGTCGGTGGGATTGCGTTAGGGAAACGGATTGGTAATTTCGAATGATCAGGTTTGCGGGATTAGTAATTGCACGCGTGGACGCGACCGAATGTTTCTCTTTCTCTCGAGGGATGAGGGCTTCGATCGTGTTATTTGTGTTGGTAGTTGGACGATTTGTCAGCGATTCGGGCAGGAGCGTAGCTTTGGTGTGCTGATAGTTGGTGGCTAGAACTATTGGCCGCGGAAAAGTGACCGAAACCGTTGAAACGGCCCCCCTGCAACGTTTTCAGGCCTCGATTCCCACGATACCCGGCTTGACCATTTAGAGAGAGTTATGCACCGGGCTGCAACAGTTTCTCGACACCGGTGCCAGATATCTCTCTCTCTCCTTTCCGTCCAATTACCGTATCTCTATCCTTCGGCCATCCGAAATAGCGCTATGGTTGCGGCGCCCTCGAGTCTCACCTCGGCGCTTATCTCGCAACGCCTAAATACAGCCTTCCGGGTGTCTTGCCTCGGCGAAACTACTGGATTTATATTAAAGCTACTACTAATAGCGCCCCGACCTCCGCAATTACGGATCGAGTGTCGGCCACCGGTGACCGGCATTATCGCAGCCGCGTTCCCAACGATCACGAACTCGTATATTTCCCTTCGTTCCTATCACTTTCATTGTGATCCGAGAGAGATACCCCCCCCCCCCACAACCCCCAGCCAGCCGTTGGCCTATATCGCGAAAGTAAAAGCTGCCGAGCCGACACGTTGTATGTCTGACAACCTGGGATGCTGTCTCCTTTTTTCCGAAAATAGACACTTTTACGATACCACGAAAATGAACAGATCGCGTATACAATTCGTACATAAAACATTATTTCATGCATGTATGCAATGTATTTTTCAGTATTTAAATTTGCACACAACTTGCTGGGCATTTGCTTCGGTGGTTTTGATAGAATAAACAATCGAAAATGGTACAATTTTTTTTCAGAAAGTTAAAATGTATTATGTAATAACTTTTTTTCTCAGCAAAACACATCTCTAATTTTTTTTTTTGAGGTTATTCAGTAGACATTGCTTTACAGAATCCTGAAGATTTTAGGTGCAACAGAGTGCCACACATGGAGAAATTTCACTTTTTGTTAAATGGGGTTTTGGCCAAATGGGGTTTTGTAATAGCAATTTCTCTAAATCTGACAAAAAAATGTTTCAAATAAAAGTTTAACAGTATTAATAAACGTATAAATTGCAGTACAAAAAATATTAAAAAAAATTTGTTTAAAAGAAAAAAACAAGATCGCTTCGATTTTTTAAACATTAAACTGTACTTTTGATTTGATAATGTTGTAGCTGGTATTAAGACGAATTCAACGATATATAATATTATGACCTTCACATTATTAATAACGTCGTAATAGTTTTGGCGCGCTAAACTGGCAAAATACCCCACTGTGCGCCGTTGAGGGAAGACGCAAAGCTGAGTACTTCTCCTCTGTTAACCCTTTCCCGTACTTTAGCGAGTCTGACTCGCGATGAAGATTTTGAACCAAACATGAATATCGCGAGTCTGACTCGCGCGACGAGATACTTGGGCCAAACGTAAACATAACAAGCCGAGCTGGCGGACTGATTTTTTGCCGGTTACGGTCGTGACTGAATGTTAGTTTCTATCAGTACCTCGTGACAGTTAGTCACGATTCTTATCGTTGCTGTTACGAAGCAGTTGAATTATTAAAATTTAAGAAACCCCTTCAAAATGCAAGATACAAAAGCGTTAAATGAAGACAGCGATAACTATGCCACAGGTATCGCGGGCATCTACAGTGAGTAACGAAAGTATTCGAACGCCCTTTAAATCAGTATAACTTTTTTTTTTAAGTGAATCAAACGACCTGACTTTTTTGAGACGCATACAAAGACAAAACGCATATTTTAAATTTTCATTACAGGCTCAAATAAAAAAGTTGTGAAAAGTGCTATTTTTATTTTCTCATGTAATTCTTACCAATTGCAATTTTTTCAAAATCTTTTTTACACATCATTTGGAAAACAAATTCTACTAACTCCTCAAAAAAGTCAGGTCGTTTGATTCACTTAACAAAAAAAGTTATACTGATTTAAAGGGCGTTCGAATACTTTCGTTACTCACTGTATATTTCGGTTCGTATTGCGACTGTTTACAAGCATCAGTCTGGTCTGTTTAGCGCGCGTCGATGCCTACCGCTTGGGTTCAAGTATCGTCGAGCTAAATGGCACGGGAAGGGGTTAAATAAAGGTTTATCCCTTGGTATTTCATACGTTTTATTCACTGAAGATGCCCCGAACCCGTAACAATATTTTCATTTCATCGTGATCAGTGACTCAAGTGACCAGCGTGTTAGCCCATTCTTCCGTGTACACGGAGACATTTTCGCGAGAGTATCGACGGCGACGATCGCGCACGGTTTTTTCCAGCTCGCGTCGTCGAGCCCAGCTGCCGCTTCCTGTCCGTTTCGGAGAAGCGATTGCAACCGGACGCTTAGGGACACGTCTTAGGGAGCTATATCTGCACGCCAGTTTTTCGCGCGAACGTTGCAGCAGGCTGCGCGCGTTCGCGGCCGTTCATCGCGTTCTTCTTGTACACCTATGAAGGGTACAACAAGGATCCCAGGCTGCCTGTTCGCAGCTTCGTAAACATCGACACCGTTCCCGGTACGCCACGCTAGGCATATAAAGTCGATATACAGTCGTAAAAGAAACACGTTAACGTGTTGCGTGCCCGCGGAAATCCATTCGATAAATCTCATCGAAGATTATGAACTGCCTTTTGCATGGCGGGACTTTTCTTCCCGCGGCCGAACAAAGGCGATGCCCGCTTCGGTTAGTGTCTTTTCTCCTCTCGGACCTATCCTCCCGTAAATTCGGTTTCTCTCCCCCACGTAACGACACCGCCGACAAGCGCGTTCACCTACTCGCGCAGTTCATAAGCCATGCGATACACGGCCGCGGCGAGACCGGCCCGAAAGATATGGGTCGCGATCGGCACGCTTGCTCCTCGAGTATGCACTTTCTAATGCAGCCGCTTTCCAAGAAATGGCCACAGTTCGACGGTGTGGCTCACCTTTCCACCGAGAAAAGCATTTTCGGAGGATGTATCGCTGACGGTGCCCAATGTCAAAGTAAAACGTTAGGCCTTTTTACTGTATTCTGTGGAAAACCCCACATCCTAAAAATATTGGGAAATACCCGATTCCCCTTAGTTTTATTGTATGCCGTCCTCACTTCAGGTATGAAGGTACGCACCGCCGCCCTTGCGTTCTAGGAGTCAGTTCTAATAGTCCGCCCGTCTTGTAGACACCTCCGATCTTCTCTTAATCAAATATATTTCTTCCACCGTCTATAATTATTTACACATAACCTCTCAACACCCAACACCGTCCTGGAATTTTGTAGATGCTACGAGATCGCGACGCCTAGCGAACCTAATCCGACTTATGTCGGCTACAACGGTTTCTAGGTCCCCCTAGTCCGTTTACTTCTTCGACATAAAAACCGAGTCGCGTTTGCCCGGGATTTTCCCTGAAGGAAAAAAGTTACTTCGAGTGACAAGCAATCCCTGGGAATTTTTCGGACGTCCTGTTATAAATGGCAGAATAACGTCATCCTTTAACACGTTCACTGCCATGTCACACCCATATATGGATGACGGGATTATTTGTTCAGTCTTTAAAATGAATTTTAACCCTCTATGGGCCGAATTTTGTTCCGTTGGCTTCTATTCGTCATCGATATTGTTATTCGTTATCTCAGGAACATTATACAATTAAGACGAATACGTCATCCTGTGAAAAAACTGAAATTATTTTAATTAGACCTGAAACGTTACACGGGCCCGTAGAGGGTTAATATATTCGTTGTACCAAATTTGATTAGGATCTGTAAAATGTGAGAAAGTTGGAGAACCACGCGACATCGTACATTGAATTTTTTCGATTTCTATTTTATCAAATAACTTGCTTTGATTTCGTGGAATTATTCAGCTTTCTTGTTTGGCGTTCAGAGGTGTTAAAAATGTGTCAAATTGACAGGAGGGACCTGCAAACCAGGTCCGGCGACAATCCGACGCGATTGTTCGTACAAGAATAGCGTGTGCACCTTCGGAAACCGTTAAATTCCGGTTGTGTGTTTCACGGGGGGACACTTGGCGAAGGTAAGCCGAGAAGATATATCGATGTGCAAACGAACGGTGACCGGATACCCCTTTATCGCGTCCCGAGGAGCTTCCTTAATAATTCACGCGTGCATAGCGCACCCTCGGTGCACCGGCGCCTTATGAGTGTTCTTACCTGACAGCGTAGGGTCAAAAGGAGGCCCACGGACGCACGGGAACACAAAAGGCGCGCGCGCGCGCGGTACCGAACAAATGCGCGCCTCTCGGCTATGATCTTTCTCGAAAAGGTTAACGTCGAACGCTAATGGCCGCGGCAAAACGAAGATGCACCGCTCCTCTCGAATGAAAACCTACTCCCGCCACGATGCCGGATGACATTTGCCTTTTCTCTTGTGCGCCTTACCCACTTCGAGCGCAGCGCACTGCCGCGCACCGCCGTGCCGTGCCGTATCCGGACCGCATCTTTAATGAATACTCTTTTAATGGAGAACGAAAACATACTCTTTCTAGCACAGATGATACTCGAACGCGGGAGACGGCGTGTCACCCAACCGAAGGAATACTTAACCCCTGGCCAGCAACTTTCGCCCATCTTTCTTGCCCCGTGTGTGATTCGATACTTTCGATGAAACTGTTGTTGCTCGCTATCGCACAACGTATCTTCGCGCACCGCTCTTTTTCTCCAGCCTCTCGAACCTCGGTAAATGCCTGCTTCAGCTTATATTTGTACTAGGTGTGCAACTAAGTTTCCGGGTTTTTTTCTGTATTATAAAAACTTAAATTTCTAAAAATTTACTTAAAATTATTTATTCGAAATATCGGCCATCGCTGGCTACACATTTCTGCCATCTATCGGGCAACGAATAAATTCCACGACGATAAAATGACGCGTCTTTGGACCGAAACCATTCATTTAGCCAATTTTCGACTTCTTCAAAGGTTTTTAAGTGTTGCCCGGATAAACCATGTGCCATCGACCGGAATAGGTGGTAATCTGAAGGAGCCAGATCTGGAGAATAGGGCGGGTGCGGTAGCAGATCCCATTTTTGCGTTCCAATGATGTCCTTGACGATCAAAGTGCAAACTTGCACAACGCTTGCAGACTTGAGTCCTCAACTGTCATTGGTCTTCCGCAACGCTCCTTATCTTTGATGTTGAAATCGCCAGTTTTAAAGCGTTTAAACCAATCTTCACAAGTGGTTTTCGATGGTGCATGGTCTCCGTAGGCCTTTTCGAGGTTACGACGTGCTTCAGCAGCACTGCATTTTAAGTTAAAATAAAAAAGCAATACTTCCCGCAAAGGTTGCTTATTTGGCACAAAATTCGACATCTGTTTTATTAATTATTAACCTTTGTGGAGCAATATTTTTAAAAACAATGACTAAAAAATGATCACAAATGTTTATATTATCCAAAAACACAATTTCATGTATGCATTTCAACCACAAATGGAGCTAGTGATAGTTTTTGTGAAACCCGGAAATTTACTTGCACACCTAATAAGCGCACTACGTTCGTACGAACTCGAAAATAAAAAACGCCTCGTCTGGACAAATTGGGAAAAATTGTTTCTAACGCATAATATCCCAGAAATAAGATAAGCGCTTCGGGCTTTAACGCTTTGAACGTCAAACAAGAAAGCTCGAAAATTCCGCGAAATCAAAGTAAATTATTTGATAAAATAGAAATTGAAAAAATTCAATGTATGGCATTGAGTGGTTCTCCAACTTTCTTGCATTATACAGATCCTAAGCAAATTTGGTGCAATGAATATATTAACGTAAAAATTCATTTTAAAGCCTGAACAAATGGTTGAAGCCTGGACATATAGCAGTCAACGTGTTAAATTGAAACCAAATTTATACTTGTAAAATTAAATCAGTATTTCAAATAGTATTCTTATCGATACGAAAGTAAATAATTCGTTCGAAATAAACTCGAGTGTCCTTTAGAATATCCTAAAATTTAAATTGCAAAAGAATTCCATAAATTATAGTATTTTTCCTAAACTGGATTATACATAGCTCTAGAGGACCGTTTCGGACACGGCCGATGTGTTCTAAACGGGACATAACGATGAATGAAACGAATGAATCGCCTCGCGCGAGTGTAACATCATCCTCCTTTCATGCTTTATACTCGGTTGATTCTTTTCCAATTTTCGAGACGATGATTCCGTAATTATTTGACGGCCGGGCACCTCGGAGATTCATGAATCTGTAATTTATCTGTTAAAACGAATCGGTCTCGGTCGTCGGCCACGGCTCGGCCGTTTAAATTGATTCAAATCTTCCCGAAGTGAAAGCCCAACGCGTTTCGCCGCTAACTGGATTACAATTACCGATATATCCCCGATTTATCCCGTCGCTGTGGCTAGGCTGCCACAAAAGTATAATGCCGACGAGCTCGTGAAGCATTTCAACACAGATGGTGCTCAATGTAAACTGTCGCTCACGGGTTTTGCATGGAAAAAGATCACGAGAGATTACTGCCTCCGCGAATCGAACGCCACGCTTTGCCGATGTCATGGTTTCCGGTTGGACAGATTTCTTGCACCTGCTCGAGCCACTTCGTGGAAACCTTTCCTTCAGGGGTTTGTGCGGATAGTAACAAGACCGGGGACTCATTGTTGCGATTTATTGCGAAAATTGAACGCTCCGTGCGTTGCTCTTTCGAAAACTGGTTTCACAGATTTAGGTAAATATGCTAACGAATGTCGAATATATAAGAAAATATTATATACCAGAACGTACTAGAATATACTAAAATAAACTGGAATATACAAGAACAGTACAGGCTAATAGATTCTTAATGTACGAGCAAAATTTTCTTTTCAAAAACGAGAAACATTTTCTATACACTACCGGCCATAAGTGTTTACCCACCCACATATTTTTTAACATTGTAGTCCACGGTTCTACGGTTCAGCTTCAATAACTTTGCTATTTCTCTGTTACTTTTTCCGATGCTATGATGGGACACTAGTAGAGCGCGCGTTTCAATCGATAATTCTTTTCTTCCTGACATTATTTGAAATTTTCGCAAAATTCTTTAGGCACGTGAAAATCAACTGTTTACTGTATGAAAGCTTAATGCAGTATGAAATTTTAGAAGACTAAGATACCTGTATTACCTGCGTTCATATTCCCTACTGACCGTTATCAAAATTTCAGAAAAATGGGTTTCTTTACCCGAACTCCAAAATTGTCGTTTTTCATAAAAAGCTGTAAACTCATTTACAGTACCTGATTGTGTATGTACAGAATATTTTGGATGTTTTTTTATTAGCCTTATAATTAGGATTTAATGCTACGGACATTTTCATAACAATAAAATACCTATTATTTGAATAGTAACGAAATTTGAAGGTGGGTAAACACTTATGGCCGGTAGTGTACATGTACCGTATATCGTAAATATAACAGCTAGTAGCCGCCTAGAAAGTAGCATTTAATTGCTTCCGCCAAAGAGCAATAATGAAATTGTTACGGAGTGCGTGAGAAAATGTACATTCGATCTACTATTTGCGAACGTAAATTTCACCTCGGTGCTTGAAAGGCAACAAACGCGAATCGTTCGAGAGATTGCTGAAAATATCAAAGTTATTTAGCAGGATACATTGCCAAATGTCAGTGGGATTGCGAATATCTAATTACAGTTTACATCTACGGAAAACATTGCTCGGTAAAGGTAACTGGTCTACGATATTCCACGGATCGTCAAGATCCATTTACGTCTACGTGGAATGAGGTAACAACGCTCTGGACAGACCTTTGTATAGTGCGCGCGCGGTATAATCGTGCTCTATTATGCGGGCAAGCTTGTGTATCGCCTCGACAGAGGTGTTAGAGCAAAATTTACGGAAGGATTAATCGATCTAACGAGTGTGGCTTTTCTTCGTTTGTTTCAGGCTTGTGCGAGGTGGAGTCGGGCCAGTCGAATATTATTCTTGATATCGAGGAGAGCAGAGGAAACGGTGAGTCCATCGATTTAATTCAATTTACACTTTACGTCGGTCCGATCGGCTCGAGTAATCCCGCCCAATTAATATCCCATTGTCGTTTATGCCCGCAACAGCATTAATTAGCTTACCTTGTTGCTGTAAGCAATTTCAACGGGACCAATAATTTATCCGCAACACCGTCGGACGAGTAAACATTCCGGGCAAACATTTCTGTATTAGCTCCGTTTCTGTACAGTTGGAAATGTTATTTTACTTTGTGATTTTATCGATTATAAACGTAATTGGCAACGTCCGAGATCGAAGAAAGGTATATTGAAGCAAACGTACGTTGAAACCAAAGTTATCGAACATTTCAAGCAGTTCGTTAAAATTCTCCAAAGAAGACTGTTTATTCTGCGAGGAAAATTAAACACGATCGCGAGATGACTTTCGACGAAGCGAAAAGTGCGGGTACATATTTGCCAGCTAATTTCGCCAAAGCAGCGAAACGTTTCCAGTTCGGGGATAAAATAATTACGGAATTATTTGATTCGGATTTAGTCCGGTTAATCGCGTTATGGGAGTGATATAGAATAAACTTAAGCACGGAACGAGCAATATATAGAACAAACTGGCTAGCATGGTTAACGAATACCAGCGTGTCGTCTTCTTCTTTTCTGTCGATGCATATGTATCCGTACGTCGTGCACGACGTGTTTGAAGCGTGCTTGTTTTTTTTAATGCGATTCGATTTCGCTATGAATATGATCTCTCGCTACTGAAACCGTCTCTTATCCGTTCGAAACTGGTTTGAAACGCACCGTTAGGTCGTATTCACCGACTAATGCCGTTAAACGATACTTAATAGTGATTGAGTGCTATCTAAAATTATTTTGCAAAAACTAGCACAATGAGCGGCGCAGTCCATAAAACAATAAATCATTCCCAAGCGAAAGCACACGTCTGCAAACGTAATCAGCTCTCTGTTGGACTATTTCTATAAAATATCGGACACCATGCGTATTATCAATTTTTTTTTCTTACACTGTTCTTTCTGAAAACGCATAGATGCGATCTATAACTGCTAGAAAAATCTTGTATTTATCAGTGGGCCACGAATTTTTCAGTTAAATAAATACTGTTGTCTGATATTTATCTCAATTCTTAATCGCTCTAGTAAATTGAAAATAATTGGACAGTATTTTAAAATTCTCCAACTGTAATCCCCGCTATTTGTTTTTTTTTTCTCGTAAACGCATAAAATCCGCAATCTGCTTATCAATATTGATCGGCAGGCGTTTTTAAAAGGAAGTCGCCAATTTCGCAACTTTCATTAATATCGATAGTGCCGATGTACGAGAAAGGATCGACGAAATTACAAGTTGAATTCCTCGACGGCAATCTCTCCGCGAGATATAATGGAAGCGTGTCGTGAACAATAATTATTATTCGTCGTATCAATTTCCCAGGACGAAATCCACGCGAAAAGAAATGGGCCGCGCGATGTAATTAGGAATCGTTCGGAGCCGCTAATGAGATATCGCTCGATATCCCGCCTAGTTTGCGAAGATAACATTAATTATCCGTAACAGCGAGGACAGCGGGCGTAAGCACCAGGAAGTCACTTCACCGGCTCTCGCTGAATCTAATAAAAGCATCTTGGGTTTCTGAACGGTGTTCGGCAGCTTTCTTCGTTAACGATTCTCCACTCCCCAGGTGCCCGCGATATTATTTCAGTGCGAACGCGCGCAGACAACAAAACCGCAAAATGAATCGTTTACCATATATGGCGCTCGGGGAAAAGACCGTCGAATATGCTCCCCGTCATGCTGTACACGCGCCATCTTGATAAACGAGGTTGCGCTCGATTAGCCCTTGTAATTATATATTCTTCCTCGACGAACTTCGGGGAATTATGTCGTTCACGAATTTCGCGGCAACTTCCTCCCACGAGATAATTGTCGCAGCTTCCACGTGGTAAACAAATTGACATATTTTGCCGCTCGATAATTTATTGCAGACTATTTTTCACCGGAAAAGCGGCGAGTCGCGTTTTCCGATTTTTCTCTTTTCCAACTTATCGCGATTCCCATGAAAAATTGATTCCATTTATATTATTAATCTTTTCGCACCGGGGTATGATTCATGCCACTTGACGCCGGGAGGTTTCAATAGAAAAATCTCTGTGTTGTTACTTCTCGTAGTAATTCTCTGATAGAAAATTACGTAAAATGTAATATATTTGTAAACGGGAAAATTGTGGGAAATGTGTTTCATCGGGCTCCCTGTGGACAAATTCATTTTCACCGGTACAATCGATCCTTGAAATTTTTCAGCGATCGATCAGAGAACCGTGCCGGAGGAACTTCCGGTATCTGGCGATCCGTACAACGAGACCACGCTCGAGCTGATCTTTCCAGGAAGACAGCCCCGCTTCAAATTGCAAGGCAAGAAACTGCAGCTCCTGGAGCCGTTGGACAGGGACGATGAAAATCTTTCGCACGTTGTTTTCCAGGTAAGGAGAATTTACCTTTTGTGCCCGTTCCGATCGGAACGGATCGTGCCAAATGAAATCTATCGAATCCGTTATACTCGTGTTTATTTATGCGCACACATGCGCGCGCGCGTCGACGTGTTTGTCCGGAGAAAGTCTCGTGTGTGTATGTGTGTGTGTGTGTGTGTTTCTCCGTAATTTGTTTTGTACTCGACGTGTCGCTAAATACGAACGACTCCAACCTGCACAGAAGAAACGTTCTGAAACTGCTTCGGATAACGTGCCGGGTGTTACGAGAGTTAGTTAATAAACAAGCTGGTTTTAGTATGGACAAAAATTCGACCGAGCACTAAAGTCCTATTTTACGACTAATTTTAATTGTTAATCGCAGCTCGTTGGGTAGGCGTTTCTGAACGTTTACTACTTACAGCTTGCAAACGTTCTTGTTGCGTCATGCGAAATTGCAGTTTTTATAGATCTCTCTGTTTGATACAAGAATGTTAACTAAGTTTACTAAACTATTATTCAATTTAAGCAAACAGGTCGCAATGCAAAGAGAGAATAAACAGTCTGATACTGTACGAAATAGAAATTGAAATCAAACGAGGACATCGAGCGCATTCCAATCATGCTTGTCGCATTTAGTTACGTGACATATGACGTGATCCGATCGATAAGGATCATCGTGCGCTGGGCGACGTTATCCTTCGTTTTACCCCTTCGCATACACTTATCCGATAATCATTTGTTTGACTGGTACACTGTGCGAAGCAATTTGAAAACATTGAAAGTAGCTTTGGTAGTTAGAAATACAAATAAGGACGAGCAAGAAACGAATTATGCAGCTTCGGTGACGCGGTGCAACGTTCGATCGAAAGGTTTCTTCATGCGGCCGATAAATTACAAGTGCTTTTTAAGCCGGTGATTGGATTTATTTGAAATACTTTTTGCCCGCGGTTGCAGCAACTAGGTTACGTTAGAACAAAAGGCCAAACGTTCGGCGGCCGTTTTCTTCGCTAATTAAGCGATCGCCGGCGTAACGACGAAATTATTATGTATTGCATAATTCCCGGTGCCGTGCCCGACGAATAATTTCGCGTTCGGCATGCGGTTCGTGCCAGTTTAATGTTATTCCATTAGCTTTCGATTTCGATTAAATAGAGACCGTCGCAAGCGGAGGGGGAAAAAAAAATGCCGGATAAAGTCTTTAAACCTGACAATCGCTAATGACCGTGATTGAATGCCCGATTGTCCGACGAACGCTCGTTTTTCGAGCGAAATCCTCGTTATCGGTAAGTAACAGCGATGCCGGTCACGCGCAAAATTACGGGCCGCGTTCTCCTCGTCGCAATCGTAACGGCGACGTGCTCGTTTAAAAAGGTTTTTGCCGGGAAACGTAGCCTGCGAGACGGAAGGCGAACGATCGATTCCGCAGTTGGCACCGTTCCGTTGCATCTCGACGAGATCGTAAGAAGAGACCCCTCGGATTCTCGGAAAGGAATCTCGTTACTCGTTCATATAATTTTTTCTGTCCCTCTGCACGATAAACGAGGGACCACGGCGAAACCGGAAGCGAGCACCGTTTCCACCGAATCGTCACCAGACTCTAGATTCTTCCCACCCCTCGTTTCCATCGGTTTTGCAACGCTTCGAGTCTCCCTGAAACGGTCAGACACATTAGCTTATGGAACACGAATCGTCAGATTCGTAAAAACAACTTCAAACATAATTTCCGACCGTTAAACGACGAGCCAGTGATCTTCTAGGATTTTTTTTTTCTTTTTCTTTTATTGTACAGTTGTAACCTCCGATAAGAGGTTATTCTGAATTCTGTATTACATACGTAACATGACAACCTTAATAGCCTTATTCTAATGCGAAGGTGACGCAATAGATACGCATCCGTTGGACCCTCTCAATTGTCAATGAACGTGACTATGACATTATACACACAAGGAACATAAGGAAGGAACATAAGTTCCTGCATACATTGTTTGTAGATCTGTGGAGAAGAACATTGCACGACATGGGAAGAAAACAACCCCGTAATCTCAAGATTTTTATAAACTTCAATCTGCGTATGTCACATAGAGGACACTGCCGCAAGACGTGATCAATATCCTGTGTCTCATGACCACAACAACAACCAGGGTTATTCACCACATTGATCTTAGCTAGAGAGAAGTTAAGACTATAGTGACCAGATCTAATTCTGCTAATGATCTTCTAGGATTGAAACTCGGAATTTTCTACAAAATTACATAAAAATAAGTGAAAACATTTCTGGTTTTCTCAAGCAAAGTTTAACAACGCTATACTAGGTGTGCAACTAAGTTTCCGGGTTTTTTTCTGTATTATAAAGACTTACATTTCTAAAAATTTACTTTAAATTATTTATTCGAAATATCGGCCATCGCTGGCTACACATTTCTGCCATCTATCGGGCAACGAATAAATTCCACGACGATAAAATGACGCGTCTTTGGACCGAAACCATTCATTTAGCCAATTTTCGACTTCTTCAAAGGTTTTTAAGTGTTGCCCGGATAAACCATGTGCCATCGACCGGAATAGGTGGTAATCTGAAGGAGCCAGATCTGGAGAATAGGGCGGGTGCGGTAGCAGATCCCATTTTTGCGTTCCAATGATGTCCTTGACGATCAAAGTGCAAACTTGCACAACGCTTGCAGACTTGAGTCCTCAACTGTCTTTGGTATTCCGCAACGCTCCTTATCTTTGATGTTGAAATCGCCAGTTTTAAAGCGTTTAAACCAATCTTCACAAGTGGTTTTCGATGGTGCATGGTCTTCGTAGGCCTTTTCGAGGTTACGACGTGCATCAGCAGCATTGCATTTTAAGTTAAAATAAAAAAGCAATACTTCTCCCGCAAAGGTTGCTTATTTGGCACAAAATTCGACATCTGTTTTATTAATTATTAACCTTTGTGGAGCAATATTTTTAAAAACAATGACTAAAAAATGATCACAAATATTTATATTATCCAAAAAACACAATTTCATGTATGCATTTCAACCACAGCTGGAGCTAGTGATACTTTTTGTAAAACCCGGGAATTTAGTTGCACACCTAATATAGACTGTACAAATTAACACGTGTGGCTATTTGCTCAAGAAGAAGTAAATTATAGTGTAAGATGCAAAATTTACTATCGAGTAACTGATAAAATTCACGCGGCAGTGAACGTGTTAATGAACAGTGAATTTAGTATATTGTAACTGTTTCCCAATTTATACTGTACCTAGTATGTGTAACGTTAGAACGTTTTCGGTCCCTGTTCGTGAACAAACGAGAGTAACGGCGAAACCGGAAGCGATCGGCGGCTCCTCGTCCGTGCTAGGCAACGTTAGATTCTCTTTTCCAGCGTTTTCGATTGGTTTTGCAACGCTTTGAAACTCTCTTGGAGAGAGAGAGAGAGAGATCCCCGTAACGGCGAGACCAGCTGCTTCGAAAAATTTCATCCAGCTGGAGCACGAACGCGATCGTTTCCAATTTGCAACGGTCAGGCGGCTGTTCGACGCATTTCCACCGTCCTGTCTAATCTTCTTGAATACACTTTTAGACGCTTCGCCGGAACGTTATCGGTTACAAGAAAGAGAGAAAACGAAACTCATCGCGATGAATAGGACGATTCTCAGTGGGATTTTATTCCCGCTAACGTACACATTCCTCCGCTGTGGCTGTAACGAGAGAAAAACGATTCGGTTCGGCTGATTTTTATGAAAATTCAACGGTTCTTAATTGCTTTTTGCGGAGAGCGCAGTTATGCTTTCCGCATGACAGAGCCCGACAAATTTCTAACTCGATTCGTCGAAACGCAGGTCTCTGTTGGAAAAGCGAAAACTGCTCTGCGTGGAAAAGTATTTCGATGGAATATTAACGTTTATATAAAGATTAACCCGTTGCACTCGAGCGGTGACTCTGGAAATATGACAAAATTGGTATTCCACAGATTACTAAACATTTAACACGTTGACCGCCGTGTCACCCATATACAAAATAAAAATTGTCGGTTGCAAGGTACAGGAACCAAATAAATAAATAGTAAAATAAATATCTTCGAAATATTTCCTTTTTCTTCAACACTTTGTAAATCCTGAATTAATTCTTAAAATCTTCCAATGTCTCTAGTGTCTTGATATTGAATCTACTCATTTACTCGTCAGAAATAAAATCCGTAGTTCGGTTCAAGTTTCCTGAAAATATTAACACGTTGACCGCCATGTCACCCAGATGTGGGTGACGGAATTATTTGTTCAGGCTTCAAAATGAATTTTTACATTAATATATTCATTGTGCCAAATTCGATTAGGATCTGTAAAATGCAAGAAAGTTGTAGGACCACTCAACATCATACGTTTCATTTTTTTCAATTTCTATTTTATCAAATAACTGACTTTGATTTCGTGGAATTTTTTAGCTTTCTTGTTTGGCAGTGAAAGTGTTAAAGACGGAGGAAAAACTTAACATTAGAATTGAAGTAGCGCCGTGGGCAAAGGGTTAAATATAATTTTTCACTGGGTCGCTGCGTTTGCAAAGCACATATCCTGAAGGTCCGCTTAGCGGTGAAATTTTCTCTAGAAGCTGTTATTTAAAGTTACACCGGAACTCGGATATAACGCTCGGACGAATCTATGACGTTGTTGGGCTTCCTATTTTGTAGAACCGGCGGGGCACGTTGCGTTTAACGAAATTAGTTGCGGAGGCTTTCACCGCAACAAATGGTGGCGGTGAACGTGTTAAACAATTTGGTCGCGCCGGTCTTCGGTGACCGCCGCCCGCGTTCAACGTGTGTTCGATATATATTATTCGCGAACGCGTTGCGTTGAAGGGAACGGAACTGTAACTCGGAAAGGTTAGGGCCGGCTACATATTGGGCAATTTACCGTGGAACTGAATTTACAGTCAAACGGCTGGAGATAATTGCGATGGCGCACGATACGGTTGTGTACCGTTCTCCTTGACCATATTGGCATCCGAGAATGCGCGTTGTCTCTCCTATGACACTACGGTGGTAGGAATGTGAAAGGTCTAGAGCACCGCTCCGGGTGCCATAAGGGATCTCGCCGGTGTTTACCGTTTTCACGAATTCACCCGGATAAACGATCGAACAGCTGGAAAATCATAGCCGACGTTGCGCGGACCGCGAAAGGCCGAGAGAACGGGAAAATTGATTCGGATCGTAACAATTTGTGCGGTAATCGTTTTAATACCGCGAATTAAAGGTGTAGAAAGTATCGGCTCCGTTTAGATCGCGCAAACACTGGTCTCGAGAGCGGTCACGTACGTGTGTGCTCTTTGGAATTACCGCTGCCTTTTCTGTTTTTTTACTCGCCTGCCTCGATCACGCGTTATTGACTCCGGGACAATTAAATATCATGTAAAAATCGGGGAACAGAATATTTTTCTCATTCGGGACAGGAAAACTCAAATATACCCTCTGATCAAAAAGTACCCGGAAGATATTGTCGAAATCATTTGTTTTCTAGGCTGGTACATCTTTCATTTGTTTACACATCAATTTTTAGCGCAATCTGTCGGATAGTTTGTGCGTAATAGCCTTGTAAACAAGTCATAGTTTGGTGTACTCTGCGAATTTCCATATGTCTCGTTTAGTGGAGCAGAGAGTCACACGTCTCACATTGTACGCGACTATTTAACACGTTAACTGCCGTGGGGGTCACCGGTGACCGGCACTCGACTTTGCTACAGCGCCGTGGGGGCCACCGGTGACCGGCGGCGTGGTCAATACTAAAAGTACATAATTATAGTAAATATGGATACTGATCAATTTTTCAATAATACCATTGTTACTATAATGGTTTGAAGAAATTAATGCAATATAGAACATACAAAATAATTTTTTTTTTTTTTTTCGAAACACTGAGAGTAATCACTTAGCAACCGAAGCACGATTGTTTAAAAAAAAAAAAGTAATACTTGCCTACAGCGCCGTGGGGGGCACCGGTGACGACCCCCACCAAAAAAAATGCTTCAAACATGATTTTATAACTCATATTATTTGCTGGGAACTATATTTCATCATAATATGCATCGCATAATTAAAAGTTCATGTTGGCGCCTGGGACAAATCATGGAAAATCCGTCCGGCAGTCAACGTGTTAACTAAAAACAACATCAATACCGTTCCACAAGCTCTATATTCACCTGATATGGCCCCATGTGACTTCTTTCTGTTTCCACGTCTCAAATTACCACTTCGGGGAAAGCATTTTGAGACCATTGAGGCGATAAAGGAAAATTCACAGAAGGAGCTGAAGGCGATCCCAAAATCGGCCTATAAAAAATGTTTTGAAGATTGGAAAACGCGTTGGCATATGTGTACTGCTTGCGATGGAGATTACTTTGAAGGGAATAAAATAAATATCGATGAATAATTGAACCGTTTTATTGACAAATTCCGGGTACTATTTGATCATAGGGTATACGCTTCCTCTTCTCTTAACCCTTTAGCACTTGAATGGCGACTGTGAGGCACCACTAAAAATTGCTGTACAATTAATCAAAATATTTTTTACATTATTAAATTCATTTGCACGTAATAAATTACTAAACGTTTCAGTATTGCACGAGTAAATTGCACCATTTTCGTATGTGATAACACGAGAAAGAAATCTATAAAAGGAAAATATTCTTGGCGAAAGAAATGTTTCGTTTTGGAGTTTAAACAGCTTCGAGTGCAAAGGGTTAACAGTCTAATAAAGAGGCTTCCGGTAAAGAAAACGTGTAACATCTTCTTCGACGAGGTTGAAACGTTTATTCTGTCGTCTACGTCGCGAGAACATTTACATGTTCTTTTTTTCTGTTACAGTTAAGCTGCACAGTGAGGCAGACCAACAAGAAGCGAACGATACCGGTGATCGTGCGAGTCTCGGATATAAACGATAACGCACCGATATTCATTGCCACGCCGTACGAGACGACGGTGCCAGAGGTGAGAGCCACCATAAAGTATCCTATTTTCTTAAGTATAAGGAAGCGGTAACCGAATATCGCAATTACTCGAAGAACACCGGAGTGTTACGGAATCTGTAGATTATCAACCGGGGCGTCGGATTTTAATTAAATTTTTCCACGATTCCCGTAAAGAGGAAGAAACGAAGTGTAATACATCCTGAACTATATTATTATTCGATAATAATATGAACACTCCGGCGAACCTGTATCACGGGTTCAGCGAACTGCTGAGCCACGTATCGAGAGACGTAACGTATAAATATTCGAGTGCACATTAAAGATAAAATTGCACGGAAAGGATTCAACAACGGTTGCGCAATCGTCGAATGCAGTTCGCCGACGTATTTGGCGTTGCGAGTGCAAGTGAAGTCGCGCGCGCGTTTGCACGGTATTTGTCATTCGAATGGTTTTTCAAATGCATTTTGCCCATTATTGGCGCGACCAGCGGCGCAACTCTGTTCCCGACGCAAATGGGTTCATGCACGCGGCCAGGCGCTGCGCAAGGTGCACGTGCGCAAAGTATCCGAAAGCGGCGCTCGAAAGTATCGTATCGCTGTCAAAGAGGTAACGGTTGGCACGATGCTCTCGCGCGAATTCTTCTTCTTTTCTACATTCACGGACCGTTATAATAGAAATGGCGCATATCTCGCGAGTACCGGTTGATCCAGTCAGATGCCGCGAGATACAACGGCCGCGTGCGTCTCTCTTTCTCTCTCTCTCTCTCCTTCTTTCTCACCCGTTTCGATCCGCGTTAACACGTATTTTAACGATCCAGCGTTTCATTTTGCAAAAACCCTCGTTATCGAACAGCATCTGCAGGAATCGCTCGTAACGGTATACTAAATGTCTCCACGTCCACTCGACCATGCATAGACGATGCATTATAATAAAGTATTATCTGATCCAAGTCGCTTCTAGAGTATCGCAACTTACTGTCAAGCAGTAGCAATCAGTGCAGATCGCAGTCTCAGAGGACGATCTACTGAATTTATTTATTAACCTGCACGAGCAGTAAACGTGAAACGTGTGTCAGGTGTCGCTGATCGCTTCCTCAATGCAACTTTCGAAGAATGTTTATACGGAAATCTTTTCATTTCAGTGTTCTAGGAAATAAAGGGATCAGTTTATGGTCGAAAATTGCGGACCTTTCAACTCCTGTAATTTTGCGTGAAAAGAGTGTCGCGCAACCTGTGCTCATTTTAAAGAGCCCAGGTCTTCGTTGTCACACCCTTAAACTTCGTTTTCCTGGAGATCCTTCTGTGTTGTATAAAACGGAGTAAGACCTGGATTACTCTACACCGCCTTTGGCGTGCTTGTCGTTCAAAGTATAATATAATTGCGACAAAAAATTTCGCATTAACTTTCGAGAGGTGGTTACGAAGGACGAGGTCCCTCTTTATAACGGCCACGTTGAAACGAATGCTTGACGAATTTTCTCGAAACTCCGTGGAGTCGTTTGAGGACGCGAAAGTAGAGTTTCCGCTCTTTAAACAGAGGTAGAATATTATAATATTTTTTTCGTACACTAACTTACAAAAATTTCAAGATCGAAAATTTTCCCGTTATAATTTAATAGTCGGTTTCGTTCGTAAACGTCAGCTGTATCTCAGAGATACGGTTACATCATCAGGGTAAGTGTTTTTATAAAATAAAGAATAGTCACTGCACTGATTTAATTCAGTAATTATTACATGGACGGGGATTACAATCCTTGTAAGGGTACGGTTCAATTGCAACAGCTGTTTACACTGTACAACGTACGTCGCCATTAGCGCAAACAAATAGCGAAAAAACTTGCTGGAAGCTAGCTCTACCTTCCATAGGCCTAACAGGTTTGTGTAATTAAAATTTACTGTTATGTCTCTTTTATTCACTTCATTGAACCGCATGTTAAACTCGACATTGCAAAGCACAGTTAGTTCTAACTGGTTCGCTCAGTTGTAAATTACCAATTTTTCTCTTTGGTGGCACACATTTTAGATAATAAACTACTTTCGGTAGGTCAAATATTAATAGCAATGATACTAAATAAGAAAATGGAACACAAAGGTCTCATTAAAATCCGGAATATTAATTTAGTTCCCTTTGTTCAATGCTCAAAATGGTTTTACAAACGCGTGAACATATATAACAATACGGTTATAGATTAATTAAAAATTTGGTGTAGGATTAAACAAAAAAAAATCGGCTAAATGACCAGTAAGGGAACATCAATTTCTAATGAATGAACAGAGGCACTCCGGTGAATGATAATTACACGAACTTATCATTGAATCAGCTCAAAATACAAATTATAGTCGGTCTTCGAGGTCAAAACAGTAGTCCTACACGATCTATGTCACAGTGAGTGTAAAACTTTAAATGCACAGGCAGTTTCAAAAAGTTTCTCACCGATGCATCGAAATTTCAGTTCCCACGGGACAACTAAATTAATACACGCGATCAAACAATCCTCGTTTATCCGTGTTCCCCGAGTATTTCAGCAATGCCAGAAACACAGGAACAATTTCAATACAGCGTGTCGAGGTATCTTTCAATTAATGCTCCACCGATATCAACCGCGATCGTGGAAACGTAGGGAAGGAATACTTTCAATTTCGTAGCGATCGCGACGTGACCTATCGACGGCAATTCCATGGATCGCGGGTGATTTCTTGATCGTGATGTCTGGAACGCCTTGTCCATGATTTCTGTTTCAGCTAATTAATCTTTCCCGCAACCGGTTTCTCGTGCCTCGCGTAGGTACACGCTCGCGAGAAAGAAATAAAGGAAGCAGGATCATTGTCGTCGATAATGGCGTGTCGTGCAACTAAAAATCGATCGGATTGCCCAGAGATATGTGGCTCGTAAGTTCCTATCAGCGTGCGTTCTCTGCTAACCGCAAAACCAATCTGGTTTCTGTTATGAGGTTATACAGGGTGCTCCATTACTCGTTGACCTCCTTAATCTCGGAAAACGAACATTCAGAAATTCTTCAGTGTTCTTTATGCAAACGTAAAATTCTGTTATTTGCCATCGCAATGGACCGTTTTAGAAATAATGCCTTACTTAATAATAAATACCTTGCGTACGTATGTTCGCGGGGTTCGTGTAGCTCGACTTATCGCGAGATTTCTCGAAACGGCATGGTTTCATGAAACGAAGACTTCTGTGAATTATCCCGCCATAATGCCAGCGGGAACTGCATTTTTCGCCTGGCCTGCAATGGTACACGCTTTAGCCAGCAGCCCAGTCGTTCCGGTCGCTACGATTTGTCGAATTATTAATCCTGAGTTGCAGGTGTGTTTGACCTCCCGGTCTTTAATTAGCGCTGGACGCGCGAGGTACACTGCCGCTCAAAAGTATTAGTAACTTCGCATCGTCTCATCTTTGCACGATGATCCGGTGTTCGCTGATTCAGCTATTGAAATTATAGGAAATATGTATGTATATTAAAACCATTGAAGTGAAACTTAAAAATGATCGCATTCACTGCACGCGACTGTACTGTACTGTAAGCTATATTAATAAACGCTAGAAAGCATTCTAACGCTTTTGAAGGGCACTGTACAGTGTAAGAGAATGTTCATTTTTAATAGTAACCGAATAGCACATGTTTAAATGTCCAGGCATCGATGTGATTTATATGTAACATGTTGTATTTGATGTTTACATTGAATTAAGGCGTCCGGTATTTATGTGATTCATTTAGAAGGCTTTTGCCGTGTATGAAAAAAAAGCCGCGATCGGAATGGGGAAATTGCTAGGCGCGCGGTATAATTAGTACCGGTAATTATTTGTATGATTGTGATTGGGTTAAGAAACACCGGACGATAGCCGCAAAATAAGAAAGTGAAGTTAAAGAACTGTGGTTAAATAGAAATGAAAGAAACCGATGAGTGAACGGCTATGTGGCGAAGGTTGGGGCCTGCGGTGAAGGAACTATAGACAACAGCTAATGCGAAAAGTTTGTTTCGACAGAACTGGCAAATATATATATCGAGGCCTGGATAGAAAAAGTTTGAGCGAGGTGTTCAAACAGTATTGATGATCTCGGATTTTTCGTTTAAGGCGGAAACTTTTTGTTCACCGGAACACTAATTTACCGGTAGCATTTCATATTTTCCTCCAACTAAAGTGAAGGCGACTTGATCGAGCAAATTATTTCAATCGACTGTCGTGTGCACGGCAGTGTAGAATATTTGAAGAGTTGAAAAATTTAATTTTCGAAAAACGCTCGAGCAAGGCTTCCAGTAAGAGGAACGTTAATGCAGTCAGACTGCCACGAAGGTCTCATTCATTTAAATGGAAAGATAACATTTACATGCTTCAATTAAAATGCTATTAGCCATTATTTTCTAGTTATGTTAAAGTCCTATTAGCGTAGCCACAGAAATTCCGCCAGATACCAAACTATTTATTCACCCTTTGCAAACATCGCGAATTTATCGAGTAACATAATATATATACCTTGTTGGTAACATTTTTTCAGTCGTTGGACCTTCAACTCTGAATACTATGCTACAATTACAAAATAACAACAGAATCAACTATTCAAGATACCAAAAAAAAAAAAAAAAGAAAAATTTCTATTTCTATTCATTCCGCCAGTTACGTTTATTTGTGCGCCCTTTCATTCCTTTAAAAGCTTAACGAGCGATTTTGAATATTGGATAACAAATTATAACACTTGACCGCGGTATTATAACTGTTCAGGGCTTGCAGAGTTTTCGCATTACTTCCCATTGTATCGCGTAATAACGCTCATTAATAATGAGCATGCGTTCTAATGACGAGGGAATGATGACATTAATCTTATGTAATCGCTTTAATCAGCGACACCGTTGCAACGGAACGGAACGACGGAAATATGAGAAATAAAATGGACCGAAATCAATACCCGTAATAAATAATAGGAACTAAATTTATTTCATGAATTTGTATGCCCTGTGTATGCCCAGGGCAAAGGAAATCGCTGCCCGTGCGGGCAGACGCCGAATCTAACAGATTATTGAACAAGAAACACAGACTGAGAAATGGGCTTGCTCTGTTTCAGCTGACGCCGGTCGGTTCCACTATCTTCAAAAACATCGACGCTGAAGACGCCGACGCCGGCGTGAACGGCATCGTCGAGTACTCGATCGCCCCTGGAGACGGGACTGGGATTGGCAACAATGACGGAGTCGGTCGAAATAGAATTACCACCGCCGATGGATACGGTTATTTCAGCATCAACTTGCCTCATCAAGGCCAAGTTACTGTTAACCGTACCCTCGACTTCGAGAGAACGCAGCGATACCTCGTCACCATTTTGGCTTCGGTGAGTCCCACTCGCTTTGAATACCGCCCAGAAACTCTGTTCATTTCAGACAGCCTTCCACACAGTAATTTAACATCGCAGCCCTCTGAATCTCAGCATGCAATATCTTCCTGGATATCTTATTTAACATTGAACCTCTAGAATCCGTAGAAATCCATCGAAAATGTATTTTCCACTGATTCGAGAGTTCTAAGAGCAGCTGTTTTATACTTGCAATAATGAGAAAACGGACATGACTCGCGGACATCGCGCAAGAACGCTTTAATTATACGTTCGGTGAAAGAAATTTACGTCAACCTACTTCATCATTGAACTGCGGATTTTACGTGTTCGTGGTTAACCCCGTTGTCTATGATTTCACCGTTAAGAAATTTATTGCAGTTTAACGAGGTTTTGAGAAATAAGATAACAAAATATTTATTCGATTGCTGTCGCTGTGAGACGGTGCATGAAAATTTATAGTCTGTGTCCGTTTTATCCACCACTTTCATTCCGTCAGGCTTTTTAACACTAGATTGCCTAAGCAAGTCATTTTGACTGCTTTTGAATTTCATTTTTTTTATTGCTAATACTTATTAATAACTTAAACTAAAAATTACTGTTAAACAAATTTCTTTGCGCATTAGTTATTTTTTTACAATGCAGTCATTTTGACTGCTTTCAGGCAATATAGGTATATACTAAGCTCCCGTCTTTCTAGTGTTAAAAAGAAATTGCTCGAGGTACAAATGCTTTTTCAAAGTCACCATGGATACTGTTTCCTGGTCACTCGTCGTATCTTCTGCCTAATTTATTTCGAAACGCACTAAAATATTTTTAGTCTTTTAAGTAGTTGAGCGTTGAGTAACGCGACGTTCGAATGAATCTAGTGATGCATCGGAGGTTTCGCTATACAGCATTCTAAGCGAACATCATCGTTTTCGTATAGAGGTCAGTTATATCGAAGCCTGGCTATCTACGAAAATAAACGAAGGAACAACTTATGGCCTGACAAAGCAGCGAAGAATAACTATTAGTTATCGTTGAACCGATGAAAAATCCACACTATTTTACTATGACCTGGACTATCCTGATATCATTATCACGATCGCACAATTTATCACTCGTCTGACGGCGATTACGCTTAACGGTACCCATGCATATTGAACTTGCGCCATTCAAAAGTTGTCTTCCTCTTGTAAATTCTAACCGAACACCGTGTATACCAAAGAAGTCGTGATGTACAGCGAAAGAGATACACCTTAGCATTCATAAGTCATTGAATGCATAAATTGTTCCTGAATAAGAGTTTCAATTTATGCATTTAAAATAATTATAGCGTTCTCTAAGCAGGTAAATGCCTCGAAGCAAAGTTTACGGTTGTAATGTATTTATTTTCTGCAATAATAATATAATTCAATCATAAATGTATATTTAAAAACGATTTGCACATATTCACTCAACCGTAACGGTTTTCACTCGCATTTATTCATTTATTTGTTCGTTCGTTTATGTAGAAAGTAATACACACAATTTTATAAAGCTGCATACTAAATTTCGTATTCAATGCTTCTCTCACCAAATGGCTCAACTCCATCAATTAATTTTACAAACGAACTCTCTGAACGACACGAGGTGTACCGTTACATTTATACCAATCGAAAAACGATGAAGTGTCATGGAAAATAGATTTGCGAAATTACTACAGCATTCATCTGCGTAAAACTTTACTTTCGAGGAAACGAATATTGAAGAGCACGAACCGTATCGATTTTCCATTAATAATTCGAGTGAAAATATATATATTCGATGGTTTCGAAATTCTGTAAGCTTTATTTGCTATCATCGCTCGGTATCGTGCTTTCGCGCGAGCAATTCTGGAAATGTTTAAAAGCGTACAAAACAAATTTCAGTGTGTGGATGCCATCTAGCTTCATAAAAGGTCTCACGATCCCGAGCAGTCACATTATATGCAAATACGTCGCGTCGTCCGACCTGGATAAGAATGGCTGGTCGCGATCCACCGTTTTATCCGGCCGTATTTCCCGCCCTTACCTTAGCTAGACGCTATTTGTCCATGGAAATCTGGCTGACATCCAATCGCTTCGTAAACTGATCCGTTTTTCCTCTGCTTGTATTTTATGTATGCGTTCGTCGCGTATCTCTATGCGATACAGTATGCGCGACACTTCGAGTCGTTCGTACTTTTGGTTAGTACAGTGGGGTCTTGATCTAAGCTCGATCCTCGGGTCCGTGCTGTGACGTAGATCGTGTAGGACTACTATTTTCTCGTGACAGAAAAAATACTGTTCAAATTCTATCGCGTACCAGTGTCATTTTGTCCAATTATTCTCTAAAACAAAGTCTGCAAAGCGTTGCAAAAGTTTATTACAGATTGTCAATTGGGTGTGTACAGTTACGTCCATGCGTCGAACAATTTGATTTGCAAAACATGGCGAATTGGAAAAACTGTGTCGACGCGATACGAACGTAACGTGTTCATTGTGAACTGAAAAACCTGTTATTAAGCGTTAACCTGCCCTGGTCTAGCAACCGTAGAAATTCCGCAAAATCAATATCAATGTACCAGGCACGGTTTTAGAGTCGCCACTGAAAATTTCCAAGCTGCGATTTCAAATAATAATCTTTCTGCCCTGCTAAATTTGTTTGCGATTAATAAATTGCCGAAACATTAAATATGGTACGACTAAATACAATTTAAATGTTCTACCGTGGGAGGAAATGTAAAATGCTTTCGGTGCGCAGTGGGTATATAGTATTAAGTTCTTAATTACAAAAATTCTTCTGCCTGTGATTTAAACCACGCGATGACGCCATTTTTCAACCCTTCGTCATATCGAGAGACGAGCAATGCCAGGCAGCATCGTTTGAAATGCAGAAAAAGGTGATAATCGCTGGGTGAGAGGTCAAGGCTGCTAAAAATTTCGCAGCGAAATTACTGCAACTCTTGAACCGCAATCAAGTGGTGTGAATTGCGGAATTTTACGAAAGCGCTGTTCAGGAATCAGCGAAACGGTAAAAAGAAATGGTGCTCGGTTCGATATGTTATGCAAAAACTATTAAACGTATATTAAATTGATTTGTGAATGCGCGCGTGTGATTTCGCTGTTTGATAGTTTGCGACTAACCTAAGAGTAAACGCTAAAGTGAATGCGGAAGTTTATGCATTGTCGCGTTTTACAGCATCACGCACGGGCAGCGTACGCATAATTTATAGAGAAGTTTTTATAGCGGATAAAATGATCCGCTGCACATGCATTTTCGATCTGGGTCAAATTGACCTGAACATTGTACGGTGGTGGTTTGATCGTAGACTTATAATGACGCAATAAAATATTCGTCACACAGGCGACGAGCGTTCGGACCACGTAAATAGCGTGGCCGGTTATTTAAAATTCACTATCGCGATAGATTTAACGAAGTTTCGACAGACTTTTTCAATGAACATCCAATAATTCGTCATCCAACGATTTGCATAGCAGATAGTGCGACGCAAGTGGCCTCGACCATGACTAGGCGTTATAAAAGCTACTTTAAAATACAGATTACTAGCAACGGTAATTAGTCACGGCCCGTCACCGATGGTGCAGCAGAACATTTGGGCAGTTCGCCTACACTTTAAACTTATAATATTAATTATTTCTAATAATCGATTACTCTGATTTTGTATAAGAACTTGGTGTGCTGGATTTTGGAGTATTTCCTTTAATTTTCGCCGGAAAAGGAAAGGTAATTGCTCATTAGTGGATTTAATAATCGTGTTCGTTTGTCGTAAACGTTGTTTCCATGTACGGCCCCATTCATGATGTTTAAACAGCGTGCGTTTCCTTCGTAACGTCGTCGTTTCGTTATAAACCCGAGCGCGGCCGACCACCTGACGGATATTCCGTCCGACTAATTTCAGGTTTGACGTCATAAAGTGTTTTCTGTGGACAGGCGGTGAAATGACCCGGAGAATTGAAAATTATACATTTCGTTGCACGATGTCGTTAAACGGCGTTATTAAAAGGTACCGTTCGGCCATTGGTTGTAACTGGCCGCCTCTGTTTCATTTTGATTAGATCGTTTAGCTGCGTCTCGTTGGACGTATTATTCTCGAAACACGGGCGCGCGCGCGCGCGCGTATGCGCCGACTCTTCGATTTAATAGCGGATTGCATCAAGGAAGCTGCGTCAGGAAAACGGTCACCGTTCAATTAGTGTAGGACGAGGCAGCAAGAAAGGACTGCATGAGTCATCGGGACGAGTCACTGATCCTTGTAGTATTGCATATTCGTGTTAACATATCGGTTTGGCTTATCGCATGCGCCTCTTTCGCTATTCCAACCGCTTCTCGGTTCAACATTACCCACGGCTCGGAATATACGCCGACCTATTCGTCAATTATAAATTAGTTTTACGTTCCACAACACAGGGGAATAATTGAGGGGACTCGAGTATAGGTACGATTTTAAAGAGATGGACAAATTAAATAAATTTAAGAAAATAAAAAAACTGATTTAGAGAAAAAAGGAATTTCTATTTCTATCGAATGCCTTGTGCCGTTGATGCAAACAATTTTTGTGTTCCATAGAAATTCGCAATCTAGTGATAACAATTTTTTCATAAGCTAACGAGTTATTATATGTACTGTATTAACTTCTTTTTGACATTATTATTTAAGAGAAAATTATTCTACCTATTTCAGGACCACCAAGTATTTTTAAACAATATTTTTCGTAACGCTGAACGCATACTTATGGAAAAATGGATCAAGAAAGTGATTTAGAGAAAAAAGGAATTTCTATTTCTATCGAATGCCTTGTGCCGTTGATGCAAACAATTTTTGTTTTCCATAGAAATTCGCAATCTAGTGATAACAATTTTTTCTTAAGTTAACGAGTTATTATATGTACTGTATTAACTTCTTTTTGACATTATTATTTAAGAGAAAATTATTTTACCTCTTTCAGGACCACCAAGTATTTTTAAACAATATTTTTCGTAACGCTGAACGCATACTTATGGAAAAGTGGAATAGAAATGACAGTGATTCGAGTAAAAAAGATGACGTGATTTCGGTGGCAGCTCGGTTTCCCGTTTCGTTCGGACAATTTCGAAGAGTTCCATATTCATGCATTTAAATTGCATTTAAATAATAGAGGAGCCCGTTGCATATTGAAAATTGCTGGAAAAACCAGTGCCTCCCGAAGCGTTATTTCGATTAGGGTGTCTAATTATGGAGTTCGCGTTTCACGGTGTATCGGTAGCATCGAGGTGAATCGGGTGATGTTTGAGTTTTTGCATATGGCCGTCTCGATACGCAGAGGTTCGGCACGCGTGGCAAGATTAGCAGGCCCCGATTAGGGTCAGCGCATGTAGATATTTGCATATCGCTTCCTACATGCCAACATTGTTCATTCCTCGTCTGAATAGACTATCGTGAACGCCGATTCACAAATTCTTTCGTCGTCGTATCGCCTGGTAGCCGCAGGAATATATTTATTAACACGTCCTGTACATGATGGTGAGATTACGTTGAGTTCAGACTTTCATTTACGACCATATTCGGCGGATCAGTCAATCCGCTATGCGGTAGCATAATTCACGTTGTGTTCATGTGTACACGTTCAGTTTCACTCAAATTATTATCGTCTGATTGTTTCAACGCAAAATAAAAATTGTGTGAAACAGGAGTCAAATAAAATAATATTCCGATAATTCTTTTTGAAACGTTTATGCATGGCGCGTAAAATCGATAGGACCACGCTTGTCCGTGTCGGCTACTGTGCAAGAGCAGAGATCTAACGCTGTACATGCATACATACGTAGAGCGTGCGTGTGTGTGTGTGAACCGCTGCCTTGAATTCTATGTCATTAACATCTAGTCAGAGCTGAATTAATTAACTCGTTCCGTAATAGCCGATCCGTCGATGGCAACAAGGATGCAGTACCGTGTGTCGTTCACTCCCGGAGCGATGATGTTGATCGGATCTGTATCGATTAGGATCGGGCTGCCAATCGATGGCTGTCTTGTAAATGTCACCGTCCGCGGGCCCGTGGGTTCTCGACGCGACAAACAAAGAAACTCGCCACCGCGACCAGATAACTGCGAATAGGATAAGCCACGGTGGGCTGCGAGTATGGCACGACTTATATGCACCGGTGCATATGCACATGCAACCGGTAAGGTAGGACAGCCCGGCTCGCGGTGCATTAGTCACCGTTCGACTCGCGGCAACGTAACGCGAACACGAAAATTTCGTTTTCGTTTTCGGACTTGGCATGGATATCTCCACAGCGATATCGTCGCGCGATATCTCGATATCGTCGCGCGAGAACATGATCGCGTGACGACACATTGCGGCGACGAAAATTGTAGAACCGCCGCCGAAAAACCGTATAGAAATTCTCTGCTCGAAGTGGAAGTGTTATAAACGTGATACCGTGTTACGTGATTCGTGTTTCCCCGTTGGACATTGTCGCCGCGAACGAATCGTGGATCTATAACGGGCAACTTAATATGCGGACACATTGTTCCGTCACGGACAGTGCAGGCCACAAAAGATCCTTACGTAAAGAATGATTCAGTTGGTTCTCATTCGCGCGGGCTTTATATTGTAAATGTTGATTTATTTTAAGCGCTTTTGTTCCGACACTCGAATAGAAAGTCGATATACGAGGTCTGCTGCATTTTCTGTGGTATTTAGGCTCGTTTGATATAGTAGTACATTTCGTGGTGGTCCATTTCAAATTCAATAGAACACCGACGAGAGATTATGCTGCCTTATCCCTTTTCGCGAAAGTTATTTCGAAACTGTTTGCGATCGTAGACAATTTCAAGAAGCTTAAATTCTTCTACGCCTCTTCAACCTTCGGAAAGAAACTGTGAAAAAGTGATACAACGTATTATTCTGTTCTGGTCTAATGTATTTAATTTTTATATTTGTCCACTGCACAGGAATCTTTTCAAACTGTTTTTCCATTTTTCACCGTTTCTTCTACAAAAATTATTTAGGACCGACTGGTTTTGTATGTAGTGTTTTTTTTTGTAGAATTTTAGAAAAAGAGTTTGGGAAAATCATGTCAGGGTACGAATATTAATTAAGAACGATCCGCGTTAAGATTTTACATTCAGAGTTCCTCCGCATCCGGATACATAAACAGATTAAATTTCGACTCTCGTATCGATGAAATCCATTGACAAGGAAACATCAGTGAACATACCCTTATCAATAGGCGCATGGTACACAGACATCTACAGAGCTTTCGAGGCAATATGTACTGTGTATACACAACATTAGCTGTATCTGCAATCCTATTTCCATTACCGAAAATTGACCTCGACATTAACAACGAGATAACATCTCATAATATCCGTTCACAACGAGTCGTAGCGTACCAAAATTAAACGGACGGGTATAATAAAATTAGGGAACAAGAATAAGATTAGCAAATTCTAAAATTAGCAAAATCACTAAGCTCGGTAATAGTAATTTATTTTTATTTTCTTAGTGCATCCTATGAACTGAAGATTATATATCATTTTATTAAAAGCGGGATATTAATCTTTATTCCCTCAAATTTTTTTTTTACTAATTTATTCGAACTTTTTCCTTGCGTTCGTGAAAGATTTTACGAACGCTATTTCAGTTCATTAAAAGTGAGGCAGAGAAATTTCCTTTTTTTACCATTTCATTAATCTCTCTTTCATCGAAAATCTTGATCTATCGATCTATAAAGTCTTCGAGAAAAAGCGATACAGAGAAATAGAAAGTGGAGTGATCGACGAAGCGAAAATCGGTGCGCGTTCAGCTCGAAGTCTCTAGCGGTGGTAGTCGGTGCCGCTTCTTTTGGTAGCGAGCAAACATAATCGAACGCGGGCAAAGTGGCACTAAAGGTTCCATCAAAATCGAATTTGCGTCGGCGTTCTTCTGCGTCGGAGATTGATGGCAAACTTTAGGGGAGAGCACGTGGGTGTTCGTCGGACGAACGGTTTCTGTGACTTGGTTACGGGAAGCTGCTTCCGCCGTATGCGGCAAGTGTTCGGGAGTATAGGTACACACGCACACACGCACACTACGCATCGGTATCTATTTCACTCGCGACGAGCACTAAACCGAGTACAACGTATTCGGATTTCACCGGCAATAAAAAGATCCATGCAAATCGCGGAACGACGTTCAATTACCTTCATTACAATACCTCGGCGTCTATGGTTTCCTATCGGGGAAACGTTCATTTTAATACTCCATTTCCGGAGTGTGTAAATTCGTTGACACGAGTACAATGAAGCCGAAAGCGAAACCGCGCCGATAGATATTTTCCAGTAAATTAAATTTTGCAAATAAGGTGTGTTTCAGTGAGATAAAGCTGAATAGAGAAAGTAAAAGATTCACGATAGCATTGTTTTCTGCTCGTATTACTTTTAATTATTTTGTTACTGCGGCAACCTGGTGTGAAAACTATTTAACATTGCAGTCGAATTGTTTGTTTCAACGCGTTTCCACCGTCTGGGAATGCTATAAATGTATAAAATTCTCACAGTCTGGTGATAATATAAAATTCTAATGCACTCAGGATGACGTAAAACGCGAAATTACGCTATAACTCCGCGCGCGCGGACCCGGTATCCACCTCGCTCGTCGATAAAACTATCCGCCATTCGAGGCTTAGGTGGTCTGGGTTAGGGTAATCTTGCTCGGAACACGAACAGGTTAAAAATAGAAAACGATTAATTTTTCCTCGAACACCGTATCTCTTTTCGCCTCTTAGGAAATAGGACACACGATGCAGATTCGAAAACTGAATTTTTGTTATTTTTCAAATTCACTCTTTTAACCCCTTGCACTACAATTTATTTTACGATTTCAGTGATCAGAAATTTTTTGTAATTTATAATTCCCTAAAAAAAGAAGAAAATTTATATTTGTTGTATGCCTATGTTTTCTCCAAAGGATATATATCAGCTACAACAAAATAGAATTTTATTTCGGTTTAAAGGAAATTAATAACGTTCACATTTATTAGACTCTATTCAGAATCTTCATCACGAGTCTGGTTCGTTATTGTAGGGCAAGGGGTTAATTGAGAGCAGCTAACCAGAATTTTTATGTTATTAATATAATCGAACAATTCAGAGAAATGCAGACTAAAATGTGGAGTGTTGATTTTTCCAACAAATCGGTAGTAATATTATTTTAGGCGCGAATTTTGAAAATTTTCACCCAGGCCCAACTTCGTTTGAAAACTTTTCTATTTCGAAATGCAGGCTGCGTCGAGAACAATAGCGATTGCCGTCGGCTCGTTTCCCATCGAACGAACGACAACGTTAGATCAATGCCTGGCTGGTCAGGGTATAGTGCTCGCCTAAGACAATAATAACGAAACCGCGGAACGATAGAACGTCCTCATGCCTGACACGAATCGCATGAAATTACACGGTAATCTCGATTGGAGGAAATGATCTTATCGGGGCGTGTATGCAGATTGTGCAACGTGCAGCGAACGCGTGACGTTTCCGGAAACTCTGGCAGTACCCTAAAGGCGTTCTGTTCTATTCTGTTCTATTCTGTTCTCGGTGGTGCACGCGAATCGCGAGCGCACGGATGATCGGGTTCGGTAAAAACCAGCGGCGGCGGTCGCAAAAGGGAAATCACAGAGCTCGAATGATAAAATCGGCGGTGCATACGACGCCTGCAACACGACTCCAGTCATTTCATGCACAGTGTCTCACGAATCTGTTCGCGGAAAGCTAACATGCATATTCTCGGTCGATCAAGTTGCATTCGAAGTCTCCGTACACATACAAACGCGTGCCGAACAAGTATTGGGTTGGCAACTAAGTAATTGCCGATTTCAGTTATATATGTCTCTCACTCCCATTTTTATGATATCCGTAAACGTTATGATCTTCTTCTTCTTATATATGTTAGCTGGCATCCTAACCTAGCTTTACAAGTTCATTGCGTAGATATTTTCTTAAAGTTTTTCTTTTTACCTCAATATTAATATGGAGTGCAAAAACGAACATTTTCGCCATATTTTGCTTTATTATTTCCGTAAAGGAAAGAACGCAGTGCAAGCTGCCAAAAAGTATTACCACTTATTTCGATCCCTGGACAACTCCGTTCGTGGTAAAATTTTCAATAATGATGACGATGTAAAATCTCACTTAACTCAGTTTTTGGCCGAAAAGCATCAGACTTTCTACGAGCGTGGAATTCTCAAGTTGGCAGAAAGATGGCAAAAGGTCATCGAACAAAATGGAAAATACATCATAGATTAAAGTTCATTCGAAGTAAAAAAAAAACTCTTTTATTTCATTGAACAAATCGGCAATTACTTAGTTGCCAACCCAATATTTTGAACACTGAATTTCCGATTCTGGAAAAATTCGAGTAGTTTCGACAAAGTAGCCTACAATCGTTGGCATACTCAGATTATTTATTGTTCGTTTACCGCTAGAACAACCATGCACTAAATGCAACTGGCGACCTTGTAATAACAACAAGATTGCATTTGCTCAGATTTCGTGACAGTTCTATTTAAATATCTACTTCGATAGAGAACATTTTCTCATGGAAACATATTTATAAATATTTCTAATTGAAAAAATTAGTCGTTTTGACTCGTGCGGTAGTTCTAGCGTTAGACGATGGAAGTGCATGGCATTTCGAATTTTTCTGTTATGAACGGAACGGAATAAAGAAATTGCAATCAATTTCGTGGCACGCGGAAATTAACTAATAATTATATTTACGAATGTAATTTCAAAGGCACATGGATCCTGGCCACGTGCTCCGCATAGCGGCGCAAAGGGCCAATGATTTACACAGCGCCGCAGGAATGTTGCAATTTAACGGTGGTGCTTAAACGCGAATGCTAAGGATGCATGACCACTTTGACGAACGACATAGTAACTATAGTAACTGTCAACTACACGCGGGTTATAAGACACGCCTACTGTCTCGTTCATTTATTGCCGGCTAATCCGACGGATTCTCGAAACACCTTCTACACTGTCACGTGAGACGCGATGGAAAATGTGTTGAACGACAGCGTGATCGTGCATGGTCCGATGGTTATGGCACCACGGGAAGAAAGAAGTGATAAAACTAATAGAAGATTACGAAACAACGTCGCACTGACAATGAGACAGAATAGATTTTCAGCGGAGCATAAATTAATGCGAAAACAACGTAGCTTGTCATTAGCTTTTTCAGTATTTTCTCTTGAGATTACTGAATCGTGTTTTGGCTACTTTTTTTTTTTTATATGTTTGGTTGTCGTTAAAATTACTTTTTTAGCACTGATGTCATTTCAGGGAAACGTAAAAACAATGTATTCTATTTTTGAAATAACAGCACATAGATATTTTATATAAAAATATTTTTTGAACGATAGTATTCCGAACGATCGTTTGTTCTTTTATCGATACCGATTGTTGCATTTTACAAAAGTGGAATATTTACAGCAATCCTGCTGACAGGTGTACTATTGTAAACATCGAGAGAGGTAGAATTCAATTCCAACATTTTGCATGGTTTCCATTGAAAAAACCGACTATTGGAATCCCGACTGAAGTGTACAATATCAACGCAGGAAATAATTCATCGGAAGGAACAAATTCGCAAATGACCGAGCAACAATTTTATCAAAGTCTGTTCCAACCAACAAAATACCACAAAATATAAAGTCTTTTTTACTCAAGTTATTTTAAACACGTGTAAATAGTTACCATAGCTGACCACGTATGTATGTAGCTGTGACAAATACAGGCAGTCTTGCCCGCAGGGGCGTGGCTAAGCGCCCGTAGGGGCGTGTAACTTTGCGTGAATCAAGATTTAAAGTTTGAACGAAATAATGAACAAGACGAAACGAAAGAAGTGGAAAATCGGATAGAACCGGACGGAATAGTGTCGGCCACGAACTACAATGGGTGTTTTTAATCCAGTGAAAGTGCTCCTGGTCGTAGCCTTAATGCGACCAGAAACTGGCGATGTTGACGCCGTTTCACCGGTAAGTGAACACGCGGTATGTTGCTCGCGTAAGGATTGCACGCGACAGAATCTTTTACCAGGGACATTGATAGTGTACGATATATATGTATATATACATACATCGATCGAATTGTGTGGAACATTCATCAATTCGGGTCAGGTATTACATAAGCTTCTTCCATTAATGTCTCCATCAATCAAGCTGCAACGGATCGTGTGGCACGTGTTATTGGATTTCATCTAATACATCTGATCCTCGCATGAGATGTGCATATATTTATATGTTTACACTGGTAAATGATCCTTGCTTACCGAAGAATGGAATCAGTAATATACTACAGTATATCAGTAATTCTTGATATACAGTGAGTAACGAAAGTATTCGAACGCCCTTTAAATCAGTATAACTTTTTTTTTTAAGTGAATCAAACGACCTGACTTTTTTGAGGAGTTAGAAGAATTGGTTTTCCAAATGATGTGTAAAAAAGATTTTGAAAAAATTGCAATTGGTAAGAATTACATGAGAAAATAAAAATGGCACTTTTCACAACTTTTTTATTTGAACCTGTAGTGAAAATTTAAAATATGCGTTTTGTAGATATATGTTAGTTATATAGATACTGAACATTTCATTGAAATCGGTTAACGTTGTCATGAGATACAAACGTTTAAAGATGATTACATAGGGGCGAAATTCCCTGGCAAGATCAAAAATCTGCGACTTTTTCACCCTTAAACTCTCATTTTGAAATGTTTGTAGTTTATTGCAACGTTGACCGATTTCGATGAAATTTTCAGTACGTGTATAACTAACAGAGATCTACAAAACGCATATTTTAAATTTTCATTACAGTTCTACAGGCTCAAATAAAAAAGTTGTGAAAAGTGCCATTTTTATTTTCTCAAGTAATTCTTACCAATTGCAATTTTTTCAAAACCAATTCTTCTAACTCCTCAAAAAAGTCAGGTCGTTTGATTCACTTAACAAAAAAAGTTATACTGATTTAAAGGGCGTTCGAATACTTTCGTTACTCACTGTATGTTAACAACACGGGTCTTGCGTCGTGTATCATCTACGAGACATAACCGTGTTATGTTTACACTCCTCGACCTCCTCCTCTCACGGTAGTGGGGATAATTCCGTGACATTCATTATCCAGGCCTTGGCGACATATACAGAGAAATCACTGTACACACATAATAAAATTCTAGCGAGCAACAGTTCTCGCTGGATTGTTTTCAGTCTGTTAAACCGTCGATGATTTCGATGATTTTTAGAGAATTTGTCAGTAACGAAGAATTTTGAAATAAAAGAAAGTACAGTTAAAAGTTTTACCAAACTCCGCGAATACTGTCTATGCAGAAAAATCTCCACTCTAGTAGCGGTGCTAGTTCATACCGACCGGTGTTGTAGCACTTTCCGAAATGAAGCAGAAAGAAAGTGATTTTCGCGAGCCAGCGAATCGTTGTTGCACTTCGAATCCATGATCAATGCGTACGGAAAGATTGAAGCGAAGGTACTGGTTGCAACAGCTGCTGGTACAGGTGTGGCTCATTTGAATTTTACGTGGAACAGATGGTCCATTTCTTCTTGGAGGCGTTGTCCGTCGTCCGGAGAAGCACATTGGTTTTCTAATGTAAACGCCACACGTTTCTGTTACTCGATTACGCTGTAATGTATACGCCTCGTCATTTCCAAAAATCGCATACCTACATTCAGATCCGAATGTTACAATTTCTCAAGCAACTAATACCTCCACCATTACGGCCAATAATATTTGACAGCTCGCAGTTCGTAAACGTCGATAAACTAAATTTACTCGCACAGTAAATTACAGAATTGCGTTTAACCGTGACGTGTTCGTTGTATTTTGAAACGATGTATCGCATATTAAATACACAAATGATTCCGGCACTGGCAACAAAGAGCACCGATAACTTTGACTCGCGCGATCACCTTAATTCCATCGTTTCTTTGCCGAAAGTACAATGTGAAACGGATACACGGTTACACGGTCTCTCGCGAAGGACTTGAAACTTTATTTCATCGGTTGGTAATGAATTCGTGTAATTAACAGAACTCGTATGAAACTGCAATACGCTTAAAATTCCCAGCCGTAGAACAGGCACGCAACAATGGTAACTGCAGATGTTGCTTTCCAAGTTGGTCGCTTTATATGCAATTCGAATTGCCTCGTACGTTCCCTATCGCCATATAGAGCGCGCTTCGGTAATCGTTGCGCGTTCATGTTTACCTAAAAGTTTCGGTTTTATCGCGGTCGCAGAAGTTCGTCACGTAAACCAGCCGCTGTCTGGGAATTGGCGCACATCTCCGCCGCGAGTTTTCACATATAGGAAAACGAACCGCGTCGCAAATTAGATCGTAAACACGGGAATGCGATCGGAAAGAAACCGGTCAGTCTCCTTGAGAACAGTATTCGATAAAATGGTATAGCCGGATAAGGGGATGATACGTGCCCCTAAACCAAATTGATCTTTCCTCACACCCTTCGATAGAACATCCAAAGAAAACCCTCTGTGAAGAGTTTCAAGTCGGTACCCCTACCGCAAGGGTAGCTGCAGGGTGGTGAGCACGGTTTACCGCATTATGCTCCATTTCTTCTATTCTATTTCTATTCTTTTATTATTCTTCCCCTCAGGGTTACAATCCTCGCAATAGGTTCACACCTAACCTATGCGTTCACCCATCTTTCGACGGGCCCCAAACCAACGTCGCTTAACCTCCACGATCACCATCCCACAACACCACCGGACGAGCCACCACTCGCCGCATTTCTTCTATTCTGTTCGGCGAAAAATTACGAAAAAATTCATGAACGTTCTACCCGATAGCATAAACGACTGTGATTTTTTCCCGAATTTTCGATCGCGAAACCGATTTTTAAAACATTCCGGAAGCTATTGCTGATTTTCTATTGGAGTTATCGGATGGTGAAGTTTATATTGTAGTGGAATCTTATTATTTTTAAAAATCGATTTTGCAGAGAAGTGTGGAGGAGAAATGATTAGAGAGAGAGAGTTCGTTTTGATAACACTATCGTAAAACCGCGAATAAGAACGTGCTAAGCCGTGCCAGTCGTGAATGAAAACCGAATAACGAAATCGCCGACGTCGTTTCTCCCGGGTCTCAATGAATCAATCGAAATTGCATCGCAGATACACACGGTAAACGAGCCACACCCGTTATTACGAAACAGGAGAAAGAAGAAAGAATAGAGGGCAACGTGAAAAGAGAGAGGTTCCACCGAAGTGGTAACGACGTTGGTACTGGGTCACGATGGCTTCGTGTACCGTTCGTAACCGCGTCAAAAACGCTAGAATTTTCTCTTCTTCTCCTCTTTCATCCTACCACTTCATATCGTAATATTGCCATGGCGGGCGGGCCCAGGATGCGTTAAATTTGACGGAGATACTATTGTTTAGCTCTTGGGAAAGAAAATAGAAACCTCTCTCCTCCGTAGATGGAGAATTTCGTATTGCAATAAATTGCTGCAGCTGCAGGATAATTTGAATATCGGATTGACCCACAAGTTCTTTTTGTTAATTTTTTGATCCCGTTCTATTGACCGACCGCGATATTTTTATTATTACAGGTGTGTAGATTAAGTTCTCGCTCCATCTAACGAAACGATATTTCATTTCAGGATCGAGCCAGGAACCTAGCGGACCGATTCA
Organism: Seladonia tumulorum; assembly: GCA_913789895.3. Lineage (NCBI taxonomy): Eukaryota > Metazoa > Arthropoda > Insecta > Hymenoptera > Halictidae > Seladonia > Seladonia tumulorum. Next base: position 19,093,935 of record OU565271.1, read on the forward strand.
CATCCACGACTACGTTAACAGTAAATATTAGAGACGATGATGATCAAGATCCCTCCTTCATATACCAAGGTTGTATGCTTCTGGATGGGGCCTGCATCAATCCGGAATATTCAGCTTCGGTAATTAGGTTTATTTCTTGAATAAGAAAACCTTCAACCTCTACGTTTTAAAGTATTAATAGAAATTAGTTTCCTATAGAATTTTTGACTAACTTAATTAAGCATCGATGCCTTATGATTAGACATCGGATTTTATGCATTTATTACAAAAATAAGAAAGTGTAATTTAAAACAGTAAGAACATTAGAAAAATTTAGAAGTACCGTTATATTATTTTCAACCTATTAAATATATTAGGAAAGAAAATAAATTTCTATTTCGTTTCAGTTTGTTGCAATTTAGGTAGAAAATTTTTATTTTGCATAAAAATCCGCTGTCTACTTATGATATTCTTCATTTTTCCTTTAAAAAGACACTTGCATCCTGCAACTTGTTCGTGTATGCGCTAACAAATTCTATCGGATTCACGAAACACGAAATGTACACACTGTGTTTACCGTGTACACAATGAACCTATACGAGCCATCTATAATCATCCATGCAATTGCATCGATTGATCGCTCACGTGTTTATTGGATTGAGATCGTCCCAATAGCCCCACCATTGTTTCGCAGTACTGAAGTACAAAATCGTGGAAATTCAATCAATTGCACGCTCAACGATCCATCGCTTCGACGTGAAAAATTTCTTTCGTTATCGAATTTCTAAAAACCAAAGAAACAATTTTGCATATTTATCGTGTACGTGTAAACGCACAGTTACGAATCATTCCACGTCCCTAATTACATTCCAACGTTATCTCAACGCGAACCGAGAAGCATCAAGCGCAAACACAGGGAAAAACAAAGATTCCCATTTGAAGCATGACATTATTTTCTAATATAATTAATTTAATTTCAGACGTTCGTTTCTAAAGAGAGAAACAGACATTTTCATTCGCGATATTAAGGATTTTATTACGCTTGTAAATGTATGTACGCAGTGGTAAACTTTATTAGTCTTTAATCTATTGCATCCTAGATATTAGGAAGTGCCAGTAAACGCATAAACATTGCCAGTATCTCCGACAACAAAATTACCAGTCCGCAATACGCAACCTATTTCTTATTGTCGCTCTTAAATCGCATGCGACACGATTCTAAACCATCGTCCAACCGGTTCCCCGTCCAACGCGACTCTTTTCCATTTTTTTATTTGTTTTTTTTTTCTTCTTCTGTTCAGGTATCGAGCGGAGTGTTATCCGGGATACTTAATATATCGCCGGAGAAAATACAAGCTGTTGATATGGACAGCATCAACGCGCCCATTCATTACTCGTTCCTGAGTGGCAATCCAACGAATTACCGCGAGTTCTTCGAAATCAACCCTAACACCGGCGCGGTGAAGCAAATTAAAGCGGTGGACACCACCGTTACCAAAAAGTTCGACATCATTATCAAGGTGAGCCTGGAAAAGCAGACGTTCGAATACCAAACTCGTCCGTAGCAAAATTTGTTTGAAACGACCAATAGATTTATTAGTAACCCTCTATGGGCCGAATTTTGTTCCGGTGGTTTCTATTTGCAGACAACTTGCAACGCATTTACTTTGATATTTCGAGTTGATGGTGCTGCTAACCGTCATCAATATTGTTATCGGTTATCTCAGAGACATTATCACTAGGTTTACGGGGCACTAAATGCATCTACTCTACATTACATTATAAAAATAACAAAAATGTATGTATCCAAATTTATAGCCGGTTCTTTTACAATATACAGGGTGTCCCACATAAATGATAACACCTAAATATCTTTCGTATTTACAGTCGTATCAGAAAACTTCAGAGGACAAAGTGACACTATTGCAGGAGGCCATTTTAGTGGTGAAGAAAAAAAATTATAATGTCGTGTTTTTTAATGAAATTTCAAGGTCACCGATGTTTTTTTAAATGGAATAGTATATTTTTTTTACGATGGCATGATAGACAATAAAAAACTGAATTTAGTGGATACCAACTTTTTGACCTTGAAATGACCTTGAGCAAGACTAATCATGTTGAAGCGGATGAAATGTGGAAGTTGTTTTTATAGTAAATTGAATTTTTATGTTTACGAGGATGGACTTAAATAGAATTTTTATAGTAAATTGAATTTTAAAATTTATTAAAATGAGTTGAAATAGAATTTTTATAGTAAATTGAATTTTTAAATTTATTGAAATGAATTTAAATAGAAATTTTTATAATAAATTGAATTTTAAAATTTATTAAAATGAGTTTAAATAGAATTTTTATAGTAAATTGAATTTTTAAGTTTATGAGGATATGTAAAGGTCAACCCGACGTAAACAACGCGCAATCTTTGCTGAAAAACGTAAGTTTTAAACTTCCACATTTCATCCGCTTCAACATGATTATTCTTGCTCAAGGTCATTTCAAGGTCAAAAAGTTGGTATCCACTAAATTCAGTTTTTTATTGTCTATCATGCTATCGCAAAAAAATATACTATTCCATTTGAAAAAACATCGGTGACCTTGAAATTTCATTAAAAAACACGACATCAAAAATTTTTTTCTTCACCACTAAAATGGCCTCCTGCAATAGTGTCACTTTGTCCTCTGAAGTTTTCTGATAGGACTGTAAATACGAAAGATATTTAGGTGTTATCATTTATGTGGGACACCCTGTATACCCAAAGAAACCAATTTGTCGAATAATATCTTCATGCATCCCTACAATTTCGATAATTGTGAATTAAGAGGTACCAGAACCCGTCATTTTCACGAGTCCCGTAAATCTAGTGTTATATAATTAAGACGAATACGTCATCTTGCGAAAAGACTGAAATTATTTGGCAAAATGTCGATATATTAATATGTGACCTGAAACGTTACACGGGCCCATAGAGGGTTAAAACCCGTAAAAATTGGCAACTCGATCAAGGGGCGAGTTCAAGCGTGGGGCGACACAGTATGTTTCCACTCGCACGCGAAGAAGGGTTGCATGGGGAACGATACCGGTGTCGTGGCGTTGCAGCGGATAATGGTGTTTAACAGTTTGTCTTGTTTATTCTTTTTTTCACGGAAGGCGGTCGAAGTATCCGAGGCGAAACGATCGGCGACAGCTAAATTGACTATTACCGTGAAGCCAGTCGACAGCAATCCTCCAATTATAACGGCATCGAACATCGAGGGATTCGTTGATGAAAACGCGCCGATCGGGACAAAGGTGATCGATAAAAATGCGGAGCCCATAGTGCTCACCGTTTCAGACGCTGATTTGGTAAGTGTAATCTTTAAACTTGATCTTCTCCGGTGCGCCGAACCGTGAACGCGATACGGATCGGCCGTTCAATTCGCCCCATTGTTAGCGAATGACGTTCCTCTTTAGCCGTTGCACGGATCCCGTTGCGAGAACGCGAAGAAATTAGAAAAATTATCATGCACGCGTTTCGCGATACTTTGTTGCATACAATATTCCTTGCATAAGTAGAAAGTAGTGCAATGCCTAAAGATTACCAAGATTTTCAGGAAACATACGAAATGAATCAAATTTGTACTTTTTTTAGAAACCGTGTCTTTGAAAGCTTTGAAAGCTGTTTCCTTTGAAACGCTCTCAACTTAAATGTTTCTCCGAATGCAACTTGAATGAAAATGTATCTTATCCTCGTGCGTTCATAATAAAATAATGAATAGAAACGGCAGAAAATTGTGGCGTTGAGTGAATTTAAGCGTGTTATTACGTCATTTCGGACTTATTAGAGTCATCGAGAAGAGATGAAAATCTGTGAGAGCAATCTGGTAATAAAATCCTTAAGTCTGTTACCATCTTCACATTTTTATCTCTCGTCTATTCGGTAACCGAGTCGTAATCTGCGACGCGAGTGAATAAATTGTTGAAAAATAATTTCCAGAGCCCCGAAGATCCGAAGCCGACGTATTCGTTCGAATTAACGACTAACTTCTTCGGAATCGATCCTTCTGGAGTATTGGTCGTAAACGAGGAAAATTTAGATCGAGATCCACCGAGTCCCGGCCGTTTCCGGTTTCAAGTGGTCGCCAGGGAAAAAACGGGAGTCGCAGCTTCCGCGCCATTATCGTTCGTTGTAACTTTGAATGACGTTAATGATAATGCCCCCATGCTCCCTATGACGGCGCCCATCACTGTTCAAGCTGGAGAAACAAAACGGCTGGTCACGAAGGTACGTTTACCGTAATTAGTATCTTGTCATTAACGTCGCAAGTGGAAAAGTTCCTGTGTCATGTATCACGGCCGATGCTTAACCAGATAGAAAATGGACACTCTTTTCTCACGTTTGATCGACAAACACGATTAGCACTAGTAGAATTGGTCGTATCGTGTGTAATTCTGTCAATCTTTGGATCAATAATAAACATTTTCCACGACTTTTCACAAAGATTGCGAATTCAAGGTTCTTTCTATCTTTCTACGGAGTTGTATTTAAGTTTGCAAGTTGCTGTCGATATTACGTTAGCGATAAAGGTCGACCGAGCAACAGTGTCTATTCAATTCGCTTTTAATGATTGCAATCTGACAACGTTCTACTAAATTTTCCAAGTGTTCGACAACGATTGCCTCTCGACTGCCGCAGGATATTGCAATGATATTTATGGGAGTAGTTGGGAATAGTTGAACCTTAAAAGAGAGAAGATCCTGTCGAAATAAATTCCTAGGAAGTCGATAAGCAGTGTCCTATTTTCAAGCTTTAAACTTTTTGTATAAGAATTTAGTGATCTGACACACTTCCGCGGCCAGTTTATTTGTCCGGGCTGCTGACAACAATGTTGCGTCACGGGGCGTAAAAAACTTCGATAACAACTCCCTTTGTTTCCACTGTACAAGATTTCACTATTAAATTGATTGTCTTCCTATAGTTCTGGCAGTTTGATCAAAACACGGGCCAAGATATCTCATTTCCCTTGCATAATAATAATAACATTGGTTTAAAAATACTCGGGGGGACTATTAATAATTCTTAAAAGGTAATAGTTATTCCAGACAATTTTTCATGAATTTCGATCGATTGTGATTGACGCTTGCGACGGTTTTAACATTACTTGGTAATAGAAATATAAAGGATTCTACTTGAAAAGTCATAATGAAAACATTCCTAAATCAATCGAACTGAAATACTAGTCAGATGTGCGTGCGTTGCTGTGCGAAGTAGAAACAGTAAGCCATAGTCAGACACACATCGTCGTCATACAATATTTATCTCTCTCTCTCTGTATTTTCTTTTTGGCGAGCCGTAAAAATTCCGTGATTTTTCTTCGGTTTGCTTTTTATTGAAACATTGCCGGTTCTTTGACACGTGCCGCTTCGCCAGCATAGCGTTTGAAAATATTGATTTCCCACAGATCGAAGCAACAGATAACGACGAGGGCGAGAACGCTGAAATAACCTACAGCATCTACCACGTTTCGAACAACGGTTTGCATAAGTTCAAAATTGACCCGAAAACTGGGGTAATCGAATCGGTGAGGAAACTAAACGCGGGCGAACAATACAGTATTACGGTGCAGGCGACAGACAAGGGCGGAAAATATTCGCAAACGATCGTCGAGGTGAACGTAATTCCTGGTCCGAACACGAAAAGTCCCGTGTTCCAACAGCCGGTGTACGAGGTGCAGGTCAGCGAAGGAGCTTCGATCAATTCCACGGTCGCGACGATCACTGTAAGTAATTCTTTCATCGCGCGGATGAATTTGTAATTTTTACAAATTTTCGAACGGAATTTACCCTTTGCACTCGAGGCTGTTTTAACTCCAATACGAAACATTTCCTCCAGCCTAGAATACTTCCCTTCTATAGATTTTCTTTCGTGTTATACATGCGAAAATGGTGCAATTTACTCGTACAATACTGAAGTGTTCAGTCATTTATTAAATACAAGCAAATGTAATGATGTGAAAAATATTTTGAATAATGGTACAGACATTTTTAGTGACGCCTTACAGTCACCATTCGAGTGCTAAGGTTTAAAACAATGTTAAACAGATTCTCCAGTGAATTTTGACGCATTTGTTTTTGCGAAACTGTGCGATTAATCCAATATCCTTGGAACTAACTTGCAGGCAGTTGATCCGGAAAATGACCCGGTATCGTATTCCATTGTTTCCGGCAACGATCTCCGGCAGTTTGTGATCGGCGACAAATCAGGCGTGATCACCGTTGTGAGGAAGTTGGACAGGGAGGATTTAACGCGTTATCAACTGGTGAGTTTTCGTCGTCGGTGGTTTTAAGTATCGTCGTAAAGACGAGAGTTCTTTTCCGCTCGCCCGGTGTACAAGGGGGAACGCAATCTGTTTCCGTAATTGCTGCACAGAGGCAATCAATGTTATCCGAAAGCAATTTCTGCCGACAGCTGATAAAAGCCGAGGACTCCGGTGGCCTGTTCAGCTCCGCGACGGTGAACATCAAAGTGACAGACATCAACGACAAGAATCCCGAATTCGTAGATCTGCCTTACGAGTTCACTGTTAAAGAGGGAGAGGCGCGGAAATTGATCGGCCGCGTGCATGCCGAGGACGCCGACGAGGGCATCAACGCCGAGATCACGTATTTCGCGCCGGACGATATTCCTTTCACAGTGGACCCCGAAACCGGGGATATCCTCACAAAAATTGTCCTGGATTACGAGCAAAATGACGTAAGCGATTTGTCCCTTTTATTGCGCTCGAATTTTTCTATTCTTGCTCTCCGCTCTACTTCGATCGAAATACAGTCGAGTCGGAAAGTAAGTTAACATTTGGTGATATGTAGGCAATGAATATGATGAATAAAATCAAGTTATTGTATTGTTTTTATTTAGGAGGTGTAAGGAAATAAACAAATACGTTAGTAAAACATATATTATCATTATTAAAGATTAAAGACATGTCATATTCATTTGCCTGCATATACCAGTCGTTAACTTACTTTCCGACTCGACTGTAGCTCAAAAAAGGTCTTTGGTTTTCCCAAGCCCAAAATACTCGAGATTGTAAATTTCCCATACAATTTTTTTTTTACAATAGATTTTACTTTTTTCCATAAGAACTTTTTTCCACTTTCTTTCGCGCTTCTGTTATGTAAAAGTATATATGGTTAGTATAAAGTACAACGATATGTTTTTCTGTTTTAAAACCGCATCCACGAATATTTGTAATAAACACGCGGTGATCGAAAAAATAGAATGTAAAAGGGAACGGGGAACGTTTAAATGAAGAACTGTTGAACGAATCTGTGCAAAGGAAATTTTAATTAAAATTCATCTGTATCGAATTTAATTAAGGCACTTTCAATTTGCGGCAAATTAATATACGCCCAGAGACTCAAAGACGGTGCAGTTACAATTAAACCTCTAGTTTCGGTCCAGCTAATGGAAATAACAGTTTATTCTTTTCCGTCGCGGGAAAGTGCGATTGAGATAAATGTAATATTTTTAACGTGTGCGATACTCTTGTTACTCCTGCGAAGAAAAGCCCCAAATCGCATGTCCGTTTAAGAGTTTAATACGTGAAATATGTTTCATCGAAACGTGATGCGTGATTAAAATCGATATTACGTTTTTCTTTACAGGAATATAAGTTTGTTGTTACGGCGAGAGACGGGGCTCCAGATTATCGTTTGGCCACCGCCACGGTGACCGTGAAAGTTATAGATGTTGAAGACGAAGTTCCCATTTTCCGACAAAGTAGCTACGAGGCTCGAGTTAAGGAAAACATACCGGATTACACGGTCGCTCAAGTCATGGTAAAGTTAATTCAACGAACGCATAAAAAAAAAAAACTTAAATTACTTACTCGCCAGAATTCAAAAGTTATACCGAGGCAAATAAAAAGTTTCTGGAAACTGCCAATAGATTGAAATTAATGTAATATTCCTTTGAGTCGGGATTCAAGGAAGATTAAACAACAAAAATACTAGAATGAAAATAGATGAATTAGATTAAGACGCTATTACTGTTAAATTCAATATTTATAAATAACTATGATATATTGCCCGACTACGCGTTTTCATCTAAACGAGGAATTTTCGAACAGCTCTTTAATAAACGCAGTAAATAATTTGCGTCGCCAAATTCCGACATAGCTTGCTACGTTGAAAATTCTGGACGAATAATCATCCTCCTGGAACTCGACGTAAACGTGTTTAATTCCAGGCCGATGATCCGGATACAAAGAAGCAAATTACGTACACGATCAAACAAGGGGATACTGAACTCTTCAGTATAGACCCGAAGACTGGAGTGATAAAAACTATTCGTGGTCTAGATTATGAAAGGGAGACTCAACACATCCTCATAGTTGGCACAGAGGAAAACATAAGCGATCTACCGGGATCCACAACCAGGATTCTGGTCAATGTTCAGGTATTTAAATGATAGACTAGAATTAAAATTAGAATTTTAATTATTAAGAGGGTCTAAAAAGATGGTGATCGTTGAAAAAATTGTTTTCCAAATCTCTGAAAAGAAATCACTCTGACGCTCTTCGAAATGCTATTTATAATTACAAATGGTATTACAATTTCTCATTATATCAGGACGTGAATGACATTCCTCCGGTGTTCACATCGGTTCCTCGTCCGATTACGTTGGACGATGATGTTCCTATAGGGACGACGGTCATTAATCTGATAGCAACAGACTCGGATGGCACAGCCCCTGGAAATCAGGTGCGTATCTTCCATCCAATAATACGGTAATTCGAAAGAATAATTTTTACCAACTCGTTGACCTAATTAGGTGAGGTACGAGATTATTGGCCGTGGGATAACGAACAAATACTTCGTGATCGATCCGGACACCGGCGTGCTGAGAATAAGGGATGATTTGCGTAAGGAAACCGACACCGAATATCAGGTACCGTTACTCGCTATACCACTCTAAATATCAAACTACAATTCCACGATTAATTACCGGATGGAGCGGATTTTATGAATTTGTGAGAAAAACGAATAATTTAGAGCAATAGAATGATTAAAAGGGTTGATTTTCAACTTGAATCGCGAGCATTGTGAAATTTTTCTCAAAAAACAATAATTAATATTTTTAGGTGGACGTGCGCGCGTACGATATGGGAGAGCCGCAATTGTCATCGGTGACAACGGTGCCGGTTTATGTTCGTCACGTTGCCACCGTGCCCCCCGAAATCGGGCTGGGATTCGCGGAAAACTCGTACAACGTCGACGTACCGGAGGACGCAGGCGACAACACGCTGATCAAGATAATCACCATCATTAATAGCCATGCCCACGATACCACTCCGTTGAAGTGCGAGATCTACAGCGGCAACGAAAACGGATTATTCGAGGCAAACGTCACAGAGGAGCGAAATTGCGCGCTGATGTTGAAGAAAGGAGCTTTGGATTACGAGACGACGGAATCCTATCAGATCAAGATCAAGCTTGAGTCTTTGTCCGGTCTTTTGAATTCTGGAAGGAACACAACAATGGTACGTGCGGATAAAGCTGTCACACACATATCTCACTTTATTTATTCCCGAAAGCTTTATGTACGATGTCTCTTCAAGATATATCTCTTGTTCGCTTGTTGCACGAACTTCTCGGCTATCGGGCTTCATACCTGAATAAATACGGCTAACTATTATAAATAGACAGATGAACATTTTTCTTCTCCTTTCAATACAAAATTCTGCTTTTATTATTTTCGGACAGTTTATTTTTCGCATTCTAACTTGTATAGGAAACGTTAAAGCAATACCTAATAAAGGTATTCTTCTAATAAAAAGGTATTCCCTTATTAGGCAATACCTGATAAAGGAAACTCGCAACAGCCGAAATCCAATGAAACGTATTCTCGGAGGTATATTCGCGACGTAAAAGTTGATTTGAATGCTCCGCGGGGCGTTATTGTTTCGCCAGGAAACAACGGCTCAAAGCCCGTTCGTTTAAAGATTGATTTCCGTCTTCGGATTACAGGTGAAAATCCAAGTGCTCGACGTGAACGACAATAAACCGGAGTTCGTGTTTCCCGAGGGAGGTAAAAAGTTATCTCGGGGACGTTATTTCGCGGCGATTCCAAGAGGGGCGCAGTTCGCGTCGACGGTGATCCAAGTGAAGGCGAACGACAAGGACAATGGGAAATACGGGAAACTCGAGTACAAGATCCTCGGCGGTCGAGGATCCGATTATTTCGCGATGGACAGCTCATCCGGTATAATTAGAACAACAGCGACGTTCGACAATGTCGACCCGATGGAGCTTCCGTTCAAGTTCGACGTCCGAGTCCGGGACAACCCTAACGTCACCGACAATTTCAACTCGATCGTCGCTTCGGTTATAGTGAATCTGATCGGCGAGGAGAACCTGATGATCCTGGTGGTGCAGGAGGCGGCGCCGGACGCTTTGCAGAAAGAGGCCGATAAAATCGCCGGCATCATCGAGGAGAAGAGCGGCCTGCTGATCGGTATCGACAGGGTCGCGGTGCGGAAGAATTTAACGAGGAACGGCACAATCGAAATGTTCCCGCAAGATTCCGATGTCTGGTTTTACGCCGTCGATCCGGACACCGAAGCCATTTTAGACAGAAATAGCTCGCGAATACAGAGGTAAGTTCCCCTCTTTCCCTGTGAACTTTTCAGTTTATGTGTTCCCGGGAACCGCGCGTAGTAACTGTTAAAGTTTCTCGAATCGACGGTACCGTAACGTTAGTGTCCCTATAAATCGAAAAAATTGGGACCAATGGTTTTATCGTGTTTCGAGTTTAACACTAGCTACCTACTCGGCCTGATATGTAACTGCTTGGACTTATGAACCGCGACGAAATTGAATTTAGTTTGATTAATATTATATATGTTTCCGAGTAAAGAACTTTTCCTGGGAAACATCTCTATAATTTGAGTACGGATTTTATGCGTTTATAATAAAGATCAGTACATTTTTATTCAGCTCGATAAATTGATTAAAGAAAGAATGAGCTAGCTACCTACTCAGCCTGATATGTAACTGCTTGGACTTATGAACCGCGACGAAATTGAATTTAGTTTGATTTATATTATATATGTTTCCGAGTAAAGAAATTTTCCTGGGAAACATCTTTATAATTAGATTACGGGTTCGATGCGTTTATAATAAAGATGAGTACATTTTTATTCAGCTCGATAAATTGATTCAAGAAAGAATGACATTTCTATGACAATTTTTATTTTGCACAGAGATCCACGGTCTATTTACAATTTCAAGAATTTTAAAGTGGAACACCTGACATCATTTATTTAACCAGTGGCACTAGATTTAATGTTCTGGTCTTATCGAGTTTTAATTGTACGAACCTGTTTAATATTATTTTATATTGACCTATTTAATCGAAACAACTAGTGCGTAGCTTGGGTTAACTATTCAATTCCGGGTCAGACTCATAAACTCCGTGTGCTTATCTCGTGTTGTACTTTTTTCAGTATCTGTTTCGTTTCTTATTTCCATTTTAATAAATGGAACAAGGACTCCGACCGCGCATCTAGCAAACAGAAAGTTCCAAGTTCTTCTCAACCATATAGTAAATTTCAACAAGCGAGAAAAGTTTTGCTGTTCCCCTCGCGTAAACAATTCCGATAATTTACGAAACATAAAAATCTACAAGTCATCGTTGATTCACCTAATAATTTTCGAACCCTGCGTTATGCTGGTCCGACGGTACACGTAAGCATTTGCTGCAAGATATGACTTATGAAACTATTAGGTCAGCCGATATAGTTCCAAATTTTTGCTTGGAATAAATAAATATAAATCGTAAAATGAAAATGGTAAGCTAACGCTTAATTTGATTTTACATAATTTTTATTGAACGTCCGAATAAGTAAATTTTCCTGCTAAAATCTAAGTAAAATTATGGATGTAGTCTGGGGAAATTGTGAAATAAATTGATTTGCGGGAAAGCACGATGAAGTAGTCGGTTTTAAAAGGCAACAAAAGCTGCCAATTCTGGTGGCCGAGGGTTCTAGCGTTGAATGTGGCTTGTACGAAGCTAATCTCCGTTTTGATTTTATTTCAGGTCGATCATAGAAAAGCCAGCGATGTCGAATATCACTTTCGACGTGTCCACCTTGGTTCGTGCAAACGCGATCGACATCCACGCGCCGGTAATGCCAGCTGAGCCTGTGCGCACGCAAAAAACTGCCATCGCTTTTAGCGGCGAAGTGTTCCCGTATGCATTGATAATCATCGCCTGTGTCATATTGATTCTGGGCATTGCTGGCATCATCTACATATGCGTCTCCTGGACCAGGTAAATTAATGTTATAAATAATGTTACCTTATGCATTTACGACAAAAATAGATTAAATCGAATAATGTTGTCACACCGTTTTTGACTCGTTAAAATGTTTAAAAGCGGGAAATACGATTTCCGTCTTTTTGTGCAAGTGTTCCTTTGCTATATAAATAACGAACATCGTTATCAACTAATAACGTATCTCGCATGTGGTGTATAAATCAAAGGAAAATTAATGAGAAGACTGAAACTTTTGTGCATGCACCTAAAATAAAGCCAGGACGCGATGACCCACTTTTCTTTATACCGTCGATGTAATATTTTAATCGATATCTACAATTGAAAAGTCTATTTGCGGAAGCGAATCCAACACCTGAAATTACGATACCGAACCAAACAAATTTTTAAGAAAAATTGGAAAAGTGCATTCTTCGCACAAGGATCGTTCAGCATGTCATCGTCCAATTACGGTTGAGTTTGTCTAATTGCGAAAAACATTCTGTTGCTTTCCCAACTCGAGACGCTTTCAACTTAAAGTTTTCCTCTTCAATACCGTTGCCTTTCCCCTTTAACGGCTCCCAAGAGATGTTAATAAAATTGTAGCAATTTCTTTTCTACGTCTTCTGATTTGCTGAACTACGCTCGATACCGTGCTGAACATTTAATTAATTTCATTTAACGAAAGTTACGTAACTGCTCGATCGAAATAAAAGAACTTGCAATGTTCAACATGCTACGATAGAAAGCAGAAGCACTCTATCTGCAATGCCACATTATTCGGAATGACTATAATTTGTTCAGGACATTTCGAAAAGTAATATCTTATTTTATTAAATCGGTGACTACAGAGTGTTACCGGAAAATTCAATTGACACACTGCACACAGCGCTCCGTTGAACAATTGTTCAGCGTGCTCCGTAATTGGATCAACGATTCTTTTGTTTTGCATTTTTCCCGGGGTTTTTCATCCGTATTGAGTAACAGAGATGAGTAATTAAACTTTTTCGAAGGCATTTCATCGAAAATCTCACGTCACTTTATATTATAATTGCATAAAAATACACAGTCTATAAATCAAATACGAGAGTGCAAAACGAAGCCTTAATTTACATCCCTGTTTGTACAATTTTCCGTACCGATCGGCCAGATTTTTCATGTAGAACGTGCTCCACCTGACCATTGCAAATATCGATTGTTTATCTAGTCTGTTCCTGGAATAATAGCGTTTTTAATCCTCGGTATAAAAACAGTAAAGAATATTCAAAAATACGCAATAACAGCACTGTGCAAAAATGTTATTTAACAGAGGTACGAATGTTCTCTTATCCGTTTATTCATCGTTACGTTATTAAATTTCAAGAGAATCTAAGCAACTACCTCGCGAAAAAGATTAATTAATTTAAAATCAGTATTTAATGTATAAATAATAATAATAATACATTCTTTTAGCATAATCAGTAATTTCGTTCGGATTACGTTAAACAAATGGCACATCCTTTGTCTTCGTGTCTTTTTACAGCTCGTCCTGAATAGTTTTAAGCTTTACAGTCGAGTCATAACTCGTCATTTGTTTTGTCTTTCCGGGCGTTTCGTGATAATCCTTCATTGCCTTCATCGTACGTTTTTCGTCGCGTTATCACGTTTCAAAATAAAACTGTCACCAATTAATCTTTAGTCGGTATCGCGTGACGTCCCAATATGGCCGTGTTCTACAGTCCACTGTAGCTGATCTAACATTTTTACACGGTGTCGTACATTGCTGGCCTCGTTCGCGACAAAAATGAACTGACTTACAGAAATCGGAACCTACAAAAACTAGGACTTTTATTCACCTTCCAAAAAAGAGAAAAATCTCATTAGACCTAAATTATTCAGATAAATTAAATTGACCTATTTTCTATTTTTAAAATCTCTTTTCTTCTATCTATCAAAATCTAATACAGTGGAAAATAATAAAATAAAACGCGAAAAATAGGTGGAAACGCTATAGAAGCTTGTCTCACCGAAATTTATTTCTGCTCCTAACAATTCCAAAAAGGAGAAAAATCTCATTAGACCTAAATTATTCAGATAAAGTAAATTGACCTATTTTCTATTTTTAAAATCTCTTTTCTTCTATCTATCAAAATCTAACACGGTGGAAAATAATAAAATAAAACGCGAAAAATAGGTGGAAACGCTATAGAAACTCGTCTCACCGAAATTTATTTCTGCTCCTAACAATTCCAAAATAGAGAAAAATCTCATTAGACCTAAATTATTCAGATAAAGTAAATTTACCTATTTTCTATTTTTAAAATCTCTTTTCTTCTATCTATCAAAATCTAATACAGTGGAAAATAATAAAATAAAACGCGAAAAATAGGTGGAAACGCTATAGAAGCTTGTCTCACCGAAATTTATTTCTGCTCCTAACAATTCCAAAAAGGAGAAAAATCTCATTAGACCTAAATTATTCAGATAAAGTAAATTTACCTATTTTCTATTTTTGAAATCTCTTTTCTTCTATCTATCGAAATCTAATACAGTGGAAAATAATAAAACAAAACGCGAAAAATAGGTGGAAACGCTATAGAAGCTTGTCTCACCGAAATTTATTTCTGCTCCTAACAATTCCAAAAAAGAGAAAAATCTCATTAGACCTAAATTATTCAGATAAAGTAAATTGACCTATTTTCTATTTTTAAAATCTCTTTTCTTCTATCTATCAAAATCTAACACGGTGGAAAATAATAAAATAAAACGCGAAAAATAGGTGGACACGCTATAGAAGGTTGTCTCACCGAAATTTATTTCTGCTCCTAACAATTCCAAAAAAGAGAAAAATCTCATTAGACCTAAATTATTCAGATAAAGTAAATTGACCTATTTTCTATTTTTAAAATCTCTTTTCTTCTATATCAAAATCTAACACAGTGGAAAATAATAAAATAAAACGCGAAAAATAGGTGGACACGCTATAGAAGCTTGTCTCACCGAAATGTATTTCTGCTCCTAACAATTTTACCAAATCGTAAATGTTGTTGTAACAGTGCTCTTAAATTCTTCCAACGATTTTACTATTGTCTTAGCGCATCTTCCTCCGCGACCGCATAATAGGAAGATGGCAGGAGAAGTGAAAGCACGAGTGCATACAAATCTTGGTTCAGCGACGATACAATTACACAGCCGAGTAATTCGGCGCCGGCGGAATACAAAAACGCCGGGCAAACAAAGTCGAAAAAGCGTAGAAAAGAATCCTAAGAAGCAGCTTAATTACACCACGTAATGCAGATTATATTCTGTGTTCCTCGCAGTCCGAGGAGGAAACAACACAGGGCAACACACAACTCCCTCAACGCTTTTAGCGGCGTTGCTTTATTTCGTGTACGAACGCCGCGACAACAAGACTATTACCGTTAGTATCGTGTGAAAGAAGTGGTTTCAAGTATTAACGTGAATATTCATACGCGCGCGGGCCTGGCTACGCGCGGCATGCAAATTCGTCGTCGGTCTCTTTATTACTCCCATTAGAATAAATTACGCTTTCCGGCTTGGCCGCCTCTCGACGACCGGCCGACGACGGGCGTATCGCGACGCATCGAACTTTTCTCCGCCTTGTCGAAATTGTATTTTTTAATTCTATGCAAACATTGTGTACGCAACGTGACCGGGCACCGGTTTTCTGTCGCAGGTACAAAGCGTACAAGGAACGAATGCAGCGCATGTACGTGGTGCCGAGATACGATCCCGTCTACGTCGAGCCTAATCTGAAGGAATACGAGACGCAGGTGCTCCAAATGAGCGTCCCCGTGGACGACAACGACAGCTACAACGACCTTCAGCTTGACTTCAGCAACAAGAACCACGCGTTCAGCCTGGACAACGTCAGTTACATTACCAAAGATCACGGGGAGAGCACAGGTATTCGATTCGTTCAAAAATTCCTTAACCCCTTGCACTATTACTTATTTTGTGATTGTAATGATTAGAAATTCTTCATCGTTCGGAATTTCATGGAAAAGAAAAAGATTGTTTATATTTATCGTATGTCTACATTTTCCTCAAAGGATATACAGTGAGTAACGAAAGTATTCGAACGCCCTTTAAATCGGTATAACTTTTTTTTTAAGTGAATCGAACGACCTGACTTTTTTGAGGAGTTAGAAGAATTGGTTTTCCAAATGATGTGTTAAAAAGATTTTGAAAAAATTACAATTGGTAAGAATTACTTGAGAAAATAAAAATGGCACTTTTCACAACTTTTTTATTTGAGCCTGTAATGAAAATTTAAAAGTTTAAGGGTGAAAGTCGCAGATTTTTGATCCTGCCAGGGAATTTCGCCCTTATGTAATCATCTTTAAACGTTTGTATCTCATGACAACGTTAACCGATTTCAATGAAATTTTCAGTATGTATACAACTAACATATATCTACAAAACGCATATTTTAAATTTTCACTACAGGTTCAAATAAAAAAGTTGTGAAAAGTGCCATTTTTATTTTCTCATGTAATTCTTAGCAATTGCAATTTTTTCAAAATCTTTTTCACACATCATTTGGAAAACCAATTCTTCTAACTCCTAAAAAAAGTCAGGTCGTTTGATTCACTTTAAAAAAAAAAGTGATACTGATTTAAAGGGCGTTCGAATACTTTCGTTACTCACTGTATATCAACTACAACAAAAAAAAAAATAGATTTTCATTTCGATTTAAAGGAAATTAATAACGTTCACATTTATTAGACTCTGTTCAGAATCTTCGTGACGAGTCTGGCTCGTTATCGTAGGGCAAGGGGTTAAATTCAGCTTTAAATCAAGCATCTCTTTATACAGCGGAATTTTAAAATATGTACTACATTTATCATTCACGAGGTTTCCTTTCTTTTTAATTACGGTAGATATTTTTTATGATTTTATTGCGCTCACACCTACAGCGCGCGGGAGGTGGTAATTTGCCTGTCGAGGAAACGAGTAACTTTTGAAACGTGCAACAAATTCAATTTACAAGCGTCCATTGTTCTGGCGGGAAAAACGGGCTCGATCGATTACCGCAATTTATATTCGGGGAAATTTCGAGAGTTTCTTCGGGACGATCGGCAGAAATGGCGGGGCTTGGTTTCACCGGGGTGCATTTATCATTTCAGGTCAACAAAGTCCGGTGAGCTCGGAGGCGGCGACCACGGCACGCGCCTCGAGCATAGTCGGCACACACGGGGACGGTAACATCCACTCCCTGCGACGTTCCACCTTGGGCAGAAAGAATCACAGCGCCAGCAATACGAACACGTTGAATAACCATGACGCGACGCCTGTTCTGAACCCTCTGTACAACCGTGGCGGCGACCTGCTCAACCCGAGCCCGTCGAACGACAACGTCACGTTCAGGGAAAGGAAGGATTACTCTCATCTCGGATTCACGTACTTGGGCGAGCAAAGTCCGGTGGAGACTACCACCGAGTTGTAAACCGTCGCTAACCACCGGCCCGGGTGGTTAGTTCTCGTGCACGATACACGCAACTCGAAACTTCTGGCCGAGTCTCTTAGGCCGGCTCTCTCTGTGTTGTACCATATATATATGTAGGAAGGTCACCTTGAACGGTAGGTGGTAATATCATAGCTCCGTCCTGCTGTCGTGCTGTCGTCAAACATATCGACCGAGCGGTCGGTAACGAACAAAAAGAGGACAATGTTGATCTACGCCAAAAAAACTGTTCGAAGCTGCCCCACGCGTGAATTAGAAAACGCTTCTTCTTTCATCTGGGATCAGCAGACCGCGGACGCCCTACATTTTCTTCCCACGCTCGAGCGTCGCGCGGGGAAAACTACAGCTGTTGACTGAAAGCGATAAGCTACTTACGATTAGCCGGGATTCGCTCGTGAAATTAGCTTTCAAACTAGTTCTCTAATATGAAAATGGTCCGGCGAAATCTGGCCCCAGGCTCTCTGACTCGAATGCGGTCTCGGCCGGAATATGAAATTATCGAGACTCGTTTGGGAAACTCGTTAATTTTACTGTCTTCCCTCGTCTGGACTGGCTCGTCTTGCGCTAAACATTGTGAAAACGCCTGCTGTTTCATTTAGACTGCGCGTAGATTTCTGTACGTTTATATGGCACAGAAAAATCGTCGCGAAAACGCTCAATCTTCGTTAGCCTGCGGACTTTATGCATTTATGACAAAAATGGGTACGATACAATTCGAAGCAGTGGACATATTAACCCTTTGCACTCGAAGCTATTTTAACTTCAAAACGAAACATTTCGTCCGACCTAGAATATATATAATATACAGTCGAGTCGGAAAGTAAGTTAACGACTGGTGTATACAGGCAAATGAATATGACATGTCTTTAATCTTTAATAATGATAATATATGTTTTACTAACATATTTGTTTATTTCCTTACACCTCCTAAATAAAAACAATACAATAACTTGATTTTATTCATCATATTGATTGCCTACATATCACCAAATGTTAACTTACTTTCCGACTCGACTGTATATATATATATATTTTTTTTTTCATGTTATACATACGAATATGCTATATACTTCAGCACAATACAGAAGTGCTTAGTAATTTATTAAATACAAACAAATTTAATAATGTAAAAGATATTTTGAATAATGGCAAAGAATTTTTAGTGGCGCCTTACAGTCGCCATTCGAGTGCTAAGGGTTAAAAAGCGACTTACCAGCGTGTTGGTTTTAGCTTAATAAAATAATTAACACGTTGATTGCCATGTCACCCATATGTGGGTAACGGAATTATTTGTCCAAATTTTTTAAGGATCTGTAAAATTCCAGAAAGTTCGAGGACTACTCAATATCATACATATAATTTTTTTTTCAATTTTTATTTCATTATATAACTTACATTAATTTGATGGAATTTTTGAGGTTTCTAGCTTGGCAGTCAAGGTGTTAGAATTCTTGTGATAAAATATAAATAACGCAGGCTCGCAGTCGTTTCACAATGTTCTGGCCATTTGCCGGTTCGCTGGTGCAAACGAAGCAGGTCGTTTTCTCAAGACAAGAGGCATCCGATGCTCCCGGGATTATTGCTATCGTAGGCAGCAATAATTCGCGGACCGCTGTACCCTTTCGAAACTCCGCGGCGGATTGTTCAGCCGTACGCGCAACGCGGAATTGAGAGCAAATAGCAGCGCATCTTCAAACATGCACATGGTACATTCCGCGCGATGTACGTTGAATCGAATTATCCCGACGAATATAAAGCCGGCGGCGCCGAAATGGGGTCGCAAACTGTTCGTTTCGTCGAGGGAACGGGGAACAAATGTTCTTTCTTTCGAATCTTCTTTGATACCCGTTCGCGGCGAAATTTGTTTGTAATTATAAAAACTCGAGTCTCTAGAAAGAGAAATAGAAGGAGAGAGAGAGAGAGAGAAAGAGAAGAAAAATCATTCTTCTCGTCCCGCACTGAACAACGAAATTGCCATTGAGTTTGCGATACAACGAACAAGCAGTGATGTCGTTCGCTTGCTAACTGCCAGTGCGAGATCGTCGATTCGACAATCAAACGTTCCGGTTACGTTCTGGAAGATGATCGTAGAATTCGCCGTGATTTTTATACGGAACTTTTAGCGTGTAATAAGTTATAATACTGCGCCGTGATTCGCGCTGTATTTTTCGTCTTTTTTTTTTTTCTTTTTTTCGGACGTACCGTTCCTCGAGCGTGAAACGCACCTCATAGAACTTATGAGTCAACGTACCGTCCAACGTAGTTATAAGTATCGATAGAATTATAGTTATATAGGGGACATGTTCAAGCGCGCGAGATGCATAGTCTGTGTGTGTGTGCGTGCGTGCGTGTGAGAGAGCGTGTTTGTACTGAGGATCGTGTAAATGTCAACGCGGTCCGTGAACTTGTATATGGATGTACATGTACGAGGAGCCTACGTAGAATTGTTGTATAATAATATCTATCTATTTATAACTGTGCGGTTGCTCATATTATTTTACTATTTTTAATGATATCCAATGGTACGCATTGTTGTTATATATTGTTATGAAAGCATATCGATACAGAACATCCCGCAAACAATGCTCGCGTGTCGTTCTGCTTCCCTTCGATCGGGCGCAGCATCATCTACGTTCTTCTGCATCGTTAAGCTCGATGAAACTGACTGGGGCTGATCACCAGACGTGGTGAACGATTTGAGAAATGAAATTTTTCTTCTAGATTAAATTAGATGGAATCGTTTCGCACGTTTGTTCAGGGAAATTGTGAACAAAGATTCGCACCGATAACGTTGAGATGATTACACGAACAAAAGGAACGTGATTTAACGGACTGTGCTTTAGAGAAATGAGAAAGGTCATTGTACTTAACGCGATCAATCGATTATGTGCTTACCGAACGTTCCACATGTCGATAGCCTCGACGCATCGTTTGTGTACGCGCGGTACATGGAACACTGCTTTCAGAGCTTTTTCGTTAAACTCTTTCGTACGATGGCAATGATACGGTATGATTCGCATGATCGTAAGATGAGTGTTCGAGGCAGATGTGTTTATATAAGTCTGGTACTTAATTACTCGTACTTCGGTTAGAATGTAATGTACGTATCGACATACGTCGCCAGTCCGTTGACTACAATGTTAACATTTTCTGTTCATAGTTCTGTATTGTTCAAGATGAACGACATACAAAATCTGTAAAAATTGTTAATATCTAATAAATCTATTATATTTACATAATAACGTGTCGATCACTATTCTATATAATTCTATATAATTCATTAAATTAAGTGTTAGGACACTTTTTTAAATCTTAAATTAACGTCTTTTCTATCTTAACATTTAAAACCCGAACTTGTATACATAAAAGAAAAATGTTCGTTCTACTTTTATTATTTACTTTTAAAGTGACGTCATAACAACCGAGATTTTGAATGTAAACTTCCGTGTCTAAATCCAAACGAGATTTAGTTACATAATAAAAGGATGCACAATACGAGAAGTTATTTTTGGAAAACTTTTATTCCCGACGAATATGGAATTTGATTAATCAATACTGAATATAAGTGAACGCAGAC
The DNA here is from genome assembly GCA_913789895.3 of Seladonia tumulorum. Taxonomy (NCBI): domain Eukaryota; kingdom Metazoa; phylum Arthropoda; class Insecta; order Hymenoptera; family Halictidae; genus Seladonia; species Seladonia tumulorum. Next base: position 19,115,251 of record OU565271.1, read on the forward strand.
AATAGATTTCGTCGTACATTGTTACCGTGGAACTATAATAGAGTGAATAGACAGAGTGATAGCTTTTAACGTAATATCTTTTTGTGCAGGACAAATCCGACCAATTTCCTTCGAAATAATTGCGTTATTATTATGGTCTGATATCGCATACTAACAGGGAAAAGATAAAATAAATTGTAAAAAGACAGGAGAATGTATATTTCCCGAGATAAATGTTTTAATAAATAATTTTATAAAATTTAGTCGACTGTTTCTTAAAAGTCTTAAATTTCAGCCTATTTTCGGCTATAAAACGTAACTCGGTTTTCAAAATTTATATTATAATCCACAAATCCATCCGGACATACACGCACCCACTCATACACTTTGCTGTGTACTATTCCAGAAAGTTGCTTCGTTTTCCTATCAATTTCTACGCTTTATAAATATATAATTTAACTGTATTTGAAAAAAAATATAAGCAAAGAATATTACTTCCATTATAATATGACATCAACAGACGAAAATCCGTAACACAAATTTTGCTTTTAAACAAAACAAGCACATTCTCTACCGTGTCACTCACACGTGAGTGACAGTGTTATTTTGCAATGAACAAATGACCGTTTACGCGCTCGTCACTCATATTGCAAAATACGTTGAATAAACCGAGAGTTTACCGTTCATAGAGGACAAAAAAAGGAAACGATGTTCGAATCAATTGAAAAGTTCTAAGATGTCCGAAATGAAATAATAAAAATCGCATAGAAAACGTGTTTTAATACGCGCGTACATAAAATGCACGTGCATTATTCAAACATACTCGAGCTTCGTATTTTATTCGTACAAGATATCTCACTGAAATAACTGATTTGTAAACAAAATGAAGCAATCTTCCGCAAACAAACGTCCCGTGGTTTTAATAATCACTGCGTACATAAATGCATAGAACCTAACACATGCGTGTCTAATTTGAAAGAGAAATTAAACCATTCCAGTCCTAAACTGAGTATTAATTAGCTCGTTCCGACAGTCTTGCTCGGCAACAAGTTTCCTCCTAAGGCAAACAATTTAATGCCAGTCTATGGCATACATTTTCATAATTATACGAATCACCGAACTTTTGTTCGAGTTATCTCAAATTTATTGTTATCGTTCGCTTGGAAACGGAACGCGGCATTAACGTGAAACTTAACACTTGAACTTGACTATTATTTATTTACCAAATGCGGTCAGTAGGCTGCGGAGGAATGCAATTTTTTTTAAGTTTTCTAGGCAAATTTTAAAAAGTCGACTCAAATACCTAAGATCTTATTTCTTATAAATAGGAATTCTAGGGAATTCTGGAGGAGTCTAGATTCTAAATCCTACCGAATTCTATTGAATTTTATATTCTAGCATTTTTTAACCTCAGATCTTAATTCTTATAAATAGAAATCCTACTAAATCCTAGGGAATTCTAGAGGAATCTAGATTCTAAATCCTACCGAATTCTATCGAATTTTATATTCTAGCATTTTTTGACCTCAGATCTAATTTCTTATAAATAGAAATCCTACAAAATTCTAGGGAATTCTAGAGGAGTCTAGATTCTAAATCCTACCGAATTCTATCGAATTTTATATTCTAGCATTTTTTGACCTAAGATCTTATTTCTTATAAATAGAAATCCTACTAAATCCTAGGGAATTCTAGAGGAGTGTAGATTCTAAATCCTACCGAATTCTATTGAATTTTATATTCTAGCATTTCTTGACCTAAGATCTTATTTCTTATAAATATAAATTCTACTAAATCCTAGGGAATTCTAGAGGATTCTAGATTCTAAATCCTACCAAATTCTATCGAATTTTATATTCTAGCATTTTTTGACCTCAGATCTTACTTCTTATAAATAGAAATTCTACTAAATTCTAGGGAATTCTAGAGCATTCTAGATTCTAAATCCTACCGAATTCTATTGAATTTTATATATTCTAGCATTTTTTGAAAATTTCCAGTTGCTATAATAAATGCACAAAAGAGATAAGTCCGTGAGCTTATATCGATCTATCTGAAATTTGTTCATTCCAGCTATTTCGTAGAAACGGCCGACAGCGTGCTGTTCGCTGGACAACCCATAAGACAACACCTGACGGCAGCTGTCAATACGAAAAGAAGCGGTTTTGCCGCTGACGCTGCCAACTCAAAGGGTATCCCGTTTTACCTCGGGGGAAAAGTAAAGTTAAGCGTGAACTTACGAGGAGAGGCGCCAGCCGTTTGGCCGAGTCTCTCTCTCTCTCTCTCTCTCTCGGCATCGATCTAATTAGCACTTGGCCCCATCAACCGATGCAAAGACTGGTCAATCGGTCACTGGTTCGACAGTGGAGGTTCGTCATCGACAGGACAAAAGCCGATCGAGTGGAGACGTCTCGGTAATGAGCGGGGATCGAATGCGAGGACGAGAGAGCGTCGGCGCCGTCACGGTATGACGCAGCCGCATCTGAACCAGCCCCCAGCCTCCTAAGGGCGGTAGATGAGCTGCAAGGGGGACGGAGAGAGAGAGAGAGAGAGGGGGTAGAGAGGGGAAGAGAGGGAAAAAGAGAGAGAGAGAGTCGTGCCGCTCCCGAGGCAAATGCCATCGGAGCTAGGCAGCATTCACCCTCGGCAGTGTCGTTGTGATCGCACGCGGCCAGGATCCTCTTCCTGGCGTTCAATGCGAGATCAATCGGTGAAGTGTCGCGGAAACCCACGGTCTCGTTCGTCGTAAAAGCACGTGCGATCGGTACGGCCGATCTACACCTCTGTAACCACGATTCACCAGTCTCTGCAACACCAACTGCACGGAGTCGGTCGACGGTTTCGATCCTGCGATTCTTGTGCGGCCGAATTTAGCTGAAACGAAGAATTTAGCTTGGATAAGAACCGAGGACCACCTGTGAATCCATCTCCGGACTATCGACCAACAACTGCCAGGTTTACCGGATACCGGAGATTGTGAATTCTCGTCTCGGCAACGCTCCTCGATCTCTGGTTTTCTTTCTCGATCCCGAGCGTCCCGAGCGGATCTGCGACCAGGACGCTGGCTCGGTCTGTTGACGTGATCGTTACTGGTAATATGGCAAGTAGCGTAGACGTAAATAGTCCATGAAACGTTACCGAATACTTTCGAGTCACTCTCGGGGCTCGATTTGCGAAATTTCTGCCTGTCCAGTTTATATGGTACGAATGTTAACGCGTCGCTTCGGTATGGATTTTCGCCGGAAATTTCGGTTCGACGGGTTCTGCTAGGCTAGGCTGTCCACGTTTATGAAACGAGCCAATTTCCACACGGTTGCTATAGATTTAATTTTGGTGTTTCCGAGCAACTTGTTTCGTCGGATTCGATTTCGTGCGCGTTGCCCGGGTGGTCCTGTTGCAGACTTCGATCTGAATTAGGCGATGACCGTGTTTCGATGGCTGTTGATACGTCGAACGATCTCGTTTAACCAGCCCGTGGACTGGGAAGCTCGCAACAGTGTGGGTCGCGTATCATCTGCCGAGAGGAATACCTGAGCCTCTTTTGTGACCGTGCATTGTTCGCCGTCGAGTCATAATTGCATCCCCTGTGAGCCAAACGGCGGATTCAAAAGCCTCTTTCTTCATCCAGTTTGCTCTCAACAGCGATCAACCTCGAACACACCAATTCCGTCCTTTTGCTCCCCCGTGGAATTGAAACTCTCCTCGGGGTTAATCCATTCTTCTCATTAATGGCTCGCCGCGGAAAGGAATCGCGCGAAATGTCGGAAATGTTTTCGCGTTGTCTAGGAACGATCGATGTAGACGAGCGAAAGTCGGCTCCTCGTTGGGCTTGAGAAATTTTTTTCAATTTCGAAATTCCAGTGGAGATGTGTGGATACCCGAGTGAAATGGGGTTTTTACCATTTTGTACACGTAAATTGTACAACTAGCGTTCAGACGTCTAAATACATATAATATGTATATATTTATATATTGAGCAAAAATTGCATTACTCTGTTCGGTAGAATAGTCTTTTTCTGTGCTCCGAGTATTTTGCAGTCACCTGTTGACACACTGCCCTTAAGATACCTAATTTCGACACGAAACGCTGCCGTCCTACTTTTCATGCAATCTCGAGCGTCTTCCGATCAATAGATTTTATACAATGAAATCGACCTAAACACACGTTGTCGAATTAAACGTGAGCTGGATTAAGGTCGTACGGATAAGCAGCGTTTCGATAATGGAGTTGTTTCGATCCATTGCTGCGTTAATGGTTATCCATGATATTTATTTCCTGCAATTGTGAGAACTTCCAGGTTTTATTTATTTTATTTTTTTTTTTTTTTTTTTTTTTAATGGGAAATCATGAAACGGAACGAAATTGAAACGAGATGGAAGGAAATTGAAATTGGAAGTTGTTTACCCTCGGGGAGGTAATGGAACATTAGATTGCGTTGATTTAAATTTTATTGCTCGTCGTGAATTAGAAGCAGTGTAACTAATCTGCGATTCTCGAGCGGTGGAATAATTGTTTATACATTTCTATTAGCACCAGTAATACGAGAGATTGATTAATCTCAGAATAAATAGAATAAAGTATAGCATACATTCGAAAGTGTTGTTTGTTAACTTTTTACATATTTATATATTTCATATTGATATTAATATATTCGATACATTTTCGACGATTTGTTAGATGTCTGCCTGTCGTTCGATGTGAGTTTATTAGCCAGTAATTTAGTTAGAAAGTTGAAATTTCTGTTGTTAGCTTCTAGTTTCCTCGAAATATTTTCAAGCCAATATTCTGCGTACTTAGCATAATATACAGTAGTTTCCCGAGAAGTTGTTTAGCGAGTAGAACGTTAATAATTATATATTTATTATGTTTTCAGTGAGCAAATGTTTTGTATAGACAATTTGTACAACACAAGCAATGATTTTGATGTGAAACTCAATTGAGAAATGTTAATTACAATTTTTGTTGCGATACACGTATTCGAAAAGGCAAAAATCAAATTTCTACAGTAAATAGAAATTGTGCATATTAACTTTATTATGCACACGAGTCTTGTATTATTATAGCGATGAGGAGAAACAATTTTTGAACGTTCAGTGCAGATTGAGCAATTATTTTCTGTTTGTTCTATCGAATCAAAGAGATATTTATTTAGCCGCGTTCTAATACACGAATGCGAAATCTATCGTTAACGAACAATGGAAGAAACCGAATTAAAAACGGTGCCACGCGGTAACGACCGTATTTGTGCAGTAACATTATAAGTACTCATTGTTGCATTCGCCGCTAAAAGTGAACCTGTCGGACTGCGTTCGCTCGCAGCATTTCATTATTCAGGGCAACGAAACAAATTAAATTCCGCGTTCCGAATGAAATCGTTTCTGCACGCCAGTGTATAACGCGACAAATGAATTAGATTCCCCCGGAAGGTCGAAATAACTCACATAAGTAACGTTATGTTTGCAGATTGATGGCTACTTGATGTCTTGTAAAAAGTCGGCATGAAATATTTGAAAGTCGTTCTGTTCACATTCAACTTGTTAATATGGGTAAAGTATTAAATTATTCAATTGACGAAATCCAATTAATATCGTTTCTAGCGTAGCTTTGTTCTGAATTTGAGTTTAAGTGTCTGCTATAAAACGGAAATACCACAAAACCTTTTTGATACTTATCGTACCGACTGGAAAACGTAACAATGACATTTTGTTTATTGTTTATAAACCGACCGTGGTAACTGTATTTCACAGTAGAGGACGTTTCGGTTTTCTAGACGCAAACTTCACTGATTAATAGAACCTATAGAGAAGGTAATAAGACAATATTAAAAAGGTTACGTTCTTTTTATGTAATTCGTTTTTCTAGCCACCACTTTGTTGTACCTGTTCTACACCTGTTATAAAATGACTGATATCCGAAGAGTACAATTTGTTCAGAAATTTTGAAAAATTAGGAATGGATGTGTGTGGGTCGAAGTTAGAGATAAAATTCGACCTACATTTAAATATTTTGTCAGAGATTAATATTTCGTTGAAATCGATCTCGCAGAGAATACTGAAACAGCGATGCGCTCGTAAAAAATATAAACGTGTAGCTTTGAAACTTTAAAAGCGCGCGTTGCCATCGAAATTTAAGACCGCTACGTCACGCTCTGAATTAATTCTGTGGCTGTTCTTTTGTAGCGTCGACATTCATGCTATTGTCAGGCGACATTATTAGTTACGCTAACTCATAAATCCATTTTTTCTTTATTCCTATTGACTTAACTAGGTCGAGTTAAAATTCGAATGTCGTATATTCCGAAAAAATGAATAGAACGTGATATTAACAAAAATACAAATCTAGAAATAATATCGATCGACCCAAATGCTGGGTAAATGTTGATAAATGTTCAGTAAAGACGTCAGTCATTGTACGATATGTGTGAAGATCTTAATTGTCGACATTCAAGATTAATTTCCTTTTGTTATGGCCTTCTCGTTTCTTATTACAAGCTATATTATATTGCTGTTGTTGTAACTTATACTGTATAGCTGTTTTCTACCTATAGTTTCCAACTGTATGTATAGTACTTTCAGAAAATACGGTACATTTTTTTACCAGAAAAGCATGCAACCGAACAAAATTCATCGTAGCAACATTTTCTAATATAAAGTAAATTCATCTGGCCGTACATAAACACTAGCATGTGCCATGATAATTTAATATTTCTAGACCCCGTAACACTCTACTTTTCCAATGAAATTCAAATTTGAATTTTCTTCTGTGTAACGATGACGCAAAATATTGCAAATCGTTGTTACATTAACGCTTCTACTTGAAATTGAAGAAAAGTAGCGGTTTACGTGTTAGTATTATTAGTTTAAAAATAAGTGGTATAGCTCCTACTTGCTCCTGCTAGAATACGAAACTAATAGGATAGAACTTAGACGTTTTTTTTTAATCTATGAATCAAATAGATACTTATTAAACGTAGAATAAGAATAAGTATAAGTATATTAAGTTCGAGCGCGACCGTCAATGTGTACAGTGTTTACTCGATATACATGTCCAAAACACGGGTCTTGTCAGGGACATATATCGGCCAGGAGATACTATTCTTTACAGCGAGGCATTTGGGACATATACAGAGTAAACACTGTACAATTTTATTCCGATATAAGACGACGGTTTTCATTTCGAAATAAGAAAATCGCTATCCCCTCTTCTTCTTCTTGTTCAGCCAAAGTCTTATATCGGAAGAAAACTGTAACGAAATATCCGCGTGGGTCAGAAACGACCCGGCATAGGCCTAGAACTCGCACGAGTCCGAGGGTGAAACATAGAACGAGTATACAACACACATAACACGCCTACTCGTGGTAAACGCGACACACGCGTACGAACACAATCTGGCAATTGATGAAGACCGAAATTCGCCACCATTTCTGTATCATCACTATGCTTTTGGCCTACGTGACACGCGATACACTGACCATAATACCCCACGAAAACAATTCCCAAGTGAAACGGCCAACCGCTGTGCACCCTGGTTGCAAACCGTGAACCGTGAATTAGCGATAGACGGCGAAATCATGCCACCTTCCATCGAAGCCCTGAACTTTAAAAAGTTGAGAATCTCCTTCAAGGGGGAAGCAAACTGGGCATAATCAAAAGTTTGAACGTCCTCAAGGCAATCAAGACTTTTCCAACTTTCTATATTTTCAAATTTCCATCCCCGAGGTAATGCGCTGGCAAAAGTTACGGGGAGTTTCGTCGATACTGAAAAGAGTATTGAAATGATTCCGAATGGACGCGCGAGTGACGATTTCCTTGAAATTTTTTTAAGACTTTCCGCCGTTTAGTGGCCGTAGAATCATGTTCAGGAAGAAAAGAGTTAACATTCGAAGTAAGAACTTACGACACTGTTACCATAAATGAATCTATTACCAAATCCACAGTTTTCCACGTTAGCATAATTACAATCGTTGTGTAGTACATAATGCATAAGCAACTTTTTGGACATTTAATATTCACCGATTTTTTGAAAACAATGTTCGATCGTAAAAGCGTTGAAATGCAATGGTATCATAGTTGAAGTAAAATTAACTGGTCAAATATTAAAGATATAAAAATGATAAAATGGTACTAGGAGTCAAAAATGAAATGGTACTATAGACAAAGATAAATTATTTGAAATTATTGACCTTTACAGGATCGATTACAATAAAGCATTATTAAAGAGATAAAATGTGGTGCAATTATGTATTCTAAAAGCAGCTATATTAAATATGGCACGAGTAACTATTAATATTTCTCTTCCCGTTTCAATTACAATATTCACAATTAGTAACCCGTCTACGCGCCATTTCTTCGCGAATTAATTGTAAACTTTGCCCGGATTGTTGAGTGTATCAAACGTCGAGAGAACGTGCACAGCACGATAAACTTTTCTGCGAGTTGCCCCGATGTATGCCACGCACGACCATCAATTAATTGCTAGCGTAAATGGTTAATTATCTCATATTTACATTCTGCGGTTAGCACTACGTGCTTCCGTGTCAACAATTACTGTGATCGTCGTATACGCCGACGTATATTCTGGGAAAAATTTGGCCAACGTGTTCATGCTGCGCCAATCAACGCCTCGTTAATTGTGTCGCTCGTTAATTTGAAAAATTCGACGTTCCTTTCGTTAAAACGAGTTTGGCGCGAAAACCAGTGTCGACAAATATTCCCGTAGAGAATTTATAAAAATATACGGAGGATACAAGAAGATGTTTGCGAAGAAAGAAACCATTTTGTTCGGTTTGTAGCGACAGTTGAAACCGTGCTGCTCTTCCGAGTTGAAAAACTTTATTGTCACTATTACGGGAGGAAAAGTTTCGGAACAAGAAACATGCTAACACCAGTGGTTACTGAACAATAATAGGATAATACGTTATCGATCATTACAGTTCTCACTGGAACAAAACCGTGGAACTAAAGTCATCCTGGAACAAAACTAATAGAATATTCAAATATCGTGCAAAAGTTCAAATGGCAGAAGTTTGATTGTAAAACCACAACGTTGAAGCAGATCCGCGAGAAAAACTATTTCGACTGAAATTATAACGTAGGTTTCAATTCAGGGAGGACTTCATTATATCCGACTGTAACTGAAGATGATTTTCAATGGCCGCAGACTTACTTCCTCCTAGAAAGCTAACTCGAATGCAGAAAAGTTCTTGGAATATGATTTTCCCCAAATCCTATGTCAATATCACATAAATCCTCGTTTTCCGGGGAAAAAAGTATTTCTGTTCACCCTGCCGTGGACCGTATGTGGGACGGATATCATTTCAGAAGAGTGTACCCTAAGTTTATTGGAGGCAACAGTAATATGGCCCACGAGGGTGCCTTACAAGTTACCGATGATACCCCGAGGAAAAAGTATCTTCTAGTTTCGACGACAGCTCGGGGTGCAATCGTATATGTTTATTTAAGAAATTTCGGTTTCACTCGAACGAAACTTAACCGATATTTACGCGCACCGTGACGTGAGTCGTGCTTCCGGTCCTCAGATCCCAACTTAAACGGGAACAATAACATCACATTGGTATTTTCGACAGGGAATATTGATACTGTTCATGAAAATATACACTTTTAAAAAGAAACTCAAGTCGGACGAAATATTGTAAAATTTTTACATTTTGTAATTTTGGCTAATAAAACGAAAATATGAAAATAGAGTCGAAATATTGCTTAACATTCCCTCATAATTGTCTCGATCGATTACCAACTACTCACACAAGAAACAAATTACTGTTGACATACAAGTAACACCAACGGACACCCTGTATATCAATACCTTAATCTATGTATATTTTAATAATGTAATTCTTATCAGTGACGAACAAAGATTTAACGAAAATTAAATTAACTCACTAGTATTTTGCGATTGAACAATTTTATTCTTATTTATCCGCTTATCTTCAGACTAATGAACGCTTTTTTACTTTTAAGTGGTTGATTTCTGCTTGCATTAAGTCTAAGAAATTAATTAAGTTAAGTCTAATATATGTTACAATTTTCTAACTGTAATAGAAAAATTAACGTCTTACGCGTCAAAGGACGAAATGATATTGCAGTTGCTATTAATAATTTTAAGAAGCATACTATAAGCAGAATATTTTATACCGGACGATTCGATGATTAACGATATTTAAAAAATCAGAAACCTAGTGTACCTAGTTTTCGAAGCCATTGCGAGATCAATAATGTTTGGAAAAATCACAGTTCAGTTCGAAATATCATTTTGTCCTACGACACGCACAGACAATTCCTATAGTCTTCTCTTTTTCAAAAGAAGAAACCCGAAGTATGTCGACGATAATCACAATAACGGTTCACCCTGTTTCGAGCACTCGAACGTCGTATGTTCAAGTGATTACTATGGGGTGGACGGCTATTGTGTGACGGGCGGTGCAAGCGAAGCCTCTTCTTTCGAAAAATGGGCTACAATTAAAGTCACATTAATGAAATCCTGTTGGATAGTTGGCCGGATGTACGGTACTGGTAATAGGAGCGTTGTTGCTGCTGGAGCCGAGCAAAAGTCATCTGTTAAACCTTTTCGTACCTAACGACAGGCCACACGATACAATTAACTTAATAGCTGACACCCTGCTGTGCCTCGGTTTCACGGTGCTCACGGTCGGGATCTTCGGATGCTGGGCCGCGTTGCGCGAGAATCAATGCATCCTCGCTACCGTGAGTAGCTCTACAACTGCGCTCCATGCTGAAGCAACAACGAGCAACTTTCCGTTGACGTCTCATACGTATCTTGAAGAAGCTTTCAGAAAACAAAAATCAATTCACAGAACTTAAAACCAAAACAAGGAAGGAGCGACAAAAAGTCGCTCGATGTTGCTTCAGTGTGGGCACAGCTTAATACCTTTAACACGTTGACTGCAATGTCACCCATATATGGGTGACGGAATTATTTGTTCAGACTTTAAAATGAATTTTTACGTTAATATATTCATTGTACCAAACTTGATTAGGATCCGTAAAATGCAAGAAAGTTGGAGAACTACACGATATCATACATTTAATTTTTTTCAATTTCTATTTTATTAAATGTGCTCATAATTATGAAAGTGGTCTGTCAAAATTAAAAAAAAAAATGAATTTATCACTTATTTCACACGACATGATTTTAAACTAAATTTATTCAATGTAATTTTTTTTTTTTATGACAGACCACTTTCATAATTATGGGCACAAATGACTTGCTTTGATTTCATGGAATTTTTGAACTTTCTTGTTTGGCGATCAAAGTGTTAACCCCTTGCACTATTATTTATTTTGTGACTATAATGATTAGAAATTCTTCATCGTTTACAATTTCATAGAACAAGAAAGATAGTTTATATTTATTGTATGCCTATCTTTTCTC